>CM064352.1:11913935-13230444 GCA_032595735.1 Pelochelys cantorii
ACCCTGCCTCCCCTGCAGAAACCAGTTCCCTCTGGTACCCTGTCCCCTACTGCAGAAACCTGTCCCCCTGCCTTCCTCACTACAGAAACCAGTCCCCACCGGCACCCTGTCCCCTGCTGCAGAAACCTGTCCTTCTGGCACCCTGCCCCCTCTCCCCTGCCCCCACTGGCATCCTGTTCTCTGCCCCAGAACCCACTAGCACCCCTCCCCAGTACTGTGTCCCCTGCTCCCAAATGACTTTTCTATGGGTCAGTGACCCCTGACTCAAGGCAGGTTCCCTGCCATTCTCATAAATAAAGACAATGCAGACACTTTTTGTGTTTGACATAGCATTTTATTTAAAAATGAAGCCTGGCCAATAAACCCCCATTTGGGGCCAAGCCCCCATCTGGACACAACCACTCCTACATTCCCCCTTCCCCAGACCCTAGATCTGAGCCTATCATACACTGGAACCCCCTGCCCTGAGCCCCTCACATATCCCAACCCAAATTCCTGCACCCTCACATCCACAAGCCTGTGGCTTTCTTAGTACCCCAATACTGCCCGGCCTGGAGCCCCCTCCCCGAGCCAGTGTCCCCTTCTCCACCTCCTCCTGCATCCAGATTTCCTCCCAGAGCTTGCACCTCTCATTCCTTCCCACACCCAAATCCCTCATTCCCACCCCAGAGACTACACATCCTGTCTCAACCCAGCAAGGGTCCGGCTAGACTGCAGGAGTTTTTCAGGATTCTGGAGATATCCCAGAAAAACTCTTCTGCATCCAGGGTTGCATTTGTTCTTCCACTTTTTTTAGTGGAAGAGCAAACATGCTCTTTTGGTAACCCCTATATTCCTCTTTCCACGAGGAATAAGGGGGCTTCCAAAAGAAGGGGTTTTTTTCTGACATTTGATCCAGTCTAGACAGGCCAAATGTTGGAAAAAAACCTCTTCCTACAGAAGAATTTTTTTTAAAAAAAGCAACAGTATAAGGATTGGGGATAGCAAGTGATGGAGAAGAGGAGAAGAGAGAGGGTGAGGCTTCAAGGAAGGGGTGGGGCTTCAAGGAAGGGGCGGGGTGGTAGATCTTGGCTTGGTCTGTCATTTAAAAAGTGATCTTGGGTGTAAAAAGGTTGGAGACCACTGTACTAGACTATTTGTTGTTTTTTAAGCTTTTCCTGTTACAGACTAACTCAGCTACCCCTCTGAAGCTTTCGTTTACAAGTTTGATACCTGCAATAGAGGTTTAAACAAAGACTTTAACTGGATTACCCGCTACATTCTACATCCTAATGACATAAAAAGCCAAGCTCCGGGTACTTAAGAGTACTTAGAACCCACTCTTTCCACTTCATTTAGCATGGACATTCTAATTGACAATTTTTTTCTTCTCTTTCCTTCCCCATCCCCTCTCTTTCTCTGCTATTTATTTTGCAACCTGAACCCCTTAACTCCATTCATCTGAAGAAATGGTTTGTGTCCATGAAAGCTGATGATACCACCTTTGTTGGTCTCTAAGGTGCTGCAGGACTATTAATTGTTTTTTAAGTTTTTTCACTCTGTAGAAAACACTCAACTCTCCATAATTCATAATCCTATCCTATCAATGGCGTTTCTAGAGTGTCCATCCTTATGTTTAGTCGTCAGCAATTTCACTTCCTGTTTTCAATATCACTTAGTTTTCCCCCCCCCCCCACACACACCCATTTAGATTTTTCAGCCCAGTGAGACCATGCTGGGGGGGGGGGAAACCCTACACGAAATTATCTACATGTTTTACCCTTTGTTTCTGTGCCTATTTCCTGTTGCACTGGGCTGCCTCACTTTGAGTAGATGTATTCTTGGATGCATGCACTGGAGCATCAGATAAGAACGACCATACTGGGTCAGACCAAAGGTCCATCAGCCCAGTATCCTCTTTTCCAACAGTGGCCAATGTCAGATACCCCTGTGGGAATGAATAGAACAGGCAATCATCAAGTGATCCCTCCCCTGTGACCAATTCTGGCAAACAGAGGATAGAGAGTATCATATCTAGACCATATGTAGGCAGTCTCATCCCAGACCATCCCAGTTCAGGCAAGCAATTATGTTGAAATCAACCCTTATCAGTACCAGGGCTCTTGAGAAGCCTGTCTCCAGAGGCTCTGAAATCCCCTCTGTTCCTTCTCAGAGCAGCAGGCACAATCGGTGCATGGCTTCACAGCAGGGCTGGGGAACACTGGGGAAGCTCAGTTTGAAAGAAGTTAAGGGTTTTGCCCTATTGTATGTGTGTGTGTGTACACAAACTTCCAGGCTCTGAGATGGCAGTTTGGATTAGTGGGTAGATCACTGTGCTCAGAGTCGCACGGACTGGGCTCTGTTCCTACTTTGCCACTGATTTGCTGTGTGACCATGGGGAAGTCACTTAGTTTATCTTTGTTCCCTCGCCTATCCTTTGTCAGTCTTGCTTATTTTGAGCTGCATCCTTCCTCCATTACATGAGTCATAAACCTGCATTGGTCCCAGTCATATTGAGTATCCAAGCTGAATGTCAGGCTTCGACATTATGCACGAGTTAAAGCCATCAGCTCCACTCTATACTCCCAGGTCATTGCCCTGCTTCCCCCAAAGACAACATGACCCCACTGCTGCACTGGGGCGGGAACACCGCACTCTGCACTCTCAGTGCAGATCACTCTTGCAACCTTAACATTGGCCCCTTGACCGCTGCCAAGCGAGCCAGCCAGTAGCATGCATTGGTGAGACATGCATCTCTCGTTTTAATGGAGCGAAGAACGAGACCAGCAGCAAAAGGGTCAATAGTCTAGTGGAAGACAGACAGACACACACACACCCTCCCCTGACTACACCCCTAACAGAGAGAATCACTGTCAGTATCACTGGGCCAAATTCATCCCCAGGGCTGGCCTTAGCATGAGGTGAACTGAGGCGAAGGCCTCAGGTGCCAGACTGCAGGGTGGGGGAGGCGCCACTAGGACCCAGAGTGTAGAAAATAGTCTCTGCTGCTGTGAGTTCTCCTTTATTGGGGTAGGTAGCAGAGCAGTCCCATGAGAGGAGTAGCACAGGAAGAAGGCAGAATTGAGCCCTTTCAAAGTTTTGGCCCAAGCGAGGGGGCATGAGCTCCCCGTCTCAGGTGCCAAAATGTTGTGGGCCAGCCCTATTCATCCCTGAGGTGGCTCCATAAAAGCCACAAGGGTTACCCCAGACATGGGCTCTTGGTGAGGCGTGGACAGAAAGCAGATCCTGAATCCATCTCTTCCCCTCTTGAGGGCTGATAAGTAGCTGCTGAGAGGCGGCCTGCTCCTTGAGACCTTATCAGCTGGGACAGTCATGGCTGTGCTAGGCCTGTGAGGAGCTTGTTGACAGATCCTGGGTGAGACAGGGGCCTGAATGAGGCTCAGAGGAGAGCAAGGGTGTGGCAAGCCCCAGCTCGCTATTTCCAGGAAATCAGAAAAACACGGAATGGTTTTCTCTTGTGCTTGTCCCCAGATCTCCCAGTTATTCATGCTGGTGCTTGGTTTCTCTAGCTCACAATGATACCCACAGCACATGCTGAGGGCCGCAATTTATATACATGTAAATATTTATACAAATAGCTTCTTTCACCTGGACGGTCATGAATACAAAGATTAAGGCAAGACTACACAACACGCAGGCCCCATTTAAGTCAGTTCTGCTGAAATTAATAAAATGCAATGTTTACCCAATTTCCACCCATATGATAGTACTTTTAATGAACAATGATAGTCCAGGAATTTAACTACTAAAACACATTTCAACAGAACACCATTATATTGACGATTTTGTTTTGGCTTCACAATTTTAACAAATCAAACAAAAACTGCCAGTACCGTATTTACTGAAATATAAGTACAATCAATGTGAAGTTAAAGGCACTGAGGGGAGAAGTGGCATGGCTAGAAAAGGAACCCAGGAATCCTGCTTCCCAGAATCTCTTCCTTTCCCCTGCCCATCCCACCAAGCACCAGCTCCCACAGTCCTCACAGAGCAGAGACTGGAACCCCCAAATCTTACCAACAGACCCACTGTCCACCTACAGGAAAGGAAAGAAGCCAGAAGTTTTAACGCCCAATTTCCTGCTCTAACCCAATGCACCCACACCTCCCTGAGAGCCAGGTAACCTCCAGCCCTCCCGCTCCAAACCAATGCCCTTCCCCTCCCCTAGAGCCAGGTACCACCCAGCCCCCTGCTCTAACCCAATGCCCCTCCCCTTCCCCAGAACCAGGCAACCTCAGCCTCTCTGCTGTAACCCAGTGCCACAGAGCTGGGGACATAAATCTAGTGGGGTGGAGGGTAATGCCCTGGGTCTCGCCAGAGCCATGCACTTTTCCCTCCAGGCGTTGGGACCCACGTGCAGAGTGGCTGTGAATGGTCTGGGGGCATGGCTCTGAATGTTCCATTGAAGTCACGTGCTGCCACCCCCTCCCTGATTCCCTTTGCAGGGCAAAAAATCCCAGACATTTTTTGCCTTTTAAAAAACTGTCTGGAGGGTGATTTAACATGTAAAAACAAGGACATGTCCGGGAAAAACTGGACATATGGTAATCCTACCCACGCCCCAGTGCAGACCTATCTCACCCCGGCCTCGCTGTTTGGCTCTGCCGCCGCCTCTCCACATCTCTCACTGCCCAGCTCTGCCACTGCCTTGCCACGTGCCTCCCTGCCCAGCTCCCCCGCTGCCTCTTGCCGCCCCCAGCAGCTCTTGTGCACATGCCAGCACGGCCTGGCTCAGTGCAGCACCATGCAGCTAAGCTCAGGGAAGGCGCTGCTTCTGTGGCTGACATGGCAGGCTTGCTCTGCTGATGCCTCTTGCTGCCCCCCCCCCGCCCCCACCGGCCAGCAGGTCCTGCGCGCATGGCCTGGCTCAATGCACTGCCATGTGGCTCGGCTCCCGGGAGACACGGCCGCTGAAGCCCACAGCGACAAGGCAGGCAGGTAGCCCGGGAAGAAGCTCAAGGCGCCGCGGGCCGCATACAAATGGCATGCAACCCACGGTCCATGTGTTGAATAGCTCTGCTCTAGCTCATCTCTAACTTAGCTCTTTTTAGTGCTGGCGGAAGGGGCTGGAGTGACTCACTAGTAACCCACACAAAGACCCAGGTAGCTGGGAAAGTCCCCCCAGACCACACACACACACCTGTCTTTGCGGGATGAACTACAGAGGTGTGAAGGAAGCTCAGTCTCCATGGCTCATTCAGTCCTTAGCCTTTCCGCTTAGAAAGTCACTTCGCATCAGTGGCTTTTGTGTCCAGTTCAGACTCGACTGGGACCCCTCCAGTCATTTCTTAGAAGGCATCTCTGCCTGAGTGAGGGGTTTGGATCCTAAGTCCTGCCCTGGTCTGGATTTGAACCCCTGACTTTGCTGCCACATTGACAGCTGGCATTCTAGTGGGTGTACACAAATGGTGGATGGCACAGACTGAGCACTGTGTCCCCATGCCATTGGGCATTACATTTCACTCTTGGCCAGGGAATTCTATTCATAGAATCACAGAACACTAGAACTGGAAGGGACCTTGGGAGGTCATCAAGTCCAGTCCCCTGCCCTCACGGCAGAACCAAGCACCATCTAGATGATCCCTGACAGGTGTCTGTCTAACCAGCTCTTAAATATCTCCACGATGTAGATTCCACAACTCCCTAGGCAATTTATTCCAGTGCTTAACTACCCTGACAGTTATGAAGTTTTTCCTAATGTCCAACCTAAACCTCCCTTGCTGCAATTTAAACCCATTGCTTCTTGTCTAGCCTCAGAGAATGGTTCTCAGAAGAACCATTTTTCTCCCTCCTCCTTGTAACATCCTTTTAGGTACTTGCTATCATGTCCCCTCTCAGTCTTCTCTTTTCTAAACTAAACAAACCAATTCTTTCAGTCTTCCCTCATAGCTCATGTTTTCTAGGACTTTAATGATTTTTGTTGCTCTTCTTTGGACCTTCTCTAGTTTCTCCACATCTTTCCTGAAATGTGGTGCCCAGAACTAGACACAATTCTCCAACTGAGGCCCTAATCAATGCAGAGTAGAGCAGAAGAATGACTTCTTGTATCTTGCTAACAACACTCCTGTTAATACATCCCAGAATCATGTTTGCTTTTTTTGCAACAGCGTCACACTGTTGACTCTTATTTAGTTTGTGGTCCACTATGACCCCTAGATCCCTTTCTGAAGTACTCCTTCCTAGACAGTCTGTGTAGTCTGTGGCAGTACTCCTTCCTAGACTGTTCTATTGGTGTAGCACAGTCTGTTAAACTACATTGGTGCATCATACTCAGTGTGCATATTCACATAAATCCCGTGGTTGCACTAGTATCAGCTACCTCACATTTGTGCCATGTGCCCACACAACACAACACAGATTGTGGCCCACTGCATTATGGCTAGGTATTCCAGGATTACTGGTATTGTTCCCACAAATGACAAGTTTGGCGCTGAATGTGTGTTACCTTCCAGAGCATTGTAGGAAATGGTGTCAAACTCCCCTAATCCCCTTTGTGTAGCCCTTGTGTAGCCCAAAAGTCCCCTTAGCCAGCCTGGTCCTTCACAGGATGGAAGGGCCCAGATCCTGCTGGGATCCTGTGCATTGATGGGGCAGAGAAGCAGGGTCTAGGAGTGATGGTTCACTAGGCTACTGGTGTAACACCACATCACTAAATTCACTTTAAATAAAAATAAAAGGCTACTGTGGGAGATGATTTCCATACCCTGTGAGAACTTGTGACTTTTTCCGGTTGTTTTCCATCCCAAATTGTGAGGAAAATTCCAAAAGCTCAAAAATGTTTGTAAACTAAAGAGCCGGAAGTTTTTTGGGTCTGGATCAGTCAACGCATTTTGTTCCAATAACTTCAAAACATTGCAACCTCCTCCCTCCACTCTTTTTAAAACTTCAGAATTACCTTCGTTTCTAAACAAAAGATCATATTCACCAGAAAATTCACAACTTTGTGGTTCAAACAGCTCAAAACTTTTTTTACCCAAAAATGTTTTGAGCACGGTGCTTCCTTGAAGTTGACTTGGTTTCAGGATCACTTTTGGTTTCACTGAATTAGCGTGAATTGCCCCCAAATTAAAAACATTCATCAAAAAATTCTCAGCCAGCACTATCTCTTCACTGCCCTTTCTCTTCTTGCTTTTACTTTCTATTTCTACTTTAATGCACAATTTCTGCACTCGTCAGCCAGACTTAAAACCCCCCACAAAGAAGTAGAAGGCTGCCTAGGGACAAAAGGTTTGGTGTCTCCTATCAGCAATTAGCAATTTCCCATTATTATTGTCAACAACACTTTGCACTGCTGTCGCACCCTTCATCTGTGGATCTCAAAGCATTTTACAGCTATTTTCAATGACTCAAAACACATCAGTTGTGAAGTATTATTTCTCACTTCTGGGGTTGTGAAGAAAAGCTTGAAAACCCTGCCCAAGCGTCTCCTGAAAGTTCAATGGGGGGGGGGGGGGAGTGAAACCCAGAAGGCAAATAAAATGAACTTAAATATTTATTATTTTGAAAACCTTATGATTTTTTTCTGACAATCTCATGATTTTGGGGGCTGAATCATGATTTTTTTGAATGCTTGAGGCTGGGAACATTTCCAGGAAGACAGAATAAAGCAGAACTGGATCCAAATTGGAAATATGGGTCAGAACTAGAACCTGGATGTGTTCTTTATGCAATCACAGCTACCCCAAACTTTGGAGACATTTGATTTGGGCTCCAGGTCCGAACTCCATGGCCTGGGTTCACCTCTGCAGTCAGGCAGTATGAAGGCCAGCTGTAGAGCAGAGTGAACTCTTGTGAGTGATGGAACAATCAATCCGGGTCTTTTCCTGATTTTTTTAAACTCAACCCTGAGGCTTGAAAATATTTGGATCATTTCCTCCCCTGCTCAGGTGCCCAGGTCCAACCACACAAACTACCACAGTTTTTCAACAGTGCCAGAGGCTCTGTGAACATTCCTGCTATCATTTTTGTGGCCTGTTATACAAGTCAGAGAGGGATCCATAGAGTTCATTTTGGAACTACCACTGTCTACAAGCTAGGACATGTGGGTCCCTAAATTGGAGTGACGTCTTGTTCACAGCATTCGCTGCTTTATGATTTGGTATCCAGAGCGGTCAAATAGAAATAACAGGGCTTCCCTGCAGAGGGGATGCCACAAGGCTAATGAGACCCTTGGATAAAAACTGAGTAGAAGTGCAGGGTGTTCTACTAGGAAGAACCAGGGTTCCTAACTCCCTTTGAACAAATTGTGGTACCGGTCTGCTGCTCTCAGTCAGATTTGGCAGCCTCCTCAGGGGGAGGCAATAAGTGAAAGTCTTGAACAAGGGGCCACATAACTAAGGGACAGGTCTGCTGAGTGAGCAGACCTAGCAGAGCACAGAGGTAGAAGGAAAGACATCAGAGCTTGCAGGAGGACCTGGTCAGGGAAGGGGACTTGGGAGAACTTCCAGGGCTATTATCCATACTGGCCAAGAGGTTTGGAAGTTTTCTCAGAAGGTTAGTGCTAATCAGTGCTGCCCGGGGGCAGCGTCTGGGGTAAGCTAAGCCATTACTCACCTTCCTGGGGGCTACATCTAGACTGCAGGCTTCTTTCAGAAGAAGCTTTTCCTGAAGACATCTTCCGAAAAAATGTCTTCCGAAAGAGAGTGTCCACACTGCCAAAGCGCATCGAAAAAGCAATCTGCTTTTCCGAAAGATAGCGTCCGCACTGAATGGACGCTATCTCGCATGCAAGCTGTGATTACTACGGGTGGAGTGGCCACCAGGGCACCTGTGCTTTTTCCTCTCTCCTCTTCTTCCGAAAGAACTCCCTCTTCCCCATCCACACACGCCTTTTTCCGAAAGAGCTCTTCTGCCTCGCAGAAAGAGGTTTACCAATGTCAGAAAAACCCCTCTGTTCTTTCGATTTTTTTTCCAAAAGAACCCGATTGCAGTGTGGATGTAAGTGAAATTTTTTTCACCAAAATGGCCGTTTTTCTGAAAAAACTCTGTAGTGTAGACATAGCCTGGGAGACTCCCTCTGCAGCAGTGTGGATGTGCCCCAAGTGTCACGCATGCCCATGGATCACCCAGTAGGGTTAACCTTAAAGGGGGACAATATTATGACTCCCCATGTCACGATGCTAAAAGCACCTGCAAGGGAAGCGCAAGGCAGCAGCAGGAAGCAGCTGGGGGGGGGGGGTGGATTTAGTCACAATGCCCCCAAATATTTCCTCTGGAGCAATTGTCTCCGCAGGAACAATGCGGCATCTGTGTTTCTGCCCAGGTGGGGTCGCAGCGGCTCTTACCCTAATAATACCCGACAGAACTGGCTTCTGTCACCCAGGCCCCCCCTTTGAGGGCACCAGACTGTATTTTGAGTGCAATCATTAAGAAACATGGTTCCCCTGCTCCCTGTCAGTGGCACCCTCCGTGCCCTGCATGCTCCTGGCTCTCGGGCTTGCTGGGGAAGAGACAGAGCAGGCCTAAGAGGGAGTAGAGAAGGGGCACTCTTCCAGCCAGCCAGCATATCAATTCAGCCTTCCCTCTTGGTCACCCTCCTGTCCCCAGTAGGGCATCAAAATAGTAAGGAAATGGTGAGATAACCTCCTTGGTTTGATACACAATAGTACTGCAGCATTACAGTAGCATTACAACTGTAGCATTACCCCTGTAACTCCTCCCACATCCCTTCTGCTCCTCTCCTAGGCCCCTTCCCCACAGATACACAACCCCCTAACCCCTCCCATACTCATCTATGCACCCCTCAATGGCCCATCCCCCATAACTACACAACCCCCCGAGTCCCTCCCACACTCATAGACACTCCCATGCCAGGTACACACACACACTAAGAGTCCCTCCCACGAGTCTCTCAATCTCACTTCCTTCAGGCATTGCTGTAAAGAAGCTAGACTTTGGCTGAATTAAAATCTTGGTGTTGATAACTCTCAGGTCTGTCTATACACAATAAAAGCCCTGTGGCACACCCGGGACTGGCTTGTGGGGTCCCAGACCTTAGGCTCCCACCTGAGCCCAAATATCTACCCAGCAGTTTTACAGTCCTGTACCACAGCCCATTCCCCTGAAGCCTGAGTCAGCTGTCCCGGACTTGCCACAGGTGTTTAACTGTAGTGTAGACATAAAGTAAGTGGCCAGTCCCTCTCAAGTCTGACCTGACTGCACTGATGCTATTCCAGTTCTAGCTCCCCCCTCTACTCCCCCACAGCTCTGGCTATGCCTTAGTCCTGGCTTTAGCTTGAACAGAGACTAATGGGGGGGGGGGTGATCTTTTGTGATGTGTATAAATGTCTCTCATGATCTGGAATGAGACCACCAAACTGGTTTGCAGTTATTCCCTCAGCTAGATTTGCAGGGTGGCCTACAGAGAAGAGATGTGCGGTAATGCTAGGAGAAAGTCTTAAAGAAACAGATGAGAACGGAGCAACCTTGTCCATTTATTTACGCAGGGAAGTTCTGCTTTGCTGAAGCATGAGGTTTCTTTGCCTTACCCAGTGTTCCAGCTGGGAGGCACAAAGAGATCAAAAGCTGTACCAGCAGTCACATGGCACATTGGTGGCCCAGAAGGGATTAGAACCCAGGTTTGTTCCTGGCACTTCAACTGTTTTGCTAACCACTCAACCACATGGCATAGCAGCAGGGCAAGCAAGTTTTGCCTTGCCACATTGAGGACAGACATGCTTTCTAAGACAGCAGCCCCATTGTGTGCTAAAATGTGTCAATCGGTTAAACTGGCATCATCCTCTTGATTTGGGTGTTATTTAAACCAGTCTGGCTGTCAGAACACTAGGCGGTCAGTAATCATTAGCCGCAGGAACTCAAGTCCATGGAAAAGGCCCGTTAGGTTATCCAGGTCCATCCCACTGCTATGCCACCCTCATTCCCCCATCACATCTCAGCCTTGCCTTCAATACCCTGCTCATCTCTGTCCCCCACATGTATCTCACAACACTGTCTTAGTACCTGCCCAGACAGATGGTCACCTGATGTAGTTCATATGCTCCAAGTTATTTCCTCTTCAGCATTCCCCATTTCACTCTATGCTCTATAGGGGTATGTCAACACAACAACATTATTTTGAAATAACTTAGTCCGTGTCTACAAAGCAAGCAGTTATTTCAAAATAATGTCAAAATACTGTCAAGCTGGAGGACTTCTAACTCTATCTCCTGTAACCCTCACTGTACGAAGAGTAAGGGAAGTCGTAGGAAGAGTGCTCTATTTCAAAGTAAGTGATGTGTAGACACACCCTTAAGCTATGTCTACACCGCACAATTATTTTGGAATAATGGCCATTATTCCAAAATAACGATGTAGCGTCTACAAAGCAATTCCTTTATTTCAAAATCATTTCAAAATAATGGAGGGCTTATTCCGACTTCTGTAAACCTCATTCTATGAAGAATAATGCCTATTCTGAAATAGCTATTTCGAAATAAGGCGTGTGTAGACGCCCCACTACTGCTATTTCGAAATAGCTCCTCACCAGGGCCATTCTAAGTTATTCCTCCTGGGGCTCTAAATTGGGATTACATGTCTACATTA
Organism: Pelochelys cantorii; assembly: GCA_032595735.1. Lineage (NCBI taxonomy): Eukaryota > Metazoa > Chordata > Testudines > Trionychidae > Pelochelys > Pelochelys cantorii. Next base: position 11,925,477 of record CM064352.1, read on the forward strand.
GGGAAGCCTGCCTCGGACTAATTTTGAGGCTTAGAAGTGTAGATATGCTATTTTGAAATAAGCTATTTCGGAATAACTATTCCAGAATAGCTTATTCTGAAATAAGGGTATGTCTACACAGCAAAGTTATTTCAAAGTAACAGCCGTTATTTCGAAATAACTTTCCTAGCATCTACACAAGCCAATTGCTATTTTGAAATTAATTCGAAATAGCAGAGGGCTTATTTCGAAATTGGTAAACCTCATTCCACGAGGAATATCGCCAATTTTGAAATTGCTATTTCAAAATAAGCGCTGTGTAGACGCTTATTTCGAAATAGGGGGCCTCCAGCCCTTCCCAGGGTGCCCTGCTGGCTGCCCTGGCCGCAAGGTAACTTCTGACCTGATGCCCTGCCGGAACCAGTGCCAGCTGGCCTTAAATGCGATTCAGCATCCAATCTGTGTGGACATGCTATTTTGAAATAGCAAAAAGCTATTTCGAAATGCATTTTGTGTGTAGACGTGTTATTGCAAAATAACTATTTTGAAATTAGATATTTCAAAATAATGCTGTAGTGTAGACATACCCTTACTGTGCAGTGTAGACATAGCCTAGCAATGCTCACCAACCAGTAGATTGGGATCTACGGGTAGATCCTGGAGCCTCTGACAGGTGAACCTGACTGTGGAAGCCAGCAAGTGCCAGCACATTAGTTGCCCCTCCCTCCACTGCCATGCTGCTCCTGCCCTCTACCTTGGAGCTGCCCTCTGGGAGCCTCCTGCTTGCTGTGGAGGGCAGGGGAAAGAAGGAGATGCTGATGTCAGGGTACCCCTTCCCCCATCCTAGACCACATACCCACAGGGCAGAGGCACAACAGGGCTTGGGATAGAGTTTGCTGGCTGCTTTTGGGAGTGGTGCAAGGCTAGGACAGGAGTGAGCCTGCCTTAGCCCCACTGTACCACCAGCCAAGAGCCACCTGAGGTAAGCATTGCCCAGCTGGAGCCAGCTCTGAAACCCTGCCCCTGTCATGACCCCCTCCTGCACCCCAAGTCCCTGCCCCAGGCTCAGCATGGAGCTCCTCCCACACTCCAAAACCCTTAGCCCAAGACCAGAGCCTGCATCCCCCTCTACAGCATCCCAACCCTCTGCCCCAGCCTGGTGAACATGAGGATGGGGGAAGACAAGGAAATGAAGTGATCAGGGTGGGTCCTTGGACAAGGGTGGGGAGGTGCGACAAGGGTATTTGGGTTTGAGGTAAATCCTAAGTCTGCTCTTAAATTCAAAAAGTGATCTTGTGCTTAAAAAGGTTGGAGACCCCTGCTCTACATCCATCTTCCCTTTATCCATTACCTTGCTGGCACTAAACAAACATGAAGACTGTAATCATAGAATCCTAGGGTGGGAAGAGACATCTGGAGGCCATCGAGTCCAGCCCTCTGCCCAAAGCAGGACCAACCCAACTCAGTCATCCCAGCCAGGCTTTGTCAACCCAAAACTTAAAAACCTCTAGGGATGGAGATTCCACCACCTCCCTAGGGAACCCATCCCAATGCTTCACCCCCCTCCTAGGGAAATAGTTTTTCCTAATATCCAACCGAGACCTATCCGACTGCAACTTGAAACCATTGCTCCTCATTCTGTCATCTGTCACCACTGAGAACAGCCTTTCTCTGTCCTCTTTGGAGGATCTCAAGAACTTTATCTAACCCAATTAAGCAAATGAACTTCCATAACATCTCTGTTCTAACAGGCAACCCTGCTAGGGGGCTCTTTTACTGCTATCCAAAAAGATTTTCTTTTCTTTTTTTTTCAGTTTAGGAAGTGACATTGACAATATAACTTCCCCATAGCGAGAGCTGTGCATTTATTTATCAGTGGACTGACTTAAGGGTGAAATTTCCTTCTGTGCGGAGACTCACCACCAGGCATTCAAACTTTCATGTTAAATACTGCATATGTGTAATGCTGTCCCTTGTATGCTGGGGTGAATTACACCCACCCAGGCACAGTAGGGTTGGAATGTGACCTACACATGTTTCCAGAAGGCAGTGAGGAGGAGTTGGAATCCACATCACTCCGCCACATGGGTTAGTCAGTCTCGGGGCTGTGTGTATAGGAACTAGTGCCTACTTCAGGTTTGTAAACCAATTTGAGATCAAAGGAGGAAAAGTGGCGAGTGTTGTAGTTACTCCCTGCAGGAGACATGTAAGGACAAGCCTTTGCCTCCAGTCCCACAATGGCTTGGTCAACATGAACAATGCTGCTCAACAACTGCTGTTGAGCTAGCTGGTTGAAATATTTCCAAGACAACAGTTTTCCATTGGAAAATGCAGATTCAATAGTATCTAAACGATTTGCAGGAACAGATTAAAAATACTACTTTTGTCTCTGTAGAACAGGACCTGGAATCTGTTTTTTGTTCCATGTGTGGGAGATATTACGGAGAAGATGCTCATGGGGAGTAGATACATAGTCTGTGAGAGGCCACGTTTTAGAGGGAGGTTAGAGGCAGAGACGGGCAGGATATTCATGGTAAAGTTGAGGAGTGATATGGGGTATTGACAAAACATTTTTTAATTGTCCAAAAAATGTTGACTTTTTGTTCTGATTTGGGATGAAAGGAAATTTCAGAATGCACCCAAATGGTATTTCTGAGTTTTGAGCACCTTTAACCCAGCGATAACTTACCACAGAAACACCCAAAGAGGTGTCTGGGAAAGTGTTATGCTTTTGAGGGGTATGTCTGAGTCCCAACATCTCAAGGCCTTGGTTTACACTAGGGAGTTATTTTGAAATAACCCTCCCTTATTTCAAAATAAAAAGTGGAGCATCCATACTACCAAGCCCATTATTTTGAAATAACGGGCAGGTTATTTTAAAATCTATACTCCTGCTTTCTTCCGGGACTAACACTTATTTGGTAAAAGTTATTCTGAAATAGCATTAGTGTGGACACTTTGCTGTTGCTATTTTGAAAATAACTGCACCCAAAGTAATTCAAAATAATTACTCCCCAGTGCTTCTTGGGGCTCTAAGTTGGGGAAGCACATCCACAATAACAGAGCCTGCCTCGGACTAATATTGAGACTCCCCTGTAGTGATGACACGCTATTTTGATTTTGTTATTTTGGGAGTTATTATTTCAAATTTACTTATTTCAAAATAATTTTCTATTGTAGATATGCCCATAGGCCATGTCTTTGATGCAGTCTTAGAATAATGTCAGCATTGCCAAGTCTCAAAATTTCATTGTGAAACTTGTGAAATTTGATACTTTTGTTAAAATCCCAGTTTCTGGAAACCTGTGATTACATGAAAATTTCAGTTTGCATTTAATGAAAGAAAAATAAGTTTCAAAGCCTTGCAGTTGCAGGGGAAAAACTCAGAAACATAGCTGCTAAAGGCTTGGAAACAAGCAGCAAGTAAAAAGAACCCCATATTTATTGTTTACAGAATCTCCTTATTTTTATGTTAATCTCACAATTCTTCTGGAGTCAGAATCATGCTTTTTTTACCTGTTGGGGCTAGCAATGCTACTAAATACTCAATCTAACTCTTTGCAGCAGGGTGAGGGATTGGGGGAGAAATAATCATACTGACACCAAATCTTTATGATTTTTTTTTAATTTCACATGGTTTAAAATACAATATGAAATAAGGCTACAGTATATAAAAAAAACTCTCCAGCAAAATGATGTGCCAGCATCAGCAATTAAAACAAACCCAACCCCCTCCTTTAAGAATCCAAGGTAGGAGAGGAGATATTTGTATTCTTAAAAAAAACCCCACACACAGACACACACACATCGCTACATCTCTAAGCTACCTCAGTTCGGTTTTTTTTAAAAAAGCACCTGCTTTTTCCTCTTTTTTTTAATCTTGCTTTTAAAATTTTTTTCACTTTTAAAAATATAAATTATATGAAAATACAAGTTGGAAAATAGTTGAACAGCACAATATAACAATCTCTTTTTTTCTCTTCTATGTTTATCAGCTTAAAAAAATCCCATGTGTAAAAACAAAACAAAAAAAAGACAAGTTCTTTTACTGAGGCAGTTAATTCCTGGAGATATTCCATTATAACACATATGTATACATATATTTATCACATATTCAAAACTCTTTGGAATGTAGACAACAGCTCGACTGATGTTCAATAGACCCCATCAGAGACACACATGCCAAGGAAAGCACATTTGCAGTGTTTAAAATGAAAAGAAACTCAACAAGCTCTAAGAACCCCATCGAGGTCACCTCCCAAACAGCGATGCTCAAAAAGTGCAAGGATTTGGATGTATCCTAAAATTTAGACACTTATTATAACTTTTTTTTTTGGTCCTGACATTGGGCTGGAAATCTCCTGAGAGATTCATTTCAGGCTAGTGATGAATCAGCTGTCAGGGGCCTCAAGAAGTCATCTAGGCCAGCAAACTGTGCTGAGGCAGGGCTAAATAAACCTAAATCATCCCTGACAGGTGTTTGTTTAACTTGTTCTTGAAGATTTCCAATGATGTGGATTCCACAATCTCTCCTGGAAGCTTAATTACCCTTACAATTAGAAAGATTTCTTAATATCTAACCTGAATCTTCCTTGCTGCAGATTACACCCATTATTACTTGTCCTTCCTCCTGGGAACATGGAGAACAATTGACCACCATCCTCTTTCTAACGTCCTTAGCATACAGGATTTCCAGACTGTTAATCCACTTTCTTTTCTCAAAACTATGGTTTAACCTGGTTCTTGTCCTGTTCAGACATATCTCACAAGTGGACTCTCACAGAATGATAATACTCTTTTTGGGCAGAACCTGGAAGGGTAATAGAATGTAAAAAGCCTGACTCATACATATACACATTTGTGTATGTGATTTTAACACACTCAAGTGCGTAGGTGATTATCTGTGTGTCATCGTTGGTGTATTATAATCATCTCTACGTACACAGCAAGAGATGGGCAAACGCTGTAATGAAAAAAATGTCTGTAAATATTTGTTCCTTTTTAAAAAATGAATTAGCTTTGATTGAGGTCACTCTTCATGATCTTTCAAGTGCACAGTTTAACTGGAAGGAAGCCAGTTTTCAACAAAATGTTGCAGAATATTCCTAGCAAGCAAACTTGGAATTCCCAGTCACAAGTATTCAACAATACAAAGAACCTGCCTCAGCACAGAGGGGAGGGGCTAACTGAGCTCACCAGTCCTACATTTCTAAGCGTGTTAGAATTACACACACAGAATTAGGCTCTTCCAGTTGGAAAAAAGGGGCGATATCATGTGAAAGGTGCTCAGGCACATGTTGGATATTAAATTCTCACAATGAATTACGAGCTCTTGAATTAGTCAGAAAAAAAATTTGAATCAGTTAGCAGATTTGAGAGATTCCAGAACAAAAGAGAAAAATAACTGACTTAAATCTGGTTTTAATATTTGCCCACAGTGCAAAATTGACCCCAATCCAGGGGGGCCAGCACAAGAGACACCACCTAACCCATCAAACTAGGACTTATGCCGGATCTTTGCACAGAGGTGGATTGCAACCCCACTGCATGCTCTCTTTCACACATACTGTATCGATATTGCGTGTATGGAGGTTAACCAAAGTTTTTCACACCTCATAAAAGATGCAGTTGGAGGTTTAGGTGCAGGTACATATTTGGCCTTAACTTTAGCTCATCTGGGTCACACATCCCTGTTCAAGAGTCAACGTGCATTTAAAAAAAAAAATCTGCAAATTTCCAGTGTATAAACAGCACACCGTGCTTTCTGTGACAGACTCTAGCCTAGAAGGGAGGGGGAAAGAGCAAAGTGTGGGTTAAGTCACTGCACGTCGCCAAGATGATTCTGTCTGCTCCTTGTTGCATTTACACGCAGACTTCAATTTGGAAGGTGAATGGGGGTGAGTAAACTTGGCACAGCGTTGGTAGAGACATGTTGGAAAAGATGGAGCCATCCCTTTTGCAGCTCTTATAGGCCACTTTGAGAACGTTATGGAAACAGATTGTCTTGAGCAGAAGCAGCTTAAAACAGAAAATCTGCCCATGAGTGGAATGAGTATCTTCTCAATCTGGCAGAAATACTGAGGACCAACCCCTGACCCCAAGTACCAACTGTTCATAGTAAAGAATTATTGCTGATTGACTTTCTGCTTGAACTAAACTGGAGGGCCCTGCACTGTGACCAAACCAGGGGACAGACATTTGTTGGGAGAGTTAGAAGGTAGAAAGAGGGATGAGATGGTGGGACATCTGCCCCGTTCCCACAAATCAGACATCAGGAATGGTAACAAACATAAACCTGTAGGGGAACACTTTAGCCTCCCTGGACATTCAGTAATGGATTTGAAAGTAGCCATCCTACAAAAGAACTTCAGAACCTGATTACAAATGGAGACAGCTAAACTGGAGTTCATTTGCAAATTCAATACAATCAACTGGTTAATGCATTACTAAGGCAATTTCCCCTCATTCGATATTCACATCTCCCCATCAAATGCTGTGAATGAGCCACATCCACCCTGACCTGTATAGCCTCATTAATGCAAGCAACACCTTTCTCTTGCCCTGCCTCTGTAACTTCCACTCCAATTCATCTGATGAGGTGGGTTTTGCCCACAAAAGCTTATGTCCTAATAAATCTCTAAGGTGCCCTTTACAGGGGTGATCCTGTAATACAAGAGAGATTTAAGGTCCAGCCATGAACTGCCCAAAACTGACGCTGTAAAACGTGAACCTAAGGGCACGTTGCATGGAACACATAGAATGCTAACAACACAGCAGAATTGTATTACCAGTTGAGAATTAAACCTCTTTAGATGAAGAGTCACCAGTTACTATCCTAGTTTTATTTGGGACAAGTGTATTTCACTGGAATCACTTCTGGTTCAGGTGGTTCTCTGCCTCCCTGGAAAACAGAGTCCAAAATCTTCTTCCTTGCCCATCTTCTCTGAAACCCAAATTAACTCTACCCTCAGCTACTACCACCTTCGATGCTCAAAACCTCCATTGAGATGCCAACAGCCTACTCACGGTTCAGGAAGCAGCTTCATACAGCCTTCCCAGTACAATGCAGCCCACTGTACCCAGTTATGCATGAGTCACCTTGTGGGTGGGCATTTTGCCTTGTGTTTTCTCTCTTTGCATGTAGTTTCAAGCAAGGAGGAGGACCTGGCCTACAGCAGCACAACCTCAGCATCATCCTTTGCTTTCTCCAGCTTGGTCTGAATGCCAATCCCCTTTTGCATCAATCCTCGTGTTTCATTTTTGCAGTCTCTCACATGCCACAACTGCCTGTCCCTCTCTGCTAAGGGCTAAAGGCATTTATGCTCAGGATGCTACATGAGAACATCTCTTTCAGAAGGCAGGCAATCCTTTCTTCATTTAATGTAGACTCCTTTCACCTTCCTTTCATTACCTTTTCCTTCCTCTCCTTCATTCCAACCCATCTTTCTGCATGTCAGGTGGGAATCATGATTTAGAGCTTGTCTCCACTTACTAGGTGTTTGACACTGTGGAGATTGATCTCCCAGGGTTTGATTTAGTGGGTCTAGTAAGGACCCACTAAATCAACCGCTGAAGGTGTCCCCCGTTAGCTCTGGTATTCCACCAGGTCACGAGGAGTAAGGGAAGTCGATGGAAGAGTTTCTCCCGTTGAAACTCTGGTGGGGATTCTGCCGTAAGTCAAGCTAAGTACATCAACTCCAGCTATGCTACTCACATTGCTAGAATTGTGTACCTTAGTTCAACTTTGTCCCCTAATGTAGACCTGTTCTTAGCCCCAGCAATATGCTCTGACACCTGTACTTCCCTTGTCCCATAGCCACCATCTGCCTTCAACATTCTTGGTTTAAGCACCTTCCTAATCAGCTTGCTACATTTCTCCATGTGTTCAGCTTTACCGCCCACCCGCCTGCTGAGCCAGGCAAAGCTCTCTGGCATGCTGGGCCTGACTGAGTTGCAATTAAAAAAAAAACCATGCTTAAAAACAAATGCCCTGATATTCACAGGTGCTGAATACATGCCATTCTTGTAAAATCCAATCGGAGCTTATCATGGTGACTTCTTTCCAATGGAACTCAACTGAGAGCCTTCCTGTTTGACACTGCCCTCCTATTCCACAGTGCTCTTGCTACATGAAGATGGGAAAACAGGAAGCAAACTGGATGTTCAGACTAAATACAAGAGCATTTTTAGCAAATTTATTCAGAGCCCAGTTCTGTGGCCCTGATTCATCGACACTGTTCTATTTCCCCTGCATTGATCTACAAAGTCTCTTCACTCTCCCACTCCCTGTATTGATTCACCACACAACTTCCGAAATTAGTTCAACCATTAAAGAGAACATAAGCAGTTCAAAGCTTTAATACTGTCTTTGCAAAAGAAAAGATATTTAAAGTTGATTCTACCAGGATCAACCCTTGTGGCTCTGGTTTCAGGATCTGGGTCTAAACATTTAAAACTCAGGGCCTGAGTCTCCCTTTTACTTTGGGACTGATCCAGAATTAAAGCTAATGAGGAGTTAGTCACTACCTTCAATAGGCTGAAATCTCATTCCTGGCGTACACTGAGAGTGCACCAGAAATGACTCCTTTGAAGTCAATGGTGTTATAAAGGGAAAGGGACAGGAGTATCAGGCCATAAAAGTATGACTACACAGCGAAAAAAATGACACTAGGTAATGAGTCTCAAGAGTCCAAGTCAGATGACTCAGGCTCATGGGGCTCATGCAGCGGGGCTAAAAATAACAGAGTAGACGTTAAGGCATGGGCTGGCACCTGGCAAGATCTGAAATCTGGCTCCAGCCTCCATCTGAATGTCTACACTGCTATTTTTAACTCCACAGCATGAGTCTGAATTAATTGATCCAGGCTCTGAGAACTACTGCCACAGGGAAGGGGCAGTGTAGAGATACCCTCCACGTCTAAAACCTTGTCTATACTTATGGGAAAATCGATGCTCTGGAGATCAATCTTCTGGGGTTCGATTAGCAGGTCTAGTAAGGACCTGCTAAATCGAATGCTGATGGCATTCCCATCAATCCCGGTACTCCACGAGGTCATAAGGTGCTCCATTGACCTCCTGCAGTGGGGATGCTGGAAAAATTTGGTTTAAGGTACGTCAACTCCGGCTACACAATTCTCGTAGCTGGAGTTGTGTATCTTAAATTGAATGTATCTGTAGTGTAGACCTGGCCTGCTGCATCTACACACTCCAGACTCAAAGGGATCGATCCTACAAGATGATGGCCAATGCTAGCCTGATCCAGCAAAGCTGTTAAGCACCTGCTTAATATCAAGCATATGAATGATCCCCCTCACTACAGTGGGGCCATTAATGTGTTTAAGCATATGCTTATGAGTTTCTCTGGATTGGGCTTGCATGCTCGGTTGCCCAACTGGGGAGTCAGGGACCCATTTGTAACTCTGAGTTTCCATTTTACAAGTGCCTAGAATGGCAAACTAAAGGCAAGCATGGGTCAAAAATGGAGGGCAAAATCATCAAAAGTTTTCTAATCGTCCTAAGTTGTCTCACTTTTCGTTGTTAGAAGCTTTTCATGATTTTTTCCCTAATACACTTTTCCAAACTGATTTTTTTGGGTCAGTTTAGTCATGTGGTAGGATATTTAAAAAACCCAAAACCCTAGCAGTTACTTCGAAGCGTTAAAAAAACATTCCTTTAAAAAATAACCAGATACTGATTCTGACAATGATAAGTGCAAATTTCAGCAACACACTTTTTTTGAACATATGGCTGTCTTAAAACTTTTTTTGTCCCAAACCATTCTTTCTTTGAAAAATATCATCTAGCATTAGCAACAAATAATAGAGCAAAGTGCATGGGATTCAATGCAAGTGCAGAGCATCAACCCAGAATTTTGGTGGCCAATCTGGCACTCATTTTCCTTCACATAAGATTCAGAGATCATAAGTCAGAGCACTACACTTCTCCAGTGGGGTCTACATAAACTTTTTTTTCTTCACTGTGACAAAGCTCTCTGCTGGCAAAACAGAAACATACACACACAATATTGCAAGACTGAGACCATCTTAGAGCTTAAGACTATTTAAAAAAATACTGGCACAAAATTTAATAAAATAAAATTTTAACAAATAATAATAAAAAAAATCTTGGTCCCTCCTAAAAAAAATCTGCCCTTTGTGTAACAGAAAATAACCAACAAAAAGGCAAAGTAACAAGAACTGTTCTTTTTTTCCTATGTCACCCCCTCCCTCAAAACAGGAAGTTCTGCCCACCCCTGTTCCTCCCATCGATAAAAAAAAAAAAAAAAAAAAAAAAAAAAAAAAATCAACCACATAATCCTTAGGAGTCTTGTCACTTCCTGAATTGTCAGTCTGTTGCACCAATAACATAGTAATCAAGGGGGATCTTTTAGCTAATAATGTTTCCAGATGGTGTCAGATGGGGAGAGCTTATTTTGATTTTTTTAAGTGAACTGTATTTCTCTGAATTCCTGAAAACCCAGAAATTCATGCACACCCCCCCCCCCCCGAAAAAAACCTCTCTGAGAGCTTTCAGATAAACAGTTCTATTTTTCTTCTCCCAATCAAACATTGTCAGATTCAACCTTGACTCTGCCCACCCTCCTCTCCCCATCCAAAATGTCAAATTTGAGTTGCTCTTGAAAAAATATAGATAAGATATGTAACAGTAAAAAAACCCATTTAAGGTCCCATCAAATCTCCAGACCGACACGACATAACCTTCCACACAGTCTGGCTTGGTCGTATTCACTCATCAGCATCAGGTTTGACGTCCAACATGGCGTGGAGTTCCTCGGGCGTGTAGCCCAGAAGGCTCTGCAAGTCGCAGACGAAACGGTATACGTAGCGCTTGCCAGCTGTCTTATGGATGATGTTCTTATCGTAATAGTAGCGGAGGCCACGGCTCAGCTTCTCGTAGTTCATCTTGGGTTTGTTTTTCCTCTTGCCCCATCGCCTGGCAACCTGGGAGAGGAGGAGAACAAAGATGAAGGGGTCAGAGATTAAGTGTACATATGACAATACGTATCTTCCTCCTGGCATGGCTGGGTAATAAGGGACTGGTAGCCCTTGCTGGTGGGTGGGCTAGTGGCCCTAATTTTTTTTCTTCCTCCTCCATGAATTCAAGGGAGGATTGGACCATCAATACTTATTGGGCAGGAATAGTGTCCCTAGCCTGTTTGCCAGAAGATGAAAATGGGTGACAGGAGAGGGATCACTTGAGGATTCCCTGTTCTGTTCACTCCCTCCGGGTCATCTGGCATTGGCCACTGTCTGAGGACAGGTTACTAGGCTAGATGGACCTTTGGTCTGATCCAGTATGGCCATTCTTATGAGGAATGGGCTCTGAGAGGAGTTGAATGCCGGAGTTTGCAGCGGCCAGCAGATCAAACCCCTGTTGGGCTGTAGAAACAGCACCCATTGGATCATGAAGTAGAATCAGACGAAGATAGGCAATGGGAAAGTAGACAAGGACCTGACTCATCCATTGAAGTCAATGTAAAGCTCCACCTCTCATCTCTCATAACATACTTCTATGGTAAGCTCTTTGGGGCCCTGGCTGTCTTTTTGAGTAGACAGCGCCTAGCATGCTTGGGGCTTACTCTGTGGTTGGTGGCCTCTAAAGCTATGCAAATAACACAGAGGCAAAGCAGTTTCAGATAAAACTGAAAGCCATTTTTTCCCCAAAACTTTTGGCAAATTAAAAAAAAAATTGTTCTGGGTCAAAGCAAGCTTTGGCTTGACAATCTGTCAAGGTTTTGTTTCAGTTTCAAGCATGTAAACATTTGTATTGGTTTTTAAACACACTGAAAAGAAATGTTGAATTACGGAATGGAATTGCTTCATTTTTCCTGGAATTATCCTCCCCCCACCTCTGACAAAAATGATTTGGCAAAAATGACACAAAATCGTGACACATTTTACTGTTTCCGAATCTGCATTTTTCACCCAGAACAAAACAACTTTGGTATGCAATATTTCACCTAGCTTCTACTGCAACACAATTCATCATTACTCATTAATAATCAGATTTTAATGGGAACTCTAAGCCATTGATTTTTCCAGAAAATATTGAGGGATCAACATCCCACAACCTTACATCCCCCTGCCCAGAATCATACTGACATGACATATAGCATCTCAGTCATGAAGCGAGAGGACTGAGGTTATGCTCCTAAGCATTTTCCATGGTCTCTGAGTCTCTGCTCAGCCATAGAGTCCCATACCTCGTCTGGGTCTGACAGCTTGAATTCCCAGCCATCGCCCGTCCAGCTGATGAAGGATTGGCAGGACTTGTCGGTGAGCAGCTCCAGCAGGAACTGCCACAGCTGAATGGGTCCACTGCCTAGGAATGGGAAGAAGCCACAAGCTGTTAAAACCCGGTGAGCCAGGACTGAAATGGATGCAGATTTCTTTCCACCCCAAACTCCTGCATAGGAAGACACAGACAAGCAAATGGATATGAAACACTCTGGCTGCTTGTCAGTACAGAAAGTACTCAGAGCTGAGACTCTGGTTCTGTTACATGCCCCACCACTGAGGACTTGACTTCACCTACTCTGAGATCAATGCTCTGGAGATCGATCTTCCGGGGTTCAATTTAGCAGGTCTAGTAAGGACCCACTAAATCGAATGCTGATGATGTCCCCATCAACTCCTGGACTCCACCGGGACGCAATATATAAGGGAAGTTGACGGGAGAGTTTCTCATGTTGACCTCCCACAGTGGGGATGGACACAGAAATTTGACCTAAGGTATGTCAACTCCAGCTACACTATTCTCATAGCTGGAGTTGCGTATCTTAGGTTGACTTTCTCCAGCACTGTAGACCTGGCCACACTCAGATGCCTTCAGCTCCCTTTCTTAACTCCATAGATGCCCTTGAAGCCTCCCTCCTTGTCTCTGTCTTCTTAGACTGCTGGTTCCTTGGGGCAAAGCCTTTGAATTCCTCTGTGTTTGTACATTGTGCCTAGCACAGTGGGAGCCGATGGAGTGGGATGCTCATATCAATTATTATTCATATGAATAGGTGGCATCCCCTTTGCCACATCTCAGGGCCCTGTGCTAGCAGTCTGAGTGAAGCGCTGAGCAACTGGCAGTTTGAGAGTTAACGCCTACAGGTAAAGCTGCTTCCTACTGACGTCCGAGTGGAACGCTCCACCACTGGAATGTTTCACCGCACTAGAAGTTACATAAAGAGGACTATTTCTTGGCATTAAAATAGGGAGGAATTTTTCTTCTGCCACTGAATCACTGTCTTCTCCTACGTGCCAAAAACCTCCCAGTCACTGCTTGAGCTCCTACACTATCACACACCGCCTCCTGACCTTTGCATTCTTCTCCATGGCTGTGCACTGAGATGTGATAAAGGGGACACAGGTATGAAAATTATTTGGCACACTCTCCAGGACATGTTGCTGCAGGAACCACCTACCTAAACTCGCAGAGAGCAAGAGATCAGTGAGGCAACTTAGTGCAGCCAGGTCGGCTAGGGCTACAAGGAATGGGGTTGGTTGGTCAGTGGGTACCGGAGAAGTAGGAAGGCCATTCTGATGAGTGCTAGAACAACAGAACTGAGGGTTGACAGAGGGCAGTCTCACAGGTTAGCCTCTTGAATAATTCCCAAGACTTAGAACTAGATTCTTTGCAAGACTGGAGTGTGCAAGCTGACGTTAAGGTCTTCTGCGCTAAAGGTGGCTGTATGTTCTTCAGCAGCATCCTATCACATTGAACAGGGAATCCCACCCGGCCATGACATCCTGAAATCAGCAGGGATTGAATCCCTTTTGTACACTGTGCAGCTCAGAGTCAGCTGAAGAGGAGAGCTTGCAAAGTCCAGCCTACCCCTACCCAACCACAAGCAAGTTCCCCATTGGATTGTTCTCATGATGCATTACCACGGACATGGAGGTGTGAAGCCTCCCTTGTTATATACCCTTGAATCATACAAAGCTATTTGTTTTGCTGCTCCATTGTCTCTAAGTACCATACGGATGCTCATTTTGGCCATCAGCTATTTGTCAAGCTTGTCGAGAAATGCCTTAGAAATGGCAACGCATGCATGCATCTGCTGTCAAAAACATCCCAGTGATTATCGGGTTAACTTTCATCCCCTCTGACACAATGTGGCGTCCACCTGCCTGCAGCGTGCAAGTAGGCGGTTTTAAATCAGAACTGCCTCCTGCTGACAAACTTTTTCCGTCTGTGTCGGGATAACAATTCTGGGAGGAGAGCATAACTCATCTGATCAGCAGAAAACTCCCACTCCTGAAACAAGATGTTTATCTACAACAGTCAAATCCCCCCGGATCCCAAATTCTCCCTCCTCCCAGAATTGATTTGCTGTAGGAGCCTTGGGTGTACTTGGTTGAGACTGGACATTTAATTTAAAGGCACAGTACTCCCTGTCTATTTGCACTGTATCTTGCCACGCTACAGGGCATCTGATTCCTACATGCATAAGCACGGCAGATACGAAGAAGTACGTGGCGTGCTGCCCTGAGAGATTATGTCTTTACACACTTTCCTGTCAGGCTTTCACTGGATCAAAGTCATATGCTGAGTGACTCCTAAATACTGATATCTTCTTTTCCCTCATGTCCCAGCAAAAGCCAAAATGGGAGCCCTCAAGCCAAAACTTGTCGGATTAGCACCTTTCATGAGGGACCACGCCTAGAACAGGGTGTTGCTTTGGGCCACATATTTCCAGCAAGACACTGACACATTTCAGAAGAGTTCAAAAAAGGGCAGTGGAAATGATCCAGGGCTTAGAGGGAATGAGTTGCAGGGAAAGAATTAAACATGTAAAGCCGGTTAGGCAACAATGAAGGTGGGGGAAAGGAGAACCAACTGATAATGGTGATGGGTGAAAGCCCGAAGACGGCAGAAGGAACAATGGGACGAAATCACTTGATGACAATTCACACTGCATGTCAAGATAAAATTCCTGCTGTTGGGAATCAGAGGATGGGAGAATCTCTCCAGGATTGTGACGGATGTCTTATTGCTTTTAGATTCATAGATTCCAAGACCAGAAGGGACCATTCACCCTGGTGGGCTACCAGATTCTTTGTTTAGCTGAACATCCACAGGTACAGCCACTCACAGCTCCCATTGGCCGTGGTTTGCTGTTCCCCACCAATGAGAAGAAGTGGCACAGGCTGGGCCACCACTTCCTGCAGCTCCCATTGGCTGGGAATGGTGAACCACAGCCAATGGGCGCTGCAAGCAACTGTATCTGTGAACATTCGGATAAACTAAAGTGTCTGGTGGCCCACCAAGGGCTAACCCTGGCAAACCGCCTCTGACCCGTGGGCCACTTATTGCCCACCGTGACCTAGTCTGATCTCCTGCATGGAACAGGCCAGAGAATTTCCCCCAAATAATTTTAAAATCCTGAGTGATGGAGACATTTAAAACTACTGGAAACTCAGCAAACTGCTAGTAGACAGGGAACAATCCTGCCTGGTGAGGGGGCAGATTAAATGGAGCCTCATGTGTCTGTTCTAGCTGTAGAACAGGGGTGGGGAACCTTTTTTGGGTTGGCGGCTGCTGACCCACAGGGAAAAAAACCCAATGCCTTTCGCCTTGGGGGATGGATCCAGCCAAGCCAGGGGCCGGATCTGCCCCTTGGGCCTTAGGTTCCCCACCCCTGTTGTAAAGCCACATAGCAAATGAGAACTCAAGCACCAACCTGACTGGGAATGTCTACCTTGCTATCTTAGCACCTTTGCAGGAACCTTGTGAATCCACGTCTGGGCTCAAAGACTCACTACTGTGGGGTTACTTTGTTAGTTTGTTTGCAGCATAGATGTCCCTTGAAAGATTCCTGAGGATCTGCTAGCTTTTCTTTTATTTCAAGGGTATCGGAGTGATTATGAGACTCTTTCTTATCAGTGGACTGATGTGCAAAGCAATATCTCTCTCACCCCAGGCCTGAGCAGGGCAGGCACTACATTCTGCAGGGAAATATCTGAGAAAACTGCCTTTGGGGCGGCTTTGCCAAAGACTGGCTCCAAGGATTTTGTTACATTTGGTGGGGGTTGAGCTGCAACCCCACTTCCCAGATGGCCAGGCTGGGGAAGCTCAGACAGGGACTTTGCAGCTGCTTGCATTATAATGGGCTGGTCCAGATGCCTCCAAACTTTGGGGATCCCAGCTCTGCTTGTGATCATGCTGAATTGCAGCTTGGAGTGGGGGGGGGGGTGGGGGTGGGAGCACAGCTGGAAAATTAGTTCATCCCACCATAGTATATCGGCAAGGCAGGCGGATGCACATTGTGCAATCCATGTGCTTTGTGCTGCAAGGGCTGATCAAACTGAGCAGGTTCTGGCCCTAAATAGACAACAGAGAATTCTCCTTATGCAGGGGGATTCCCCAACATTGTAAAAACCGACAGAGCCAGCCTCTGTGCCAGCCACTGTCCAGGGCACTGGGACAGGCGAAGGGGGGGCCCTGGGGGCAGCATTGCATGGTGCTCTAACTTACGTCAGGGCAGACTGACACGGGGATGCGCAGCAGAAAGAGGATCAGTTCTCTGTCCTGTTGATTTCCCTTAACCATTGATGCCTGTTCCTACTAACGGGAACCTTGAGACAAGTGATTGACCTGGTCTGGCACATCGCCAGACCACTCCCACTTTCACAAGCACTTTCCAGGCTTTCCAAGCTCCCAGAGAGGAATTTCTCTATCCTTAGGCCAAGGCGCCCGGTGCAATCAGCACATTCTCCTCCCGCTCGGCTGCCAGCTGGCATGGAGGGGGGTAGGAAAGCCTAGCAATTCATCACTCCAAGCAGTGTGGAATCCCACGCCACCACATCCTGCAGGCTTTTTTCTTTGCAGGAGGGAATTTTGTCCAATGATTGCACAGATGATTAGGAGTCAGACTCCACAGGGTCTGTTCCCGGCTGCCCATTGGAGAGTTAGCTGTCCGATAATGAGTGCATTTATGGCATGGCTAGCAAGCAGACTTCAGCTCCTGCACACACACATCCAGCCACAGGGGAAGCATTAAAGCCCCACTGCTACTGGGGCGCCACCTCACTGGAAATGTCAGAGTCAGCGGAGGCAGAAGGCAGCAGGGACTGACACACAATGCACGTCTGAGCCTGTGCAACAGAGTACAGCTCCGAGGAGGCTGCGTTATCTGGCAGCACCTCTCTCGGTATTTGCTTCTCATTCTCAGAGAAGATTTGATTGGGAAGGCTCTGAGCATCGAGGAATGAATCGGGCTGGGTATGAATTGAAGGGAGGATACACTCTGGGATGAGAGCCCTGGAGAATGACGCTCTCATCTAGCCTTGGAACCAGCATGAATAATGAACGAGATTTTCAAATGCTTAAGGGAGTTAGGAGCCCAGGAGCGGGGCACCTAACTCCCTGAGGCATTTTTGAAATCCCACCCATGCCATGATACAGCATGACATTTTCAAAGTGGTGGGTGGTAGCTGATGAGCTCGTGTTTGTTCTCCGCTCTCCAAGCACTGCACACAGTCTCCCGCTAGCTGCACACAGGGACCCTTGTCACACCTTCTGTGCCAGCCTCTGTCACTCTTCACAGCCCTGGAGCCGACTCGGGTGGCAGCTACCCACCACGCCAGTGGGGCCCAGATTTGGTGTAAATCGACAGAGCTCCACTGAAATCAGTGTAGCTCTGCTGATTTGCACCACCAGAGGAGCTCACGATGGAGGTCCCAAAGCCAACTGCCAGCGGGCTACTGAGAAGAATCATTAGGAAATGAGGAAACTTGGATCCTGACTGGAAAATCCTTCCTTCCCGGTGACAGAAGAGTAAATACCCAGGGTCCCTATGCTTCTACCAGTGCGACAGTCTCTACTAGATTCCCGCTGGTGTCAGTCAGAGCAGCTACGCCCCACATAGAACACAGGCCCCTACTCTGGTGAAAGCCAGAGCGGCACCAGCAGAGCCTCCAGCTAAGATGCAGCCCTGCCCAGGAGGGCCCGACAGGTCCCATGCACTGCTGACCTCGTGCCGAATAGCCGGATCCAGAAATCAGCCCTGGGACGCAGATGCAAGTACAGAGGGTGGAAGCACAAGCTGCCTTTTGTGCCGGGGTCACTTCAAACACATCCGGGAGCTTTCGCCCATGCCCGGAGGAGGGTTTGCTGAGCCCACTCATTCTCAGATGAGCCCCGGAAAAGATGACAACCTCACGCCCCCAAGGCAAGGCCTCTGAATTCTGGGCTGTCCCCGGAGCGGCTTGATGACCTTTGTCCCTGGGAGGGAAGCAGGGGGTGCTAAGAATAGAGCCAGTCAGAGGGGGCTCACATGCTAAATGTGACTCACAATGGGTGCCCTGTCTCGTTTCCCTTGCAGGGAAAAGCATCGGGGAGCATCACGCATTAGGAATTCTTGCGCGTCATGGGGAAAATATGCCTCTTAAGCCTGATTATGAAATGCTGCCACCCTGTCTGAGCAAAGCCTCGAGTCCCAGCCAGGTCACCCTCCCAGGCTGCCCACCGACTCTGCCTTCCCATGGGCCACTAGGAGCTGGATGAGATGGGGACTTCGGTGCCCTCCAGGATTTGAGCTGGCTCTCTGCACAGGAGACTTTCCGCCCCTGAGCAGCCTTTCCAAATAGCCTCCCACTTGCATCTGTCCCATCTCGGCCAATGATCTCACCAAGTCTTGCCAGCTAAGCACTGCTGGGCCTAGTCCTTCCAACAGGGGAAAATGTGGGTGGACACAAGAAGAGATGCTGGTAATAAAATAGGCACCACTTTTCTGGAGCAGCACTGAAGGAAGGCTGCAGCATGGTACTAGGGGGTGTTGATGTAATGCTGACAGATCCCGGATGATTGCAGGGGGAATTGAACCTGGGACCTCTATTGCTTAGTACATGAGCTTCAACTGCATGTGCCAAAAGCCAGCTGTCTATTGGCTAAGGCTGTAGAGCAGATTCATTATTCTCTCTGTACGTAGTCCTGGTGCCGCTAGCTGGGATATTACCACACCCAGCAGGTATGTGGGTTACACTGCACTATTCAGAGTGCTGGCTTGGAAAGGAGATGCAAAGCCCAAGCCTAAGACACGTGAACCCTGAGCCCTAATGCAAAAGAGCTTGTTAACCCTAGTATTTATCCCAAACTCCAGCGTGGGCAGTGAATTCTGCCTGCTCGGCACCGAATGTGGTATGCTTCACTTCCTGCCCTGTTGTTCAACAGCTGTTGTAGCCCACCCCAGAGATGGGCGCATTTCAGCAGTGTCTGGCGTGGTTGCAAATCACATTTAGAGAAAAGCATCTCTTCCAACTATGAGGCATTGCTAGAAACACACAATGGCAACACTCCATTTTTATTCAGACTTTAGGATGGGGAACTTCTGGGGTCCTATTAACAGTGGAATCGAGCCCAGAAGTGCAGGGGGGCTTCAGCTAGGGAAACTTGCACCACTTCCCTAGTGCTACCAAGAGTACCAGGTGGTGTTTACAGTAGTGCAATATACTGTGGTAAATCACTTTGGTCCAAGCCCTGTCTTACACTGGTGCAATGAATCTATGGAGACCATTTGCACTGGTGTGGCTTCATCAGAGAACCTCCCGTCCATGCCTCTCTTTCTCCCCACCACCACCCCCAGCATAGACTTTACATGACGAGGCCCTATCTGAAACATGTCACCCTGCTCCTTCTCTGGCTGATTTTCACACCCCCCCCCCCCCGCAATGACACTGTTTGAAAGAAACAAAACAAAAAACGAGAGCGGCGCACCTATTCTTTGCACTGGTGGTTTGTGGTTCCAACCAAACACAACAAGTGGGCACAGCTACATCTCCAAAGCAGCCTTCGCCTCTGTCACGCACTGATCCTGACCTGGACCTCCTCTGACAGAGCGCCAGAGACTAGCATAATCAGGAGGAACTGAGGCCTAATTTGCTGGCCCAGAGCAGTGGGTTGGTTTGCACAGTGGGGAGTCTATACTGCTGCATTTCAAGCGCCATATCAGCCATGGGCAGCTCTTCCCTGTCTCTCCCTCACCAAATTTTGCTTTGTTGGGAGTAGCCTAGAGAAGGAACGTCAATTTCAAGCAGAGATGGAACTCAGTGGCCAAGTTCAGCTCCAGATTGCCTTCAAGTTTGGGTGTGACCAGAGACCATCACTAGTAGCCAAAGAATGCAGAAAGCCTCCATGGTGAAGCGTGCAAGTTAGGGTTTCTATGGCACCCCAAAACTTGCTATTTGTACTATCTGTGTCTATGGCACCCCAAACCTGCCACACCACAGACTGTTCTTAGTAAAACTAGATCATGGAAGAGTCAACCCTGAACTGCAGAGGCTGTGTGGCTCGGGCTGCACGTTTTTGTTTAAAAAGCTGAGCTGCAGTCATGGTTGGGCAGCGTTGCATGGAGCTGATTTTACTGTCGTTTGCATATGTCTGGCAGGTGGCACATGGGCCATTGAACCAAGCCCAGGCCCCACCCGCTGGATTCCACCTTAGGGTGAGAAACGCATCTCAAAGAGCCCTTTGCAGGGAAAGCTAGTGAAAGCTACAAGCGGGCCGTAGGGGCAAGTAGGATGTAAAGTCACGCTTGAAATCATCCCTCAACAGCAGGTGACGTTCATATCGAACCAGAATCCAAACAGGGCAGGCAATGAAACAAACGCTCCCCCAGTGCTGCCTGCCACTAGGACTGGACACTTTCTGTCTGTCCACCACCGGCAACTGAATGCTCTTATGAATTCTATAACTGACCTGCCCCAGTTCCCACTGGCCAACTTCACCCTTCTCCAGCAGCAGGGAGTAATCAAGATGCCATAAGGGACCTTGATGTTTCTCTCCCTATGCAACTCCACTAAATGGAGATGGCCAGGCCACCCCATTCGATGTGTACCTCCTCCTGTGACGTGAGAGGATCTGAGAACTGTGCAGTGAACAGGCTTTCTAAGTGGGCTGGAGTGAGCAAACTTCCACCGCCCCCTTCCCCATCAGATCACACCTGTCAGGCCTGTTGGGTGTGAGTTTCAGCCGGCAGCGTGGGCGGCAGCATGAAGAGGCGAAGGAGTATGCAGATCTCCTAAAGAGACCCACTTTCTTCGATGCTGTCGTTTCTTTCTCGTAAACCGACAGCTGTGTTCTTTCACTTTGAAATGGAACCAGCAATCCTCACTCAGAAATTATAGCTTGTCCCACCTGGGCCCCTGGCCTTTGCAACTGGGGGTGGGATTTTGTGGTAGGAGAAAAGTTTTCCGATGCCTATTCTGAAGACATCTGTAAGACATTTGACAGTTGTAGAAAAGGGAGCTTTGGTCTGGATCTCAGCTGGGCAAAGTTAAGGGCAACAAAAATGATGAGGGGGCTGGAGCGCATGACTTATGAGGGGAGGCTGAGGCATTTGGGCTTATTTGGTCTACAGAAGAGAAGAGTGAGGGGGATTTGTTAGCAGCCTTCAACTTCCTTAAGGGGGGGGGGGGGTTTCCAAAGTGGGGGAAGAAAGGCTGTGCACAGTAGTGACAGATGACAGAATAAGAAGCAATAGTCTCAAGTTGCAATGGGGAAGTCTAGGTTGGATATTAGGAAAAACTATTTCCCTAGGAGGGTGGGGAAGCACTGGAATGGGTTACCTAGGGAAGTAGTGGAGTCTCCATCCCTAGAGGTTTTTAAGTCTCAGCTTGACAAAGCCCTGGCTGGGATGATTGAGTTGCGGTTGGTCCTGCTTTGGGCAGGGGGTTGGACTCGATGACTCCTGAGGTCCAGCCCTAGGATTCTATGATTCTAGGACATTTGCAGAAGCGATTTGTTCAATGGAAATGCTTCTGCATGCACCAGGGGGGGAAAGGCTCATGGGTGTCAGACATTCCCCTGCAATCCAGTGTTGGCTGTCCTCTTCACTGGCAGCACAGTAAAGGAGTGGCAGCACTTTTTCCACAAGAATGAAATTAAGAGCATACCTACCAGTGCCTGATCTCATAATACTCTTGCATACCAATTTCATAAGACCCCACATGCTATTAATTTGGGGCTATAAACAACTTAGGCACCAGGATACTCTCTAAAGCACCTGTATCTTCTTACTCATTAGTGGTAGCCTAGGTCTCAGGAGATCTAGATTCAGTTCCTCATTCTACCACTGATCTGCTGCCTGAGCTTGGGTAAACTGCTTCATCTCTCTGCGTCTTGCTTCACCATGACACAGGGGCAATAGTTCTGCCTTGTTTATTTAGGCTCTAAGAAGGAGCTGTCTGTACAGTCCTCAGCACAACAGAGCTCTGGAATCAGTTGGGTTCCAGGCATTACTTGCAATACGAATAATAACTCTATGCCAAGCCACCGCCAAATGTCAGGGGCTTTGCAGAGAAGCTGACCTGCTAGGGCTTGTGAAGCAAACAAAGCCCACGTTTCTGCTCTGTGTGCTATTTTGTTTGCTGGAGAACTGTGGTGCGGGCAAGTGGCCGCAATGGGCAGAAGGAGGTGTGAAGTGCTAGATGGTCCCCCCGCCGACTAAGAGGTCAGTGGCTGACGTGGGTTAGGCGAAAGATTCCTGGCACATATCGTGGTCTGAGATAACGGAAAAAAAAAAACAGGTCACAGAAATCAGTGAGATTTAAGAGCTAATTTGTTATGTTGGCCCAGCGCAGGAGTACTCTCTGCAATCAGTTCTCCAGTGCTTTGTCTGTCCAGTTTTAAAAGCCTCCAAGGACGGAATTTCTCCTGCTTCTCTTTGGAAGACCACTCCACAGTGTACCAGCTCTCACTTTTTTGCCCTACTGTAAAGGAAGGGTTGTGTCTAAATCCCCTAGGCTGCCTGGAAATCTCCAAGCTGGAGCTGGCATTTGGGCCCCTCACCTTGAAAATGTTCCCGCTCACTTAGAACGGGGACCAGTTTTTCAGAGCAGTCTCAGCTGACCCAGCTGTGTCCTGGTGAGCGTGAAAACAGGTTAGAAGCTGAATTTTCATGAACTCTTGCGCAGTTACATTCTTCCCCCAAAGATAAGAAAATTGCATCAACCTCTGAGCAACCATGGCAACTTGTTAAATTAGGTCAAGATGTGGGGACAGATAAGGCCGCTTTGAGCATCTGCTCACTAGCTGAGTTACGAACACATCAAATGCAAACTGGGCTTCCGCCAAAATGCACCTTCCCTCCCAGCTGTGCGCCTCCCAGGCCTGATACCATCGGTGTGCTGCTTCTCGTGTGATAAAGCGCAGCGGCACCTCCCCATGCCGTCGGCAAAGCAGGCTCTTGACAACAAAAGCCAAATGATATTTTCAATGTCTTGCCCACAAAATGGGGATTGCAGAAAAAAAAAAAAAAAAAAAAAAAAAAAAAAAAAAAAAAGCCATGTGCTCACCCAATGGCTTTGCTCCAAGGGGCTCAAAAGCACTTGACAAACATCAACGGAGCCTTGATGGGAAAAGATGGTTATGCCCATTTTACAGAACAGTGACCCGAGACATGGAAATGGAGACTTGCTCAAGCCACTATGTGAGTCAGTGGCTGAGAGAGGAATAGAACCCAGGAGTCCTGACTGCCAGGCTCTTGCGCCAACCACTCACTTCCTTACCCTAACTGCAAACAGAACCCTAGCAGTCTGGCTCCCAGATCTCCTGCTCCAGCCACTAAAAAGAGTCCTGAAGCCCACTCTCCTGCCCCCACTGCCCCACATGCCCTGTTTTACCTTTCCTGATATTATGGTTATTTTTAACTAGCAAAGCCCTCTCCCTTCCCAGTGTGAGCTCTGAGCATTATCTTCTGAAGGGAAGAAGCCTGCAAAATACTAGCACTTTTCCAGGTTCACCCCATCTCTATTAATTTAAAACTGTAGTGAAATTGGAGGTTGCAAATCCTATTTATAGAGATGGCTTGAACAAAACCTCAGCTCCAAACACCCCCAGACTTTGAAAGTGTCTTAGTCCAGATTCAAATTTTGGAGGCTCAATTTGCCTCTGCTTTGGAGTTTGTATTATTGTCACTTGCTCTTGAGCAAAGTGGTTGTATCCTGCAACCAGATCTCATACAGCTGCATTTTATACCCACACGGTGTTCCCTTTATCCGGCAGTAAACGATGAGAAAATGCAAAGCCCTGGTGAATCAGGGACCTTTATAATCACACCTTTGGACTGACACATCCACATACTGCTACAATAATGAGGCAGGTCCAGTCCCTTACCAAGCAGAGGTCTATCAGACAGTGATGCCATTAGACTGAGCAAAGGCTAGTGATTTTCAAAGTGACTGGTGATGTTCAGTGCCCCACTTTCCAGGAACTCAGCCTGAGATGCTTTTATAAAGGTGAAGAAAGCTGCTTAGTGATTCCCCAAATCAAGTGCCAATAAAGTCTGGGCACTGAAGAACAGAGGCACCCCAAATCACTAATAAATTCAGAAAAAAAAATTGGGTCCGGTGTCTAGGGTTTTGTTGATTCCTGAGTCAAAATGGAACTTGAAGGATGTCTGGGAAGGTTCCCATAAGAGCGTGCATGTTTCTTATACTAACATGTAGCATTTGGGTCATAGACAGGAGTGCTTTGGTACAGGAATAAGTAAAGATCTCGCTTTTTGGAGACATGAGTCCAAAAAGTGGACTGGAGTGAGGCTACGTCTAGACTGCAAGCCTCTTTCAAAAGAGGCTTTTTCGAAATATACTTTTGAAAAAGAGCATCTAGACCACAACCAGTACTTTCGAAAAAGCAAGCTGCTTTTTCGAAAGAGAGCACCTAGGCAGTCTGGATGCACTCTTTCGAAAAAGCACAGTTTGCATTCAAGAAAGCCTTTTTTTGAAAGAGGACTTTCGAAAAAAGGCATTCTTCCTCATAAAATGAGGTTTACCGTGGTTGAAAAAAAACCGCTGTGTTCTTTCAATTTAATTTTGAAAGAACTCCACAGCAGTCTAGACGCAGGGGAAGTTTTTTAGAAAAAACCCTGTAGTCTAGACACACCCTGGGTGGAATAAAGGAACTAACTCATTTTAGGGACAGATGCTCTGGTTTTCTCAGTGTTTCTCTGGTTTTCTCCAATAGTGGCGTGAAATGCCTTGGTTTAGTTTGGGGCACATCGCTAGGCGAGAGTTGTTCAGTTTCAATGATGCACTGCATGCCCAGAGCTCTTTGGGAGATACTTGGCCTTCTATTAGGCACAGGCTCTGTGTTATATGCACCCTACCTCTTGACAGCTGATTATGAATAGAGCTGAATGCATAACTGATTGTTTTCTGAAAGATCATTCACTTTGGGTTGAACTACATGCTTTGTTGGACCCCAAATGAATAACCCAGCTAAATACCTACTCCCAATGTCATTTCAAAACAACAAGGCTAAACATCTCATTTTGAAAATGTGAAAACAAAATTCTGCTTGCAGTAGAGGTGTAGCTGTATCAGTCCCAAGATAATAGACAGACAAGGTGGGGTAGGTAACATATGCAACTGAATCAACTTCTCTCTCAAAAAGAGACCTGGTCCAATTAAAAGGCCACTCACGCACCTCACTCACCTTGCCACTCCAGTCTAAAATATTTTTTTACTGACATTTTTTTGGGAACAAATCTAGTTTTGGTCAAACAGTTTGTTTGTTTTTGTGAATAACCTGTTTATCTGAAAAACTTTGCCTGGCTCTAAATGACCAAATTTCAAAGCTGGAGGGAAACAGGACAAGCACTTGTAGTTAGAGAGAGCGCACAGTCTCAAGGCAAAACTCCCACTGACTTCAGAGCAAGGACAGAGCAGAGACTTCCTCAGCTGACTGGGAGAGTCAGTCAAGTTCTGTGAAGAGTCCAACCACACACAGCCTAGACTCACACTGCATGAGCAGGCTTTGGAAAGGAGCTCAGACATACGAAGCTTTCCTGACACAGACTGGCCCCAGCAACCCTGCAAAGTGTCTCCCATTGCAGAATGGGATGGCTTTGATTATGAGGAGGCAGGGCAAAAAGCAACAGGAGGAAACTAAGCAAAGGAAAACATGGGCCTGATCATCAACATAAAATGTCCTCAAATGTTTGCGGCTACTTGCAAAATAACTGTACATGAGAATGGGCACTTAGATGCCCCGTATTGCTTATGCCAATCCTGCCAATGCCTCTCTCTTCCTAGGAGAGAGAGTGCATCTCTTGGTTAGTGCATGAGTGGGAAACAGAAGGACTGGGGTCTAAACCCAGCTCTGCCCCTAATTCAGGGACATACTTTTGTGCCTCAGTTTCCCCCATGAAATGGGGATTAGCACTAGTGCATAGGGCCATCAGGATTCCAAAGCACTTTGAGATCCCAGAGTGAAAAGTCCTATTAGAAGCTCTTAGAAGATTGATTTGCTTGGGGATGAGGGAAATGGCCAGGGATGTTTATGGGCCTACTCTGTAGGAACGAATAAAGTGTATTATGGAATGGAGCCATGATGAATGTACTATGTTGCATGGCCCCTCCCCCAGCTGTCACTGGTCACATCCTATCAGGCAGTAACTAACACAGGAACACATCATGATTCAATTGTTTTTTGTTTGGTTGGTTGGTTTTTTACAGGTCACTTGAAAGACTCCCATTCAGTTGGCTGGATTGATCTCTCTCTAACATTAAAGCTATAGCAACAAACCACTTCCTTTTTACATACAGCTCCAAAAATTATCTTTCCGCCTCCTCCTCGTCACTCCCCCTACAAAAAATAAAATTATCAGCCCTAAGATGAACTGTGTGAGTAGGAGGAGCTTTCTGGAAGGGTCTCACCTCAGGATCTGCTTTGAGCCTCCTGATCTTTATCTGCACATGCTATTTCTGCCTCCTGGCTTCTCCAAGTTCATAGCTGCCCTCACTAGGTGCACAAGGGGAAGGGGAACTGAGGAAAGACACTGTGCTGCACCTCTCTGAACTAGATTTCAAATAAGTTCTGAAGTCTGATCACCATTCCTTCTTTCCTGCTGCTTCCCCCCAAACCCAAAGATCAATACAAAGTTCAACAACACAATCCACTTGCCTAGATTCCAAAACAAATGGAGGATAAAATGTTCCAGTCCTGCAGGAGAAAGACCCAACCACATCAAAACACTTGAGAAGCTCTCCACAGATTTGGGGCATGCCCAGAGCTCCATTTTGCCAGCCTTACTCCCAACGAGTTTGGGCAACGTCATGTAAGAAGGAAGCTCTTCACAAATGTAGAGTGCCTAATTCTCCATTGTTATACCCTTCTTCAAAGTGAATGACAACATAAGGGGTAAGGCCATGGAGAAACAGGCTTATGTAAGAATGGCCAAAGGTCCATCTAGCCCAGTGTCCTGTCTGCCAACAGTTGCCAATGCTAGGTTCCCCAGAGGGAATGAACAGAACAGATAACCATCAAGTGATCTTTCCCCTGTCACCCATTCCCAGCCTCTGATAAACAGAGGCTAGGGACACTATTCCGACCCATCCTGGCTAATAGCCAATGATGGACCTAACCTCTATGAATGTATCTAACTCTCTTGAACCCTGTTAAAGTTTTGGTCTTCACAACATCCTCTGACAAGGAGTTCCACAGGTTGCCTATGCGCTGCATGAAGAAATACTTTTTTGTTTGTTTTAAACCTGCTACCTATTCATTTCATTCTAGTTCTTATGATATGGGAGCAAGTAAATAATTTTTCCCTATTCACTTTCTCTACACCACTCTTGGTTCTTACCAGTCAGGCTTCTTACATTTCCATCACCTTCCATTCCCAAGGCTACAAAAGCAGTACACAACCTGTCCAGCACTTCTCAAAATGCAGACACCTCAGGGGTGGAGGGCTGCAGAGAAGTGGACAGCACACTGCAGAAGCGTATGGGGAACAGAAACATTGTCCTAGGTGGTGATGAAAATGCCTGTCTTGAGAAGTAAGGGACTTGGCTCTTCAGTGCCTGGCCTTTCAGAGCTGGGCAAAGGGAGGGCAAATTCCTGTCCTGTGCAACATGGGTGCAAAATGCCACCTTGCTAAGTATAAATCAGGCCAAAACTGACAGGCTCAAGAGACATGATGGGATAACAGGAGCTCTCTCCTTTAGGTTACTGCTAGAAATTGGCTCCAGCAGTAACACCCAAAAGCGGGTGGATGGTTGGAGCCTGAAGGGAGATGGCAGATGAGATGGGCCTGTGTCATGGGACCTAGACACAACAAAGGTTATGGGGTGCGTGGACCGGCCTCCTCCAGAGACAGGAAACTGAGGTAAAACTCAGCCCCTGAGGCAGGTTCTCAGAGTGCAAGACTGAGGTCCTCTCGGTCCTGCTCCTAAAGGGACAGGTATCGACACCCCAAACTCCATTGCTAGGATTGGAGTGCTGAAGGCCTCTCAAAGGGACCCACGTGTCACTGTCCTGACGGTTGACACACTCCCTCCCTCTATAGACACTGCCCCTTCGCGCAGAACTGAGACCCATAAACTAGAGGGGATCGTTTGCTCAATGCACCTGTCCTGCGCCTAGAGGCCTCTGGTCTCCATCTCAGCCGATCTCTCCCCTTTCACCAGCCCCAGATTTGCTTCCGAATGGCACCCAAGAGCCAGCTCTGCCCGGGGGCATGTGACCCTACCTGTGTAGCCAGCCAGGGCAGCGGCAGGAATGACGGGCTTGTCCTTGTTCATGTCGGCCCGGTCTCGAACATAGTCCTTGAAGGTGCCTTTGGGCTTGTGGCTGGGCAGTGCCGCTGGGTAGTCCTCCGAATCGAAGCTGTCGTAGGAGGGGACGCGCTGAAGGCTCTGGAAGGACGACTGGCTGCTCCAGGACTGCGTCAGTCGGTCACAGCTATCGTAGCTCTCTATGCTCTCGAAGGAATCCTGGCCCCCTAGCTTACCTGGCAAGCAGAAGGGAGAATGAGAATGGCCCGGCCCACAAGGAGGCAGTTTAAATGAGGTCAGGAGAAGGACAATGCCCCAGGTGTGCACTTCATCTACCAGACAGCTGCCGGAGCCACAGCCCTGCTAACCGCATTCAGGTCCAGACCCGGACACCGCACCGCCGGGGTGGCGCACCCTTCACCCCAAAGCAAACTTTAGTCTGGCATGGACATCCACGAGGCAGGGATATGACAGAGCAGTGCAATCGGAGGCACACAGTAGTGAAAGGACTCGCCTGAGGTCACAATGTGTGTCACTTGGAGATCGTCAGGAAAAGAACCGAGGAGTCCGGGCTCCGGGTCTCTACCCCAGATGCAGAAAAAGACCCTGAGCTGTATTTTTGGCCACCTAAATAAGACCTGCCTTCTGAAAAGGGATTTTCCTGAGGATTGAAGAGCAATGCACTGCTAAACAGACAGGCAGAGCCACGTACTCCAAAGACAGGTGGGGAAGCTGCAGCCACAGTGCAAAAGTACAAAGGAAAATCCTGGATCCACAGCCTGCAGGATCAGGGTTTGACTCTCCTGACCTGAGCCCATCTCTACCAATCATCTGTACAGCACCATAGGGCTGCATGGCACTTTATAATGTTCTGGAGAGCTTACAGCAGGGGTAGGGAACCTGAGGCCGGCCGGATCCAGCCCTCGAGGCTCAGGGCTCCCCTCCCAGCCCACTCCTGTGCTCTCTCTCCTGCTCAGACCCCAAGCCTGCTTCCCGGCAGCCCCCTCCCACACACTGAACCCTTCATTTTTGGCCCCACCCCAGAGCCTAGGGGGCCCCACAAAATCTGGGCCCCATAAGTTCTGGTGTGTGTGGGAATGTAGGGAGTGTCTTTCTCTTTCGCAGCTGGGGCCATGTCAGTGAGGGATGGGATTTTTTGTCACTTTTGTTTGGCCCCCCGATTGATTTTTCCGTGGGTCAGCAGCCCCCAACGCAAAAAAAGTTCTCCACCCCTGGCTTACAGGTCAACGCATAGTTGACCCACCCCTGGCTTACAGGTCAATGCAGTTGCACATTCCAAACAGTGTAAGCAAGGGTACAATTCACCCTTGTGCAGAAGGCTAGCACCAAGTCCTGCTAAACCTTCGGTGTCTTTGCTACAAGACTATACTGCCACGTTTTATTGCACGAAATTGTAACAGAAGCTCCCAGTGACCCCCAAGCAAGAACAGACCTGGAGGGGAAAGAGGAAGGTTGAGAATTCAAGCAACTATTTATAATTCTCCACTAACGTGCACACATCTGGGCTACACTTATGCTACTGATTATTTTCTAATAAGAGCAGTATATTAGGGGCCGGATCGTCAGCTAGAGTAAAACAGGGAGCTCTGTTAAAGTCAGTGGAGCTACACTGATTTCCACCAGCTAAGGATTGCATTCTCTGTATGTAAAAAAGGACACAAAAAAGCCTTCTCTTTGGGATCCCTCATTCCGCCTGTTGCTCAACCTCTTTACTGACAAGCTCCGAGCGTAACAGGATCATTCAAGTTCATTAATTTCCCAAACGAGGCTAAAAACAGCTGCTGGGATTGTGTAAGAGCTCCTGAAGAAATTTCCACTGGCTGAGCTGCTGGTGGCTCAGACCCAGAGAGTACATCTCACAGGGGAAAGGCGGGTGGAATGGAGCTGGCAGGCTCACCCAAATATTTGTTGTGTTCTAGTTTAAACAGCTCTCGGAGCAAGAAGAGCTTAAATAATGTGGGTGTGAAAGCCTATGGACATTTTCTTCAGTGACTAATGGGACTAATGTAAACTAATGGTGTGTTGTCTCTGAAACCTAATGATGGTTGTTTATATGTCAATGTTAATGATTTAACTTCTGTCTTGAAGGATTTTGCATCTGAGGTTTCAGCTCAGGCCCAATTCTAATTTAAATGATTTTACTGTGGGTGATGCAGATAACAATGCCTATAATCAAGATTGCCCAACATTTGTCATTTATTTCCAGTCCTTGTTTCCAGTTGCTTTTCACTTTTACCACATTTCGTCCTTTTAGGCTGAAAATGTTCATGCCTCAAGTGGATATATTCTCGGGGGAGAAAAACTTCACAAAAAAACAATTCAGTATTTTCTCAGAACAGGGTTAAAAAATGCATACAGCCATTCTGTAGAGAAGCTTTAGAACCCCCATGCTTTGTAGCAGGGACTTTAAATTTGCCAGGAAGAGCAGGTGTTTTGTCATCTATGTGAAAAGCCATCTCCACTGAGCCTTTGAAAAAAATCCCAGTTTGTACATGTGCAACAGAGACTTGTAGTTTGGCAGCTATATTTTCCAAAGATCCTATCTGCACTGAGCATACTAAGGTGGAAAAAATTAATCTGTGATCATGTAATTAAAGACTTTATCAAAATACATATACAAATACATATACACAAGGAAGCCAAATTAAGGTTGCACAAATAGCCTTAATTCTGGCATTCCTTAGCTTTTAAGGGTGTGAATTGGCAACCTTAACATTCTTTTAATGTTGTGTTTGTGTGGAATTTATAATAAGCTTATAATTACAAACACAGTGGCTGGATACCCATTTATACTAATCCTGGCAGCATTAAGGGAATCTTACCTCTAACATATTTACACCTACATGAGGTGTACACAACCAGAGTAGAATTTCATTTCAGGCAGATTCTGGCCCATGGTGTTTCTTCACTCACAAATGAAATGTTAAGGAGTTCCCTGACATAGTCCTCTCTCTCTGATTTTCTTTCCCTAGCACTAGGTGGAGAGGCTGTTATGTCAGAACACCCTTTCCCCTGAGGCTTGCGGGGCCTGCAGGCCGGTATAAGATTGAGTCACAATAGTGAAAGTCTTTCAATAAGAATTACCAAGGTGCCAACTTTAAAGTTCAAGAGAAGGAACCAAATTAGAAGCTGATCTGCAAAAACAGCCCTTGCAAAAGGGCTTGCCTAAAATTGTAACACAGCTGCCCCTTGGCTCGCCGCATCTGCCTAATTTGCCTGAGTTATATAAATGTTTAACCAACAGAAGTTGTGTTTCTTTTTAAAAAAATAACCCTCCCTGACAACCTTTCCTCAGTTTGGAAATTAAAAAAAGAAAAAGAAAATAATGAAAATAGCCTTGATAGGGTAACATACATGTGATTCCAATGAATGGGGGCATGCTGCTGGTATTGGCAAGGAAACTTGAGTTTCCACAAAGAGCCAACATGTGGCATTTTTCAGTTTTTGTTCCATGTTAAAAAATTAAACAGATGTAACATTCAGCATCAAGACTGACTTGTATCAACACTGGCGTTCTGATGGGTATTGGCGGGGGAAGGGGGCAACAAGACCCCTGGGTTCTGCCCAGTATGCAATCTCTGGGACCTCAGTTTCTCTATCTGTGAAAGCAGCTAGGGGACACCAATGGTTTCTTTGCCTGTGACTCCTGAAAAGGAACATCTGGGGGGAGGGGAAGTGAGGGAAACGCCCGGGGGGAGGGGGGGGGGAGGGAGAGAGTGGAAAACCAAGCAGAGACTTTGGAGAGTCTGCCCATTACCTCGACCGGTGCGCCCCATGCACATGTTATCTGGCGTTACAACTTCCTGCTTGATCGTGAAGTAATCTGTCTGCAGGGAGTCCGTCTGGACAGGGTCACGCAGGATGACCGATGGGTAGTCATTCTCGTACTTGAGGGAGAGGAGCTCCTCTGAGCTGATCGGATGGAGGGTCTGGTAGGACTCTGTGATAAAGCTGGGCTCAGAGAACTCAGAGGGAGGTACGCACTGAGCATGCTCAATGCCATAAGCTGCAAGTGGAACAGGTGGGTGCGTTAATGTTAGTAGACTGAAAAGACAGCGACTGACAGCTAAACAGAGCGCTGCTGTCTCTACCTCCCATCTCCTGTCATACATGGACATGGTGAGATCTTTGGGTCTCTTTTCAATTACCAGTATCTGGATGTACAGTGCCTAGCACAAAGGGACCCTGATTTCAGCTGGGGCTGCGAAATGCTACCATAGTTCAAATAATAAATAGTAACAATAAGAATTCTCACTATGTCAGTGAGCACCAGACTAAGCCATGAGAAAAATAGGAGCAACCTTGGAGGGGTGGTGGGAGGAAACCACCAGGAGGCGGCTCTCTGCAATTATCCCAGGAAATGGAGTATGGAGAGGGAGGAGGAGGGTCCTTGTCATCACATTGGAGCTGGATGTAAATTGACATGGCAGCCATGGAGATTGCTCGCCTTCACAATCACCAGGAGAGACTGGATGTCATTGTTACGTTTCAGAGCCTCACATCAGGCTAACTGGCAGCAGTGGGACTCACACAAAGGATATGCTCCCGTTCTATGCGGGATGCATAGCTGACTTCTTTCTTAAAAATCTGTGGCAGCCAGAAGAATCCCCCCTTGTAGAATGGCATCGCCCTGCTCTACACTTACTCTTCTTCAACCATTTCAGGTGAAATCTGCTTCACACATCACAAGATTTCCACTCGTTAGCCGAGCAATCTTATCCTGGCAACAAAGCCAGGCGAGTTCCTCTCTGCTCCAACCCTCCCCACTAACCAGAGAGAGTCTGAAAGCCAAATTTATGGATGTCAATGGTGCATGAAGCACAATACAGGTCGAACCTCCCTTGTCTGGCAACCTCGGGACCTGAGTCGTCTGGATCCATAGAGTTTGCCATACAAGGGGAGGTCAAGGCTTCCTACCCAGGTATAGGGCTCTGCTCCCGGCTGGAGCTGCTCTCCCTGCCACCTGCCACTTCCTCTAGCCCCCCACCCTGCCAGCCCTGGTCAGGGATGTGTCCTCAACCTCGCCAGCCCCGGACAGGGGCCGGCCCCGCTGCCTCCAATCCTGGCTAGGGTCGCACCCCCCATAGTACCGGCCCAGGCTGCGTGCCTAGTTGCAGGCCCTGCTGCCTCCAGCCCTGGGGGGGAAGAGCAGCCCCAGCCGTGTTTTGCCCCATGCCAGCCCCGGCCAGAGCTGAGCTCCCCACCTCGCCAGCTTCAGCGGGGCTGCACTTCTAGCCGCTGGCCCCACTGCCTCTAGCCCTGGCTGGGGTTTTGCTCCCCAC
Organism: Pelochelys cantorii; assembly: GCA_032595735.1. Classification (NCBI taxonomy): domain Eukaryota; kingdom Metazoa; phylum Chordata; order Testudines; family Trionychidae; genus Pelochelys; species Pelochelys cantorii. The sequence continues at coordinate 11,959,264 of CM064352.1, forward strand.
CATGCTAGTCCCACTGGAGATACGCTCCCCACTGCCAGCCCAGCTCGGGCTGCACTTTTGAAACTGGCCAGCCAGGGCTCTCTGGTCCAACAATATCTGTGGTCCTGTAGAACCTCCCCTTTCTGTAGGGGCTCTGAAGGGCTGGCATGGGGAGCTGGATCATTCCAGGTCAGAGACCCAGCACTTTCCTTGGCTGGCTGCTCTGTGGCACTCCAGACTCTAAGCCCTCATTTACTAAATGCCTGGATTTTAAGCTACCTGATTTGAGATGGTATGGGCCTGTTTTTCAGAAATGATGAGAACCCACAACTCCAATCAAAATCAGTGGTGGGGGAGGAGGGTGTTCTGAAAATCAGGTCCTACGTATCTCAGATTGATCGCACAAAATTACGCAACAAAAAAGCAGATGTAGAGTTAAGTCCTTGAGTGATGAGTGATGTCTGAGATTGCAGACAGTTTGTAGCAACAGCTTGAAGGTGGGCACTTCTGGTTATCGCTGTGAATGTTAACTCTGAAACCTAGTGATGACCCCCCAATTATAGGAAACAAAACAAAAGAGGGATAATATTACTGTGAAAGTTGCACATTCTGTTATGACTAGTCCAATAATTTGTCAGCATACACATCAGATGGGGATCAGAAAAAACACACTGAGTTCAGAGATCAGCCTAGAATAAATGTCACTTTTCTAATCACAATCAGCAATTTTAAACAGGCTAGTGGCCAGCCCACTGTAAACAAGATGTAATCACATCAACATGCTCGGTGATTTAGAGGAAAAGAGGAACAACTTGGAAAAAGGGGATCAGACTTACTAATGAAGTAGTCCGATGTATAGCGGGATTCTGGGTATGCAGGGTTCACTCCATTAGCTGAGTATGGCTTTATCTCATCTATAAGAAGAAAGAGGAGTTAAAGAAACAAGCTTATAGGAATCTCACCTTCGCTGAAACTTTCAGTTATACTTGGAGGTCAGATTTCCCAAAAGCATTCAGCTTCCATTTAAATTCGGATTTTCCAAGGGGCAGAAGCAAGTGAGGTGTTGAAATCCCATTGAACCAGGAGCCTCACTTCCTTAGATTCTTTGGGAAAACGTAGGCCTTGTCTACACTACATGGTGGATCAATGCTGCAGAGATCGATCCACTGGCCAGCGATTTATCATGTCTGCTAAGACACGATAAATGAATCTCCAAGTGTGCTCCCATCGACTCCAGTACTCCACCAAGACAAGAAGAGTAGTCGGCATCAGTGGGAGTGCAGCCCTCATCGACCTTACTGCGCGCAAGACACTGTGGTAAGTATGTCAACTTCAGCAAGGCGATAGTCTTTGGCTCCAGTAAGTAGTACAGTTTTAAATAATGGTGAACAGGATTCCTATTGGCGATGGACTTTCTAGGCATTATTGAAATATCATTAATTACTAGGTGAAAACCTGGGCTGTTGTACAGGTTTTATGGATCAAGTGTAAAAGAACTGAAAAAGAATTTAAAAACGGGATAGTAACGGGCCACGAATCCCAGTGACAGCTGAACCTGGTGATATTCAGAACCAAAAGACTTCTCAGGATCCATGTTAACTTTGGGTCTTTTTTCAATTGCTATTATCTGGATGTACCGTGCCTAGCACAAAGGGGCCCTGATGGTTACCGAACATTCTAAACAACACTCGTGGAACCTCATTACAAAGATTATTATTTACATTTTAATTGTTTTTTAAATTAATTTGGACTCCTTTACACTCATTGATGGGCTGTTAATAGTGCCACCAAATTTTGAAATTAGAAATTAGACTTTTTTAATGAAAAATTGGTCTAGAAATTGTCCCCATGTTTTAACTAGCTCTAGTTGTGGGTGTCCTAATGTGACTCCTGAGCTGCTCCCACCCTGTTCATGTGCAAAGAACAGAAGATGCTCCTACATTAATGAGATGTTGCTGCATAGCCACCAACTTACTCTGACGGAATAGTTTTGGGCCTGTGTATGGTAGAACCTCAAAGTTACAAACACTAGAAACTGACCAGTCAACCACACACCTCATTTGGAAACAGAAGTACGCAAGTACACAATCAGGCAGCAGAGACAAAAAAAAAAAAAAAGAAAAAAGAAAAAAGCAAATGCAGTACAGTCCTGCGTTAAATTCAAACTACTAAAAAAAAAGGGGTGTAGCTTTTTTCTTCTGCAGAGGAGTTTCAGAGCTGTAGTAAGTCGATGTTCAGTTGTAAACTTTTGAAAGAACAACCAGAATGTTTTGTTCAGAGTTAAGAACAAGCTCCATTCCCGAGAGGTTTGTAGCTCTCTTGAGATTCTGCTGTATGGAGAGCACCCCTCTATCACAACGGGGCCCTGATCTTGGCAATTAACTGATAATAGTAACTGTACACCCAATGCACCTCTCGTTTCATCCCTTCCCATCACATCAGTGCAAGCGGACTGTGCCTTCCCAGTTTGGAAGCTGCACTGTTTCTGCCCTGGCTCTTTTCATTCCCATCTTGCTCACTGCAGGAGCAGCTGCCAAGCGCACTGCGCTGGGATCGAGACAGTGTAATGGGATGTTACAAAGGGCAGCAAAAATAAAAGCATGAATGGCTCTGCCTGTGTTTATTTCTGCTGAGGCTGGAGAAAAGCTAACCAAAGATAACGCACGTTCACTTGAAGGAAGCTAATTTTGGCCTTCTCTCCTGGGACTGCAGGGTGGAAAATATTCTCAAACAAAGGAAGGTTTTGTAGAGAGACCTAATCCCCAGCACTCTTTTCCCCTCCCCACAGAGTCTGCCAAGCGGCAGGGTGGGTGACCACAGGGAAAGGGTGGGACTAGGTTAAAAAGGGCAACTTTCAGCTAGGTTTGCAGTCAAGCAGAGGGCATTGATGGCTGCTGGTAATTGGAGTTATTTTGGGAAGAAATTTGGAAAAATATGACGGCAAACACCCAAATGCATGAAGGAAAAGTCGCCCAGTTGCTGCCATTTTTATACCTTGCACCGCCGCCTGTGGTAGGTGAGTCACTCGCTCTGAAAGAGCGAACAGGAGGAGCATGTTAACAAGAGAGACTGGGAGGCTGCCGTGTGTCCTAATGTGACCTAATGCTTCTGAGTGGCTTAGTGACAGGGATGTGAAATGCTTTGGGATTAACAGACAAAGCCCTAGACATGCTCTCCCTGAAGAGCATGGGAGGTGGCTCTTGGGAACAAAGGGCTGATGACTAAGACATCAGTTTAAGTCTCAGAGGGGTAGCCATGTTAGTCTGCATCTAACCAAGTGGTTTTTGCCCATGAAAGCTCATGCCCCAATAAATCAGTAAGTCTTCAAGGTGCCACAGGACACTAGTTTAAGGTTCAAGAAACATTTGCTCAATTTCTAGTTCTGCCAGTTTGCATTGGGTAATCTGCAGCATCACCCGGTGCCTCAGTTTCCCATCTGTAAAACACAGATAGAAATATCTGTCTTGTCCATTTTGATGTTAAGACCTGTGTTTGCACAGCAGCTTCCCGTTGATTATATTAGGAGCAGGATTGGGCCCGCTCTTCCCAGTTTGGAAGTCAGATGGTTTCTGCCCTTTTCAGTATTCATAGGTACTTTTTAGCCAAGGATCACACAATCTGGGCCTCGGAGGGGCATGCAGACAACTTTATTTTACAGACAGGGAAACTGAGGCCCTACATGATTTGCACAAGGTGACACAGAGTGTGTGAACAGCTGCAAATAGAACCCAGGTGCCCCTGGTCCCAGGCCCTTGCCCACAGGATAAATGGATAGAACAGAATCCAGAACCTGGCCTGTAAAAAAACCTTTTTGTTTTCATCAGGACATCTATCTACCTAGGTAATCACATGACCTTCATGACCACAGAGTCAGAGCACCTACACATATTAATAGAGTTAGCCTCACAGCTCCCCTGAGAGGTAGGAAAGCATTCTCCATAGTTTATAGCAGGAGAAACTGAGGCATGGATCACTCTATGCTCCCACTGGAATCAATTCCCAGCTCTGCTATACACTCCCTTGGGTATGTCACTTAGGCGCAGACGCCCAAAAGGAAATCAATGGAAGTCAGGCACTTAAACCCCTTTTTAGGTTCTCAGACCAAGTGACTTGTCCCAGGGAGTTGGTAGAAGAGCTGGGAACTGAAACCACATCTCCTGAGTACCAACCCCATGCCTAACCACAAGACCTTCGCTCTACTGTGGGCAACTTTACCAAGGGCTCATTAAAATCAAATGGAAAAAGTAAAGAGCTGAAAAGATATTGGTGCCAAAACAAGGAGCAAAACAACACAGGCTGCTGCAGCTCCCATGCACACGCATGTTTACCTTCTCAAACCACCAGAGACAGCAAAACTGGCAATCAGTAATTAACCTCCCTTTGCCAATGCATTTCTTGGACAGCACAGAATCCCCCTCCTTTCCCAGCCACCGAAGCTGGGTTACTGGCAAGGGCAGGCAGTGGATGGATTAGATGCTTAAAGTCAAGCATGTGCATTAGTACTTTGCTGAACTGGATGTGCCTGCTGCTACTGTGCATGCCTCAGTTACAGCCAAGGCTCCTCGTCAGGCATTTAGGTAGCTCTGTCACTCCAGGATAGTGCATCAAAATGTTTGCATTTCTAGAGCACTCTTCCCTCCGGAGAATGTTTATCAAAAAATCAAGATCCACCAAAGGTGGCATGCAGGGGGAGACAGCGATCACTTCACCCACCCCCTCTGAAATGCAGCCACTTCTGGGATGGAACACCGCTGGTGTTTAAACCAGGCCTAAGGAACAAAGAAAAATAGTTTCCAATTGCGACCGGAAAGTGTGGGTGTGGTTCAGAAGTGTTGGCGTAACTGCTCCCATTGATGTCTATGATTACAATTCCCAGTGGAAGCTCTTAGGTCAGAGGTAACTGCCTTGGAAAAACCCACCTTTCATTTCGAGGGATGCGGAATGACCCTGCCTGGCCCTGGAATTCAGCCAAGATGTCGCATTCACACCCTTCCTCCTTCAAAGAGCACCAGCGGCGCTTCATTGGCCGCTACTGGTCTAGGCCTTCTGCTTTATGTTTTATTGGAAAGACAAAATCTCCGGCAGCACCCGTTGCTGACGTGGGTCCGCCTACCTTTGAGTGGGGAGGTGTGATGCCCAGTGGCCACAGATGTACCCACGCTAGTGCCTAAAAACAGCCGGGCATTGCAGCGGCATAAGCCATGGCTCAAGCTACTCATCTGCATATGTATTGGGGGTCCGGCGGGATTGTATGGAGGGTGACTAATGGGAGCACCGCCTGTGCCACCATAGTCATGCTGAACTCGAGCCAGGAATCACACCTCCCCAGTCAAAGGTAGACAGACCCTCGGAGGAAAGGGCACCAGCTGCATAGAACCACAAACATCACTTCCAACCACACCTGTAGAAGTCTCCCTCCCAAATACGGCCTCACAGATACTGCTTAGCTGACTAGTCTGGCGGCTTCACTGCACAAGGTGTTGGTAAATTACTGAATCCTACGGCAGTCAGACCCTAAACCAGGCTCTTGGAGAGCCTGAGATTCAGTTGGCCTCTTTAATACGGGCATCCAAAGCGGTAGCCTATGCAGTGACCCAGTCCGGTACCTTTCTGCAGGATCTCCAGATGCTCCCAGAGAATATCTCCCACGAAGTCAGGCGCTAGCTCGAGGAAGCAGTCCTTGCCCAGAGCACAGAGGGCAGCCCCGTTCATGCAGAACTTCTGGAAATCCACATCCTTCAGACTGAATTCATTCACAGCCCACATCACCCAGTCCCGCACATGAGTCTCCGTCCACTGCTGGGGGTCTGCACCAAGGGGTCATGGGAGAGAGCTGTTAGTAAGATTTCTAAGGGAATTAATAGTCATGGATGTACAGTGGTCACTTCTCTGCCCCCCTAAAATGCAGCTGCTTCTAGTGTGGAACACGGGAGCTGTTTAATCACCACGTATTACAGACACAGGTCCAGCTGGCTCTGAGGGCTGGGGGAGGCAATCAGCACTGGGTCTTCCGTCCAGGCCCTCGGCTGCCCCCCCCCCTCCCAAATTACTCAGCAATCCTGTCATCTCCCCTGTATAGACCAAAATCTCAGCAATCCCTATAGCTATACAAACAGGGACAGGTCCCCACAGATTTCCACCTTTGGATTGACACAAATATAACGTACAATGGTGGGAAACAACATGAATTTAGCTGTATTCTGTAGGGCTGAGTGTTTCTTTTGTCAGCCGCTGGACAGCCTCTCTCTGCTCCTTGCTCTGGCTTGAGACAATGTTTCTAACAGCCCATGGGCATCAGTCTTCCATCATGGGTTGGTTATTTTCATTCAAACCACAAGCACCTTGCAGGTAATGCCAAAGGACACCTGACACTTCTCCCCTAGTACCAATGAAAGGAGCTGAATATCTCCCATGATAAAATATTCATGCCCCATTGGGTAGAGGGTTCTTATGGTGCCTCAAGAGCATGCTAGACCCTGAGCAATATGGGGGAGCAGCTCAAGGGCCAGGAAGGGGTGGGGCCTTAGATGGAAGGGTTGGGGCTAGAGGTAACCAACCCTTAGCACCACACAGACTGCACCTCACCTCCCACACGCAGCCCTCAGCATTGCCTGGACAGCAGGACTCCGAAATTGCCAAGTCCTAGGGCAATAATTCCCTTTTCCCACCCCCCATCAGCAGCCCTGCTCAAGAGGGAACTCGATTAAAGGTGTATTCCTCACTGGGGCCAAAGAGAGCAAAGAGCTTCTCAATTTCTGAATGGGACAGAGATCAGAGAGTATCAAGCCACCAAGAAATGGAGGAAGAAGCCAGGGATCACGGTGATGGCAACAGAGACGGAATGGAAAGGAGCTGGAGGTTTGGAGAAGAGGATATTTCAGATGAAGAAATGCCTCTGGTGTATGACCGTTCTGCCTGTAGCACGGGGCTCTGCCCATTAAGCATTACGTGCCCTACCTTTAGGGATTCCCAGCCGCTGTTGCTCTTTTGTGAAACCGCTGAAGGTGGCCTTCAGGGCCTGGGACATCATTTCTTTACTGCTCGGGGTTAGCAAAGGTACGTCTGCACATTCCATGTCTGAAAGAAGCAGAGGAAAGACAAATAAACCACTCACCAAAGCCCATGCCCCACTAAAGGCAGAGGATTGGCGTGTTTGGAGCCAGAGGAATTATACCACCAAAACTGAATCAGAAAAATAAGTGAGCCTAGCAACATGAGCTGAAACCTCTCCCCAGCTGCCTCATAAGTTCACCCTCAAATTATCACAGCAATACGCACAGGCTGGAAGAGGTGCTTCCACTGTGTCAACCTGAGGGCATGACACTGTTTCAAAGATGTTCATGGGTAACAAACGCCACCTTGTAAAAACCAATGGACCTGATTCTCTTTTCAGTTTTCTTGGTGTAAATCAGGAATAGCTTCACTGATACCAGAGGAGTTACACCAGCGTAAAAGCATGGAATGATGCTGACCTGCTTTGCAAAGTACTTTGGGATCTGCTGAGGAAAAGTGCTATGCAAAAGCGAGAGTTACTATTATGAAGACAGGGAAAGTCAGACCTTAGTATTTGTAAACAGAAAACTACAAATCTATTATCTACCCGAAAATTACACCTCAACATTATTAAAATTGTTCACTGCACGTGATTTTAAAAAGAGCCGTGGAAATCAATGCCCAGTCTCCCATTGATGTCGGTCAGCTTTGGGCAACTCCTTTAGGGCCTGATCCATGGCACATGCCATGGAAGTCAGCAGAAACTGCAGGTTCCCAGAACTGGCCAGGAGCAGGATCTAATCTAAACTTTGGTCCTGTAAAGACCTAGTCATGTGCTGGGAGCATCCCCACAGAAATCAATGGGAGTTTCTATGTGCCAAAGTCTTTGTACGATTAAGGTGTTAAAAACAATTGCTGGGGCTTCCCCTGCATTTGTATCCCAATATATTGGTAATTCATTTGAAAGCTCCTCAGCTCGTATCTCCACCCATGTCTCTTGTTCAGACTCTCATGCACTGTCAGCACAAATGCTTAATGATGCTGCTGCTTTGTATTGCTCCCAGGCAAGAAGAATCAATTTTACTTTTGTTCCTAGTCAATTACACTTCCAGGTTCACAGGCACTATCCCAAAGGTTGCGATGTTTGGGTTGCAAAACTCCACAGCATTTTTTGTTTTAAATAAGCTTAATTTATATGAAAATGTAGGGCTCTCAAAATTTATTTTAACCTAACACTCTGGCAAAATTTGACCAAGCACTGTACCACCTCGACATTGTCATATTTCACACTTCCTCCATTGTGATATGCATTCAGGCCTCGATCCAGCAAAGCACTTAAGGTGATACTCATTTTTATGCCCATGAAGGGTCCTATAAAATAACCAGATTATTTGGATCCTTAAAAGAGAAGGCATGTGCTTCAGTGCTGTGCTGGATTGGGACCTTTACAGAGACCTGTAATGTGACACTGTGTAGCCAAGAGAGAATCCCACCGGTGTAAATGCAAAGGGGAATCTCTAAGCTGATAAACACAGACACGCTCACTCCAGCTGTCTCATCTGCAGGGTTTTATGTAGCATAACGTCACTCCACAAAGTCTAAGAGCCATCCAGGACCGAGCTATCACTGCTGGCTATCTTACAAACACAGCGCTTCACGGACATCAATCAGTTAAGCATCACAAGCCCCCTGTGGATCCTGGTAGCATGGAAAAGGGAAAAATATAGTTAGCTAAATACTTCGAAGTGCCCCAAAAGTTTTTGATTAGGTGAAAGCTAAAGGGAGAGGAGTATTACTTCCCCTGAATTGGTTTGCCCCATGCCCAGTGCTTGATTCCCTACCGTAGATCCTAGGGAAAAAGAAAGTGAGGAGGAGGGGAAAACACAGAGAATCCTGGAAAAAGCCTCTTCATAACAAGACGTAGTGTGACGAAAGCCCAGCAGAAACGCTATTCAAAGGAGGCGGCGAACAAAGAGCTGGAAAATCCCGGATTAACTCAGAGTTACATAAGGCACAATCCATACAGTGAAGCAATTGCTGAGTCAGTAACTGAGCAATGCATGGCCACCCCCACCACAGCCAGTGAGGTCAGATCAGAAACTCTGGCCCTTGGCATCAATCCTTATGCGAAGGTTGATATGGCAAGAACCACTTTGATTGTTCAGGGTGGTTGCAATAAAAATACATTATATATGTGTGTGTGTGTATTTGTTAAAAAAAAAAAAAACAAAAAAAACAAAAAAAACCCACACACAACAACCCTGTTCTCCCAATTAGAAATATGACCCTTGATGTGCTTACTTTTCAAACACACTCCTGAAATATAATACTACTGCAAAAGGAAGTCATCATAAAATAATCATCTCCTAGCACTTAACCCTGCTTTAGGGACTGTAGGTCTCAGAGCACTTTATGGAGCCGGCTCGGATAGATTTTACAAAGGGGGAAACCGAGGAACGGAGTGGCGACATGACTTGCTTAAGGTCAGTGGCAGTCCCAAGAGCTCCTCTGAATGTTTTTGTTTTTTAACTGCAAACAGGGTTTTCAATAGAAGGGTTTCATCCCCAACAATTCCAACTGCGTTGAAAACACTGATTTTTTTTTAAATGAATTCCTGCATGTGATCGCCTAAAACTAGAAAGTTTAGCTCTCGCTGATATATTTTGCCAGGGAGCAGAGAAATTCCAGCCAGTTCTACTGAGGTCATGTCCACATGGGCCTAAGTGTTGCTGTGGACAGAACTATGTTGGCAGGAGGGCTTCTCTACCAACGCAGCTGCCTCTGCTTGTGGGGTGGGTGGTGGATTAATTGTTGGGAAAACTCTCTCCCATTAGCTTAGAGCAGCTACACTAGGGAGCCCCCAGCTGGGCTGATACCCTAATAAATTTGTTAGTCTTTAAAGTACCACCAGACTTCTTGTTGGTTTTGCTGTGAGCTCTGTCGTACAACCAAAATGTGTGTGGGAACTTCAGCCCCAGATCAGCAGCACACTTAACTTCTGGCATGTGCTGAAGTCCCACTGGCTTCCAGGGGAGCGACGCATGTGCTAAGTGCTGTGTTGAATCAGGGGCCAGGGAACGGTCTAGATGGTTCTGCCGACCTGACACCCCTATTCATCCACAGAGCAGAAGCAGCCCAGCAGCGAAGCCAGATTCCAGCTCCATTCCTGATCCAAAGAGCAGAGGTGGTGTTCAGCCTTCATGTCAATTCAGACTTGGGACCCTGTGCAGAGACTGCCCAATGGGGGCCAGCTGTGGAGAAGCGGGTCTGGAATACAGACAGTAAGAACTGTGAGAAAGCTGGAAACTTATTTCACATAGGCCCGTCATCAGTTGGTAGCAACCTCCAATCCTCAAAGAGCAGGCTGGATTTCAACTGGTGACCTGCCCAGTGAAAGGCTCCATGATCGTCCCAGCCTGCCAGCCACCCATCTCTGACTTCAATACTAAACATAGATGTGTGGTAACAGAAATAGATCAAGGGGCCACATCATCATATAATTGCACCTGCTATAGCCACATGCTCAAACCCCTATCTCTGCAGGCAGAAACTCATCCACTTCACAAGCGTCATGTTAATCACACATGCAGGAGGGTTTGAACGTGGAAATGGACAAGGACACTCTTTTAACAGGAACTAGTTAAAGGACTCATACTTCAAAGGGTCCCTCTAGTCTTGCCACCCTGTGCTTATGGGGAAACTCTATGAAGTCCATATGACTCCTATTGCAGGGTGAAACGCTGCCTTTGGGCCTGCAGCCCTGCATAGTGACTGGATCTGCCCACGACTCATGCATTCAGCTGTGCAGTCCAGAGCAATGATGCAAAATTCAGGTCTCATTCCTGCATTCAGACATGCAGCTTGATCTTAACTAGGGTTGTAAAGGGTTAACTGGTTACCTGGTAAGCATGTGTCTTACTGGCATGCTTAATCGGTTTACTGGCGGGGAGCTGCTCCGGCGATGCAGCAGGTTTGGCCTCGCTTGGCCTGGCCTGGCCAAAGCAGCCCCCGCCCACAGTGTGTGGCATGCCGGGTCCAGCTGGGCTGGAGCTGCCCCTCAATTAACGGGTTAACTTTTTAACCAGGATTTTACACCCCTAGTCTAAATGTAGCCCCATCGCAAACCAACCAAAACTCTTTTACTGTCTCCACCCTTGCACCTTCTACCTTTTGTCATGGCCCACAAGATAGGCAGCTAGCTCTAAAAACCCAGGAGCCAGAGAGGCTAAATGAAATCTGGCTCTTGCTTTTTAACTCCCTTCCCCGTGAATCATTCCAACCAGTCATCCGGCCACTCATCTATTGCAAATTACAGAATTCCATGTGTAGAGCTTTTAAACTGCTACATATCTCCCCCCATCCCTACATCATTCAACATTCATGGCTGATTCTCCACTCACTCATGCCATATTGCTGAGAGAGGAGAATCAGGACCTTAGAAAACAATTAACAGATTCAGACGCAGCATTCGGTTATTTCCTTGGGCTTGTTAGAGAAGGGTTGAAGGATTGAGCAGGAATCCCAGACCTCTCTCCTATTCGTCTCCTGTTTTGAGATCATGCTGAGAGAAAATGGATCAATGCACCATTCCCTTCATCATCCAGTTACTTTTTAATGCTTCCGTTTCTGTACTCTGTAGTTACAGGGACCACACAAGCACACACTGTCCCCTCCCCTTTAGCGTGCTGGCTATGCAGCAGCTCATTGCTTGCTCTCTCTGTATGGGAACATGATTCAGAATCAACCTAAGAAAACTTCTCCAGCCTTGTTTCCTACTGAATCAACCACATAAACATGTGCAAAGTAGAACACTTCAGGCAATGCTACTGGGAGGGAGAGGGAACATTTGGGTGTGCACAATGGTGAAAGTGTGGACATTGTCACCATTTTATTACAGGCAAATTAGCATCTGCAAAGTTGTTTATATGGGGGAGTCCAATCCCCCACCCCCGTTCAGATTTCCAGGATTTCACTATGAACATGTCACACACAGTCATTTTGGTAAATTTGAGAGCCTGGCTCATAGCCACGGGTCATTTGAGGAAAAAGTCCCATTTTCAAGCTAAAGAAAGGAAAACAAAAAGTTGCAATATGTATCAGGGATTTTTTCATATGGAACTAGATCACTGGAACAATGTTCCAAACCCTTACATTTCCAAATGTGTTGTTTCAAATACATGGCACTAGTTTTGTTGTTGAAGAGGGCACATTAGACTCAAAGTGTGTTGTAACATGTTCTGTTGTATTTTTTCCCATTGGCTCTGTAGCTATGAGTAAAACAGACTCTTTAGTACTTCATACATTAGGGCCCCAATCCTGCGAAATCCTCCCTTTGTTTTAAGATACTTACATTAGACCCATCAATGGCTTTGTTGCCTGGTATTTCCCCTGAATGCAGCGCCAGCTTGGTTTTCCTCTCACTGCTACAGAAGCAACCCCAGTCTGGTGACTCATGATTTACATCAGGGTATGCAAGAGAAAATTCAGACCCTAGAATTCTGTCTCCCAACAATTTCTGTGCAATATCACAGTTGTAGATTTGGAGCAGATACCCAGTGGTCAGAACCAAGAAAGACTTTCATAGCAAAAACAGAGGTGGCTAAAGTCTGCTGGTTCAATTTTCATTGCCACCTTAAATTTGGTTTCCAAGACCAAACCTGAGCTAGATATTATGTGCTCCTCTATATACTTCCCCAGTCCTCAAGACACACAATAGGGTTTAGGAATTATCTAGGGACAGGGGCGTTAAACCAGGTCAAACACATTTGTTTCTCTTAAGTGTCTGTTGGAATTTGCAGCATCATTTAAAAGCAACAGAAAACAGACTGGAGTGGAGGCCTGCATGCAGGTCAGGAGATTAGGTATTCTAATCCCAGCACTGATTCACAAAATGGCTTGTTACTAAGTTTTTGTCTGAGCTGGGCCAACATGTGTTGTTTGCAGAGGTGCTGCAAATAATGGACCACCCTTCATTCCTTCCCACCCAGCTCTGCTGTGATGCCTCTAGGAAACTAGCTAATTTATAACAGCCAGCTTGTGAAGCATGTCTGGAATTTGGGCACATTGCAAAGATGCATTTGATATGTGTGTAGCGCACCTACCACAGTGGGCCCTGATTCTGCATGAGGTCCTTTGGACATATATTTAATAAAAGAGGAAGCTGTCAGGCAGCATGTTCAGCTTCCTGTCCACAGTACAACTACCACGGTAGCGACTGTACTGCTGGTGAAATACACATGATCCTGCTCCTGCTGAAATCAATGGCAAAACTCTCCCTGATGTCTAAGGTTCAGGATCAGCATCCTCATGACAGTAGGTCTTATGGCCTGACTTCCAGAGGCCAATGGGAATTGTGGTTGCTCTGAAAATCAGGCTATTTTCTTCTGTGACTTAGCTGCCCAGTGTGGAAAGTGGGGCTATGGCAGGTTGAAGCACCTCACATGGGCAAGTCTGGGGATTGATTCACAAGGCCAAAGTTTTCCAGGGTGACAAGGGATGTGGGAGGGAGAACCCAGCTAAGCCTCAAACTCTTTAAATTGGCCAAGCCCACCCCTTCTACCAATCAAATCTCTTTCATGGGCCTCAGGATGGGCTCCCAAAACCTCCAGTCACTGGAAAAACTTGTCCTGCTTCCAAAGCACCTGGAGAGCCTGGGACAAACAGCGCTAGTCATGTCATCAATTATGTGGGCCCATCAAAATCCAAAGACAGCTTTATTATTACCGCTTATTTGCACCTAAGCGACCTGATCGGGGACCGTTGGGCACTGCCCATTATTTATAACAGTAACACTAGAAACCCCAGTCATGCACTAGGCCCCATTGGCTAGGGTCTGTGCACCCACAAAACAAAAAAAGACAGAGGGTCTGATTTTTCAGTGCCCATTGAAGCCAAGGGGTGTTAGGCACCTAAATACTTTTGACAAAAGAAGGGCTGGAAAGATTAAGGCAGTGAATGAGCAAAGAGGCCGTGTGTCCTGGAGTTCACCTCCCAGCTACAAGCACATGCTGTCCTGAACTGGCTTTGCATTCATAAACTATTTATTCACAGCCCCTTTTTTTAAAAACCAAGAGGTTGCAAATTTACAAACTTTGGGGCTTTTGACCTCAAAATGCAAGTGCCACCGCCTAATGCCCAGGCTTCAGCATCTGGTTGCTTAAGCAAAATAAATATTTTTTTTTTTTAAAGAATTAGGCTGCGTAGGGCGGGGAGCAGAGTCATTTTTATCCCAAGCTTCCACACAGAGTCAATGCTCCTGGAAACCTCCCACTAGCAGCTCATTTGCTTTCCCATCAAAAGCACCAGTGTGTCCTTGTCCAGGCCCCACTACTTTACACAGTAGCCTGCACATAAATGGATGTCCGGTGGGTCAGAGTGGGGCTGGCTGACCTGGCCACCCCTGTGCCTGCCCCTCCTGTCCTTTCTCTGATGGATGGACGCAGAGGTCAGGAACCCTGCACGCTGTTGTCCCAGGTAAAAGCGAAATGCCCCCTACCCTCGCTCCAAGGCCCCAAACACTCCCAGGCTAATCAAGCAAGATGCCTGGGATTCTGCTGCATGGTTATCAGGCAGAAGGCTGAGAGCTCCCTCGGTCAGGGCAATGCCCCTGCTCCACAGGCGCCTGACGCCAAACAGAGGGGTCGGCGGCTGGAAGCTCATGACACTAGGCTGCCCCACAGCAGACGCTGTTTGGTTTGGCTCAGTGGCTCCTCTCACTTTGACAACAAAGCCGGTCCCTGCCCCAAGGAGCTTAGGGTGCGAAAGGCTGGCAGAAGGATGGCAGGAGGGGCCAGGAAACCCCGAGCAGAGAGCACAGAGGGGGTTGCAGCTGCTGACTCACTTCTTGGGACACCCCAGAAAGTGTCGGCCATGAGGCAGGAACTGGGGAATATGGCAGCGGGCAGTGACTGAGGGGAGATGTAGAAAAGGGTGGGGCACTGAGACTGGCATCCAACTCACCCCACGAGGAGAGAAAAAGCCAGCTAGGGAGGGCCCCAAGGAACAGACTTGTGGTGGAAGGGAAAGGATGGATTCCCTCTAACTTGAAGGACAAAGCCCCTGAGCTAGCGGCAGCGCTGGTCTATGATATGCGGAAAGCATCTCCAACACCCTGCGTGCTCCAAAACAGACCGAGGCCTTTAGCCCTAGGATGGTTATGAGGAATCTACTCATCCGAGGCACCTGGGTTCACCCCAGCTCTCATAAAGTCCTGCTCCCCTCTTTCCATGGCTGCCAAATCCCCTCCCCTCCCCCTGCAAGTATTTATGGGCAGACTCTCTCTCCAGCTACCTGCTTTCACCCAGGAGCCAACTGGGAGTCATGCAGGCTTTGCCCCCACAGCTCTCCACACATCCCTGTTGCTCAACCGTCCATCCCCTGGCTGGTTCCCCTCATGAGGGAAGGGGAGCAGGTCGATCACAGATAGGAAGCTGGGGGCGGGGAGGAATGGATCTTGCTATGGGGATATGAGGCCCTCCAAATTCATTGAAAGCAGGGATGGGCTCAGGCCAGGCTCTCCAAAGTGACTGCTGAGGCCACTTTGGTGTGGGCTTCACATTGGCCCTGACCCAGCCATGGCTTCAAGTGGCGCACAAGCAAAGCATTACCCTTTGTGACCTAGAATAGCTGGGTTCCCACGGGCTCTGGCTGGAGTACACCATGCCTGGACCATTTATATGACCTGGCACCATGGAAAGCGCCTCTGGGGACCTTTCGCAGAAGCGCAGGTGGGCTCATGCACGCAACACGCCTCTGAAAAGAGGCCTCCAGACCGAGATCCAGAGATTCACCCACCTCACACTTGCTTCCAACGAGCCCATGGCAGGGGAGCAGGAAAAAAACAAACAAAGGCGAAAAACAAACAAAGGAAAAAAACAAACCTGCCAGATGGCCGGTCTGCTAAATGCTTCCCCAAATTCAGCCTGGCACCTGACAGCCAGAGCTATATTTAATGCATGTTTGCTTGATTTTTCCTCCTCCGTCCCTCCTTGAAGTGTCCAGAAGCCAAGATTCACCCAGAGGAACAGGGTGGAAGGAATCTGGACAAGGCCGCTTGCTCTAGACCTCAAGAAAGAGGTCAGAGCCCACTACCCAGCCAGGTGCAGAGTTTACAAGCTCACCCGTCTCAACTGATGGGGAGAGATCTAGGATCCAGCCCCCCCCCCCCCGACAGACATGGGGGGATCCTAGATCTCTCCCCATCAGTTGAGACGCACCAGAGAATGTCCAGTTCTAGATAGGCCCGCCCCTTCTGCCCGGGCCCCACCCCTTCAGCCTGGGGCACCAAGCCACTCCTCCCACAAGGAGGTGCAGCGGCATGGCCCCAGAGTATGGGAGGGAGGGAGGCATGTGGCCCCAGAGCACAGAGAGAGTGGGCACTGGGGACAACAACACTCCGCCCCCAGTGCGCCTACAGAAGGCATTCTAGGGGCAGAGTGTGGGCAGGGCCGGGTTGGCGGTTGGGGAAGGCTGTGCCTTCCCTTGCCTTGCAGAGCCGCCACCCCTGGTGCCCAACCATGTCATCTGGTCACATCCTCCATTGTCCACTCTGCCTTCTCCTCTGCAACGCCTGCCACCAAAAACTCTCTTGCTGTCTGCTGTTGCCCCTCTCTAGGGGGCAGTAATGCAAGGACTCCATTTATCTCTGGGTTCTTTGGAGACTGCTTGAAATGATCACAGTTTTATGCTGTGGAGCAGTGCCTCCAAAGTACTGCAACACACCAGCTCAGAGGGATATGGGCAGGGAAGGACTCTGGACCTTCAAACATGAACAATGCTGCTCAGAGGCTTCTGCGAGCAATAAAATGGAAGGACCCCTCCATGCCCTCACCACGGTCCGAGCCTCACACTCATGACACCCAACGTGTCCTGGAACAGCCTGGCCTTTCCTCAGTGCCCTGCTCTGGGTGAGGGAGTGGACGGGAATGCCTGGGCAAACACCCCAGCTGAGCCCCTGTTTGTTTAGGCAGGATCAGGCAAAATTTGTCTGCACTTCTGAACTGTTTTCACAAGCCCGGCCTCTCCCTCCCACACAGGAAGCAGGAGCCAAGCCAGCCTGTTCCAATTAGGGCCCCTTCACGCACCCAGCCCAGAGATCTCCAACCTGGGGGACTGCAGGATGGGAATGAAGCTTGGGATAAGGTCAGGAGAAAGGAAAAAGAGCAGAGGATGTGGATGGGGAGCAAGGACTGGGACTGGATGGAGACAGGAAGGAGGGTGGATGAGGAGTGAGGGTGGGAGAAGAAATGGAGAAGAGTTAGCAGGGCAGAAGAAAGGGGCAGAAAGCCTGCTGAGAAGGAGAAATGTTTTATCCCTTGTTGGTAGCAATTATTCAGCAACTGTCCTTCCAGGAAAGGAAGGAAGGGGACAGACTTTAGCTTTTTCCCTTCAAAACAGACAGTTTTGGGGGGAGGTACAGATGGGGGGTGGGGTTACAGCTTTTTCCCAAACAGGGAAAAATAAATATTCTGTGTCGGAGATGAAAGCTGGGCTTCAAAAAAGGAGCAAGAGCGGAAATTGACACCCCACATTGCTTAGCACTGCAGAAAGAACAACAAAGCTGGCTTTCTTCTGAAGCGCAGCAGCTTTCTTATGGAGATGGCGGGGGGAGGAGAGGGTCTTCCAAAAAAATAAATGAAAGGCTTGAAAAATATCTCCCCCCACTCCAAGGAAAAGATCTGTGCTCTGTTTAGACCTGCTGTGGCCCCATCAGCATCGCTAGCCTCCTAGGGAAAGTTGGGGTCAAACAGATGTCTGAGCCAGCTGGAATTGGGATTCAGGGATCCTTTATTCTATTCCTGTCTCTGCCCAGGGTTGCTGGCACTGGCTTCAGGGGGAAGACATGTCATGCCACCGTGCCTCCGTGTTGTCATGTGCAAGAGAGAGAGAGGGTGTTGACATGGCTTAATTCTTGGTAATAAAGAGCTTTGAGATCGTCCAGAAGAACAACACACTCTAACTCAACAGTGTGGTCTTATGGTATCACCAGGGTGTCAGTTGTTGCTGGAGCATCTTGCACTCAAAGCTGAGTCCTGGGTCACAGATTTTTCAAACTATTAACACCTCCCTGCACTCCACGGACAAGCCCCAGGCTAATCCTGAGCAGAAATGCTCAGGCTAATCCTGCCTGCGGGCTTGGTGCTCAGCCCAGCCTGCCCTGCAGGCCACAGCCCCAGCTGCATAGAGAGAGACCTTCAGCCCTGAGTTTCTCCTAGACCAGCCTCCACCGTGTCACATCCTCTCAACCCATGATCAGAATCGTTAGCAGCTCAAGTGCAGACCTGTTCTGCATTGCAACAGCGTATGTAGTGCAGGGCATCCCGGGGGGTGTATTATTCTGAATGTAACTGTGCTGATAACAAGAAAAGGGAACATTGAAAAGCATTTAATGGGATGGCAGGAAGGGATGGAAGCACCTCTGGATCATTTGGCTTCTGCTTTCCTTCCCCTCTATTACCGGTCTGCATAGAAATTGGCCAAGAGAAGGGGCTCTCCATACACCCTCACTGACTGCCAGCACGGGACCAGAACCAACCAGGTCTCCTGATGCCATCAGACCCTCAGCGCACTGGCACTGCTCTTTTAAAGTGTCCGTGCAAATTCGTAAGATTTTTGTCCCCTTTAGGATGGAGGTATTAGACTCAGTGTCCTGGAAAATGAGATCCCCTCTTTATCCACAGAGATGCAGTGGTCCTTGGAAGTATGACTCAACCCACACCTCCAGGCACTGCCTTTGGTGGGGTACCTTGGTTTGACCTCCACTGATGCAAAGGGACACAATACCAGACATGGCCCTAAGAGGCATCCTCAGTGTGTTGCATTTTCAGACCTGGCAGAATTAAGGGTGTCAGAACAGACTGGAGGGCTTAGAGAAAGGATTTTGAGTAAAGAGACCTCGGGAGTCTATTCCACATCTCTGCTGCAGGCTTGCTGGGTGGCCTTGGGCCAGTCACGTCCCTGTTCCATGCCTCAGTTTTCCCTTCTGTAAAATGGGGGTGGCAGCTACCTTCAGAGAGGTGCCGTGATTTTAAAAGCCCTGTAGTGGGACAATGAGAGATAAAAGCATGAGCCAAAAAGTTCCGAGCAGAATTAGAACTTTTCTCAAGTTTGACAACATTCTGGATCAGAGGGACGGGACATTGGGGGGCAGGTCATGTACTGAGCAGAGACATTTACTGAGTGTCTTTCATCTCAAATGTGGGGAATGCAGCACATGCAGGAATAACTTCGCCTGCCACCATGGCAATGCAGTCGCCTCTGGGGCTGGAGTGTGTTGGAGGTTTGACAGTGTCCAGCAAAAGTATGCAAACACCCTTCGGAAGTTTAAGGCCTGTCTACTTGCAAACTTGCCCTGGTTTAATTAAAGCAATTTAGTTAACTGCAAAGCCCCTCTGTGGGCACCCTTAAAGTGATTTCGATTAAACAGCACTTTGCCTAAATGAGCCATTTCTAAACTGGAATGGTGCTAGGATGTGGGAGCCCAGGATGTCAGAACCCACATAGGAGGGAAAGGAGCCAAATGCCCAACATCCTGCCCCCCTTAACTTAGGGGTCAGCCCTTCAGAGACAATCATATTTAATGGCTAGAGCTTCATGTCACTTCTGCTGCCTCTTAACCTTCTAGGAGGGAAATTATGAAGCAAACAGCGTACGGCAGTGGGAAATCCTCTTTAAAAGTGGGATTAGCTCTTTCCCTTGCAGGTTTGTTTTCCTTAAATCCCTTTTCAGCAGGGACAGTGGGGCATTGCCAGACTTACAAATTCAGTGCTCTTCACAGGGACACGCCTCTCCTGTGATAATTAACTCTAATCCCCATGCACCGCTTTGCTGACTAGCTCTAATTTGCAAGCACACACTGGAAGATAAACTAAAGGGAGCCCAAGGAGCCTGGAATAGGCACCAGGCTCACAATGAAAGGAGGTCAAGTGAACGCAGTGAGTGGTGCAGAAGAGAACAAAGCTTGGAGGAGGGCAGCGCGCGTCCGGGGCTGGGCACAAAGGCTAAGACCAAGACTGGACTGAACCACTGTTCAACAGCAATGGGAAGAAACCGCCAACACTACAGCACTCCCGACTGTTTAAGCAACACGAAGTTAAGTGTTCAAACAACTGCTGACGCCTGGCCTCTCTGGACTGGGAGGCTCTGGAGGTTTAGTTCTGCCTCTTGGACAGGCTGGGAATGCAGTGGGACCTGGTGTCACTTGCAGGAGATGAAGTTAAACTCTTCCCTGGAAAACCCATGTCTGGCTCCCAGCCTTCCACCAAAGAGCTAGTGTGTATTTAGGCTCCTTGCTGGAGGGACTTTGCTGCCCAACATGGGAACTGTATTGCTTTTCCAATCCACATTACAAGCACCAATCTGCTGTGCTAACCTCTAATCTGGGCCCAGTGCAGTGTTACATGGGGCGACAAACACCCCACCAGCTACATGGACCAGAGCAGTGTTCCCTGTAAGCCAAGCACTTAGGTGGCTACCCAGGAGAGGTTCAGGTGCTGCCCAGCTGGTTAGCAGAGCTGGTTAGCATGTGTTTCTGCTGGTGGTGCACATCTGCATATGCTTTGGTGCACATAATAAAATGTATTCTGCACTTGGATGGAAAAAAATTAGAAGGAACATTGGACCGGAGGAGTAAGAGAGTTTAGGACATGCTGCAAGTTCATGGCTCGGTTCTGCCTCTGAGCCCCTCACACAAATTCTTCTGTAGGTGAAGCTGGAGTATCTAAAAACACTGGAAGAATGAGTCCTCCATTTCCACCACTGTCCATCTGTCATTACTGGGTGTAATTTATTCCTCCTTCCAGCCCCTTGGATCTTGCCCTGGGATTTGGCCCGATTCTATTCCACACTGGGTTTTATTCTGCGCTCCTCACTACACTATGTGAATGCCTGCCAGGAGAGCATTCAGCAAAATGACTACACCTCTGCCCAGTGTTTGTTCTCTCCCCAGAGGAAGGTGCATGTGGAGTGTTTGGAAGGCTCAGACTCCTGCTCGCCTTCCAGAGACTTGGCTTAGAGTCTCCTGAAGGCCGGCTGCAGGAAATGGGCTGCTCGTTTCAACCAAATCCCCAGCAGTTTCCTGTCTCCATCACCAACATATCACTGCCCAGTCACCGTGCCAGAGCCATTTTAGCGCTCCATGTCAGCACTGAGCTGCACTGCACAAGACACTGCGAGGGCCCGGGACAGAGGGATTTTCCAGGCAGGAATGTGATGAATTACTAGTCTGTTGTCAGGGGTGGGCTAGGAAGGGAAGGCTGCCCACGGGGTGAGAGCGTTAAGCAAGGCTACCAGCCCTAAAATCAAATTCAAATGAAACTCAGCACTGCAGGGCTTTGTACTCATATACCCAGTCATAATAGACCCATCAGATGCATGTGTATCTGGGATCCCTTGGGCGTGCCACTGCATGGGAAGATCAGGCCAATGAGTATTTATGGCCCATCATACAATTTGCCTACTCAGATAGGGCCCATAGGCCAAAAAGTGTGCCCACCCCTGCTCTAGTAAGACACCGAAGCTCATTATCTGATTGGCTAATTGCTCTTTCCTGCCCTCAGATACTCTTGGGACAGTCCCTGCTCTCCTCCACCACCCCATGGCACACACATAGGCCCCTCCATGGCCAACCCTCTTCAGCATCCCAGCCCCACACTCCTGCTCAGAAAAGTTAATGGACAGCAACACCATGAGTCTCAAACCAGGCCATCAAAAAGAGGAGGACACTGTGATCTAAAGCCATGTCTACACTGGGAAATGATGTCGACCTAATGGATGTCAGCATATGGCCACTGCAGAAATTGCAGTGCTTGTGTGTATGCGCACATGTGGCCTCTCGTGTTGTCCATGTGTGTCCTCACCAGGAACATTTGTATCCATGGTGGGGCCTGTCAGTGGTGCAGGTAAAATACATTTCTTACTGGTATGGAGAGGGAGCGGGGAGGAGAGACCAGCTAAGGCAGAGGTGGGCAATAATTTTTGGCCAAATTTTTGAAGTGGCCCCAGGCCACCACAGAAGGGGCTGGGCCTAAACCAGAAGGGGCGGGGCCAGGATGCTTCAGGGCTACCCCACCCACAGACCATGATTGGTCTGCCCTCCCTTCTCCCACTAAGCACCCATGCCCCTGGCAGGGCAGGAAGAGGCTTCGCACGCTCTCCCACCCCCAGGCCAATCAGAGGCTGGGAGCTGGGGCGCACGTGTGAAGCCTCCTCCCGCCCTGTGAGGAACACATAGCACTTTGAAGTGCCACACACTCCTCGCAGGACCGGGGCAGGGCAAAGAAGGTTCGCGCAGCTCCCCCGTCCTCAGGCCCTAATTGGCCTGTGGGCGGGGGGAACGTGTGAAACCTCCTCCCGCCCTGCGAGGCGCACGCCGCACTTCAAAGTGCTACCTGTTCTTCGCAGGGCGGGAGGAGGCTTCACGCTCTCCCCCTACCCCCAGGCCAGTCAGGGCTTGGGGGCGGGGGAGTGCATGACATCTCTTGCCCTGCGAGGAGCATGTACCGCGTGCGCCTCGCAGGTCGGGAGGAAGTTTCGCGCGCTCCCCCGCCCCCAGGCCTTTATTGAGTATGGGAAGTCATGTGGGGAGGCCACATGTCCCTTAGCTCAGAGGTGGGCAAAAGGGCCTCCCTGGGCGGGGGAGAGGCAGGGCCTCCGCGGGCCAAATCACCTCGCTTGCGGGCCGGATCTGGCCCGGGGAGGCCCTTTTGCCCACCTCTGAGCTAAGGGCATGTGACCCCCCCCACGTGACTTTCCATATGACTTCCCCATGCCCCCACCCTGAGGCCCCCACACTCTTCCCCTCCCCTCCTCGTCCCACACTACCTGGGGCGGGGGTTGGGTACGGCAGCAGGAGGAGTTGCTGGCAGTTCTGCTGCTTTCTTTACAGCCCCTCCCAGCAAGGAAACTCCCAGCCCCACCCTCTGCCCCTCCACTGAGCTGCCTCTCCTCTGCAAACAGCATCTGCCCTGCTAGAGGAGAGGGCTGGGGGTTCTGCTCCTTTCAGGAGGGGCAGCAGGGAAAGGCGCACAATGCTGGCAGCTCCACTCCAGGCCTCCCCCACCCCCTTTTCCTGTGGGACTCCATACAGATGAAGCCTGTGGGAGGGCTGGGGGCAGGACAGTGTCATGCCTGTACACCGTACCGGTGAGAAACGTACCGCCGGTACAGCATACTGGACAGTACAGCCTACTTGCACTGCTGGGCGTTACTGGACAGTTCCTGAAAGCCAGTTACAGTCAATGTACGCAACACAGTGCCTACATGATGCTAAATTGACCTAACAGTATCGACTGTGACTGTACACCACGCGGGAAGGTGGGGGTACTAAATCAGCAAAGAGACGCATTTACGTCAGCTAAAACAATGAGGGGTCCTGTGGCAACTTATAGACTAACACATATATTTGGGCATCAGCTGCTGTGGTCTGGAACCCATGTTGTCAGACATCAACTCACGTCAGCGGGAGCCAAATTTACATAGCTCGGTTGACGCAAGGCAGCTTCTATCAATCTGACTGTGTAGTGTAGACTAGGCCAAAGGGTGTAACTCCTCCCTAGGAACCAGAGCTGGTTACACAGCAATTTCCAGCCCAGCTACTGAGACTTATCTGCCAGCACCAGATCTCTCCTCCCACTGCCCAGCCTGGAATTCCCCAGTCCCAGTTTGTCTGAAAACCAAAGTCTTGGAGACACTGCTCTCTCTGTCTCTCGTGCTCGTGCCTTGCCCCCAGGCTGAGTCAGTTGCATGTAATGCCAGACACAGGGCCACATGGCGGAAGACAGACTTAACTACCCTCAAGCTAGGGTGACGTTCCATGCCAAACATCTCCCACACACACACACTGCAGCGCAGAAAGACAGCCCACATCAGCCATGGGCAATGTAGGCTAGTGAGTGGGCCACATAAATGGCCCCCTTCATGCCAGATTGTCCTAAGCAAGATGGTCTTCTGGGATAGGGTAGTTTTGCTCACTGCACCAGTGTACCTAAAATTTGTGGGTTGTGCCGACTGAACTGTAGCAGTGCTTTGATTGGCTGCAGAGGGAGCGCGTGGCTCTCACTATCAACGTTGTGTGCAATCAGCACGCACCTCACTTCTTGTGCCCTGGCTTTACATGCTTTAGTAACACCAGTAGGAAAAAACCTACACAGACAACAACCAACGGAATCTGGCAACCCTGAGCATGAACAGAAGCAAACAAAACATTTCTTGGGCCACACAGAGAAGCTCCATGGGTCGCATACGGCCCTTGGGCTGCAAGTTGCCCACCACTGGTCCACAGGCTAGCAGCTGAGTGCAAGGCCCTGCACATCAGCGCTCGGAGCTGCTGGTGAATCCTGGGAAGGCTAGCCCTGCTACTGAGCCGGTGTGGAAGCTGGCGGTGCTCACAGTGAGCTCAGCTGAGGTTTAGCACTGACCTCTCGCTGTGCAGAGGTGCTCAGGGCTCAGAGTTGCCTGCAGATTGTCACTGCACTGTCCTGCAAGAGGCAGGCTAGCCTGAGGGGAGCAGCTGTCTGCTCAGATGGCGCTCACAGCCTCCAGAAGCAGAAAGCATGTGGCCAACAGTCCAGCAGGAGTTCTGAGACACAGCAAGCCGGGTCACTTCCCAGGAGTTTGTGTGCTTAGAAAGCCAGGAAGGGGGACCCAGCACTCACTCTCTAGCGGGGCAGTGGCAGCTGCCTGCAGCTTACGCCACCCCCCTTTGCCAAATTAGCAGCTAGGCCAATCTTCAAATGGGGGAGGTTGCTCAGAGGGAGTGTGCAAGCTGTAAGGTAGCAAGTCCCCCATGCACCCCGGCAGGCTCTTCACTGTTTCTCTGTTCCTGAGAGAAGGCCCCTTTCTCTTATACACAGCAACTGCAGCGTCTCTTTCTATACCACTTCCCTCTCCTGTAGCTTCACTTCTCCAGTACCCAGAGTGGGCAGATTAAAGACAACCTGGGCATGTCTACAGGAGCTGTAATCCCAGGTGGGATGGCAGTGTACTCAGACCCGTTGTGTTCGCCACTTTCCGGGGTGAGGGGAGGTTTGATGAGAGAGGCCAGAAAGCATGAAGAGAAGAACAGGGGCTGTATGCTGCCCTGTTGCCATGACTAGGGTCGTTTCTCATCACCCTGCTCTTTCTCCAGCCCTGCTCAGAGACCTTTCCATCGAATCTGAGCCTAAAATCTATTTCCTCATCAAGAGCATTTTTCCCTTCCAGCACAGTATGTGCACTCCCGAATTTATGATGGCAGGGCAGGCCTCACTTCCTCCCCTCACCCCCACGCACTGTTCTCATGCATTGTGGTTTTTTTTAAAGAAATCAGATACCGATGTCGTTTCTTTTAAATCAAACAAATAATTGCAGGGGCTTGGCAAGCCGATCAGATTTGGGAGGTTTGAGTGTGGCTGGTAAATCTCAGGAGGGGTTGTTCAGACCAAATAATATTAGACCAAGAATAATCACTAAAAATACAACTCCACTGAAAAAGTAACCAATCCCTGTAGTCACTGACTAGAGATCACAGGACCATTAAAGGTCTTAACTAAGGGAGGAGGGTAATGTAGGCAAGGGAAGGCACAGCCTTCCCAAAACTGCCTACACACACCCCTGCCAAAGGCTGGGGCCGCGGATGGCAGCCCCAGACCTCCAGGTGGTCAGGAAGAATCGGGCAGGGGGTGGGCAGGTTTGGCTCCAGAGGTGGGATGGGACTGGGGCTTACTTTCCACAGCAGGGCCTTCACCTGCCGCCCACGGTCTCAGCCCCTTCCCTCCCCTGCCCTACAATTGGAGTCACTTCTTTGCTCCTTTGGACCTATTCCCAGTGGAGTTTTGCCCTTGGAATTGGCCCCTCCTCCCCTGCTCTTTCTGGCCCTCGCGCCTCCCACTTTATCGTTCAGACTCGTGGTAGCACTCGGGAGCTGCACCCTCCCATGTCCCCACCAACATTTTAATTGCTAAATGAGGTGCCCCCAGATGACCCCCTTCCTGCCCCACTGGGCAGCCCTCCCTGCACCCCTATGTCCAGCAAGCACCAGCTGCCACAGTCTGCTTGAGTTGCTGAAAGCCAGGGAATTCCCAGAATTCGCAGTAAACTTTAACCACCTCCCCAGCCTGGCTGAAGATTTTCTTCCCTGCCTGGAAGTTAGGCTGCATTAAAAGGCAGCGACAGGATCAGAAATGCCAAGGACAAAAGGGAAGCTGGGGCCTCAATCAACAAAGCATCTCCCCTCTACTGTAACCTGCCGCTCTGAAAGCCCTATTGGCCCAGTACCTGGCAACATGGCCGCCATCCTTCCAATTGTCATGGCACCAGCAATGCCACCATGGGGTCAGCCTGGTTTGTAGCTCTTCCACAGAGCGCAGTGACCACCAGTCCTGCCCAGCGGGGTTCAGATTTCTTGAGGCACAGGCAAAAGGCTAAAGAACGCATCCCTCACCAAAGGCTCTGGAAAGCTGAACTCCAGGGCCTCTTACCACCTGAGCTAACGGAGCTTGCTCCCAGCATCCAGCAAATCCTGCATCCCCTCGCCCATGGGCGAGGCTCCAAAGAGCAGCATCTCTGTTCATGCACACAGCAGCAGGGCAGTCAATCCTAGCGCTGGCCCTGGGCCAATTCCAGAGAACTGGCAAGTTGGCAGGAGTCCCCGTTGGCAGTGGCAAGGGAGGGAGATTTCTCCGAGGTGAACAAAATACATTTGGAGTCTGTTTGTTGCTGGAGAAAGGTGCTGGATGGGCAGCCTCTGTGTAGCCACAGGTACAGCCCCTCTCACTCCAGCCAGGAGCTGCATGCCTGCTGAGGGAGGATATCTGGGC
This sequence comes from Pelochelys cantorii, assembly GCA_032595735.1. Classification (NCBI taxonomy): domain Eukaryota; kingdom Metazoa; phylum Chordata; order Testudines; family Trionychidae; genus Pelochelys; species Pelochelys cantorii. The sequence goes on from CM064352.1 coordinate 11,986,029, forward strand.
TGCCCTCTCCATGCCCTGCTGAGGCTGCAAACTAGGGGTCAGTTGTGGTGGTTCCTCCGCTGTCTAAACCTGTCTGCTGGGAAATGGATGGGGCTCGTCAGCTGAACTGGCTGGCGGCCATCCCACATTTTACCATCTACTATAATTATTGCTGGCGTGCAGTTAGTGCTGGCAATCGTCCTGTTTGCCTCTCTCTGCGGCTTCCACAGGATTCTGAACCTGGAGCCCGGACCCCAAGGCTGGATCACAAAGAGGCAGCTACATCCTGCTCTCCCCGTATTCGTGAGATGGCCGAGGAGGGTGGTGGGATCCTGGTTAGGTCTCGGCTAACTGGGCGGGGAAGCTACAAAAATGCTGGCTAAGAATGGTCCGGTGGGTCAGGTGCTACCCTGGGGCTTAGGAAAGCGGCGTTCAAGTCCCTGCTCTGCAATAGACTTGTGTGAGGCGCTTCCCCTCTGTGCCTCCTTCCCCAGCTGCCCAATAGGGATAAGACACCGCCCTGCCTCCTGCTGGGCTGTGAAGCCCTGTTAAATGACAGTGAAATGCTCAAAAGCTACAGTAACCATGAGCCAGTGGCCCAGAGCAGAGACCGGCATCTCCAGGCACTTTTCCCAGAGTAGATTCAGGCTCCCGTCACTCTTGCAAGGGGATTATTCTTCTCCTCCCGCCCTGTTATTTTTACACAGACAGGGAGACTACAGCCCAGAGAGACAATGGGGGATTTTCCAAGCACAAATGGCAAAGAGCCGACCCCCCCACACCCATCCCCCCGAGTCCTCCCATGCCCGGAAAACCCTCATCACACAGCATGGGTTTCCTGTGTCCACACCATCACCATCCCTTAGAGTCACAAGGCGCAGCCACCAGGGCAAGGCAGTAGGTTGGCCAAGTTGCCACATGCCAACTGGCTGTGACCTCCCACCCAGATATTCCAGAAAAGGTCTTTGCTAGCCCCAATTTTCTACCAGGGACAAAGCAAACTCAGGGAAGAGGAGGAGGGGGAGGTAACTATGGAAGGCAGCTAGATATGTTCCTTCCCACAGGGCTGTCCTGACAGCCTCGCCTGTCCCGGCCCCAGGGCCAAATGCCAGAAGCAGGGTCCATTTCATGAATGAATCCAAGTACGGATTAGGTCACTTCCCAGCCTCCTCCTCACTCTCTCAACAAACAGCTGGGAAAAGCAGGGGGCTGGGATGAAATCTGCTTGGATCGGCTTTCAGGCAGCAAGGGGGAGAGGCGGAGATATGCGCAGGATGCAGAGTGCAGTATTCACATGCTGTTAAGGAATTACAGCCACTTTGCTCCCAAGCCTCCTCCAGCAGAAGCAGAGGGTAAAAGGGCTTGTGACCACCTCAGCCAAGCAGCTCTTAGGGGAGACGTATCTGGGGAGAAGGGGCCGAACAGTATCTTTTGGCTGCTTGGGATCTGGGGGTCCTTGCCAAAAGGACCCAGGGAATTCTCAGTGGATTGTAACCACCTGGCAAAGTCCACCTGTGGCCTGACTGGATAGCTCAGGTGATCAGCCATGGGCAATGGGTAATGTCCACGCTAGCTCACCATGTGAAATCAGGTCTGTAGCAGCTGAAAGTTCTCACCACTTCATGGCTTATGTGAGATGGGAAGTTTGAGGGGCTGCAGTCCAGGTCCCCCTGGCATGTAGCCAACATGCAACTCCTCGCAACGAATATCTCCAATGGCCGATGATGAGACATTACATGGGCAGGGCTCTGAATTTCTACAGAGAATTCTTTCCCAGCTCTCTCCCTGGTACATCTCATCCCCATGCACAGGGTCTAACTGATCAGCATCTGTGGAGTCAGGAAGGAACTTTCCTCCATCTCAGAGTGGCAGAGACCTGGGGAGGGGGAAGAGGTGCCTTCTTCTGCACCATGAAGCCTGGCTCGCTTGCAGGTTTGTACTAGTGGTGGATTCTCTGTAACTTGAGGTCTTGAAATCAAATTTTGAGGATGTCAGTGACTCAGCCAGGGCTCAGAGTTTCGGGGCTATTGCAGAAGTGGGCAGGTGAGATCCTGTGGCCTGCAACGTGCAGGAGATCGAACCAGATGATCATGATGGTCCCTGCTGACTGGAAGACCTAAGAGTGTGTCCGTGTCACAAAAGGCAGTCCTGCCACCGTGATGACCTGGCATGGGGCCCGTGGGCCCTTCAGCAGCCCCCTCCAGGTCTCAAGGGTAGGTGGAGCTTACAAGCTTGGGCTGGGCATGTGGCTAAAGGACAGGGAGGCTGCTGGTGTGCAAATGCCACTGCCTGTCATGATGACCCATGTTATCTCATTGTTTCCTTGCAGTTCCCCATCTGTTTATATCCCTCTGTTGCCCCTTGTCTCATGCTCAGATTGTAAGCATCTTGGGGCAGAGGCTGTTCTTTTGTTCAGGGTTTGGACAACACAATGAGGGCCTGATCCATGGGGCTCCTAGGGGGCCCTGCTGCTACAAATAATACATGAGAAGAGAAAGGGTTTCAAATCTCCAAGGCTCTCCATATGGTGCCTTTCACTAGCCCTGAAGCACGGAAAGAGATTGCAGCCACCCTTCCTCCCAGTCAGTCAGCACAATTTCTGGCAAAGATCTTGGTCAAGGGACCACTCCAAAGCCCTCGGAAGTCAATGAAAGGGTCTGTCTTTGCTGGGTCAAGGCATGCTGTGCGTTGCAGGTCTCATGATCAGGCTTTCGGGGAACCGGAGTGGGTCAGGTTTTGCCTCCTACAGCATCCATCTATCTGGTTTCTCTCCCATTGGTTAAACCTGCAATGAGCAAATAAATAGCCCTGGCCTCACTGGAGCCAGCTGGAAGTTTGTTACTGGGGTGACAATCTGCTCAGGAGCGACTGTGGGGAAAGAGGGGGGAAGACAGCAGCAGGGAACCAATGAGAAACTCTGAAGAGGATAGAGGCAGAGAGCCAGGGAGAGGAAGAAACTGAACCGAAAGGCAGTGTGGCAGAGGGGGAAAGAGAAAGGGACAGGGAAAACATAAACACAGCACATGGGGCCCCCACTGGGCCAGTCCAGCTTACCAGGGCTCTGAGACAGTCTCTGAAAGAGACAGTCCCTGGGGCTAGAGAAAAGAGGAATCTAAAAGATGACTCCATCTCCGGGTGAGGAAAAGGGCTAAAAATCACAGCGCCAAAAGGGATAAAAGTACCAAAACCAAAATCCAAATGTAAACTCTGGGCAGGGCTCCTAACCCCGAACCCTGGGTCAGGCTCCTGGCTCCAGGCCCGAGTGCCCGGGTCTCTGAGTACCTCTCAGTCTTCCCAAGCAAGAAGCAGCCAGCAGCTCCCACAGCTTGGCTCGGCTCCGGACGCCAGAGGTTGGGAAATCGTGAATCTTGTCAGGGCTCTGACGAAAGCAGTAGCACAAAGCGCTCCATGACCGTAAGGGGATCTTTTTGGGACAAACGCTTCTGAGACAAGTCATGAGATAGTTTCTTCCCTGGAATTTGCTCTGGCGGCTCCCATTGGCCAGGCACGGCTGACTCAAGAGACTGCCTGGCTCGGCCCTCCAGATGAGTAAATAAATTGACATGGGGTGTGGGGGAGAGTTCCACATCAATGGCAGCAGGAGATGAAAGAGGGGAACCAGTGGGAGCGTGGATCTATGACTCCTCGTGCCTTGTGCACTCAGTCAGACGGGGATCTGGCCCGGACTTGGCAACATGCTCGCTGCTGCTTTGTAATACACTGAATTAGTCACTGGATTAGTGAGCACATTTACACACGCTCGCACCCAGCTGTTTCAAGACACACTATCTCCCCACCCTCCGCCCTTCAGCTTTTTCTCCCCCTGAACTTTAGCCAGAGGCCAGATCCTGGCTTTCGATCAGCGATTGCTCTTCGCAGCCAGCAGACTCCAGAGGCAAGAAGCAGCCCTTGATTACAGACTGGAGACGCAGAACGGCTCACACTTCTCAACCCCCCTCCAACAAGGGTGGATCCAGGGAATGGATCTGAATAGGAGACTAGGACCTCCCTTCCCTCACTCGTTTCTCAGTCTCTCCTGAAGAACGTTGACATAACTGATTTCCACAATGGCTAGATCACACCAACGCACTGAGAGGTCGTTCTGTGCCATCGGATCCACATAGCCCCCATACGACAGCATCCAGTATGGGAACAAGAAGGGACAGCCATCCAACTTGAAGGCAAAACTCACACGTTCACGGTTTCACATCTGAAGCTGCTTAGAGGGATGGAAAATAGCACCAGTGAGTAAGAGCCCTGCCATGCCACAGCTACTGTGACAGCTCCAAAACCTCACTGCTTACGTAGGAAGCCAAAGCTTTCCTGGTATGACTGCAGAACACATGGACCACAATGCTAAGGTACCCAGGTACCAAGAACAGGATGAACTGCTGTGACACTAGTTCATCCCTCTGCATCTAACTTTAGAGATGAGACATGCCCAGATGAGAGGGTCTATCTTACTCCAGAAAAGAGAAATGTAAGTCTAAGCACAGGTACAGGAGCCAGGACTGGGATGGGGTTTTAACTTCCAGAAACAATGCTCACTGTGGTTAAACCAAGATTAATTCTACTGATTTATCTCCCACAATTGTTTTGAGAACTCGGCAGTTGATGCCCATATGGTGCTTTCGAGACAAAGCGCTGAGTGTTCTTGTTACAATTGTTTGGAATGTCACAATCATTTCCTTTTCCTTTCACAATTTCTCATTAACATGTTCTGGCTTTTCCTTGAAAAACAATAGCAAGAAATCGGAAAGCTGGTTTTGCTAATGATTTTCAGTTTTGGATAAAAAAAAAATTAATTTTTGAAAACCAACTCCCAAAACTTTATTCCGAAAACCAAACATTTGGAGGGTTCCATTTCTAAAATGTTGACCAAAACAACACATTTTCCCCCTAAACTGTTCATCTGAGTCAAGCAACCATTTTTCGATAGCTCTGGTTATTGTACCAAACCTGTCACCATCTAGAGTTTCCAGCTGCCACTGTGCTACACTTTAGCCACCTTCTCTTTAGCCACTCCCACCTTCGTGTCACCGAGAGACAGAGAATCCAGCTCTGCCTTCCTCAAATCCACAGCCCTTAACCATGCAGTCTGCATTAGCTCTTGTAAATTGCAAGCAATGTAGGGCCTATGACACACAGTTGAATGAGTCAGATTCCAGCCAGGAGAGCACAGTGGTGCACATACAAATCAACTGTTAATTATATTGCCTCGCATGCTTGATAAGTGGTCCCATGGATGCTAAAACTGCCTCCCTGATAACGACAAAGGAGTCAGCTAGAGAAGGTTTTAATGCTGGTGATCTCAGGAACTTTCAATTCAGCTGTCAAGGAAAATACCAATAACAGCAAATATGGGTGGTGATGGCGCATTTAAAAATAAGAATTTAATATGCCAGTCAAAGGAAACTCTGCCCTTCCTGACTTAGCTCTGATGTTGCATCTCTGTGCCCATTTCCTACCCTGTGGATGGGCAAAGGCAGCGTCTATAACTGCACCACATTGGACAGGAGAGAGTGGAAGGTTAAGGTCTTGAGATTAAACCCCATAACTGGAGATCAGCACCTCTAGGTCTGTACAGTAACTTTGCACAATGACCTTGAATGAGTCTATGTGCCTCAGTTTCCCCACTCAGTTTCCCCATAGAAGTGCAATAATGATTCCTTGTCTCATGGAACTTAGGTTAATAAAGCACTTGCAGACCCTATGATAGGATCTGCTAGATAAGGGCCAGAACTGAACTATGCACCCTAACACCAAAACTCTCACTGAATGCAATTTACTGCAGAATTAGGCTTTAAAAGTGAAGTCTTGGCCCTTTGCTGCAGGGGGCCGGTTCTGTCACCCCACTTTCACTTGTTTGTCCTCACTTTACTCATTCATGCTGAGAGAGAAAAAGGGGGGCGAGGCAGGCTACTGAAAGGCTAAAATTAGCTGGAGAGACTTGCTGAAGCATATTAGGACTAGGTCTGTATGCACACTCTGGCTATGTCTACACTGCCCCCGTTTTGTGCAAAAAATATGCAAATGAGGTAAAGCGTGGAATATCGCCATGCCTCATTTGCATAATTAATGAGGCTCCATTTTTGCACAAGAGCCATTCTTCCGCATTTTTTTCAGGAAGGATGGCTCTTGCGCAAGAGCGGGGTTTTGTGCAAAAACGGAGCCTCATTAATTATGCAAATGAGGCACAGCAATATTCCACACTTTGCCTCATTTGCATATTTGTTGTGCAAAATGGGGGCAGTGTAGACATAGCCTCCATGTATATCAGACACTCCTTGGAAACACGGCCTCGGTGCAAATATTTTACATGAGAATTGGAGGCAGGAAGGGGGGGTGCTGTGGGGATTTTGGCCAGCATCTGGGTTCTCTTATTCAAACCCAAATTCAAACCTACATTGCCCTTTGGGAAAGTGCGCCGACATACATGATCCATGTGGAGCCCCCTGCAGGCCCTCCAGATGAGAGAATATATTTCATTCCTTAACATGCCACTAATGCCTGGCAGAGTTTGGCACTGGCGGGCCAAGTCCAAGCTGCTCCCATCAATATCCACCACATGGCCATCTACTCCCTTTGCAATCAACGTATAGGGAGAGATGCAGCCTCCAATCCCAAAAGCAAGTATACACCAGCTTCCTCCCCACCCCCCCGACACACTGCACGGGGCACAGACGCAAGCTTCCTCCCCGTGAACCAAGCCGAGGTGAGCTGCGTGCCCAGCCAGTAAACAGCCTCTGCATGTGCATGCGTACTCTTCCTTCGGACAGCACAGCCTGTCCTGTGACTAAGAGCTCTACCTCTGCAGGGCCGGTGGGAGTGATTGGTTGGAATGAGGGACTGACAGTCCCGACTCCTGGGTTCTAATCTCTGACTCTGCTGCTGACCCTGCTTCAGGCAAATCACTGTGTCTCCTGCCTCAGTTTCTCTATCTATTATGTGGAGCCAGGCTTGCAGATTTTAGGACTGTGGACCCTCAGAAACTATAATTGCAGGGGAAAAAAAAATCAAGCTATTGCCACATCACCAGAATACACTGGCACAGGTCCAGGTAGGGACCTAGCTAAGACCAAGAAGGAAATGGGGTCAGTGCTAAACCTTCTCCATCCTCAGCAGGAAGAATGATGGGTGAACCCTGAAGGCCTCCTGAGAAGCAGAGTGGTGGGGAGGGAAGACATCACACAAGACACAGGGGGTGTGTCTAGACTACATCCCTCTGTCGACATTTTTTGAGATTTACAGGATCTTTCAAAAAAGGCTTCTATTTTCGAAAGAACCACGTCTAGACTGCAGTTTCAATTTCGAAATAGCGCTTTTTCAAAAGACCGCCATGACGCAATTATGCAAATGAAGCACGGGAAATTCAAATCCCGGCTTCATTTGCAATGTCGACGTGCCTAATTTACATCCCTCTGTCGGCAGAGGGATGTAAATGAAGGTTTACAGGATCTTTCAGAAAAACTTCCCGTTTTTGAAAGAACTGCGTCTAGACTGCGGTTTCAATTTCGAAATGGTGCTCTTTCGAAAGAGCACCATTACGTGATTATGCAAGTGAAGAGTGGGATATTTAAATCCCCGCTTCATTTGCACTTTTGAAGTGTTTCATTTATATCCCTCTGCCGACAGAGGGATGTAGTCTAGACGTAGTCTAAAGGAAAGGGAACAGAGATCCAACATTTTCCCCTGCAAAGGCCAGAGTGGGTAACTCTGTCCTATGCCAAGAGAATACTGGAGGAAAGAGACACACCTAGGGGAAGGAGGCTGTGGGGAGGCCAGAGAGCTTGGGGGCGGGGCGTCTGTATATTCAGAATAAACCTCCAAACTTGGGCACACCTACTAGGTCCCGAGGCTCTGAAGCTCTCCTTGCTATGGCAGCCATGTTTTAAATGAGCTAAGAGCCAGAAAGTGCACAAACGACTTCGCCTGACCTGCATGTCCAAACTCTTAAGACACAGTTGTTGCCTACAAAAGTTTGCACAATATACGATTTGAACGATGAGGAAAAAACCACCTCCCTCCCACCTCCTGAGCCAAATGCTGTCAAAATGTGGGGGAGGGGTGATCGAGATAAGAATTTGGGGTCCATCAGTCGCTTAAACAAAATCCTCCTCGGCGGCCGCTTTTATTTTCGTCCGCCTCTCTGGGCCAGACTGTGAACTTTGTATTCCCACCGGGGAGCAGTTATTCACTCAAGGACAGCGACTTGTGTTCAAGTGTCGGTGGAGTTGGGCTCCCAGTTCTCACCGTGTTTGCAAACACAGCCAGTCACAACCACAACAATAAAATCAATGTGGATTTGTACCAGCTGACACAGGCATAAACACAGCCACGAGGCAATCCCAAATGCATCATTTCATGCAGGACAGCAAAAACGGCTCCCTTAGTATTCAACAATAACATACAGCGAGTATTGTTGGGAGCAGTGGACTCGGACCACGGTTTCGTGTTAAGCAGAGAGAGAAATACATGCTAGAAAGATCCAGCAAGAAATTTGGTCTCATTAGAACTCAAGCAATCCCCCAAAATTCCACTGCACCTGGGAAAAATGTAGGCGCTTGCTAAAGAATCAATAAATATTTATTGTTTCACCAGCAATATTATGACTGTGGATGTAAGCATGGCCCGAGGCCAGCAAAACTGGAGTCTCCTTGGCCAGCACCACAGACAAATTTCTCTCTGCATCTATTTGGAAGATTATAAACTACACAATGAAAAAAAAAAAACCACACAGGGCAGAAAGCAGCTTAGTCACGGAATAGGAATAAAGGGGCTGAGACACAGAGCCAAATCCCGAGTGGTGGGGGAACCTACGTAGTCCCACTGGCTTCAGCAGAGCTTTGCTGATTTGCACCGAGAGTGGATCTGTTGCCCTACCAAGTGCAAACACCCTGTTAGAAATCTGGAGCATTAGGGACTGGTCCTGTCACTGGATACGAGTGAACAGCATCCTGCATCCAAGAGTCAGGGCTCTGCACAGGTGGTTCCACAAAGCCCACTGTGGGACAGGGCCTTAAAAAGGAAGTGGGTGACAATAATACGGCTCAATCAATAGGTGAAACTCCCCTTAGCTTCAATGGGCACAGGAAGGAGCCAAACTTCCCTCCCCCTCTTTTGGGCCCACCCTGCTCAGAAGCAAACGTGAAAAATAACCCAGGGTGGGATAGGGTTGCCAGATGGTTTCAGCAAAAATACTGGACACATTTGACATGATATCACAATTGACATGACATCTTATTTCGAAAATACCTGACATTTATATCTTCTCATTTATATTTTCTCAATTTCCACGAGGAGTAACAGTTAATTCGAACGAAGGAGTTAGTCCGAACTAACTGCCCGCGGCTAGACGCGGCAGTTAAACATTAATTCGAACTAAGGGGGATTTAAAAATGGCGGCGCCCGGGAACATGCAAATGAAGCCCGGGATATTTAAATCCTGGGCTTCATTTGTCACTCCGGTTGCCCTCATTTGCCTACCTAGCTCGAACTAACGAGCTAGTGTAGACATACCCCTGGAGAGGTGGAAAATGTAGTATAAGGAGGTGGGGCCAATCCCCTTACGAAAGGGCCATGAGATCTGTAATATTGATGACGGGCAGGGAGGAGCTCAGCTTTCAAGGCCTTGCCACAAAACGCTAAACACAATAAACTCCACCAGAGGATAAGAGCCTACTACTATGGGCAGCTGGAGGAGTTCTTTCTCTTGCTCAAGTGGCTGAGGTCTATGCTGCGAGCTCATGGTTCAACCCCTGCTGGTGACCAGGTAGAAATTCAGCACATCTGGAATTCCAACTGGCTAGCTTAGACCAATGAATGGCTAGAATGCCTCTGGGCCCTGGTCTGCACTAGGACTTTATTTCAAAATAACCCCCCTTAGGTCAAATTAATAAGCGGAGCGGCCACACAACCAAGCCCATTACTTCGAAAAAACAGACTGGTTATTACAAAATAATAACTCCTGCTTTCTACGGGGAACAACACTTATTTTGAAATAGTTATTTCAAAATAACAGTAGTGTGGATGCTCCGGTGCTGCTATTTCAAAATAATTACTCCTCAGTGTCATTCAAACTAATTACTTCCCAGGATTCCCTGGGGCTCTAAGCCGAGGTAGCGTGTCCACATTCACAGAGCCTGCCTCAGACTAATTTCGAGGCTTCCCCATAGTGAGGACATGCTATTTCGATTTTGTTAAATCAGGAGTTAAGTTGATTTAAGTCATTTCAAAATAGTTTCCTAGTGTAGACATGCCTGGGCAGGGCCGGCTCTAGGTTTTTTGCTGCCCCAAGCAAAAGATTTTTTGGCTCCCCCTTCCCGCGCCTTTTGTTGGCTTTTACACGTTTGCACTTTGCAATTTTTTTTTTTTTTTTTTTGGTGACAGACAAGATTTCCAGCTCACACAAAGCTCTTTTTCAAGAGTGGGAAATGTACCTTAAATCTCTACTTTATTGTTCTTATAGAAATAGGCAACTTTTTAAATTGTGGTTTGAATGCATGAAAAACTATTAACACAAATAGTTAAGAACATATAAACTAAGTACCAAAAATAGAAGGGAGAACTTGTGCCACACCTAGAACTCAAGTAGTTTATGGCTATACTTAGTCAATCTTCAAACCAAGTACAATCAGCTAACAATACCACTCTGTTTTAACATACTTGTCAACCAATTATGATAACTATAGCACATAAGACATCTAAACTAAATCAATAAATAGTTGTATTGTTAAACTAGATTTGTTTTGGAATGCAGTGGCTCCTTATGTGGCTCTAACACATCTATGTTATCAGATAAACTGAGATCAGTGGGTGTGCATGTGCACATTATTTTTGTGTGTCCATCTTGTTAGTAGCCATTATATATTCAAGTTTATGAGGTGTTAGAGGGAGTGGAGAGTTGTATGTGCCCAATACAACTATATATGGAATGAAGCTTGCCTTAAAGACATCAGACACAAAAGTTTACCCAGATCAACGAAGTTTAATTCTTTAAAGAAATATCTATGAAACAGCATGTGTGGTTCTTTGAAGAGTTAGAACAGTTCATATCCTCTGTGTGTGTGTGTGCGCGCGCGCGACGCGCGCGCTGGATCCTTGTTTGGTTCTACTTCTACTACAAACATGAACAAGAGAAATATACTAGGAACAGACTTCAAAGGGTCCGTGGGGCTGAGGGTGTCAGGGGCTGGGGACTGGGGGGAGAGGCCGGGGTCTGGGCCAGTGGGCTGAGTGTTTGTAGGTTTGCCAGGTGTCCGGTATTTTCTGATTTTTTTACCGGACAGGAGGCGAAAATACCGGATACCTGGCAACCCTAGCCGGAAAGGGGGCATCTTACCGGATTTCCATATGATGTAGGCGGAGGGGTGGCTGATGGCTTGGAGTGGAGAGGCTCTCAGAGGAGGTAGCGGCCGCCGGGGAGGAGCAGGACTCAGGACTAGGAGACAGGGGCGGCCAGCAGGCTCCGGGGCCAGGCGCACATGGCGCCAGTGCTGGCTGCGCAGCCGCGGCATCTCCCGCAGCTCTTTAAATCGGTGGGACGGGGCAGGGCAGGGCTAGGCTAGGCATTGCCAGGGGAGGGAAGGAGCAGGGGAGGAGACAGGGGTGGCCAGCAGGCTCCAGGGCGCATTGGGCCACGGGTCGCGGCCCTTTAAATCGGCGGGGTGGGGCTAGGCATTGCCGGGGAGGCACTGGCTGCTTATCTGAAATGCCGCCCCTGGCAAAGTGCTGCCCCAAGCACCTGCCTGATTTGCTTGTGCCTAGAGCCGGCCCTGTGCCTGGGAGAACTCACACCTACAGTTTCAAGTCAGGGAGGTTTGGCAAACCAGATCCTTAGCCCCATAAGCCACCTCCCCGCAGTTCAATAGGCCAGAATATCCTTTCTTTAAACTAGACCTCTGCCCGCTATGACAGCAACTGAGGAAGTTAAATAAAAGAAACACAAAAATCCAGGCAAAGTGGTGAAGGGGAAAAAACAGTTTTCTCTTCCACCAACCTGAGACTGAATCTTAGCCCTTCAGCAGCATCTAACCCACTGAGAAATAAGGGCACTGCCAGTGTGACGTCAGTCAGAAAACTCTGCTTATTTTAAAAAAAGGGAATGGTCTTACTCAGTGCACATCTGCTCGCTGTGTAGCTGCTCACAGTGAGAGAACTGCTGGAAGAACACAACGGAACTTCCCTTCTGTCTCCAGCAGCGGAGCTATCAGCTGAAGTTCTGTATCGCTGAAGGTCAGTGGGCCAGTGTTCCCTGTAAGCTGTGGGCTTGTATGGCCACTCAGTAGAGACTGAAATGCTATGCAGCTCATTAGCAGAACACGCACAGCCAGGTTTCTTGTTTCTACTGCACATTCACACATTTCCCAATGCACATACCAACATTTATTCTGCACCTGGATGGAAAAGATTAGAGGGAACATTGAACGGGACCCTGGGTTTGTCTTTCAGATTCCGGGTGCAAAGCTGAAAGTCTGACAATGGGAAGGGAGGTCATCATACTCCAGACCTGGAGGAAGGGTGATCTAATGGTTAGTGCACTAGTGGCGCTCTTGGGAGATTCAGGTTAAATTTGCTGCTCTGCTACAGACTCCCTTTGTGAACTTGGGCAAATCACTTAGGCCCAGATCCTCAAAGGTATTTAGGTGCCTGTCCCCACTGAAATCTTTAATTCTAAATACCTTTAAAGAACTGGGGCTCAGCCGCTTTGTGCCTCAGTTTCCCCTCTGTAAAATGAGGGTAGCAGCACTGCCCTCCCTCATAGAGGTGTTGTGAATACAAATCCATTAGAGATCAGGAAGTGCTCAGATACTGAAGCAATGGGGGTGGATATATAAATATCTAGAAACATACCCGTGGGGCTAGATGGTAACTTAACTATCTACCCTGACTAATGGCTGATGGAGTCTGTTCACTGATACTGGTGCAAGCTGGATATGACCCCAAGCAACAACAAGTCTGGAATATCCTTCTGCCTTAGCCAGCCACAAGTGATTCTGTTTTCAGGTGTAATGACTATTCAGTCGTTGTCTTGCATGATACCGCTATGGAGACTCTCATCCTCTCATGTAGCACAGCAGTTCATCCAGGCAGTCTCCTCGCCCCTCTCAATTTCATTGGGCTGAATCGCCTGCCATAATAACCCTGTATCTAGTTAAATAAGTTATTTGAACTGCTGGGCAATACAGAGGGAACCTTTTAAAAATATATGGGACCTCGGTTTGGGGATCGTTTTAATCCCATGACAGATTTGCCCCATCACCTAGAATTCAGGCAAGAGGGTTTTCCTCTTGGACCAATGAGACAAAGACCTCAGTGTTTTACAGATGTATCCAGTCCACACGAGAGCATCTTTCCTCCTATAATATATTTGTCTCGCTACCCTTGAGAATTGGTTTGTACAAACCCTAACCACGGAGCTGTCAGCTCAGAGTGACAGAGAGTCTTTTACAGAAGCATTTCTTTAGTTAGTTTCCTTGTAAATATCAGTCTAGTCTGCTCCAGACAGAGAGCGTGCAAACCCCAGCTACTTTGCTGTGCAGCCTTCAGCAGTCAGCTATCAGTGTGCAATGCCTGTATGGCATGAAACTTGACTGCAAACTCTCTCTCTGGAGAGCTGAAAAGCAAAAGACCAAACATGTCACTTTATAAGGTTTATCCCTCTAAGGTTCCTTTGAAAACCTGGGCCAAAGTCCTTTCATGTTTCCAGTCCCAAAACCATACTGTGGTTAGGTAAGAGTTAAACCTCATGCTAGGTAGCCTTTTGTGTACAGTTGTGAAACACTTCACTTGTACCATGTGCTGCTCCAAACCACCAGAGACAATTTATAATCAGTACTAAATTATTATTACTGATTAATCCAAGCCACCACACTTGGCTGCTACATATTTGCACAGTACCATAAGGAGACAATTTGCAATGCACTCCCGGAGCTAATGCCATCCCCTGCCGATCATTTGCAAATACTAACATCCATGTGTACTTTTATTTGTGGCAGTGTTGCCTAGTAGGTAGTACGTTGGCATAGCCATCAGAAGACCCAAGTTCTAAACTTGACTCTGCTGTTGACCTCAGGACAGTCACTTCTCCTCAGGTTTATGGGGCAAGCTCTTCTGGGTGTCTCATCTAGCATAATGGGCAGCTAGCTCATCTCATTTGGGATCTTTAGGCACTATTATAATATAAATAACTGGGAACTGCACCCTCTGCTTGCTGCGCTTGCTTACCCCGCTCCCTCTGGCTGTTTTCACTTTGCTGAGAGAGCTTGAAGACACGATTATGTCATTCTGGTTACGTCTACACTGACAGTTTTTGAGGCAGAAAATATGCTAATGATGGACTCATTTGCATGAGTTCCAATCTCATTTGTGTATTTTCTGCCGATCCGTTTCTGCACAAAAACAAGCAGCGTGGACGTTTCCTTTTTGCGCAAAACCCCCTTTTTGCGCAAGATCCTTGTGCCTCAAAAAAGGAGGTATACCGATCTTGTGCAAAAAGGGGTTTTGGCGCAAAAGAGAAACATCCACACGGCTTGTTTTTGCGCAAAAAAAACGGATCGGAAGGAAATATGCAAATGAGACCGCGACTCATGCAAATGAGTCTCTCATTAGTATATTGTCTGCCGCAAAAACTGGCAGTGGAGACGGAGCCTCTGTCGCCCGGCAGGAAAAACTTTTTTGTAGAGAAAGAAATAATACCAAGGTATAGTAAGGAAAATGTCGTAGAATAAGTAGAAGCAATGAGTCTGTGGCGGGGCTTCCTCACTGGCGGCTGCATTTGGGCGCTGGTAACCAGTACAGTGCTTAGAGAGAAAGATATTGTAAGTAGAAAGCAGAAAAAAAGAAAGAAAAGGTCTTGTAATATCAACAGGGAAACAAAGGAATGTATGACAGGGACCCAAGACTGATTTTGCTGGCACCCTGTGGGAAAAGAAAATTGGCTCCCCGCCCTAAAGGCAGCACCCACTCTTCCCTTCCTCCCACCCACCCATCTGAGCAATTCCTTCCGCCCAAAGGATGCTCCCTGTTCTGTAGCAGGTGCTGTTAGTTCCCAGGTTCTGCTGCATTGAAGGAAATGTCCCAGCAGCTTCCAGTGCTTAAGATTCAGGGAGTCATCCAAGCCCTGACAGTGCACTGCTGGATCAGAACCAGTGACCTGGCCCCTCATGCTTCCTTCCCCCTCCCACACACCTTCTAGTTCAGTAGGAGTGGGAAGTCGATGGAAAACATTCTGCAGCCCTAAAGAGCAATTCAGGATCAGCTTTCTTCTGAGTAACTACAGTAACCCCTCCACTTAGGCTAAGCAGGGGTTTCCCCTTGAATGAGGCTGCCCTACAGATTCACCTGTCACCTCAGAGGTCCCAAGAATGAAAGCATGTTTGGAGAGGTGTTCCTGTTACACTTGCTAGAGGAAGCAGGATAAATGTTGCATTTTACAAGGGACCAAAGATGGTCTTGTAGGCACCAGGCCAGCCCTCACAGATTCCATTCCTAGCCCTGCCCCAGATTCACCACGCCACCCAATCACTTTCCCCATGCTGTGCCTCAGTTTCCCACCTGGGATCAGAGTGCTAAACTCCAACCTCAGGTGTTCAGCTTTTAAAAGTACTTTTAGATCCTGCTAGGGAAGGCACTCAAGGCATGCAAAGCATCCATGCACTCATACTAGGATTTCCTTCATTTGGAAAGCCCCCAAATAACTTGGCTTAAGTCACTAGATTGCTTGTGCCAGTGAAGAGTTACGCGACTTGAGGCATCTTGGCCCTGTGTCCAAATGCTGATGATCAGAACCCCCCCTCACACAGTGACACTGCATTACACAAAAGTTTTCCACTTCCCCTTTCCTAGCAGTAATCAAGTTGGTGAAATCTTGCTTCAGAACCTGAGTGTCTCTCATCCCAACCCTATAAACCAGGTGAAGGGCTCTCCCGGATAAAAATCTATCACCAAGATGCCACCTGGGTAGAAATAATGAGCCTCGTTGTATTCATGGTTACAGGGCTCAGGAATATTCCCTGACAGCATATTCCCACACAGTGTTTGTTGCACTGCCCACAAAGGGATGGATTCTTCCTCTGGTGTACATCAGGAGCAAGTCCACTTAGCACAATGGTGTTACACCCAGGTCAAACTAGGAAAAGCAGGAGATCAGGCTCCAATTTCTCTCTCCCCATTTTAATGTTCTATTGTCTTGCTGCTCAGTTACCAGTGGAAAACCCCAAGGGCAACAAGTCATAGAGCTCATCAGCGAGAAACTAACTACAGTCCTCACTCAGCACTTCAGAGTCCCATTACATGTCCCCAACTTTCAGGGAGGGCTGCCAAGCTGCTTTTTACTCTGACCACAGAGGCCAGGGCAGCTTTGCAGAGCTGCAGCCAACCTCAGGCAGAGTTTACCCATTTCAATATTCAATCACTTATTTTTCTTTAAAAACTGGCGAGTTGGATGCCATCTTTTACAGACCAGCTGGCAAACGACACCCTGCCAATTACACCCTGCAGACCGCTTAGGGCTTTGGCATGTAACCAGACCAAATCATGTATTAAATGATTACACTAATAACTCAACTAAAATGCCACATCGGCCTATCTATCTAGGTTCTCATATAGATGTCCATCACCCTGGTATCTGAGTCCTCAACTTCTCATCTCATACACCCACATTGGCAACAAGAACACTGGGATCACACTTTGGAAAGTTTTTACAACTTTGCACCCTTTGGTCCAAGGCAACCTAATCTTTACTTTTAAATCATCAGGGTGTGCCGCATGTCCCATCTAAGGTGGGTTGAACAGGGCATGAGTGGATGGGAGCTGGATTTTATTCCAGGGGCAGAGGAAGAGAATGGGAGGAGTGTGAAGAGCTCTCCCTGGCTATCAGCCCAGCTCAGGCACCTTCCTTGTTCTACAGGAGCATCAAGCACCTGGCATATTCAACACTGTTGGTGCACTGAAATAAATGAATTCTCACTGCATACAATGAAGCCAGCAGATAACAGTGTGACTCACAGAAGGCAAAAACAAGGGAGCATCAGGAAGACTAGATGGGCCGGAGACTGACACAAGGAGACAGAATCTTTCACCTTGTTCCGCAGTGACCAAAAATGGCACCATTGGCATGTTCACTGGCCCATTGGAAAGAAGTTGCTGCTCTCTGTCCATTCCTAGTGAGACACTCATCCATATCCCAAAACACTGCCAAAGGACAGAACCGGGAATACTGAACCATCTAAGCATGGGAGGAGTCTAACATTCTGTGGACCGAACACCATCAGCTTCAGCAACAGCTGTCCACACCCACCTCATGCTCTTGACAGTCCTCAAACTACATGAAGAAATGCTTCAACTTTTCTTTCAAAATGTTAAGGGGGAAATGGGGTTAAGCCACCTAACTGACAACACTGACTTTGGCTCACAAGCATAGTACAACCACCCAAACAGAAGCAACGGGAATGGCACGCGATAGGAAGTCGTCTCATTTTTTAGTGTTCTTCCAGCCACAAGTTTGAACTTTGGGTCAACTTTTAAAAAATGCCTGCAATCCTCCACTACATGGGAAGAATCAGGTTAAAACTTCCATGGGCTTGTTAACATACGGAAAAGAAACTCAGCTTATTAGGACCAATGGTTGTCTCTCCAACCAGCACCAGGCAACCAGAGCAGGGTAGAATTTTGCCCACCCTACTCCCATGGAACTCCATCAATCCCAAATTCACTGAATGGTTGGAACAGAGCAGACTTGTGCCCCACATCCTCACATGGCGAAGAAGCCTGGCACTTACTGGCTAGTGCCAGGAGATGTTTAAATATTAACAGACGCCTTAGTATGAATACAGGCAAAATAAATCCCCCATCTTGCTCCCAGACCCGCCATACAAATGTCCCCAGTAACTACAGACACTTCTGTGATTCATATCTCCCAGCCTTTACCTTGCAAAGTGACTGTATCACTTACATATGAGGATTGTTTTTGTTTAACGCTCTCCCAACCAGAGCCTGTAGAAATAGGTATAAATGGCTAACAATTTCAAAAGTGACTCAAGACCAGATTTTTTAAATGTTTGCAGGCACCTAAAGACGCAGATAGGGGTTTTTCAAAAGAGGGCCAAATTGGTTGAAGTTAGGCACCAAATCCACTTCACTTTTGAATATCCCACTAGATGCTTCTCTGCATCTTTCAATGTTTAAATAAGTTTAAGCTGGCCATTAGGAGTCTAATGCCCATTGGCTTGCACTCCTAAGTGTTTAATTCCTATTGGCTTGAAAATTGTACACAGTATCCCAACATTACAGGGCCTGTATCCCAACATTACAGTACTGGCCTGATTGCCAGAGGTGCCAAGTATCTGCAAACTTCCACTGAAGTTGCCTTTGAAAAATCAGGCTGCATATACATCTAGGTATTGCATATGGATAGGTGCCCGGTAAATACATTATTACACTTGTATGTGATGTTGTGCAACCTATGCATTTATCGATTTACTGTAGCTATCTGCAGGCAAGCTGGTCTGATATCAGTTTGTAGTTTTATCTCTGCACACTAACCACAAAACAATGCGCTGGCCCCCTGCATTTTTACTGTCAGCTGTCACTTCTTTTCCCACCATGCAGCCTGAAAACACGTCAACTGGCAGGAACAGAGCCCAGACTGGATTTCCTAGAAACTCGATAATTGACCAAGAAATGCAGAACTCTCCAACGGGTTTATTTATTTATTACAGTGGTACCCTATTATGGCCAGAAATGCCAACTTCAATCATCAGAAGATCTTGCCACTGCAGAGAGGAGCAATGGAGCTGTGCTTAACCCTGGCTTGAACCTAGATGGAAAAGTTTTACTGCAGGCCCTTTCCTGATTCAAGACCTGCACTCTCCCCCCCAGCTAAAGGTGAAATGGAAGTTGCTTAAGTGCTGAGGGACAGAGGAGCCTGTTAAATGAGGTTAGAATGAGAACAGCAACCCTTATTATTGCAGAGGCTGAACTATTAGTGTTAACCACAGAGAGCAGTCGCTAAACGTATAGCTGGTAACAACAAACACATAGCAACAGGTTACTGAACTTGCTGTCATGATAACATCAGTACTCCCTCCCACCCCAGAACCTGTCCAGGGAAAGGCAGTACCAGCAATGCTCTCTGGTTTAATTTCTGAACATGGCCTACATGCAAGGCATGGGATTTGATGGCCATAAGATATTTCCAGGATCTTGCATGAGCCACTTAGAGCTGTTTCGGTAAGACAAGTTTCTCTCATATTGGAGGAGGGAGAGAGGTTGTACCTCTATGTAAAAGTGATCAAAGCTTCCCCTCCATCAAACCTCTCCCTCCAGAGTCAGATCCTTGTCCCTTGCTAAGTAGCCAGCTGGAGAAGGGACAACCACGTGAGAGCAGCCTTGGTGTAGGCAATAAAACAGCCTTAAAACGGATCCAAGATCAGAGCATTTTGCCTTCTCCCCAACTTCCCTAGAGGCGTTCCTGGACTCCTTGGTGTACAGGGAATTCGAAGGGAGGGAGGGGAAAGGAAAGAGGTGGCCTGCAGCAGATCCCATTACAATAAAAGTTGTGGGGGGGGGGGGGAGAACGGGGGTGGTTACCATTTCAGCCCACACATTTTGCAAAACTCGCAAGGCAAATATTTTACCCCCCTCTCCCACCCAAGAAAAGAACAGCTGCAAAAATAAACTGCACCGAGAGGAAAGAGTCTCATGAACCCCTGGGGGAGAAGAAGCATAGAACCTGGTCAAACAGACCCCAAGGGGCTGCAAAGCATCACACACACCCCAGCCAACCCTCCTCGTAAGTCAAAGACCAGCAGCAGCTCCAGCCAACACTTCTCCCTCTGTGACCGCCTTCCCATCGCTCCTTCAGCGGTCCCCAGGGAGGCGACCCATCTCCCAGCACAGCTCCAGCCCTGCTAGGAACCGCAGGTCCCAGATCACTGAGCAAAGGAGCAAGCAGTGAAATGTACTTAGTGTCCCCCAGTGAGCAAAGACCTAAGGCTCCAGCAGTGAAATTGACTAACCGGAGCCAGGGTCAGAGCGCACAGCCCAGCCCCACAGACCACGGCTCCCAACCCCTCAAAGCAAGGCTCCGGCCGTGAAACTTACCCCCCTCCCTTCCTACAGACGCGCCCGGTCCTGAGGGGGCTGGGAGGCAGCCGCCGGCAAGCTTACCCGGGGAAGGGAAGAAATCTACATCCACCTTCTCGGTTTTGATGATGGTCAGGGTGGGTTTCAGGTCCACGGCCGCCTTCATGGCTCGCTCCCTGCTTGCCTCGGGTGTGTTTTACAATAGTCCCTGCCGGAGAGGCGTGGGGGGAGGAGAGGCTGGTGCCTGGGTTCCCGGTGCCCCCTGCTGGGAACGGTCCCGTGCGCCCCTGCCTGGCTGGCGCAAAGTTGGCTCTTGGAGAAGAAGGGGGCGCGTCTCTCCTCCCTCCCTCCTTCCCCGGTCCCACGCTCAGCCTGGCCCGTCTCCTCCTCCTCCTCGGCCCGCCGAGCTCGGTAGCTCGCCTTGCTCTCCCTTCCGCACTCCCTCGCTCTCTTATTCTTCTAGGGCGGATCTTCTCACAGGCGCCGCAGCTGAGCCCCCCTCTCCGCCAGCCCAGAGAGCAGCGGTTCGGGTGAGGAGCTGCAGGGAAGGGGAGGGAGATGGGCCGGGCTCAGCTACAGTGACAGCGGCCGGGGGAGGGACCCGGCTGCCTCCGCCCAGCCGGCCTCAGCGGGCTTCGAAAACCCAGAGTAGCGCGCACGGGTCCGGGCGCTTTGGGAAGGGCAGGGCGCACCAGCCTTCCCAAACTGCCCCACCCAGCGGATGGGGGAGAAGGGCCCGCTGTGGGGGGGAAAGGTCCCATGTTGCAGGTAAAGTCCAGGGCCCCACAGGTAGAATCGAGAGGGGAAACTCCCATGCCTGGCCCATTGGGGTGCATGAGGAGACGAACCCCTGTCCAGTCCATACAGTGGGAAACATCTAGGGGATGGCAGGAAAGAAAGCCCCGTTCCACTTCCCAGCTGGGGTTGGAGTGGAAGGTCCCGGGAAAGGAGTCTTAACAGAGCTGCTCCCCACTAAGATGCTACAGAACTTACTCTAAAACCTGGGGAGAACTGATCAGAGAATGAGCAGCTAAACCATAGCACTCTCCCTGACAAACCATGGGTCTTTTCTAGGCGGGATGGATACAAATAAGCAGATTGGGGAGGGATGGCCCACAATTTGGTCTCAGCTGCCCACACAGAGCTTGATTAATGATTTCAGTGGGCTATGGCTCAGGCCCAGCAACTAGATAACTGCATGGTGACTTGCCTTCATACAGGCTTCTGCCCCCCAGAGCTGGGCACACCTATTCCACACCTAAAAACGGAACCGAAAGACATTTATTTGTATTAAAAACAGCTATGGGGATCTTTGACTAGGACTCTCTGAGAAAACACAGCTTGTCATGACAGGCTACCCCCCCATCCCCTCCCAGGTAGACACTTTTGATGATCCAATATGACTTCTTGTTGAATCCAAGGTAACAGCATTCCTCCTGCAGTTGCAGCAAAATATGGTCCCCTTCAATTCCTCTCCTGAACTGTCAGAGTTGCTGTATGCTGTTACATAGCTAGATGCACTCCACACCAGAAGTGGCTGCACTCATAGGGTCTGCATATGGCATGTATGTTCAGAGAAGTGCATGCATACTCAGGAGATTGTGTGTGTGTGTGTGTGTGTGTGTGTGTGTGAGTTTATATGTATGCTGGGGTTTGTTTATGTGTGATAAGGAGGGGAGAGAAAGGAGAGAAGAGAGAGTCATTGTGTGTGTGCACACACGTGCATGCATGCGGGGGCTTGCATGCATGGGATGGCTGGAAGTTATCCAGCACAGCCCTAGTTTGCATAACTGGTTTGTAAAGGGGCTTGAAAGGTGCTATAAAAGATGTGAGATCAATATCATGCCAGGGTGTCGTGAGCTTAACTGAAGAGAGGAATCTCGGTTTTCACATAAAGTATGTTTTATGGGTAGCAAAAACTTCAGACCACAAACGGCAGAGCAAGAAGGGAGCTTATGACTCAGAGATGTCAATTTACCGGTAGAAGTGTAAGAAGACCAAAACAAATGGCCTTAGCAACCTGCCGTTGTGGTTCTCTCACTCAAAAGCGAACAGTCGCTGTTATACTAGGAGAGAGAGACTAGGTCACGTTACTCAGAAATGGGCTGAATTGTACACTCCAGAGCAGAACACCACCGATGCTTAAAGGGCCTGAGTTCGGAGCCAAATTGCACGGCTGTCTCTATTGTCTAGAAAGGATGGGATCAACCAAACAGATGTAAGAATCAGACTAGACTAGACTCACTTCCAAAACTTGCCTATGTCCAGAAGCAAATACAAACTCTGTGGCTCAGGCTATTTGGAGTTGGCCTTAGGGGTAGTTTTACCATTCACCTACAGTACATTTCTAGAAGAAAGAGCTGGGTGGCTTAAGAGGCAGTGGGGTTGAGTGACCAGGATACAGAGTTGGGAGTCAGGGGCTTGATTCTTACTAATGGCCACATTTCCCAAGGTATTTACGTGCCAAAAATGCAGCTAGGCACCTAATTTGGCTCCTGATTCCTGACGAAAGTCAATTAAACTTACAGGCTAGAACTACAAAAAGCATCACTCAACCCCTCCCCCTCCTCAACTGCTCCCCAATCCCATAGGCACCTACATTACCATTGCTCTTAAGTTTCTGCTGGTAGAGTGCTCTGGGCACTTAGCTTCCATCCATGGGCATGTGCAAAACTGCCTGTGTTCAGATGCCACTGAGCTGTTTGGCAGCCCACTTCACGCCGAAGCCTTAGCATAGGGGTGGGGAACCTCAGGCCTGGGGGCCGGATGCAGCCCCCAGCTTGCCTGGATCCAGCCCCTGAGGCTCAGGGATACCCCACATTGGGGAGCTGGTGCTGGTGCTCCAGCATCCCTGCAATCTACCCGCACACAAAATCTACTAGGCTGAGCCCCCCCCCAGGCCCTAGTGTGCCAGGGGAATGTGCGGAGTGTCTTTCTCCTTCTTTGTCAGGGGCTTCTCCGACTGATTTTTCTGTGTGTAAGTGGCCCTCAACTCAGAAAAAGTTCCCCCCCACCTTCACAGGATTCTCCTCTTAGCCAGTCCCAGGGGCTTGATGCAGTAGCACGCCTACCAGATCCAAATGAGGGTTCAGCACTGACACGCCCACACCCCTTTGCAGATCTAGCCCCAGGTATGTAACCCATTTCTCTGCTTTTCACAATCTTACTAGGCATCCATCTACAGCTGTACGCACCTAAATCGCTTTGTTCAACTAGCTCCCAGGCCCTTCTACACCACTCTATTAATGGCACGGTAGCACAAATGAGTACCAGGCTACCTGAATTCTACTGCCAGTTCAGCCTCTGATTTGCTGTGGGAGCTCCAAAAAAGTCAGCCACTGAGCCCCTCCATGCCTCAGTTTCCCCATGGGAATTCTAATTCCTATCCCGCTTTTTAAAAGGGCTTTGAGCTCTGCATAGGAAAAGCCAGGCACAAATGATACTCATTCTTCTTAAGTATCTAATGCTGCAATAACACTGGAAAACTGACGCTGAGAAAGAATGATCAAGAGCAATCCACGTTTCGTATTTCACACTCTTCTTCTGTTAACAAGTGGTTGTGCTGAGAGCTTGTCCCTTTTGCTTGCCTTGTACATTTTTATTTTAGTTCTGCTCCCTCTTCTCCCGGCATAACTGAGAAAGAGAGGCTACGTCTAGACTACAGGCTTTTGGCGCAAGAAGCTTTTGTCGGAAGAGATCTTCTGCAAAAACTTATTGCGCCAGAGCACATCCACACTGCAAAAGCGCATCAAAAAAGTGATGTGCTTTTGTGAAAGAGAGTGTCCAGACTGCCTGGATGCTCTCTCGCAAATAAGCAGTGATTGCTATGGACAGAATGGCCACCAGGGCACCTGTGCTTTTTCCTCTTCCCTCTTCTTGCGCAAAAAACCCCGCTTCCCCATTCACACACACCTTTTTGCGCAAGAGCTCTTGTGCAAAAAGGCATTCTTCCTCATAGAATCAGGATTAACAATTGCGCAAAAACCCCTCTGATCTTTCAACTTGTGCAAAACTGCGCTTGAGGTTTGGACGCTCCATGAGTTTTTGTGGAAAAATGGCCATTTTTCTGCAAAAACTCTGTAGTGTAGACATAGCCAGAGAGAGGGACAAAGTGGAGATGAAAAACTGAAAAAAAAGGCTTTAGAAGGAGGTTAGAGCAGGACCTTTCCAGTTCAAAATCAAAAGCTGATGCAAAAGAAACAGCTGCCCCTTCTGTAGGATTTGTTCCAGTTCAGACTTAGGAAGGGAAACATGATGCAATTTACACCGTCTGATAATCTTTCCCTTCCTATGTTTCCCAGGAATGCTGTAATCCCAAGGACAATGTATGTGTGAGTTTATACACATGCATGCTGTAATTTGCCGTGGGGAATGGTGCATTGGGGGGAGGGGGCGGCCAGTTACATAGCTGGCTGCAGACTTTTGGCTGTAATGATGAAGCCATCAAAATGCACCTGTGGTCCCCGCAGTATTAAAATGACCCAGCCATTCCGCAGCGTTTGATAATCCAGGCAGTTCACATTGAGCCCCTGCCTCCTGATGCAAACCACAATCCTCAGAATGAAACAGACAATGAGACAGGCTCTGAGTCTTACCGCGGGGCCGGCTGCTGGGGATGGGCTGTCAACTACATCCTTGAGAACATAACCGGGAGCGAGCACGGGAGGGTCAGCCAGTGGGACAGCAGAGTGATGGCAGGCAGGAGAACTACAAAGCTCATCTCCTATATTCTAGTCCTAGTCCCATGGGCTGATAACTGTTGGCTTGGACCCTACTGCAGGAGATAAAATCCCATGGACTGGCTGGGATCCTGAACACCTGAAATGAGCACCTTTTCTTCTGGTCAAATGTGGTTCTTATTAGGGAGTATCTTTAGGTATATGGACTCCCCACTAAGTTCTGGCCCAGCCAAATGAACAAGATGAGGTCATAGCCTGGTGGGATGTGGCCATAAGTAGCTTCTTCTCCCCCTCCCCGCAACTTCTATTTCACTTCACTGCTCCGGGAATGAAAGGAGGCACTAAAATACAGCCACAAATTCTGGAGAACCAGGGCTGGAAACAGGATTAGCAGGAGAGACGGAACATCTGGGAGGCTGCAAATAGAAAATTCCTAGTACATAAGAACGGCCATATTGGGTCAGACCAGAAGTCCATCTAGCCCAGTATCCTGTCTTCTGACAGTGGCCAGTGCCAGGTACCCCAGAGGGAATGAACAGAACAGGGAATCATCAAGTGATCCGTCCCCTGTTGCACATTCCCAGCCTCTGACAAACAGAGGCTAGGGACACCATCCCTGCCCATCCTGGCTATTAGCCATTGATGGACCTATCCTCCATGAATTTATCTAGTTCTTTTTTGAATCCTGTTAAAGTCCTGGTCTTCACAACATCCTCCGGCAAGGAGTTCCCCAGGTTGTGTGTTTTGTGAAGAAATATTTCCTTTTGTTTGTGTTAAACCTGCTACCTATTAATTTCATTTGGTGACCCCCTCCGTTCTTGTATTATGGGAGCAAGTAAATATCTTTTCCTTATTTACCTTCTCCACAGGGGTCATGATTTTATAGACCTCTATCATATCCCCCAGTGGTATTAATCTCTCATCATATGGCAGTCATTCCACACCCCTAATCATTTTTGTTGCCCTTTTCTGAACTTTATTCCAATGCCAAGATATCTTTTTTGAGAGGAGGCGACCACATTTGCATGTAATATTCAAGATGTGGGCGTGTCATGGAATTATACAGAGGCAATAAGATTTTCTCTGTCTTATTCGCATTCCCTTTTTTAATGATTCCTAATGTTCAGTTTTCCGGCAGTGCAGCCTCTCTCTTTTAGACCAGCCACAGCCTGGCTGATGCCTTCATTGGTGCTCATTTCAGAGCTTGAGACATGAAAGCCCCAGCTCTGAATTCCAGCGGAGTTGCTCAAGGGCTGTGTGTTTGGGAAGGCAAGGGAAAGAGTCCACTGGGTAGTTTCTTCATCTGGGAGGTGACTGTTTGCATTCATGCCTTCCCAGACATGAGTTAGCCCCAGCCCTTGCCAGACCAATTCCTGCTCACAGTCGCAAGAAACGTCTTTCCTCTTGAACATTCAAAATCCCCCCTCCTTTCCATGATCTCCAGCTATTGAATGTTCCTCTCCATGAGGCGTCTCTCCTATGGAGGAGGACGTGATCTCCCAGCTCCTCTTCTCACTGATATGTTAAAAAGATTCTGCTGTTGTGCAGAGATAACCATTTGCCCTCCTCCTCCAATGGGACCGGGTTGCTTCTCAAGCCTTTGAAACAAAGGAAGGGCAGACAATAAAGTCCCCTTGTTCCCCCGCGAGGCCTTTGTTTTGTTTTTTTTAAATAATAATAACAATAAAGGAATTTACTGCTGGTGAAAGGTGTCAAGACCGAAGCCTCATTTGTGACTGGGGGTTAGCAGCAAGGCCTTCCCGAGTCTGGCCCTTTCAATTTGGTGGAGTCAGATTGCAATCTGAAAGTAACCATCCTGTGAACATCCAGTTTTTATGTGGCTGCCATGTCCCCTCTCCTCCCCTCCCTCAAATTTCCTCTCTCTCTTATTGCTGTGGAGACAGCACATTTTCAAAATGCTGTCCTATACTAACTGCACAGAGAAATCCCTTCCCCCTCACCCCGACCGCTGAAATGCAGTCAGCTCTGGGGTGAAATGTAGCAGCTGGTTTAACAGCACACAGCAACGCCACACAGCAGTTAAAGGCAGGAAATTAAGAATACCCTCGCCAATTAAATCTGCAGGGGGATATTTACAGCAGAATGTAATGAGCCAAATTGGAGCCCTACCCAAAATTGCAATGAGATTTTTTTTCAGTGGCTGCAAGTCACTGGTTTGATGTCTCATCGAGGAAACAATATCCAGAGGGCACCAGACAAAAATCAGGAGCAACAGGAACAAATGGCATGTGATTCCAAAGGGAAACAGAGACATGAAAGGATTTATTGCAAGAGGGTCACTGATGAAAAGAACAGCAGCTCCTCCCCAAGAAAGGGGAAAAGCCAGGGAGGAGGCTGCTGGGTGTGGAGCCAGTGAAAGGCAATAGGAGGAAGAAGAGTCTGCCACATACATTCCTCAGGGAGATACCTTTTCCCAGAATTTAAAAGGAAAGATTGGAGAAATAGCTGGGAAGCATTACAGACCATTGGGATATGCTGGTGAATGAGGTTGGACTGGCAGTCTGGCGACCCAAGGCTTTTCTTTAGAGACCGAAAGCAGCAGGGTAAGTCTAACCCACGAGTCAGCATGTGCCCCTCCGCTGTACCTGAGCCCCAGTGATTAGCAGCCTGCTCCAGGACCAGCGCCTGAGCTGCAGAGATTTCTCTTTTCCGTTCTCGCTCTGAATCCCCAATCTCAGCTACCATGGCACAGAACCGGGGGCTTCTCCAGCATTCCAACAGCTCTGGCCTGCGACTCCCAGGACCCATTAGCTGCTGCGTGTTGCAGGTGCGTGAGCTGCAGAGGGTGTAAACAACTTGCATCTCAGCTTAAAAGCTGGAAAGATCCCACCATTTGAGCTCCAGAGGTGATCAGTGAACCAAGATCAGGCTAACCCTTATTACCCAAGCTTCCCCTCGTTGCCCCTCAGTGCAGATCTGGGGGGAGTGTCTCTGGCAACCTCCACTACTCACCCACTCAGCAGAGATGGCCCACAAAGGTATCACGGAATAAATTGCCTAGGCAGGTTATGGAATCTATATCAGGTTATGGAGATATTTAAGAGCAGGCTGGATGGACATCTATCAGGGATGATCTAGACGGCGCTTGGTCCTGCTGTGAGAGCAGGTGACTGGACTTGATGACCTCCTGAGGTCCCTTCCAGTTCCAGTGTTCTATGATTCTATGTTGGCTATGAAATGCCCCCAGCTATGCACTGACCACCCCTTCAGTTCACACAGATCTCTACAGCCACCAGGGGGTAACAACAGAAGCATCTGAGGGTGACTCTTAGCTTTGGTTTCATCTCTCCAGTACCCATTCGGTGTCCTGACAAGATTATGCTTCCCCAATGAAGTTCATTAGTGGAGCACGTTGGCACTCATTCGTTACCCTGCTTGTAGAGCTGTGCTGGTGGAAATCGTTATAACCGACTCTGCTCACAGACGCTTCCCAACTCCTCTGCTCAAGCAGTTGCATCGATCTCCTAATAAAAGCATCCTGGATTTTTTTGCTACTTAGCTCTAGAGACTCTTCACAATTACTCCAAACATGGCAAGCCTCTTACCTTCCTCGCCCCGTGCCAACACCCAAGCCTGACTTGCCATTACACAGGTCCAATGTGCAGCTTCCCTGCTGTTTAAGCCCTGAGCTTCTTCAGATCCAAGAGCCTCACATGTTTGTGAAGTATGTCAACAAGCACAGCAGCATTGTCACATGAACAATAAGAGACACACCAAACTTATTTGTCCTTGTGACTTTGGCATTCAATATGTCTTTGGCAGTCATGAATAGTGAACACACACTCTATTGCTAGAAACAAGTCTTATTGGAACACCAGGTTTAAAACAAACAAAAGGAAGTTTTTCTTCACACGGCACACGCTCAACCTGTGGAACTCCTGGCCAGAGGATGTTGTGAAGATTAGGACTTTAACAGGGTTCAAAAAAGAACTGGACACATTCATGGAGGTCAGGTCCATCAGTATTTATTAGCCAGGATGGGTAGGAACAGTATCCCTAGCCTCTGTTTGTCAGAGGTTGGAAATGGATGACAGGAGAGGGATCACTTCATGATTACCTGTTCTGTTCACTCCCTCTGGGGCATCTGGCATTGCCACTGTTGGAAGACAGGATCATGGGCTAGATCAGAGCTACTCAACACATGGCCTGTGGGTGGGAGCCAAAACAAAAAGTAATCAAAAAAGGTCTTCTGTTGACATGCGTTTTAGTAGTTAAATTCCTGAACTGTCATTGCTCATTAAAAGTGCTGTCCTATGGGTGGAAATCGGGTAAATATTGCATTTTATTAATATCAGCAGAACTGACTTCAATGGGGTCTGTGTGTTGCGTAGTCTTGCTTTAATCCTTGTATTCATGCCCGTCAGTGTGAAAAACTATTTGCATGTATTTGCATATATATTTGCATGTATATGCAACCACACTTAAGTTGCAGCCCTCAGCATGTGCTGTGAGTATCATTGTGGCCCCCGGAGCTTCCAAAGTTGAGTAGCCCTGGGCTAGATGGACCTTTGGTCTGACTCAACATGGCCGTTCTTATGGCCCCACTTTGGACTTGGGGGAAATTCTGATTCTTATTCTGGGGTCATCTCTATACATTGGCCAGCATCTCCTGTCACCCCAGATAGTAGATTTAATTGGCTCTGTTGTCCTCTCCCATAAAGAAATTGGGATTTTTGTTCCCAAACATGCACTGGAATCATATGCTGCTACTATGCTAATAAACCAGGGGAAAGTTTTCCACACAGCAAATAGCTATTTGGAATGCATATTTCTCTGCTTCGTCATGGTTATTTAACAACTTCACTTCAAGAGGGATCGCGGTAGAACCACAATTTGTTTCCATGAGGGCATTGGCAGTGAGACAGTCCAAGCCAAAGCTCAGCCTAGCATAATATTCAGCCTCAGAAACTGCAGCCATCAGACAAATATAATTGTATATCGGGGGTGCTTCAGACATATGAATGAAATGGACATGAGTGGTTCAGGAAACGAAATTCTACAGCACATCTCTCAATACCGTAAGGATGGCCATGCGGTAAAGACACCAGTCAAGGGCTCAGGAGCAGAGCTGCTGGAGAATTTTCTGACAAAGTGTATTGCCATTGAAAAATGCTGATTCATTGAAACCAAAACAGTTGGAGGGAACAGGAGAGACCATGCAGGAGAGGGAATATCTTTTATTGGACCACCTTCTGTTGGTGAGAGAGACATGCTTTCAAACTCCACAGAGCTTTTCTTCAGATCCTGGGACCGTTTTGATGAATTTCCCAATTTGAAAAAAAATGTTGAAAAATGTTTCAAGATTTTTTAATCAAAACATTTTGGGCTGGGGGGGGGGGGCTTGTTTGCTTCAAAACAACTTTTCCTTTTGAAAGTTAATGTAAATAATGTCAAGAAAAGTTACAAAGAAAGAAGGTCTCACGTGAGCTGAACTTACTTTTTCTTTCAGTTTGTTGGCCCTGAAAATGTTGAGAGTTTGATTTTTCATCCTGATTCCAGATGAGGACATTTTTCAAAACCCCCAAAATTCTCCTAGGATGGGAGAACACTTTCCCAGCCGAGCCCCACCCAGCCATTGCAAATTCAATGCCTGGAGGAATCAGACACTTCCTCTATACTCTTTTACAAATCATTCCTTGCATCCCAGGTCCTAGTTTTTGCAGGGGTGTTGTACAGATCCATCCATAAACACCTGGGAAGTGCTTTCACAGTGGGACAGGCTGTGCAATTACTTAGACTGAGAGAGAACTTTTTATGCTGACTCCCTATTGGGAGCATTATGGTGAGTCGTGCTTCCTGTCGGAGTAGCAGCAGGTGCTGTACATACATATAATGAAAAGACAGTTCCAGCCCCAGAGAGATGTCAGTCAAACATCTGATGAGACACAACAGGTGGGCGCAACACGCAGCTGGGAGAAGCGCAAGCTCAGGACTATGATTAGCGTAAGAAGTTGTGTTCTCGGTACACCAACTGCCTATCTATGGAGCGGCAGGATCAGGCCCTCGTCTAGTCTGCTGCTGGCATTCTGTTGAAAGCACATGTGGGCCCAGTCCCAGGAAAGTCCGAATCTGTCCTCTGCCAGAATTGTTTCTTTGAAGAGGAGATGTTCACCGGGGAGCAATGCGTTTCCAGCGAGTTCCTCCCTCTCGCGGTGAAGGATTTTGTCGGTGTGCATTTCCCATAGAAAAACCTTGCTCAGCGCTCTCTCCACACTGGAAATCTCTTGCCCCTCCCAATTGTCTGAGCTTGGCAGCCCTGCCTTATAGAGAATAAATGGCAGAGAAAATACTCCGCTCTACACGTGTTTGCATTTTTCAGGGTGGGTGTCTTGGACGGCAGTCCTGGCTGCACAACAATGCCACTCTTGTTCTGCCTCGTGCTCCAGAGCAAGCCTGAATAGATCTGTCTAAAGTTATAAGCGGCGCAGCCCCTGGGCTCCGAGAGATCACAGGCCGCATGCTAGGCCAGAACAAAGACCCCGCTATTTCCTAACAATTAGCCCATCTAAAAGGACATCTATCTCCCTCTATTAGAGCCACCACGTGCCTCCAAGTCAGCCCATTGTAAGGCTAATTAAATAACACGCCTCTCTCCCCATGAGGGTCTCCTGATTAGCTTCCCTCGGCCCAGAAGCCCTGCTGGTACAAATGGGAAGGAGACAGCTGGTCAGCATGGCCCTCCAGTGGAAAGATCGTCTCCTTTATGTATCTAGTAATAGAGCGGTAGCCGTGTTAGTCTGACCTTGCTAAAACAAAAGGAAAAACTATGTAGCACTTTAAAGACTAACAAGATGGGCCAGAAGTGGGTCTGGCCCATGAAAGTTCATCACCTATTAAACCATCTTGTTAGTCTTTAAAGTGCTACATAGTTTTTCCTTTCCTTTATGTATCTGGTATCTTCACCATCAACACTGGTTACTTCCGTTTTTTTCACTACGCATGTTTACATCAGTAGAGCGGAGATCTTGGGATACAGAGTAAAGATCTTAGGAGTAGAATATCATTTCACTTCCGTATCTCTCTGCCCAACCCTGATCATGGAGAGCTAGTAATAACATGCTCCCACTAGCTACAGCTGGAATTGTGACACTCAGCATGTCTGCAGATCAGACCCTTGGTATACATGCAGTTGTTGATTTTTAAGGCCAGCCAAGTTCATTATGATTATCTAGTCTGGCCTCCTGTGTACCATTGGGCAGGGAATTTCACCCAGCAATTCCTACATCAAGCGTTTGTCAAGCCTAGAGCGAATCTTTCAAAATATATCTATTCGTAATGGAGAATCCACCATGTCCTTTGGTAAGTTTATCCAATGCTCAATTACCATCACTTTAAAAAACCTGTGCCAAATTTCAAATCTGAATTTAACTAGCTTTAGTTTCCAGTCACTGGACCTGTTAAACTGCTTTTTTTGTCTAGACTGAAGAACCTATCCAAAATCTTTCAAAGCACTGAACATTGATTAATCTTCACAGGCCCTTCTCGGGTGGATTAATATTTTTGATGGACAAGCAAACTGAATCTGAGAGGTTAAATGTGGCCAGTGTAAATTGGTCACAGAATTGGGATTAGAATCCAAGACTATGTGACTTCCAAAACTACATTCATTCCTCTACATGGATTTATATTGCATAAAACCCCTTCCTGCTAATGTAGGATACAGTTCCCCTAAAAGAGGATGTGTTTAATATCTATGCACATCTTGCAAACTAGCCTATGTTTTGCCTAGAAGTAGGTTAGCCCCAAAATTATAGTATCATAAGTAGATAGAAACCTGATCGATCCTTCTCACATGAGTTTGTCATTGACTGTGACCACAAAAGGATTGGACCATAACCTGAGTACAGTATAATACAGATAAAGACTCATTAGAGTTATGGCATCCAGGCAAGAGGGCGAAATAGGTCTCTCAAATAGAGGCCAACCTGGTCTGGATAAAAATAAAAACTGACCTGAACCTTTAGCCCAAGACCATACTGAAACATTTTCAGCCAGTCAGGAAAGTTCAGATGATCTTTCTCTGCACATAGGAACTCATGAGCCGCCAGAACAGTAGATCCCAATGGCTCAGCGAGTCCAATATGCTGTCTTGCCTCAACTTCAATTCAGAATCACTAGAACGGGTCATGGTGAAGCCGAGTGGCCCTTTCACAAACCACAGTGTGTTCCTGCTCAGAATAAAGGCCAAGTTTTGCTTTCTCCATCCATCGTCTCCTGCTTCTTATGGGAGGATTTGTGTTTACACATGAGCTAAAGCCCAGCGAACAAAAGAGCACAACACTGCTAAATCGCTCCAGATGTCCAACACCTCCCCCTACCATATCACACATGCTCCCCAGACCAAGGAGAAATACAGTTGCTTTCTGCCAAGTCTATAGTCAGCATTAGTTGAGTGCATCCCCCTTGCCCCAATTAAATCATTATTTTTCCATTCTCAGCCATTGAAATCGTTATTTTCGCACCAACTAGCGCATGGCCGGAAGACCAGAAGGTGGGTCTGCGGATTAATGAGCTGATTTCCCATGGACCTCTGGTTGCAGCCCTGGAACAGCTGGAGTTCCTAGTGTAACCCACACACCTTCTGGGTGGGGTGCACTGTCCCATGTACTGGTATAGAGACTTCTTATAGAGAAAAGAATGAGTCTGCACTATAGCCTTAGCTAACAGCCAGCTGGGTTTTGGCTCTGTGCAGCAGAGGCTCATGTTCTAAGCTCCAGAGGTCCGAGGTTTGATTCCGCCCACAGACAACTGGGGTCTGTCATTAGGTCAAACTGCTCTCCACACAAGTGAGGCAGTAAGATCCCACATTCCAACTCTTGTCCCAGGGAGAAAGTAAAAGGCAGGAGATGGGGGAGGAAACAGAGCTTTGTTTCTGTTCTGGTGGGAACTTGACACAAAATTAGCTCCTGTTTTCAGACCCCCACACATCTCCCTAATTACTCATGGCCTGGTCCAGTTGCTGCTGGAGCATGTGTGGGAAAATTCTGAGGAGCTTTAGAGATGCATTGCAGCTTGCCAGAAAAAAAAAAGCATGCATGTGAATGCACATATATATGTGGGATTTTGTAGTAAATGCACAAAGAATAGTATGTCTCAACACACACTGCTATTCAAATCACACTTGTTGCACCCGCTGCCAACATTTTAGGTCAAATTTCAGGGAGGTTTCCACCATGCCAAATTTTTCTTTGCAGAAAGTTAAGTGACTTGCCCAGAGCTAATCAATAAGCCACTAGCAGAGCTAGGGTATGTCTACACTACAAGTTTATTTAAAAATAAGTTATTTTGGAATAATAACTCCCAAAATAGCAATTTCAAAATAGCACATCCACACAACAGGGAACCTTCAAAAGTAGTCCGAGGCAGGCTCCCCTAATGTAGACTTACTACCTCGATTTAGAGCCCCAGGAAGCACCGGGGAATAATTAGTTTGCATGACCCTGGGGAGGAGCTATTTCGAAATAGCAGCAGTGCAGTGTCCACACTACCGCTATTCCAAAATAACAATTTTGAAATAAGTTTTATTCCTCGTGAATTGAGGGTTTATTATTTTGAAATAAGAAGCCTGTAATTTCAAAATAATTTCAAAATAACGGGCTTGCTGTGTGGACACTCACTTTGTTGTTTCGAAATAACGCTGTTGACATGCCCCCAGGGAATAGCACTTACTTCTTCTGATACCCAGTCCTCTGTGGTAACCAGCAGACAGAACTTCTCACATCTAAGATGCCCTGAAGTGTGGCATGTTCAAAAGCACAGATCTAGGTCTGAACTTTGCCACTTGAGTTTCTCCCTTATTCACTTCAAGAAATGGATGGAGACGGAGAAAGCAGAAAGGTGCAACACATTAACCAGGGCCCCCTCTCAACCCCTTTTTCCTGCAAGCTCTGGGAACCGCTTTCCAAGCCACTTGATTAATAAGAGCCCAGGAGGAAAAGCAGTTTATATAAGCTCCTCTTCTCTAAACTCGCTAAGTGCTTTAGAAAGTGGCGGGCCTGGAAACTCAAACTGGCAACTAAAAATATTATCTCTTCCATTTATAAACATCTAGAATGTTAATGATGTGAGATGTTGCAGAGAGTCGGGCACTGCATTCCAATTGGTAAACGTGGGAAAGCCCTGATAAAACCAGCTTCTTTTGGGCAGACGTGGAGTGGAAAGCACAGCAGGAATTGTCTGATGCCACCATAAAATGGTGGCTAGTGAACTATGAGGGCATGTCTACACTAGGAAATTATTCTGAAATAACTTATTTCAGAATAATAACTCCCAAAATAACTATTTCAAAATAGTGCATCCACACTACAGGGAAGCCTCAAAATTAGTCTGAGACAGGCTCTCTCAGGGCATATCTACACTAAGGCTATGTCTACACTACGAGTTTTCTCAGCAAAAAATATGCTAACGAGAGACTCATTTGCATGAGTCGCAATCTCATTTGCATATTTTCTGCTGATCCGTTTCTGTGCTGGGGTTTTTGCACAAAAACAAGCAGTGTGGACGTTTTTCTTTCTGTGCAAAAACCCCTTTTTCTGCAAAATCTTTATGCTCCAAAAAAGGAGGTATACCGATCTTGCAGAAAAAGGGGGGGCTGTGCAAAAAGAAAACGTCCACACTGCTTGTTTTTGTGCAAAAACCCCAGTGCAAAAACAGATTGGCAGAAAATATGCAAATGAGATCGCAACTCATGCAAATAAGTCCCTCGTTAGCATATTTTTTGCAGAGAAAAATCGTCGTATAGACATAGCCTAAGGGTACATCTATGCAGCAGGGCAAAGTCGAATTAAACTACGCAACTTCAGCTATGTCAATTGTGTAGCTGAAGTTGAAATACTTTAATTCGGCTTTTGGCGCTGTCTACACAGCAGGAAGTTGAAGGAAGAATACTATTCCTTCAACTTCTCTTACTCCTCGTGAAATGAGGGTTACCATGAGTCAGAGTAAGAAGTCCTCCAGCTCACCATTATTTTGAAATAAAGGCTTGCTGTGTAGACACACACTATATTATTTCAGAATAATGCCAGTTATTCCAAAATAATGCTGCTGTGTAAACATAGCTGGAGAGGATTTCAGAAAGTACCATCTATTCTCAATGGCTGCAAAATGTGGAGCGTGACTTGAAATGAAGTGAAATAACATTTTTCAGGCATTCTCACCTTGACATTTTAGCCCAAATGACAGAGAGGGGCATGCCAACTTATCTAGATATTTGCCTCCTTTTACAACAGGCTACATAAAAAATGTGCTAGCAAAGTCAGCACAAATTCAAATATCACACAGACAACAACTTGTTTATACTACGCACTGAAATGTAAGTACAATATTTATATTCCAATTGATTTATTTTATAATTATAGGGTAAAAATGAGAAAGTCAGCAATTTTTCAGCAACTGTGTGCTGTGACACTTTTGTATTTTTATGTCTGATTTTGTAAGCAAGTAGTTTTTAAGTGAGGTGAAATTTGAGCGTATGTAAGACAAATCAGACTCCTAAAAGGGGTACAGTTATCTGGAAAGGTTGAGAGTCTTTGGGGTTAGTTTCCCAGACTAGAAAATATAGAATGAATGTCAGTAGCTATGATCCACAAATATTGGTGTGGAAGGTTACGGGCTGACACACAAAATTGCTTGGAAGAGATATCCTTTCAAATGCTCTCTGATCTGAAGTAGGAGGTTAATTCTTTCCAGGCCTGGGTCACTTTCTTTTAGCTAGTGCTGAGTTTCCTTCCCTGCAGGTTTGATCTGAAACTCTAGCTAATCACTAGTTCAGAACTCTAGATTCAGACAGTCGTGTACTAGTGAGCAATTTAGATCCATTCCTGGAATTTTAGAGTTGATAGAAAAATAGGGTTTAGTTTCCACAAAAATTTGAGAAACATTAATTCTTTTTTGTTTTTGTTGGCATTTTTGGTGAGAAAACTCCCGCTTTTTATGGAAATATCAAACCCCAAAACATTTTGGTTTTCGGCTAAAAAATTATTGGGTTTGGGCAGTTTATTGACAAAACACTGGAATTTTCCATGGAAAGCAGACACTCAGGGAAAAAAATTTGTTGCAGTTGAAGAGCCACGTTTTCCATCAAAAAACACTTTTGACTGATCATTTTTTACCAGTCTTACCGAAGCTGGCAGCCTGAGGCCAAACACTGATAAAAGAGCCCAGGGATTGCATTCCCTGTTGCTTTGCATCCTGTGTAGTCATTTAAACCAGTGCAAAGTGGATGTAAACTATAGCCATTCAAATTCAGTCACCTTTCTCACTCTCCGTCTTGTCCACTGACCTAATGCATAATCTTGGACGAGCCACTGCCCCGTGCCTCAGTTTCCTCTTCTATCAAACATGGATAATGATACTGACCTCCTTTGTAAATTGCTATTAGGAGCAGAGAGTGCTGTATTAGAGCGAGGTGTTATAACTAATATAAATGACAACACAGGGTTCAGAGCAAAGTAAGAAGAAAAACTTTCCCTCATCCAGTCTGAATTAAGCATCCCAAGTGTGAGACTTTCAATAATTCCCTGGGAAGCTGTTCCAAAGTTTCTCCTCACATACTCAGTTTTTTCCTTCTTCTTCCTCTGCATCTAGTTAGCATAAAGCACAAAACATTTAGGACCAGGGTCTCCTTTGTCCTGTTCTCTGTGTTATCATTCACGTTAACAATACCACACAGCTGCATTGGAACAGACATGGGTTGATCTTTTCCATTGCTAGCTTCTACGGCTATTCCAACCTCATGGGCCTGTAAAATCTCACAATGAGAGGTCCTTTCATCTGATCTTTGGCAGTGGTCAGGTCAGAAAACCCCCCTGAATAGCCT
Source organism: Pelochelys cantorii (assembly GCA_032595735.1). Classification (NCBI taxonomy): domain Eukaryota; kingdom Metazoa; phylum Chordata; order Testudines; family Trionychidae; genus Pelochelys; species Pelochelys cantorii. Next base: position 12,023,610 of record CM064352.1, read on the forward strand.
CTCTTCTGGCATGTCCTCATTTTTTCCCTATTATTTTCTACTTAGATCCTTATACCTTGCCCTCCACAATGAATGCCTTAGATCCTGCTTGAATCATGGCAGAGCAGACACCACCATGAAAATGAAGAATAAAGAGGAAGGGAAGGCCTTCTCAACATTTTTGGTGGCTGAAAAATAGTTATATATGACCTCCAGGAGGAAAGTCTGGATTACTTCTGGCTCCATGCATCTGACAAAGTGGTTTTTACCCACGAAAGCTTATACCCACATAAATCAGACAGTCTTTAAGGCAGTGTTTCTTAAACTGTGTTCCGTGGCACACTGGTGTGCCGCGAGGCAGTCGGAGGTGTGCAGAGGAGAACAGAATTCAAAATGGCCATCCGTAAAGGGGAGGCAACCTTTTTTGTTTGTTTGTTTTTGCTCGATAACTTTCTCCGGACCCTTTTTTTTTCTCAATACCTTCCCCCCCGACCTTTCCCTGCCCCCAACTTTTTTTTTTTTTGGCTCAACAAAAAATCCTTGGTGTTCCTCATAAAAAAAATTATTGTTTGGTGTTCCTCAGTCTTAAAAAGTTTAAGAAACACTGCTTTAAGGTGTCACATGACTCCTCGTTGTTTTTGCAGAAACATGAATGTGACTACCCCTCTGAGACTTGGGTTAGCTCTCTCAGAAAGACATATTTTGCCCAGTCTTCATGAAAATATTCTAATACCCAGTCATCGTCATCACCTGGGATGTTTTCTAGGATGATATATTGCTGGCTATGCACTGTATGTTGAGTCTGCACATATCGTTCCATAAAGCTTTAATGAACCCTTGTTCTGCATCCTGCTACAGTTGTAGTTCAAAGGCAAAATTCCCACTGAGCACATGTGGGCTGTTAATTCTTTCATGCTGCACCACAATCAGAGGCAGGTCCCCTGAAGTCCATGGGAGATTTGCAAATGACATACGATAGATTTTTGTCCACATGTACAATTTGCACTAAAGTCAATGGGAGTTGCTCACGCAGCCAAGAGCCAATGATGCTATCTGTATATTTTTGTTTGTTTCCAAGGTGCCACAGAACTGCTTGCTTTTAATAGCCAACAAGTTAACGACACACGGACTCGTGATGAAGAGTAGGGATTTCTGGCCAACGGGAGCTGCGGGGGCAGAGTCTACAGATGAGGGCAGTGTGGCGACAGAGCTGCCCCCCCCCCCCCAGTGCTCATGGCTCCAGCCCAGCTGGAGGGAGGGGACAGCAATGCATGGAGCCCCAGGCCGGGCAGGGCTGGATCACGTTCAGGGGCTTTAGTGCCTGCAGCCCAGGGCCCCAGGCCAAGGGGGCTTTGCAAAAAGATCTGCACTTTTGGCAGCCTGAAGATCTTTTTGCAGGGGGCCTTTAGTCTAGAGCTTTGGTTGCAGCCCCTACAGGCCCTTAGACTGCACATGGGGCTGGGGAGGGAACTGCGGTGCCAGAGCAGCGACTTGCCTAGGAAGGGAGGACAAAGCCATGAGGCGCATTAATTCTGCGCTGTGTGAAAAGCCTCTGGGGTGGACAGGAGTGGCAAGTGCTCCGAAGGGCACGGTGACCGTGGCTGGCCTGGGCTCAACTGCCCATCCACAATGGAGAATAGAAAAAAAAAGTAATTTCTCTCTCTAGGGTTCACAACCTTGAGTTCTGTGAATAAACCCAGCATGTTTTCTCAACAATAGTCCGGAGCGTTGGATGCTACAGATATTTAGATACATGATAAACGACGCCTTGGAACGCTCTTGCCTCTGTTTTGTTTACTCCAGCCTCCCCGGGTCCCAGAGGTCAGGATCCAGCCCATGTCTGAATGTTTAGCCACAATTTTTTGGTCCCAGAGCCCAAGTCAGATGACCTAGGCCAGCCATGGGCTTTTTATCCCTGTGTAGACGTACCCTCAAAGGGAGACGCTGATCTAGTGAGCTTCCTATGGAAACACTGATTTGCTCATGGCCGTTTGCTAACCCCCCCATCCTAGAGGGGTCTGCATGCACACGGGCAGACTGGAAATATGGGTTTGTCCTTTTAAGAAGTGAAATGTCTCAGCTGGTCTAACTGGCATGGACATTGATGTAGCTGCACCAATTCCCACCAGCTGAGAATCTAGCACCCTAACTAGAACCCGGGCGAGAGGGCTTGGTTTGGCAAACTCCACCAGCAAATCCAAACCTTTCCCACTTCTCACAGGAACCACCCTAACACAAGCACAACTTTTTCTGCCACTTTCTCATGGCTAGGAGCCATTGCCACACCATCTCAGGCACTTTCTATGCATACTGTCTGCCTAACAACTTTGCACACAAGCTCATTGGCCCACCCAACTGCCAGAGAGAGGCAGCCTGCCTCCCTGTGGAACAGCTGTGAGGAGAGGAATGATACTTAGTCCATTGTGCAATACTCAACAGCTCCGACTTTACAAATGTTTTCCTGCAATTAGGCTTTCCCGCGATTCAAGAGGAGATGAAGGATTCAGTGTAAACTTCCGCACGTGTTGTGCAAACTGTGCACAGCATCACGGGAATAGCCTGTCAAATCTTTCTACAGGTCGGACCTCCCCGGTCCAGCACAGACCAGGGGAGGTCCCCTGCCACTGGCCCCCAAGCCCATCGCCTGCTCCCAGCAGGCTATCACACCAGCAGGTACCCTGTCTCACCCGCCCCCCAAAACTGAATAGGCTTCTCGCCCAGCTGCTGCCCGCTCTCTGGGCAGCCCAGGCTTCAGCTCCTGCTGCAGGGCTCCGGTCCTGGACTCATGCTCCTGGGAGCTGCTGCAGGGCTCTGGCCCTGGCCCGCTGCCAGGGGACTCCGGCCCTGGCCCCGCTTACCATGGGCTGCCAGGGATTGCTGCTGGGCTCCAACCTTGGCCCCATGCTGCCCCCAGCCAGGCTGCCGACCCTGATGCCCCCAGCCCTGGCTGGCCCTCCTGCCCTTGGTTCTCTGGTCCCAGGACCATCCATGGCTGTTGCCAAACCAGGGAATTCCAGTTTTCAGAGTTGCAACCAGTAGTGGCTTGGTATTGCTGAAGACATCAACCATGCAAAGGGGATTTTCTACTTTGTGAGAGGAGAGGTTTGTCTGCCCATTTTTTGGAAGGGGGAAGGTGCAAATGATTGCACCACTCTGCATGTGTATTGCACCCTCCTTCTCAGGATCTGAAAGCACCTCACTAACGTCAGTTAATTAAGCCTCCCAGCACACTCACAAGATATTCATTCACACACACATCTTCAGGAAGGGAAGCGGAGGACCAGAGAGGCTAAGTGATTTGGTAAAAGTCCTTCAAGGAGTAAGTGGCAAATACAAGAATCAAATCCAGGTCTTCCCATCCAATGTTTTCACCACAAGAGATTCTTTCCTTCTTCATTGGGTCATGGAAGCTAGAAACAGAAAACAGCCACGAGGGCAGAGACAAAGGCAGAAACTCAACTGCATGCATCTGCTCCCTAAGTAGCTGCAGAATATTCTTTCCAATTGAATTACGAGCCTGATTCAAGCAGCAGGGTTGAAGACGGACAAGACTTAGTGAAGAGGCAGAAAAGACAGTGGAAAAGCAATCTTCCTCTCCGGGTTATCTACAGAAGGCAAGAAGCCCAAGTGAGAGAGCACAAGCTCCAGAGAGGACCCGAAGCTAAAATTATTCATAGGTGTTACCCCAAACTTTTGGGAGATTTGGGCAGGTTCCTTTTGCCACTATAAAAAGAATCAACATCCATATTTAAGATATTAAAGTTCAAAATCATGTGGGAACCTTCCTGCCATTCTGACTTGCATTCACATTCTTCTTCAATGCTGTGATCCAAACAAGGCCAGAAATCAGAAGAACCAGCATGACATAAGAACATAAGAACCACCATACTGAGTGAGACCAACGGTCCATCTAGCCAGTATCCTGTGGCCAATGCCAGATGACCCAGAGGGATTGAACAGAACAAGTAAACATGAAGTGATCCCTCTCCTGTCACCCATTTCCAGCTTGTGACACACAGGCTAGGAACACCATTCCTACCATACTGGCTAATAAGTATTGATGGACTTAACCTCCATGAATTTATCTAGAAATTTTTTGAACCCTATTAAAGGCCTGGTCTTCACAACATCCTCTGACAAGGAGTTCCACAGGTTGACTGTGCACTGGATAGCAATGGACAGCACGTTACATAAGGACTCAGATGACCTGGGTCCTGGTATCACCTCCCCAACTGATGTGCTGTCCAAGTTACTGCTGCTTGGCTTTCCTTCCTGACCCTTACAGTGTAAGCTCTTTGAGGGCTAGGGCTGTTTTTTACTACTCATTTGCACAGTGCCCAACACAATGAAGGTCCAATCTGAAATGGGATCTGCAGGCACTACAAATAATAATCCAAACCCAAACCAGCACCAAGAAAGCCTGCTCTCATGACATTTCCAGCCCAGTTTTGCAGACTCACGGCATTCAAATAGCTCACATAAGAGGCAGAGAGGCATCTAAACTAGCTTATCTGAGCTGGACACCAACTCCAAACCTTTCAAAATCTGCCCAGCGTTAGTATCGTACCCACATGGAATTCCGTTTGCATGCAAGTCCTCCGCCCCCATGAGCGGCAGTAACCGGGCATTCTTGAAATAGCAAGGGGGAAGCCTGGTGACCCTGGTGTTCTCCAGCGCACAGTTCTCTTGGGAGGTGCATTAAAGTGGGGGTGCTGAAAGGAGCTGGAAGATGACTCAGGGGACCATAGGTGGATCCTTTCACCAATGCATCTCTGGTGTGAGTCCAGCCAGGACCACTTGCAGCTGCACTTCATTATGATGATCTGACCGGAGAGTCAGGCACAATCTCTGAAATAGCTTTGAGTGAAAGAAGGTTGCCTGGGATTTTCATTGAAAAAGATCATGTCTCCTAGATTTAGAACAAGGCCTTGAGTTTTGCTCCTGCCCGGGTCCTCACAAAAAATGAATGATGTGGAGGACAGACAGTCATGTTGTAAAGCACTGGGCTGAGTCTCAGAGACCTGTACTCAGTTCCCAACTCTACCACACGCTCCCTCTGCTCTGTGACGTTGGGCAAATCACATAGGATGGGATTCTGAAAGCATAAAAATGGCTCTATTGGAGCTGACCAATGCTCCAGCTAGGCCAGTGTCCTATCTTTCAGCAGTGGCCAATAGCGGGGCTTTAGGGAGAATTAACAGGGCAATTAACAAGTGATCCATCCTATTGCCCACTCCCAACTCGTGGCAGTCAGAGGATTGGGGACAAGCACCGCATGGGATTGTGTCCCTAACAATCTTGGCTAATAGCCATTGGTAGACCCCATTGGTGCCCCCAAAGGGAAATATTTCTCCTTTACGCACTTTCTCTACCCCCATTTGTGATGTCACAGATCTCCATTATGTACCCCCTTCATCGTCTCTTTCCTAAGAGGAGCTAGGAGCTGCCCCCGTCTTTCTAAGCTCTCTGCTGTAGAAAAGCTGTTCCTTGCCCCTAATCATTTTGTTGCCCTTCTTAGTGCCTCTTTCCATTTTAATATCTTTTTGGAGAGGAGTGATGGGGGGGGAGGGGAGGGGGTCACATGCCCCTGCGAATGCCAGGGAAGAGAGAGGCAAAGGACCAGCAGCCAGCCTGGTCCCCCTAACAGGGATCAGGAGCTTCCCACTCTCACTGGGGAAAGCAAAGCAATGCAGCCCTCAGCACTCCTGTAGATGTCACTCAGGGAGGAGGGGCAGAACCGCTCCCCACATTCACAGGCAAGAAGCAGAGTCATGAGCAGGGGAGGACAGATTTTTGCTGCCAGGCCCAGACAGTCCCTCAGAGGAGCAGGCATCAGGGCAGAGATGGAGATCCCAGCCCCCTGGGCTAGGGGAGGTGCAAGGAGAAGTCATATGAGCTGGCAGTCCTCCCCCTTGCTCTCCTTAGCAGTTGTGCCTGTTTTTTTTTATATATAGAACTCCATGTAGTCCTCAAGGTGCAAGCTTACCATGAATTTATATAGTAACATTATGATAATTTCCATTTTATATAGTGACATGATTATTTTCCTGCCTCTTTCCTAATGGTCTCTATCTGTCTGCTAGCTTTTTTGACTACCAGTAGACATTTTCAGAGAACCACCCATGGTGATTCCTTTCTTCATATATAGAGATATACCTGTCTAATAGAGCTGGAAGGGACCTTGAAAGGTCATTAAGTCCATTTCCCCTGCCTTCACAGCAGACCCAAGTACCATCCCTGGCAGATTTGCCCCAGATCCCTAAATGTCCCCCTCAAGGATTGAACTCATAATCCTGGGTTAAGCAGGCCAATGCTCAAACCACTGAGCTATCCCTCCCCCTTGCATGGCTGTAGCTAATTGAGAGCCCACCATTTGGGATTGTGTTTTCCAGCAGGCATCACTTCACATTTATGAATGCCATTTTGTTGTCCAGCAGCCTAAGGGAGTTAGGTCCCAAACTCAGTGGAGCTGGCTCCCTAAAAACTCCCAGCTATAACTTTGCTGACTGTGTTCCCCATCTGTTAAATGAAGCTAATACTTCCCTAGCTCCCAGGGACGGAGAGAGGACAAACAGATTATTATCAAGTGCCGCTCAGTTCTAGGTGATTGGTGCTGTGTGAGTGTCTTGCCAAAGTTTGCAAGTAACGTACAATTGCCTAATATTATTTATTAATTTACAATGATACACAGTGTTTCAAACGGCATTATTTTTAGAAATGTATCTGCAGTGTCCCTTTTCTGAAGAGTGCCACTGACATCTGCCCCATTTATCAGGGCCATGTGAAAGTTTGAGCGCAGAATGAGAGCCAAAAGACCAAGACCTATTGGAATATTTGATCCAGGGCATGTGTGATTCAGTCATATATACCACAGCAGTAACGCGTGGTCATGGCTAATGTCTCCATTGTGTTAGATGCTGTGCAAACACACAACAAACATATGGTCCCTGACCCAAGGAATTTATAATCCAAGTAGTCATGATCTAATGACTCATCTTGCTTAGGCAAAAATCTTCCAGAATTTAATGCAGATGAACCTAACTGGAGTTGAATAGAATAAAAAAAATTGCAGGGTCCTAACAGTGAATGATCTCCTCTCTATCTGTTTTTGGATCCAGGCCATAGAATTCTAAAATAGAAATAAAATTTGCTGACAAATTCTATCAGGCGACCCATAAGCCTTGTGGAATTTATTAGGAAATGGTAACTTCTCTGCTGGGTTTTTGCAAAAGGTCCACCATTCCCAGGGTCAATATCCAGTGCTGCCTCCTGTCTTGCCACCTTTGCTGTCCATGTCCTGTTCTAAAAATCTGAGGGGAGGGGGAAGAGGGGATGCTTGAATAAGGCAGAGTTTTCCCCAGTTCACCACCACTCAGCTGTAGTGGCAGCAGCACTGGGGTTAACCACAGAGGAGCCCTGTAATGCAATGATTTCTGGTTTATTTCAGCAGGGGAAGTGTGTCCCTGCCTGATTAGCCTGATGGTTTCCTCTTTTCCCATAACCTCCAGACCCCCGTGGCCCAAGTGTTTACTTTCTGAAATAAAAAATCTGCTAGTGTTTTTCTTTTTCAGGGCATGTGTATTTTGGGAGGATTTGGGGGCGGGTGGAAAGTTGAATGGGATGGGAGGTTCGCACACACCTCCCCTCTCTCTTCTCCACCCCCCACCCCTCAGCTCTGATCCAGCTGCAGCCTCTGAGCTGAGACTTCTGGCTTCAATGTAAAAGGCCGAGCAAGGAAAACGTATTAATGAGGGAGTTCAGTCTCCTGCTTCAGCAGCTATAAACACAAGGAACATCTGGAGGGAGTGTGTGGGGAGAGGGGATGGAACGCCATGTTGCCAGGAGCTGAAGGAAACAGACTGTTTTTTCCAGGGTCCCAGCCCTCAAGCTCCCCACCTCCCTTACACACATACACACTCTCCTCCCCTGAACATGGCCCAACCAACAATTTCCATTCAGCGATAAATTAAAGAGAGGGCCTTGCTGGGAAACTCTTGCTGGCCCTGTTCGGATGGCACCATGACAGGACTAGACAGTAGAGCTCACTCCAAGTCCTGCTGGAAACTGAGCTGAAGGGCAGGCTTGTTCCACCACCCCACTCCTTGACCCTCAGGTCAAAGTGAAACACTCGGGCTCAACTACCTTGCTGAAAGTTCTCTCCAGCCCATGGCCCACAAGGTCCCTGCCTCATTCTGCAGGCCAGAGAGGTGGGAATGGCTCAGATGAGCATGGTGGCCCTTGGAGGCCCCCTATCCAGCAAACACAAGTTCTGAACCTTCAGAGACTGACCAGCCCTAAGAGCGAATGCATCTTCCATGGTGACCATCAAGAGCTTTGTGGCAGCACCTGCCAGCTGGTTTCTTATCTGACCCAGTAAAGATTTTCATTCCTTTCCTGTGTGACACTAAGTTCAGCTCCTCTTTCCCCTGCAACTTGTTTACACCAGGCTGTTTAAGGCTGCTGCTCACCATTTTGTCAAGCTCTTTGTGGGTCCCTCTGCAAATCTGCTAAGAGCATTCTGGGGCATCCCCATTGCTGGCTTTTAGCATGCTTAACATGCCTTGGAGATGGGACTCGGAAGGAGGTCTCCTGTTCCTCTGTGAGGAACTTTCGGGCCTAGCAGAGATGGTGTCTCACTTGCTGGTGGCTGTCTAGACAAGGACAGATTTTTCCAACCATTGGTCTAGCTCTTGCAGCATAACCCACTGTACAATGCCCACAGTGTCTCCCTGCAACAGCTGGACCACAGGGGATGTGAATCTACTACTGCTACTGCCTGGAAGAGTTGCTCCTTCAGCTCCAGAGATACAGGTTATAATGCTGGAAGTCCCAAACTTACCCCTGGTGCTGGTGACCTACTACAAAGGGCTAATCAGGCAGAGAGGCAGGACTTTCCAGACTCAGACAAGAAACAAACAGAAAAGCAAAACCCTGGATTTTTATCATTCTGCTGTTCAAATGAAAATAAACCTTCAAGGTGCCCATGTGCACAATCTTATTGGGAGGATACATGGAGGTAGAGCTGGGCAGCTTCCCCCACCATCTTGCCTGCAGACAGATTCCAAAAGAGTTTAGCACATAGCCTTGCAAATATCACAGGCTCAAGATGCTAGGCCACTCATAGAGGGTGCAAAATGTGCCCAAATTAAATACATCAAATACACACCTGGGGAAGTGAAGAAATACATTGACAGAGTGAGATGAGCACCCAAAAGTCAACTACTTTCTGACAGGCCCATCAAACAAAATAACAGAACACCACTGATCGTCACCTACAGTCCCCAGCTTAAACCTCTCCAGAGCATCATTGACAATCAGCAAGCTATCCTGGAAAATGATCCCTCATTGGCCTTGGGAGACAGGCCAGTCCTTGCCTACAGACCTGAACCCCTAACCTGAAACAAATACTCACCAGCAGCCACAGACCACACCACAGAAACACTTACCCAGGAACCTACTCCTACAACAAACCCTGCTGCCAACTCTGTCCACATATCTATACAAGTGACACCATGACAGGACCCGACTACATAAGCCACAAAATCAGGGGCTCATCCACGTACACATCCTCTAATGTGATATATGCCACGAAGTACCAGCAATGCCTCTCTGACATGTATATTGGCCAAACTGGACAGTCTCTGCAACAAAGGATTAATGGACACAAATCAGACGTCAGGAATGGTAACACACATAAACCTGTCAGGAAACATTTTAACCTCCCTGGACATTCAGCAATGGATTAAAAAGTAGCCATCCTTCTACAAAAGAATTTTATCATTTGATTACAGAGGGAGACAGCTGAACTAGAGTTCATTTACAAGTTCAACACTATCAACTTAGGCTTGACTAAAGATCTTAACTACTCAACTCACTACAAAGGCAGGGATTCACATTTTCACATCAAATGCTATGAATGAGACACATCCAGTCATATTTAATTAGCTTCATTAACGCTGGTCCTACAATTGACAGGTAACTTCTTTTGCTACCCTGGAATTTCCACTCCAGTTCCACTGATGAAGTGAGTTTTACCCATGAAAGCTCATGATCTAATAAATGTTAGTCTCTAAGGTGCCACAGGACTGTTCATTCTTCTCAACTCCCACTGATATGAATGTCATTTGGAGATGCAGAAGGCCTGCACCTTTGCAGGATTTGTCCCTATGTAGGAGCTCAGTCACTTCACCCACTTCTGGGGTGGAACGCAACCCTGCACAATGGCTTAGCCTGTGTAATGGAGCATGATTCCCTGTCCCACTAGTGCTGAAGAGGATTGAGAGATGGCATACAATTACCCAGGTGAATTTGAGCCACAACACAAGGACTGAGAGCCCGGAGTTTTGTGCATAGTGCAGCAGGAAAATCAGTGACCACAAATGGTCCTTGGTTGTATGATTCAGCTGAAAGGAACAGAGACACCATCTCTCTTTGCTGCTGAGCCAAAATGAGTGCCCATTAATGGAGAGAATTGTATTCATTCTATGCCAACTCCAGAGCCTCCATTTGGAGCAGGAGGTCTGATGTAATTGAGTTCCCAGCCAATGAGATTCGGCGGGTGGTGTTGAAGGCATCCAATGAAACCAAATCCAGTCAGGTTTTAAATAGAAGCAGGCTCCGAGGGTGTAGCTTTTGTGAGGGGCTGTACTGGCTCAGCCCTGGGCTGCTGCAGTCAGGGCAGCTGTGAATAAAGAGGAGGTGCAGGGGAGGGAAGGAAGAAAGCAGGAGAGAAAGATAGTGATGAGACCAAGATGGGGCAGCTGTTCAGGGCCTTCATGCAAATTCATTCCCTTCGTTTAGCCTAGTAGTGAACAGATATCCTCAGTTCCCCCTCCCCCGGCCTCTTAGTCCAACCTGTCTTCCTTACATGCCCCTCTTTCTCTCTCTGCCCCATTTCCCCACCACCACCACCCCCCCCTCTGCTGGAGAGGTGGCAAAAAGGAAGGACCAGTGGAAGGCCTGCCAAGGGGGCCTGAGAACTGCAGCCAGTGTTCCCAGACGCACACAGATGTGCTTTCCCTGTGAAAAGAAGCCCATTCATCTCTGCAGAGAGAGAGCGGGGGGAGGCATTGGCATCAGGGGGTGGAGGGGGCAAGTGTCAGCAAAGGCTGAGAAAGGGAAAGAGGCTGCTGTTAAAAATAGGATAAAAGAAGATGGAAAAATGCAGAGCATTTTGTTAAGCAGCACTTCGAAAATGTGCTGCAGCTGGAGAAGCCATTGGGGGCTGGGCCGTGCTGGCCCCCCCCCCCCCCCCACCTCCCTCTTCCTCTGAGAGAGGGTCTGGAAAACAGCCCAGAAAATGCACACAAAGAGAGCCTTCCTCTGGGGAACTCCACTAGTGATAGTGGGTGGGGGGAGGAGAGGGAAGGGGGCGCAACAGGGCATATTTCACAACTAATATGGAGCCACAGAGGCAGAATCTTTGTGGGGGAGACCTCCTACTCCCCAGTCACCCAGCTGTGAGCCCTCCCCTCGCCCCCGCCCCCTCCAGTGAATACATTTCTGATTCTTGAGCCCTGCCACTGCGTGATTCTGAGCGAAGATCACAGCACAGCGAGTGTGTGTGCTGGGAGGGGGAAGGAAATTGGGGGGTCCCCTTTGCTCCTGCGGGGGACACAATGCATGCCATTTTGCCAGCCATTAAAACTAGGCCCCTGGTCGCATTCTACAAGGCAGAAAGAGTTTGAACTGTAGGTTAGTACCCATCACCTCAGACCTAGTTCCTGGGCCTCTAACAAGGAAATGCCACCGACGTACCATTGAACTGACCTGGCCAGAGCTCAGCTGGTGGAGCAGTTTTTAGGAGCCTACCTCAGCTTGCTCGCTGAGAGCAGTCAGGCCCTATGAATAGGGATCGGAAACGTGCCCTGGAGACAGCTTGTGCCACCGTTGCTGCACCAAGCACGAGCTCCGTTTTGCTGACAATTCAGCCGAGGAGGAGCAGGTGGGAATAAAATGGTCTCACACCCCACAGGAGGTCACACACCAACATTGCTCTGAGGCAGCCTCCCAAGTCTGATCAATCAGCAAGGAGGCGCTCTGATTGCCTCAAGACCTGGAACCATGGGTGCCAGGTATGCAAGGCAGGGGAAGCCACTGCCCTCCCAAACCGCCAGCCTGGCTCCGTCCACACTCTGCCCCAGAATGCCTTCTGTAGGTGTACTGAGGGCAGAATGCTGCCCCTGAGCTACTGCCCTTTCCAAAAAGCTGGGGCCACATGCCACCCGCCCTCACCATGCTCGGGGGACATGCTGCCCCGCCTCCCCGTGGTGTGGAGAGAGGGGAGCGGGAGGCAACTTGGTTCCCATGGGGGGTGGGGCCTCAACAGAAGGGGTGGGGTTGAGGCTGGGGGCTTGCCTCCTCCAGCCTTACCTTCACCCACCACCCATGTCTGGAATCCAGTACCACAAGGGGCATGCTTAGAAAGTTAGGGCTCCTAGTGAGATGAGGACAGGCACCCAACTGAAGTGTCACAACCTCACCCCATCAACTTTGTTGGCTCCTTCTCTACCTGATGTACCAGAAGAGCTGAGCGATTCGGGGAAGACAGGTGGAGGGAGGGAAGGAACGAAGGGCCTGGTTTAGATGAAGCAACTCAGCCATTAGCACAGGATGAGCCTGTACCAAACCTTTGGAGATTCCCATCTGGGCACAGACGGGCAGATTTACACACACAGCAGGAGTTACAGCAGGTCTGACTAGAAAGCAGGGAAGGAATTTCCAGGCCAGTGCATCAGGTCCAAGTAGGATTCAGGGATTCATCAGAACATTTCAAGCCAAACATCAGAATGTTCCAAGTGGTGTCAATTTTAATTTTCCTATTCTGGAGAGATATCTATATTTAAGCATTTCCCCCCCTTTTTAGCTATTGAAATGTTCACAGTTGTGGGGAATGATGGGGGGGTCAGAATCATTTAATGACAGTGACATTGAGATTCCAGGAGTTAAAGCTTTATAAAACTGTTGAAACACAAAAGATCAACATCATCTGACAAAATATACAAAGCAAACATCCTTATGTCAAACTCCAGTAAATTCTGAAGCAGCATTTTTCTTACTTAGCCCATCTGGAAATGCTGATTATTATCCATGGGAATATATTTTTCATTGGTAAGTATGTGCATTTATGGTGAAACTGATATTCATCAACAGAAATCTAAGCCTTCAAAGCCTACTTATGAAATTCTCCAAGCCTTTATCCTGTCTTTGGGGCATTCAAGGTGTTTATGCAAATAACCCCATTGAAAACAATGGGACTGTTTGTATAGTAAGGTACTAATAAGGTGGGGCAGAATAAAACTCTTAGTAGGTATTTCTGTCACCTCCTAGGCTAGGTTGTAGTCTTGTTTATTGCTGAACAAAAAGGAGACCCAGTCTGGTTGCCCTCAGCAATCAAGACCCATTTAACAAAGGGATGCTAAGGAGCTTCAGGGGGTAGCCGAGTTAGTCTGTTACAGAAAAAAAACAGCAAGCAAATGGTCTGGTAGCACTTTATAGACTAACAAAACATATAGATGGTATCATGAGCTTTCGTGGGCACAGCCCACTTCTTCAGATGACCAGAGTTATGATTAGAGGATAAGGAAACTCGAAATAAATAGGAGAAGGGATGCTAGTGTATGATCTACAGTGGGACACACCTCGCCCTTAGGGTTTGTTGAATGCCGCTTGAAAAGATTGATGGAAATTTCCTCTTCCTGAACTAGCATAATTTCAGCCATCTCGCCCATTAAACAGGATGACCTTACTTATCACTAAGCCAAACAAACTTGTGTATAATGGCAGAGCCCTACTGAAACATCCCTAGCTGCTACAGAAGATTCTGCCAAGAATATTTCAGTTTCCAAATCTGAATACTACCATCAGATCTGTTTCCCTCCACCAGTTTTGTGCTAGTCCTGGTACCCGGCTGACAACTAGAGAGAATGATGGCATCTTTCATTCTACTGAATGTAGGGTGACCAGGTGCCAGGTTTTCAACTGGAAACTCTGGTTAAAAAGGGGACATGACAGTGCCCAGTCAGATCTACTGATAGAACAGCTAAAGTCCAGTTACTGCAGGTGGGGAGACATTGTGTTATTATTACTCATGCCAGTTTCTAGTCAGCTGGGGCTACCTCCTATCTGCTTTGGTCATCTGCAGCTCCCAGCCTTGGCAAAACAGGTGAGTTTCTGCTGCAGCCAGATGTTGGGGTGGAGGGGAAATGCAGTGAGTGATGGGGGAGATGGGAAGAGGAGAGGAGAGGGGCAGAAGCTCAGTGGGAAGAGGCAAGGCAGGGCCAGAGCATCCAGGGATGAGTCAAGGCAGGGGCAGAGCCTTGGGACAGGGCAGGGACGGAGCCTTGGAGAGGAAGAGGCAGGGCAGGGGCAGAACCTTGGAGGGGAAGAGGTGGGGCAGGGGAGGTTTCAGCACTCTTGCTGGGATGCCTGGTTTTCAAATATTACCAGGTTGGCAACCCTAACTGAATGGTACACCCTGGGTAACGGTAGCGTATGAGTCTTGCCTCAGCTTACCCCTCTACGGGTGCTTCCAATCTCCTTGTCCCTCATCTGCCAAGTAGAATAAGAAAGTGCCAATGGGGGAGGTTCTAGGACTGTGTGGAGGCCTCTCAGAGAGTTGGTAATGCTTCACTTTGTACTGGTGACCTAGAAAAGTGAAGGGCTCTGCTTCTTAGAAGGAGCCTTTGGAGCCACCTTACCATGATGGCACAGGGTACCTTCTTCTGTGGATAGACGGTTACATTCCTGGCTGCCTAAATCCAGGGCAAGAAGTTGACTGATCCAAAACAGAGTCTTCGCCAGAAAATGGACAAGCCCCTCATAACCACACAGTGACTCCCAGGCTGCCCAGCACTTGGCTGGGCCAGCAAGACCCTGAAAACAGAGCTCAGCTGGCGTAAGGTGTCACCTCCACTCCTGCACTTGTTCAGAATGCAATGGGAGATGCAGGTCCCAATCCTGTTCGGTGCAGAGAGTCTCCTGCAAAGGGCAGAGCACCCACATTTCCCAGCAAGGGAGGAAGGCTCAGCCCCCCAACACTGTCAACATTTGCACTGTGAAATCACCTGATTTTCCATTAAGGCTGGGGCCACAAGGTGAGTAGCGATTTAGTTTATCTGACACCCACTTGGCCCCCTTAGCCATAAGACCCCAGATTTGGATCCCCCCTTGAGCACTGCAGGTTTCCATGCACTAGGCTAGGGGATGGCCTGTTGGGGCAGTTTCTCCTTTTTGTTTGGGAAATTAAACGTTTACAGAAGACAGCCTGGGCTACAGACACATAATGAGCAGACCAGTGCCCTGAAAGCAGCAATACAGCAAATACACCCCAACCGTGCGGTGTCATTCCACAGCCCCACCCAATCCACCCCCCTCAATGCCCCTTAGTCCTAACCTGCAGCATCCCCTGCTGTCATGGCTCCCTGCTTCCCCCAAACACACCCCTCAGCCGGGAACCTGCTCTTTGGTCTGCTGCCCTGAGCCACACTCCACTCTGCTCCTCCACTCCCATCCAGCTCTGCTAATGCCCTCTGGGCTGACAGCGACAGGCCACCTTATTACATTAATCTAAGGGCTCATTTTATGAGCTTCAATGCTGAGCTGAAATTCCAGTCCTAGTCCCTCAAAGGCCTCTGATTCTGCACCGCCTTCCTCAGCAACAGCCGCCGCCAACAGCCTAAGCAGACAGAGCAAGTGATGCAGTAGTTACATTTTTACATGCAAAAGTTAACCATGGATTCAGGATGGGCCCTTCACTTTGAGGCTCATAACCAGAGAAGAGCAAACCTTTCCTGGCTGTCTGCACCGCACCACCCAGCCCAGCTGCAGCAAGTTACGCTCTTCCATCTCTGTGACGCAAAAAGAGGGATAAACATTCCAGTTGCAAATTCTTGCATTTTTAAAACAGAACCCCTTCTCCCATCCAACCCCCCAATTTTTATGGTCCAGTTAAACTCCAAGTCACGCTTTCCCCTGTTCATATCACTCCATAATCTTATCTGACTTAGAGTGCAATGTAAATAAACTCTCTCTAGCATCAAAGGCAAAAATTCTTCTGTTAGGGCAAGTGACTCAAAGTTTGAGCAAAGCTGCAGTTTTGTATCACAAAGGGACATTTTTACACTTCGGTTTTCCTTCTGTTTCTTTTATCAACATGAGGGCCATCAAAACAAAATAGCCTCCTCTTCTTAAAGAGATTAGAAGGCAGCATAGGACTTAGATGTGTGACCAAAGAACAGGAGGAGCAGAAATGAAAGTGTGGAGTGGTATATACAAATAAGGGTTTCCTCTCAAGTAAAATTAGAAACTCTTCTAGACCATAAAGGCAAGAAAAAAACCCAAAAGGTAGATTAAAGTACAGTAGAGAGAACTGAGAAGAAGAATCTGCTACAAATAATCAGAGGTCCTGCCAGGGAAATCCGATTTCTTTTTCAGATACTGCTACATGAAAGCCCTGAGCTAACGTCCGTTGAGGCCAATGGGAGTTTTCAAACAGGCTTTGGCGCAAGCCCTGATTCCTGCAGCTATGATATTTCACAGACCCTGCTGGAGGACAGGGGGCTAGGTCACAGGTAC
Organism: Pelochelys cantorii; assembly: GCA_032595735.1. Classification (NCBI taxonomy): domain Eukaryota; kingdom Metazoa; phylum Chordata; order Testudines; family Trionychidae; genus Pelochelys; species Pelochelys cantorii. Next base: position 12,040,164 of record CM064352.1, read on the forward strand.
TCCCATCCCTTCCAGAGCACATTCTTGCAGAGAGGAGGAGAAACACAGAACTTGTCCAGAGCAGCGTTTGAAGTGCATCCAAACGGCGCAAGCACAGACTGCATCAGGGCAGAGACCCGGTGTGGTGGTCAGACAGGTTACCCACAGAACTGAGCAAATAGCCACCTTCAGAAATGAGGGGGCTTGCATCCAAAAGGGAATTTTAGTTCCACCACAGCCTGCCTCCTGCTAACATAGCAATGCTTGAGCTTCACTACCATGACTACTGGTGTGCACACACACATGCATACACACACACACACACACACACACACACGCATGCACACACCAAACCCCAAAAATGTTTTTCATTCAAATGCTTGAATATTTGCCAAGAATGAATTTCGAATGATACATTTGATTGTAAAATTCACCAGTTCTGTTGCATTCATCATGTGTTTTCATTGCTTTCCCCTGAACAGCCTAGCCAATTTCTATAACTACCAGTGGGGGGGAAAAGGGCAGGGGGCCAGCACACACCCTATGCAGCGTCGAAGCCTACACAACACATGATAGGCTTACATGGGACATAAGTGAGGCAATAACCTCGTATTGGCTTTCTGCCCAGAGGTCACTTTCGCCCAGCCTGAATTTTATCTTAAGTGCTTATTTGGCCCTGCGTTCCCATAGTATGTGAACATCTGCCTGTTTTTAATGTATCTATTTTCACAAACCCTTAGGGAGGCCAGGCAGTGCTATTATCCCCATTTTATAGAGGGAGAAACAGAGGCACAGAACGACTTAAGTGATATTCCCTGCTCTGCTGCAGGCACTGGACAATCCCATTTCTTTGGAAGTGTTCATGTTGAACATGCAATTTGAGATTTACAGGGTGTCAGTTAGTGGCAGAAGAAAGCACAAATTGCAGCATGACTGTAGTATTCCCAGTCTGAACAATCTACAGAGCAAGAATTAGTCATTGATTATATTTGTAATGACTTTCAAATTATGAATAAATTGGAGAATGTCATGGTCTGGGGGAGGCGGGCAAATAAAAAGCTAAAAATGATGAGTGCTTGTATTACACTGTCATGCAAAGACCCCCTCCCCCCAGTCAGGCTCATAGCCCCATGGGGCTAGGTTCAGTACACACATTTTGTCAGTTGTCCGTTTCTAACTTGGGTTCAGCTCCACAAATGGGTAGTTCTGTGAAGAAGAGGTAGGAGTTTCCAAGCCACAAACAGAGGAAGACACCCACTGATCATCCAGCGGTTTGACACTTTTACCTGTACACGAGTATGGAAGGTCCACCTGGTTTTTGGTGTTATTTCTGTGCATGTCTAGCCTGTGAAAGTCACGTGCAAGGGAGAACAATTACTAGGGTATCACCTAAGAACCTCAGTCATTGATCAGTCCCTGCCACTCCTGGGCTCAGAATCTGTTTGACAAATGGGACACGTGCACAGGACAGACAAATGGATCAGGGGGATCAAGAGACCCACAAATTTGGTCGTAAAGTTGGAACTACAGCTCTTTGCTGGGTGAGGCAATGCTGGATAGTATCAGATTGCGAACATCGGCTGGGCATAATGGTAAGTGGGAGAGCTTACCCCTTTAAAGAGACTGTAGTCTCTCACTCCGAGTTAATTGCAACACAGGGCTCTGAACTAGGGGGGAGTAGGAGAACGAACGAAGTCCTAGCTGGAGAATTCTTTCATTGACCAAAAAGAAAACCAAGACCTTTGACTTCCTACAGAAGCCATCTCAAGGAAATGCTTCCAAATGTAATACTGTTCCCTAGTTCTTATGTCGCTCTTTTCATCAGCAGAGCTCAGAGAAAAGGAGGTGAAGATCATTATCCCAGTTTTACAGATGGAGAAACTGAAGCACAGAGGAACTCCTGCAAAGCCTCCCAGGGGCAGAGCCAGGAATACAAACCATGTCTCTGGAGTCCAGTTCCCATTCTCTATCCACCTAGCAGCACTGCCGTCTTATGGACAGCGTGTGTTACTGGCATTCACATCTTCCCTGAGAGGACTGCCCCGTTTTACAGATGGGGAAAACGGGGCCCAGCCTCATTAACATAACACTGAGATTAAAACACAGAGGCCTCAGGGGCCTGTGTTCAGTGCAAACTATGCCCCCTTCACAAACAATCTACAAGGAAGTCAGTCCAGATGGAGGATGGGCCAATTCTAGTAACCAGGTGCAGAACCACAGTGGAAGGGACCAGCAGTCTGGCTTGCTCCTCAACGCACAATCTTCTTTGCCATCAGCAAAGGCCCAAAAGAGGAACTTGTAAGAGCAAGGCCTGACATTCCATCAAGCCCAAGACAGAAGTGTATGTTCACGCTACAGTGGACCTGCTGACCCACCCCCGGCAGTCTCAGCTTCAGAAGAGAGAGCACCAGGGCATCTCCAGCAACGTCACTTCACAGGAGTCCAAATCCTTGCCTAGCAGTTATCCACATCACAAGAGTCAGGCGCCATGGTAAGCTACCCAGATGAGCCAAGGGGAGAACAGAATCTGGATCCCCAAACATAGGCCTGTACCTCATGAGCTAAAAGGAGAATTTCTAATTGGGCTAAATAACACTAGGGCTTTTATCTTTTAGGCCTATCGCCAGTAGAGGGAGACAGTCACAAGTTTGCTTTCACTCCAAGAGCTGTTTTTTAAGCAGGGGGGCCATGTCTCCCCCGCCTTTTGAGAACCTGAACTCCACCTGGATACAACAGGAGGACACACAAGGTTCAGCCCCCCCGTCCTGTGGCTCCTGACCAGAGATGGGTGGCAGGGCCTGTTCCTGGCTATCATGACAGATGGACAGCTGGGCCAGATTTCAGTGAATGGCATGGTGACCGGCTGCTTGCCTCACCGTTGCCCCCTATGACACATCCCCACTCACTGCTGCAGTCCTGGAACTCTGTTAGAAGAGTCAGTGTGCTAGGCCCTGTACAAGCATTTCAATCAGAAGAAGGCAGACCCCTGTCCCAAGGAGCATACAATCTTATATCAAGACAAGATCTGGGCAGAGGACAGAAGAAGAGTGGGGTGGGGAGGATAATAAGATAACCTTAAGATTAAGATAGTCCAGTAATCAGTATAACCTTAAAAAACAACAAAAGAAGTGGGCTGTGCCCACGAAAGCTCATGTTACCATCTACATGTTTTGTTAGTCTATAAAGTGCTACCAGACCATTCATTGCTTTTTAAGTTTATCCTGTACAGACTAACTCGGCTACCCCCTGAAGCAGTGAGCAGTAATTATTGCTCAACCCAGCCTTGCTGTGGTCAGATAAGAGGTTTCCATAGGCACCACCGTAAAAGAGGAAGTTGGTGTCTTTTGACCAGGAGGTTGCAAAGTTCCTTGAAGAAGCTGTCCTCCAAAAGACCCAGCATGCTGCTCCTTAGATGAGAGCTATCTGCCAAATCCTGCAGAGGACACAATTAAAATCCCCTCCATGCTCACCAAGGCACTTTCAACTCCTCCCCCACCTTTTAGTAGAAAGAAGGCCTACCTGTGTTGTAGTGTTCTAAGCCAGTGGGCACTTCTTGAATGGCTGACTCATCCCAGATTGGGTAGCAAATCCTTTGCTGGTAGCAGGTGGACTGCAACCCACAGCTCATCCAAGGATCTTCATAGGGATTGGCAGCACCCTGCCTCAATTACAAGGGAAAGACATCAGCTGAGAATCAGATCTAGGCACAAACGTCACAACTGTTTGTTCCAACAAAGTCTCATGAAAATGTCTTCCAGGAGAAATTTCAATGCCGACATTTTGTTCTCAGTCAGATAAAAAGATATTTTGCCGGGGGGGGGGGGGGCACCGCGAGCTGGGAAAGAAAAGGTACAACAGGCAATTCAAAAAGGAAACAAAAATCCAGAAGGGTGCAGAAAGCCCCGAATATTTTCCTCCGCCCACTTCTTCAGGCATGAGGGATTTGGAAAGTGCAGCATGCAAAGACGTAGGCTGACACGAATCCAAACAGCAAAATGTCTATTTTTCGTCCTTTGCTCATCAGCAGCCCGCAGCCCAGAACAAGCTCCAGTTAGCGGGGATCCACAGCCACCAGTTAAAGCAGGCAGCAGAAACCTGACAGACAGAAGCTATGCAGCCACTTCCAATCCAGCCCTCCCCCAGAAATCACTCTGCTCCATAGTCTGTTGCCTACGGGTGCAAGCTGCAACCCTTGTCACCAGAGGGGGAGAACTGAGCTAATATTTTGTATTACTTCCCTCCTGCTCCCCATCTGTTTGGGGGCCAAAACTAGCTGATGGAGTCATAGAATCCTAGGGCTCAAAGAGACCTCAGGAGTCATCGAGTCCAGCCCCCTGCCCAAAGCAGGACCAACCCCAACTAAATCATCCCAGCCAGGGCTTTGTCAACCTGGGACTTAAAAACCTCTAGGGATGGAGATTCCACCCACTCCCTAGGGAACCCATCCCAGTGCTTCACCCCCCTCCTTGTGAAATAGTTTTTCCTAATATTCAACCTAGACCTGCCCCACTGTAACTTGAGATCATTGCTCCTCGTCTTGTCATCTGCCACCACTGAGAACAGCCTCTCTTTGGAAGCCCACTTCAGGTAGCTGAAAGCTGCTATCAAATCCCCCCTCACTCTTCTCTTCTGCAGACTAAATAAGCCCCAAACCCTCAGCCTCTCCTCGTAGGTCATGCGCTCCAGCCCCCTAATCATTTTTGTTGCCCCTCACTGGGACTCATTCCAATGCATCTACATCCTTTCAGTAGTGGTGGGGGGAGGACCAGAATTGGACACAGTACTCCAGATGTGGCCTCATCAGTGACTTCCCTAGATCTGCTGTCAATGCTCCTACTAATACACCCCAATATGCCGTTAGCTTACTTGGCTACAAGGGCACCCTGCTGACTCATATCCAGCTTCTCATCAACTGTAATCCCCAGGTCCTTTTCAGCCGAACTGCTGCTTAGCCAGTCGGCCCCCAGCCTGTAACAACTGTAACAATGCTTGGGATTCTTCCGTCCCAAGTGCAGGACTCTACACTTGTCCTTGTTGAACCTCATCAGATTTCTCTTGGCCCAAACCTCCAATTTGTTTAGGATCCCTTTCCATTTGTGCCCATGCTTACGGCCTCATCATGCTACCTGGTAGTCCAGCAGCTATCAGGATCATCCAGCAGCCAGGCTGCCTTTTAATATCCATTCTTCACCCCGTTTTACCTAAGTCAGTTCTTCCCAAGGCACATAGCTCTTTGCGATATTTGGGTATCCCATTTTGAACAGCTCAGTATGTCGGGTGATTGGCCACAAATGAGGGTGCTAAGCCCATGAAAACCTGGCCCTGGGCACATCTGAAAAAGTGGACCCACCTGAACTGACCCTAAAATATGAGAATTAGTCAGTGAGACGAGCTGTATCGTGTAGAATGATTCATCTTGAAAGCACCTCGGTTGGGGAGCAAGCTGGGTCATTAGAAGGTCAAAAAGGCCTTTCAAAAATGCCATGAGGCATAGTAAGAAGTTAAGAGATCCCAGGTCTCTTGTCTTGTATTTCAGGACACTGAAGATCAGGCTTGCCAATTGGGGGGGGGGGCAAAAGGGGCAGTTGCCCCCAGACCTTATAATCACCACCAGAGCACCACACAGAACACTCCATGTAGCTCTGAGGGCTGCGCTGGCACTGCCCCTTCAACCCATGGCCTCGCCCCTTCTTGGAGCACGGAGCAGGTCCCTTCTGCCTTTCCCAGGGGTCCAGGGAAGCTGTTGGCTCCCTTCCTGAAGAGAATGACATTTGGATGAATATCCCTTCCTCATTGCCTTCCTGGGAATGATCTGTCCACAGAGCCACCTTCCCAAAGGAACGTTCCCCCAGAGAAGCATTCAGTGGTTATACCTCCGAGCATAGGTGACTGGTGCTTGTGAAGGGCAGGGGTGCAGAGAGAGCTACCCAGAGGAACTGGGAGGAAGCATGAGGGAGCACCCCATTGAACCATCAATATTTTGGCAGGGGCAGGGACAACAGGGGCGTGTTGAACTTCTAAGCTATGGTGGTTAGTGTGAGCAAGGCTAGACATTGAAAGGTTGTGGGCTCAAATCCCACCAGAGTTGCCTATGCCTCCCAACTGGTCTTGACCCATCCCCTCCACCCCAGGTGCTATTGGGACCACAAGGTACGTTTCCTGGGAGAGTCAGGCTGGTTTTAGCCCTATCATGATAGCAGTTTACAAGTGTCTAAAAGGGTGTATCTAGGAGGAGGGAGAAAAATTGTTCTCCTTGGACTCTGAGGATAGGACAAGAAGCAATGGGCTTAAATTGCAGCACGGGAGGTTTAGGTTGGACATTAGGAAAAACTTCCTAACTGTCAGGGTGGTTAAACCCTGGAATAAATTGCTGAGGGAGGTTGTGGAATCTCCATCTCTGGAGACATTTAAGAGCAGGTTGGATAGATATCTATCAGAGATGATCTTAGACGGTGCTTGGTCCTGCTGTGAGGGCAGGGGACTGGACTTGATGACCTCTCGAGGTTCCTTCCAGTTCTAGAATTCTATGATTCTATGTGACTTCTCCCTGCTCTCTCCCTCTCCCCTTCCCCCTCGTCCCCCCCAGGAACTAGGGAACCCACAGGCTGATTATAATGACTATAGTTTGTCCACACCTCAGAGGCTCCAGGGATGGAGGCACTGGGGAGAGGGACCATCGTCCATTGAACAGGTGATATCAGGAAACATGGAACCCCTGGATTTGCAGGGCCCAAACTCTTCCCCCAGTTCCTGCAGTGATCTGCAGTGGCAGAGCTACTTCTTGCACACAGGCAATGGGAGCAGTAAGGGGGTTTTGAAGAAGTAGTGAGATCATGGAAGGAGATTCAAACAGGCTAGAGTTGGAGGATTTGTCATTACTTCCATGGCAGCGATGGGCAATCTAGGCTAGTGAGAGGACCGCATGAGTGGTCCCCCTTCATCTCATGGGCTGCAAGACTGTCATAACCAAGATGGCCTCCCAGGACAGGGTAGTGTTGCTGACTGCGCTTGAGTGTAGCAGCGCTTGATTGGCTGCAGAGGGAGCTCTCACAGTCAATGTTGTGTGCAATCAGCACCCACCTCACTGCACGTGCTCTGGCTTTACGTGTGAGCCAGTTTAGTAACACCGGTAAGAAAAAAAAACTACACAGACAGAAACCAGCAGAATCTGGCAACCTTGCGCATGGGCAACAGTAAACATAATGTCTCACAGGCCACACATAGAAACCCGATGTGCCACGTGTGGCCCGTAGGCTGCAGGTTGCCCACCACTGTCCCACAGGCTCTCACAATAAACATGTGCCCCCAAGCACCAATCCAAGTGAGCACATCTAACAAGGAAGCAACGGGGTGCAAAGAGCAGGATCAATGTGCCCACGGGAGCCTTCCCAGCCCCATGCAGTGACACTGCCGTTACTCAAGATACAGAGAAACAGGCCTGTTTCAAGCTAGACTGAAAATGCTCTGAAAGTGAGTGGGGCTGTTTTCCCCGAGAACTTTGCTCTGCTGGCACAGAAATTCAGGGTCTCTCCAGCACAGCCCCACCTATCGCTAGCTCTGCACACACCGGGACCCCAGTAGGACTTCTGAGCTGACAGGCAGTAGGAGGTCTTGGCCCCAAGCTGTCAGGAACTCAATGAGCCGGAGACAAAGGGTAAGGGAGGAAGACAAGGAGGCCAGCAGTAGTAAGAGAAAAGAAATATGGTGCTAAATTCCATGAGTGTTTGAACTTAGGAACATCCATTGGTTAGGACATTGGGCTGAGACTCAGAAACCTATGGCAGAGGAGGGAAACAAATCTGGATCCCCCAAGTCACTTTCCTGCTATGAGATTTAATTTGCAAACTGTAGAAGAGGGTTTATGTTACCCTATCCAGAAGCACTGGGGTCTGATCATTGTTACACAGGGCTGGCTTTACATCAGTAAGTCCTGCTTGTCTAAGGTTTGTCCTTTATCCAGTGCCCAGATAAATCCAGACACTGAGGACACACGAGCTGGGGAAGGATGGTGGGGCTCTTCAAAATGGCATTCTCCTTGGACTCTGAGGATAGTGAGTGTGAGGTTGCTCCGCCAGAGTCCTGGTTGTGGAGGTGGGGTTGCACCATATCCAGAAGCACTGAAATGGCCAGTGTTCTGGGAACACATGCATGGCCATCCTAGACTCTGGGCTGCTCCATGCATAGGATTCCCATTTGCTCCAGTGAAAGTTTTGGGCAGCTGCAGAGTCCCCTCAGAAGGACAAAGCACAGTGCTTACTACCACGAGTAATGCCATCTCATGCAAGCCATGCTAGGTGTAAGACTTAACAGAACTGGGCCCTTGACATGCAACTCTGGAGGGCACCTTAGAGCTCCCAAGATGCACAACAGATATGGACCCAAAGCAGAGAGGATGTTGTAAACTAGCAACTGCTGTACGTGGCCCAGATCCTGGCTCTGTCCCCCACAAGAGGAGCAAAAGAAGAACATCGTTTAAGACACATGGCACATGCCCAGATACAGGAGTGTGGGTGATGAATAAACTCCAGGAGTCAGTTCTTAATCTACTATATATTTGAGAGAGTTTGTCTGTCTGTGCATGAGACTGTCTTCCTGTCTCTTTGTTCAAGAGCTCCTAAACGGTAAGAGGTAGGATCACCAAGTTCGGTAGGCAGCTTCCTATTATCATAACTTAAAGCAAGGTCAGGGTTTGGTTGGGCCAGGAAAATGGGATGTGCCTGGAATGAGATTTCTGCATGGTTTTATGAGAAGCAAAGAGACAGAATCATCAGGCAGATGAAAGGGGCTGGGTGGCGGTGCACACGTCCAGGACTGGCACGTCCAGGACTGTACCAGCCCCAAGCCTCCCACCCCCCAGATGTCCTTCCCATCATCCAGGCTGAAGTCCCCTCTCACCTGATTCGTATGGGGATGTTGCTGGCTGTTCCCCTACTTCACGGAGACAAGGGAAAATGCACAATTTGCTCCATTCCTCAGTCTAGCTGGGAAGCACAAGGGGCAGATGAACCTGGACCTGCCCCAGGCGAGGGACATGCACCCTTCCCCAAGCTGCTGAAGTGAGAGAGGGCTGGAGTTGTCATACTGAACCCTCATCCCCAGCCCCATCCCAGAGCCATGATTTAAATGAAACAAAACAAAAATTGATTGAGTAAAGGATCCAAGCAATGCTGGGTAAATCTCCTAGTAGTAAATAAATCTGAGATGTAAAACCAGAGTAAAAAGCATTTGATCCCAATCAATCAAATGCTTCCCTCAATTAAATTCATGGCAACCAATCTTTTGGTGCCAATAACAGCAGGATCAAGCCCAGATTAATGCCTGGCCGCAGGGTTATTCCATTCAAACGAGCCAGGTAACCTCCAACGCAGTGAGAGATGGATGTTGTCACCTGTGATAACAGGAAAAAGAGCTTTCTTCCCCTCACACCCTGTCCCAGCTGTTTCCAGGCCTGGGCTCTCCATCACTGGCCACACATTAACTATTTCCTTCCCACTCTGTTCCTCCTAAAACCATGTGGAGGTCAGTGGAACCCTGAGGTATCTGATCTCTGGAATGATATATTTTTTTCCAAGAAGAAAAAATGTTCCCAAATCAGAAAAGAAAAAATATCATTTTGCTGCTGACGGGGGTGAGGAGATGAAAGATTTTCTGTGGGGAAATATGTCCATTTTTCATAAAAGAAACAGCATTTTTTTTTCTCTTTCAAATCATAGAATCCTAGGGCTGGACGAGACCTCAGGAGGTCATCGAGTCCAGCCTGCTGCCCAAAGCAGGACCAACCCCAACTAAATCATCCCAGCCAGGGCTTTGTCAAGCTGAGACTTTAAGAAAAAAAATCAATAGATTGAAGCTGAAATTTTTCACTCTGAAGTGATCAAATAATTTCATTTTTATGTCTGAGCAGAGATTTTTCCAGAACTTTTTGTTGTGTGAAAATTTTCACTATTCCAACTTTGTTCCATTTTGGGACAAGAAAGAAAGAAATAAAACAAGCAAAAAGAACTAAAACACTGAACTTTATTTTAAGATGGAAATTCCACTTTCCAACCAACTCTACTTAGCACCTAATTTTAGCATCCCAAATCCATAGTTCTCATGTGCCCTACCTAGGTTATTATTCTGTACTTGTCATTCGGGTGGACGATTGCCTGCTGATGCAATTTTAAGGTGTACATCTGTGCCTATGTGATCGAAATACCAGAGACACTGGGATAGAAGGTTAGTTTCAGGCCCCTGCGACAGCCTCTTTACCCAACTCCATCAGTATAAGGAAACAAAATATCCCAGCTCAGGAATACTTGCAACCTCTTGCAGCCACTATCATTGCAATGGGAGAGCAGATCAGTGGCCGGCTGGCAAGTGGTTGCTGTATTTGCTTAATAGCCACCCATGTCAGAGTGTTCTATATTCCATATAATGTTTCCTCGCACTGTTGCCCACCTTCTCCCAAAAGGCAAAACAGAATCTGGCCCAGAACCTTCCTCCAAGCTCCGATCAAACCTTGTCTGACATTTGAAAAATCAGGGATGCCTTTACTCCCAGCCCATTACATGTGCATTCATCCCAGAGGGTCCCAGATTTGGGTTAGGGCCAACTTTGGAAAAGGGGGCATGGATACATCAAAGGTCATTATCTTAACGTCATTGCTCTGACTCATGTAAGAATTGATGCTCCTACATCCAGCTCAGATTTGCAAGCCCAAGAGGTTCAGATAAGGTTTGGATAAGAGCTGAACATGTAGCGGCTTCTCTGAATTAACAGTATCTCTGAACTACTTGACATTAGCCTGTCTCTACTGCCAAGCAGAGTTTCTCCAGAGGCCTGCAGCACTGTGCCAAACTCCTTTGAGATAAAAGAAAAAGAACCCAACACCCTTCCTTACCATCACGCCTGGACGGGCCAGAGGATAAGGGGCTGGGCTTCCAATTGTTGTGTCCATGTAGTAACTCATCATCCCCAAGACACCTACAAAAACAGAAGTGAGTGATTAGCTGCACTGCCTAGGAAGCCTGATCTGACAGAGGGGCGGGGGGGGGGGGTGAGGTTGCAGGACTGGGTCCTTATTCCCAAGAGAATTCACACACAGAAGTCCTGTTGATCTCAATGCAAGGAAGGGCAGCAGAACTGGGGTTCAAAAGCAGAAGAGACCTACTAGGTCAGTTAATTTATCCCTGTCATGACCAGTGCAGGGGTGTTCCCAACAGTTTATTCCCAGGTGTCTTACTTAGACCAGTCTTATGTGGCTCTTGCACTTGTGAATAGCAGCCTCACACAGAAGGCCTGATCTGACACACTATTCACAGGCAACCTCAGTGAAAATGGAGATCAGTTAGCAGAGAGACCGTGCTCCTCTCCTGCCCTCCAGATGGATTAATCTGCTTCATGTAGGCTAAAAGAGGGACAGGCCCCAAGACCTCCCCCTCCCAAACACACAGGCCTGCAGCACATGCAGCTAGAATGGCATGTCACAGACTTTTCTCCCCCCTCTAGGAAAGGGAGCTGATTTCACCCTGGCACAATCAAACATCATCTAGATTCCAGAGCATAAGGCGAACCCAGCCCCACACTGACAGCCACAGCCCACAGAGAGCAGCAGTGAGAGCTCCCCTAACCCTGCCATTGCAGCCACGGAGGGCATAGTAGCTTGCTTTCACTCTCCCAGGCCCCTTCTCCCTATGGCATTGGCAGAGGGGGCCAGTTTTAGCCCAATTCAATGCCCCTTCCAGTCAAAGGGAGTATTTGAAGTCAGAGCCTCAGTGCCCGCTGTGGTGTTTTAATCATGTTGACACCTGTCCCGTACAGCAGTGTTTCTTAAACTTTGAGGCCACGGAACACCAAATAATAATATTTTTTAATGTGGAACACCTATGAAAATTTTCTCCCAAAAAAATTGTTGTCAGACAAAAAAAAGACAAAAACAAAAAAGAGGTCACGGCACACCTGTGAGTTGTTCACGGAACACCAGTGTTCCACGGAACATAGTTTAAGAAACACTGCCGTAGAGGACGGGACTGAGATCTTCAACCCAGGCACTGCATAGCCCAGCTTCTTAGCACCACGCTAGCTGCCAGCCCTAATACTTCAATCAGTCTGTGCACGTATAGATTTGAACAGTCTTATATTTATGTATTAGCTGTCTGCACCAGCCTCGGATGATATCAGTACAGTCCACAGAGCCACTCTGGATTCTACACTGCTTCACGGTAACTGAGATCAAAGTCTGGCCCATGTACCAAATGCACATCATTCTTTGACCTATTTATATCCTATTTCATGCACATGTATATGCAACCTGTTCTTTGTGGAGCGCATTCATCTGGAGCTGCTATGGTGGAGCCAGTTTAGCCTCTGGCAAAGGGGAGACTCTCCCTGTGGGCTGCTCTAAGTTACACCCGCCGACAGACAGCGATAGCCCTCATGGGAAAAATCTCCAAGGTTCAAAGTCTGCTCCAGTTCCCCACTTCCCCAGAGAGAGCTCTGTCGTGAACTTCCCTGTGCTGGTTGTAGTGGCCCTTTGCACCAACTCTGCTCACTGTGGGGGATGTTGTACCTGCCCTTTTGCAGAGCTGGACTGAACGGGCTGTCACATAGCTCCATGTATGTGTAAATAAAGCAGGAAATATATGTGCCTCTGCCCCACCAGTGATTTAGACTCCTAGGAGAAAATGTAGGGCCAACACGCTTTCCATTCCATGCGAAGCATGAGAAATATGTGTACTCAGTGTCACTTCCCCTACGTTCAGAGACTTTTGCCTGGAAGGAAACTGTAAAGAGGGAGTTGTCAGAGATTCACAGAGCTCTGTTGCAGGAAAGAACGCAGGGCCAGACAGCGTTACTATTTTTATAAATTTATTTATTTTAAAAACCCATTCCGCCACCACAGGAACAACTGTCAATGGCATAACAAGTCTCCACCCCGAGAAAGTAGTGACTCCATCGCTCTCTGGGGAATTGGTCATTCAGTTTCTTTAGACCCCCCCCCCCCGTGCCACTGTCTAGCTAGACTACTGTAACCAGAAAAACACTGAGCCCTCTTTGCCTTGACTTCAGCTTTACGCTTTATGTTCTCTGTCTTGCTCAGAGCTGCACCTCATCTGCACTAACCCTGGAAGGCTCTGTGACTCCAGGTCCTACAATGGCCAGTTAACTGCTTTTGCTGTTATATATATATCCTGGATCTGTAATTTCCACTCCAACTCATCTGATGAAGTGGGTTTTACATGTGAAAGTGCACGATATATTTGTTAATCTCTACAGTGCCACAGGACTGCTCATTGTTTTTACCCAAGACAAGGTTACATGTGATGTTCTTGCAAGCTCCAAACATCCAAAAATCATGAGTTGGGCTCCAAAAATAAAAATTGAAAAAAAAAAAATTGTAAACAAAAATCCTGAGATTTTTAGGCCACATACTTATAGATGTGTTTTTTCTCCTTGCCTTCTGGTTTTTTGAGCCACGGGGATGCACTTGGGTTATATTTTCAAGCTTTCCTCTGTGACCTGGAAGGATAGCAACTTTCAGCTTTCACTTAACAAAATCAGACAAGTAAATGGAGTTCTCATGACTCTAGAATCCAGGGCTTTAAAAAAAAAAAAAAACACACCCTTTAATCTTAGGATTTGTAATTAAGTCACCAGAGCTGACAAAACTGAATTTAATTCAGATTGTGCCATAATGTCAATTAAATAGTCCTAGACACTATAGGACACAATAATCCTTCATCTAAATCCACTTGCCGCTGTAATTTTACAACAGGGATTTTTTTTTAAGTGTGAGATTCTGTTCAGGCCCCTATATACCTTGCCAATCACCATGTTGTCAGAGCTACAATAGCTCTGCTATTAGATTTTCTTCTGCTGAAAAGATTTCAGTCCCCCAGTTAGGGATCAGAAATACTATGTGACTTAGGTCACCAATCACATATCTCAAGTTTGACTTCTTTTCCTTAACTTATCCAGATCCATGACCTATGGGCAGACTCAGAAAATTCAGTGAGGGCCTATGAGTCTATATGCCACTCTATGAGCAAACTTCTGATCCAACTGAAGTCTGTACAAGTTTTGATATTTACTCCCAAGATTTCACCCAATGGTTTTAGCCATGTGCATCTACACTGTAGGAGTTAATCGAGAATTGAAATTCGATCAGTACCAAACAATTTGTATGTTATAGAGCTATTTAAAAGGAAGGAGGTGATTTTTGTGAAGAAAAATCAATAGTTTGAAGTTGTATGAAACAGAACTTTATTTTGGTTACTTTGCAAAAATAAAAAAACTGAAGTTTTAAAAATGTTCATTCTCTCCTATTTTTCTTCATTTTGGAAGAGGGAATCAATAAAATAAATTTTGTCTCCCCCGCCACACACACATACTTTTGCAGTTTCCTTTTTCTCCCTTTCATCCATCTGTACTTTTCCCAAAGTTTTGGAAAACTGCAGACTAACAATAAGAAATTTGAAAAAGGGGAGGGAAATTCCCTTTCTTATATGGAGATGAGGTATAAGGCCAAGCCAAGTGTAACTGTACCCACACAAGAAGGGGGGTTGGTCCACTTAGCTCTGTTGCATAATTAAACAGTACAACTTTATGTTTAGATGAGGCTTGAGGGTTGATGTTCTTACACTCAGTGAATGAACTTTGTGAGTGCTAGAGTTACCTTAGCAAGCTGATGTTTCTGAGCCTTCTGCTGTGTGGTGATTTGGGAGGATTTCATCTGGACCATGGAAGATTTGTTAGGGCATGTCTACACCAGGAAATTATTTTGAAATAGCTACATTTGAAATAATAACTCCCAAAATCGTTGTTTTGAAATAAGCTTATCCCTCAAGGAAAGCAGAAGTACAGGTTTTGGAATAACCAGCCTGTTTTTTCAAAATAATGGCCTTGGTAGTGTGGACACTCTGCTTATTATTATTTCAAAATAAGGAGGGTTATTTTGAAATAATTCCCTAGTGTAAACCAGAGCAACCAGGTTCTGTGTCTTAATAGGGACCTAGCCAAACCTATGCTCCCAGGGAATGAGCTCTGGGATGGCATTGTAAAGAAAGCAGCAGGAGGCAGGAGTGTTTACATGGCTCCATAGAGTTCCCGAGTGCTTTGTCCTGGCTAATTTTTAAGGACTCAACTGATAAAGTTTCCACCTCTTCCCCAGAGGAATTTTTTCCACAACCTACTACATCTCTGTGTCCACGAATATCTCTGATGTTCAGGCTACAATTTTTCCCCCTTCAGTTTCCGACCTGAATCATTCCTCTCATTCTTGGGAGTTTACTCCTGCAGATACAATTAGATGGGTTTTATGGCTATCCAGGCAATTATGAGCTGAACTAAATTCTACCTTCAATTACACGGGTGTAACTGCAAAACAAATTTCCTGATTGCAATGGAATTATGCCACAGTAACTAGGAACCAAAGCAAGGTGAATACTATTTTTTTTTTTAAAAGTGTTCAAAAACATTAGGTTGAACTGCCTACTAGACTAACTATCCTATTATGTGAACAGACATAGATTCTATTTTTCTTCTCCTGTTTCTGCTTCTTGATTGGAGGACTGAAACTGGTTAAACACCTTTATGTGACCAATCACATACATGAAGTCAAACTGCAAAATTCCCAGGGAAGTTGAATGGGTTATTTAAAAAAATATCAAATCCTGGAGTGAGGTAAAATTTTTCAACTTAAAAACTAAACAACCAAAAATACCAAAATAAAAAAAAAAACAAAAAAAAACCACAACACCACACACACAAACTTTTCCATCAATAAAAGGGAACAAAAACACAAATTCCCACAGGGGAAAATGTCATTTTCAATTACATTTTTAGATAGGAAATTTATAAATCAATTAAAATTTTGGTTTCACTTAGACTTATATTTTTGC
Source organism: Pelochelys cantorii (assembly GCA_032595735.1). Classification (NCBI taxonomy): domain Eukaryota; kingdom Metazoa; phylum Chordata; order Testudines; family Trionychidae; genus Pelochelys; species Pelochelys cantorii. The sequence goes on from CM064352.1 coordinate 12,056,024, forward strand.
TTTCATTTCAGTTTTCAAAAAACTGAATAAAAAATGTTCAAATTAATATTATTTCATTGCAAAGTTCCCATGACAAAGCTTGTGAGCAAAAATTACTTGCCCTAATTTTCTTTGGGTTGGGAAAAAAACCCCACCATAACAAGTTTTGACCAATTCTAACACACATCTTTGCAGTATATATGTAATGGGCTAAAATAAGCTATTTTTAAAATAACCACTCTTGTATGTTCTAAGAAATTACCATACTGGCGTTAAAGATGGGGAAATTGAGGCACAAATACATTAAGTGACTTGCTAAAAGTCACCTAGCTGGTCAGCGATAGAGCCAGGGATAGAAGCTAAGTGTTCTGATTCTCAATATATGTCCTCTCCATTAAGCACACTGCCTTTTAGTACAGTTTTTGCCTTAGTCCATGTCTAGCTTCTGAGTCACTGTGTTATGCTCTGACCCTGCCTCTCTCTTAGGTTCAGTACCCTGCAGTCATAGTGTTGGTGGTCCCTTTAAGAGGGTGATGGGTACAGATGCAGGACAGAATTAGTGGGCTACTTACTACCCATCCCCTCCCTGTAAATCCAGGCAGGCCTTTGCCTCATAAGCACTGATAGATGAATAATGGGCCAGGATGGGGGCAGGGGAATTCAGCAGCCACATCTAAATGTTTCTAATCTTGATTCTAACCATCATTAAAAACAACAAGAACTCAAAGCAAGTGGTCTCAGCTGACTGGCTGACCCAAGGGTATTTAGTTATTGCCACTGGATTTTTGTAGTAAGCAATGATTTATCATCTTTGGGGAAAGATAGCCCATGGAAGTGACCTTCTTCTGCAGTACTTTTAACCCTTGAAATGCCAGCATTTTCCAGGCTGCCTGACCATTTAAAACTTGGGACAAAAAGTGAGTTTATAGCTCCATTAAAACATCATAAACCTGTTGAACTCATCAAGTTCAGGAACTGATTTAATATCTGATCTTCCCACCAAAGGGCTCAGATGGAACATGGCCAGCTGGCATGAGAGTTCTGCAGAGAAAACAATGTACAAGACATTTCTTTAATACCCTCCTTCCTCAGTTATCCTTTGAGGCCACTGTAGTTTCCCTTACCTCATTAATATTTAGCACTCTTCATTCGAGAATCTCAATGTGCATGTATTTTTATAAAACTCTCTCACCTAGAACATGTTATATACAACTTACTGGGGAGAAACTGAGGCCAGGAATAGTCAAGTCCAAACTCTTCAAAGACAGTCCCTTTACAGCACAAATATACTGTCCATATCACACTTCTGCTGAACAAAGATTAAATGACTTGACCAAGGCCAAATAGCAATTTAGTGAGTTGTCATGGGTAGAACCTGTTATCTTGACTCCCACACTCCTATCTCAAACACTACAATATGAAATGATTATGTCAGTTGGTTGACTCTTCCTTCAGCAGGTTTTTCCACCACAGAGAGGTTCCTGAAGGGAGGGTTCGTATAACCATCTCATGCAGAGTAAGGTAGTTATTGTAGTAGGGAGCTGGAACTTAAGCAATGTTTGTGGCACTGTAATACCCTGCACCCCCTACGGGACAAATTGGACTCTTAACTTAAGCCAAGATGACCTAATGCTGGCACACAACCCTTCCCCTGCTCCCTGCCCCCATTTTTGGGAAAAGTGCCTTCTGGTTAAGAATTCTCAGATTCTATACCTACCTCATTAGCCTTTGACAAAATTACTCCTCGGCAGCTAATTCCCTAATTTGATTTGAATAGTGGCCCCATTAACAGCACTGCAAGCCAGTTGGTAAACTGACAGCTGGAGGTCATTTCAAGGGCACCCAATGCTAGCCAAACACTTTGCTGATTAGGCAGGCACCTAACCCAAAGAGTTGCTGTAGTTACATCTCTCGCAGCTGCTATATATGAAATTGCAGGAAGATGCAGAGGGAGGTGGGGGGGGCAGTGAGGTCATTTGTTATTCCACGCCAGTGTTTCCAGCAATGAAACAGTTGGTTGAAAAAGCATCCTGGGTCAAGTCCGCAGCTGGTGTAAATTGACATAGTTCCTTTGTGGAGCTAGGTTCGTTTTCAGCAGCTGTTGAAATGCTAAGGGAAAATGGCCCAGTGGGGAAGGTGGCTATCCTGGAGTGTGAAGAACCCGTGTCCAGTTTGCTATGCTGCCACAGAGCTGGAGCAAGTCACCTTGGACCAGATGGTTAGATGTATTTAAATGCCTCGAGGCATTTTGTGCAAATTTAAAAGTGAGACTTTCGAGAGCAATTGACTCCCACAAATGAGGCACTCAGCATCTCTAGGCACTTAAATACATCTAACAATCTGGCCCTAGGTCTGTGCCTCAGTTTCCCATTGGGGATAATAGCACTTTCCGACTTCACAGGGATGAAAAGAGACTTGGAGGCAAGATGGTCAACTGAACGCGAGCTCTCAGTGTGACATTATGGTCAAGAGATCTTATGAGATCCTGGGCTGCATAAACAGGAGTCTCAAGTGGGAGCAGAAAGATTCTTTGTTACCTCTCTATTTGTGTAACTACCACTGGGCGGATTTGTACCTGGGATCTCTGGAGCTGAGTATAAGAAACTCTGCCCTCTGAGCTAAAAGCCAGCTGGTACAACTGCAATACGGTGTCTAGGTCTGATGCAATTCGAGAGGGAGGTTGGTATATTGGGGGTGGGTTCAGAGAAGAACCACCAGAATGATTAAAGGATGGGGAAGAAAACCTCAGAGTGTCAGACTCAAGGTTCTCAGACCATTGAGCTTAAAGAGAAAGTTATAGGGGTGACAGTACATAGATGGGAAACTTGGTGACAGTACGTAGATGGGAAACAAATATTTAATAATGGGCTCTTCAGTCTAGCAGAGAAAGATATAGCATGAGCCAACAGCTGTAAGCTGAAGCTAGACAAAGGCAGACTGATTTTTAAGGGTGAGGGTCAATTGTTCCACTGGTTAATTACAAAGGGTCATAATGGTTTTCTAAAGGATCTGCTCTAGGGATCATTTGGGGGAAGTTCTTTGGCCTGAGTTATACCAGAGAGCAGACTAGATGATCACAGTGGTCCCTTCTGGCTTTGGAATCTATGAATCTAGCTATATTGTGAGGATCAAAGGTTGCAAGGTGCCGGTGAAAGTACCAAAGATAAACATCTCGAAGAAATCTGGCCAGGAGAGCTCTGAGCCATAACTGGTTAAACTCTTTTAGCACCAAGACTTTCATAATAAAAATCAAAGCCACTCAGCAATCTGTGCTTGGGCCAGCATTTCCTGTTGTTTAAAGCAAACGTTCCCATGTAACACCAAATTTGCTTTAGTAGAAAGTTTTTTAAAATGACGGGGGGAAAAAGATCAAAAACATAATAAAATCAGCATGGAATAAATACTCACCAGTAAACCCCCTCTGCAGCCCACCCCCTCTCCCTGAAGGTATCAGATGGCAGAATCAGAGTCAATGGGACCTTAATAGCAAATTAGTGGCCACATGCAAAGCATCAAATTAAAGACTAATGGAAACATGGAAGACCTGACACTGCATTTCGCAGAGGCTCAAAGCTCCCAGTGACTTCCAGAGAGCCAGCGGGAAGGCTGGTTTTGCAAAAGATGCAGGATGGGGAATTGTAATCCTGCACCGATAAAGCATTTTCACCGTTCCCAACTTCAGCTGCTTTCAGAAGCAGAGAACCAAAGCTGGTGCATGACTGTGTTACATTTGTTCTTTTCCAGTAATGTAAGGGGGAAAAGAGGGGTACAAGCAATGTTTCCTACAAAGACATAAATGGCCAAATTATTAGTTGATGGAATCAGCTTCTCTACAAAAGTCAGTGGAGTTGCACTGATTTACACCAGATGAAAGTTTGGCACCAAACATTTTGCTGATTCACCCCCGCCGCTGTGGAAGAAAACTCTTTAACCCACTGAACAACAAAAAAAACATACACCAGATTAACAAAAATAATCTTGGCGTGTCTGTCTTTCACTGCAACTTTGTTCCAATACAGGTTCACTAATAATGCCAAGAGGCAACTTTCCACCCCACACAAGTAAAGCAGCAATATTACCTTAACCTCATTTAATACAAAAAAACATTTCAAAGGACCCTAAACAGGCCCAGATGGAATCAGCAAATAGATATATTTCAAATCAGCTACATGAAATTGAGAAGGAGTAAATATCCTAGCAGGTCACCAGCAAAGTAAATAGCCTGAAAATCAACATAAGGTAGAGTTTAGCATAGAGCCCAGAGCTTCACTTACTACTTTACTGAAAGACCAGAGAAAAGAGTTGTTTCCTCCACAGCTTCCCACACTTGTCTTAGGTCTCTTGCCAACTACCTGGTGAAATCCTCTGCACTAGAGCTAAAGAGGATGGAAATACCATAATGTTTCTAGCGGGCCGCCTATCAAATAGAAAGGGGGTGTGGTCAGGACAGCAAACCCAGGGCGGCTGGAAAGGGCCAGCTTTGAATTAAGCTCTGACACAGCACCAGCAGCAGGGAAGGGAAGCTAGTGAAGCCACCACTGCCAGATGTGACTATCCACAATGTGAGCATGTTAAAATCCCACTTGTGTTCACGAGAGTCAGAGAAAGCCTCTGTCGGAATCTGTCCCAGGGAGAGGGATTGTGATATTTGCCTTCAGTGATTTTTGAAGCCTTTATATGATTTAATAAAACAAATTAGCTGAGGATCTCCAAGCACTTTCCAAGTATTAGTTGGTTAAGCGTCACATCATCACCGGGAAGTATTAGTGCATCCCTCCATGAGGCGGGGGGGACTGGCTGAATGTACCTAAAGACACATATCCACATTTGAATTCTTAAGTGAATTTGCTTCACTTATGTTCCAATACCATGATAACGGGCATTAATATAAGGAATTAAATGTGGATGGAATAGATTTTTACTACAGACAATTCTTTCCTGTGAGTCTTGCCCCCTTGCTCAGTGTCTAGCTGACTGCCAGATTTGAGGCTGGGAAGGAATTTTCCCCCTGCTCAGACCAGCAGAGACCTGGAGTCGGGGGAGGGGAGGGCTTCCTCTGCAGCATGGGGCAAGGGTCACTTGCTGATAAGAACTAGAGTAAATGGTGGATTCTCTGTCACTTGAAGTCTTTACATCACGATTTGAGGATGCCTCTACTGACAGACATGAGTTATGTGGGCTTGTTGCAGGAGTGGGCGGGTGATAGGGTTACCAGGTGGCTTCAAAAAAAATATAAGACACACTTGATCTCAGACGGGGGGGGGGGGGAACGGCCGGGAGGGGAGCAGGGCTGCCCAGGAGGGGGGGGAACCTGCCGGCGGGAAGCAGGGCTGGTCGGGAAGGGACTGGGGGGAACGGGTCTGGCCGGGGAAGAATCAGCTGGCGGGGAGCAGGGCTGGTCGGGGGGAGTGGGGCTGGCCGGGGGGGAGAACAGGGGGAGAGAATCAGCCGACGGAGAGCGGGACTGACCCGGGCGCACACAGATCCCGGGGCACTGCCTGTCCTGCACTCGGTCCTGGAGAAGCATGAGCAAGTCCGGCCCCGGGGATTCCATCCCGCCCCGGCCCCGCCCCCCCATGTAGTTGTGTACTGCCTGGCTGGTAGACACACTCACACAGTGTGAGTGTGTCTACCAGCCAGGCAGTTCACAACTACGTACGGATACTCCTAATAATAATAAACTTATCTAATTAGAAAATACCGGACGTTTTATATGTCCAGTATTTTCTCAATTTGTTTCCCGAACAGAACCCCCAAATACCGGACTGTCCGGTTCAAAACCAGACACCTGGCAACCCTAGCGGGTGAGGTTCTGTGACCTGCAATATGCTGGAGGTCAGACCAGAGGCTCATGATGGTTCCTTCTGGCCTTAAATTCTATGAGCTTATTATTAGTTTCCTGTGGAAAATCTCTAGACAATTTACTTGCTAGAACATTTTCAGAAGTGGCCAGTTTTAATACTCATAGGAAATGAATTTAGAATTTACAGTTAATCATTATCCAGTCAGGAAACTGAAATACGTCATGTGACCCAGGTGTCCAGTCAAAGCAGCTTGAATATTGCATGCTCACAACAAACTGCATGAGATCAAGCTGCAGATCAAGCATTCTTTTGCAGAAATTATTCAGGGAAAAAAGTTTATCTATAGGGGTGCATCTACACTGCACAGTAGCTCGAAATAAGATACGCAATTCGAGCTATGCAAATTGCGTATCTTATTTTGATCTTATTTTGAAATAGCTTCTTTCGTAATTTGGTGCTGTCTATACAGCACCAAATTTCAAAATAACCCGCTATTCCAAAAAGTCCCTTACTCCTTGTGGAATGAGGTTTGCAGGGATGTCGGAATAGCGTGCCCGTTATATTTCAAAATAACGGGATTTCTGTGAAGACGTGGGTAGCTATTTCGGGATACTCTGGTATCCTGAAATAACATTGCAATGTAGACGTAGCTTAGGTGTTACATGGCATCCATCACCGTAGCACCTAATTGCTTTCCAGGGAATTAAATATGCAAAGTGAAGCCCCTCGTGGACTTTATGGCATCTCTTGCTCTTCTGGAATCCCTGCTTCTAGGAGGGGCTGTTTGTTCAAATACATACAGGAGCAGATTTATGAAGATATTTTGTTATCTACAATAGGTACCTAGTAGGGTTTTCAATCTGCATCTTTACTCTCCTAAATACCTTTTAAATCAGGCCCCCATAATTTGTGATTTTTTTTAACGTATGGGTGAAGTTTCTCTGAATAATGAATAAATTCTAGAAATCTGCTGATCTCAAAAGATTTCCACCCTCTTGGGCCGATGTCCTATGAAGACAATTGCAACCATGAGATTTCAGGTTCACCAAGAGGGATCAGAAGATCAGCCCCTTTGGGGTTTTAAGCCTCAAATCCAACATCTCACCTACCCCCCCAAATTCTAAGGGGTTCCATTTTAGCCTTTCCCTGCATTATTGAGAAATATGTGACAACAGGTGTCTTAATGGCACATTACCTGTGGAACTCACAGTCATAAGGAATGCATCATTCTTGCAGCTATTTTAGTCCAGGAAATCATTTACAGGGTTCCATATTTTAAGGAAGGAACCCAGTCTTCTGGGCTTTGATAAAAAAAAAAGGCTCTTTCAAATCTGAGCCAATAAGAATGGAATATATCCAACAGTCAACGCGTAATTTGGGCAACTCTTCCCGAGGCTGGAGGATGATGGCAGCTGCAAACAAGATGTCTTTGAGGTGTGTGGGAATGAGAGTTTATTTAACTATAGCAATTGATTATTTATATTAACAGTAGCACCTAGAGGCCTCAACTGGGAGCAGGGTCCTATTGTGCCTGGCATTGTACATATAACTAGGCAGAACCAGTCCCTGTCCTAAAAAGCTTTCAATCTACATAGACAAAGGGAATATTATTAATCCTTTTTTGCAGGTAGTTTAATGTTAAACACAAACTCATACAGAAAACCTGACTGAATCTAGCACTGAAGCCAACTCCACTATGTAATAGCCTACTCTTTAGCCACAAGTCCATCTTTTGAAGCAAGAAAAAGGAAGTACATATAACCCTCTACCATTGATGGGCCAGAAGGCTCCATCTATTCTGTACCCGGCACAGAGCCATATTCTGTGTCAGCATTTAATGAGCAGTAATCAATAATCAAGATACTAATTAATGACAGTGTCTCAAAAATGAATATCCACATCAACATTCTGCAGAAACTTTTTTTGGTTTTGCTTAAGGATTCTTGGGTATTGGGCACAAAAAAAACTCATTTATTATTGGTTTTAGTCATACATTTGTTTTAATTTATCTACTACCCATTCCCAAGGCCTTTAGGAGTGCGTCTACACAGGCCTTACCTTGAAATAAGCTATGCAGTTTGCACTATGCAAATTGCATAGCTTATTTCGAGGTAATTTTGAAATAGCTTATTTCAACATTCTGCTTATTTCATAGCTTATTTCAAAATTTGGAGCTGTCTACACAGTGCCAAATTTCAAAATAAAGCGCTATTCTGACAAATCCCTTAACCCTCATGGAATGAGGTTACAGAGATGCGAGAATAGCGTGTCTGTTATTTCGAAATATATTTCAAAATAACGGGTGCATTTAAAGATGCGGAATTGCTATTTCGGGATACTTCTGCTATCCCAAAGCAGCCCCACTGTCTAGGCATGGCCTAACTGTGCAGGGCCTGATCTTGCAGTGCCGTAGGAAGTCAGGAAAACCGTGGGTGCTCAGCGCTTCACAGGATCCCAATGATCCTTCTCCCATTTGAAGCCCATTGTCTCCAGGGGGGAGCCAGAAGAAACCCTGAGGGTCTGATTCTGGAAGGTGCTGAGTGCTAGCAAAATTCCCCTTGAGTGCCATAGCAGCAGGGATGAATCATCCCTTGACTATGGCTAAAATCCTTCAGGGTACGTCTAGACTGCAAGCTTCTTTCAAAAGAAGCTTTTTTGGAAGAGATCTTCCGAAAAAACATCTTCCAAAAGAGAGCATCCACACCTCAAAAGCGCATCAAGAAAGCGAACTGCTTTTTCGAAAGAGAGCGTCCACACTCCTTGGCGCTCTCTCACATGTAAGCGGTGATTACTATGGATGGAGTGTCCACCAGGGCACCTGTGCTTTTTCCTGGAGGCCTCTTCTTTCGAAAGAACTCCCTCTTCTGCGTCCACACACGCCTTTTTCTGAAAGAGCTCTTTCGGAAAAGGCATTCTTCCTCGTAGAATGAGGTTTACCAATGGCAGAAAAACCCCTGCGTTCTTTCGATTTTCTTTCAAAAGAACGCGATTGTAGTGTGGATGTAAGTGAAGTTTTTCTGAAAAAACCCTGTAGTCTAGATGCACCCTCAGTCATTACTCATGCTCAGTTCCCAGTGGGAGTTTTACCGGAGTAACTACCAAGTATGATGTGAAAGGGACGGTTCTTTGTATGTTTGTATTTTTTATGGTGAGATAGGAAGCCAGGTGCTTTTTCTGTGCCACCATCCCCTCTGATGCTCTTTACACTGTCAGTACGTCAAGGGCATACCCAAGCATTGACCTTCCCACAGAGAATGCGATTGGGAGGAGTTCCCCAAGGGTGAATGGGCTGGGTCCTCAGCTGGCATGTCCTCCAAGAGAGGCGTGGCTTTGCTGCATGAGACATCGGCAGCCTGCACGAGAATGAAACAATGCCAGAAGGAGAAGAGGGTGGCAGGCCCTTTGGTCGAGCAGAAGCTATGCACCACTTTGGCACTGACTGGCAGGGTCCCGATGTATTCCCGGGCCGTGACAAATATGAAAAGCCAATTTGGCTGGTTTCCTCCTAGCTGAGGATCTCAGAGCACTTTTAGGATAGGCATGAAGAAGAACCTTCCACTCCATTCAGGACTGTTAGGGAGGAAGCGCCGTGCCCCTTTAATAGATGAAAACTCAGCAGAAGCAAAGAGCAGTGAAGCCTTTGCACTTGGTGCCATCATGCACAATCCAGGCTCCAAGAGTAGGGGCTAGAACTAGGTTTTGCAGCCAGGAGGGTGGTTAGTGGTACCATCTCCATTCATATTGCTGCATCTTCCTACTCCTTGCCCTGCCAATGGGGCACCGATGACCTACAGCAGCATGTCAACCCTAATCCCAGCCCGATATGGAGGGCAGACCTCAGCGGGGGAGCTGGAAGAGATCCCACCTCATGGTAGAAGCGGCTCCTTGCCTGCAGGTCTGGGCCTGGCTTCCCACTCCAGCACTATGCATGGGGTTGCAGCACTATTCACATGTGGGCCAGCTGCCCATTTGTCATGACAGCGGCAGCTGGGCCCAATCTGAGTAAGTACCCTCGTGACATGGCACATGTGTGCAGTGCTCTGCAAACCATGAACCATGTCACACTGCCCGGAGCCAGGAGCTGGGCCCAGCCCTGCAGGACAGGAACTGCTGCTACGGCGTGTCTGGGCATGAAATTGCCCAGGAATCCCCTAGTAAGGCCACTCCTGGTGGATCTTTTCCCTGGTTCCAATGACAAACTAAAAACAGCAGGGACCATGTAGTATGATTTTAGTTGAGCAATGAAGAGTCGTCCCTCATTTCCCTTTGCCCCTCAAACAGAACAAGCGTGTGACAAAAGGATGAATTTTCACTTGCAGAACACACTTGAAAAGGTACCACGTACAGCTAAAGGGTGCCAGGGGAAGTCACCACCCATCTGCCTCCCTATTAGCTCCATCACTGAGCAGAGAATTTTCACGGGTGGCATTTTACAAGTTCCTTTACACAGGGTTGAGTGCCTAGACAAGGGCAGCAGCTAGCCGAGCCCTTGGAAGAAGTAGGAACTATGTCCGTAGCCTAGGGCACCAACCATGATACCATTTTTGCTCCGTGCTGCTGAGCAGTGATCAGACAATGGCTGCATATCCAGGGCAAGAGCCTCCACTCCATTGCCATGCGTCACCCTGTCACATTGCCATGCGTGGTGTGACAGCATGAACACTGTGCACCTAGTCATCGGCGGCACACTTCCCCCATCACCCTCTCCACTGTAGCAGGAAGTCAGCCACTGCAGGTTCTCTGCAAAATGCAACAGGACAGCTCCGCACCTGAACTGAGTGGCATAAAAACAGCACAAATGTTGTCCCCCCTGGCACTTCGGAGTCAACATGACAGCCACCAGGGTAAGAAAGTGGAACCAGGAGGAGAGGGAAGGAGACCAGAGAGACGTCCATGCTGCTTGGAAATTACATTGTGGGTTTGCCCAGACTAGACTAGTGCCCCTGCCCTGACCCGTTCTAAATCACACAAACTGGCGCATGCTGCAGATGGCCTTGAAGGATTGAAGCAGGGATGGCCCATGAACGGCTGTGCACATCTGGCCCACAGGTGTACAGGCTTCCATTTGCCAGCTACCCCTTGAGAGCAGCCAGCGCTCTTGACAGAATCCTCCCACTCCCACCCGATTGCTGGAGACAGGGAGAGAGATCAGTTCACTCACTATCCTAATGTCCTCCCTGTTGCGGCCCTCGGATATGAGTAACTCCCTTTCCAGGCAACAGGCGGCATCCATGACGTACGGGACGAGGCTGAGGGATTTGGGCTTATCTAGTCTATGGAAGAGTGAGAGGAGATTTGATAGCAGCCTTCAGCTACCTGAAGGGGGGGGCGTTCCAAAGAGGATGGAGAGGGGCTGTTCTACGTTTAGACTGCAGGCTTCTTCCAGAGATCTTCTTCCGAAAGATCGCGTCTGCACTGCCAAAGTGTATCGAAAAAGCAATCTGCTTTTTCAAAAGATAGTGTCCAGACTGACTGGATGCTCTCTCACATGAAAGGCCACCCAGAACCACTTCAGGCAGGGCTTTAGGTCACCAGTTGCTTCCGAGTGCTGGTGCCAGAGCCTTTCAGAGACACGTTCTTAAAGGGATCCCCCTGTACAGCCGTTTCTCTGCTTCTGCTGCATGCTTGCTACCTCTTTGAGGGGCAGCTAAGCTCTTTCAGTGCCTGCTGTGGTTGCTCTGCTTTTTTGGACACTACAGCTTTTTCCTTTGTGCCATGGAACCGGAGCTGCCCCTGGGCATGCGATGGCTCCACACGGCCATGCTGCAGTTTCTGCAGCACTTTGTTCCAGTTGCCTTCTTGGTCCTGACTGAGCTGGACCCCGAGCTCATTCTGCGGACCCTCTCCCTGGCTACGGGAGCAACACCCTTGCCATTGCAACCCTCAGTGGAGAGGCATTTCTGGAGGCTGGACGCCAGTTCCTACTGGTGGGACTGGCTGGTCATGGAGAGGTGGGACGACCAGCTGCGGCTCCAAAACTTCCGCATGCTGAAGGCCACCTTTTTGGAGCTATGTGCCTGGCTCATCCCTGCCCTCTAATGATGTGACACCCACCTGCAGCCCGCCATCCCCCTGGAAAAGCAGGTCGCAATTGCCGTATGGAAGCTCGTCACCCCAGACAGTTACCGGTCACTGGGCAACCAGTTCAGCGTGGGGAAGTCCACTGTCGGGGCCCTCCTCATGGAGGTAAGGCACTCTTGGGCTGCAATCCCTGCCGGGGGGGAGAGGGGGGAAAGGAGTCCTGGAAAAGGACGAGCCTCGAGAAACGGGGGGTTGGGGAGTGAGGGGGTGGCATGGGGGTGGGGGGGAAGCCCCATCCCCAGGGGGTTGTGCTGTCCTGCCCTCACACAGCCCTGCTGCTGGGGGGGAGGTGGCCTCATTGGGGGTGGCTCCTGGGGTGTTTGAGGGGGGGAGGGAATGGAAGGGGATGGGCACCTCCCAAGGGCTCAGGCACTCCCTCCCCTTATCTGTTTTGTGTGTGTGTTTGTCTCCTTCTGCAGGTGGTGAGGGCCATCAATTGCATCCTGCTGCAGAGGGTCATATGCCTAGTTCACCTTGATCCAATCATGGCCGGGTTTGCTGCCCTGGGGTTCCCAAACTGTGGGGGTGCGATTGATGGGACCCACATCCCGATCCACGCACCTCAACATAGAGCAGCCCAGTACATCAACTGTAAGGGTGACTTTTCTGTGGTGCTGCTGGCCCTGGTCAACCACCGTGGACAGTTCATGAATATTTTTGTCAGGTGGTCAGGCAGGGCGCATGATGCTCAGATTTTTCAGAACTCCAGCCTCTACGGGAAGCTGGAGATGGGCACATTCTTCCCCCACAGGGACTTTGCAGTTGGGGATGTGCAGATGCCATTGTGCATGATGGGGGACAAGGCCTACCCCCTCATGCCACAGCTAATGAAGCCTTATACCAGCCACCTGGACCCCAGCAGGGACCAATTTAATGCCCACCTGGACCGGACCAGGATTCAGGTGGAGTGTGCCTTCGGCCACCTCAAGGCCACCAGGACACCTGTGTCATTTCCTGTAGGCCTCTTCTTTCAAAAGAAAACCCTCTTCCCCGTCCACACATGCCTTTTTCTGAAAGAGCTCTTTCGGAAAAAGGCTTCTTCCTTGTAGAAAGAGCTTTATCAATGTCGGGAAAACCCCTCTGTTCTTTCAATTTTCTTTTGAAAGAACGCAATTGCAGTGTGGACATAATTGAAGTTTTTCCGAACAAAACCTCTGTAGTGTAGACATACCCAGTGGTGACAGATGACAAAACAAGGAGCAATAGTCTCAAGCTGCGGGGGTGGAGAGGGGAAGTCTAGGTTAGATATTAGGAAAAACAATTTCGCTAGGAGGGTGGTGAAGCACTGGAATGGGTTACATAAGGCATTGGAATCTCCATCCTTAGAGGTTTTTAAGTCTCAGCTTGACAAAGCCCTGGCTGAGATGATTTAGTTGGGACTTGTCCTGCTTTTAGCAGGGGTCTGGACTCAATGAACTCCTGAGGTCTCTTCCATGAAAGGGTGACTAAGACAAATTGGAGGATTTGGCCAAAATAAATCTAATGAGGTTCAACAAGGACAAGTGCAGAGTCCTTCACTTGGGATAGAAGAATCCCAAGCATTGCTACAGGCTGGGGACCAACTAACTAAGCAGCAGTTCTGCAGAAAAGGACCTGGGGATTACAGAGGATGAGAAGCTGGATATGAGTCAACAGGGTTTAGACAAGAAGGCTAATGGCATAGTTAAGTGCATTTGTAGGAGATTGCTAGCAAATTTAGGGAAGTGATTATTTACCTTTATTCAGCACTGGTGAACCACATTTGGAGCACTGTGTCCAATTCTGGGGCCATCTTTACAGAAAGGATGTGGACGCATTGGAGAAAGTCCAGTGGAGGGCAACAAAAATGATTTAGGGGCTGGGGCACATGATTTAGGAGGAGAGGCTGAGGGATTTGGGTTTATTTAGTCTGCAGAAGAGAAGAACGAGGGGGTATTTGATAGCAGCCTTCAAGTACCTCAAGGGGAGTTTCAAAGGGGATGGAGTGAGGCTGTTTTCAATAGTAGCAGATGATAGGACAAGGAGCAATGGTCTTAAGTTACAGTGGGGGAGGTCTAGGTTGGATATTAGGAAAAACTATTTCACTAGGAGGGTGGTGAAGCACTGGAATGGGTTCCCTAGGGAGGTGATGGAATCTCTTGAGAGGTTTTAAAGGCCAGACTTGACAAAGCTCTGGCTGGGATGATTTAGCTGCTTTGAGGAGGGGATTGGATTAGATGACCTCCTGAGGTCTCTTCCAGCCCTAGTGTTCTATGATTCTATGCCCAGAAGAGGGATTTTGCACTGGACACTGAGAGTGCATCTACACTGCACCCTTAGCACGAAATAAGATATTCTATTTGAGCTATGCTTATTGTGTACCTTATCTCGAGTTAATTTCTAAATAGTTTATTTCGTAATTTGGCGCTATCTTCCCAGTGCCAAATTTCAAAATAAACCACTATTCCAAAATGTCCCTTAATCCTCATGGAACGAGGTTTACAGGGGTGTCAGAATAGTGAGCCCATTATATTTTGAAATAACGGGCTTGCTTCAAAGACACAGAACAGCTATTTCAGGATACTAGAATTTGCACTGTTGTCTAGTCGTACCCTGAGAGACTGTTCCACTGAAGGGGGAACGGAGGTAGTGTGACAAGGTCAGGCCAGAGGGCTTCTACAGGGTGGGGAAAAGGCAGCCCAAAAAGGGTAAAAAGGCCTGCTAATTAAAGATGGAGGGCTTCAGGCAATTAGGAGCTGCTGGCAGGGAGCTGGCCCAGGTGGACTGGGACCAGCTGACTCCACTCCAGCTGACTCCACTTCAGGCTTCCCCAGTTCAAAGGTGGGGGGAAGAGTGAGAGGAGAGAAGGAGAGGTAGAGAGCAAGTGTTATAGACAAAGTACCAACAGTTACAGAGCTAGAGAGAGCAGGGGAGGGAGTCCCAGAAGGAGTGGCTGGGTTCCCTATGCCCAAAACCAGCTGGAAGCCCAGCCCTTGGCAAAGTGGGGAAGGCTGCCAGCCCAAATGCTGGCCAGGAAAAAAGGGGCCCTTGCCACAGTAGGCATATGTGTGTCATAGAATCATAGAGCTGGAAGAGACCTCAGGAGTCATCAAGTCCAGCCCCCTGCCCAAGGTAGGACCAATCCCAACTAAATCAACCCAGCCAGGGTTTTGTCAAGCCAAGACTTAAAAACCTCTAGGGATGGAGATTCCACCACCTCCCTAGGGAACCCATTCCAGTGCTTCACCACCCGCCTAGGGAAATAGTTTTTCCTAATATCCAACCTAGACCTCCCCCACTGTAACTTGAGGCCATTGCTCCTTATTCTGCCATCCATCACTACTGTGAACAGCCTTTCTCTGTCCTCTTTGGAACCTCCCTTCAAGGAAGTTGAAGGCTGCTATCAAATCCCCCCTCACTCTTCTCTTCTGCAGACTAAACAAACCCAACTCCCTCAGTCTCTCCTCATAGGTCATGTGCTCCAGCCCCCTAATCATTTTGGTCACCCTCCGCTGGACCCTCTCCAACGTGTCCACATCCTTTCTATAGTGGGGGTCCAGAACTGGACACAATACTCCAGATGTGGCCTCACCAGGCTATAGCCTGCTGCTGGAGGGGGTCCCATGGAGTTTACCTTGTGATGGGGACCTACCAGTGATCCCATCACGCCAACAGCTTAACTTTAGTCAAGTTGTTTTTGTAGACCCCATAGAAAAGGAGTTTTTTGAGCAGGGCTTTGAGTTTGTTTTCAAGCCAGGTGTGCAGACCATCAAAGCATTCCTGTGCTGCAGACCATAGGAAGTGGTTCCTATATAAACAACACTCCAGCAAACAAAGGGAGTTGGAAATAGACCCTCCATATACAGGTTTCTTGCCCTTAAAGGACAGGAGAAAACTATTGAGCGTGTGAAGTCTTTTATTCTTTCTATGAGCATCAGGCACTCACATGCACAAAGCCAGTACAGCACATCGGCATCATTCCTGCCCAGTTACTGTACATCTGAGTTTCCCAAGTTTCCATTTCAAACTGGGAGTGGGCAGGGGCTGAAGTGAATATAGGATTGAAGGGGATTCACAGAGTTGGGGTAGATCCTTAAGGGTTAAGAACGTCTGGCCCATGACAAAGATGCAGTGTCAGCTGCCGTCATAAATCAGCTCCTAGTCTCACTGCATTACTTTAAGCCAGTGCAGAAAGAGTGGCTGTTAGTTTCTACAGTGCCACAGGACTATTTGTTGTTTCTAAAGTTGCAGATGAACACAACTACCCCTCCTGAGACTTTCTAGATTTTGAGTGTGTGCTGGGGATTGGAATGGAGACGTTGTTCCTCTCCCCAGTATGAACCACCCTAACCTCCCATGTTGTGGGATCTTGGGCAAATCACTTCCCATCTGAGTACCCTTCCCCCTCTTATACCTGGTCTTATCTATTAAGGGTACGTCTACACTAGCCCCCTAGTTCGAACTAGGGAGGCTAATGAGGGCAACCGAAATTGCAAATGAAGCGCGGGATTTAAATATCCCGTGCTTCATGAGCATGTTCCCGGGCGGTCGCCATTTTGGAAACTGACTAGCCCGGAATAACTGCCCGCGTCTACACGCGGCAGTGAAACGGGAGTTCAAAGTAAACCCCTTAACTCAAATTAGCTGTTGAACCTCTTCCACAAGGAGTAACAGCTAATTTGAATTAGGGGTTTACTTCGAACTCCCGTTTCACTGCCGCGTATAGACGCAGGCAGTTATTCCGGGCTAGCCAGTTTCCAAAATGGCGACCACCTGGGAACATGCTAATGAAGCGCGGGATATTTAAATCCCATGCTTCATTTGCAATTTTGGTCACCCTTATTAGCCTCTTTAGTTCGAACCAGGGGCCTAGTGTAGACGTACCCTAAGAGATAGAAGCAAGTATCCCATTATAGTTGTGCAGCGCCTGGCACAACTGAGCCCCAATCTTGCAATCTGTAATAGTGACCAGGGTCTGATCTGAAGTTATTGGTAGCCTTCCCATAAACATCCCCATGGTGAGCAAGAATCCCCCAAGGTTATGTGCCTACTCCTAGTTCTAACAAGTCTATTGGGTTTCATTCTGTTTTTTCCCCTATACATGAATGTGAGCACATCCTCAGAGAGAACAGGACAGCATGACACAGGAGACAGTGCGAGAGAAATGCTGCATTCCACAACTCAGAAAGCTTCCGTAAAAAGTGCTTACGCTGGCAGGCTTGATCTAGGGGGTGACCATTTAATGGTCAGTAATGGAGGGGCGTATTTATTATATGTACATGGAGCTAGAGAGCTAGTACTTGAATGTGAAGGGAAAGTGCAGGGGGTGGGGGTGAGAAATCAGCTGTTTGCTTATTTATGAACATGCACATCCCTGTACCAACCAGGATTCCCCCAGACAGGCTGCATTAAGGAGGCTGCTGATCATTTTGCATCTCCTGAGGCACTTTCTCTCTGCGGCCACTTAAACCTCATCTGTGTACTGGAATGCCATGCATTATTCAGTGAATGGGCACTCAGGCCCCGAGCACATGCCGCTGGCTCCTTGGAACGACTGACGGGGCTAAATATTGCATGGTCCTGGACACATGGGAGAAGTACACAGGAAGAGGCACTCCTAAAACACCTACGGCTCTTTGTTGTAAGCTCTGTGCCTAATAATAGAAGGCAGCTGAGTAAAGAGCCATTGTAACAACAGAGGCAAGAGTTCCATGAGTCATGCGCTTGTGCTGGGATTCAAGTCTAGAACCTTGGTCCTTATTCTTTTAAGCACGCATGCTGTGGTTACACCAGCTAACGGAGACCTCCCTTGGGCAGCTGTAGCAGTAGGATTCTTATCCTCTCTATTGTCCAGCAACTACATGATAATAGCTCACACGCCTTTTGTCTGTGTCTCACACAAGGAATCTGTTGTAACATCCAGAGTGAACAGACCAGCACACCTGTAATACCAGGTACTCAACACCACAAATCAGTTGAGCTTCCCATGGCCCTCTATATCAGCACATGTGCTCACATTTCACAAATAACACACCTGTGTGACAACACAAGTCAGCATATATACTAGAATTAGAACTAGGAACCTCCTGGTGCCTAAGCCCCTACTGGGTCAACTAAATCACACCATCTCTGCAAAGCAAATAAGTAAAAAAAATAAATAAAAAGTTATCCAAAGCATGGGTGAGCTCTTCAGCTAGAGTAGGTTGGCAGAGTAGTGACATGTCATTGACATTCTCAGAGCTTTGCTGATTTATGCCAGCTGTGGATCTGCGATTGTGTGTTTAACCATGGCCCGAGTGTTGAGTGAAGGCTGAAGTCAGTGATGGGCAAGCTAAGCTAGTGAGTGAGCCACATGAGTGACCTCCTTCACCTCAGTGGGTCACAAGATTGTTGTAACCAAGACAGTCTCTTAGGATTGGGTAGTTTTGCTAACTGTGCTTGCGTACCTAAATTTGTGGGGTGTGTCAACAGAGCCATAACAGCACTTTAATGTCCTTAGCCTCCAAACACCCCCATGAGAGAGGGAAACGCAACCCCCTTTTAACAGGGGCAAACTGAGATTCAGAGAGACCAAAGGGTGTGGGGGCCTAAATACTTCTGAGGATCAGGGCCCGAGGAATCTGTGTCCTGAATTCCAGGCTCACCTCAACAAACCTTCCTCTTGTTCTTGAAGGAGCTGGCGCTGGCCTCTTCAGAAGACAGACTTAACGAGCCCACTGCCCTGTCCTATGCTCCCTACGCTGCCTGGTCGTGTCCATCCTGAGCATTTCCAGGCCACTTCTCCCACTGAGACAAAATCCCCATTAAAGCTGACAGGAGCGGACCCAGGTCTATTGTTTTTAAGCAGAGCAAGGGGCAATGGAGAGAAGACAGGTCAAGCCGGGGTGAGCTGATGACCAGCAAACAAGCATAATTTATACAAAAAATAAAGTCTGGAAAATCGACATTCCTGGTCGTCTGCATATATAACACACAGAAATCCCTAATAAAGGAGCCAAAGATGTGTCTGTGAATCAGAGCTTTATTCTGCACCCACCCAGCACATGAATTTGGGTGCATTTTCTTTTTTAATTGCTCTGTCTTTTAAGCCAGGCTATTTAAGGGCTGCCTGACTTAAGAGAACAATCCCTTATTAGAAATCAACCCAGTCATTTGGGCTATGACTTGTATCTGTTTTTCCACCATCTCCAGCTTGGCTCTGAGACAACAAACAAGCCATTAATGTCTGGGAAATGGCTTTGATTTTGACTTAGCAGCCACAGGACAGATTTCTCCTGGTGGTGCCAAGTGATACAATTAATGCCGGGCCATCCACAGGTGTGTGTGCTCAGTTATACTCAATACTGGCATCATGCCTTCCACATGCAAAGAGCTTTATGTATGATGCTCAGATTGACACTAGAGCATATCCACAGCCAGGCCATCGACTCCAGTGCCGGTACTCTGGGTTTACTGCATTGTAAATCAGAGCAGAATTTGTCCATAAAACTTACAATAGGCCAGTCAAATATGAAAATGCCACTATGCCCATTTTGCAGATGGAGAAACTGAGGCTGAGAGTGCAACATGGATATGCCAAAGACCACACAGCAAGAGTAGCAGAGACAAGAAAATAACCCAGGAATCCAGGCTCCAAGGGTTTGGCTAAGCTACGGAGCCAAAGTTGGGATAGCTCTTCTCTAAACACAGCTGCCTCTACACTGGGGGTTATGCTGGCACAGCTATTTCAGTCAGGGTGGTAGCTTTTTCACACCCCGACCATTGTGCTTATGCCAGTATAACTTTCCTATGTCAATCAAGCCCAGCTCCCCTCTTCTAATCACTGTTGTTGTTTGTACTGCAGTAACACTTAGAGGCCCCAGAGAAACCCCTTGCCCAGAAGAAGTTACATCCACATGTTTCCATTTTATTTGTGTTGTGGGGGGTGGGAAACTCTTGTTTGCTGGTGTATTTGGTCATGCTGCCTTCTCTGGAAAAGCGTGGTTCCAGTTATCCTTTGTGAAGGTAGCCAGAGGCCGCCAGGCAGGGGGAGCTTGTTAGAGCTAGCAAATTAGTTCCAATTGTATGAGAAGTCTGTGAGGTGAAGGTCTGTCTGGTGTAACAGGTGTACAGAATTATATCCAGGCCCGGAGTCTGAGAACACCACTCACCAGCAGGGAGAGGGTGACTTCTCCCACCTCCTCAGGACTTCAACATCATGCACTCTGCAGGAGTGGAGATTTTTCAGCCTCCAGGATCTATGTCTGTTTACCTTACCGAGATGATTATCATGTGCCCATCAATAAGATGGGATCTCAAAGTTCTGTGTAAACATTACTGAATTAAACCACCACACCTGTCCTGGAATGTCAGGAAGTATCACTCTGTGAGTGAGTATGGGGAGGTGAGTTTGCTTGTCCAGATGATGTAAGAAGTCTGTAGAAAAGCCAGGAGCAAATTTCCTGACCCCAGCTGTGGTTGAGTAATCATAAAACCATCGTTCCTCCTCCAGGCTCTCCCTGTTTCTCCCCAAATTCAACCATTTGACAGCTTTGACACTCAAGACGCCATAGCAGCTGGTATTTCCCACCTGGGTGCTGCTGCCATTGGGAGTTAGGCACCTAAATTCATTTGAGGATCCAGGCCTGAAAGCCCTCACTCTAAGCATCATCAGAATTTGTATCTCCAGCAAGGCTGCTACAAGAGATAAGAGTCTGAGCCACAATGTTCAAGGTTGAGTGCTTGAAGTTACACACCGAGGGGAAGATTTTTAAAGACACCACAAGCAGTTTGGGGTCCAAACCCCAGAGATAGCTCAGCATCTAAATTCCATTTGTGCCTCTGAAAACCACCCTCATAATGCCATATCTAGGCCCTTGAATGAAAGTGGCTGTGACAGCAGGAGATGCAGCTGCTCAGCCCCTCTAAAAATCAGGGCCCAACTCCCATAGGCAGCAGTCTGAATGGTTTGGCTGAAGGAAGGGGATAACAGAAGGGGGGTTTAAACTGTGGTTTTGACAACGGGTGAGATGGAAGGACCTGCCTCAGCTTTCAAGGGACATAGTGGGCAGCCCCAACAGGAAATGAAGCAGGGTTCGGAAATGCTGGCTCAGGCTGAGATGTCGTGGGACTTGCAACTCCGGCTGGCTCAGCTTCCAGGAAATTCTCGCTATCAGCCGCCTGGAAGAGAGAGATCTCATTGTCGTTTCTGACTTGGTGAGTGATCCTTTTACCCAGACAGGGCACACCTCTCCTTCACCGGGCAGCGGTGAATCACTGAGGCTGGCACGGCAATAACGCAGTGCCAATCAGCAAAGCGGCATTCCCAGTAGCTCAGCCCGCCATACGAGTCACTTCAACATCAGCTAGCCTCAGGGTATGGCTGCACTACAAAGTTAATTCGAACTAACAGCCGTTAGTTCAAATTAACTTTCATAGAGGCTATACATGCAAACCGCTATTTCGAATTTAATTCGAAATAGCGGAGCGCTTAATTCGAACTAGGTAAACCTCATTCTATGAGGAGTAATGCCTAGTTCGAATTAAGTAGTTCGAATTAAGGGCTGTGTAGCCACTTAATTCGAACTAGCTGGAGGCTAGCCCTTCCCAGGTTGCCCTGGTGGCCACTCTGGGCCAAACCAGGGAAACTCTTCTGCCCCCCCCCCCAGCCCCGGAGCACTTAAAGGGCCATGGTCTGCCCACAGTGCCTGTGCCAGTTGCAAGACTGCCAGCATCCAGCCAGCAGACCCTGCACCTGGCACAGGATGAGCCAGCCACCCGCTGCCACCCAGCCCTCCACCTCTTCCCAGGACCAGGCTGGCGGCTCCCAGGAGCCTGCCCGGGGCCGAAAAAGATGGGCGCCTGCCTGGTCTAGTGCGGAGATTGTGGACCTCATTGAGGTTTGGGGGAGGCCTCCAACGTCCATGACCTCCACACTAGGCACAGGAATGCGGCCATCTACAGCCGCATGGCTGCCAGCCTGGCCACCAGAGGCCACATGTGGACCCAGGAGCAGGTTCACTACAAAATTAAGGACCTGTGGCAGGCCTACTCCAGGGCCTCCCAACCAGGAGCTGACCCAGAGGCCTGCCCTCACTTTGAGGCCCTGGACTGCATCCTGGGGGCTCATGCAGTCCATGCCCCCCGGGTGGTGGTCAACCCCAGGGCAGAAACGGAGGAAGAGGAGGGCGCCGAGAGCCAGGAGCCACAGGAGCCTGCAGGGAGCCTGCCCAGGACCCCCAAGGCATCCCACAGAGCACATCGGCTGTGTCGTCTGAGGCCGGGGAGGGCTGCACATGTGAGTGCCATCATGGTCCCTTTATGTGTTTGGGGGGTGGTGGTGGAATGGGAGCCCGGGGACCGTGCGCCTGGGCCTTGCCCACCATGGAGCAGCAGCTGGGTGTCATGCAGGGGCCCTGGCCCGTTCCCCACATGCCGACCTCGCCTTGTAGAGAGGGGCTGGGTTTCACCCACTGTGTCCCCAGGGAGAACTGACCACTGCTCTTGTTTCACCACAGCCACAGCACCTGGGACTGCAGGGCGCACCACCCCGCCTGCAACAGCCACCTGCACCCGGGCCAGCAGGCGCACCCGCAACCAGGAGGACTACCACCGGCGGCACCTGCGGCTACTGGAGCACCAGCTCCGCACCCAGGACCACTGGGTCCGAGAGGACCTGCGGCTGCGGCAGCGGAGCTTGGAGGCGCTGGAGGAGCAGGGTCGTGCCCTCAGAGGCCACCTCCAGACCTTGGTGGACAGGTTCCTGCCTCCTCCTGCTCCAGCCCCTGCGGCCGCCCCAGCTCTCGCTCCTCCTCCCACCCCTGCTCCCCTTCCCGCTTCCTCCACCCCCCCCGTCCCTCCTGCCCCACCCTCCACACCCACTCCCCCCCGACGCCCCCGCACCCACAGTGCTGTCAGACGGGAGAGCCAGCAGGACCCCGAACCCTGAGCTTTCCCTTCCCTTCCTCCCCCTTCCAGCTCCTTCCTCCCAGGTTTCCCCCTCCCCTCTCCCACCCTCATTCCTTCCTCCCCCCACCCCAGTTATGTACAATAAAAGAGATTTTTGTTGTCAAAACAGGTGTCTTTATTTGACATTAGGAAGGGGGGTTAGGGAGGGGAAAGGGGAATGAGGTGAGGGTGGAAGAAGGCCCCAGTGGGCCATGCAGGGAGAGTTCAGTCCTCCTCCACAGGGAAGCTCTCCCGCAGGGCTTCCCGGATCTGGACGGCACCCCGCTGGGCCTCCCGGATGGTGGCGGTGTGGGCTGCGCGTACTGGCCAGCCACATGCGGTCAGCCAGGAAAGCCTCCCCCTTCCGCTCACATACATTGTGCAGCACACAACATACTGCCATCACGGGAGGGATATTGTGTTCGGCGAGGTCGAGGCGGGTGAGGAGGCACCGGAATCGGACTTTCAGTCGTCTGAAGGCCCCCTCCACCATGATGCGGGCCATGGTGAGCCTGGCATTGAAGGCCTGCCGGGAGGGGTTGAGGTGTCCCGTGTAGGGCTTCATCAGCCAGGGCTGTAGCGGGTAGGCTGCATCCCTCACCAGGCAGACGGGCATGTCCACGTCCCCGACCCTGATGTGGCGGTCGGGGAAGAAGGTCCCGGCGTGCAGTCTCTGGCACATGGAGGAGTTGTGGAACACCCGTGCGTCGTGTGCCTTGCCGGACCAGCCCACATTAATGTCCGTGAACTGGCCCCGGTGGTCAGACACGGCCTGCAGGAGGACGGAGAAGTACCCCTTGCGGTTGATATACTGGGAGGCCTGGTGTTCCGGGGCACGGATGGGGATGTGTATCCCGTCGATGGCCCCTCCACAGTTGGGGAAGCCAAGGGCGCCAAACCCCTGGATGACTGCATCTGGGTCAGTGAGGCGGACCACCCTGTGGAGCAGCACCCGGTTGATGGCCTTGACCACCTGCAGAGAGACACAGCAAACCGCAAATCACTGGGGTGCCCGGGTGGCTGGGAGTGTTCATTCCCTGGCACTGCCCCGTGCCCCACTCCCAGAAGCAACCCCCGCTGCGATCCTGGCCACCGCGGGCGGCGTGTAGTATGGCCAGGACAGACCAAACCCTCCCGGGCGGGGCACTTTCGCCTCCTCCCCCCCATTTTCCCTGGGACGGCCCATCCCCTCCTTGCAGCCCCCCTCCCTGCCCCCGGCCCAGTGGCCAGTGAGTGCCGTACCTGCATGAGCACTGCTCTGACGGTGGATTTCCCCACGCCAACCTGGTTCCCAACGGATCGGTAGCTGTCCGGCGTGGAGAGCTTCCCCAAGGCAATGGCCACACGCTTCTGGAGGGGGATGGCGGGCCTCATGCGAGTGTCCCGTCGCCACAGAGCAGGGGCGAGCCACTCGCAGAGCTCCAGGAAGGTGTCCTTCTTCATCCTGAAGTTCTGGGTCCACTGTCTGTCTCCCCAGCGCTCCAGGATGATGCGGCCCCACCAGTCGCTGCTGGTGTCCAGATGCCAGATATGGTGGGGCACACTGGCATCCGGGCGCTGCTGCAGCTCCTCCACGGCCCCCAGGGAGGCCAGGGGGAGGGGCAGGGGGCTGACGTGCACCAGATGGTGCCAGGCAGCCTCCAGCCATTGCTGGCAGGCTTGCAGCAGCAAGTCCAAAAACTGGAGCAGAATGCCCAGGGCGAGCTCTGGCTCCATGGTGCCAACTGCGGCGGCGTCCCCAGTGAGAACCACCGACACAGGCAGGCAGAGAGGAAAACGCTTTGCTGTCCCTCGGTGAGGTAGGCAAGCAAGCGAAAAAGCTGAGAACTGGCTGTCCGGGGGGGGCCCTGTAAGCACGAGCCTCAGATAGCCTCACACAGCAGCCACACAAAGCAACTACTGACCTGATGCCCTGCTGGAACCGGTTTCAGCTGCCCTTAAATGCGACCCAGGGTCCAATCAGTGTGGACGCGCTATTTCGAATTAGCAAAACGCTAATTCGAATTAGTTTTTGGGTATAGATGCATTATTTCGAATTAGCTTATTTTGAATTAACTAATTTGAAATAAGTTAGTTCGAATTAGCGCTGTAGTGTAGACATACCCTCAGAGAGCTAGACAGTGCCTTTAGCCACGACCCTGAGCAAGGGGTAAGGATAAATTGCACCGTGGCAGGAGTAGCCGTAGGGGGCACTGTGGTGCAGCACAAAAGCCACAAGCCCTGGCTTCCTCAGTTTCACCTGAACCAGCGGCAGATTCTCTGAGGTAGAAAGAAGTGGAAAAGGAATGCAATCATGGGAATAACTGTAGCAAAATTATTGAACAGCCCCATATGAATGAATAATTGGGAGCGGAAGGCTGACCCTGTGGACAGGAGCTCAGCACTTACCTCTGACACTCACTTCATAGAATCATAGAATATTAGAACTGGAAGGGACCTCGAGAGGCCATCAAGTCCAGTCCCCTGCCCTCACAGCAGGACCAAGCACCATCTAGACCATCCCTGACAGGTGTCTCTCTAAAATGCTCTTAAACTCCATCACACTCCAGCGACGGAGTTTCCACAACCTCCCCAGGCAATTTATTCCAGTGCTTAACCACCCTGACAGTTAAGAAGTTTTTCCTAATGTCCAACCTAAACCTGCCTTGTTGCAATTTAAGTCCATTGCTTCTTGTCCTGTCCTCAGAAGTTAAGGAGAATAATTTTTCTCTCTTTTCCTTATAACACCCTTTTAGATACTTGAAAACCGCTACCATGTCCCCTCTCGGTCTTGTCTTTTCTAAACTAAACAAACCCAGTTATTTCAGTCTTCCTGCATAGGTCATGTTTTCTAGACCGTTAACCATTCTTGTTGCTCTTCTCTGGACCCTCTCCACAATTTTGGCTTCATTCCCAGCCAACGGGAGCTGCGGGAAGTGGTGTCCTGAGCCATATTGCTTCCTGCAGCTCCCATTGGCCGGGAACTGTCATCCGCAGCCAATAGGAGCTGCAATTGCCTATACCTATGGAGGCACAAGTAAACTGAGCATCTCTAAGCCACCTCGTGGCTTGCCCTTACAAGCTGCGACCCAGAGTTTGAAAACCCCTGTTACAGTTTATATGTGTCTTTAAATGTTGAATGGTTCCATGGTCAGGAGAATTGGCTACCTTTTTATTTCAACTCACACATTTTGGAATAATATAATCTTATTGCATTTAAATCCTATATACATGCTATTATTTTTATTATTTCAGATCCTGAGTTACTCAGGTGAAATTCCCATTGAATTCTCTAGGACTTTTGTTTGTGTGAGGACTGCAGGATTTTGTTTGCCACCACTAAAGCCATTTCCAAAAAAAACAGAAACTCAAACAATGGCTGCAATTTTCAAAGCGACCCAAGGGTTTTAGACACACCGCTCCCATTCACTTCAATGGAAATTGTGCCTCTCACTTCCCCTAACTGACTTTACAAATCCCTGCCTCAAGTACAGATGTTCTGGGCATGAACAATGGACTATGGGGTGAACTTTGACCCAGTCCTGCCTATCCAAATACTAATTCTTCTCTCCACGTCTGTGAGAGGGGAGGGATCTCGTTGGACTCAGCATCCAACAATCTGAACTTCCTCCCCCTCTGAATGGCCTCATTAGCTTGGGCAGCCAGCACTTCCACACTGTAATGTATTCTGCAAATGGCAGGGATAAAAAAAATACTATAATCAAAGTGTTTAAGCCTCCACCTCATCTATGCCAACACAAACCCTGAATCTGAGGAAGCATTAAGCTAAATATAGATCCATCAGAAAAACCCAAGTGTGCACTTTTTTTTTTTTTAACATTTCATACTGTAGAACATCTGCTGAACAGTTTCCTATAACTGTTTTTGGCCCTTAAATCAAAGAAACAAGAAACAATGTCCCATTTTTGTAGCAAGAGGGGAGAGGGAAATAATAGACCTTCCTCTCAAAGCGGGATGACAATAAGGATGGAAATAGAAAGGGGAGAGTATTGAAACATCTTGAGTCCAGAGTGTAGAGGCAGGACCAGGTACGTCAGCTTTCCCTCCCCATTTCCCATTTTAAGAGAGAATGGTAAGTTCGTCAAGGTCAGGAATGGGAAGAAGCAATGCAAAGCACCATGGGAGCTTTGGCCATGCAAATGAGCTTTGGATGGATCTGATTGGACCAGGGGGTTGCTGGTGGGTGGAAGCTAGTGTATTAGTCGGCATGAAGGTGTTAGATTTTTCTCGCTTCATGACAGTAAGAGTTTATTTCACCAGACACACCCAATCCTATGAAAAAAAATATTTCCAACAACTACACCAGAAATGTACAGTTAGACAAAGCCAGAAAATGCTGCTTCAGAAGTTACGAGAATTGGATTTTAGTTTGAATATTTTGACATGTGATGTTGACAATTTGTGCGTAAACTGTTATGAATCTTTAACTTTTTGAAAGTCAGCATCTACTGTTATTAAATAATTGCCTGACACACACCCCTCCTAATTTCCTGCAATGGTGAAAAATGCAAATTGATAAAAATGGGGGGAGGAGGGGAAGAATGTTTAAACAAACCCTAATATATCTGTCAAAATGAAAAAAAAAAACCCCGAATTCTTCTGAGCCTCTGTCTAGGTGTGTAAGAAGAGGAGGAGCTAGGGATTTGTGGGAAAGGGGAGTGGTAAGGGAGAAGACCAACAATGTGCTTTTTCCCTGAGGGGAAAAGCAAAACTTTCTGCAGTGATTAACAAAACAATAATAATCATAATATGATGGAAAATAAGTGGGGGTAGTGCAAACATAATGACCTTCTAATATGGATTGCAACCAAGACATCAAAACCACCCAACGTACAGACCTCTGCCATCTGAGCTAATGGAGCAACTCCATTAGGTGGTAGCAGCAGTAGGCACTTATCCTGTAGCAGGTAGGGCTAGGAGTGTCACAGGCATTTGAATTCCCCTGCCCCACTCAGTTCAGGGATCTAATGGTCAAACGTGGGATTCTAAACGGGGGTTTCCACACACAGCAGATAGTGAAGCCAGCTCTAGCATATATGGAGTGAACACGACTGCTAAGGACACTGCAGTCATATCATATTTGGAGGAATCACCATCACAGAACCCTAAAGTTGGTCCCGGCTCATGTTGGAATGGTGAATATCTATGCAGTGACCTGCCATCTATATATACAAGCCATGCATTGCTTGCCTGACCAACTGTATGGTGTCCAACTGGCAGCCCACAAGCCAGGTCCAGCCCACAGCAAGATTTAGTCTGGCCCCCACGGAGGACATTATTCTGTAGAACAAACATCTCCAAAATGGTGTCCTTCACACAGCGTGACCTTGCACACCCTGTACATGTGAAGCCACACTGCATGGAGCACACCATTCTGGATGGCCCAATGCATACAAAGCATTAGTAAAACTGTCCCGGCATGCCACTCATCTGTGAGACCCCAGGCCTGGCCCCAACACATCTGGTTTTGCCAGTGTTCCGAGAATGGCCCCATCATCTCAGGCATTACCACTGGACTGACTGGAAGGGTCCCACACTTGAGAGCAGCTGCAATTATCTGGTTTTACAGGTTTTGGTCTTTAGGTTTCTGCTCTCCACACAGCCCGTGCCGTCACACTTCTCTGACTTCTTGGCCACAGAGCGTCCCCAAAGTCTTTGCTGCCAAGACACAGGATGCGATGACAGTTCAGCTGGAAAAACTTCACAACAGCAAAAACAATCAAAGAGTGTCTGTGGAGCGTGCTCTAAAAATGGCTCTTGGATTAGCACCAGGCTCACCCTCAGCCTTCGTCAGGAGAGCTCGGTTTGGAACCTATGACGGAGAGCCATCTAATCTCGCTTCCTTTCTGTAGCAGGGATTGCATGTTTTCCACCTTCATGACCTTTTGCAGCCCAGTGGCAAAGTCTCCATTGTTCAGTGCCAGAGTCCCACAGAGCTGCCACAAGGCGATGGTGGGCACAAGGATTCCTGGAGTTGCAGACCAGAGTAAAATTTTCAAAAGGGTCAACATGACTTAGCTCCCTACACCCATTTTCAAAAGTCACTTTGGTGCCCAATGGCCCAAGTCCTTAGGAGTCTTAGTCTAAGTCAGTGTTTCTTAAACGGTGTTCCGTGGCACACCGGTGTGCCGCGAGGCAGTCGGAGGTGTGCCATGGAGAACAACATAATTCAAAATGGCTGCCCTTAAAGGGGGCAGGCGACCTTTTTTTTTTTCTTGCTCAATAACTTTCCCCCGACCCTTCCCCCCCCCCCGACCTTTTTTTTTCCTTGGTGTTCCTCACAAAAAAAATTATTGTTTGGTGTTCCTCGGTCTTAAAAAGTTTAAGAAACACTGGTCCAAGTGAAAGTCAATGATATTGAGGCTGCTCAACACCTAATAGTGCAATTTTCAAAACCATTTAATTCTATGGAAGTAATGCATAATAATAGATGCCAGGCCCATGGGGGTTAGGCACCTAGTTTCTTCCAACATTCCCACTACAGGTGCCTAATGCCAATATTTTCAGAGATCTGGGCCTATGTGACTTTTGAAAATAGGACATGGGCTCCCAAATCTGTTAGGCAGTTTTTAAGTTGTTACCCCAGAACACTAGCCCCACTCCTAAATAGTCAACCCATAAGTGTTATCAAAATGTCTTGAATTGAAAAAATGGCTGGACCCAGTTCTGGGTGTTCACAGGAGGGTGGAAACAAACGTGTTGTTAACTCTCAGGATTTCATCGTGATTTGTGTTATTTGGCCTTTTGGTGTAAAGCCCCAGGTGCTCATGCAAGACTCTCAGCTTTTGTCGTTGTTATTAAGTACGTATCTAAGCATTATGGTTGCAGAGAAAAGCCTGAAAATGTATATTTAAGAGCAGGTTGGATAGGTATCTATCAGGGATGATGTAGACGGTGCTTGGTCCTTGGACAGGACTTGATGACCTCTCGAGGTCCCTTCCAGTTCTAGTGTTCTAGGATTCTGTGATTCTATGTGACCTGAGGGAGAATGGGCAGAGCCAGATCAAGGCATACACATATGGGCCCATGCCTTTGGCACTGGCTCCTGGAGTCTCGTGGTGATGTCTAAATCTCTGCTTCTGTTTATAAAAAAAAGACGTTTCTAGCCCTTGTGGTTATGAACAAATGCTTGAAAATGTGGCCTGAGCACAAAGGCACAGTGACATCTGCCAAAGCCTGCAGCTGCCAGCTCTGCTCTGTGTATCTCAATGGGGCATCCGCTCCCCCAAACCCATTGGTCTGGAGTCCTCACCGGCACTGACTGCCTCAGCAGAGGACTCTGTGTGTAGCAGCAGGAGAGGAATGTTGTGGGTCTTGCCAGCCTGTCCACCCCCTGAGATACCACCCAATGTATGAGGAAGCCCCACAAGATCCTACCTACTGCCTCTGCCCCTTTGAGGGTGAGAGAGGCATCGGTTTTCCCCGGTGGTAAGACGATTGAGGATCTCTATGCTATTGCCCTTACCTCTCCAGGGCTGGCATTCCAAACAGAGGGTGAGGCCTGGGGAGGGGACACACCACAGTGAGGCTGTTGGGGTGGAGCCATGATGTTCTCGTGACACGGTATACCTCAGGCCCTGCTTTGCCTCATCACTGTGTGGCATGGGGGCACTTCTCTGGCCCCTTGCCTGCTCTCTGGGACGGGGGCAGGTTATGAGGCCTGAAGCCACTCTAATAGGAGCTTGCAGGATTGGGGCAGATGCAATGGGCTGTCTGGGAACCTAACCCTGCCCACCACCCCTCCATGGCTGCGCTCGGCCATGTGTCGTGCAGCGGAGTTTCTTCCACTGCCCCTTTGCCCTCTCTGAAAGGGAAAAAAATCAGCCAGCCTTACCTCCTCAGTGGGAGTCTGACAGGACAAAGAAGAGCAGAACGAAAGCCAGGAGGGCGGAAGTGGCAGGCTCGGGGCTGTGTCGAATCAGCCTGATCCGTAGCAAAGAGGCGATAATTAAAACAAGCTTGGAGCACGTGCCGGGGGAAGGCATGAGCCTGGGGAAAGCCAGCTCCCCAGCCACCCCCCACCCCTGCTTTGAACAGGAGGGATTAATCAGCTGTCCCTCTCCCTGGAGCATGTGTGTTCAACTGCTGGGGCGGGTAGCAGAGAGAGAGAAGCAGGAGAATCGGAGGGGTCTGGAGAGAGAAAAGGATGAAAAGGGGTCTCAGGAAGGGAAGTCAGTGCTGCTCCTACTTACTATTTAGTATTTGTATTGCTGTAGCCCCCAGGAGCAGGACCCCACTGTGTCAGGCACTGTACAAACCCAAACCAACAAGGCTCAAAGAGCTCACAATCTAAGTGAGGGCCAGCTGTGCCCTCTCTGGTACAAACTAACACCCTGCCAGGACCCTGCAGTGAGGAGGTGTGCACTGTCCTTTTTAAAACAGCAGCTGGAAGTTAACCAAGATGTACCCAGAGAAGGTTTGAGACAGAATCCCTCCAGCGAGACACGGAGAGATGGGGCCTGATTCCGTTCTCCTGTGGGGCTGAGTGAGCGTAAACCATGGCTGTTCTGACCCACTAGCATCGTGCCCTCACTTGTGTTTGCTTCAGAAGTGGCTGAAGGTACAGGGCAGGACGGTGTTGGAGGGCCGCTCCTGGAGCGAGTTGGAAATTTTCTGCCAGAACAGGGTTGTGCTGGGAAATGGGAGTTTTGACAACATGAAATGTTTTTGGAGGAGGGAGGAAGTGTCTGCTTTCTGAGGGGCTTGGGAGTTTTCATCAAAACAACAAATAAATAACCCAGAAACCCTGCAGAGTTATGGACTTTGACTGAGAACCCATGTTTTTTAGGCTGCAAACTGAAAACTTCTGGCCCTCACCCAAAATACCTGATTTTTCAGTGAAAAGTCATTTTTTTCATGGGGACGGGAACATTTTCCAGCTAGCTCTAGCCAGTACAATGGTCCGTTATTCGAACATCACCCCTGGGATGTTAGAAGACAACAGCACTCTCTGGAATTCATCCCCATTGTCACGCAGGAGAAAAGGAAGGGGAGAGGCGGGAGAAATGGAAGGAGAGGGAGAGGGAGAAGCAAAGATAACAAACCCCAGAGCAAGGTGAGGAGGGAGGAAGCAGGGGGGCTGGGATTTGACACAGCTGATTAACGACCCCACGTCTCTCATTCCCAGTCACGACTCTCCTGACCAAACAGAAAGCTTGACTTAAACCAGGTTTGGTTTTGATTCTTCCTTGCTGTGATTTCTCCTCCCCCGGGCCTGGCCTGCTCACGCCATGCCCCCATCCACGAAGATTTTTATCTCTTCACCCACCTCCCTCGAGGGGTTGCAGTGAGGCATGGCGGAATGAACTGGGAGTGACCACTTTCTCCCTCTTCCCTCCCCAGCTCGTCTTGCTCCTAATGTCCTGCACATTCACTCCTGAAAGCACGCAGCTGACATGGCAACCATTTTGCTCACCGTGCCTGTTCACCCAGAGAAGTGTGACACTACTTATTTCTTAGAATTTAGAACAACACACCGTAACCAAAACCAAAGAGAGGCAAAGCAGGCTGCATCCTAAGAGAGGGAAGTACAACTCACCTCCCCGTACTCCCGAGAGCTCTTTGCAGATTGACATCTGCCAATTGCATGCTTCCCTACAGAGCCCCCTAGCCTGCAAGCAGGGTCAGGAACACCACCCAGCTTCTCCCCCCCTCCGCCCGCCCCCCCCCACACACATACACTTCTAAAGTGATAACTTGCAAACCCAGCACAGTCCTCAATATGTCCCAGGAACCACCCAGGCTATTGTCCTCCCCCACAGGAGTCAGGAAAGAAATAGGGGAGAGAGAGAAAGGGGGGGAGTCAGTGGGATCCAAGTGGTTGGTTGTGGGGTTACACAGGTGGTTTTTTGTTCTGTGTTTGTATGGTACCGAGCACAGCGGGGGGCCTGGTCTGTAATTTGGACTCCTAGGCTCTACCCCAAAGCAAATAAGAAATAGCAATTATATGATCCATCAAAGAGTCCATTTGTGGGAGGCCTCCTAGGGTGAGGAAGTTTTCCAGCTGTCGGGGAATGTATTCTTGCGTGTGTGTCCAAGATCTGTGCAGGTGCTTGCAGGGGAAAGGCAATAACAGCCATTTTCATTGTTTTTTAATAGAATGCATATAGAAGTCTGAGGAGCAACACTTGTGGTGTGTTTTCCCAAGGCTGCTCTGCAGGTGTGATGCCTGCCATCTTGGCCAGCCACAGGGATTGAACAAGGACCCTCTAGAGCCTAAACCTGAACTGCAACCACTTGAACTAAAAGCACAGCCTCTGTCAGGATGCACTGTAAAAAATTCATCATATTGGTGACTTGGCCCAAGAAGGAGATGTATAATGTGGCTCAGTGGGTCAAACTGTGCATGTGTGCACACTTCTGTGCTTGTATGCATGTACACGAACACATAGGTTACCTGTACATGCTGTGTGTGTGTGTGTGCATGGGCATTTGCATATACACAATAGGGAACCTTATGAAGAGAGATTTAAAAGACGGGCTTTTCAGCTTAGACAAGAGGAGATTAAGGAGGGATATGATAGAGGTCTATGAAATCAGGACATAAGAATGAGGGGTCACCAAATGAAATTAATAGGTAGCAGTTTTAAAACAAACAAAAAGACATTTTTCTTTACACCATGTGGAGTCAACCTGTGGAACTCCTTGCCAGAGGATGTTCTGAAGACCAGGATTTTAACAGTGTTCAGAAAAGAACTAGAAAAATTCATGGAGGATACGTTCATCAATATTTATTAGCCAGGATGAGTAGGAACGGTGTCCCTAGACTCTGCTTGTCAGAGGCTGGAAATGGATGACTGGAGAGGGATCACTTGACGATTCCCTGTTCTGTTCACTCCCTCTGTGGCATTGGCCACTATTGGCAGACAGGATACTGGGCTAGATGGACCTTTGGTCTGACCCAGTATGACCGTTCTTATGTTCTAATCATAAGAACAAGGAAGAATTTATACGACAGGTTTACCTGTGCTAGCAGAGAATGGACAGGCCCCACAAGGTCCTTTCCTGTCCTTAGTGTCTATAAGTTGTGCTTGCACAATTATGAGTTTTGCAAGGGCATCATTTTCAGGCAGAAGTTGAGTCCTTCAACGTTTGGGAAATTATAGCCACGGTTCTCGTCTCATGTTTTCATTCATGCTTCCTCTCTCTTCTCCCTAGTGCATTTCTTGCTCACGCTCTCATTCATGCTCTCTCGCTCACTCATTCTCATTTCCCTGGCTGTATTTTTAGCTCCCGTGCTGTTGTGAGGATGTGAACATTATCCCTGAGTCATGACTTTGTGAGGAAACAGGCAGACAGAGCTCTCATTACAGCTAGTAAGGGCTCTTATCAGCTGCGATGCAGGCCTGCTGGCTGTGGGGGTGGGGGGAGCTTGGGGAAAGCTTTATCTCCAAGTTCCTCTTCTCTTCCTTTTTCCCTAGCTGCTGTATCCACAGAACGGTCACTGGCCTCTGGACGCATCATTTCGCTGCCTCTTCTTGCAGCTCACGATGAGATACACTGAAATCAACTGCAGGGGATGGAAGCCTAGCATAGACTCAAAAAGGGAATTACGTGGTGTTTAATGCTGAATTTTACTGCTCGTAATTCACAACCCACCCCAAGGAAATGTGATGGAATGACCTTTGGGGGCTTAGTCTTGGGGATTGCTCCAGTTTCTGATGGCCCAAAGACTATGAGCATTTGGACCTGGGATTTCAATTCAGCACTATGTTTTTTGGCAGAATAGGTTTAGCAGCACCACAGTGGATCTGTTCCAACTAGTAGGTCAACTGGTACTTCTGAAATAAGAACTGTCCTGAACTGGGTAGAACTGATCGAATTTGGGGGTTTGTTTAAATTAATTTCGGTTTAATTTTGAACTTTTGCATGGGGAAAAATCAGCAAAATGTCCCTCCTGTTGTCAACTAATTATAGAGCTTGTCTCATTTTTTGTAATTATTAATAATGTGGGGAAATGTCATAATTTTCCCATTTTTTTTTCTGACCAAAATCTTGCATCAATTCTCGACCTTCTGTCTCCAAATACTTCACAGGATTACATGATATAAATCTAATGTGTAAATCACAAGGGAGAAAGAAAGGGGCTGGCCTGGAATGGAGACAAGCTGTTTTGAAATGACTTGGAGAGTTTTGAGGAGGCTGGTGCAGGTGTCAGAAGCTGCAGAGGAGAAGGTTCTCTCATTGGCAAAATAAGGTTCAGGGGAAGGAAGAGAGAGCAGCCTAGTGTTTGACGAACAGAGTGAGGCCAGTGGAGGGAAAAGAGAGGCAAAGTTTGGGAGATTATGTAATGCCCACAGCATGCTAGGAGACAGCATGAAGAACTGCAAAAAGTCAGAGGCAATTTTTGAGCTGGCTCCTAAAATGAAAGGACAGCCACTGTGATAACTGCTAACCCAACAGATTGCTTTGAGACCAGGGCTGGATTTCCAGTGAGGCACAATAAGCATGTGGCGAGGGCCACTAGCATTCTAGGGACACCTAACTGTTAAAAGTGGGTTGCAAGTTGCATTTTTTATGAAAAACACAAAGGTTGGCTTCAGGTGAATGCTGAGCAGCCGTGTCTTGGGCAGGGGTGGGCAAGATATAGCCCGCAGGCTGGATTAGGACAGCCAAGCCTTTTGATCCAAGACTGAAGCAGGCTTTCTGCCTGCTGCAGCCTGAGGTCGTTCACACCACCTGGCAGTTCCCTCTGGCAGTGTGTGCCCATTGGGGTAATGCGCAAAGTTTCACGCTCCCTCCCCGAGTGGCACATGGAGGGAGCCTCCAGCCATTCTGAGCAGCCTGGGGTCCCTGTTGGTTTGCTGGCCAGGAGCTGCCTAAGATAAGTGACTCCTAGTCCGAGCCTACCTCTGGCATCCCCTCCCACTTCAGTCACTACCCCCTCCTACAGGGAGATATACCTATCTCATAGAACTAGAAGGGACCTTGAGAGGTCATCGAGTCCAGTCGCCCTGCCTTCACAGCAGGACCAAGCACCATCCCTGACAGATTTGCCCCAGCTCCCTAAATGGCCCCCTCAAGGATTGAGCTCACAACCCTGGGTTTAGCAGGCAGCCTGCCAATGCTCAAACCACTGAGTTTTCCCTCCCTAGGTCACCACCCAAACACTGCATCTCCCCACACACACCCCAGGTCACAACTCCTTCCCCAAACCCTGCACCCCCTCCCACGCCTCTCCTCCAAGCCAGAATCTGCTCCTGTACCCATACCCTCTCCCGGACCCTGCACCCCAGTCCCCTACCCCCAGCTCCCTTCTGCACCCAGCCTCCGTCCCACACCCCCTCCATAGAAAAGTGCAGCCCTTGACCAATTGCCAACATCTGGGAGTGGTGGGCCCCATCAAAAATTATTCCCCACCCCTGCCCTCGGGGCATGTCAGGTGTAAATAGGACCCCGTTTGGAACAAGGGCGTCTGTGCGGAACAAGCAGGAGCCCTGACCCTCTAGCTGATTTTAGAATGGGATTCTCAGAAATAAGTTTGAAAACGGCAACAAACATGTGTTTCAAATATGCCTGACGCTGAGGACAGAGCCTCTCTCTGGGATGGACGGTCTGTGTAACGAGACCCTTTAATGAGCCTCCTCTCTGTGCGGGTACATCACTTTCCCCCTTGCTGATGGCTCCCGCCTGTTTTATTTTGCCCATGTGTCATGTGTTAGCCTGGAGGCTCAGCTCACAGGAGATTCACCTTTTCATGACATTGAAGCTGCTTTTGGTTCATTTCCTGAGATTTTCCTCTCTAACCTTTATGTTATCTGTTTTGTATTCTTTCCTCCCTTTTCCACCCAGCAGCTTATTTTAGCTTCTTCCCGCCTCTTTTGCAGCTTCTGTGTATGTCTCCCCTCCCTGTCCCACTCCCTAGGTACATCCCCCCTCTTCTGCCCACTAATTGCTCTCTCTCCTCAGCCCCAGGTAACCTTGCAGTCAGCATTTTGATGCTCTTTCCGTTCAGATAGACCCGGAATACTTGGGGTGAAGCTGAATAGGGGCTATCATACTTCCGAAAATTCACGGGCTTTGTTTTCTAGCAAGTTCTTCTTTGGAAACAGCATGAGTCCTCTATTTATTTCCGGCCTGGAGGGGCACTGCTGTGACTGAAAGATACAAACATTGAGCATTGAGACATCGTTGTTTATCATATCCTGCAGGACAAGCCAAAATAGCTGCTCTTACAGTCTGCCCTACACGTCCTGATTTACAACCTGCCAGACACACTTTCCACACCTCAGGGCAAGCACTCACTTGGGTGGCTTTCACGAGGGGCTACTCTCTCTCCCCCAGCCCCACTGACCTTACTTTAGAGAATTGATATGACTTCAAAGTCCATTTGTCAGACCCATGGTAACTTGGCCATCTTCATGTGGCATTTTCATTTGCTAACGTGAGTCTCCTCTTCTGTTCATAGGTTGGGAGGGAAGTTGTAAAACACCAAAAAGCATCACAGATATGCCAAGAAGTGGACAATTCAGGGCATTGGTAACAGTACTCAGGACAGAAACGACTAGTAGAAATGATGGAAACGACTATCGTCTAGCAGCATCAGTTGAAATGAGTCTGTGGGCATTCTCTTGTGTCCAGGTTATTGCAAACATTATGAACCATAGGCACTAATTAGCAAGTAGATCCCAGTATGAGAGATACCACAAATACATAACCAGCTACCTTATTGGTTATCTCAGCAAAGACACCAAGAACTGAGCAGCTGATCTAGTGTCTTCCCCTGGGGACATCTCCTCAGGGGGGACAGTGTTTGGGGGAAACCTGGCTCTGCTAATGGCTGATGTGTGCCTATTACATGGGTCCTGAGAGGCCTCTGGTTCCCAAGGCCTCCACTCCAGCTTCTCTCACCAGCATTAGATTTACTCTCAAATAAAATTAGCCCAGGCCCCTTTGTGGTCCGGGGGCACAGGGGAACTGGCTCCTCATGATTGAGTTTGTCCAAGAAATCTGTCAGTTTACAATTCCAGAGTCAAAACACTGGAGAGGTGGAAGCCAGGGTTTCCTGGGCTGAGCCCAGTTGCTAAATTAAAGACAAAGGAAAGAGTAATTAGATGCCATTAATTGTTGTAAAGAGCATTTTTGTTGGCTGCCAATGCTTCTCTCCGGGGATGCAACACCGGAGTTACCCAGCCTGGCTGCAATAACACTCGTGTGTGGATTGTGTTTATTTTAAGCAGAGCTCCCCTCATTCTCACAGCCCAGCTCCTGCCAACCCTCCAGACTCCTTTGTCTTCTCTGATTGCCTTAGCAATCCTGTTCCTGATGAGTGCTCTAGTTTGCCCTGGTAGAGCAGGGACAGCACTCCGGGTGGGTGGGGAATGGAATCTCAGCTCCTCCTAACTGGCCTGACATGCAAACCTTGTGAATTCTGTGGGCACCAGTGTTCCCTGTAAGCTGGGTGCTTTGTGTCCCCTCAAGACAGATTCCAATGCTGCCCCGCTGGTTAGCAGAGCACCCACAGCTAGGTTTTGTGTTTTTATTGGTGGTGCACATTTCCACTTGCCTTGGTGCACATAAAGCGATTTATTCCGCACATGGATGGAAAAGATTAGAGCAAACATTGGTGGGCACCTCTCAGATATTCACAACTGACTCTTGGATGGTCACATGTGGTGACCATGCCAGCTGGCTCAGAAGTACTGTGAGGCCATCCCTGGAGGGTGGCATCAGCGGTGGTTGTGGATTTATGAAACTAAAGGTAAGAGCAGACCACAAATCGGAACCCAAATTCCCTCTGTTGCTCCCAGCCTGGATGCAGGGTCTTCACTTCGTAACGTGAGTGGAATCCAGCAGCCTTGGGACATTTCTAAACCATGAAACAAGCAAACACAACAATGACACTGCCAGGGCAGGGAGACTGGTGTGGGGGAATGGGAGGTGGAAGCATTCCTCTCTCAAGCAGCACTTTGACTCCCACCCAGCAAGGCAACTACCTTGGTGACCTGTATGAAATCAGCTGCTGAGCTGGATGCAGGCCCTGCTGGACAGATGTCTTAAACCCACGACCACATGCAGCATGAACAGCCCCTTTGAGTCTCATTGAAGCCAAGGACTGACGAGGACACTAGAGCATGGGCAGCGTACCAGTAGTGTACATGTCAACAATGTCACTCCAGAGCATGGAGAATGTAGGTCTATATTCTCAAAGGTTATGTGATTTCCTGGGGCCCGACTGGAGACATTGTAAGAATACATCTACATTGGGGTGGGGAGTGGCTGCCCAGCCTGGGTAGATAGACTCATCCCTGCTGCGCTGGACCTGACCAGGATGAAAATAGCTGGGTAGGTCATAGAATCCCAAGGCTGGAAGAGACCTCAGGAGTCATCAAGTCCAACCCCTGGCCCAAAACAGGACCAACCCCAACTAAATCATCCCAGCCAGGGCTTTGTAAAGCCAGGACTTAAAAACCTCTAGGGATGGAGATTCCACCACCTCCCTAGGGAACCCATCCCAGTGCTTCACCACCCTCCTAGGGAAATAGTTTTTCCTAATATCCAACCTAGACCTCCCCGACTGTAACTTGAGACCATTACACATCGTTCTGCCATCTGTCACTACTGAGAACAGCCTCTCTCCATCCTCTTTGGAGCCCCCAGAAGGTTCCAAAGATGTTGAGGTTGAGGTTGCGAGCAAGGGCATATGTAATGGGGGGAAGGCTCTGCCTTCCCAAACCGCCAGGCATAGCGCCCCCCCCCCCCCACACACACACTCTCTGCCCCTAGAATGCCTGCAGTAGGCATTGTGGGGCAGAATGTTGCTCTGGCCATTGTAGGTGGTCATGCTCTGGGGCTGGAGAGGCAGGGCTGGACTGGGCCAGGCCACGTGCGCGCTCTCCTCTGGGGCTAGGGAGGCTGGGGCCATGCCGCTTGCTCTCCAATCTCCTCTGGGCTAGGGAGGCTGGGGCCATGCTACTTGCCCTCTGCCCTCCTCTCTCCCTGGAGAAGCCGTGCCGCGTGGAGCACCTTCCTTCCTCCCCTGGTGCTCTAGGGCTGGAGAGGCTGGGCTGTGCCAGGTCATGCAGCAGGGTGCGTCCTCCTCTGGGGTTGGGGAGCCTGGGCCCATGCCACGTGTCCTCTGCCCTTCCGGAGGCTGGGGCAAGCACGCACCTGCCTGCTCCCCCCTCTGCCCCTGGTTGGGAGAGGGAACAGAAGAAGGGGTGGAGCTGGAAGTGGGGCTGGGGGCTTCACCAACCATCCATGGTTCCAAGGACGTTGCAGCCTTCCCTCAGCTTCAAAGCCAAAGTGCCTGCCCGAGCCACTAGCTCTACACAGCTATTTATAGTGCTATAGCAGGAACCCTACCAGCCTGCCAACCCAGGGTCTGAGACTCGCGGACTGCCACTCATGGTTTACATGTACCTTATAAGGTTTCCCAAATTAGGCACCCAAATCACTAACCACATTTGAAAACTCCAGCCCTGCTATTTGCAACTCACCCTTTCCAGCACTCCAAGAGAAGGCAACCCTTCCCTACCCTCCCCAGGCAGGATAGGGCCCAAAATGACTATATGTGAGAAATGGATTCTGGAAGATAAAGCACAAAATTGTGTGGATGCCTGAAAAATCTGTTAAGGATCAATGTTTGTAAAACACATATAGGTTATTGTGTCCTTTAAAATAATTGAAAGACCCTCTAGCCTCTTTACTCTCTGTACCTGAACTCTGAGTTCTTTATTTCCCCATTACAGGTGAATTATTATAGCTATTGCTTTATTGTATGATAATTAGTTTAGCACTTTCTACTGGCCTTGTAGCAGTCTGCAAATGATAACCAATTTAACAGCCAGGTGCTAAACACTTGAGGCCTTAATTTCATTTCCACTCAGTCTTTGCTGGCCCAAAACTCCATGGCTGTGTCTATACTGGCGCGATCTTGTGCCAGAGCTATGCAAATGAGGTTCAGTGTGGAATATCGCCAAGCCTCATTTGCATAACTAATGAGCCGCCATTTTTGCGGAAGAGGCTCTTGCACACGACGGAGCTGTCTACACTGCCCCTTCTTGAGCAAGAAAAATCCTCTTGCGCAAAGCCGTTGTGCTGATTATTTTCAGGCATAACGGCTTTGCGCAAGAGGGATTTTCTTGCGCAAGAAGGGGCAGTGTAGACAGCTCCGTCCTGCACAACAGCCTCTTCTGCAAAAATAGCAGCTCATTAGTTATGCAAATGAGGCTCGGCGATATTCCACGCTGAGCCTTATTTGCATAGCTCTGGTGCAAGATCGCGCCAGTCTAGACACAGCCCATTAGCTTAAGTCGAGAGTATTGCAAAGCAAGGAGTGAGTTAAAGCAGAGTAAGGGAGCTCAGGATTGAGCCATTTTTGCATCTATCAACCCTACTTAGAAACATTGAGCAGTAGAGTTGTATGGTATAGAGAGTATGATTATTAAGTTTGCAGATGATACCAAGCTGGGAGGGGTTGCAAGTGCTTTGGAGGATAGGGTCCAAATTCAAAATGATCTGGACAAACTAGAGGAATGGTCTGAGGTAAACAGGGTGAAGTTTAATAAGGACAAATGCAAAATACTCCACTTTGGAAGGAACATCCATTTCACACATACAGAATGGGAAGTGACTGTCTCGGAAGGAGTACTGCTGAAAGGGATTTAGGGGTCATAGTGGACCACAAGTTCAACTTGAATCAACAGCGTGACACTGTTGTAAAAAAAAGCAAACATGATTCTGAGCTGCATTAACAGGAGTGTTGTGAGCAAACATGACCTATAAGGGAAGACTGAAAGAATTGGGCTTGTTTAGTTTAGAAGAGAAAAGACTGAGGCTTCGTCTACACTGCAGCTCTTTTCCAGGATACTGGAGGTATTCCGGAAAAGCTATGCCATGTCCAAGGAACGTGTCTGCTTTTCTGAAAAAAAAAATTGGAAAAGCAGACGCATTCTTTTGCCATCCCTGTAAACCTCATTGTACGAGGAAGAAGGGAAATGCTGAACGAGAGGTTTTTCTGAAATTTGGTGCCATGTAGATGCACCAAATTTCGGAAAAGCCTCTTCCGAAAAAAAAGTGGAAAAAGATACGCAAATTGCGGTTCACAATTTCTGTATCTTTTTCCGACTTTTCTTTGTAGTGTAGACTCAGCCTGAGAGGGGACATGATAGCGGTTTTCAAATATCTAAAAGGGTGTCACAAGGAGGAGAGAGAAAAATTGTTCTTCTTGGCCTCTGAGGATAGGACAAGAAGCAATGGGCTTAAACTGCAGCAAGGGAGGCTTAGGTTGGACATCAGGAAAAACTTCCTACCTGTCAGGGTGGTTAAACACTGGAAGAAATTGCCTGCGGGAGTTGTGGAATCTCCATCTCTGAAGATATTTATGAGCAGGTTAGACAGACATCTATCAGGGAAGATCTAGACAGTGCTTGGTGCTGCTGTGAGGGCAGGGGACTAGACTAGATGACCTCTCGAGGTCCCTTCCAGTTCTATGATTCTATGATCAAATCTTTTTAGTTTTGGTCTAAATCCAGATGATTTCTTTTTTACTTTTCAAAATTGTCAGTGAACCACATGAAAATCCACTATTCCATCTCACAGCCTTGTGAAGGAGGCCACTACAATTATATCCATTTTACAGTTTGGGAAAGTGGACACACAAAGAGTGTGTCTAGACTACAGGGTTTTTTCAAAAAAAGTGGCCTTTTTTCTAAAAAAACTTCCCCTGCGTCTAGGCTACTACCACGTTCTTTCAAAAGTAGAACTTTTTTTCGACTGTGGAAAACCTCATTTTACAAGGACGAACTCCTTTTTTCAAAAGTGCGCTTTCGAAAAAAGGCGCTATGTAATGCAAACTGTGCTTTTTCGAAAGAGAGCATCCAGACTGCCTGGGTGTTCTCTTTCGAAAAAGCCGCTTGCTTTTTCAAAAGTACTGGTTGTAGTCTAGATGCTCTTTTTCGAAAGAGGCTTTTTCGAAAGTATCTTTCAAAAAAGCCTCTTTCGAAAGAGGCTTGCAGTCTAGACATAGCCAAAGAGGGAAAGTCACAGGCTCCAAACAGAGACTGCGTCAGAACCAGATTTAGAACTCAGGAATTCCTAGTTCTCAGTCCCTTGGTTCAGTTTCCCATGGTTCATTTCCTGAAGTGACCACTGTACCCACTAAGGAAATGCAGCCACCTCTGGAGTAGAACATAGCAGCAGGGCTTAACATTGCTCCGCCCTACTACATACCAGTTTGGGACAGAATTTAGCGAGGACGACTGCTGTACCCAGTATTGCAAACTGAAGGAGTGATGTAGGTGGTCAGCTCAAAGAGAGCAGGGAATGGTCCTTTTTAGACGTTTGTCATGTCATGAGTTCCAGCAGGTGAAACAAATTCTGGAACTCTGGTCTGGACTTGGCACACATACCTAACTGAACATTATTATTTGTATTCAAGGCGCACACAGAGGCCTCAAGCAAGATCAGAGCTCCATTGTGCAGATGCCTTGTGCGAGACAGGGTCTGTCCAGAAAAGTTTTAAGCTAAATAGACAAACCAGACAAAGGCCTGATCTACTCTTACATGATTTACTGGCATGCATAGTTCTAGCAGTGAGGAGTGTAAAGAAAGAGTCACACCCTTAACCAACATAGCTGTGCCAGCAAAAGCCCTTGTGTACACACAGTAACTGTACAAAAAAAATAGTCGTCCCTTTGCTGGTATAGCTTATTTTGTTCCAGGAATTGACGTATACTATACCGGCACAAGCTTCTTCTGCTGCCATAAGCTGGTTCTCAGTGAAGAGGGATTGCTGATATAGCTCTAGCAGTATAGCTACCCTGACAAACCCTTTCTAGGGCAGATAATATAGGGGAGAGGAGAAGTGGGTAGAGTGAGAAAT
Source organism: Pelochelys cantorii (assembly GCA_032595735.1). Lineage (NCBI taxonomy): Eukaryota > Metazoa > Chordata > Testudines > Trionychidae > Pelochelys > Pelochelys cantorii. The sequence goes on from CM064352.1 coordinate 12,099,596, forward strand.
ACAGGCAGAGGGTGAAAGTCACTTGCCCACAGTCATATAGCAAGACACTGCAGACCCAGCAATAGAACCCAATCCTATCTGAGTGCCCTGCCCAGTGGACCACACTGTCTTTCAGTGGAGAAATCCCCTTGCTTAATGTTCAGCAATAACCTGGCTGCGAACCAGACCAGTACCCAGAGGAAAAAACAGCGCCTTCTTGGGTAACTCTTTGTTATGTTTAAGTCAACAGATCTAGTCTGCCCCTGGCTGGGGAGTTTAGAGGTTGTTTTTGTGTTTTCAAAAATGACAGTTCTTTGTAGTTCACCTTGAAAGCATTTTTTTTTCGCAGCTGTGGCAAGCAGCGATTTCCCAGAAAGCTCCGACTCCTGCAGCGAAGCCTCTGTGTTTTCAAGAGACATTTTGCTACAAACAGGAGGGATTTCTTCTCTATTTTGAATGTCATTGTGAGAGGCTGCCTGTTGCTTCTTTTCACATCTCTTTCCTTCTAGGGATGCTGGCGGCTATTACAGCTCAACGGCGCCCCCTACAGGTACGTTTATGTCACAAGGCATGGCCAGGCTGGGGGCCAGCAGAAGAGGTTTAATCAGCCTGTGCTGTGATAACAAGAACTGCAGCTGGAGAAAGAGTTCCTTCAATGGGCCAAGTCCCCTGTTTGCAAGAAGCCCTGGCCATGAAGCCAGAGCTGGCCGAGAAAAGCTGGCCTCTTTCCCAGATTAACCTGGGAGGCTTTTCTTTTTCTCCGTTAGCTCTTTCCAGCATGGCCTGCGAGAGGACCACTGCAGACCCCGAAGTGCTGGGGGTTGGCCCCAGCTGAGCAGTTGCCCACAGACCGGAGTTATGTCAGAATCTACTTCCAAGGTTCATTGTGTGGGGAGCCAGCAGTAATTCAGGGCGGTGGGGGGAACCCCTATTTTCATGATGGAAGCAAAAATGACTGCTCTGAATTAGTGAAGGGGTGGGGAACCTAAGGCCCGGGGGGACTGGATGCAACCCCTGGCTTACCTGGAACCAGCCCCTGAGGTTCAGGGCTCCCCCCAGTATTAGGGAACCCACACTGGCACTTCAGCACTGCCATTCCCCGCCGCCTCACCGCAGGGCTAGAGCACACAAAATCGACTATCCTGGACCACCTAGGCTCTGGTGTGTGAGGGGAATGTGGGGAGTGTCTTTCTCCTTCTCAGTCAGGGGCCACGTCAGCGAGGGGTTGTTTTTACTTCTCACTTGTTTGCGGCCCCTGACTGATTTTTTAATGTGGGTCAGCGGCACCCAACCCACGTTCCCCACCTCTGCATTAGTGGGAAAGGAAAGTAATTCAACCCTCAGGGACCTGAGTGGAGGTTCCCACTGTCAGGGAAACAGGCTACATCTACACTGAAGGCTTTTTGTGCAAGAAGGGCCATTCTTGTGCAAAAACTTGCAGAACGTCTACACTGCACATGAAGTTCTTGCACAAGTAAATTTACAGTAAAGCGTCGGAAAACAGGGCTTCTTGCACAAGAGTTATTCCTCTCCCCATGAGGAATAAGCCCTCTTGCGCAAGAGCTCTTCCACAAGAAGGCAGAGTAGATAGGCAACAGGGGTTTCTTGAGCAAGAAAGCCATATGGCTAAAATGGCCATCAGAGCTTTCTTGCACAAGAAAGCGTCCACACTGCCATGGATGTTCTTGCGCAAAAGCACATCTCTTCCACAAAACCATGTGGCAGTGTGGACGCACTCTTGTGGAAGACTTTTTGCACAAGAACTCTTGCGCAAAATGGTTCTTGCGCAAGAAGCCTGCAGTGTAGATGTAGCATATGTGGTTTTTTGGAGGAGGCAATGCAAATGAAGCGCTGATTAGCCTTTTGTCATGCTTCATTTGCATAATCTACTCCGATCCATTTTTGCGCAAAAACATGTGGTGTGGACATGTCCATTTTGTGCAAAAAACCCTTTTTGCACAAATTCCTTATGCTTCTTCTGGGGTTTTGCGTCCACACCGCATGGTTTTGCGCAAAAACCTTTTGCGCAAAAACGGATCGGAATAGATTATGCAAATGAAGCGCAACAAAATGCTAATCAGCGCTTCATTTGCATTGCCTCTTCTGAAAAAACACGTAGTGTAGATATAGCTGAACAATGGGAAAGAAGGCACAGTTCTACCTGGAAGTGAGAAGCGGCCATTCTCTAACCTGGCACGTTGTTTCATCAGTCAGGCTGTTTATTCTGCAAACCTTCAAATCACTCCTTGCCTGACCCAAACTCACTCACTCCCCTCCAGCTGTTCAGATGGGCAGGCACTTGCCTGGGAAAGTGCCTCTCTTAGGACTCTGCCTGTTAACTAATGCAAACTGGAAGGCTTGCTCTTTATTATTTCTATAGCAACACTGCCTAGGAAGCTAATCCTCATTGAGCCAGGCCCCATGGTCCAAGTCGTCAAAGGCATTCAGGTGCCTAACTCCCATTGAGACCAATGAGAGTTAGGTGCCTAAGTCCCTCTGGAAGATCTGGACCCATACAAACATGTAGCAAATGGCAGGCCCTGATGCAAAGAGCTTAAAATCAAAAAGATCAAGAGGAGAGCAAAGTTCTAAAAGGAAAGAGGATTTCTACTTTAGCATTGCCATGGAGGGGGCAGGGTAGCCACCCCACCTATCTATTTAAGGTATTGACATAGCAAACACCACAGTATCTGAGCAGCTCTAGTTGTAAAGTGTTTATCCTCATGGCACCCTTGTGAGGTAAGGAAGTGTTAGTGTCCCAGTGAAACGGGAAACTGAAGCCCAGTGAGAGGCTCAGAAACTTGTCTAGAAAGACTCTGGGGGAGCAAGAATTTTCAGCTAGGTCTCCCAGGATTCCAGCTCGCACCAGACCATGACCCACAACACCCACACTGCTATAGAAGCTGAATACACCTCCAGTATTTATGGGTTAAATACTAAGCCTACTCCAGAGAGACAGAAGTTATCACCATTCCACAGAGAGAGTCAGTGACTTGACCAAGGTCGCATAGGCTGTCCCTGTTGGGGCTGAACATCCAACCTTGATCTCCCATGTTCCAGGGGGCAGTGCCAACCCACACAAGTTATGCAAACACTCTTAGACAGCAATTTTCATTAGCATTTATAAAGGAGGTGAATTCCATTATTCCCATTTCACAGGCGGGAAAACCAAGGCACAGAAAGGTGACGTGACTTGTCCTAAGTCATTGAGCACATCAATGGCAAAGTTGAGAACAATACCCATTTAGTCATTATCCACATGGTCACAAAAGCAAACTTCCTTCTTGAACAAAGTTAATATATTTTTAGAATATTCCATTCAACCAAGAAATGCACTTTTCCCTCTAATTGGATATTTTTAAATTTACTTTTTATTTTAACAGAGTTATAAGTACACTGTCAAATTAAAAGTGCTATAGTTAAAATCCTCACCTGTGTTACAAATAATACTTTAGTTTATTAGAACTGAAAGAATTCTTAAAAGCTAATTCACTTTGTTCATCTGAGGGTTTTTTTTTAAATTTTTCTCTCCGCTTGGTCAATGAAAGAAAATATTCTAATCGGTTTCATTTCCCTTTCGAGTCAGTTTCTAATCCATTTCACGCTCAGGCTCTCATGCATTAGCACAAGGCTGCGGCCTTTGGACTGCAAACACTGTAGAAGAAGGTTGGGTTTTGTTTGGGGTTTTTAAAGTTTCCGTTAAAATTAAAAATGAATAAATACCATAGAAACATGTCTCTGGGTGTCAGTTTAAAAAAAAAAGCTTCTGGAAAACTTAAACTGAAATTTTGAACCCGATTTTGATTACTTAAATTCTTTTTAAGAGCATTTCTAAACCCTATTGGAAGATACAACTCACATACTGGATTCATTTAGAAAACAATATTTGAGTGAATTAATAAAAACCACAGCATTAGTGTTTTGCATTAAAGGGCAGCTGTCAGCGCCCTTTGTGTTTTTCTGTCTCTGGCCCTAAACACATATTCCAACACACACACACACACTCTCTCTCTCTCTCTCTCTCTTGCTTTTCAATTAAGTGATCTGGTTGACTGATCAGTGTCTGCAATGAGGCAGTTTGATTCAATTCCCTGTGCTGCATCATAGGGAGACCCCTGCTGTCTGGTCTCTTCAAATGCAACCACTTGGTTGAGAAGAAAAATTAGAGCTCAAAACAGGTCGGCTCAAGTTGAGTGATTCTCAGCAAAGTGTGGTAAAAATGTAACCTCCTCTTTGCTACAGATCATGAAATCTGACAGTTGGAGACAGACTTCTAGCCGAAGAAAGGGTCTCCTCTTATCTTCACCTGTTTCTTTTCAATGTCCTCCCCTGGAGTGATTTGAAGGTTGCTTCATTTGAAAGATGGGCTTACACATCAGAGCAAGTCCTACAAATATATATGGACACACTACAGTGTTTTAGCTATACTGCCCTGCACACCCCTGCTCTGTATTTCCTGATATTATTTGATCTGGAAGCCAGAAACCTCGCTGGGTTTTTTTAAACACATGAGAATTCTTTCCATCATTAGTGTGTCAATCCTTGGGACAAAAACTTTCTGAGGAAACCGATTTTCTAGCCTGTTTTCTACAGCCACCTCCCAAGGACAGAAAGAAGAGCTGGGACTGAAATGCCTGGGATTCACTGACTTCAGCAAACAGCTCACGAGGCTAGTTTTCAGTCCTGCAGAGATAAATATTTGGAGTTGGGGAAGGGGGAGTTAGACTTGAGGTAGTGGGACTTTCCTGTGAGATCACTGCAGAAGGCTTGGGAAGGCGGCAGGTGGCTTAGAAGATGCGGCGCTTTTCACCGTTAGGCCTCTGCCTTAAATCTGCCTCCAAGCAAATGACGTGTATTTAGTGACTCCTCAGTCCATTTCCCAGTGGGTATCTCACACTACAGCAAAGGGCGGACGGGGCCATTGAGACTGAACTCCCCTATTACCACAGAGATAATCTCTCCAGTTCAGCCATGCGGGGGAGCTCACGCTTCTGCATCCTTCAAGGGGCCTGGAGGGAAGAATGAAGCAGGAAAAGCAGCTAACAGAAAGGCATAGGCCTGAGGTAAAGTAGGCCACCCCCTTCCTATAACTTAGAGGCATGTAAGTGACACCAGTTTACAGTCCTTTGCTAATCTGTAGGCTGGCCTGCAGAAGTCTAGCTTCCACTAGCACACTCCTGAACTTCGAACCTGTCTGTCTAGCCTGGCTCTTTGATTGATGAGGCCTCGGTTCCCTATATTATTTTACTTCATCAAACGGAACATGCACAAGTCTCCCGTTTCCCCCCAGAGGGAGAAAATAACACCCCACCCGGGGGGTTCTCCTTCCCGGCGAGACCGGGAGCACAAGAGAAGTCAAGTTTGACATGTGTCAGTGCTCACGGCCCAGACGCATAAGGCTTTCCTGTCACTCTCCTCCCAGCTTGAAGGCAGCAAATCTGAATTCTTCTCAAAGGGGCACCTAACCTCAGCTCTCTATGCCCATGTTACAGACCGCTCAGCAACAGCCCTAATACAAATTCAGCTGCAACTTGGTGCGGAAAGGAGTTGCCCCCACTTGTGCCAGCACTGAATTCACTTCCTAGTGCTCATGCTAACTGTCCTAAATTTCCTGACTGCATCCAAAAGTTCATCATTTTGTCAACTTATGTTATGTTTACCCCATAACACTATATGGGGTAAATAGCTTAGTCATTTTGTCTGCTGCTGAGAAGAGGCAGCCATCTTTGAAATAAACCAGACACCTCGTTCTCCTTTGTCTTTCTAACTCAGAATGCTATCCTTTCACCCTCTCTTGGCACTGGTGTAAACGCCCCAGGTGATACAGTTCTGCAGAAAACTAGACATAGTTTAGTGCTGAGCTAAGGAATATTACAGTACGTTGCCATTCGAAGCACAGGTAGAATTTAGAAACAGAATATGCCTACCTGAGTTGGAATCTGGACAGAACATGCAGTTAATACCCAGGTGGGCCACTGCAGAAAACTATATGGAATCCAGGATGACCACAAAAGATCTAGGCCCTGGTTCTCTATTCATCTAAAAGATGGGCCCTTCCAGCAAACCCTGATTATACATCTAAGAGCAGGACATGCTGCCTCACCAGTGTTACTTCCCACACCAAGCTTTCCCCAAAGATCTCCTGCTGTTCCTGCCTGGCCCTTCTTCACTGATCAGTTCGAGGGGAGAATGGGCTCAGCTGGAAAAGACATAGTTTCAGGTACCCAAAAAAACACTCACCAGACAGCTGGTATTTGCATTATTACAATCTCTGTAGATGCCCAATTTACCCCCAGGGGCACTTGGTTTTAAGAGGACAAACAAAATATATGAGATGTATCTCACATACTGTTCAGAATCAGTTCTGGAACCAGTCGTAGAAATACAGATGGTAAGGCCAGAAGGAAGAGTTAGATCATCTGCTTTCACATCCTGAACATTACAGGCCATAGCATTTCATCCACTTTCTCCTGTATTGAGCCCAATAGCCTGTATTTTACTAAAGCATGTCTTCCAGAAAGACCTTCCTCTCTGGATCTAAAGTCATCAAGAGATGAAGAATCCACCAGACTGCTTGAAATCTGTTCTCACTGTTAAATACTGAGCCTTATTTCTAAAATGGAGGATAGTGAGAGTTAGGAATACATGTCTGGACCATTTCTAGGGCCACGTGTCCGCTTACCGTAAGATCGACACTTTAGTGATCAATTGTCCAGAGTTTGATTTAGTGGGTACACCTCGCAAAGGGAAGTCAACAGGAGAATTTCTTCCATCGAGCTCCCACTGTAGAGATGGCACCAAGCTTGGCTTAAGGTACATCGACTCTAGCTACGTTATTTACATAGCTGGAGTTGCATACCTTAAGCCAACCTTTTGGGTGTAGTGTAGACCTGGCCTACATAAAGAAACCCTCAGACTGTCTCTCTAACTAGAAGAAAAATGGAGAGGGAGGGAGGAAGCTACAGGGAAAATGCAAACCACAAGCCAATGGGTTCATTATCAATAGGTTGAACTTCCATAAGCAACTTTGGCCATTTCACATGCAACTTGTTCCAAGACGGGGAGCAGTCACTAGTTGATCCCAGCTAGCTCCATTGCCTCTGACTTTGCTACCATAGTTGGTTTCCTCATCATGCTGAGGAATATGAAGGGAAATCAAATCAAAGGGCATGATGGGGAGGTAGGACAATAACAGACCAACATGCTTTGAGTTCTCAGCTCATGTTTCAGTTGGCTCTGGAAAAGCAAGAGCTCTGTGCAGGCAGAGGTGAAAGGACGATCTGAAACTCAAGGAGGTGGGTGATCACGTGAAGACAGATAAAAACTTTAACTGTTTGGCTTGTGGCTGCACATTGAGCAAACAGAATGTTAGGAAAGGGATAAATAATCAGACCAAAATTATCATAATGCCACTACATAAATCGATGCTACTCCTGCCTCTTGAATATTGCATGCAGTTCTGGTGACCCCATCTCAAAAATATATTAGAATTAGCGGTATGGAACAGCTTCCATTTAAAAAAGATCAAAAAGACTGGGACTTTTCCGCTTGGAAAAAGAGACAACTGAGGCAGGGGGGAGGATATAATAGAGGTCCATAAAACAAAGACTAGGGTAGAAAAAGTGAACAGGGAAGTGTTATTTATCCCATCATGTAAAACAGGAACCAACAAGGTCATCCAATAATATTAACAGTCAGCAGGTTTAATGCAACATATGGAAATATTTGTTCACACAGTACACTCATTGCAAGGGGATGTTGTCCAGGTCAAAAATATAACTAGGGTCAAAAAAAGAATTAGATGAGTTCTTGGAACACTGGTCCCACAATGGCTATTTGCCAAAGCCCCATGCTCTAGGGCTTTGTCTACACTGCCAGTTTTTGCGGCAGAAAGTATGCTAATGAAGGACTCATTAGCATGAGTCGCAATATCATTAGCATATTTTCTGCTGCAAAAACTGGCAGTGTAGACATAGCCTGGATGTCCCTAAGCCAGAGGCTGGGAGTAGATGACAGGGGACAGATAGCTCAATAACTGCCCTGTTCTGTTTATTCCCTCTGCAATCCCTGGTATTGGCCACTGTCAGAAGACAAGATTCTGGGCTAGATGGACCACTGGTCTGACCTAGTCTGGCTGTTCTTATGTTCTTAAGTCTGAATCTCAGCCTGGGAAAGCAAAAAAGAGACAAGGTCCTGGCTGAGTGCCAGCTGGATGCTCAGCCCAGACAGGACACAGTCAATACTGGTAGGCAGAAGGAAGCATCTGGAGGAGTTGATGACAAGACCCTTAGACTGAGGTCATGTGCCCACCCATGACACTCGCCTTGGAGTTATGCCTGCTCCTGCATCTCTGGGGACAGCAAAGGCCCAAAGGGCCCTGATCACTGGCTAGCCTGGAGGCTGTGACCTGGTGGGTTTTGCCACATTTTTACTCACATTTGCCACCTACAGGCCAGGAATCCTGGGCATGGAGCTTTTTCAGTTTCCATCTTTTTCCCAGGCGATTGGGCAAACAAGGTCTGAGAGCAGATGTCGCACTCAAGCCCTAGGCACTGACTCCATGGGTGCTCTGGGGCCCAAGCACTCAGGGGAAAAAAGGTAGGTGCTCCCACCCACCAGGTTCAGCAGGGCCACTGATCTCTGTTTGGAGGCTGGCAGGAGGTCACGTGGGGGAGGGCAGAGAGCAGCAAGCAGGGGAGGTAGAGGCAGAGGATATGTATATAGACTATGCTTTATTTTCGAAAGAGGATATGAAAATTCTGTGGAAATTTGCATATCTTCTTCCAATCTCACTTTCAAAAGTGGGTCTTTCGAAAGTGAAAGTAGTCTGGACACGGTTTTTTTGGACCCCCCCCCCTTTTTTGAAAAACCGCATAAACTTCTCTGGATCTGCTGGCAATGCTCCTCTTAATGCAACCTAATATGCCATTAGCCTTCTTGGCTACAAGGGCACACTGTTGACTTATATCCAGCTTCTCATCCACTGTAACCCCCAGGTCCTTTTCTGCAGAACTACTACTAAGCTGGTTGGTCCCCAGCCTGTAACAATGCTTGGGATTCTTCCATCCCAAGTGCAGGACTCTGCACTTATCCTTGTTGAACCTCATCAGATTTCTTGTGGCCCAATCCTCCAATTTGTCTAAGTCACTCTGGACCCTATCCCTGCCCTCCAGCATATCTACCTCTCCCTCTAGCTTAGTGTCATCTGCAAACTTGCTGAGGGTGCAATCCATCCCCTCATCGAGGTCATTAATAAAGATATTGAACAAAACCAGTCCCAGAACCGAACCTTGGGGCACTCCGCTAGAAACCGACCGCCATCCTGACATCGAGCCGTTGATCACTACCCGCTGGGCCTGGCCTTCTAGCCAGCTTTCTATCCATCTTACCGTCCATTTATCCAATCCATATTCCCTTAACTTGCTGTCAAGAATATTGTGGGAGACCGTATCGAAAACCTTGCTAAAGTCAAGGTATATCACATCCACTGACTTTTCCATATCCACAGAGCCAGTTACCTCATCATAGAAGCTAATCAGATTGGTCAGGCATGACTTGCCCTTTGTGAATCCATGCTGACTATTCCTAATCACTTTCCTCTCCTCCAAGTGCCTCAAAATGGATTCCTTAAGGATCCCTTCCATGATTTTTCCAGGAACCGAGGTAAGACTGACCGGCCTATAGTTCCCTGGATCGTCCTTCTTGCCTTTTTTGAAGATGGACACTACATTTGCCTTTTTCCAATCATCCGGGATCTCTCAAGTCTTGACAGCCTCGCTCTCCTAACGCCACAGCAGCGTGTGGAACTGCGTGAAACCAGATGTCCTTGTAACCAACTTTTACTGAGTTATTTATATCCATATAATATTTGACATTTCCTCTTCTATTAAAGGGCCCCAGGTCCCAGGCACATCTTAAAAGGACTCAGCTACTACAGAATAGGAGCCATGTTAGCACCTGGGTAGAGAGGACAGCACCTGTGTTTCATGAGTCAACTTTGCCTCCTCAGAACATGGCTGTCAACGCATCAGGGTGGGGCAGGGGTCAATCTGGTTAAGGGATGCACTGAGAAGAGAATATTGTGCATTTCTATAGCACCCACCAGGTAGGGCTATCAGACTAGTAATAGGGACCCTGATGAAGGGGTGTGGACTCAACTATGTGCTTGCACCAACACTTAACTCTGCACCTTTTGCTCAAATAACCCAACGTTTCCTAGACTATAATCCACAGTTGGGTTCAGCAGATTCCACTTGTGGCATCAGTAAATGGGTGTAAGTAGGTCTAAGGCAACTAGCTGGAGTTTGTATCCACATGCCCCATGCAGCAACTGGCAATGGAACCCAGCCAAACTCTGCGTCCAAACACTCCCAAACTTCAGGCTTCCAAACTTCTATAGGCTTCTGAACTTCTGAGCTGCTCCCTCTTTCTATAAATGGTTGAACCAAAATCCCAGCCCCACAGTAGAACTTCAAGAGAGAAAATATGATGGGGCAGGAGATGTTTGAAATCCCAGATTGGAAGTGTATAACTAGAGATGGCATGTATTTCCCAGTGGCTTTGCAGGACAGACATCAACAGTTATGATGGCCCCATCAGAAAGACAGTAGTTATTATTCAGAACATGATATCCCCTCTACTATCCTAAAATCTAATGCTCAGCCCAGAAACGTGCCTGATCGATCTATGTTTCACAAAGTTTCATACAGTTTGGAGCATTTTCTAAGTAATGATAATTTTAAAAAATAGAAGTTGACTGGAATTATCCTAAATTAAATAATGTTATGTTTCTGAACTGCCACAAGGTGGAAGTGTTTCAGAACATTACTTTTCTAGCTAACCCAGCAACTGGTAGACCTGAACTTGGGTGGAGGAACTGCACCCCTCTGTCACTCAACTGTAGAGTCATTTTGTTGATAGATGTAGTGAGGCGAGGAGAAGGAAGTGTTTTAATTGGAGACTACAATTTGTTGAGCTAAGAACATGCATGGAACAATTTGCTTAGAGTCTACATGAGTGGCATTGTAGAATTCAGTGAATCATGATCCCACTTATGGACCAAACCCCACAGAGTTAGACAGCTGTTTTTTGACTCCACTTGGAAACAAGAAAGGGGTGTGGTTTGTCAAAAAGAGGTGTGGCTAATGAGGATTGCCAGCTCCCAGAATTTTATCATGTATTTCATAGTATCTGGGATTTTTTTGTGTGTGTGTGAAATTCCAGCAGTTAGAATCGAGTGATTACAAGAGCATCTCTGCTTCTATTTAAAAATAAAGTAAACTTCTAGCCCTTATGATTACAGAATAAAGTTTGAAAACATCATCCCTCAAGGTGCACACAGAGGACTATTAATTTATTATATATTTCAATTCATGCACAATTTGCTTAAATGTATGAGGTAATTTAAATCAGCATTCGTTGTCTGTTTTAAAACCTCATGGCAATAAGCCAGTCTTGTGGTTTTGGGGGGCCTGACTCAAGGTTTTGGGGGGTTGGGTATGCAGCATGGTATGATGGGCTAGGAGCAGAGTTTAGCTCTTCGTAGCCAGTTGTTCCATAGCAGTTGTCTCACTGGACTAGTGCCCGCCCCCCCGCACAAGTTGCTCTGCCAGTGATTCAGCAAAGGGCCCGCCTAAGGGAAAATGGCACCCTAGGCCAACTGTATTTTGATACCCTGTGTTGCTGCATCCTTCCCATCCACGCCCCTACCCCCGTCCCCACTGCCTTCTCTCCCCATTGCCCCAAGCTCCTGTCTGTGGCCTCACACCCCCGACTCCCCTCCTACTTCTTGGTGCTTGACCATGTAGACCAGCCCTGACGCATTCCTCCAACGGGGTCATCATCTTAACGCTGCCTGCTTCCAGAGTCACAATTATCCAAACTAAAAGTCCCCAAAACCACAACAAAAATCTTTCCTCCTCTGGGGGGGGGGCGAGGGCTCCATCTCAGCCTGTAATCGCCCTTCCCCTCCGTGAGGCTTGAGAATCCTTATAAGAGGCTTGGGATCAGCAGGGAAACCCAGTCCCACCCTTTGCTAGGTCTGCTCCCGCTGTGCTGCAGTTTTTCCTGGGACACGTTTCCTATCCCGCCACTTCAGTTCTCCTCTGGATCCACAAAAGAGTTCTTGCGCAAGAAGCTGCCAGTGTAGACATAGCCAAATTCCAGTGTGGCTCCCAGCTCAGAGTGTGGCAGAGAAACCTGCAAAGAGCATCAGAGGGGTAGCCGTGTTAGTCTGGATCTGCAAAAGCGACAAGGAGTCCTGTGGCACCTTATAGACGAATTCAGCTACGTCTACACTGGCAGCTTCTTGCGCAAGAACTCTTTTGTGGAAGAGTTCTTGTGCAAAAAGTCTCCCACAAGAGAGCGTCTACACTGGCATGTGCTTTTGCGCAAGAGATGTGCTTTTGTGCAAGAGCATTCATAGCAGTGTAGATGCTCTCTTCCGCAAGAAAGCTCTGATGGCCATTTTAACCATAGAGATTTCTTGAGCAAGAAATTCATGTTGCCTGTCTACACTGGCCTCTTCTGGAAGAGCTCTTGCGCAAGACGGCATCTTCCTGAGAGCGTCAGAGTTCTCATGCAAGAAGCCCTGATTTTCTACAGTACAATGTCAGTTTACTTGCGCAAGAACACACGGCCAGTGTAGACAGGCGGCATGTTTTTGCACAAGAGTGGCCGTTTTCACGCAAGAACACGCCAGTGTAGACACAGCCAAACAGATGTATTGGAGCATAAGCTTTCGTGGGCAAAGACCCACTTCATCAGATGCATGCATCTCAGATGTACAGATGCATGCATCTGACGAAGTGGGTCTTTGCCCACGAAAGCTTATGCTCCAATACATGCTAGTCTATAAGGTGCCACAGGACTCCTTGTCTCCAAAGAGCAGTTGTTGAAGTTCTTCCAACTGGCTGATTCTCTTCCTCTCCTGGAGGAAGGTACAAGAGTACAATTACCCTATCAGCCTGATATCCATCTGACCCCCTTGCTGGCACTTTCCCAGCCCCACTTAGGAAGAACAAGCCCTTAGTAATTCCTCTAAGTCTTGATACATCCCTGATCTTCAGATAGGGAGGAAAGCTGAGTCAATGGGAGTGCTGCCTAAGGCTTAGCAATTTGCAACTGCAGCTGAAACACTTGCTCATTCCAGATCTCCCCCATAACCCTTTTAAGGCCTAGCCACAGTAGCAGAGTAGCAGGTAAGTTCCAAGGTATTGCATCTGCATGTTAAGTGAGACCCCACTGGGAGCAAGCCAACTAGTGATCAGTACAGCATGGCTGTTGGAATACTTTCCTGCATTCAGAAGCTTCCTTCCTTCTATGGATCTCAGATTGCTTGTCAACTCTTGATCCTCATTTTATGGAGGAGGAAACTGAGGCACAGAGGGGGTCAAATGACATTCCCGCAAGTTCTAGAATAAGACCCAGGAGCATAGGCGTGCACAGCACATTTCATTAGGGTGTGCACCCAGGGAATTTTATTTTTTATTGGCGAACATGTATTGAATACTCAATCATAAAGGACATGCTGCGAGTGAATGCGGGCTTTCTATACATTTCCACATTCGGCGCTTATTGCATTATACAACAATCCATACTTTAAAACTAAAAGAGCGTATCATGCGATTAAATTAAAACGCAAAGCCACCTTTTTTTTGAGACATTAGGGTGTACCTGGGCACCCAACACACCCCCTGCACACGCCTATGCCCAGGAGTCATGTCTCCCCATCCCTTTCTCCAATCACCAGGCCATCCTACCTCTGCCGCAGCCATAGAGATGTGTTCTTCGGCATGTGGACATGCCTAGCTCCAATCTACAGGGGATTTGCAGGTATAGAATCCAAAGTTTCCCCATTCTCCTGCCAGTGCCTGAACCTCAACACCCTCTGTGATTTAGTGCAGATGAATTTTGAATCCTACTAGGCCAGATTTAAGTGCACCCATACTGAGCATACGGAGATGTAGTACCGTGGTTCACAACCTTTTCAAGCATACAAACCCCTTCCCAATCTATTAACATTTTACGGACCCCCAAACAATACAGCTGTTTTCAAACATTCTGTGACTTGATAATCATTTGAAATGTAGAATAGTTCATGTTACCTAAACAAATATAGTAGTATTGAGAGATAATGCAGTGTGTCCACACTGAAATGTAGTAATTTGGAGGCACCATATATTTTTATTGAATACAATTTTATTGGATCCACTGACCCATTTTTGCTAGTGGCCCAACTAAGTCCTTTCTGCCATTCTAATAGCTTTTGAATGGTTAGAGAGGGGTGACGTAAAAAAATGGGAAAAAGTGACTGACCTGTTTATAAGCCGACTCCAGAGGACAATCACAGCTTGTCAGCTTCAGCGTGGGCCGAGGGACACAGAGCTTCTCAGGTCCCATTGGCTGCTGTTCACCCACGCTGCTTCCTCAGCTCCTGTCCCCTCTGCCCCCCATCCATGGAGCGAGGGGACTCTCATGGCCAAAGGGATTTCTGGAGCTGCCAGCTCCTCAAGGGCAGAATTTTGGAAGGGTAGGGGCCAGGGCAGCACTTCAGGAGCATGGGGGAAGAGAGGGGCAGCAGTCATGTGCTCCGGGACACAGCTTGCTTTTGATCCCATTCCCCGGATGCTAAGGGAGGGAGGGGAAAGTGCTTGCATCCTGTGCATGCCTCTCACACACCAACCAGGTGTGAGAGGCATGCATGGCATTCAAGCACTTTCCCCGTGCTCCCTTAGCTTCCAGAGAACGAGATCAAAAGCAAGCAGTGTCCCAGCACACACGGCTGCTGCCCCCCCTTCCACACTCTGGAAGGGTGGGGAGAGAAGAAAGGAAAAGAAAAGTAAGAATCAGAGTCAATCCTTACTTTTAAATCTTTCTGCAGATCCCCTGCAGTGCTGGGTGAACGTGGACCACAGGCTGGGAACCACTGGTGTAGTACACTGTGAAGCCCCCATGGAAGTGAAGAGATTCGATTGGCTGGAGATGTCTGTGGCATTGGAACATCCATCCAATGTTCCAGTCTCAGTGCTGGAGGTAGCATTAATACTTTCAGTTCAATAACATCATGTCCAGAGAGTGGTGTCTGTTTCCTTCATGGTCCTTCTGGTCTCACTCAAACAGGTTTGATTCTCAAATGACAAGAGATACCGCTTTAACCAGATTTGTCTTAAAATGTTCCTAGAAATACTTCTGACCCCAGGGAAGAGGGTAGAGTTGGCCAGTTTGGAATAACAGAAGGGTAGACAAGTTGCCATTATTTAATACATTTACTATTACTTCTTCCTCATACAGTTCATCCTAGTATCTCAAGCCCTTTGCAAATATTGAGCCAGATGCTCTGCTCATGTATATTGGCACATCAGCTGAGGACCAAGTCAATTATTTTTATATTTTCAAATATTATGTTCTATGTCACATGGTGTTTTGGTTAGTCTGCTTCTGCACAATGCCCTAGTGAGACAGGGGAAACATTATTTCCCTTTGGACAAGAGGGGAAACTGAGGCACAGGCTCACCCAAGGTTACACAATTAATCAGCAGCAGGCCTAGGAATAAAACTTCATTGTCCTGACTCCTTGCCCCTGGCTTAGGCAACACTGCCTCCTCATTAAAAATCCAGTTGGGAAGATTGTCCTAGGGAGTCATCACACTCCTGCTGTTGCAGCCCAGTAGCATATCTGGGGCTTTGACAAAGCACTAAAGTTTTCAATTCAAGCAAACTGGTGATGCTCAGATGTACAGCTGGCAAGCAATGGAGTATTTCCCACTGATAATTTAGACTTGTCATTGAAGAAAAAAAGTGAACTTTTTGACTGAAATCCATAACTTTTTAGTAAAAAAAAAATCCTGCCAACAACTGGAAAAAAAATGTTGATAAAAAGCTGCCCGACCCTTGCCACGTTGGGATTCATGGGATTGGGGTTTCTGGTACAACACTGAATGGTTTGGAGGAAAGCAGACGCTTCATGTGAAGTTGTCCATTGAGTCAAAAAAATAGAAATTTTCTTTTTCAATAGAAAATTTTCAACTAGTGCTACTTCCATATTTGCCTAGCACTGAGAGGATGCAACATTTTCCATTCAAGGTCTCAAAATGCTTTGTGATGGCATGTGTGTATTCACCAGAGAGGGAAACTGATACGCCCAGGGTTGCAAAGCAGATTAGGTTCAAAGCCAGGATGAGAACCTGCTCCACAATCTCCTGTCCTATGTCTTGGACCACACTGTCACGTATTGCGGGTTGCCTCAGTTTACCAATATGGGAAGCAAGGCAGTGCATTTGTACTCCGCTGCTCGCTGCTCGCTAGCTGCAGAGTGGCACTGGGCACCAGCTGACAAACAGAAAAGACCCTGGAACATCTGGATGCTGTGGTAAAAGATGTGACAGAAAAAGCCCTACTCCTTTCTCCCATCTTCGCTGCCTTGCTGCTAACACAATACAGAAGAACTTTAAAAACAAACATGCTGTCGCCAGATGTTTATAACATCTGGTGAGACCAGTAAAACAAAAACAACCAAAAAAAAAACCCTGTAAAAAAAGAAAGGCTTTATGAAGCCTGCAGCTTAAATCTCTAGCTGGCTGGAACTTCCCACCAAAGCACAACGATGTCCACAGTACCAGTGTACCAGGAACATACCTGCTCCCCAAGACAAGGTACTTTTAACTTACCCAGATACAAGGCTCGTTAATTTCAGTGGGATTTGGACACCTGATTTCCTTAAGTTTGTAGTGCTATTGTTGCATGGATATCTACCTCATGCTCCCTGATACTGTAATATCCACACATATGTCATAATCTTTAACATAGTCACCCCTGGGGGAGAGGAGCAAGGAGATCCTGTTGTTATCATTTTACAGGCAAGGACTTGATAGAATAAGTGACAAGCACATGGACAAACAGCAAGTCTGTGGCAGAGCAAAGAATTGAACCTACATTGCCAGCTAGCACTTTAACAACTGGGCCATCCTGCCTCCAGCCAGCATTGCTGTGTGAACTAAGTGCAAGCCAACACAGTGATGTCTCCTGCAGTCAGCAGAAATCAAAGCTCAGCAAGAGTGAATGACGCTCCCCTTCAGCAAACTCAGAACTGTGCTCAGTGGAATGACCACACAGAGAAGTAGACTGAGGTTGCTCAAAGCATGGAAGGAAGAAGAGGAGCCGTGAATTTTTGACCGCTTAGGGATAGCAGTACTATAAGTCAGATCTCCCCCCACCCAACACAAATCACAAGATTCTTTCTAAAATAATAAAAATAATAAGTTGGCTGTGGGGTGTCGCTGGATTGCTGACTCCCTGACCCATCTCCAGGGTGTGGGTGATGGGGAGTGTAACCCACTCTCCCGAGTATTTTGGGTAAGAAGATTTTGGATCCTGCTGCTATTTGGGCATATCTGCAGAATGAACGGCAAGTGAAAAGTGAAGACCCTGGTATTCGGCATAATGGATGGTCCGAATAGGAGAGGTGGACCCCACAGAGAATGGGTAGATGATATAGTAGATTAGTGCGGAGCTAGTCTACAGAAACTAAGCCATTCCACACTGGACAGGGAAAGATGGAAGGAAATAGTGAGGGAGGCATCGGACACCAATGGGCATTGAGCCCATGGTTGTTGATGATGATGATGATGATGATGCAGGAACTCTTGCTCCCAAATCCACCTGTCTCCAGCCCAGCAATATTAATACTGCCCCGCCAGATCTTCAAATCAGTCGTGTCCCTGCATCAGTTCTTCCATCCCCACCCGCACATCTGCCCAGCCCTCGCCCTCCCATTATTACTGCCCCTTCTCCCAATCCTCTTCTACTCCTCAGGGGGTTCTGCACCCTGCTTTCAGGTTCAGGGCCTGCAGTGGGATCCCTTCGCCTCTGCTCTTCCAAAGGATCCTCCTGTACCACCAGGTGCTGCTGGGAGAGAGGAGGAGGAAGAAGGAATGGTCTGGACCCCTTGTTCATGGGAAGGGCTGGGAAACAGAGCTCTCCTAAGGCTCTGGGTCTTTTAACTTCTTCTGCAGCAGCTCTGAGCAGTTGCTCCACCCTAGGAGACGGGCAGGAGGGGCAGGCAGTCCATCCAAAGGGGGGCTTCTATCAGGCGGGGCTGCAGCTCACAACAGGGCTGAGAGAGGCCTGCAAGAACATGGTGAGCATTAGCAACTCCAGGCCATTGACGTGTCAATGGCATCACATTCAGGAGTGGGCGGAGTTTGGATTGTCGGTGGAGCTTGGCAGAGAACCCCAGGATGACCTCTTCTCCTCTCAGTGGGTGGCCTGGGCCCAGCTAGCCCTAGTTACTAAGCGGCCACCCCAAGCTGGAATCAGTCAATCGCACATAAAGGGTAGCTGGAAGATACAGCGAAGGAGTCTCTAGGCAGGATGGAGAGATGATGGTACAGGCTGCAGGCAGTAAGTAGGCTCCAGCACTGGAACTTGAGACTTGGGGATTGAGGTTAGAGGCAGGAAAGGCCTGACAGTGACCTGACAGGAGATGCGAACAGACGGATTTGAGAATAACTCAGACTCCAAGAAGGGGTGTGAATGGACATGAGGGTTTGTCAGTGACTGAAAAAGTCCCTTGCAGGGGAAGACTGAGGGAGAGAGGATGCACTGGAGGCAGTCACCATGACAGCTACCCACAAAGCTTTGCAGAGTTAGCAAAACCAACTTCATTAAAATATTACAACCCCCACCCCCGATTCCACCTGAAGAGCAGCTTCTGTCAGGATGAGTTTAAATCTGTTCTGATCCACGTATGCTGAAATAAAAGAAGCCTGGTTTAAAATGATATGCAGGGGTCCACCCTGCCTGTTCCACCAATATACCCCCATTGGGGTAAAATGGCACCTTAAGTTAAATAGGCGAAACTCTGTGTGTAGACAACCCTTAAGTTTGTTCCCTGCCTGCATCAAGCTGACCCCACCAATCACTGACAGGGACATAAGAGTCCAACCCAGCCCACGCTTTGCAATGTTCAGAGTTGGACTTGCTGGGAACTTGCTGCTCTGCTTTTCACACACATTTGCACAATTGCTTGAGAAAGCCCAGTGCTCCCAACTCCCACGTGTACTTGTGTGTGGATCGTGCTGGGTAGACGAGTGACAGCTGCTTGACAGCTACACATTCCCATCTGCTTCTCCTTGTGCCTCCGGTGCCATTACAGGAGAGCTCTGCCTGGATGCTGTGGTTTGGAAGGCAGCATCTGGCCCTGCTGATGAACATGGGACAGTGCTGTAAAAGCTCCCATGGCAGCGTGGCTGGAATAACACGTGGCCCTTGCACACTGAGCAGCTCAGAGAATTTTACAAAGCTGGGCGAAGTTGTGCAGAAGGGCCCACACAAGCAGAGGGAGGGTTTGGGCCTGGGTAGCTGAAGTCCATGCTCTGCTCCTCTGAAAAATATGGCCCTTACTGACCTGCTCTTGCTTCAAAATAGCAACAGAAGCGGGACTAAAAAGCAGGGCTCCTGACGCCTGTGCCCTCCTTCAAACCACCAGCCCGTGCTTAGGGTTGCCAGGTGTCCAGGATTGGCCCGGACAGTCCAGTATTTGTGGCGTCCATCCGGTAAAAAAAAACAGAAAATACCGGACATGTAAAATATTGGTTATTTTCTGTTTTTTTTCAGACGGAAGGCCACTTGGGACATTCTTCCCCTGCCACGTCTGGTGGGGGCGAGGACTGTGGGATTTAAAGGCACCGTGACTTTTTTGTGTGCAGGGTTTTTTTGGGGGGGGAGGGGTTGGTCAACAACTTTGGTCCCCTTTTGGGGTTTTTTTTGCTCCACCAATTTTTTCCCCGCCATGTTCAGTATTTCTTGTGAAACTATCTGGCAACCCAACCCATGCTACCTCCCCCCCCCAAGCACATGCTCCCTTCCAGTTTCTCCTGGCCAGAATGGGAAGCTTGGCTGGGAGCCTGACGAGGGAATATTTTGCCACAAGAGGGCACTTTTGCCTCCCAGATTTCACTGCGGTAGGTTATTTTTAATTGAAAGGCCAAGCCAGGATGAATCAATCATCTGAGCAGAGCCGAGGCTCTTGTTTGATGACATACGTTGGCTTGCGAGCAGGCCTCCCGGTGAGATGGGGAACGGCAGGCCCAAATAAAAGCAACTGTTAACGGGGTGTGTGGAGAGGATTCAACCGGAGGCGTCTCAGGTGGTGCATTCCAGCGGCTGGGCAGCCAGGAGCATGACGGCCCTTCGGCAGGCCTGTAGGAATGACCTCAGCCTGAAACAGAATGGTTACACCAGTGCTGCTTTCCAAGTTAAATAAAGCAAGAGATACCACTCAATGCCTCCCACCATCTCTTCTCGCGCCTGTATACACTCATTCCTCTTCAACCATTTAAAGAAAAAACAGAGCAAAAATGCAGGAGTTTTCTCTCTGCCAGCCCAAACTGGCTCACCAGCTCTACTGCTCACAACCCAACATGGCTTGGCAGAGGGGAGGGTAAGTGTATGTATAAAGGGGGAAAAAGCTGTGAGCCCCAGGGAGTGGATACTTGCAGTGTCTTGACTAGCTTCTTCTATAAAACTAAATGTTTGTCTCTTGGTTTTTCTGGACAGTGCTGTTCTCTTTCCAGCCAGCAGGGACCGCTCTCGCATGACAAATTTGACGCTCAGCGCTGGGTGGTCATGCCACGTGTACATCCGACCTGGCACCTACTGTGGAGCCATGTTGCCACCACGCCATGCTGCCACCGAGCCAAATGGAAAAACATGATTCACGTCTTTCCTTGGCAATTTTGAGGCACGTCCACCAGAAAGTAGCCTGCGGCCTACAATGCTAGGTCAAGCAAGAATCTGACTGCATGAAGTGAAATGGGGCTAACGGCTAAAAGGAGGATTCTTCATAAAAACTAATGAATAGCTGAATTTGGTTTTTAATGAAGACACTTGCCCAGATTTGGATCCCATCCATGTGCTATGGGCTGGCTGTGGCTAGCTGTGGGTGTGGAGAAAAATGTGAGTCATGTTAAAGTGCGACAATCCAGTTGTATTTCCAATGAACCAGCTGAAGTCCTTCCAAGAGCTGACATTATCTTTGGGACCAGTTTCCAGGATATTGGGGACAACAGCTGATTACAAAGTCGTGGGCAGGGGGATTTGCAAATTCTTTCATAAAATGTTTTGTCCACAAGTCTACTTGGAAATGGGAAATTTCGAAATTTAAAACAATTCAAGTGGTTGTAAAGTTGGTCACAAAACAAGAAGTTTTGGGGGGTTATTTTCAAATTTTGAAAAAGAAAAAATTTCAGCCGGCTCTATGGGAGACCTCAGAGGGAACCACTTGTATTTGGCAGAGGGAATTCAAGGCACCAGGAAGGAAGCTGATCTGCTGCAGGACTGTGCAATAATAGCTCAGCTGATGCTGTGTGAGTCAGCCCATAATGGTACATTAGGAGTAAAATTCTCTCTCTTATTTAGTAAGTATTTTCCAGCACCCAACACAGCTGGTTGAGTCCCCTTGGTGCTACTTAACATAAGTATTAGTAATAACAACTATAATTAATACATTCACTTGGGGCAGCAGCACAAATCTTACGCATTGTTCAAGTGGTGCATGGGCTTTCTGCTGGCACTCTAACAGGGACACATCGCATCCCCGATGAGCAGATGTTTTAGACCTGGCACTTTGCAGAGCAGGATCCGTCTTTCTCCAGTGTTTGGAAAACACCCAGCGCAAAGCAAGTACCATTAGTAAAGAAAAAGATAAATCATCCTAGTTGATTCTATTCAGGGCAAAACTCTACCATTTTCACCAGGAGGGGCAAAGCCAACACTTTCATCCTTCCATTTTTTAGGTTAGTCAGCGGTTGTACATGGCCAAAAATGGTACAAAATAGGAGCTGAAAAGTTATTTTTTCCCCATTAATCCATTAAAAATGGGTCGGGAAGGGAGGGAAGGATGAAGCGTTTGAAAATTTACTAATGTGAATGTCATGTTGATGAACATAATGCTCCATCCCGAGGGGCATTGTGGTTCTTTCTGTATAGATCCGATGTCACACAAGCAACGACATTATTCTAACACTCTTGTGATAACAGCCGGCCTCACAATACCTCAGTCACCAGGCCGAGTCAGTCTTTGGCCTGTGACTATGAGCAAGTGCAACAGTTATGCCAAATGGAATGTTATTGTTTGTTTGTGATCCATCCACCTAGAACAGGACTATCGCAGGACTATCTCCAGTCCCTCAAAGTCTGTTCTACTTCAAACAGGAATGAATTCAGGGCAGTCCTCCTGCCTGTGTTATGCAGGATGTCTGACTAGATGACCTCACTGTTCCCTTCTGGCCTTTATATCTATAAATCTGTCACTGAAACCAGCAAAACCACATCATCTATGGCATCCAGAGGCATCAACAGCTTCCAGTTCCTGCAGGATGAAAGGATTCAGATTGCCAAATCCCTGAAATAGCTTGTCATCATGGGGCCAAATCCTTGCCCACCAAAGCTAATAGCAACACTCCTGTTTTCAGTAGGGCAGGGAAATGATCCAGTAATAGCCATGGGTCAGGGAGAAATGTCTCCCATGGGCATAATTCTCCATGATGGAGAATTCCTCTGAAGCATGAGCATTGGCCATTGTCACAGGCAGGATACTGGTCTGGATGGGACATTAGTGTGAGCATGTCCGGGAGTTCTCATGTTCCACCAGTTTCAATGGCTAGGATCTATCTATATCAGGACCTTGCTGCTCTTTGTTCATTTCACAAGATGGGGTATGCCTCTCTCTGCCTGGTGCTGCCTTACTAATGTTCTGCGCCTGTTTATTTCTCCTCTGTTGAACCATTCTCTTAAGCAGAGACATGAAAAGCAAACTTTCTTGTGCTGCTTTGCCATCTGGCAGCCCTCTAATTATTACAGTAGCAGGCAAAACCCAAACATTGAAAACGGCCCCAATGAAAGTGCCTTTTTAGGAAAAGGCTTGGGCCAGTGGGAGAGGTGGGAAAACATGTCCCATCCCTTTTTTTCTCTCTAGTCGCTGGAGAACTTTAGTCACCTGAACCCTTGATAAGCAAAGATGCCTTTCAGCTGAGGCTCTCAACAAGCTTTGCAAATAGCAAAGCATCATCAACCTGCATTGCAGGTGGGGAAACTGAGGTACAAGTCCACATAATAAGTTGGTGGCAGAGCCAGGAATAGCCCCCACATCTCCTGATTCCAAGTTTGTTTGCTCTAACTAACCACTAGAATCCCCCACCGTGTAGGCACATGAGGGCTATATATGCTCCAGCAGGTGGGGTCATTTTTTTTTGGGGGTAAGGAAGGGCTAAATTCTTTAGAGGAGGATTTTCTCCTTTTGTTTTCTTCATGAGAAATCTCATTCTGTATGGATGAACCCTTTCGGGAATAGATGGCTGGAAGGGATACACCTTTCTGGTGTTGGGAGAAAAGTTCTGTTGTCTTGAGACTGTCATAATAAAGGACAACCCAGGAAAAGTAAGTCACTGGAAACACAAGATGACTGTATGCCCTCTAATATTTAATTAACTAGAAGATTTAACTGGTGTTGCTCGGGTCCTTAATTCAAATAAGTTTTGTTTTTCTTCTTTTAAATCATTGTTCTGGGGTGGGGCTAGGGATGAGGGGTTCAGTATGCAGGCAGCCCCAGGGAGAGAATACAACCCCAGCCCTCTCTCACCACAGCAGATGTCCCTTTCTCCACCCCTGGCCCCTGCTGGCCCAGTGGGATTATAGCTGTCCCAGTCCCCATCTCTGGCCCCTTGCTGCCCCCTATGGTCATTCTACAGTATAACTATCCCTCCTACCACACCCCTCCCTTTCCATTTTATGACCAACAATTGAATTCCAGGGGTGTGGCAGGGGGGATAGTTATACTGTAACTACAATGTCGCTTGGGATGGAGCATTACATTCATCACAACCACAATGTAATCTTGATTTAAGTTATGATAAGAGGAAGCTGCATGCCGCCTAACTCTTACTGTTTAGGAGGAGTTCTTAAACAAATGGATTCATGGATGGATGGACAGACAGACAGACAGACAGATACACTCATCTTCTTATATATTTTAGAAATATGTATTATAGTAGTACCTCAAAGGTCCTACATTGTACTAGGGGCAATGTAGCCACACAGTATGGAACAAAACAGACCCTGTCCAAAAGATCTTGCAAAACACCAATGCACAAGACAGATAAAAGAAGGATTAAACATCCGCACTCCAAAGAGGGGCACTCATGTACAAAGAGCTTAAGTAACTTGTGCAGTGTTGTATGGGAAGTTCTCATCAGAGCTAAGAATTGAATCTACCTTTTCTGAGTTCTAAGCTAGAGTACGTCTACACAGCAGCGTTATTTTGGAATAACTGATGTTATTCTGAAATAACATAGTGCACATTCTACACTACAAGCCATTATTTCGAAATAATGTCGACCTGGAGGACTTCTTACTCTGACTCCTGGTAACCCTCACTTCACAAAGAGTAAGGGAAATTGAAGGAAGAGTGTTCTTCCTGCGACTTCCTGCTGTGTAGACAGAGCCAAAAGCCAAATTCAGCTATTTCAATTTCATCTACACAACTGATGTAGCTGAAGTTATATAACTTAATTTGACTTTAGACCTGCTGTTTAGATGTACACCTAGGCTATGTCTACATTGCGCATTCTTGTACAAGAAGATATTCAAATGAGGCGCAGCAAATGAATATCCCCACACCTCTTTTGCATACCTAATGAGATGTCATTTTTGTGC
The DNA here is from genome assembly GCA_032595735.1 of Pelochelys cantorii. Taxonomy (NCBI): domain Eukaryota; kingdom Metazoa; phylum Chordata; order Testudines; family Trionychidae; genus Pelochelys; species Pelochelys cantorii. Next base: position 12,124,286 of record CM064352.1, read on the forward strand.
AAGGGGCTTTTGCGCAAGAAGGAGCAGTTTACACTGCTCCTTCTTGCGCAAACCCCCCCCCTTGTGCAAAAGCCGTTCTGCCTGAAAATAAGTGGCAGAGGGGGTTTGTGCAAGAAGGAGCAGTGTAGACTGCTCCTTCTTGCGCAAAATGACGGCTCATTAGGTATGCAAATGAGGCATGGAGATAGTCATCGCTGCACCTCATTTGCATATCTTCTTGCACAAGAATGCACAATGTAGACGTAGCCCTAGGCTGTGTCTAGACTGGCCGCTTGAATTTGTGCAAGAACACTGACGATCTAATGTATGATCGTCAGTGTTCTTGCGCAAATACAATGACTCTCCCATTCGGGAAAAAGCCCTCTTGCGCAAATGCTTTTGCGCAAGAGGGCCAGTGTAGACAGCTGAGAACAGTTTTGCACAAAAACACCCCGATGACGAAAATGGTGATCGGGGCTTTCTTGCGCAAAACCACGTCTAGAGTGGCATGGACGCTTTTCCGCAAAAAGTGCTTTTGCGCAAAAGCGTCCATGCCAATCTTGACGCTCTTTTCCGCAAATGCTTTTAACGGAAAAACTTTTCTGTTAAAAGCATTTGCAGAAAATTATGCCAGTCTAGACGCAGCCCTAGTGTGTTAACCCTAAGTCTTCGTCTACACTGACGGTTTTGCTGGCAGTGAGTATGCAAATGAGGTGCAGATTATCATATTGCTGCACCTCATTTGCATAATTTAAGCAAGCCGGTTTTGCTCAAGGAGTTGTTGCAGAAAAAAATTTGTGTGGATGGGGGTTTTTTGCGCAAAAACCCCATTTTCCACAAGACCCTTATGCCTCTCCGGGGCTACGTCGACACTACATGCTTCTTGCACAAGAAGCCTTTTGCGCAGGAGTTTTTGCACAAAAACTTCTTGCACAAGAGCACGTCCACACCTCAAAGCACATCACAAAAGCGATGTGCTTTTGCGCAAGAGAACGTCCACACTGCATGGACGCTCTTGCGCCATCAGAGCACCTGTGCTTTTTCCTATAGGGGTTTCTTGCACAAGAAACCCCTCTGGAGTGTCCACACTTGCCTTCTTGCGCAATAGCTGTAGCGCTAAAAGCACTTTACCTATGGTGGAGAAAGCCCTCTGTTCTGCCATTTAACTGCCCATTTAATTGCACAAAAACTCATTTGTGGTGTGGATGCTCCGCAGGTTTTTGCGCTACCTTGTTGTGTAGATGTAGCACCAAAGAGGCATAAGGATCTTGCGGAAAATGGGGTTTTTTTGTGCAAAGAAAAAAGTCCACACTACATTTTTTTCCGCAAAAACCCTTTGTGCAAAAACGGCTTGCATAAATTATGCAAATGAGGCACCGTGATATGCTAATCTGTGCCTCATTTGCATGCTCACTGCTGGCTATAACAGTAACAGTGTTAAGTAATTTCTAGGACAATGATCATTACAAGAAGAACCAATAAAGAAGATAATCAGGGCTAAACTTAATAGTCCACAAGAAATCTATTTGCTACAGTGAATATTACACCAGCTGGTTAGCTGCTTATATTCAGCCTTTTTTAAATTAGGTAGACAAATAGTCACATGTACCCTTATCACTATGTGCCACACCCTGGATTTCCTGGTGGGGGGGAAATATGTGACACTTATTTGACTGAAATTTATCACCCTGCCTCTTTCTCTCTGGTGCACATATGTAAAAACCCTCCATAGCCAGTCTTCCATCTGCAAAAAGGAAAGAATACTTGATTTTTTTTCAGATCAGGGACTGAACCCAAAAAGCCAAAAAAAAGTTTTTTCCACCCCCAAACTGAAACAGATTTTTTTCTCACTGAAATAAGAAGAAAGTGGTTCAAACAGAAGAACAACCGAATTTAAGAAAACAATCCCAAACTAATTTTTATTTTCAGTATTTTGTTTCCTAAAAGATATAGCTGGGCAAAATTAGTTTTGGATAGAAAAAGATCTGACACTAAACAATGAAATGTAACATAATGTTTTCAGGTTTTGGGTTTGGTTTGGTTTCATTTTGGGTGTTTCTCCCCTTTTGTTTGTATGATTGTATATATATATATATATATATATATATATATATATATATATATATAAATAAAATGGCATTTAAAAATAAAAAGTCAAATTGTCCTCTCTTGCAGTGGTCAAAAAGAAAAAAAAAGATTCACCTTTTCCAGGAGAAAACAATCTATTTGTTTTCTACCTGAAAAATCTATTTGTTTTCTATTCACCAAATTCAGCCCCAAGTTCACAAATTGTTTTGGTGTCCCCCCAAATGCATTTTTCTGAAATTTATTGTTTATTATTCACTGGGGGAAAAGTTGCCATCTCTGATCAGAAGCTGGATTGGAATGGGTATGCTATGCATCCCCCTTGCACTTATTCTGTGGAGGAGCAAACGACGATGCAAGTGTAAGGCATGGGGAATCAAGAGCCTTGCATGTCAGTTACTGAGCAAATCCCCCCTCCCTGCACCTGCAAAGGGAGCGGAATACATTTGCCCCGGGGCAGAGCAATGAGTATTTCCACTCCCTCTGGGGTTCATCTGGGGGCAGATTTCCCTTTCACTGGGGATCAGTAGGTGAATTTTGTAGAAATATATTGGACTGGATCCACTAGTGACTTGAGGCCCTGCATCCTCTGGTGTGAACAAAAGGTGAATTTAACCCATTGTGTCATGAAGCTCTGCCCTCTGGCAAAGCCATGTGGACCCCTGTTGATCCCCTACATCTTAAAAGAGGATTGTGTTTTCCTCCCAGGCTAGTGCAGTCCTGAGATTAAGTTAGATCACACAGCCGCGAGTGACTAGCCGGATCTTCTGCACACCCATCCACCACAGGCTAACTAGCAGTCACTGGCGTGAAGAAGAGAAGTCCACAGTAATGATGAGGAAGCTTTATCCTTAATCCTGCACTGATTTTTGCACTAACACCCGGATCCTGCCCCCCCCCTTGAAATCAATGGCCCTCTTGCCCTTTACTCCAGTGAGGTCAATAGAGTGAGAGTTGATCAGACAGGACAGCAGTGAAAAATGGACCTTGGCTTAAATGAAGCGATCTTATCTTTGGCCCTCTTTCCTCCCCCTGGGGGGAGAGGGAATGAGCTCTGGTTTGGTTGGCCTCCATTTCCCTGGGTGGTCATGGGTGGCTGGGTCCTTCAAATCAAAGTGGGGCGGCAAGAGGCAGGAAATGGGGCCAGGGAGACAAGGGGGGGCTGAAAGCACTCCACCATGGGGGCTGCAGCACAGGGGGTGTTTTCAGAGCCTCCCCGGGGCTCCTGGTTGTGATCCTGTGGCCAATTAACCTTTCCATTTACCGCTCTGTGATCACACCAGGGATGCCGATTTCTCCAAGCTTTCAGAAGGAGAAGACAAGAGCCTAGGGTTTCCAAAGTGCCTGATCACGTCAGTTGCCTCCATTTTTGGAGACACCTTCAGATGGCCTGATTGTCAGCAATTTATGTGTGCGCACGCACACTCAGGGTGTTCAGAAAAATCACTAGTGGCTCTTAACATCAGAAGGATTCTGAAAGATTTTGCCTAACGAGACCCTGGCTCTGATTCTCTGCTGCCGTGTCTCCTTTCTGCATCTGTGGCATTGTACACGTGTGAATGATGACAGGAAGAGGAAGAACCAGGCCAGAGGTCTTTATCTGGACTCTCACTGAGGGAAGCTCTGTGGTATTTGCGATTGGCCCTTAAAGGGATACAAATATTCTTTATGTCTATTCCCCTGTTTTATATATAAAGCCCCTTCTACACAGGGACAGACTTGCAAAGCTCGGGAGGCACCTAAAGAAGGGGCATTGACCCTACCTCTGAGGACTCTCGGTTAACAGCACAACCACAGGTCTGTCCTTCCTCTATCTTGTCAGCTAGAGCCAGAGGTTCTGCTGATGTTGATGCATGAGGCAACACCTCCCAGAACAAGGTGCTCTTTCTACATTATGGTAAGAGAGGTGTTTCCCCTGCTCAAACGCCTCATTCCCACATAGATGCATGCTCTTTCTCCTTCCATAGCTCCCCACCCCAATGACTCTCTTTTCTTCCTGGCTCTCAATCCCTCTCCCGTCTGTTATTTTGGATTAATTCGCTCTTTAAAAGCGCTGCTTGCTGCTTGCATAAAAGACACAAAATATGGTCTTTTCGGTACATTCCCAACAAAGCCAGCTGGAGTTTTGAGGGCATATGGAAAGAAGGAGGGACCCTAAAGTTTTACCCTGTCAGTTGTGTTATGTGGTATCCAACCTCCATCAAGGGACATTCTCCAGAGGTTCCACTTTTGTCATATCAACTTGATTGCACAAACTGGGGACTGGATCTGCTCCCAATAGAGTCAATAGCAGATGTTCTATTGACCTCAGTATCATCAGGAGGTTAATTGATAAAAACTGCACAGCATTTTTCATCACAGCTCTCCAATTGCTTTAGACCACTGTTGCCTCAGGCCCTGGGTCATTATCAGATCCATTGTAGTGCGTGTATCTCCCAAATATCTTAGTTTGTCAAAGATCAAAGGAAATATGTGAGATCCAGAGAGAAGCATTCTGGGGGTTGTTCTTGTATGTCTTTGCTCTGGGCATGACCCTGCTTCTGGAGAAATCAGTGGGAACTTTGCCATTGACTTCAGCAGGAGTGGAATTGTCACTGAAGAGTCAGGCTTTGTCTACACTAGAACAAAAAACAGGACTATGTAGCACTTTAAAGACTAACAAGATGGTTTATTAGTTGATGAGCTTTCGTGGGCCAGACCCACTTCCTCACAAAAGCTCATCAACTAATAAACCATCTTGTTAGTCTTTAAAGTGCTACATAGTCCTGTTTTTTGTTTCAGCTAGACTAGACTAACACGGCTACATCTCTATTACTATTCTACACTAGAACGTTTAGCTACACCAGTATAGTGGACGTGATTACACCAATGTAGTTTATTCTTGTTCAGGAAGTGAAATCAGGTAATACTGGTATAACTGCTTCCAAGTAAGACTTATTCCAGTATAGCTATATCAGTACAAAAATCACACTGCTGACTAGCAGAGTATACTAGTAAACCTTCTCTAGTATAGGCTAGGCCTGAGAATATACCTCCTTTGTTCCAATGGGGCTCCATGGAGGACAATTCAGGACAGAATTTGTCTGGTAATTATCTAAAATGTTTGCACTGCAGTTTAGTTAGGAAAATTCCATCTCCCCTTTGAAACTGATTGGGTATGTAGGGACCTAACAGTTTGACAGAAGCACATAGTTTGCAAGGTCCTAATGCAGCAGGACCTTCATCAAACTTCATCCATCAATTTCCATGAATTTCTTTTCATATATCCCAGTTTGGTCTCTGAAACAACTTTCTTCCTCTATTCTCCTCCCTGCCCCGACCTCCTCCCCCTCGCCCCCCACAACACACCGTTTCCTTTTCCTTACACAAACAATTTCAGATTGAAAAGTGAATTCTCAGGACATGCAGAATAAAGACAATGTGCCTCCTACTTCTTATCTCCGGTTATCTCCTGCTGCCTGCATTCACAGCAAGCTGCCAGTGTAGATTGGGTTTACAGTAGATTTCAAGTGTTTATGGGCTACAGGAGAGAGAGAGAGAGAGGAGGGGAAATCTGCTAAGCAAGATAAGTGCAGGAAATAGGGCTAGCCACCGGAGCAGAGTCAACATGTTGAGTGAGCCACTGGACCTCTCCCCCCCCCCATGCCCAAGGATGTGTGACTCAGTGTCACGACTTCAACTCCCACAACAAACAGGAGCACTTAACGGGGATTAACTTGTAATTCTGCAGCACTGTTTTGTGCATGTGGCAGGGAAGGGAGACTGTCCGTTTATTTATTTCTAGCTATACAGCTTAGAACTAACATTTTCCAAATTGGGAGCCATGACTTCATATTTAGGCTCTTAAATGAGCATCCTGATTTTCAAAAAGTGCATAGCACTCACTGGCTTCCCCACAAGCTGCTGGATCTGCCTACTGTCTGCACTAGTGTTTTATATTTTGTCGGTTACAGTTGTAAGGTCATTCCAGCTGGGACAGTCTTTTGATCTTTGTTTGTATAGCCCCCATCCTGGTTAGGTCATTTAAATGATCCCAAGCAATGTTCCCTCTAATTTTTACCATCCATGTGTGGAATAAATTTTATTATGTGCACCACCAGTGGAAACATGCTGCCAGCTTTGGGTGCTGTGCTAATCAGTTGGGTGGCATTTGACTCTCTCCTGGGTGGCTGCCCAAGTACATAGTTTACAGGGAACACTGCTCCCAGGATGATGATAGAAAATGTGTTTGCTAACACACACACATACACACACACACGGACACGCAAACACCCTTTATTCTGGTCTAGAGAGAGCCCCTCATTGTAACTAGTCAGATTAGAACAATCCCTGGTGTGGGCACAGTTATGCCAGTATAAAGATATATACTGCTGTAACTTTTTTTCTCTTCCCTTATGGGAATAGCCAACTAAACATAAAGCACCTTTATAATGATGTAACTACTACAACATTAGAGGGAATTGTTCTTGTATAGTTAATGCCGTTCAGCATTTGTGCGTAGAAAAGGCCTGGGTTATAATAACTCTTAAAGGAAAAGCCCTACATGGGACTCTGTTACAATATTGCTCTGGATTTCCTTTTATTTCATGGCTCAACTAATTAGAAAAGAAACCTTCTCCATGGAGATGGGGAATGGGAAACAAACATCCCTGTCAAATCACTTGGAGTCAAGTCAGACTCCTGCCTTACCCAGGTGGTTGGGGGTGTTTTATTCACCTCATTTCTCAATCATTTGTCTATTTATGTTGCTCTACAGTGGAGCTGGCTTAATTCCGTCTAGCTCCATTAGGGTTTTCTGCTGCCAAGCATTACGGTAGTACCTGGAGCGCCTGCCATGTAAAATCAATAAACGAAAAGCGATAGTAATGTTCCTAACGCGCTTCGTGGAGTCTCTGGAACTTCTCCCATCTCAGAATAAAAACTCTGCTTGGGGAAGGGGTTTGAATTTTAGATTTGATTAATTTCCTCTTTCTTTATTGACTATGGCTGATTAGGGTTTATTGGGTAACAAGTGTGTGACAAGGGTTTATTGGGTAGAATGGGTGTCATTCAAATGATGGAAAGTCTTTTTTATTATTATTATTGTTATTTCCTAAAGATAGACTTTGGATTCACCTTGCCTCTTCTAGGGGGGTTTTCTCCTTGCCTGAGAATGCTTTCCCCCAGCTCTGGTACCTTTTTTCCAGAGCTTAATGATCTGCCTTGTCCCAGAGGACATAGCTGTCATGCAGGTTCCAAGATCCAAACTGAGTCCTTCGCGGAGCTGGGATTCAAACCAGGAACTGCCTTGAAAATTAGCATACAAGTTTTAAACTAGCACTGGAAGCTGACTGGGAGCCAATGGGGGGATTTGAACACAACCTGATGCACTCACAATAACTCATGCCATAGAGAATATGGACCACTGCATTTTGGGGTGTATCATATTCGCATACAGTTTCAGACACCAGGAATTACAGTAACCTCACCTGGAGGTGACCAATGAATGGATCACGTCCTCCTTGGAATAGAAGAGATATAAACAAGCTGGAGATAAAAGAAGGCATATTTAGATAATGCTGCTCCTGAGACATTCAATATGAATATTTATATGTATTGATTTATAAGTAGTAATTATGTTGGGCTTGTTTCATTATTCTAGAGCTCATATAACTCGGGAACACGAGGACAATCATCGTGTATTCGTGAAGATGACCACGAATTCCCAAAGTTTCACAAACCTGAATACAAGTGATTATTTATCTGAAAAATAAAAAACAGAAACGGTACTATCAGATGTTCCCTAACTATCCTACTCATTTTAAAAGATTCTACCATTCAATTTGGGAGCTCATTCAAAAATAATTGTGGGTGGATTAAGTTTAAGGCAGCAGGCTGGGGTACTCAACAATGAGTCAGGAGACCAAGATTCTACTGCTTTTGCAGCTCATCCAGTGAATGAGCTCAATTAAGTCATTACCTTTCTGTGTGACTTTCCCCATCAACAAATCAAGGGTGCTGACAATGACCTTCCACTTAAAATACTTGAAGGTCACAGATGAAAATCACCATAATTTAGCAAACTCTGAACATCAGAGGTAGTGTTGCCCAGTAGACCGGGCAATGAACAAGAAATCAAATAACATGGATTCTATTCCCACCTCTGCCACTGACCTACTCTGTGACCTTGGGAAAAATCACTTGAACTTACTATGTTTATGTTTCATTTCAGCCACTTGTCTATGTAGCTGGTAAACTATTCACCACATTTATATGATAGCTAGCCAGCATCTTGACTGGGACCTCTACGAGGTACTGTTATATACAAAATTAATAATAATATAAAAGAGCTAATTAGTATTATTTATTATTCATTTCTAAGTGACAAGTCCCACTTGATGAATGGCTTTCATGAACAGAGACAATATTCTATCACCTGCAAATCATTCCCTCCAACTATTCTGCAAATAATGACGACAAAAGAAGGAAATCAGGATGGATTTATGAATGATTCATGAATAGATAAAAGAAAGACTAGCTTCACAACAAATATTATTCATGAAGAATAATTTGAGAAGCTTCTGCTCATCAGTTAAATAATGTAAACCCAAGAAACAGGCAAAAATTCCTGTTTGCCACCTGCCTTACCTTCCCCAACCTAACAGATCCATTCTGTAGCTGGAGAATGTACGAAATGTCAACTGCATAACTAGTTCTTTTTTAAAATAATAATATAAAATAATAAAAATAAATAATGTGAGGGAAATATTTTGTCCAGACACCTATCTGAAGAGACCATTTTTTGTTTATAATTTTAATTGCAAAGAGAACTCATAATTTTCTCCTTTTTGTGTTCTGTTCTAGACAATATTTATGTAATATTTTATTTCATGATTTGTTGTTGTTATTAATACTATAGTAGTTCAAAAATTTTTCCAACAGAACCATTTTCCACAGGAAAATGCTCGTTCAACTACATAAAAAGGTTTTGCAGGAATATATTGATTTTACTAAAATTGCTGAAGGAAAATTATTGCAATGTTTCATTTTGCTAGGACCAGAACATTGCATTTTTTACTTTTTTCTCCCATTTCAACTATTATTTTCTATTATATTAAATATAAAAGTCATATTGCTAAGCTCATTTCAATATTTCCAAAATGCAGTATTTCAGGATTTTTTTCCTATACATTTCAAAGTTTTGCATTCTCCTTCCTAGGCTAAACAAACAACCACAATTGTTGGAATTTTCCACAGAATGGAAATTGTGAATTTTGACCAGCTCTGCTTATTGTCATTGCCATTTTATTATTTATTTCAGGCAGCACTTAGGAGATGTAATTATGGACCATGATTCCTTTGTGCTAAGTGCTGTGCAAATCCAGAACAAAAAGACGGCCTTGGCCCCAAAAATCTCCCTGTAGTATCCAAGAATCTTCCAGAAATGCATTGAGCAACGAGGCCAACATCTGAATGTTGAGGTTCATTCTTTCTGCCTTGTTCTCCCTGTGTGAGGATTTTTAAAATGTATCAGTGACAGTTGGCATTGTGCTCTGCTTGTACTAGTAAAACAAGGTCACCGAAGTACACTTTGCGTTTAGACTGGAAAATGGGATAGTGTTGAGTCCCTGGCGGGATTGACTTTAATCAGGGAATGCCTCTCCCAGAAAGCTCTCTCCCCTACACAAATTGTGCCCTTGTGGTGGACAATGCCATTTTGCCATTGGAAAGGAGCTGTCAATTACTTCTCTCATCCTGGATCCTCTGGGTGATCTTTTAGGTACCCTGACCCTAGGCTGTTTATTAAGTGCCTTGAAAATTGGATTTCAGATCTTGAAAATAATGAGACTAACTTTCTTCTTAGGATAAACTTAAAAAACAACTGATGGTCTGGTAGCACTTTATAGACTAACAAAACACGTAGATGGTATCATGAGCTTTCGTGGGCACAGCCCACTTCTTCAGATGACCAGAGTTTTTTGATACCATCACGTGTTTTGTTAGTCTATAAAGTGCTACCAGACCATTTGTTGTTTTTTAAGTTTATCCTGTACAGACTAACTCCACTACCCCCTGAAGTTTCTTCTTAAGTTTAAGTTGATGTCCTGGTTAAAAGCTACCCTGTTTTCCTCTGAAGAAAAGAAACCAGAGAGAGAGAAAAAGTGTTGGGAGAGGTGGGGAGATTAGGAGAGAAACTCTGTGTGTGTGTGTGTGTGTGTGTGTGTGCGCGTGTGTGTGTGTGTGTGTGTGTGTGTTGGTGTGTTGGGAGGTGGGGGATTAATTAGCCAGTGCTGGACTCATTTTCACTTTGCATATTTCCCCCTTACTTTTAATTAACATGTTGGGGAATTTAAAAACACAATAAATGGTTACTTCTAAAATCCAGAACACAGGACTTGCTTATTTCAAGTTTGATGTAATCTTTTATAGCACCAGCTCCCTCCTTAAACAGTTAATCTTATAGTGACCTATTAAAATAAAATGAATTGTGTTATAATTCATCCTAAAGCAACCTCAGGGTTGGTGTATCAGGTAACTCCTGCCTTTGCAGCCCTCGTGACGTTTTTAATCAAGTTCAGCTGTAATTGCTGGACTATACACATGCCTCTTTTAATACTCTTCCTACATTTGGGACTAGCGAGTCTGTTTTCTCTTAACGTAGCTAATAAATAGAAAACATGAAAAGAGCCCATTTTTCAGGACTCTGAGCTTTTCCACCCGTGCCATTTGGTCGAGCAATTGTCCAGCAGTCTTCTGAGAGTAAAGCACTTGTCAGATTTTTTTAATAAAAATTACATGTGCAATGTAAGTTGTTGGTTGTGTTGCTAAGATTTAAGAACATTGCGCTGCAAAGGGATGGGTGTGTGTGTGTGTGAGTTGTTGCTTGTGTTGCTAGGACTTAAGAACATTGTGCTACAAAGGGATGGATATGTGTGTGTGTGTGAGTTGCTTGTGTTGCTAGGCCTTAAGAACATTGCGCTACAAAGGGAGGTGTGTGTGAGAGACAGAAAGAGTTGTTGCTTGTGTTGCTAGGACTTAAGAACATTGCACTACATAGGGAGGGGTGTGTGTGCGGGGGGGGTGTAAAATAGAGATGGAGATTTCATAGGCATCTTTAAAAGATCACTGTCTGTGATGAATGTTGAGACATTGTTTACCTACAAGTCACCTACAGTTTGTTGAGGCAATCCTGAAATGGCATGCCAGCGTTGAAGCTATTTGTGTAAACAAAACTTCTGTAACTTTCTCTGCTTAGGGGTGAATTTTCTTTTTTGTTTCTCAGGCTGCAGCTGTTTCCCATTTCCCAGCAATTTTCATCTGGACTAGTAAAGCTCCCAAGGGGACTTCAACTAGCCACATGGGTATCTGGACTCACTGTGGGGTTTGATTACAAGGACTAAAGAACAGCTCTCTCTGTACTAGGGAATCTCTCTCCAGACCCCAAATTTCTTCCCATCCTGACCCTTTGTTTAGCACTAGCCATTAGAATTACTTCACTGCTCTTTATTGATATATGGTAGATAGCTTCGGTTCTGCATTCGGTTAGGAAAGAGGATTTGGACACACGTTTGGTAAAAAGAAAAACATGGGAAAGGAAAAATCAAAGGTGCAAATATATTCAGATCATGTCTTAGCAAAAAAAAAAAAGGGAAGAGACTTTTGAGCAAAATATTGGCCTCGTGGGTTTTCTCTTCCGTGTGTGCGTTTTGTGTCAAACATCTGTTGACAACGCAATCACAACAGTTGTGTTAAAACAAACCGGCTCTGAAGGGCGCTCCACCACTTTTCTTGTTCCTTTCTTGATGAGTGGGAGCGTGTGCGGGCGAGTGTGTGCACACAATCTTCAGGACAGTAAATAACCCCTCCCCCCTTCCATTGTGCTGCGCGGGGTTTGAGCCACACAACTAAAACGCTGACACCTTCCCTTTGAAATCAGAGCATCGGCTCTCAAACATGGGGAAGAACAACTGTCCGTGAGCAGCTTGGGGACGGGCTTCTGCGCCTCTCTCCTTTCCCTCCCTGCCTAGTTGTCTTTTGTTCTTGCAAGCCGGGACGTTTACCTTGCCTGGGAAACTGGCTCTGAATAATAAACCCGAAGAATTTCTATATTAAAAAGTGACTCCTGCTCTGTGCCCCGTCCCGATACAAGGCTGCGGGGCTGTTTTCCTTCGGAATTGCCAGGAATGCTAAACGCCCCGTCTGCCAGAGTAAATTGTACTCGGAGCTACGGGCGCAGCTCCTTGAGCTGCCCTTTCACCCCTTCGCTTTATATGGTCCTCTTATTAAGGAGAAAAATGTTTCAATATGTTGGAGTTTGGGGTAAAGCTGGGAAAGGGAGAAACGGAGCCGCGTGGGGAAGGGTCCCCCCAATGCCTTTGATCACCCCTAGAAGGGGTGCCTAAAAATGCGTGTCTGCTCGCAGAACTTCCTCTGTCCTCCCTCCGACCAGAGAAAATCTACTGGCGCAACTCCCCCGAGTTGATCTGTAGAGAGCAGAGACCGTGCCTTGTCCCTGCCTCCTGGTTTGGTTTGGTTTGGTTTGCGAGACAATAAAACCGTGTGGATTGGCAAAGAGAATCAAAGTGTCCCAAGTTGTGTGTGTGTGTGTGTGTGTGTGCGTGTACGTGTGTGTTGGGAGAGGTGTTGGGGTGTAGGGGTGTGTGTGTGTGTCTGCGTGTTGGGAGAGGTGTAGGGGTGTGTGTGTGTGTGTGTGTGTGTCTGCGTGTTGGGAGAGGCGTAGGGGTGTGTGTGTGTGTCTTTGGTTTGCCATATTTTCGGACCCGTTTCAGTGGGAAATAGGCGACCTGTTTGCAAGGTAGGAGCCAGGCGTGTATTTATATCAGCCACGGCACGACTATTTAAAAACGGATATTTGAAACTTCCTCGCTTAAAAGGGGGGCATAAAGTAGTCCTTGAGCTCCACTCAGCGTTCCGTTTTGGCTTGACTCCTCGACGGTCTTTTCTTTTTAAAAAACGTGGATTAAAAAAAAAAAGTTCCTTAAAGTTGCTGGCAGGACAGGGGAGGGTTCGGGGAGGGGAGGCTGTGACAGAGGCGAGGATGTCACATTAGGCTGATTAATCAGAGGCAGCAGCTGAAATATTGATAAGGGGAAAACGGAAATCAAATTAAAAGTTGCGGCGGGGAGGGAGGGGGGACAGGAGCGAGAGGAAGAAAAGCTCTGGCTGGAGCGGAGTGCATTTCAGAAACCCCCTGAGGATATGCCTGGGCTGATGCAGACTGGCTGGATGGGCTGGAACACTTTAACTTCAGGGCTACTCCGGATCCTGCACGTTTAAACTCTCCCCGCAGCACCGCCGCAGCGGGGTTCCAGGACAGCGCTGGTGGGGATTTTATTTGTTGGTCTCACCCTGGATATTTACAAACTGCTCTTCCACGGGTTGAGGGGAAAAGGGTCCAAAAGGTGAGTCCTTGGGGAAGACACGAGCGCAGTTGTGGACACCACCAGACCCTTTTGGACGTGGCTGGGAGAAGCTACGGGGCAACATCCCGAGTTACCGTCTGAGAGTGACTCCGAATATGCAGATGTGTTTATTTATGTGAACATGCCTAATTATTCACGGGGAGCAAATGAGGAGGCTGATTCAGAGAGAGAGATAAAAGGCGGTGGGGAAATTGAGTGCGAGATATCCCTGACCCCAGCAAACGTAATGCCCAAGGAATATTAACCTTGTCCTTCAACTCCTAGGAGGGTCGGAGGGGGGGGGGGATCTTTCTCCTCCTTGTTGCAAGTCCACAAGCAAACGAAACTGGAATGTGTTCGGGGAAAAAGACAGGAAAATAAATGGTGCTTCTCAGAAACACCTTGTCCACCCGATTCTAGACGCGGTTGCCCTTTTCTGCCAGCGGGCCGCGTAACAAATGACTGAAAATCAATAAAAGGAGGGTCACGTGGAGATACAGGACAATTTATTTGCTAGAGTGGGGGTTCTTTTTAAATCAACAGATGTTATCTAGCAGTCCTACCTCCAAGGCTGTGTGGGCACAAAGGGGGTCGGTGGACCGTGGGCTGGAGGGACAATTAGAGGGGCATTCATTGGCATCTAAAATTGCAACTTGACTATATCAGGGAGCAAACCCAGCGGGGTATCATAAACTCTAGTGCGCGTCTATCCATAGTTGCGCGTGTAAACACCTACAGTAAACTACAGAGCGTTATAACTCTACGATCTTTCCTTAACAACCTCACAAAGGGATTTACTGGCCATTTGTAGCAAAACCTACTCGCACACAGGTTGGATGTTGCCATGTAACCTTGATCTACATTTTTTTCATCCAAATTCTGAGCAAAAAAATCTGCCTCAGATAAATTTTCCTCGGGAAAATGCGAGCCTTATAATAGCAACAAACACAATGTAAGTGGAAGGTAAAAGGGACATTTACTTCTTTTAAATATAGGCTTATCATAGTAGGCATTTTTAGCACTGCTTCCAGGGAACTAAAAGTTTCCTCCAATATAGGAAAAGTGTGTATGTGTGGATAGATATTTTACTCTGATTACAGATTGCAGTTTATCATTTAAGTTTGTTGTTCTCCTGAGTGGAAACTCGACTTTCTTCAGCCATCACATTTCACGATTTTTCCATTGTTAATCTCTGAATTGTGAAGTCCTGGCTTTAGAAAAACTGTTCTAAATAATATCATTATGTCACCAACCTGAGACTTCAGAGAAAGACAGATAGTACAAGCTCTAAAGTACAGCTAAATTTGACAATATTACAGCACCATCCCAAAAAGGAAAATTGCAACTAACAACCCTGTCCTTTTCGTTGCCATGTATGACTTTTCCTCTGTTCACTGTTTTTTAAAGTTATCATTATTGTTTTGCACTAAAATTTTTTTTGCAAACTATTATTTGTGGGGAAGGTTTCTATACATTGGGTGCATTAATGGCCCGCAGTGGTTCAAATGAGTAATGAAATACAACTGCACTTCATTCATTTAACCAAGGGAAATGCTTAAGTTCAAGTCAAAAGGGTTAACTAGTCTCAACATGAAAACATGGGTATGTCTGCTAGCTTTTAATTGCTGATTAAGAAATTCACTTAATCAAATGTCAAACTCCCTCTCTTCCCAGTCAAAAATGGAGAGGGTTCTTTTCTGTAAAGCTTGTAGTTAAAAGATAGATGGTCAATCTTGGTTATTATTTTAAACTTCGTTGTTCGGGGAGAAGTTTTCCTCTTTACCTTCTTTAAAAAGGGTAAACATTCAAATACTCGATTAAAAATTGTATTTGCTTATTACTGGTTTTAATTTTTCAGAACAAAGCTCTTGTTTGTTTTCTGGTTGTCATCTTTATTTTTTTCCCTTAATTTCAGGTCAATTTTAGGACCTTTTAAAAATATCTATTAATCAAATAAGGATGTTTCAGACAGTACCAGACACTTCGTCTTACGTCAAGGTAAGACATGACAGCATCTTTAAACAGGTAATGTCAAAAATTACAATCTTCAAAAATTCAAGAGCATTTATGTCTGTTTTAGAGCCTGATTCAATGCTCATTGAAGTTAATAGGAAAACTCACATTGAGAATTGAGAATTGATTTAAATCCTAAATGATCTTCTACATAGATTCATCTTTTGAGCTCTGTATATCTATCAACAACCAATAATATATTATGGTGATCTCTTCTTTTAAAAGTAACCAGTATTATGCTGGGGCGTCCTGAATTACAGTATAGTACTGGATAGCTTGATGTTAACCAGTGTGATAGTGGTGATCTTCTAGCAGTATCATGCCATTAAAGTTTCTTGGATTGGTTTCCAATTTTCTGCTTTCCTGGCTCCATGTAATCTTGAACCAAAACTAAAGTTCATTTTAAAATGCTTTTTCCTCTCTGCTGTGCAAACCACTGAATTCCAATGTGCAAACAATGTCTAGCTGTGGAAAGTGTTAGTTCTCATCAAAATGAGTTTAAAGACAAAACAGACTTAACTAAATAATAAGCATTTCTTTAAATGGATTGCTGTACCAAGAGAGTGGTGTATAATATTGGAGCTTGCTTCACATTGTTGATGATGGGTTTTCCTGCACCAACCTGCCCATATCATTTAGCAGGCACATAGACCTGCCTGTTAACACCAGACAATGGCTAATGCCACACATTACCAAGTCTTGCCTTCGAAATATTTGACTCTGTGTCTGATTACTAAATTAGAGAAAGCAAAGTGTGACTCTTAGCTTGTATTCTGATGGGTCATTGTTGCCTTTTTCTTTTTCCACCAACCTCACAGCAAATCCCAAGGAAAGGGTGGCAAATTCTTCTCCTTTTAGAGTGCCACTGAGCACTATATTATATTTGACATCATACAGGGTTTTTTTTCCACAACAGTTCCCAAGAATGTAAATAAACCAAGCCCAAGACATCTGGGTTACACGTTTAAGGCAAACCCCACATGCCACAGCACTTAAGGAAAATCTAAAACACAAGACTCTTCTCTTCCAGACTTAAGGAACACAACTTGTTAACTTGAGTTGGGTGAATGATTTGTAATGAAAAATGTATTCTATTAATTTTGCCTCTTTTTCTCTTTGAGAATGGTCCATCAGCAGATTGTGATTTTTCATGTAAATAACTTTTTATTTTTAATGATTGGCTGGATAATTTCTACAAGTAATCCCTAGTGTGTAGCTTATTTTGCAAATACTTTGTTGGGAGTATTCCAAGTGCACGTTTTGGGGTGTGACGTGGCATTGTTTCTGTCTTCTAGTGGGGTGAGTGTAAATTCAGGGTCAGGTTTTTAAGCAAAAACTTGCATTGGAAATATTCAGCATTCTATGTTCAGTGAATGTTCTACAAAGCACTTAAAACTCAATGTTTCCCAAATGTTCACTATATTCAGCGGGGTCTAGATCAGACCCTAGAACTCCAGAAACGTTCCTGAAAGAGACCTTAAAAAAGTAGCAGATATCAACAGAGCAAAACCGCATATGATTATTACTCCTGGAAATGCATGTGCAGTCTATGCCCAGCACTAGAGTCAACTAACTTAGTCTTTTAGAAGCTTCAGGGGGCAGCCGAGTTAGTCTGTTACAGGAAAAAAAAACAACAGTCTGGTAGCACTTTATAGACTAACAAAACATGTAGATGGTATCATGAGCTATCGTGGGCACAGCCCACTTCTTCAGATGACAGGTCATCTGAAGAAATGGGCTGTGCCCACGAAAGCTCATGATACCATCTACATGTTTTGTTAGTCTATAAAGTGCTACCAGACCATTTGTTGTTTTTTTAGTCTTTTAGAGCATGGGTAGGCAGGAAATAAATCGGGCACATGTTCTGGTCCCAATGAAGAAGCAAACCCACTTTGTTATCCTATATCAACATATCCTGGCAGGTTTGCCTTTCGTGGTAAGACATGATCAAATAGCTGAAGCCTGCTCAATGAGGATGAAGGCCTAAATTGTTAGCATTCATATGGCATGGAACTGGTCAGCACAGAACTGCATCAAATTAGCTATGATGTTAGGTGGGCTGTACTCAGACCAAGCTCCCATTGCGCACAGTGGGTGTTTTTCCTGGGGGAGAACTTTCCAACTGGTCCTATGTGCCTCGTCTCAGTTGTACAGAGATAAACAGTTCATGGGGTGTTGAACTCATGCTGCAACACTCCATCATCTGCCATTTATTTTGGGGCAGGGACTCTGTCTCCTGGGATTTGTCTGCAAAGCATCATACACACTGATGGCATTGGGAGAATAATTTGTTTCGATCCTTAAAAAATCCACAGGGTTTTGAGTGAAGTTTCTTAAGAGCCTGATCTAGGGCCAATTGGAGTCAATGAGACAGGAGTGTTGTAATTATGTATGCCCATGTTTAATTGTATTCAGGAGTAGCTCCACTGAGGTCAATGGGGCTGCTCGCATGATTAAAGTTAAGAACATGCTGAAGTGTTTGTGAAATCAGGGCTTTAATCATTAAATATAAAACAGATAGGGTGAAATTCTGGCCTTGCTGAAGCCTATGACAAAACTCCCTTTTACTTCTATGCTATAGAATAGGTGCCTTGTAGAAAACATTCACCTGCAGGGGAGACAGCATGGCCTAGTTGCTAGAGCACTGGTGTTGGCTTCAGGAGACCATGTTCTGTTTCTGGCTTGGTCACTGCTCTCTTAGGCTGGCTTGAGCAAGTCACTTTAGCTGTCCATGGTTTGCTTTTCCCAGCTGTAAAATGGAGATGAAGGTATGGGGTACTTTGAGATCTACTGATGACAAGTGCTGCATCTGAGCGGGGTGTTGCTATTGGACAGTGAGCTATTGTTTGCTGCTCTCCCAAAGAGCCTTTTGAGGGCTGGTCTGGGGCTATGAGGAGGTTCTGAGTTCTGATGCCACTGGACATTTTGTGCAAGAGGGTTGGGAGACTTATTTTAATAAATGGGCTGAATCCCAGTTGGTCACTGGGGCTACTTGTCTGGAGAAGAAAAGCAGGACTGGATTTTTTATAAAGCTCCTTGACTAACAGTGTGTCCAGCATTAAGTCAAGACTGTATTCCTTAGCTGATGATGTTAAATGTCAAAGCCGGAGCACCTCTGGCATGAATGAGAAGGGGCTGCTGGCAGGGTGGTCTCAGAAAGGACCCTGTGGCTATGGAGTTTGCTCTCCCCACCCCATTTGGTCCAAATTATTCTAAACCTCACCTTGTCCCTTGAGCATGTGAAATGGGGTTGGGGGTGGAGTGTGGTAAGGCTGGGGAATTGTTGGATGAGGAAGGACAGCTGAGTTTTTAATTTGCCTGGCTTACTAAGGAGGGGTTATGTTGAATCAAACTGCTGCTTTTCAGATATGTCTATGAATCATTGCAAATAGCATCAACAACACCTAGTGCACCTGGCTGGATTTTTTTCCCCCAAATTCGCATATATCAAGTACATAAACATAACAATTGCAGATATGTGTAATCTGAATTCATGGTTATTTGTATCTGAGCATGTGAATAAACCATCCTGATGCTCCTCCACATGACCAAGTGATAAGCAAGCACAGTGATTATAAACTAATGATAGGTCCCCGTTGTTTTCTTGGACATAATTCTATGAATGTGCATATACATATCTATCCCTTATGCCATTACTGGTCTTGCTGAACTACAAGTCCTGAATAATCGACAGCGTACAGCAGAGCGTGCTAATCTCATCTGAACATAAGCACTCGACTTTAGAGAATGAAACGTGTAACGTCAATTGGAAAATTAAATTTAAAGAGAGAGCACTGGAATGAGAACTGAGGCTTAACTGTTTGGGCATGGAAAGTATTAAGGCTATAAGCAAAGCAATATGACCTCTGAATACTGATTCCCCCCCCCCCCATTCTTACCACTGCAGTCTGGTTTTGCTGAACGATGGTGGCATTTACTCCCCTTTGGCTCTGTCTGTGCTCATCTTATGGGTTTGCAGAGGCAGTGCAAGAATAGCTTTTGATTGCCATATTCTGTAGCCCCTCTCCTCCGTGCTCTCTAAAGGATACAAGTCGTCATGTCTCCTCTTCCTCAAAAGCAAAGCCTAAAGTTGATTGGGTCACGCAGAATCACACAGGTGGTCAACACGCCCTGCAAAACTGGAGATAGCTGCAGTTGGGAGGCACAGAGACGGGGCCTTGTCAGCAGCTCCCACTCACAAGTGCTGCCTATATAGGCTGGATGCTGGAATCATGGGGCAACATACTATGTCAGACCAGACGATCACTATGTTCCCTTTTGGGGACCATTGACAGGAGTCGGGGTGAAAGGAACAGTTTTCCCCTTCTCATCTCCCTTCAAATTCTGATGTTTCAAAATTGCTGCAGAAATGATGCATCTTCACTCTAGGCCTCCTTTCAACATTTTATAGGGCTTGTGTTCCCACATTTAAATGGTGAGTGCCACATTGTGGAGTATTTTCCTGCTCTTTTCAAGATATAGAGGAAATATCCACATGCCCAGGATTAATATTTATGCTTATTTCACATCTAACGCTTTTTCTCAGTAGATCTCAAAGCACAGAGCAATCTTTTAATATATTTATCCTCACAATATGCATGGGAAGAAGGAAGTACAGTTATCCCCATTTTACTGATAGGAAACTGAGGCACAGGGGAACTAAATGACTTGCCCAAGGTCACACAGGAAATATGTGGCAAAGCAAGGAATTGACCCTCTGCCCCCCTCAGCCTAAGCCAGTGCTCTAACCACATGCACTTCAGATTGTTGTCAGCAAAACTCTTTGGTCTTCTGATATTTGGTAATACTCTTGTGTTTCAACTGGGCAAAGCAAACTGCACTCTGACACATCACTAATGGCACCTGATGCAGACCCATAACACTGTCAAATTTCAGACCAGTCCATATCTTGCTGTCCAAGAAGTAGCTTCTATAATATTTTTTTTGAGCCTTTTGTTACAAAATAGTCAAGTTCCATTTGCAAGCAATGAGCTCTGGTGTTCCCTTGGAAAGCATTTTAAGCTCTCCCCAGCTCTGTTCAGGGCACAGTTATGAAATTTGAACAAAGCCATGGTGCATATTCCACTGTGGACATTTGCACACAAAAATGGGCTCTGATTTTAAAGCAACCCAGAAAAGGGAATTCACTCCAGTCTGAATAAGATGGGGAGGAAAGAGCCATAGTTTAAGTGCAGGAGTTCCAGCTTTTAAAAAAAGATTTTCATACAGCCATAATGTTTGTGGTGTTATACAAAGAAGCATATTCATAGAAGCAAAATAGTCTGGATGGATGGAAACAATATTTGGTTTGTTCTAGGTTTCACTCTGCCTGGAGGGTTTACAAGAAACCCAAAGAGAGAATTTTTGATGGCCAAAACACTGGCATTTTAATTGGAGAGGAAAATATTAAGGCTATTGACAAACACTGACATTGACATGTTATCATTTCCTGCTCCACCGTAGTAGCCAAATACTATTGCTGGGGCAGGCTGCGAGACAAGTAATCATTTACAAACTTTTGCAAAAGGAAAGTTTCTGGGGAAATCATGCCAACCTAACCTAGTAAGGGAAAATATTGTAGTGAGCGAATTCGTTGTTTAAAAAAGTCTAGGTGTCTTAACTGACAATGGAATGTTTCCTACAGGTGCTCAGTGAGAAGAATGCTGGAAATACAATTACTTAGTTCTAAAGAGTATGCTGAAATTTCTCTAATATAGACCCTTAGGTTGCAGGGAGAGGAAAAATGCAAAGACTTCGGAGACTGAAGTATTTCCATCCATGCAGCACTGTTCCCACTCATCCCGCTTTATTCTTTGTTGCGTGGCTTTTTAAAACTACTGGTTTCCAGCAGAAGTTGTGGATTTGCCCCCAACGACACCCAGAAGGACCGGAGTAGGTATCCTCTAGAAAAGCTGGAAATTGCAAAAGATTTGTAGGCACATGGATATGTTGGAACTGCGTTTAAATCATCCCAGTCGGGCGCATGACCGTGGGAGATGGAAAGGAACTTCTGAGTCCTACACATACTATTAATTAACACAAGTGCCTACCAAATCTTTTTTTTAATGCTCCTATCTTGAAACTGCACCGTGGCTAAGTGTTTTACACTTTAGCGGGGGCTTGATGAATGTGCTATGACAACTTAGTGCTGAAGGATTTAATTCCTGTTTGCGCCTAATTTTTATTTGCGGACATTACAAAAATACTTCCCTTTGCCCTCTGCGCCATTCCCTCGAATCTTGCCTTGTCCTTCGACCCTGCAAAATGTGAAAGTTGGCGAAAAAGAATGTCCATTGTTTCTTCCGCGCTTTCGCTTAAAGCCTTAAAGGTATGATCTGAATTTAAACAAGGGGAGAATTTGAAACATTGTTTATCCTGGAAGCGTAGTGTATTGAGCCCCCTTTAAAATAAAACAGGCTGTAGGGCTCAGGGGACAAGCTTTTATATTCAAAGACTCCTGCTTTTCCAGACACCGGGATCCAAAGAACCAGCCCCCCTCCCCTGTAAGTCACTACCTCGTCTAACCTTCTAAAGACGGGGGTGGGGGGACGGACGACCCCTCTTTCTCAATATATATTTTGCTTCCCAGCCCCTTCTGTATTTTTCCACTACTGTGTTTAAAAAAGTGGATGCCAAGAGGGGGAAAATGCTTTAAATCTTGTCTTCAAATCTCCAAATATCTGAAGTCTGAGGAACAAATTCAAAGCAGGCACGGACGCCCGAAGAGAAGTTAGAGAGAAATATTCTGTTCCATTCAAGCGCATCAAGGGTCTCGCTGAAGTCTTGTTTGGCTAAGGTCAGACGAGACTGGGTTCTCCAATAAAAATAAATCTCAAATTAATTATGGCCTCAAGCGAGGGGCCAGGCTTTTGGAGCTGGTGCGCTGCAGTCTGTGTTTTTGGCCTTCGGTATTTGTTTTTGTCGTGCTTAACTTTTCAAAAATTGTGGGGAGGTTGGGTTGGCGGAGCTTCCTGGGACAGGGATCATACATAAAACCATCCAGGACAGTTTAACCCACCTTGCTGCACACTTGTGTTGTAGCTTCAAAGCTACCTGTGTCTTCTCCACGCAAGACACTCGATGCGAGGGAAGGGTGTATTAGCATCACACATCTTTTGGGGGGACTTCGTGTTTCCAAAACAAAAAAAAACCTTTCGTACTGAGCAACAGATCTGGGTCTTGGGACCCGATCCTGCACCCCACGCCTCTGTTACATGGGTGGAAATCTGTAGGGATTCCAAAGTATCAGTTTTGACCCTCGTGGCAGAGAGAGGAATTTTGGCCCCTGGGCTCGAATGTGGCTTGGGCCGTAGGCTTGGCTTTCCTTCCTTGCTTTCTAAGAGAGAGTGGATCTTAACAACACTGTCTTTTAATTCTGCAGTGAAGTTTGTGCCACACCGCAATCCAGCCCTGAAACTCCCCATGAAGTCGATGGGACCTTTTTCCGCTAGCTAGAACTGCAGAAAGACAATCTCCCCTCCCCTCCCTTTTTTTTCCTTATCCCCCCCTCCAGCCCCCCCCCCCCCCCCCGCTAATGCAGATCTAGAAATTATTTTCATAAAGGGGAACTTTTGAAAGCAATTTGTGGGAAACGGGACACTTTCTAGGTGCAGGGTCACAGGGGGCTGGCTGACTAGTTCGCCTACCTATTGACGTCTTTCATGAGTTGCAAAAGTCACTCTCTCAAAATTTTGCCTCCTTAACCAGAACACAAGGTGATGCTGTCTGGTCCCAACAAGCAGCAAGGAGATTCATGCACGTTAATGCCCTACATACACGCTTTCAACTCCCAACGCTCTCCGGCCTCACTATGTATGTCGCGATAGCTGTTCCGCCTTTGAAGAAAAAGTAGATTGAAAATAAATGTACAAAAGTTGGAAGTGGTGGCCAAAATATTTCTGCATGAACCAAAGACAAAAACACACATTTGCGTGGTTTTCCCCATGCGAAAGACTAACACGGGGCTCCAACGAATAATTAACTCCTTTGTTGCTGGATGTTTTAGGCTAAATATCATGGGCCAAAATTCCCCTCTGGAATACCCCCATTGGTTTCAGAAAGGTTACACCCACTCTCCTGAGGCTGAACTCTGTGTGATTCAATTAAAGGATAAAGGGGGGGAAATGCCAATGGTTTAACCTGCCTCAATGCCAACATTTGAAATTGATGAACGTAAAAATTATTGTAGGTGCCAAGATCAAATAATTTCCCATTTGTCAATAACTGAATTAAATGGATCATAACTATTTTCTCTCTCTAATGAGGCACCAAAAAGTCGAGCAACAGACGAAAAGTTGCATAGACCTGCCAGAATTGCACGCAAGCATTTCATTTTGACATAACTTTTACATTTATCTGAGCCATGTTTGTTAGTCTATAAAGTGCTACTAGATTATTTGTTGTTTTTTAAGTTTATCCTGTACAGATTAACTCGGCTAACCCCTGAAGCATTAACATATCAAACGTTAAGGATATCGCATCCTTTATTATTTTATGTCTTGTCTGGGATTTCTTGCTCCCTGCACCGCTTCTATGAAACTGTTAAATCTTAGTCAGTGCACACCAAGTAGGGATGATTCAGAGTTTGGCAAACCACATGTATGAAAGTCCCAGCCTTTTTCAAACGTTAGAGTTGACTGGGGAGGAGTAAGAGAAAGACAGGAAGCAAAACTTCTTTTGTTACATTATTTTGGGAAAATAATGGTGTTTTCAACTTGTCTGGTTTAATGTTTTACAACTTCACTTATTTTGTCTCTTGGGATTTTCACACAACTTTTTTTAGCCTAAACAGAATGAGGGGAAGGAGTGAATGACAAAACAGTGTCTATAAATTACAGATCCGATCTATCAGGCAGCTTAAATATGCTTCAATTCGACTCATTTTCTTAGTGACAAAGAAAATAGCTATGGTATATTTATTTATTTAGCAGTTAAATACAGAGGTATTGAGAACCGAAAACATCTCTGAAGTGTGTGTGTTACAGAGAGAGAGGTTACTTTTTATAGTCTTATAACTATGGAAAAATTGGGATCCAACGGGATTTTGCGAGCGTCTGCGTTTATTTTCTCTATCTTGCCCTTTTGGAGAGAGTGCTATGATCAGGAACCACTGCTTGTAAATTTCAAGGTGGTTTTTAATACAATTTGTACATTTCAGATTCTTTTTACTGCAGTTGTTCAGAATCATTCTGCCTCTCCAGCCTTTAGCCTATCAAAGAGAGGAGTCCATATTCCAATGAAAAGACCCAAACGCCTTTTGCTTGGTCTTTGGGTGACATTGACTCTTTCTATCGCCCTTCTCTCTCTCTTCGGGGTATACATTCTCTGTCTGATCTTACCTCCACCGTTCCTGGTTGGAGGGTGGTATTAATGTTGCCCAGAGAGGAAATAATTTGGGCTTTGGAAGGATGCGTTTTATTCCTCTCTTTAACCTCTTGCTTTTTCTGGAGCTAGCGCCTCCCATGTGGTGGTGCTGAAGGGGAAGTGGGGGAAAAGAGGTTTTGGTGTTTTACTTGAGGAGGGAGGAGAGAAGAGAATGAAAAGGGGGCTGAGGGAAGCAAGGGGTTAACCGTGATTTCTTTTAATTGAACTCCAGTTCTTGTGGCCCTAGGCACAGGGGGACCTGACCTCGCTAGCAGTATCCAGATGTGCTGCTCTCAGGGGACACTCCTGCAGACCCCTGGATTGTAAAGCAGACAGGAGGGGGGGTATGACGGGAGAGGGAAGGCGGCCGGTCGCTCCCCTCTCTAACCCCCCCTCCCCCTCCCGGCTGGAGACTGCCACAGTCGCTGGAAACAGCAAACCAAAAATCTCCAGTCCACAGTCACTGCCTCTGCACTGAAAATTGCGGCTGAATTGATGAGGCTAATGTGTGTGTGTGTGTGTGTGTGTGTCTGGGGGGGGGGAAATGGAGGGAGGGGCAAGAGGGGTCTGCAGCTTTCTCCGCTGCCTGCTACTACTCTTGGAGAAATAAAAGGGCTAATAAGGAGCCTCTGCTGCTAGGAACACTGGGGTCATTTGATTCTTTCGGGGGCGCAAATTAATGTGGACAGAGCTGTGATTCTCCCCATCCCCCGCGATTGGATTATAAATCAGGGGGGAAGAAAAGCCTGGACCCAACTGGATAAGGTAACCGGCTCCAGAAAGGGACCGCGGGGTCGCAGGGGCTCACATGAGTGGCCTCCCTTGAAATATCTTTCTTGGCTTCCAGCTCCCTGCCCGGCTCCCTTGGCCTTTGGGAGTTTCCCCAGCGTTGCAGAAGCGGGGGCTAAAAAGATGCAACAGATGTTGCCTGATGTGTCGTGTTGCTAGACGGGTCGGGGCGTTTGTTTGGGGAGGAGGTTGGCGGGAGCGTTTCGCCCCCTTCGCTTGGAGAGTTTTGAGAGCTCTTCAGACGCCTTTGGTCTCGTGGGGTTTGCTTGTTTTTATCGGCGTTTCTTTGGGTGCTCTCCTGCAGAAGAGGAACTCGGTGGCCTTTTCTTTAGGAGCCATGCTCACTCTCTCTGGCTGGGATCTGTTGTCATCGACTTTTCAGTTCGAGGAAGGTCTCCCCCGTCCTCCCTTCCACGAAAGTAGCAGCAAATTTGTCACCGCCGGGAGGCAGAGGGGGACTTTGATTTCCAATCCAGTCAGTAAACTACTGATCAGTGGCCGGAGATAGCTGTGCAAACAGATGAAAGCCTTTAGCAATGGCACTGATAGTGGCCCCGGGACTCCACGAGGGATCAGACCCCGAGGTTCAATCAGCATGCTGAATGTTGATACCGATGGGGAGAAAAGAAGGAGATTAGACAGACAGACAGACAGACAGTCGAATAATCGAATCTCCCTTCTTCTCATGCATCATTTTAAATATGTTTGCTTTTCCTTTTTTAAAAAAATAAAGCACTAGACGTACTAAAACCTTTTATAGGACTTTTTTTTATTGAATAAGAAAGCAACAGGGGAAAAAAGTTTTCTAAAAATAATGTTACTTTGAAAACGACACGGAACTCCTAGTTCCCTCGCTTGGAAAGTCAGCAAAAAATGTAAGAAAGCACTTGACATGCTTACATTTCATGGAGTTGCCTGCCCTGAATTATACGCCCCCCTCTGTTGTGGTAGTAGCTGGCCCCAAATTTAATATTCCTCCCCTCTCCCAAACTCACTGGGGTGCTTGCCGGAGGAAGGACTGGAGGACGGGGGCAGGAGCCGGTGCTAAATAGACCATTACATCGTTAATCTTTTCCTGTGTGCCCCAGACAGCATTATATTTACGGTCTCTCTCCCCCCCCCCCCCCTTTAATTTTGCCTGTGACTGGAAAAAGCATTAATAAAAAAATCTGTGGGAAGAGATGGAAATTCAGTGACTCAGGCTGCTTGGCTTCAGCCAAAAACAAAAAACAAACAAAAAAAACCCACCCTACCAAGTACATGTTCAAATCGACTTTCTGATGACACAGTGCGTGGTAGCGCAGCCTATTGCTGCGACGCGGCTCTCCGCTGGGCTCGCAAAGCGGAGCGAGCCCGAAGAAACCGCTATTGTTCTGCCCCGCTCTTATCTGCGCGGCGCAAATATCCTGGATGTAAACGCACCGCTCTGTTTGAACCCAGAAGGCAGGACCCAGCGGAGAGACAGAAGGTTTCCTCCTCAAGTGACTTCACTTCCCAAAATTAGCAGAAAAAAAGTTTCATCCGGTTAACTGTCTCTTTAGCGCTCCGCTGCACCCAGCAAAAGTTAAAAGAGCGAGCGAGAGAGCTCGAAGGAAAAGTAAAATCTTGGGGGGGGGGGGCAGAAAGCGCGAGGATCAGGACTTCAGGGGGCTGCGGGGCCAGGCTAAACCGGGTCAATGTGTGGAATATCGCTGGACTCGGCTGGAGATTATTCTAGATGGACGGAACTATTAAAGTAAGAGGGATCTGGCGGGATCTGGAGGGGGGCGGCCGTGGGGAGGAGACAGCCCCCACTCCAGGTGGGGGAGGGCCGCGCTTTGGAGCGGGGTGTGTTTGGGGGAGGGAGGGGGGAGCTGAATCTTGTCCAAACTCCGATCCCAAGGAGAGTGGCCTCCTCCTCCAAGCACCCTCCCCCTTTCACGCTTCCCTTTTCTTCCCCTTCCTGGGGCTGCGGGAGGTGGCGTTCGCCAGGGCTCTGGCCGGCCAGCGCGCAGCGTGCGCGCCGGGGCCAGGCGCGGAGGCAGGGAGTGGGGTGCGTGTAGGTGGCTGAGGGTGTCTCTGGCGTGCGAGCTGTTAATTTCAGGGCGGGGATATGCGGGCTCTTGGCTCGGGCGGCGGGGGTGGAAGATCCCTCTGCAGGGAAAGCCCGGGGTGCGTGGAGCCGGCTGGCTGGCGAGGTGGCTCAGGCCGGCTGTCTCTGGAAGAGGTCCCGATCCCTGCTTGACCTGCCCGGTGTGAAAGGCGAGCGCCCCCGCCCTCCAGAAGCAATGCCAGCTTCTCCTCGCGCGCCCCGCCCAGGTTTTCGCCCCACTTGAGCTGAACTTTGGATTCAGAGGAGCGCAGCGGGGGCTCATCTTATTTTCAGCGCAAACTAAAAGCGCCTGGGGCTGGCGCAGGGGATCTGCCGACAGGCTCGCCCCAGATGTGTGCCTTTCGCACGGTCAGGGGCTCCGATGCCTTCCCCCTTGCCATGTCTGGTTGAAAGGCAGCGCTGCTAAGGTGGCCGGCTGCCCGTTTTCCAGGAGTTATTTCCGAGTGGAGGAGTATAACAGGAGCTGCGCTCCAGCTCCTCCCGCTCGCGGCCATGAGACCACCCCAAAAATCACCATGTGGTTTCCTATATTCACCCTCCCCAGCGCCCAGGCCTCCTCCCTTGTGAGACAGGGTTGGGCCCGAAAGGATCGGGCCCTCCCAGAGCCGCTGCCATGCACACAGAGTTTCATCCCCGCCCCCTGCCCAGCTCTGCTGCAAAGGGACTGGGGCAGGTTTGTGACCCGCTCGGGGCGGGTTGATTTAGTTCTTTGGTTCGCTCTGCCGCTTCCGCGCAGCTGCCGCAGCCCCGGCCTGGACTGAGAGCCGCTGGGGGGGTGTGTGGCGTTGGAGGATTTCGAAAGATGCCTATCGCCTGAGTGGGGTGTTGCGCTCTGAGGCCTGAGTTTTTCTTTTTGCTGATCTGGGGGAAAAAGAAGTTGCAAACGGGCAGGAAGTGAAACTTCTCCATGAGGCTGCAGATTGGAGCAAGTGCAAAGTTTGGTGTGGGGGGAGGCGATTTCTTTCTGAGCTCCCCCTCCCCTAATATACTCCAAAACCTCCACCATCCACCTGTGCCACAACAACTGTTTCTCTGCATATGAACGCCAGGGCCAGCATAAAGGGCAGCAACCTGGGCCCCACACCACAAGGGGGCCTTAATGGCTCAGGCTTCTGCCTCAGCCCCAGGTGGCAGGGCTCAGGGCCACTCAGCCCTATAGAGTGGGGCTTCATCTTTCTGCCTTGGGCCCCAGCCAGTCCAATGGCGGCTCTGCTTGGTGAGCCCTCTGAAACTGCCTGGCAGCCTTCCAGTGGGCCCCGGACCCCTAGCTGCGAACCACTGCCCTAAGAGAAGGAAAGGCGGGAGGTGGCAAAGCAAGGAACAGGGATGAAAGGCTTTAGGGAGGGAAGGAGGAATGATGTGGGGGCAGAGGGAGAGGACAGAGGGGCAGGAGCAGTCCAATTCTTTTCTCCTCACTCTCACAGAGAGGACAGCCCCAAGCAATTGCTCCTGATGGACAATATTTAGGTGGCTCCCACCCTCTGGCTACCTGGGCATCTCATCGCATCCCCAGTGAGGTGGAAAGGTGTTGTTTTTATTCCCAGTCTGCAGCAGTGATACACACTGCAACTTGCGCAAGTCACACTGGCAATCCGCACGTGTTTGCAGGTCTTGGGCTCTGCTCTTACCACTGGCCCATCCTATCCCCTAGTTCAGGGCCCGCTATTATAACCAATGGCTTGGTTCCTTCCAGTCTGATACCCTGGTTACAGAAGCCCTAGTGTTGGAACTAAGAGACTAGGATTCAAGAGTTCTGCTGTACTCCAGCATCTGGTCCAATGGCTTTAATAATGTGTGTATGGTGTGTGTATGTGTGCGTGTGGAGGTGTGTGGGGGAGTGTTTTCTTAAATGTTTGTCTCTTCAAAACCCCAATCCATTATTAGGGGGACAAGCCTAATGTATCCCACATTCTCCTGGGAATCATATTCATGTCTAACTCTGGAAAGGATTTTGAAGAGGCTGATAGGAAAGATGATATCCAGAATATCACTATGTCTTGTACTGAGCAGGCAGTCAAACATGCCAGGGGATGAAGTCGTGTAAATCTTTTATCTTAATTGACTTCAGTTGTGTTTGCGGTCTGTAAATGGCAATGGTGGAAGATGGCTGGGAGAAAATGAATTGTGTGTACTCTCTCAAACCTGTTCCAAACAATTAAACCAATTTTAATTCACATCTTTCGTTATTTTGATACTCATTTAGGTGTGCACAGGCTTATTCCGGATTAAGAGACCCCTAATTAGATTTATCTGAAGGCGATTTTTTTTCTCCCCTTACATTAAATGAAAATACAAACATGCCTCTTCTGATATGAGTCCCATACAAACTTCCCCCAAAAGAAGTAAAGGTATTAATTAAAACCAAATTCACTTCTAGCTAGTGTGTAGACAAGACATAAATGTGTTCTTCTGTCATGCACAGAGGTGTACGTGCAGCTGGCAGAGGTCTGTTGTTATGAAAAAGCACAGTTGGGTGACTATCACTCCCTTGTTGCAAAAACTCAATTTGCCCCAGTGTAGCAGACATAGGAAAGGCACACCATTGAACAGGCTTCCAGGGAAAAGCCCACATCACTCAAACAGGCAACAGCAACCACTCACCCCTCTCTCTCCCTACAGACATGTGTGCGGCTCGTGTTGGTGCCTCTGCAGCCAAGAGTGTGGTGGGGTTTCTATTGCAATCACTGTTTCTTGCCACTTGTAAACTGGAGGCGTCTGTACTTACCCTGAAACCTGGCCCACGGGGCTTCAGATCAAGAATGTGTTTCTTTTTGAGCAACTTGGTTTAAAAATCTGCCTGGCCATTTTGAGACGCCCTGGCATGAACGTTTTCTGGCAAGATGACTTTGACTCCAAAAGTGCCAAGGCGTTAATTTGAAGGGGGGAAGTGGGAAATAGCTGACACACACACCCACCTTCATCACTCAGGGTGTCTTTCTTTGTTATTATTAAAAAATAGCTTGGACTTCAAACACATGACATTTGCAACACACATGTTCTTAGACCCCTGATCCTGCAGCCCTTATTCAGGTGAAACATCTGCTTGAATTGCAGTGTAGACTCTCAATGGACGATCAAAAAAAATCTCTGTTCAAAGTTATTACAGAATACTCTCAGTAGCCACTTTCTATCCCAGGATAGCCTAACACTGCGTTTGATTTTACTGGGTCACTTCCCCAAGAGACCTGAACCCGTGTGCATGGCTTGATCAATGGGTTTTTTGCCTGAGTAAGAACTGCAGGATCATGTTTCAAACTGGTGCACTCTCCACTCCAGGTATTTAAACAAAGCTTTTGCTTCTGCTACCATGGAAGCCAAAGGACATTTTTCTCAGTGACTTCAAGTGGAATGGGCACGGGCCCCAGATAATTTGCACCTAACATGTTCAGATTAGAAAAGTGGCCACTGAGTATGTCCATTAATAAACTTTTGGGAAGGCTGGTGGTGGCCATTGTAGTACGGGTGAGATTCCCTTGGGTGTGTTGGCCACTCCACCCTCCCTGTGCACTAGGGGGATGAGACTCTATGACAGTCACGTGCTATGGAGGAGGAGGCAGCAAAGAGGCTGACAGGGAAGAGTACAATCAGCCTTGACAGGAAGCCAATGGCTCCATCCCGTTGCACGAGCAGCTGTAGTAACGGGCCCCTTGCGGCAGCCTGGTTTGCCTGGAATAGCAAGCTGAGCTGCAGGCTTCCTGCTTCCAAGTCCAAAGTGTGCAACCCAACTGCTTTGGCTTGGGGTAGCGGGGTTTCACCCCGAGGTGCTGCACCGCAGTGGAGTTCACTCCAAGAGGAAGTGATAATAGGCACATCTTGAGGGTTTCATATTTTATTGATTCCTTTGAAATTTTCTGATACTCTTGGTATGGCGGGGGGGGGGGAGGAAGAGAGAAACACGCTTCTCACCCTCCTGTGCAACATGTGTGTTTAAGGCACAACCCAGAGGCGAGTCAGCTTAGAACTGATTTATTATAATGTTAAGGGGGCAGAACTCGAAAGGAGCAAGAGGGCGGGTTATGTTTCCTGGGGAGATTTTACATGGCAATGACAAGCTGATGAGATACTGATCCTTGTGGCAGTTTGGCGGAAGCCATAATTTAATGCACTATTATCTCCTCTTGAGAGGCTTAGGAAGGGCCTCCCCTGGATTTAAACTTGACCTTCTGAGGTCTCTTCCAGCTCTATGGTTCTATGATATGACTTCTCTGCAGGATCAGTCCCTGAGTGGTGTAGCATTTAATGCGATGTCCGGGAGCATCTTGATACAAATCTCCACTGACAATGTGATTGGATACAGTAAAGCGGTTCTATCATTCCGAAAGGGTGACTCGTAGTGTCAGATAAAAGTCTGCCATTTGGCCCCAGCTTACGTGACCACGTAATGAAAGAGCCCATGGTCCCATCTCACACATGCATGAGCTGAAACGTTAAAGGACCCAAGAGAGACTTAACCTTAGTTTTCCAGACATTTGTGGTGCTGTTAGACACTTAACGTTCCCATGGCATCGTGTTTGTGTGTGAGAGCATGTGAATGTGAGTCTGTGTATGCCTTTATGAGATGGGCCTGATTTATACATTTGGTTCCACAGCTAGGTCTGAATCCAAAAATGTAGAGGGCTGTTGTGATCCTTTGTTCTGAATCATGGCTATACAGTGTGTCTGTGTTTGTCTATATATGTGGAAAGTGGGAATATGTATGTATAACATTATCATGGATAAAGACCTAATTCTGGGTGCTCCCACTGGATCCTTCAAAGTCCTGATGTGTGTGCATGGATGCCGTGTGGAGGAGTTCGGTGGTTTCCTCGTGTGCAAATATTGGCTTACCCAAAACTATCAGTGCAAATGTACAAGCTAGGGGTTTTTTTTTGTTTTTTTGTTGGGTTTTTTTTTTTTGAGAATATGGCTTAAAATAGCAACATGCAAATCAACCATTTCCAGACCCAACAAAAAGTGGCATTAGATTGTGGGCCTGATTCTCTGTTCCCCTCAGCCTTGTGGCATCGTTGACTTCTGAGCCATGAGAGTGCAAAGCCCATGTACATTCTGGCCAGTGTTTCACAATCATTTGGCACACTAGTAAAAACAGCCACACGAGGCAGAGGGCAATGCAGCATTTGGCATGCAGTGTTCACAATATCAGTGCTTTTAAAATGGTGGTGCAATGACAGCCTATTTTTTCTCTTCCCCTCTTCCCCCGTGGCCACATAATTACCAATGTGCATCTGCACAGCTGGTAACAGCAGTCAAGAAACCTGCCTCTTGCGTGGAAGCAGCAAGGACTTCAAGTTGCAGTGGGGGAGGTCTAGGTTGGATATTAGGAAAAACTATTTCACTAGGAGGGTGGGGAAGCCCTGGAATGAGTTACCTAGGGAGGCCATGGAATCTCCATCCCCAGAGGTTTTTAAGTCCCAGCTTGACAAAACCCTGGCTGGGATGATTGGTTCTACTTTCATCCTGCTTTGGTCCTGCTTCGGGCAGGGGGCTGGACTCAATGACCTCCTGAGGTCTCTTCCAGCCCTAGGATTCCATGATTCTAACCCTATAA
This sequence comes from Pelochelys cantorii, assembly GCA_032595735.1. NCBI lineage: Eukaryota > Metazoa > Chordata > Testudines > Trionychidae > Pelochelys > Pelochelys cantorii. The sequence goes on from CM064352.1 coordinate 12,157,557, forward strand.
GAATTTCCCTTCACTTCAGGCACAAGGACTTAGATAGATTATCCCCATTATCAATTTTTGAAGGGGCACCCCCATTCTCTTCTCATTCTTTAAGTGGCCGCTAGCATTGAAATCAGTGGGGATGTTGATACCGTCATGGGATTAGGCCCATACAATATCCAGTTACCTGAGACACTGTACTTGAATATACATAGGTCAACTGGGGCAAAATATTTAAATGCAAAGGTCTAAAATTAGACACCTCAGTGAATTTAATGCATCTAAATAAGCAGCTTAGTTTGTGTTGACTGAATGTCTACAGCCCCCACTGATCTCAGCGAATGCCCAGCTCTTCTGAAAATCAGGACCTTCCTATGGTGCCTGAATGCAGTTTTACTTACCTAACTTCAGGCCCACAGCATAAGCACAGTCTGGCTGGGATTTGGAAAGCCAGGGAGGGAAGGGACTTTTCTGCACAACTCCCAGCGAAATGAATAAGAGCGACACGACTCAATCCACCGCATCCTCTTTTAAAATCACAGCCTTTATCTCAGTAACAGTGTAGAACACATTGCAAATCGCATGTCGCAGAGAAAGGGGGAAGGAGTTTTATTTACAGTGCAGTAAGGAAATAGGGCTTTGCTTTCCATGTATACCAAGTACTCTGTCTTTTCCTGCTCTGTTTTTCCTGAAATTCAGTTCAGCAATCCAGCAGAACACCGCACGCTGTAGAAAACATTATGCACAATGTTAGACCAACTGGTTTGCATACACAGGCCTTGATCCTGCAAGGAGATCTACTAGCAGAGATGCATGTGGAGAAGTGGTACCAATTAGAGGGGAGCCCTGGAGGGGGTGGGGGTGTTTTTTGACCTTTCACACTTGCTCAAACTTCAGTAGACCATGGAGTGGGGGAGCGTGGGGGTGGAAGAGGGGAAGGGGAGAGGAAGGGGAAGACGGAACATGGCCAAAGCATTATAAGTAGTATCATTCTAGCTGCGTGGTCAGAGCACCACTGAAATTTGACTTGGCTGTTCCCCCGTCCAGCTGGAGGAGTAACTGGGCCAAATGCTGCTGTGCCCTGGCACATGGGATGTCTGCTCCTGAAGAACAGAGCACAGGGGAGAGCATCAAAAAAAATCAACTCTTGAAGGCACCAGGTCTGAGTGGATAAGAGAGAGGGGAGACCCCATGGCAAAGGGAGACCTGTGTCCCTGCAGTAGAGGGGGAGCCAAGACAAGCAGGGCTGGAATGGGGTTCTCTGCCACAGGAGATGGACTGGAATAAGAGCCCCAAGAAATATCCCATTTAGTGCTCAGGATGTGAAGTCCAACTCACATCATGATCAGGGCTGGAAAGGAGGGTTAGATCCCCAGTCAAATCTGAAGCTGCATCTCCAGGAATCAGATCTAAATACAGTGCCCCTAGCCCCCAACCTGTCAAACATGCAGATGCAGCAAGAGTAACGTTAGTCATTTGCTGGTTTCTCACCCAGCAAAAACTGCCCTTCTTTGCCAACACTGGTTTTGATGTGCAATGGGAAGGAGGGGAATTAGCAAAAGTACAGTATTCGAAGCTAACTGATGAGCAAAAATAAGACGCCAAGTGGAGTATGTGGGTCTGGGTGTAAGGTGTGGTGACGGAATTCATTTGCATTGAAAAGAGGATTGAGTCTTGTTGAAGCCAACTTGTAGTGAATTGGTTAATATGGGTCTGATAAGCAAGGCAAGGGTTAACAAAATGTGAATTGGTCAGTTTTTACAGCAAGTAACGCAGTCGGGCTCTCTGGTCTCTTCTGAATAGCTCTTCTTGTTGTTCCATACTTGATTGACTTATAACTGCATCTGAACCCACTTCACATCAGTTCCTTTTATCAGCCCAAGTGAGACTTCCTGTGCTCCACAGTCTGGTTTCCTGATGTGTTTCCTTTTTCCTTTTAACAGAACAAAGGAAACTATAACTCCTCAGCTGCTCCTGTTCCAAATCTCCTTGGGATTTCACATAACGCTAACACTGAACATTCATTTTTTTCTCTGCCTGCACTCTGAGCAATCTTGCCGGGCATGCTAGAGCCTTCTTCATATTTAATAGTGTTTTGCAACACAGACAAGAATCACTTTGCTTTTGAAATGCAGCCACCTTTGAGGTGGTGGGCAGCAGTGAGGCAGACACACCTCTATGACAACAGGGTGGGAAAGGGATATTTTGGCTAAGGACTCCTTATTCAATCAAACAGAGAAAGGGGATTCTGTCCAGGAAACCTGGAAGGCAATCAGTTGTGAAGGTGTCATTTAAAAAAAAACACACACAAAGTAGATGGCATGTAAGTCAGTTTACCAACCTTCGAAGCATGAAATTTTCTGTTGGTATTTGAACCTGTAGCTAGATATTTTAGCCATAGCACTAATTCCTAGCTGCTGGCAGAAATGCCCCCTGAATGGCCATACGCATGCTGTGTAAAACAGCATTATGGTGTGCACATGCTTTGACTGACAATGCCTCTATCCCAGGGGCTGGCAATAATTTTCACAGGGGGATTATTTAATGAATTTTGGTACATGGTCACAGGCTGGCTCCACCCCAAAAGAGGAGGGGCCTGGAGCAGGATGGGCAGAGCTGGGGACTAGTCTCCCCACAGAGTTGTGTGGCTCCTGGTTCTACTGCTACCATGCTGCCTGGGAGCCATCCGGGTTGCTGTGGCTATTTAAAAGGCTCGTGGCTCCAGTCCCTGCTGGGGTAGAGCTGCAGTTGGGAGCCATTTAAATTTGATCCTCTTGCCTGAGCCACCGCCTGGAAATTCAGTGGCATGGGCAGCAGGATATAAATAGAAAGTGGACAGAAGCAGTCTGTGGGAGTTAGGAGGGGGTTGAATCTGGTCCCCGGGCCGCATCATGCCGTCCTGCTCTATCCCCAGCAGGAATGAGCTGATGTTAAAAAGTACTTTTCAAACTTGGATTTTTCTCCCTTGCCTCTTATTGTTCAGCCTCCTAAATTGCTGCTATTTGTCTGTTTGGTAACATTCCAATCCTCAAAAGTGTTTAAAGATATATTGTGTGTGACAGGTGCTATGCAAAGTCATTTTGTACTGAGGGTGGTCTGCCCCTCTGTCATCTCTGGGTGAGAATTCCCTTTCTTGTGATGGCACTTCCCCTCTCTGCAGTGTATATTGCTCTACTGCTCTGCACTGGGTATTTTGTGTTTGCCAACCTCACACGTGGGATCTGGCATGAGAGTTCTTATAATAATTCTCTGCTCATGGCGATTTGAGTCTTATGTGTGTCTATAAAGACACCCCAAATGACGTACTGCTCCTCCATGGTTCCTACGCTAAGGTCAATATGATTTTGTGGATGCACAGAGTCTAGCAGGATCAGGCCCTTCACTGTGGAGAGCTGTGAGAGGAAACAGCGCAGGGATGGCAGCTTTCTGTTGCAGTATCAGCCAGCTGTGTGTGCAAGAGAGAAATAGACCCATTCATGCAGAGAGAGGCTTTTTCAGAGGCAAGCATGGTTGTAGTCCAGGATCCATTTAATCCAAAACACTAAAGTTCAGCAGGGCTCAGAAAAGGTCCTGGTTTCACCCTCTCTCTCATAGGGCAAACTTGGGGGCAGGAGGGTTGCTTTGGGTCCTTGCAAAAGCAATCAATCCTTTAAAAAGGGTCAGTTCAGATCCGGGGTCCTGTTAGCCAAACCACCAACATTCAGCGGCCAGGAGGATAAAAAGATTCTTGGTCTTGCCTTGTTTCTACTGTGTGGGTTTGTACTGTACGTGGTGCGTGTTTCTACAAGGGAGGGTGGGGAGAAGCAATGGTAAAAATAGACTGAAACCGGAGGGAGTCATCTTGTCACCCCAGCTAAGAAAGAGAGCAGTGCGGGGTAGGGTGAACAGACCAATATAGAGGCAATGTTTTCCCCTCCCCCAAAAAAGTGTCCCAGTTTTTCACACTTGTTACCTGGTGACTCAAATGAGGGGTGAATAGGATTGCCAGCTTCCCCACACCCCAGATCAAACCTACTCAGTGCCTGCCCATTGCAAGAACCAGATGTGAACCAAACCTTTTGCCAGAGTGTTTGGTTGAGTTTATCTCCCATTATGTTTTATTTCATAGAAAATGATAATTTTTTGTCTTTTTTTAATATATTTTGGACCACCCCAAATAATTTCACAGAGGCAGGCTAGCATTTCTATTACATTCTGCGTATTTGTAATATATTCTCTGCAGCACCGTATTCACTTCTGTGGAACCTATTGCTTGCATTGATCCTTCTAGGATCTGCTCAGAATTGAAACCCAAAGTTAGTAGTCTTATTAATGCTTTATGTTACTATCGCCACCTCCTAAAGGTCTCAGCTCAGTTCAGGGCCCCATTGTGCACAAAAAAATTGTCCTGGAGATTTAACAGTTTAAATAGACACGGAAGACAGAAGAGAGGCAGGAGGGGATTTGTCCCAGGTCACTGTCAGAGCTGGGAATGGAACATGGGTATTCCAATACCCACACCAGTAGAATATCCAGGTGTCCTGATACCCACACCAGTAGACTATCACAGGGAAATATCATTTAGTAGATTTTAAGACAATCCTCCACTGTAGGATTAATGGTAGAAGCCCATGGAGGCTTCTCCAATCCTTCATCGCTGTATCGCAGCTGTGAAAGGACAGTTTCCCATTAGGTCAGTGAAAAATCACTTGGCCAGAAATGAGCGCAAGACAAGCACAGTGCTGGAAAGCCCCTTGATTTCTGTCTGTAACAGGGTCCTGACAGACTGAGACTCCTCTGGAGTAGTGAAATGGTACAAGTCTTGCATGTGCCTTGCAGGGATGCTAAGAATCTAGCAGGAGCTCTGTGTATTATTGTGCATCACGGTGCTACAGATTCAGAACGCCGCTGGGAGAAGGGCTCGCATAAGTCAGGCCAATCGAGGGGTCCTGATCTGCTCCCACTGAAGTCACTGGGAAAATTCATGCATGTCATCCTGTGCTCACTGGTCTCTCTGGGAATGTCTATGCTGCGGGCTAAAGTCAAGTTAAGATACGCAACTTCAGCTATGTTCATTGCGTAGCTGAAGTCAAAGTACCTTAACTCGGCTTTTGGCGCTGTCCACGCAGCAGGAAGTCGAAGGAGGAGCACTCTTCCTTCCACTTCCCTTACTCCTTGTGAAATGAGGGCTACAGAAGTCGGAGTCAGAATCCCATTATTTTGAAATTATTTCGAAAAGACAGGCTTGCTGTGTAGATGCGTGCTGTTATTTCGAAATAAGTGTGCAGTGTAGACCTAGCCTCAAAGTTAAGCAGGTGGTTAAGGGCTTTGCTGGATCAGGGCCAGAGTGCTCAGCTTTTTATAGGCACGTGGGTCAACTACCACCGGACAGGATCCATGAAGGTGCTTAGGTGCTTACGTCCTGTTTTTAGAAAGCACCAGGAGTTACAAAATTACCACTTGGCTGCTGCCGAACCTTCTAGGGCCGTAAACTCACGTGGCACCTACTTTTTTTTATTTTCCTCTGCATATAGTCACTGCAGCCCAAATGCCTGTCTCCTATGTGAGCATGTACACTACTGCCTCATGCCCAGTGTCTGGGCATCTATCTCCTGCCTACGCGCCTGAATGATTCACAAACAGGGAAGTACAGGTGTTTGGCTGCCCAGGTCATGGACAGGGGCCCAATCCAGCAGGTGACCTCTGAGCATTGGGCCCCTCAGGCCAGTTCACACAAAGCAGCACGGAAGAAGCTTCCTTATATGCTTTAGGCTTGTCTACACTAACCCCAAGATTGACGCTCTGGAGAACAATCTGTTCTGTATGTTTTAGCTCAGGGATTGTTAAAACCTCGTGGTAACAAGATCACAACTGAACTCTGAGACATCTATTACAAATTGCCTGCGATGGCTTCAGCTCCCAAAAGTCTAACAGGAGATCAAGTCTTTGTGTGTGTGTTCTGATTTTCTATATTCTATGCACTATTTCTTCTGTGCCTTTGTGCTTCCCTCATCATTACATAGAGAGAAATGAGCATAGGGAGAAATGGACAGAAATAAACCACATGCTATGAAGATCTGACTGTTAGAAAGGTTGCATCATAATCCAAACATTTTCCGCTGAGTGCTCTCTGTGCAGATTCCTAGAAATGCTGCGTGGCTAATTACCCACATTTGTTCTTTTCATTCCTCTGATATTTTTATTTCTGCTAAACAACATGGTTTAATAAAAAAAACCCAACACTGTAGCACATTGAAATCACAAGAGCGCGTGGCTTGTCTTATGTATCAAATATGGGAGGAATGGGAGTCTTTCGGATGACTTCAGTTGGCTTTGAAACAGGCCATAAATGTGGCAGTTGGAACGGAGGTCTGCATGCAGTGATGCTGCATGTTCATTGCACAATAAGAATCAACTACCACGGGCTACTTTTATTGGAAACAGCTGGCTGCATCACAGGAGTTCCTTCAGAAACAATATAATTTCTGGGTCATAAAATGGCCAAAATGAAAATGGTGTCATAACGAAAATGAAATCTTGAAAATGGGTTTTTTGAAACCTGATTGTGTGTGTGTGTGTGTGTGTGTGTGTGTGTGTGTGTGTGTGTGAAAGAGAGAGCGCGTGCTTCATCTCGTTCTATTAGTGACTCAAAGTTGTGGCTGTCTAAGGCCTCGTAGGTGTCTGCTATATTTTATTTATTCTGTGTTGTTCTTAATAAATAAATAACCACAAACAAAAATAATTTATACATTACTGGATCAGAACCCCATTGTGCTAGATCCTTGGCAAAGGAGCAATAAATAATTGGTGATCTTGGTTCCCAGGAGCCGGGGGTCTATCTCATAAAACTACCACCTCAATTGTTACTAGCTGCTGTCTCAGCAAAGGAATGTCTATCTCGTCCATAGGATGGTTTGGGGGCAGCTGCCCTATGTCCCATGCTTGGCGGGGGGGACCCTGCAGCAGCCACCTCATCCATCTGATGGGCTGGCCTGGAGGATTACCTGGGGCTGGGGGGAAAGCCTGGTGTGGGGCAACAGCAGGAGTAGGGCTTGCGGGAAAGGGTGAAGCAGAGGCAGGGTGGGGGTGGAGCCTGTGGGGTGCAGGGGAGGTTGCCCTGGGGCTCAAGCATACTGTGAGGGGTTGTCCCATGCCCCTGTAGGGTCACCAAATGAAATTAATAGGTGGCAGGTTTAAAACAAACAAAAGGAAGGGTTTTTTCATACAGTGCACAGTCAACCTGTGGAACTCCTGGCCAGAGGATGTTGTGAAGACCAGGACTTGAACAGGATTCAAAAATGAACGAGATAAATCCATGGAGGTTAGGTCCATCAATTGCTATTAGCCAGGATGGGTAGGAATGGTGTCCCGAGCCTGTTTGACAGAGGCTGGAAATGGGTGACAGGAGAGGGATCATTTGATGATTACTGTTCTGTTCACTCCCTCTGGGGCACCTGGCATTGGCCACTGTTGGAAGGCAGGATACTAGGCTAGATGGACCTTTGGTCTGACCCAGTATGGCCATTCCCATGTTCTGATTCTGAAAGTATCACAGGGACTGGACTCTCCTCCACAGAGATGAACTCCTCAAGACTGCACAGAGTTTCTTTGTATAGCGTTTCTCTCTTGGGACATAAAACATTAACACCAACATAAAAATGGCAACTCCGGACCTATTATACTCCTCTGCCTGGAATTGCCCTCTGGATTTGATTGTGGGTGAGAGATAGCTTCTCTAAGCTGTGCATGACTATTAAAGAGGAGGCTAGACTCAGCCTACTCTGCAGAGCTCTGCAGGATGCACTCAGCCCACATCTGTGCAGAAATGATCTACAGAGATCCACATCCACGGATGCCGATATCCACGGATACAAAGTGGATCTCTGCAAATTCACCGGGCTGTAGTCATGGGAAATCTGTGTGCACATTCCTAGCATTTCTCTAGGAATGGGCCAACCTTGTTCTACTCTCTTACAAATACAGAGTAAACACAGTGAAGTTCATCAGCCTAATCTTGCTCCCACTGAAGCCAATGGAGTTGCTCGGGATTTACACCAGTGTTTCCGAGGGAAGAATGTAGTGCTCATTAATTGAGGTGATGAGAGATTACAAAGGGTTGTTGACATTTTAAAATCCAGATTGTATATTTTTCCTAAAAAGATATGTGTTGGTATTATTTCAGGGAAATGTTACCTAGGGGTGTATTTCCCTGCTCTTCTGTGTGATTTGTACTTCCAGATGGTGTTTTTGGGATCATTTCTCTGACTCGTCTTACCATCAGTTTGTTAAAATAGCCTGGACTGTTTACAGCTGCTGCAGGTTCCCATCCAGCTAGAAACACATTCTGCTTCCTCCTAGAGCTGGTTTAAATAATTATTGTTGAGAAAACCCAATAGCAAAATATTCTGGAGAGAATCTAATACATTTTGATTAGCTTGGGGCCTACCTGTGCTAGGCACTGTACATGCACAGAGTAAGAAAGTCCCAGCCCTAAATTGCTTACAGTCTAAATAGACAAATGAAGGCCCTATACCGGGACTAGGGAGATCAGTCTCAGTTTATTGCTCTGTCCCATGTGTTAAGTCATTTATCTCTCTGTGCCGCAGCTCTTGTCTGCAAAGATAACAATGTTCCCTTTGTTCATCTTTTGTCTTCTCTATTTCAACTGGATTCTTAGTGGGACAGGAATTGTCCCTTGTTCTGTGTATGTACAGCATCCAGCACAATGGGTACCTGATCTCAGGGAGTGCAGCTAGATTTTTCAGAGTCATTTGTGTCCCGCACCTTGTGTTGCTTTGTGCATGAGAACTGTTGAGGGAGTGTGTGTGTGCCTGTGGTGCTACTACAATTGCTGTAAATGCTTCAAATACCAGATGTGTTTTTTACACATTTTTCAGTAGCTGCTGTTAGTTTAAAACAGTCTCTCTTCTAACCCTTGCACCAATCACCTTCCTTCTCTTCCATTGATTTCTTTCCCTCTCCTCTCTCTTGCTAGTTGAGAGCTTTCTTTCTGTCTCTCTTCTGAGCTGCACCAGGGCGGGTACTTTCAGAACTAGCAGCTGCAGTCATACAAAAAAAAAAAAAAAAAAAAAAAAAAGTAGAATAAACCCAAACCACAGAAACCTTGTGTTGTGCAACACACTTTGCTCATCAAGCCTTGCTCAGTGCCAGTCTAAGAGTAACGGCCGGGAAGAAGGAGGCTGGCTGACATGCCAAACAACCATGCCCAGAGATTTGTGACTGGGGTGGGCCATCCATGGCGTCAAAGCATTGGAACGGATGTGTCGCAGGGATCAGCCCAGCGAGACACAGAGAGTGTGGGAGGAGACCTGACGGGTGCCCCTCCACCTTTGTCAGGCAGGCACAGGATGGATCCTGCGGGGAGCAGTGCATTGTGCCAGCTGAGGTCTTTCCCAGCACCTACTTGCTCTCCAGACCCTTCTCCACCAGTGTGCTACCATCTGCCCAGGAAATGGTTCAATTTATCTTCTGGTTTCACTCACTGAAGTTAGCCCCCACCTGGCCTCCAGCTCTCCCACCACCTCATTTGCATTTCCACCCTTCTCCCCCATTCACACTCGGGCTAATTGTGAATATGACTCCCCTCACCAGAGCAGCTGAGCGCCTTCCAGTCTTCAAAGTATTTGTCCTCCCAGCCCTCTGTGAGGCTGGGCAGTGCTGTTATCCCCATTTCGTAGATGGGGCACTGAGGCCCAGGGAGGCTAAGCGACATGCTTAGTGTCACGTGGGAAATCTGTGGCACTGCAGGAAATTCAGTCAGGGTCTTCCAAGTCCTACGCCAGTGTCCTAAGCACTGCACCAGCCTCCTTCTCTCCTTGGTCCAGCTCCATCCTTCTTCCCCTTAACACCCTTCTTTATCCTAGGGATGTTAAATATCGGTTAATTGAATAGTTGATTAACCTCGTGAATTCTTATTGGTTAGTCGACTATTCTATAGTGCCCTGTCCTGGAGGGAGGGGTCTGAGCTCCCAGACCGGGCACGAGCAGGAATTGAGCCAGGCAGCCTGCTGGCCTGGCTCCTAATACACGTCAGATGCAGAGCCGCAGCAGGGGTAGGTCCAGGACCCAGCGCAAACCGGGACTGAGCTGGGCTGCTGGCCAGCCTGCTAAAAAAATTACTGGTGGGAGAGGGACGATGTGTAGTCTATAGCATTAACCTATAAGCTTTTGCTTATCGGTTAATCAGTTAAACGACTATACTATCACTTCCCTACTTTATACCATGCGCCAGAAATCCAGCAGATGTCAATCCGCCCAGCTGCTCCAAAGGGCCACCTCCTCACTTTACACCAGGGGAGGATCTGGCCCTATCAGCTAATCCAAGAGGCACACACGCTGTAATGAAAGGCCCACTCAGACTCAAGCCCTGCTCCCTTTGCCCCCAACAGGGCCCCACCAGCCATTCCAACGCCCACGTGGCACCCCCCAAAAACACACACATCTCTGCTTCTAAATATGGACACCTCCAAACCCGGTGCCACTAGCACCTGAGGGCGGCTAGCACAGCCAGCTACATGCCTCTTCTGTGCTTCTTCCAGAGCCAGTGCAGCACAGATGCACCTAGCTGGGTCAGGCTGATGCCCAGGGCTGTGAATGCAGACACTCGGATGGCTAGTTTACCCTCATTCCCTCCTCCTGCCAACCATTCCTGAATAGAACCAGCCAGCAGGGAGAGACAGCTGATTGGAACTGACACGCCCCTTCTGACAGCAGAACTCTTATTTGAGGTGTCCTCCACATTGCTGCCCTGAGACAATGCAGCACATCACACGTGCGCAAGCCCCATTGACTTGTGAAGCGACTTACACACATGCATTAACTCTGTGCAGAACTGGGATGGACTTAATCCAGTGGTTAAATTTGCATACCTGCTTAAGGCCATCCCGCATGGTGAACTGGAGACAACATAGCCCCAGCACCTGAAGGTATATAAAGTACCCAAGGATTTATGCGCTAGTGCGTGGTTCCACGCAGCAGTGGAGTGTTCGGAAGTAGCTGGGAATGTGTTGAGTACTTGAGACAATACCAGGTATAATACCTGGGAGTACATACAGCACTTACCTATATGAAGATCAATGGGTATCCAACTTGTGAACAGATACAAAGCGTGTGTGGATGGACAAAGCTACCATGGATTCAAGAAGCATGGTTCTTCTCTCGCTTATTCAGGGGTTAAATTGATGTTCCCTCTAATTTTTTCCATCCATGTGCAGAATACATTTTGTTATGTGCACCGAGACATGCAGAGCTGGGCACCACCAATAGAAACACATGCTGATGGCTGTGGGCGCTCTGCTAATCAGCTAGGCGGCACTTGAATATCTCCTGGGTGGCTGCCGAAGTGCACAGCTTACAGGGAACACTGGGTTAAATCAATGGGGCTCCCCCAAAGCAGGTGACAGGCAGATCAGGCCCACGCAGTACTTTTCATCAAAATGCCTTGTCTCCCTTACACTGTTACTGCACATCTGTCACTCCACTGACTTCACCGGAGCAACTCCTGAGTCACTCGAGTGTCAGAGCAGAATCAGGCTCCTACGATGGCTAGACGGACAATTTCTGTTGATTTCTATAGGGCCACAAGGGCAGGTAGGGATTCAAAAGCCATTTTAGAAGCTGGGTCTTTGTTCCTAGTCACTAACATCTGAGCCCACCTCCCTTAAGAATAGCACTGCTATGCCTGGTTATGGTGCTACTTTAGAGAAGATCTCTGGCCTTAGGGTAAAGAGATCAGACTGGGATGCAGTAGTTAAAGGTCATCTGACTAATCTGATTTTCCTGTATAACACAAGCCCTTCAGTTTAATCCAGTTACTTCTGTACTGAGCCCAGGAATTGGTGTTTGACTAAAGTGTTTTGGTTTAGAATAAGATTGAGAGATCTGGCTTCAATTCTTGACTCGCTTCCTGAGTGACCTGGATCAAAACCCTTAATTTCTCTGTATCTCCATTCCCCACCAAATGGGCTGATAATTCTTCCTTTGTCTTGTCTATTTAGACTATAACCTCTCTGGGAGCAGGGTCTGTCCTTCATAGTGTGTGTGTGTACAGCGCCTAGCACAATGGAGACTCTAGGCATGAGTGTAATCTGAAAAAGTAAACTAGCTTTTGTCAATGGGAGTTTTGCCTTTGACTTCAATGGATCCAGGATTTGGCCCTGAATTCGGAGCTCTATTTTTGGCTGCTATTTTTGTGGTTTGGCCAGTTGCTTGGGCTATCAGACTCAGAGCTGGTAAATATATCCGTATTTCAGAATTTTGGCAGAAAACGGGACAAAATGTTCTGCCACATTTTCAGCAGAAAATATTTTCCATTTGTCTGAGCAGCTCACACCATCAAATGGCATCATTTAAATACAGCAAAGCTATAAAAGGGTGGACTTTTGGAAGCTATCAAACCATATATTGATATTGAATAAGCTCATGTGTCCTTGTATTTTGATTGGTGGAACTCGCTGCAGTTTGGAAGGGAAGGGAATGTGGTCTTGTGGCCAGAAAAGGGAGTCACAGGTCTGTTCCTGGCTCTGTCATTGACTTCCTAAGAGACCTGGGGCAAATTACTTCATCACTCTCCTCCTGTCTCACAGGGGGTGTTGACAAAAGTTTGCAAAGAGAGTAGATAAAAATGCTCGTCATGTTTAAGGTGTTCATGTAAGACATCCCTCTCAATCACATTAGCTAGATGTAAGAGGAGGAGAATATGAGAGGAAGTGTGCTAAGGAAGGAAATACAGGTTGAACCTCCATAGTCCGGCACAGTCTGGTCCAGCAACATCCATGGTCTGGCATGATTTTAGTTAGGCTGATGTCCACTTATCATGGGTGTGGTCAAGTTTCCCGCGGTCATGAAGTTTGCTTACAGCCACCAGTCCTAGCTCTCACTTTTCCTTGCTGTTATTTAGTTCTAACTTTCCCCAGAATGTCTCTAAGAGCCCCTTAAGCCATGGAAGTGTCGGTAATGCTGTCAGACAATATCAACCTCCTGTGGTGCAACAAATTCTCTGTTTTGGCACCAGTCCAGTCCCGAGGGTGCCAGACGAGAGAGGTTCAACCTGTAGATTTATTTTAACACCCAACATTTGCCCGGCACTTTCAAATGACAGATGATAGAAAAAGATACATTCCCTGCTCTAAGGATATATAATCTAAAACTAATGAATGAACAAAAAAATCCCATGAAGCATTGTCTTGAATTAGCGTCATTATTATTTGTTTAGTGCTGACAATGTGCTCTGTGGTGTGAGTTTGGAAGTCGCCATTGTGTGTTCAGTGCTGAAGCCGTGCATTACAAAGGAGACACACACTGCGTGCTCTCTCCTTGAGATTTGATCTTTCTCTCTTTCTTTCTCTCTCTTTCTTCCCACTCTTGAGAGGTCAGGCCAGCCCAGGGCTGCTGTCGGGAAGAGAACAGCATTGCAGAATGGTTTGGTTTGTAAGACACCGCCAAACCCCTGCTCTGATGATCTCATGAAAGGAACCTGATGCGTTTTAAATGCAGGGGATGTGCCGTGTTTTGGCGGAGAGGTACCTAGGGCACGCACACCCATTTGGCCTGACTCTCACTGCTTGCTAACTGACTTGCCCTCTGAACACTGTCATTGTGTTATTGCAGGCTGCCGAGACAGACGCAGCTCTGCTTCTGATCACATTTGTATATGTGGCAAGTGAATTTTCATTATAGGCTGGAACAACAGGGGCAGGCTCTTGTATCTCACTCCTCTATACAACAGGGAGCCTCTTTGGCATGTACCTGACTGGCTCTGTAAGCAGGGGCAGAGAGCCCATTTTGCCAACGTCAAGTGGTTTCCAGGGAGGGGGGTTGCATCACCAGTTTGCCTTGTTGGACTGTCATCGAGCCAGTGCCATTTGCTGCATGCTCATTGTCAGAAAACAAGGAGGGGGAGAAAACACAGTCAAAATGTGGTTTCCTGAGCAACCAGGCCTTGCCCTGATTCACTGAACTCCAAGGGGGTTGTGCCACTCACTGCAGCATGGATGGTGGAGGGTCTGATCTGACTGGGAAAGACCCACTAAATCGACGGCTGATCACACTCCCATCTACTCCAGTATTACACCGGATCAAGAGGAGTTCAACGGGAGAGATTCTCCTGTCGACCCCCCGCCCCTGCAATGGAGATGCTGCCATAACTTGATCTAAGGTATGTTGACTCCAGCTATGCTATTCACGTAGCTGGAGTTGTGTACCTTAGTTTGACATTGCCCCCGAGTGCAGACCTGAGCTAAGATGCTCAGAACACCAAGGAATAGGTAGGATGGGTAAACTGAGGCACTGAGAGGGAAAGGCCTGCTCTCCAGAAATGTTGAATACCCACAGTTCTTAGCAAAGTCCAGGGCACATGGGTGTTCAGCACTTCTCCAGAATGCGCTCTTAAGAGAGTTGGCCAAGGTCACACAGTAAATTATTGCTAGAGCTGATACATGAACCCAAGAATCTGGAACCCCATTTTCCTGCTCTAGCCACCTATACTGGCAGGAAAGAGAGAGGTTCCAGCAGCCATGGGAGCGATTTGAGATGGGTTTTCAAAAGCAACAAAAAAATCCAAGGATTGCCATAGAGAGTGACTGAAAATAAGGGCTAGAGCCTAAGCTGGTGTAAACTAATCCGTGCAGCTATGCCTGTGGATCAGTCTGGATTTACACCAGCAAAGGATCTGGCCCAAGGATTCTTCCTTAGCTAAATAATTCTGTATGAAGGCTGGTTGAACAGCTGAGAGCAATGACCCAGTGTCTATAACAGGGCATTGGAACAAGCAGAAGTGTATACAGATCTCTGATTTGGGGATAACTGAGCAGCAAACTGGATATTTCCAAGGAAAATATAAGAGTTCAAAGTTCAGAAAACAGCAACAAAAATGATCAGGGGTTTGGAACGGCTGCCATATGAGGAAAGATTAATAAAATTGGGCCTTTTTAGCTTAGAAAAGAGGGACTATGATAGAGTCTATGATAGACTATGAGGGACTATGATAGAGGTCAATACAATCGTGGCCGGTTTGGAGAAAGTAGGGAAGGAAAAGTTATTTTCTTGCTCCCATAACACAAGGACCAGGGAGGTCACCAAGGCTACGTCTAGACTGCAAGCCTCTTTCGAAAGAGGCTTTTTCAAAAGATACTTTCAAAAAAGCCTCTTTTGAAAAAGAGCATCTAGACAGCAACCAGTACTTTCGAAAAAGCAAGTTGCTTTTTCGAAAGAGAGCACCCAGGCAGTCTGGATGCTGTCTTTCGAAAAAGCACAGTTTGCATTACATAGTGCCTTTTTTCAAAAGAGCACTTTCAAAAAAAGGCGTTATTCCTCGTAAAATGAGGTTTTCCTTGGTTGAAAAACTGCCGCGTTCTTTTGATTTACTTTCGAAAAAACGCAGCAGCAATCTAGACGCAGGGGAAATTTTTTCGAAAAAAGGCCACTTTTTTCAAAAACACCCTGTAGTCTAGACACACCACAAATGAAATTCATAGGCAGCAGGTTTAAACCAACCAAACAAAAGGAAGTATTTCTTCACACAACACAGTCAACCTCTGGAACTCCTTGCCAGAGGATGTTGTGAAGACCAGGACTTTGAACAGGGTTCAAAAAAGAACTAAATAAATGCATAGAGGTTAGGTCCATCAATGGCTATTAACCAGGATGGGTGGGAATGGTGCCTGTAGCCTTTGTTTGTCAGAATCTGGGAATGAGCGATAGGGGAGAGATCACTTGATGGTGACCTGTTCTGTTCATTCCCTCCGGGGTACCTGGCATTGGCCACTGTTGGAAGTCAGGGTGCTGGGCTAGATGGACCCAGTGTGGCCGTTCTTATGCTCTTAAGAGAAGGAAGAGGGAGGCTGAAGCCCAGAAGGGTAAATGGGCACCAAGTGCACACTTGTTTCATCTCTATAAGAAAAGGCACAATCAACATGAGCAGAAGACAAGTCAGTGTGAGAAGCCAAGCAAGTGACAGCTACAATGCTATCATTTCTGAGCTGCATCTGCATTTAAGTTCTCAGATGAAATGGCAGGGCTCATAATAATCCCTTTACGTGGCTCAGATGTGAAGGCACCTGGCAAATTGCATTCAGTTCCAGACACCGTACGTCTCAGAGTTCAGGGAGGAGCAGCAGAAAGGACAGGAGGGGCGGCTAAACTGCCTGCTGAGGAAGGATTGAAAGTTGAAGACATGCTGAAAGGGAAGGCAGCCATGTTGCCAATTTTTACAATATCTGGTGTTTTTCTGAACTCCTGGATTTAATTCTAACCACTGAAGAACCTCAGCATTCATTGTAAAAGAGGAAATTCCTAGTCCTCTTGCTTGCCGAGGGAATCTGGAAAATAGGACCCCTCACGGCTAAAAAGCCAGAAGTTAAATAAAATGAAATTCTAAATTAAAAGCATGTTAAGTAAAAAGACCCTGAGATTATTATTTGTAAAATATCATGATTATTAAGCTGTTCTCTTGCCATCTGGGGATTGAATTAGTCATCTTTCAGAGCTTTGGGCAGTCAGTCCTGAATTAGTGACTAAAGGGGCATATAAACATGGAAGAAGAGCATATAATTAGGTCTGAGAGGCTAAAAGGAAATGAAGGGTCTCCTGATATTAGATAGTAGAATAGCCCCCCAAAGGTAGTGGTGCATGCAGCATCAATTTAAAACTAAATCTGACAAAAGCCAAGAAAGATACTTGTAGAAGACAATCTTGCATTGCCTGGGGAGATGCAGTCAAATAGGTCTTTCTTCTATCTCTATGTTTCTATTATTCCTTCCCGCACACAAATGATAATCAGTGGAGGTTGGACTGTGTTATTAATTCATGCTTCAGAACGACAATAGGACACCTGGACTAGCACCTGTCAGAATATGATGCAAATAAGCCCTGCAAATCTAGGCTTGATCAATGCTACCATAATGAAGCCCTAATAGAACAGCTAAGGATTTGAATGACATTCATACAAATGGGCCATACTCAGATATTGACTCAATTGCATTAATTAATGCAGCGCATGCACACACAAAAAGAAACATTGCTCCCGTTCACAAATCTTCTAAGGCTTTGTTGTTGCTGTTTTGTTTTTTAAATGGACAAAAAGGGAGCTTATTATATTTGCAAACAAAGAAATGATGAGATGCTCTGATTTATACATAGGAGGGGAATTCAGAGACCATTGTTGAAAGCTTAAGTTACAGCAGGATTTCCTTCTGTGTGCTCCAAGAAAAGGTTAAAATTTGTTAATAACAGTCACAAGCTGTTAGCAACTCTAGTGTCATATGACTGATTTTTTTGACTGATAGAAAGTGTGTAGGGTATAAACTGAGATGAATAACGGTTGAATGGAGAGATATGACTAAAGATAACATAAATTGGTCTGACAAAGAAGTAATACCTGGTTCTTTGCTTCCTGACTTACAATAGGTTTCTTTTTTAAAAGCTATGTTTATCTTCTCTTCTGTATTGCTGGCTGAATTTGAACTGACCTGTGTAGATGAGGTTTGTCTGCTAGTGAATTTGGATTTTTTATGTCACCTGGATATTAACACATTATATTATGTAGCTCGTCTCACCTGTGTTTTTTCTATAGCGCTTTTATGCCAAGTTGGGAAGCATGTGTGAGGATTAGCAAAAGTCTGTTTCACTTTCCCATTCAATGCAGAGATGGCACCCATAAGCCAGCATTAGGGAGACAAGAGTTTTGATTAAACATCTCACCTCGTTAACAGGTTCTGGTGAGAAAGGTGAAACAAAAGACAGAACTATGTAGCACTTTAAAGACTAACAAGATGGTTTATTAGGTGATGAGCTTTCGTGGGCCAGACCCACTTCCTCAGATCAATATGTGGAAGATCTGAGGAAGTGAGTCTGGCCCACGAAAGCTCATCACCTAATAAACCATCTTGTTAGTCTTTAAAGTGCTACATAGTCCTGTCTTTTGTTTCAGGGAGACCAGACTAACACAGCTGCATCTCTATCACTGGTGAGAAAGGGTGTTAGTGTGTCCTGCTGAGTCATTATCTTACCCAGCTATAAGAGAGATGGCAGTAGCTCCCTGAGCAGAGAGGATCCAAGAGGTGGGCTGAGTAGGCAGAGGGAGGAACTCTAGAAGCAGCTATACCTAGACAGGTGTCTGAATTTTTTTGTTGGCAGTGCTGAAATCCAGGAAGGGGGTGAGGCTTGGACTCTGTGTAGCTTGTGGAGTCTGGAGTAGGCAGAGAATGATTTACAGAGACAAATTTGATTTTTTTTTTTTAGTAGCCATTTGTAACAGATTTGGTGCAGCCAATGGAGTAACTTCAGACATACAGCGGTAGGGCAAAAGGGAAAAAAGACCCATCACATCTGTCTTGGGGAAGCATAAAATAAGCCCTTTAAAAGAGGGAGGGGAAAGATGGACAGGAATATACAAACCAGAGGAGAGTACCAAGGGTAAAACACATACAGATCTCCAGCTGACACAAGCTGTGTCCTCTCCCATGAAAAAATTCATAATAATCTGTGCAGAACATCACTTCAGGATAAACACAATAATGCTATAAATACTCTTAGCCATTTCCTGTTGTTTTTACTGCAGCTTGCACAGGGCTTTGAGTCTGGGTAAGGGTGTGACCGTGAGCCACATAATGATACATGGACTAACCATCCACTCTGCTTCTCTTGCTATTTGCAGCATAGGCTGGAATAATAATGGCATTTTAAAAAAAGTGGATTCTTTTCTATTTGAATAGAGATTTGTTCAACAAAACAGGAAAAAATCTTTAATGAATGGAGAGGTAATTTACTTATTTTTAATGTAAATGTTTAGGGCGGCAATTCTGCGGGGACTCACACAGGTGAGCAGTTCAACTGATTTCAACGGGATGACTCATGTGAGTGAAGTCTCAGAGAGAGAGCCCTTTTAGTCTGAATCTGCAAAAACAAGGAGTCCTGTGGTACCTCATGTGATTAAAGTTACTCATCACAGATTATTTAGCCTCCACATTTAGTCTAACTTTTGATTTTAATATATAATGAAGATTGAACCAAACTTAATAGTAAGAGTTTATGGGTTTTGCCATTTTTCAAAATACCACTCCCGGAGAAAAAAGACAACACTTTTCCTGAGCTGTCTGCAACTGAAATTCAACAGCCTGGGACATTTTTATTGAATTGATTTCCTTTTAACTAACTCATTTGAGCCAGAAGCAAAAGTGACCAGAAACAATAGTGATATTGAGCAATCTAATTTTTGTCATCCAAGTTCTGTTGGAATGCAAAGAAAACAGATAACTCTATTGCCAGAAGCACAAGACTATTTTGATAATCCCATGATCTGTAAGACAATCAGTTGGGAGTTCTTTTTGTTTGCCTTCTGGTTTTTGAAACTTTGGGTGTACTTAGATCGTGTTTCTAAGTTTTTTTCCACACATATGAGGTCTAGAGACATCTTTTATTCTAATTTTAAATTGAAAGTTAAACTCCCATTATCATAGTGATTCCAGGAACTGAGGCTTCAAGAGAAACACCAAATGCCACGAGACTCATGATAAAATCGTGAGAGTTAGCAACACTCAGGTTAATCTCAAACTCTTTGATGTTAAAGATATAAGAGGCTGTTAGTAACAAAGGTTGCTTCACATACATCTAGGGGAAGAGGTCACTGTTTGCAATTTAAGACTTGATCCTGCAAAGACTTATGCCTAGATTTCAGTGTGGCTACCTACGTTCCTGAAGTTCAACACGTGTTAAATGTTTGCAGGATTGGACCCAAGAAAATGATTGATGATGTGTTTTGTACTCAACAGGGAGGAATAATGACTATTTGCTTACTTGAAGAATGGCATTAGGCCTGTATGTGGGTGGGTTTGAAAGCACCCCTCCATGGTCCCCCCAATTAAGCACGCTCCAGCCAGCCAGGGAAAGGCAACAGCAGCACGTTGCCTTAGCCTCCCTCCCCCATGCTCTGGCCATCTGGGGGAAGGCTGGGGCTGATTTCCCTGCTTGCTTGGGGGACCATGGGAAGTGCATTCACACACACACATGCATACCCCGAAATTCCTGCGTACGGGCCTGGGCATAGACTTGTAGATCCCAGTTCAGCAAAGCCACTGAGTTTTAAACGTGGAACCAATCCCATCTTTGTTCAGCAAAGCAGTTAAGCACAATGTTTTCATGTTCTGCTGAATCAGGGCCATGAAGAACAACTTCAATCTACAGTAAAAACTCTTCGGTAACAGAACATTGCCAAGATGGTATGAAGTAGCTGTTTTCTGTCCTCTACTTCCTGTCTTATCACCAATTATTATAGCTTCCAAATTGTGTGTGTATAGAAACTGCCCCTCTGGTGAAATTAGCCAGCTCCTTTCAGCTGATCTAGTCACTGATGTAATCTGAATATGCATAATGGGAGTATGTCAGTTTCGTGTGGGAGATGAAAATAACAGGCACAGGAAGAAAAACTCTGATGATTGAAACAGAAAAGCTCCAGCTAGCAATCTGTGTTCCTGTTCAGTGTTCAAAGGCTTGCAATATTGATACTAACCAAGTTAATCCAGAAAAGGATTTTCAAAGGAACAAAAGGCAGTTCAGGCAGGAGTTGAGTACCTAATTCCTATTTATGCCTTTTCCAAATGCAATGCATTTACTGCCGTATGGTCCAGTGGTTAAGACTCTCAACTTGGATTCAAAAGACATGGGCTCTAAGCACTGCCTTGCTTAATGATATTAGTCAAGCCATGTGCATGTTGTATACTTCACTTTCCCTATCTATAAGAAGTGAGGTAATGCTCCTGACTGCCTGTGTAAAGGGCTTTGAGAGCTGTAGGTAAATGCTAAGCATAAATATCTGAAATAAAGGAAGTGACACACCTACCTTCAGCAACATTCACAATTCCTTTTGTTGTATCAGAATTGCTTTCTTGGCTATGTATTCAGATGTCCCTGATATAATATGGAGATATACCTATCTCATAGACCTAGAAGAGACCTTGAGTCCAGTCCCCTGCCCTCATTGCAGGGCTGAAAACCATCCCTGACAGATATTCTCCAGATCCCTAAATGGTTCCCTTAAGGATTGAACTTTCAACCCTGATTTAACAAGCCAGTGCTCAAACTACTCCTTACCCTGGGTTTAGCAGGCTAATGTGCAAACCACTCAGCTAGCCCTCCTCCAATACTACACTGTACAGCCCCATTAATGACTCTCATGACAGAAAGGGCTGGGTACCGAGGCTGAAGGTACCCAGCCCATGAGGAGCATGCGTATGGCGCAAATGCATAGGGGCTGATTGTGCTCCCATGGAAGTTAATAGGAGATCTGCCCATTTGAGAGATACACAGAGGCTACGTCTACACTGGCGCGTTCTCATGCAAAAACTCTTTTGCGGAAGATTTCTTCTGCAAAAACTCTTCCAGAAGAGAGCGTCTACACTGGCATGTGCTTTTGCACAAGAGATGTGCTTTTGCGCAAGAGCATCCATGCCAGTGTAGACGCTCTCTTGCGCAAGAAAGCTCTGGTGGCCATTTTAACCATAGGGCTTTCTTGAGCAAGAAATTCATGTTGCCTGTCTACACTGGCCCCTTGCGCAAGAACAGTTGCGCAAAAGGGCTTCTTCCTGAGCAGGAGCGTCAGAGTTCTTGCACAAGAAGCCCTGATTTCATACAGTAGAACATCAGTTTACTTGCGCAAGAACACGCAGCCAGTGTAGACAGGCAGCAAGTTTTTGCGCAAGAGCGGCCGCTTTGGCACAAGATCACGCCAGTGTAGACACAGCCAGAGAGAGAGAGGCTTCTGGCATGTGGCAGGGGGCAAAGGGCTTGAGGACATATTTATGGGCTTATCCATTAGGATTGCAAGAACCCATGGAACTTGTAGATCAGACTTGGGTTTACTACTGTTTATTTGTGCTCTAGAATGTCAAGTGGTTGGTGGGCTCCCCCAGTGGTGAAGTGGGTCAGGTACTTATCTCCAGAAATCAAGGGTTCAAACCCCCACCCCCAGGGTTGCTCAATACAAGCATGGTGATGGATAGACCTGGTACCCTTGGAACAAAGGGGGGGGACCAGATGTAGGGAGGTTGGGGGGCTGGCACAGTGGATAAGGTACCCACCACAGGACTTGTGCTAGGTGCTGTACAAAAAGAGAGCACTTGGCCCAAAGAGCTGACAATCAAAGCCTGAGGGCAGAGACAAGAGGTCAACACACACACAGGGAGTGTGGGGCACCAGGAAACAGCACAATGACTATCTGAGATATCTCAGAGGGCTAGCCATGTTAGTCTGAATCTGCAAAATGAGCTCTCTTATGAGACCTTACAGATTTATTAGGGGTAAAACTGTGTCATCAGATGTATTGGAGTAACAGAGGCAGGAGTGTGTGTATATATACTTATGTGAAGAAAGATGTGGAGAAACTGGAGAAAGTCCAGAGAAAAGCAACAAAAATGATTAAAGGTCTAGAAAACATGAGCTGTGAGGGAAGACTGAAAGAACTAGGCTTGTTAATTTGGAAAAGAGAAAACTTGATACTGGTTTTCAAGTATCTAAAAGGGTGTTACAAGGAGGAGGGTGAAAAATTGTTCTCCTTGGCTTCTGAGGATAGGACAAGAAGCAATGGGCTTAAATTGCAGCAAAGGATGTTTAGTTTGGACATTAGGAAAAACTTCCTAACTGTCAGGGTGGTTAAACACTGGAATAAATTCCCTACAGGGTTGTGGAATCTCCATCACTGGAGATATTTAAGAGCAGGTTGGACAGACATCTATCAGGGATGATCTAGACTGTTCTTGGTCCTGTCATGAGGGCAGGGGACAGCATTTGATGATCTCTTGAGGTCCCTTCCAGTTCTAGTGTTCTGTGTGTGTGTGTATGTATAATACATGTATAAAACAAAAAGTTACTCATCAAGTGTAGAACCAGTGTTAATGAGGCTGATCAAGTCAAGGTGGATGTGGCTCACTCACAGCAGCTGATGGGGAGATGTGACTATCAAGGGAGGGAAAATGCCCTTTGTAGTATGTTAACCAGTTTAAATCTTTATTCAGGCCTAATCTGATTGTATTGAATTTGCAAAGGAATTGGAGTTCAGTCATTTCCCTTAGTAATCAGGTTTTGAAGGGTTTTTTTTAAAGAAGGGTAGCTCCTTTTAAATCTAAGGAGTGTGATGAGCAATTCACACATTTTAAACAGCTCTCAAGTTCAGACCTAGGTTATGAGTATTTCATAACATTTATGTAAAGAAGAGAACAGAGGGATCAGCTCCTTTGCATAGTGAGCATTGGGGCAGAAAAGAAGGAGTGATGGTAAAACTGCAAGGGTATGTCTAGACTGGCAGGTTTTACCGGAGCTATCCCAGAAAAACTCCACCGTGTCCAGGGAACACGTTTGCTCTTCCACTTTTTTTTGTAGAAGAGCAAACATGCTCTTTTGGGGAGCTCTATATACCTCGTTCTATGAGGAATAAGAGATCTGCTGAAAGAGGAGGCTTTTCCACCATTTGGGCCCAAATGATGGAAAAGCCTCTTCTGGAAAAGCAATTGGAAAAAGCTATTGAAAATTTGCGCCGCTTTTTCCAATAAAAGAGTGTCATCTAGACCTTGACTAAATGATGCACAATAACCTGTGACTGTCCAATAGTGATGCCTTCATTTCAGCTTCAAGGAATAAAACCTTGGTATCTTTCCATGAGGAAGATCCACTGGGTTCTGGGATCATTTTTTATCCTGGATTTTGGAGATTTTGAAAACTCTCAGAGCTTTGGGACATGTAATTTAACACTCCCTTCATCCACACTTTGAGGCTATCTCTACACAGCAGCATTATTTAGTAGTAACTGACGTTATTCTGAAATAACATAGTCCGCATCTACACACAAGCAGTTATTTTGACATAATGTTGAAATAATGTTGAGCTGGAGGACTGCTTAATCCGACTCCTGTAACCCTCATTGTACGAGGAGTAAGGGAAGTTGGGGGAAGGGTGCTGTATCTTGAAATAACTGCTGTGTAGACAGTGCTGAAAGTCAAAATAAACTACTTCGACTTAAAATACACAATTAGCATAGCTCAAGTTGAGTAGCTTATTTTGAGTTTAACCCTGCTGTGTAGACATGCCCTGACTGTGTTGTTTATGTAGGGCAGGGGCAGGGACTGTCTCGTAGGCCATATTTTATTCTACAGAATTAAGTCAACCTAGCTTATATCAGCATTCAGCCATCACAGAAATGACCTCGCTTGTGTGTGTCAGCACTTTGCTCCATGTGTCATCAATGTGCATGCTCACCAAGAGCCCTTGTATCAATTTTACTGCCGGGGGAGGACATTGTGAGAAGGCTCCTGAAAGCTAGTGACAGTTGACATAAGGAACACAGTGTCTACCCTGACCGTGCATTGAACTAAAAATGACTCCAACCTTGACTCCACATTGCTTATGGAGGTGAAATTATTAAGTCAGCAGGAGTGAAATTTTAAGTGCAGGCACTTCCACGGGTAGGTCGGTGTATGCTGCCTTGTGTGGACCTAACTCCGTATGTAGACAGGTCTGACTATGTGTTTGTCCAGCACCTGATACGAGGCACTGAACTCAATAGAACATCTGGGTGCTGCAGTAATACAGAATCCGCCTTCCCTCTCTTCTTGGGCTGGATCTGGCCACAGAGGGGTTTTTTCCCCACTATTTCCTTTGACTCATGGCGACATTCTGGGAACTGCCGGGGCTGCTGCTAGAGCACTTGCTGAGAATTCTATGCCTCCTGTGCTGCCTAGAATGATAGTATTTCCTAGCTCTTATCTAGCCCTTTTCATTCATAGATCTGAAAGCACTTTACAAAGGAGCTCATTATGATTACCACCATTTTACAGTGGGGAAACTGAGGCACGGAGCAATAACCATAACTCCATCTATACATATCAAATGATGGGCTCTCAATTAGCTGTTACTACTCAAGAGAAAGAGTGAGAGCATAGAATCATAGAATCACAAGGCTGGAAGAGACCTCAGGAGGTCATCAAGTCCAGCCCCCTGCCCAAAGCAGGACGAATCCCAGCTAAATCATCCCAGCCAGGGCTTTGTCAAGCCGAGACTTAAAAACCTCCAGGGATGGAGATTCCACCACCTCCCTAGGTAACCCATTCCAGTGTTTCAGCACCCTCCTAGGGAAATAGTTTTTCCTAATATCCAACCTAGACCTCCCAGCCTGTAACTTGAGACCATTGCTCCTTGTTCTACCATCTGTCACTGCTGAGAACAGCTTCTCTCCATCCTCTTTGGAACCTCCCCTTCAGGAAGTTGAAGGCTGCTATCAAATCCTGCCTCACTCTTCTCTTCTGTAGATTAAATAACCCAAATCCCTCAGCCTCTCCTCCTCAGTCATGTGCCCCCTAATCATTTTTGCTCCAGCCCCTAATCATTTTGGTTGCCCTCTGCTGGACCCTCTCCAATGTGTCCACAACCTTTCTGTAGTGGGTGGCCCAGAATTGGATGTGGACTCATCAGTACTGAAAAAGGAAAATAATCACTTCCCTCGATCTGTTGGCAATGTTCCTCCTAATGCACCCCAATATGCCATGAGACTTCTTGGTTACAAGGGCACACCGTTGACTCATATCCAGCTTCTCATCCACTGTTATCCCCAGGTACTTTTCTGCTGAACTGCCAGTCGGTCCACAACCTGTAACAATGCTTGGGATTCTTCTGTCCCAAGTGCAGGACTCTGCACTTGTCCTTCTTGAATCTCAGATTTTGTAGTCATTGTGTATAATTCTCTGAAAACAACTACTCAATAAGAAGCAGAAGTTAAAAAAGCTAACAGGATGTGAGGGACTAGTAGGAAAGGGATAGATTATAAAACAGAAGTGATTATAACACCACTATATAAATCCATGGCATGCCATGGATTTGTATAGTGGTGTTATAATCACTTCTGTTTTATAATCACCTCTTCAATAATGTATCAAGTTCTGGTCAAAGAGATATATTAGAAATGGAGAAGATACAGAGAAGAGCAACAGAAATAATTAAGGGTACAAAACAGCTTCTATATGAGTCTATATGGCTCTTGGAAAAGAGATGACTAAGGGATGGCAGAGATCTATAAAATCATGGCTGGTGCAAGGAAGTGAATGAGGAAGTGTTATTTACTTCTTCGCATTACAAAAGAACCAAGATCATCCAATGAAATTCATTGGCAGCAGGTTTAAACCAACCAAACAATAGGAAGTATTTCTTCACACAACACACAGGCAACCTGTGGAACTCTTTGCCAGAGGATGTTGTGAAGGCCAAAACTATCATGGGATTAAAAAAAAAAAAACCTAGATGAATTCATGGAGGATAGGTCCATCAATGGCTATTAGCCAGGATGAGCAGTGATGTATCCCCATTCTCTGGGTGGGCCTATAATCTAACAGCCAGAAGCTAACACTGGATTATTTTGCATTCCCTTTGAAGCATGTGGCACTGGCCAAAGGCAGGATATCAGCCTCGATGGACCATTTTGGTATGACCAAGTGGGGCCATTCCAATGCATTTTATGAAGTGACTGACTCAAAGTCACCCAACAGCAGGCTGGGATTAGAACCCCAGTTTCCTGATCCTCAATCCAGTGCTCTAGCCAGCTTCAACATCATCCATAATTATTACTATAATACTCACATCCCTTACTCAGCATCAACAGCATTCTTGGTGCCTTGCAAACCCACAAGGAATTTAGCGGTGCAGACAAACCCCTAGAGACACCCTGAGGCTGTTTTGAGCTGATTCCAAAACACTGTTGGGCTGTCCATGGAAAGGCCCATTTCAGGGGGATTTGGAGGGTGAGGGTAGAGTGTAGGGGCTGTTACTCAAGTTGGCAGGTGTACTGGTGGCTAGATGTTCATCACTGGAATCATTCTCCTCTAATTCAGGCCAGTCTGTGGCTGGTACCCAGTGTGCAGATTGCAGCCAGCTTTCCCCTCTAAGATTTTCTCTTTGCCCTCTTGTGGCACTTGGCCAAATGCCATGAGCAGCCACCAACCTGCTGCTGGATGTAACAGCCAGTCTGCTGACTCTGCCTACTAATGGAGCAGTGTGGCCACTGAGGCAGCCTACCATGGAGCAGCTGCCCTCACTCTGTTGCCTGGAGACTGGCTCTGCTATTAGGAGCAGAGCCAACAGCCGCCGCAGGCCCTGGGACAAGGTGTGTGTGGGTGGTGGTTCCATGGGGCATTGAGTGGAAGGGGCAGGGCCCAAGCTGCCAGCCTCAGCACTGCCCAGACTGTGGCTCACCCCAGCCCTCAGAGCTGCATGGAGCAGTGGAGCAGTGCTCTGGCAGTGTTTCTAAGGGTCCCAAGGTGCCCGGCTGCCACTGCTGCAGTAGGTTCCCTTAGTATTGCTGGGCCCCAGGGCAATTGTCCCCTTTCCTCCCTAGCCCTCCTCTGGCAGGACTGTCTGTAAGCCTTGATTCCTAGCACTGTTATCTGTCTGAGGTAACGCCATCCTCCCACCCTGGGAAGTGGGTAGGATAAATCCATGAAAACTGCTGAGGCACTGGGACAATATGGTAACAGGACCCTATGGGGTCATAAGACAGGTGGATATTCACTGAGGCCTAATGCAGAGCACGTGGCAGCCAAAAGAAAGACTCCCCTTGACTTTGAGGAGGCTGGAATCAGCCACAACTGCAAACTGGTGCAAACCCGCACTTGGCTGCCATTTTCGTGTTCACACGCAAAACCCGCTATTTTGGCAAAGAATCAGGACATGGGTAAAATGCCGCCGTTTCCACCAGCCACAGGAATCATTATGCAGTGAAATTCTATCATGCAGGGGGGGAATTCAGCCATTTTTAAAAAATGTGTATAGTCCAGAGAGGAATCCAACATTTTCACAGAGCAACACTTCCCGTTGGCACAATTCTGTTTTCTATTGATGGCAAAGCCACCTTTTGTTATTCCTCAAAACTCTAGACAAGACACTGTGGTTGGTTTGTGACCTTGAAAATGGTGACTCTTCAGCCCTGTGTTTGCTAGAGGTGAAAGACACTCTTATTCTCCCTGGTGTCTTGTAGTCTTCGCATGGGTGAAGCGCCCCCTTTCTTCAAGGTCCAGCTGTAACAGAAGTTATGGGCTTAATGCAGAAATTATTTGGTGATATTCCCTGGCCTGTGCTACGGAGATCAGACCAGATCATTACAGTGGTCCCTTTTAGCCTTGGAACCTATTAATGCAAATTGGGCAGGCACAAGGGGTGTAGGAACAGGGCTGTCTGTCTCTCTTACATCCTGCTGTTGAGTCTGCTGCTGTTGAAGCCAATAGCAAAGTTTGTAGATATTGCCTGCATAGAGAGTGGCTGAGATTTTCCACTGGTGCCTAAGGGATTTAGACACCAAAGTTCAATGGATTTAGGTACCTGATTCTCTTCTGCTTCTTTTAAATCGCAGACAAACCAAAGCACATTATCTCCAGCATCATAGGTGACTTAATAGTTTGTTTCCAGGGATAGTTACTTAACAGAGGGATGGTGAATATAGCTGCCTCATTTAAAGGGGTGGCCCAGCTGAACCAGAACTAGGAGGGGGCCCATTTTATTGGCCGGTAAAGCTGATTGATTTATTAGAGCAGAAATTTCTTGCTAGCTCCCAACAAAGGTTATTCTCCAAGTGCAAACTCTATTTCACTTCACACACGCACAAACCTAGCCCAAGTGCCCGTGTTATGAATAGGCCCCTTTGTTAGGCTGCGAATCGACAAGACAGACTGTTTAGTTCATGTCTATGCATTAGCGAAGGAGGACGGGGGTCTGTGAGACAGATGTGGCCTTTAATTGCATGGAAATATTAGAAGATCGTTAAGCCGTTTTTGACAGGTTTCCCTCTTGCTGAGGGAGTGAAGCACTGTTCCAGCAGAGGTGTGGGGGAATGGTCCCATCCTGCCTGCCCTGTGAAAAGGACCCCATGCAAGACCATCACCCCACTATGGAATAATAAAGGGTTTAGCCAAGAGCCCCCCTTTTCTACCAGAGCCACAGAGCTGATGCTGCATTTGAGAAAGAAACCTCCTCAAAATGCATCTGATAAAGAACTTTTCAGCACTGCTTGGGAGACTAGCCGTGTGCCAGATAAGATGGGGGCATATCAGCTCTGCCTAGAACATGGCCTGTTTCTTTTTCATATTAGCATGATCTAAGTCTATGAATCTCATCAGCAAATACTTGAGGAGAGGAAAACTGAATGGTAACCACCCTCAGAAAATGTCACAAGCTGCTGCCATTGGAGACAGCCCTCTTTCCTATTGGGAGGCCCTCTGAGCAGGACTCCTGGGTTCCGTTTTCAGTTCTGCCACAAACCTGTAGGGTGACCTTTGGCAAGACACTTTGCAAATGTGCTGCAGTGACCCAGGGATAACGGTGCTTAGCCACATTTGTAAAGTGCTTTAAGAGCCTCATAGAATCATAGAACACGAGAACTGGAAGGGACCTCGAGAGGTCATCAAGTCCTGTCTCCTGCCCTCCCGGCAGGACCCAGTACCACCTAGATCATCCCTGAAAGATGTCTATCTAACAGGCTCTTAAATATCTCAAGAGATGGAGATTCCACAACCTCCCTAGGCAATTTATTCCAGTGTTTAACCACCTTGACAGTTAGGAAGTTTTTCCTAATGTCCGGCCTAAACCTCCCTTGCTGCAGTTTAAGCCCATTGCTCCTTGTCCTAGCCTCAGAGGCCAAGGAGAGCAATTTTTCTCTCTCCTCCTTGTGACACCCTTTTAGATACTTGAAAACCGCTATCATGTCCCCTCTCAGTCTTCTCAGACGAAAAACACTATAAAAGAGTGAAGTTTTGTTGACATCTTTCCTTTATTCTCCTGGAACTTAGAGACAATCTGATGAAAACAAGGATCCCTGCTGCTTATCAGGCAACAGATACTGCTCCTCACCATGCCCCTGGAGTTAAGTTACACATGGAGTCTTCAGCACTTGGCCGCCTGTATCAATAGGAGCTTTACTACTGACTTCACTGAATGAGCCCACAAGCATCATCATCATTTCATTGTTTTGTAGCGTTGAAGGGCACAAGGACCCATCTAGAATGGCCTCCTCTAAATCACAGTCCATCAAACGTTACCCAGATACTAATGTATGGACCACAAAGATTTATTTAGACCCAAACATTTCACTCCCCCTTCTCTTCTTCTCCTAATACCAGCCCAGAGACGTGGAGGTTAAGAGCCTTACCATAGGTCTTGTGTGCAAAATGCAGATGCAATTGTAGCAAGCTATCTCCGCTAGCTCACATCTAGCTCACATGGGTAATGACAGCCACAAAGACATGGCAGCACAGGATAGCAACCCACATATGCACCCAGGGTCCCTGGCAGGCTTATCCTCTGGTTGCTAGCCCAAGCATAAATCTTTACTACTGGGCTCTCACTACTGCCATTAATTAGATTCAGCTTGGCAGAGGGATGCCCATCTACGTTCACACCTTTGCCTCACTGTCAAGACATACCTCAAGGCCATACATGTGAATCAAAGTCAGCATGGGGAGGCCATTAGAGCTCAGATGCTTTTAGCTCCAAGCCCTTGGTTGTGCTCGACTTTCCTGTGCCTGGCCCAAAGTGAAAGGTCTGGAATTGCTTGCCATGAGTTCATTTAACATCTCTGGTACTCAGACCTGCATCGCTGAGGATGCAGGAGCAAGGTAGGGCGGGAGAACCCATTGGCTATTGCTTGTGTGGAAAGCTATCCATGAGAGCGTTTTGTTTTGTTTCCTTGAGATGTGCAACACAGCAATGAGCTGCCATCTATCTGAGACTCGAATCAGGGCTTTTCTTGGTACAGGGCTGATAAAGCCAACAGCTTCACAGATACCACTGTCAATGGTAGCTGATAAGAGGGTTTCTTGCAAGTCTGTTGTCCAGCACCCAGCAAGAACAGAATTTGGTTTTATGAAGCAGCCTTGTTTGAGGATAATGCTTTGCATTTCTGTGACCTCCGTCTGCCAAAGACTTCACAATCGTTAAGGATCGGAGCACCCTTGGGATGACTGCATAGCACGTACAGGGAAACTGACTCATGGAGACATTTAAATGACTTGGCTGGGGTGACACAGCCAGAAATAGAATGCAGGTCTTCTGGTTCCCAAATTCCCCCTTCTCTGTGCATTGTAACAATTGAACAGTGGGTGATAGAGGATAGTGGGGAAGAAGCAGACATGATATGTCTTGATTTTAGTGAGGCATTTAGTTCAGTCCCACAGAACATTTTCATAACCAAACTAGGGAAATGTGAAGTAGTTGTAATTACTAGAAGGCAGGTGCAAAACTGGTTAAACGATCATACTCAGACAGTAGTTATCAATGGTTCGTTGTCAGACTAGGAGAACATATCTAGAGATGTCCCATAAGGGCAAGGTTTTGGCCTGGTACTACTCAATATTTTACTTTATGGCTTAACTAATGGAGTGGAGAGTATGCTTAGAAAATTTGCAATAAGGCTAAAATAGGAGGTACTTACGAGCAGTTTAGGGACCTGGATTAGAATTTAAAACCATCTTTGAAATTTGTAGACTTGGTCTGAAATCAAGAAGATGCAATTCAAATAAAGAGAAGTGCAAGGTGCCTGACTTAGGCAGGAAAGATCAAACACACAGCTACAAAATGGGGAGTAACTGACTTGGTGGTCAGACTGCTGGAAAGGATCTGGGGGTTAGAACGAATCACCAGTTGAATATGAGTCAACAATGTGATGCAGTTGAGGTAAATGCTAATGTTATTCTGGGGCGTATGAACAGCACTGTGGCATGTAAGACATAACAGGTAATTGTCCTGTTCCACTTGGCACAGGTAAGGCCTCAGGTGGAGTACAGCATCCAGTTCTGGGTGCCTCACTTTACGGAACATGGGGACAAATTGGAGAATGTGCAGAGGAGCTCAACAAAAATGATGAACAGTTTAGCGAACCTGACCTACAAGGAAAGGTTAAAAAACTGGGCGTGTTTAGTCTTGAGAAAATGAGATTGAGGAGGGACTTGATAACAATCTTTAAATATGGCGAGGAGTCCTGTGGCACCTTATAGACTAACTGAATATGTTAAGGGGTGTTAGAAAGAGAATGGTCATCAGTTGTTCTTCCATGTCCACTGAAGGTAGAATAAGAAGTGATGGGCTTTATCTGCATTGAGGGAGATTTAGGTATTAGGAAAATCTCTCTAACTACAAAGGTAGCTAGGGTCTGGAACAGGCCTTCAGAGGGAGGTTGTGGAATCCCTGTTGCTGAAGGTTTCTAAGAACAGTCTGGGTAGACACTTGTCTGGGATGGTCTACGTTTACTTGGTCTGACTGCGGTGCAGGAGGCTGGACTAGGTGACCACAAGCTAAATATGTGTCAACAGTGTGACACTGTTGCAAAAAAAGCAAACATGATTCTGGGATGCACTAACGGCAGTGCTGTGAGCAACACACGAAAAGTCATTCTTCTGCTGCGCTGATTAGGCCTCCGTTGCAGTATTGTGTCCAGTTCTGAGCACCACGTTTCAAGAAAGATGTGGAGAAATTGGAGAAGGTCCAGAGAAGAGCAACAAAAATGATTAAAGGTCTAGAAAACATGAGCTATGAGGCAAGGCTGAAGGAATTGGGCTTGTTTAGTTTGGAAAAGAGAAGACTGAGAAGGGACATGGTAGCGGTTTTCAAGTATCTAAAAGGGTGTCACAGGGAAGAGGGAGAAAAATTATTCTCCTTGGCCTCTTAAGATAGGACAAGAAGCAATGGGCTTAAATTGCAGCAAAGAGAGATTTAGGTTGCACATTAGGAAAAACTTCCTAACTGTCAGGGTGGTTAAATACTGGAATAAGTTACCTAAGGAGGTTATAGAATCTCCATCACTGGAGATATTTAAGAGCAGGTTAGACAGACATTGATCAGGAATGATCTAGACTGTGCTTGGTCCTGCCATGAGGGCAGGGGACTGGACTTAATCTCTCGAGGTCCCTTCCAGTTCTAGTGTTCTAGAATTTCAAAATTTCTATGATTTCTATGATTCCTTGTTCCTTCCAGCCCTAGCACACTCTTCAACTGACATCAGTAGATTTACATCAGGGGAGGATTGGGCCATCAATTCCCAGTTAGTGAGGCCTTGCGTATTCTATGGCCAGGTCCACACTATACCTAGGAGGTCAGCTTAAAGTACACAACTCCAGCTACATAAATAACATAGCTGGAGTCGACATATCTTAAGCTGAGCTTGGCACTATCTTCACAGTGGGGGACCAATGGGAGCAAATGCTCCCATCAGCTTCCCTTACTCCTCATTTGATTTAGTGGGTCTTTACTAGACCCGCTAAATCAAACACCAGAAGATCAATCTCCAGTGCGGCAAGTGGAAATGTGACCTATGTTTTTGCCAGTATAACCTCTGCTAAAGATGGTGCTTATGCTGACAAACGGAGTTTTTCTATCATCCTACTAACACCGCTTCTGTGCATGACACTAAGGGCTTGTACACACAGGCACTTACTTGAGTATAACTTAAGCCACTCGGGGTAGGGTGGAAAAGCCAGACGCACTCCTGCCAAGATGGCTACTGCTGCTAGGGGAGGAGGGAGAGCTCTCTCCCATCAGCACAGAGCATCCGCACTAACAGCACTACATCTGTCACAGACTAGCCCTAGGTCTTCCAACAGGAGTACTCTTCTGTCAGCACAGCTGCAGGGGGAGTTCTGACAACATAGTTTTAGTGGCTAGCATGTGTGGGTTTTGTCACACCGCTTCACAGGGGTAGACCTGGCCACAGCTGAGGGCTCTCACAGCACTTACGCAATGAGCAGGCATTCCTAGACAGCACTGGATGTTAGAAGCTGTTTATTGACACCGTGTTTGTCAAGATAAGAGGTTCTGTCCTTCTTAGAGGTGCCATGTTACTCTTTGGGTACTCACTAGGAAGTACATTAAATTATCACTTCTATCACTACCCTTTCGTATTGCAGTGTTGGCTTTGGGTCCCAGCCCAAGTCCTAGTATGGGATATGAACCCGCAACCTTCTGTCCTGCTGAAACCCTGCAGCCCACTTAGTCATGCTGGGAAATGGACTACAAGACCGGGCATGATACAAGGAGCATCAATGCATGGCTTTCATATACTCCGCTGAGGGGCAGCAGTAACATTAGCCCTGGCCTTCCCTGCTGGATGAAGGAGCAGCCAGGAACAATAGGAGAGGACTTTAAAGATGGCGAAAAGCCAGAGGATCCCAAAGTGTGGAAAGCAGACTGTCTTCACTCATAGGCTTATTGTTTGTATCACAGTCACCCCTAGAAAATGTTTCATTGTCTGCTGCACTGCTGGGGCAGTGGCCGTTTTGGACACTCTCTTGACTCCATGAACAGAGAGCACTGGTTCGAGGAAGGAAGAGTCATTATTTGCATTTTACAGATGGGCAAGTGTGCCACAAATAACTCACCCAAGGTCACACAGGCAGTCTGTGCCAGCACTGGAAAGGGACACTCTTCTGTCAGCACAGCTGCAGGGGGAGTTCTGACGACAAAATTTTAATGGCTAGCGTGTGTGGGTTTTTTCACACCGCTTCACAGGGGTAGACCTAGCCAGAGTTGAGGGCTCTAACAGCACTTGTATAGTGAGCATGCATTCCTAGACAGCACTGGATGTTAGAAGCTGTTTTATTGGCACGGTGTTTGTCAGGATGTGAGGTTCTGTCCTTCTTAGAGGTGCCATGGTCCTTATCTGACCTCACCACCATGGTA
The DNA here is from genome assembly GCA_032595735.1 of Pelochelys cantorii. Lineage (NCBI taxonomy): Eukaryota > Metazoa > Chordata > Testudines > Trionychidae > Pelochelys > Pelochelys cantorii. Next base: position 12,192,222 of record CM064352.1, read on the forward strand.
TCAGAGCACCTCACATACTTAACAGATTTATCCACACAACAGCTTTGGGAGGCAAGATAGTGTGATTGATCCATTTTACAGACAGGGAACTGAGGCACAGATAGGCTAAGTACGCAAAATGAAAATGAACAAGAGATGAAGCATGAAAGAGAAGTGAGAGAAAAGAATGAAAGTATGAATAAGAGGCAAAGAATGAGGGAGAGTGAAGGGGAGCAGATTTTAATGAAAAGCAGGGAAAGCAGAATGAAGGAGAAATTGAGGAAGAGCAAGTGAGAATCAGAGAAAGCAGGAACAAAGTATTACATTACACAGGAAACAGTCTCCATCTAGATCAATGTGACAGACCGTGGGAGTCAGGTGATATTATCTGGGCCATGTATCTCTCCAGTCACATGCTAGCATATGCATTTTATATTTTTTGCTTGTGGGAGCAGTATCTTAGGTATTTTCTGTGTGTACTTGCATCTAGTGTCGTTAAACTGGATTTATTACCTGGTGTAAACCCTGATGTTGACCTCCCGGAATTGGGGATGTAGGTCAAATTTAAGGCTGGAACTAAAGTGTTCAAAGCACCCAATTCCCAACAAACATGAATGGTCACCTAACTCCCATAAGCACTGTTAAAAAATCCCAGCCATAGGGGTTTTTCTATCCCACTGAGGAAGGGATCCTGGTTAGAAGGTGGGTGAATATCTGTGAATATCCATTTGCACGTGCACAAGCATTCATTAGGATGCATTTCAGCATACTACACCAAGCTGAGTGAGGTGCAGCAAGGAACCAGGGGACAGCTGATACTTACAACCCGTGAACCAGCCCCACTTTCCCATTTCCATGCTTTGCATTACGTAGCTAGACAATAAGCACCAGCAGCCATCCTGCCAGCTTCTTGTGGCTCTTCTGTTGCTGTCTCTCACTAACAGCCATTAATGGTGGGCAAATGATCCCTTCTGGCTTAAACCACGGCTCTCCATGCATGGAGTCAACAGATGATCCAAAAAGGCTGCGATAGATAATGGAACACTGGCAGGTGTAGCCTTTGCTTCATGCCATCCGAAGAGAGGTGCTGGCTCTGGACTGAAAGACAGAGCCAAACACATGCCATATGTCACAGGCACTCAGCATCTGAATGTTGATCTACCTCCACATGTCACACATGAACCACACCATAACTTTCAAGGCAAGCAACCCCAACCCCTTGGATGTGTGCAGTGCCAAACCAGGTCTGAGCCTGAAGCCATCTGGTGACCTCACCTTGACCTGAACAGGTCCTGTGGCCAAGAGCAGACCTCTCTAAGGCAAGCTCTGCTTGCCATAATGGGATAAAATCTGAAAATGTGACTTGTAACCTATGCTGTAGATGGCTGATTGTCGAGCCTTTTGGTCCCTTTGGGCTGCACAAAGCACTCTCCATGTAGACAAAGTCCAGCAATTCTCAGAGTCGCTGCCACCTGTTTCCCAAGGAGACACACACACTGTGCTCTCTCTTGAAGGCTTCACTTTGATTCTTTCATGCTGTTGTTTTGCCTTAGCCTGGAATAAGTCATCAGGGCCTGAACGTGCACATTTTGTTTTTTTGTGGCTGGAAACATAACAGCAGCTAGCAAATATTTCCTGATGGGCTTCCTGTGATTGTGATGGGAATGGTGTCAGAGAACAAAACAGGATACAATCAGTGTGTTTGTGAATGTAACTGGGACAATGGTATCACAGCGAAATAATGAATGGATGTTATAGGTCAGAGCTGCAGTTTGGAAAAGTCCCCAAAATTTTAATGCTTCTGTGACCTATACAAACCTCTGGGGATTCAAAAACTGCACTTGAAATCATATGAGAACAGGCATATTTGCCAGATTTCTGAAACTTTGACTCTTAATAACCACGTTGAGAGTTGTGATGTTCAGAGCTATCCGATGGCTATGACTTTGGTTTTTTTAACTATTGTGCCTTAAATTTTCTCCGAAAGTTGTCTGCTACAACCAGGTCTTTCACGTCTTTTTCCAATGCAGCATGTTATAGAGGGTGCTCACAAACCCATAAACTATCACTTGGCTCATAGCGACAACTTTCCTCCCCCCGCCTCATCTAAAATAAGCAATGTAGACTGGAATTATCATGGAAAACCAAACAAGAGCATGCTCAGAAATGCTAGCCTCATGCTTAGATAAATTGATAGCCTCAGTGTCTGGCTCAAAATATCACCAGAGATGTTTTTTACTTCCAGTCTGCATAAAAACGTGGAAGCTGCCACAAAAGAATGAAAGTTAACTAATTTATCTGAACCAAAGTTTCAGTTTGCATTCAGAGGGATAGCATCTCCAGTGGGAGTTTTCCTTTCTTAGTCACCAGACAAACAGAAATCTTAGGACTGGAAATTGATTGTTCTGTGCTGAGCAGTGGTTCATGCTGCAGGCCACTGGTCTGAATTTTGGAATGGAAAGCACCCTCTGCTTCTAAAGAAGGCATAAGGTTAGGTAAGGGGTGTGGCAGGACAAAGCAGAGGTCACTTCAAGGTTTGTGTGCAGGAATGCTTATTTCAGGAGCAACCTTTGAGTTTTCTAGGAAACCCTCTATGAATCTTCAGCAGAACAGACCATAGAAATGCTAAAATAAGATTTACAGAAGTGTGTGCATAGTTATACCTATGGGGCTCTGTTGACTAATACAGAGGCTTACAGGAAATCATGCAATTATTTCACAGCAGTAAGGAAAAAATAACCAAATAGGAAGGTGAATATACACCTCAAGGGTAGTGAGTGGGTGAGTTCCCAGGGACAAGTGAGTGGCGTTGTAAGTAAAGTGAATTGGTCCGAGAAATCTGAGCATCGGTAGAGTAACTTGTATGAATGTGACAGCTCCCAACAGTTCCATTTGGATTAGCCTTCCAGGGTGAATCCTGGCCCTGTCGCAGTCGATTGTAGAGGGCAGAGGGTTGGGGGGGGGGAGTGGGCTCAAGCCCGGGGGGGGGAGTACGAGAGTGAGGGCCGGGAATGAGAGGTGCAGGACTCAGGGCAGGACATTGGGAGGCTGAAGTGGGGGAGCTTACCGGGGCTGCCTTGGGCAGTGAGGGTGACATTGCTGAGGTGGCAGCATATTGTGGGGTCAGCAGCTTCTTCTGCAGGGCCGGGGCTACAACCTCTGGTTGGTGGCTCCTTCCGGGGGGCCGAGGCTGCATGGACTGGCCTTGGCTTTCAGCTTCTAGAGCCCTAACCTCTAGAAGCCCCCCGCCCCCTGGTTTCCTGAAGCCTGTGCAAGGGGGTGAGGCTCTGAGGTCTGGCCCTGGCCTCCAGCATCCCTCCCCCATGGCCTGCAGGCTTTCTGTGAGGGATGGGAGGGGGAGGCTGTCTGAGGTAGTCACTTTTTAACCTTGCGTCTGATGCAGTGTGAGTGTAAAAGAGAGTCAGATGACGGCCTAGTACTACAGAGGTCCTGAAGTCATGTGATAATATCACAGTGTCCGTTTTCATTTTAAAACACCTTGCCTAGCCCCTGTGCATGCAAAGACAAGCTTGGAAGCATAAACCGAGCTGCCTGAGTCTGCAGCGGGCCTGGAGCTCCAAAAGCTGTCCCCTTCATCTCCCTTCTGAAACCACTGTCCCCCAGGAGGGGTGGGGCCAGAAAATGAAGGGACAGCACTAATGCTTGGGGTGTGGACGTGGAAGCACCAAGTGATATGCCTAGGGCTGTGGGTTGTCTTAATTCTGCACTGGTGTAAAGTGCTACCAAGTCAACCTGGCTTCATACCCACTTTACACACATGGGGGCAGAGCAATGGAGAATCAAACCTCCAGTGACTCCCAGCTTGTAGCTCTCATTACTGCACCACTATGCTGCTTTCCTCTAGCTGCAGGCCACCAAAGTGTTGGCCAAACGGACATGCCTTAACTTGGGCTCTGGAGGCCAAAAAGTTAGGCCTGGGGTTGTACCAATAAACCATCCATGACTGCCATTTTCCAGGAGGGTTCTGCCCTGCGCAGCACACATGCATCCTGTAGCAGAGGTAGTGTGGGCAAAGCTAAAGAGAGAACCATATTGCAGGGTGGTTCCAATAGGGGTTGGATGATGCCCTGAGGGAATCATCCAACCCTCCTGCTTCCGTGCACCTGGATAGAAAAGAATAGGTACGGCTCTGGTTTTAAGTACAGGTATGGTTCTTCTGGAGCAGGGCCTCGAGGAGGCTGGGATGATTTGGGGCCACATCACAGCTTAGAATTATTTGGATCTTTGGCCTTGCTTGGTGCATTATAAAGATCGAGGCGTTTGGGATCTGATTTGAGACACTGCCAACAGACGGAGGTGTCCAGACACCAGAGATCGCTATTTGTATTGACGGAATCTCAATGTGCAAGGCACATACACACATTGTAAGTGGCTGGCTTTGCCCCAAAATTTTGCCATCTGAATAGACCAGAAAAAAGGTGGGAGGGAAGACAGAGGAAGAGGGAGAAGTGACTCACCAAAGGTCATACAGCAGATCAGTGGCAGAGCAGAGGATAGCATCCAGCTTTCCTGACTCCCAATTCAGTGCCCTGTCCACTAAACCCCATTTCCTCAGGTTTGGCTAATGGCATCTCTACTGCATTTTAAACTGACCTTGGTCTCCACCCCCCATAAGCCTCACTTTCACTAGCCTAAGTTATTGGCAGCAGAAATGCTGAGCCATTAACCAGCAATGTCTAGAAACCATTACTTATGTTTAAGGAAGAGATCCACTGTACTAATTACAAGCCACATACAAGGTCATTCTCTGTGGGCACCTCATTTTGGGCTCCTTTGCATCCCACATTTGGGCCCTGGCAGCTGGAGAGGGGTGGCTCTGTAATATGCTCTTTGCAGAGAAGTACAGGAGAGGACCCCCCCCCCCAGTACCACAGAGGAAGAGAAAGCAAACAATTTTATTGCAATTCCTCTGGCCTGGAGAGCAAATAAATCTTTCCATGCAGTGTACGGCGGTTTGTGTTCAGCCTTTTTTCGCTGATGAAGTCAGCCTTTGTGGCAGGAGGATGAACCTTTGATCATTAGTAACGCCCTTTACATGTGGTTATGGTCAGAAAAACGACTCTACAAAGCACAGAGTCAATATTCTGTGCAGGTGCATTGCTGAGACCTGGAGGGAGCCGTCACTGCAGACACACACCGTCTATAGGGTGGGAGACCACTGATTACTGTAACGTGACAAGCTCTGGTTCTTCTGGCAGCCTGAGCTCAGCCAAACCCAGGAAACCCTGACCACACTGTGAACTTTCCTTGCTATTGGGCTTTGGCTCATGTTGGGAGAGGAAGCATCCAAATTTGGGGAGGCTTTGTCCAAGCTGAGCCTTTCGTTTGAGCTGGTTCTGTCCGCAGCCTGTCCCAAGTTGAGCTCTTTCTGTGCTAGCCAGGCACAGCCCTGTTTGGGAGGCCTCAGGTGCAAGGATGTGTAGGTGGGAGGGGTCGATCTCAGAACTTTCAGAGGAGTGACCCAGCTGAGCCCTAGCAAGATGGGGCCTGTTTCGACTGTAGACTTAACTCATGGGCTGCCCTTATCCCCACTATTGTCCACACCCCCCGCCCTCTCTCTGCATCTGGTGATGCTGCAAACCAGGCTAGTCCTCTGGTGTCTCTTTCTGCTTTCACCCAGGCTGGAACCTGGCCACGCTGCAAGGAAGACAGGCTAAAATGCATTTGAGTGCTGAAAGCCCGCTAACACCTTCCAGCTATCTCTCTGTGTACCCCAAAGGACAAACAAGTTCTCCCACAATTCACCGTGAAAGAATAATATTAATTCCTGTAGCAAGAAGAACTCTGGGTTATGCCCACCTAACAAAGCATGTCTCCCTTTCAATGGGAGAAGTTCTCCTTTACTTCCTCTCTTAATTAGTGCCATGGGTACAGAACGGCTGTCGTGCTTCACCTCAGAAGCAACTGCATTTCAGCAGCTGAGGAACTGTTACTATTCACAGCAATACGCTATTTTAATCAGTCATTCAAAACACCAATATACATTTCTTGTCAAGGACAGGTGGGTTGTCCAAGGAGAGATAAATTCAGGGTGGATAATACAGCATGGGTGAATTTGTGGGTATTTGAAAGAGATGACTTAAATCAGATTTGGCCTTTGTCCATAGAGTGCTGTTGGATCCCCAGGACCAAAGCCACAGTGGGGTCAAATCTGGACATTTTCACTCAAACTCAGGTGAAACTCTCATTTAAAATCACTAGATATTTTGTCTGCAAGAGGACTGTTGATTTGGCCGCCCAGGAACATAAGGGGTTACTAGTAATAAGCATCTGACATTTCTGCACCTCCGTTCCTTCTTCAGGATCCAAAGGCGTTTTGCCAACTCCACAAACGTCAGTAGGAGCAGCAGCAATAGACTTTCCTCTGGGGCAGGAAGCGGTATGGCTCATGGAATGCCTTGAGAAGGCAGTGACTGGTTTTTGTAGGGAATTGAGCGTGTCTGAGCGACAGCAGACGGGAATGGCTGCGTGATGCCAGGAATGTGATTAAAAACCTGGAAAAGCTGAAGCCAGTGTGTTCCCAGAGGCACTCTAAAGCAAGGAATATACCCGAGAAAGAAACACAAGACCCCTGACTCAGACTGTCTGGCCAGCTTGAGGGCAAAGCTCCATAGGAGACAGTGTGGGGTAGAATTCTCATCAGCTGAGGCTTGTTTAGCAAGGTTGTGTTAGCAACCCTGACACCCCTGGAGGGGGGGGGGTGTTCCCAATAGCCCAGCTGTTCCAGACTCCAGGTAACTCTGGACTCCAATGGGATGCAACCTTCACCTGCTGGCATCCATCTGAGATGTTGATCTCTTCATTAACCAGAGCTGAAGCCAGACTCTTCTCACTCAGGGTAGGCCTGTAAGAATTGAATGTAGACATATGCCCATAGTTAGGGGAGCTATGTAGGGACTGTTCTAGAGGGAATGAGCTAAACATCAACCTTCCCTGACTTTGGACTCTACCTTTAGAACCAGGAGGGCCAGCTATATTCTTCCTAGGGAGTTGAACTGAGTTCCAGGTTCTCTGTCAGCTGAATCCTTTACAAGATAAGTTACTGCAGCCTGTCCATAGAAGCTAATGCACCCCTGGCACCAGCCACCCCGCTATATTTATGCTGAGTCTTAGATGCATGGAGATGCCACAGGGAGGCCTGGGAGGGACACATATTGCTTAGCTCCTCTCCTACGCATCTAGCCATATTAGTTTGGTGCTTGTGTAGCCCACACACCTAGTGGATGTGGCTCACTGTCACATGTAGTGGCATTTAGACCACTTACAGCGAGAGATGAGAATGAGTGGGCTCTACAGCCTAAGCTGAGAAGCAACTGGCTTTATAGCTCAAGCTGTAGCAACTCCTCCACTAAGCTCCAGATGTCCCAAGTTCAGTTTTGCCTGCAGGCGTTCACACTTGCATGTATAACCCAGTTGAGAGCTTGTGTTACAAGTTTCCAGCTGTGTCTGAGCTACAGAGGATGGGTTTTACAGCTGCATCTATGGAAGTGCTTGGTTCAGTGCCCAGTATGGCAGCTACCACATGAACATTTGTTCTCCTCTGTGCCATGCAACTGAGGGAAAAGTGGGATCCTTAGGCTACAGGCGTCCAATCAGTAGAGTGTGTAACATGAGGAGGAAGCCATTGTGTGAGTGCAGAGCATTGTTATCACTATCTGAGGTAACAAATACTGACAGGTCCTGTGCACAGCTCCCAGTACAAGAAAGTCATTTCTTTGTTCACAGAATGTGCTGCACCTAGGAAACAAATCTCCGCAGCTGGCATTACCGACAAGAGAGGTAAATGGGTACTTGGCCTGTCACTTAGTCCCAGCCAAGCCGATATAACGGTCCAGGCCTGAGCTGGGCTCGAATGGACCTTTTCTTAGCCTGTGCACGTCTTCCATCAAAATGTTTCTTTGCACTGAAGAATGAGGTTTCCAACCAAATATTTCCATGGAAACTGTGTGCTTCCCTCAAATTTTCAATTGAATCCCTCCTCCCAAAATTAACATCCAAAGGGATGTGGATTGGCCAAAAAAAAATAGAGAGAGTCAATTTTTTGGACAAAAAAAATAAAAATTTCTGCTGAAAATTACCAAAGAAAATCCCCGTTTGTGTCAGAATTGTCCATAAAAGGGAAAAAAAGTCCATTTTCCAACAGCTCCATTGCCAGGTGTGTTTGGCCCCGGAGGCAGAGTCCCACCAAATAAGATCCCCTTTGGCTTGAGCTGCTCACATTATGGGGACAAGCCGCTACAACTAGCTTTGACATTGGGGCTTAGCATGCATGCCTCTTGCCTGCAACTCAGCACTGGGTGCTCACCGTGGGCCTCCTGCTATGAAGGGAAACCCCCAGAGTTTTGTGTTGAGATGAGTTTAGGAGGCCAATGAAAGCTACTTCCTGCCTCTGTCATTTTAGAATCCCTGTCTGACACACCCTGGCTTCAGCAAAGCAGATACTAGACCAGTAACCACATCCTTGCTGCCGAGGTAAAGGCTTACTCTTTGGTTGAAGAGAGAGACACTGGCAATGTCACAAAAGACCTGGTTTTATTAAGCCTTTGCAAGGTCTTGAGGGGATGGGAATGGGGATTTCCAGCATACACAACGTCCATGGACTAGCAACATCCAACCAGGGTGTGGGGACAGAGCTGAATTCCCAAATCTGGTTGGGAAGATTTTTGGCAAAAATCTGACCAGTCTTGGTGACATTGTTTTCCAAGGGTATCTTCAACCCTCTCGCCCCCACCCCCCAGCATTCTGGAATTAGTACAATCAGTGAGCACTTTGTGACGAGACAAAACAACCTGGTAAAAGCAGCTAGAAAGTTGTGTGTTCCAGGTTCCTTTCCGTTGCGGCTTTGGCGTGGCGTGAAAGATCTGGTCTTTGTAGCGGAGGCACAATCGGATACTGTAGCTCAGAGAAAACTGCCCAGGCAGCGATGATTGATTATGCTGGCCAGTATTGTTTCATTGTTTATTTGTGTTCCCCTGTGTATGTATATACTCCCTCTGTTGTCCTTTGCCTTGTAATTAGATGGTAAGCTACGTGGAGCAGGCACTATCACTTAGTTCTGTGTGTGTTCAAGTGACTGGCACAAGGGGGTCCTTATCCAGGTTGGGGTTCTTAGCTGCTACAGAAATACAAATAATAGCAATAATAACAGTAGAAGCCTCTTGCAGAATTATTAGGGCAAATACTTCTTGATTTCAAGGGGACTTAAGCAAATGCTTAAAGTAAACCACGTCCTTAAGGACTGAAAAGGCTTATTCGCCTTTGCTAAGTGCTTTGAGATCTGCAGCTGGAAAAGCACTGGCTCTTTAGCTTGTGCTAGAACAACTCATGCTTTTAGCTCTGAAGGTGCCTGTTCGGCTGTCAGCCAAGATGACAGCCATTGCATATGCTCAGCTAATGGAGCTACACGAAGAGCATGCAGACCTCATCAGAAGTGCTTTGTATGAGGCAGGAATCAGCCACAGTCTCTCTTTGCCGGGCGTACACCATTTGTAAAGCATGGAAATGCTTGGAAATTGATGGTCAGCATCTTTGGGTCAAAATTTGGAATTTCAGGGGGGAAAAGGAAAATAATATCCTGGTTTTCAAGTGATTTAGGAACAGCATAAGCCCTACCTCTCCCACATAATAGACACATCATTCTAGATGAATGGGAAGTAACTCCTGTTTCATCACACCATAGTCACCTCAATGAAGGCTACTCCTTCACTAGTGACCTCAAAATAGAAACACTGCACAAAACGGTTGCCTGAAAATGATCCAGACTTTTAAATGACACACTGGAGACAATCTGCCGTGTATGTGCTGGGTGGTTATTTTGGGAGTGAATCAGCTGGAGGCAGGTAACTGGGGATCTGCTTGAAAGCAGGGAGGTAAAAGATTTTCAGAGACAATTTGCAGCCAGCAGTGAAGATACTACTGTACCAGCACCCTCAATTAACTGTACCTAGCTAACCTCAGCTCCTGCCCTGCTCAGACGCAGAGTAACCAGAAAAAGAACCCACCAGTTTTGCATAAGGGCTGATGGACTCCAAAGAATTGGATTCAATCTTCGATGCTGGCAGATGTCATTTTCAGCCCGGGCTTGGCAGCTGTGGGCTCTTGCAGCTGCCGGCCAACTCAAAGGGAGAATGTAAGCAGAGTCGCTGTTTTAGTCATGACGCGGGGCTCTTGTTTCTTCTCTTCAGGAGGCCCTTTCGGTGGTGAGTGACGATCAGTCCCTCTTCGATTCCACGTACGGCGCTGCCGCTCACCTCCCCAAGGCGGACATGACAGCCTCAGGGAACCCTGACTATGGGCAGCCGCACAAAATCAACCCTTTACCTCCCCAGCAGGAGTGGATCAATCAGCCCGTCCGGGTCAATGTCAAGAGGGAATATGATCACATGAATGGATCCAGGTAAGGAAGGGCATGTGTCTCCCACTGGTATGTTCCTATGTCAAGGACACTGTGCTCACAAAACTGAGCCACGGTATGTCATGCATGTACCTGTGTACATACAAACCTGTCCCTTCACTTAGGGGCAGATGCGGCCCCCACTGGAATGAAGGGGACTTTTGTCATGGCCTTGAATGGGGTCAGGACTTGGATCTTGCAGTTTTGCAACTTGCCTCTCCATGCCATTGTCAGGTGTGGGATCTGAGGTCTGCAAGGACAGACCTGATGCTGCGGACACTGATGTAGACAGCACGCTTCCCCACCAAATCCAGAGCCCCACCAAGGGCTAGAGGGTACCCAACACTTCTTTGTGCAATAGGAGGTCAGTAGAGGATCCAGCCCAGCTAGTGGATGCTGCGGTGCTGGAGATAGTGTTGGCAATACAGTAGCTAGTGCTTTCCACTTTGTCTTATTCAGTGTCTCAAGGGGTCATGTTGTGATCGTAGGTACCATCCTTCGGATCAGATGTAAAACTGAGGCTCTGGCCATGCGTGACTTTCCCCCAAGCTACAACAGAGTAAAAGCCATCAATCCCCTGTCCCAGGGAGTATCCCAACATTTAGATCCACCCATGAAAAGAGAGCAATCCTTGGGCCTCATGACGTTAACGATCAAGAAGTCACAGGAACAAAGTGTGGATAATGGAACCACTTTTAAATCCGGGGGTGGCTATTGAGCTGTGTGACTAGCAGCTACATGTGCCCCTCCACCATGAGCACACACCAGCCAGTCCAGTTAGTGCTGGGCGGGACATGCTTTTCCCATCCCAGGAGAATTTTAGAGAGATTTTGTTTTTTTCCCCCTCCTGCCCGAAATTGGGACAAAATACTGAAATCTTCACAAAGTTTTTGCAAACTGAAAATCTGAGGGGGAACAATCAAATTGCATCAACCAACTGTTTCCATTTCAGTTTAAAATCTGCATCCAACTCCTGCTCCCTCTCCCTCCCCTAAGCAGAATAGGGCTATCTTCATCCTCTCCTATCAGTTTCTTGGAGTGCTTCTCATTGATCGACTGGCCTCCGGTGGGGACCTGAATCCTTGTCAAATGCACTTTGGTAACAACCCTGGTTTCTAAGAAGAGCTTACTATTAACTGCATTTGAAACAGGAAGCCCTGCAGCCTGCCTCTTTCAAATCTCTGGGGAGAGGCAAGGTAGCTAAAGATCTGGTCCTGCAGTAGAAATGGGGTTTGCCCTGTATGTGTAGAGTAGATATATTTGCAGTGTTGTAGCCGTGTTGGACCCAGGAGATGAGATAGACAAGGAAGGGGAAATAATATCTTTAATTGGGCCAACGTCTGATGGTGGAAGGGACAAGGTTTCGAGTATCAAAGAGGTCTTCTCCAGAACTGAGGACCTTTCTCCCATCCAAGATGTTATTTCACCCGCCTTGTCTTTAGAGCAGATGTGAAGCTGATATATACCAACAACAGCTTTTGGCCGTGATCTATTGAGGCCTGAGTTTGATCCATGAGTGTTTGAACCCTAACATAATTCCATTCATCCTGATGGAGGCAGGAAGAGGTGTCTCACCAGTTTTGCACCAGTGCTTATGAATAAAGAGCTGACGCTCAAGTACAGAATAAAAATAACATAACAGGTATGTTCTGAGGAATCTCATCCTCCCAGAGGAATGGAAGCAATAGAATGGATCCTGAAAATGCAAACAGCATACAATAGTCTAAAAATAAAATATTCCTTTTGATCCGAGTGGCTGGCCAAAAAAATGTGGGGTCCAGAAGGTTGTTCCAGTTAGGAGGAGAAATTGATAGTAGTCAGGTGTTTCTTTGATATGGTTTTGTTTATTTACAAAAATTGTGACTTCTGTGTCTTTGACTGCGAAGGAATCAAACAGCAGGAAAGAGCTTCTTTACATAAGAAGAACATAAGAACATAAGAACGGCCATATTGGGTCAGACCAAAGGTCCATCTAGCCCAGTATCCTGTCTGCTGACAGTGGCCAATACCAGAGGCCCCAGAGGGAGGGATCACAATAGGTAATTGTCACATGATCCCTCCCCTGTCACCCACCTCCAGAGAAACTGAGGCTAGGGACACCATTCCTACCCATCCTGGCTAATAGCCATTGATGGACTTAACCTCCATGAATCTATCTAGCTCTTTTTTGAACCCTGTTAAAGTTCTAGCATTTACCACATCTTCTGGCAAGGAGTTCCACAGGTTGACTGTGTGCTGAGTGAAGAAAAACTTTAGCTCACAACACCAAAAACATTCTCTTCAGCTTGCACCCACCCCAAAAACCTCCGTCCCTTCTTCATATTTGTCTATTCTACCTTTCCATACAAACATAACCAAACCATTGCTAAACAAAAGCTCCTGGGTGGCTTCGCATGGTCCTTTTGTCTTAGGTAGGGGGCCATTCTTACAATTATGTTAACTGAAGCGTGAGTGCACACCTATCCAGTTCAATGAGGTTTTGTCTCAACCCATAACAAAGGTTTCACCCAGCTCATGACAATGCAGTGGCAGCACAGACCATACAGCTGGCATGAAAACATGTCTTCACAAGGCAGGAAGATCTGTGCACTATGCTGGATGGAAGGTTGGACTCTTTTCTCTTATAATTAGTTTACTGATGGGTTCTGAGATGGCTGAGTTGATAATTTCAACCTTAGATGTTAACTTGGATTACATAGGAGTATAAGGAGAGGTAAGAACCCCATTATACCTCTCCGTGGAGAACAGTGTGCCTCTTTACTACTGTATTTATCTATATGATGCTTAGCAAAATTTTGGAAGCCTCCTGAATAAAAAAAAAATACAGCTACATGCTTGGAGTCATTTTGGATAGTTCTCTGAAAGCATCCACTCAATGTGTAGCAGCAGCCAAAAAAACAAACAGAATGTTGGGAATCATTAAGAAAGGGATAAAAAATGAGACACAGAATATCTTATTGCCTCTGTATAAATCAGTGGTGTGCCCACATCTTGGATACTGTGTGCAGATGTGGTTGCCTCATTGCAAAAAAAAGGTATCTTGGCATTGGAAAAAGTTCAGAAAAGGGCAACAAAAATTATTAGGGGTTTGGAATGGCTGTCATGTGAGGAGAGATTAATAACACTGGGACTTTTCAGCTTGCAAAAGAAACAACTAAGAGGGGATATGATAGAGGTCTATAAAATCTTGTCTGGTGTAAAGAAACATCCTTGCCAGAGGATGTTGTGAAGATCAGGACTTTAACAGGGTTCAAAAAAGAACTAGATAAATTCATGGAGGATAGGTCCATCAATGGCCATTAGCCAGGATGGGCAGGAATGATGTCACTAGCCTCTGCTTCTCAGAGGCTGGGAATGGATAACAAGGGATGGATCACTTGATGATACCTGTTCTGTTCATTGGGGCATCTGGAATTGGCCACTGCTGGCAGACAGGATACTGGGCTAGATGGATCTTTGGTGTGACCCAGTATGGCCATTCTTATACTCTTGTGTTCCTATGTAATACGTGCACACCACACATATATGTCTTACGTGAGCTGGAACTATATGTGCTGTGTGGATACTGTAGGTACATAAGTACTCAGACAACATGTTCTCTGCATTTATATGGCATTTATATCTGCATTTATCTGGGAATCCAACATTCTGAGTTTACTCCTGGCTCCTCCTTTGCTTTGGGATTTCTCGGTAAGTTCCAATTTCCTCACCTGTAAATCAGGGGCGATACTACAGATATATTATGCCATCATGATTCATTACTGACTGTAAAGTGTTTTGATGTGCAGAAAAAGGTACCCACAAGTGAAAAGTGTGACTATTCTTAGCCACAAGGGAAACTCTGTTGCATACACTGTTTTATACACTCCATTCAGCCTGTTTCCCGTAAGTTCCTTGGGGTTCTTAAAAAGGGGCCAGCTGCATCCCAATCTGAAGAAACAGAATGGATTGTTTGGGGCATCCCTAACTGAACCTGGATAAGAAGCACTAAGGACAGCCCTGAAATGGCCCCTAGGCTCGCCCTGGTGGTAACCTATTAGCCTGAGAGCTTACATCCACACAGCAGTTTGGAGGCCCAGGGAAGACCTACCTACCTCCTACTCATGCCTGAGAGATTTGCCCTGTCCCCCAGGCTCCATCACAGCTCATTGTCATGGCCTGGGCCATTCCAGTCGCCCAGTTCCTATAACCATCAGCTGCCTGCCAAAACCAGACACACCGTCTGAGCAGTGAATGCCAGCCTCAGTACAGATGAACTCGAACGGTGGTGACTGAATAACAAAACGTGCCTCCCGCCCCTCTCTCGCTGTCTTTTTCTCTCTCTTGTTTTTCAAGTGTGCCCTCTTACCAGCCTCCAGCTGCCTTGTTAGAGAGAGCAGCCTTTATTCTGCGCTTCACCTGTGCTTGACACAATACAATTTGCTGCTTGATGGAGAATGGCTTGTATTGTCTAGGGAGTTATAAAGCTATATGAATCCTGACAGTGCAGGGAGCTAGGTGGGGGTAAGTGATCATGGCCAGCTTTTCCTTTTTTCTTTCTTTCTTAAAAAAAAAAAAAAGAACTTTAGCAGCTAGAGCCAGGCCCGACTGGTGAGGGGATGAGTCGCATGTAGGATGGGGAGCAGAGATCTCTGAAGATCAGGGAACTATGGAAAGAATTTCTCCATGCCTATCTTCCAGATCTGTCCCCCCTTCAGATATAATACACCCACGGCTGTCATTGCAGGCTTTTCAGTACAAGTCATAGCTTCCTGGTTCATTCCCAAACAGCGGCTGGAGATGCTTCCCATGCGTTTGGCGTCTATTTAATCCCACATATTGCACATCCATTCAGTGGCAGCTCAGGACCTCAATTCTTAGTGAGACAGTGGGCTCAAAATACCACTGCAGGATTTGGGAGATGGATCCTTTGGGAAAGTTTCCAGCTAAATTTTCAAATCTGGGTGCAATTTACACAACCACAAAATATGTGCTTTCCATCACACATAGCTGGCCAAGTCCCCACTGGAATAGTCATATGCAGCCGTGCTTAAATAGGTCTGAAAATGGAGCAGTTCAAGGCCAACATGGAAAATGTAACATGCTTCTGTCTAGTAGGCCACCTTACGCATCAGGGAGAGAGGATGAATTTGTGGTCATAACACTGAGTTTTCACTCAGGAAACATGGGCTCCATCTTTAGTTCTTCCACAGATTTATGGTGTAAATCATTGAATTAGAGCTGGTCAGATTTATTTTTAATGAAACTAAAATTCCAGGACAGAATCTCGGGTGTGGGAGGGGAGAAGAAAGAAAGAAACCCAGCACTAATAGTCATTAACTCAGTGTTTAGAGTATTGGCATGGAGATTCCTGTGTGAGTGCTTTCTCTGCCTGCTTCACAGCTAGGATTCCAACCTGGTTCTCCCATATCACATGGGACTGGGTCTCTGGGGTGCTTTTTTGTGGGGAAAAAATATCTAAAGGTCTCAGTGACATTCTGCTGCAGAATGGAAACAAATTTGAATTCTGGACTTTTTTTTTTCTTCAGAACAGAATTATTGTTTTCGAGGCAGCTCTCCACTAAAACTCTGTATCAGTTTCCCCCATCTGTAACTAGGAATGACAATCCTTCTTTTCTCCTCCTCTTTGTCTCTTTAGTCTGTTTTGCTTGTAAGCAAGTTGGGAAAGCAGTGATCTCTTTCTATGTATTTGTACAACACAAAGTGATTATCCCCCTTTATTCGGCTCTGGTGAGGCCACGTCTGGAGTATTGTGTCCAGTTCTGGGCCCCCCACTATAGAAAGGATGTGGATGCATTGGAGAGGGTCCAGCGGAGGGCGACTGAAATGATTAGGGGGCTGGAGCACATGACCTATGAAGAGAGGTTGAGGGATTTGGGTTTGTTTAGTCTGCAGAAGAGAAGAGTGAAGGGGGATTTGATAGCAGCCTTCAACTTCCTGAAGGGAGGTTCCAAAGAGGACGGAGAAAGGCTGTTCTCAGTAGTGACAGATGGCAGAACAAGGAGCAATGGTCTCAAATTACAGTGGGGGAGGTCTAGGTTGGATATTAGGAAAAATCATTTCCCTGGGGGGGGAGGGAAGTAATGTAATGGGTTCCCTCGGGAGGTGGTACAATCTCCATCCCTGGAGGTTTTTAAGTCCCAGCTTGACAAAGCCCTGGATGGGATGATTTAGTTGAGATTGGTCCTGCTTTGGGCAGGGGGCTGAACTTGATGACCTCCTGATGTCTCTTCAAGCTCTCTGATTCTATGACTCCAATTCCAGTTGGGTATTATAAAGGATGCTGGAATGCAAAAACAGCTGGTTAGTATTTTCCAAAATTTGGGAGTTTTTTGACAAAAGTATTTATTGAAATGCTGGATTTCACTGAAGGGAAAACAGGACGGGTGTCTTTCAGGAAATATGGCTGAAACATGCATCCTGTTTTTCACCCAGCTTCTCCAAATTTAATCAGAAAAATTTGAATTTCAATGAGAAAAAATAAGAGGATTTGTTCAACAAAATTATCATAAATGTTCCACATTTTTAACCAGCTCTAAATACAAATAATAAACCATAACACACAAATCCCAAATCTCTGCTGCCTGTATCATGGATTACGTCACTGTAACTGAGATCCGAATTTGGCCTCTCAGACTAAGTTAGTTCTGAATTTCATGACAATAGTATCAATTTAATCACATAAACAAAGTTGGGTAATATGTCCAAGTACTTGATATGTGTATGAAGGAATTTAGCTGTGTAATTCCCACTGACGTTAATGAGTTTTGCCTGGCTAACGATCAAATCAATGTTTTAAAAACATTCCCTGAAATATTAAAATATCATTAAGATTCAGGCAGCTTATTTTATGGCATAATAAATGTTGCCACAAAATAGTCTCTAAGTAAAACAAAAGGACTCCCTGAATTTATAACACATTTCCTGTTCTCTCTTTGCTGAAGTGCATAGGAATAGTGTAGTTTCCCTTTAATGAGTATGTGAACCCTCTAGGGGTATGTCTACACCAGGAAATTATTTCGAAATAACTACATTCGAAATAATAACTCCTGAAATAACTATTTCAAAATAAGCTTATTCCCCAAGGAAAGCAAGAGTACAGATTTCAAAATAACAGGCTTGGTAGTGTGGACGCGCCGCTTATTATTTTGAAAGAAGGGGGGTTATTTTGAAATAACTCCCTAGTGTAAACCAGGGCTGTTTTAGACACCTAGCAGACCAGTCCTTGCCTGTTGGGTATCGTCAGTAAACGCTGCTGTCCAGACCTCACTGTGCCCATGTGGTTTCTTCGTACTACTTTATAGTTGTGTAAAAGAGCCAAAGACACAACACAGCACCATTTCTCTTCTATCATCCATTTTCCTTCTATCCTGATGCACCTTTCATGCCGTCTCTCACACAAAGTAGGCCATTCTCCAAAAGTGAGTCTCAGTGTTTCAGTCTGTCATATAAACCCAAGGTTGGCCTGAGTTGTACCACGGGGTCCAAATCACAAGGAACTTTGGGTCTGAACTGGATAAATTTGACCAATCACTGTAAGATGAATCAGAACCAGAACATGCTGTATCTGTTCTCCCTTCCCTTCTTCAACTATGGGAAATTCAGATCTCATTCTAGCTCATTCTAGTTCAAATGAGGACTTAAACATATAAGCTGCCTGTTTACATAGTGCGTTTAGGACTCTGGGCTTTAGAGATATGAAGTTGATTCCCAGACATATTGTGTGGCTTTTTCCCCATGTCATTTACCTGCTCTGTGTCTCAGTTTCTGATCCTCAAGTGGGGATAATTCTTCTGTCCTTCACAGGAGTGTTATGAGAATAAATATTTTTGAGGCTCTTGGATTTGGGGATTATATAATAAGAACATAATGAGATGTGTTCATTTGACTCTTTATATTCAGGATTAGAAAAATTTAAGTGAAGGGCCCATGCCTGAGAACTGGTTTATGCTTTTCCTGTTTTCCCTTTCTCTAAGAATGGGGGGTTTGTAAACATTCATGTACTTAATGTCTAACAACATTCTTCTTTCTTCTCTACACTCTTCTCTTTTCACTGGTGCCTTCTGATTCATCCTTTGATCCCTACACTACACACCTTCATATTGTGGTTATATGCTTTACTTTATTGTAGTGGCCAGACACACCAATTGGGATCCAGGTGTCTGGGTACTGTATAAACATAAAGATGATGTGTATGTCTAAGAGACAATGAAAAGGGAGCAAGGAGAGTGTAATGTAATGCAGGGATCACCTGCAGACAGAACTTTGGAACAAGTGGGGTAGCAACCATAAACCCAAAGACCCCATCCTGGGTTTTATATGATACCAAATGCACATCAGGGCAGGAGTTGGGAACCACTAGTCAGTGATCTTTAAGAACATAGGAATGGATATACTGGGTTAGATCAAAGGTCCATCTAGCCTGGTATGTTGTCTGCTGATAGTGGCCAATGCGAGGTGCTTCGGAAGGAATGTACACCACAAATTCCAAGTGATCCAAAGTGATGTTTAGATGCCCATTCAGTGTGAAGGTGTTCATCACATTAATACCAAGTCAGCACATTAATATAAGGCACTCCCAGTAATCTGGGCCTCCACACCAGCGGAAGGAGAAGGAAAGATGAAAAGCAAAGAGGAGAGAGAAGAAACAAAAGGAGCTAATGTGGGGAAAGGAATGGAGAGGTGGGAACAGAAGGGAAGGGAGGAAAAGAGATAAAGGAGGAGAGGAAAGGAGGAGGAAAAAGGTAGTGATCTCCTGCCAGCCATGGCTACATGAGTTTCTGAAATCACTGGAATCTCTTATGTTGCTAATTCATACTCGAGCTAAGGGGGAGTCCTAGACCGAGGCCCTGATACAGTAGTTGCTTTGTTTCCACATGTCTGGAGCTCTGGATGAGGTTGCACAGAGCCAATACCAGGCTAGCTGCTTGTCTGCTTCGGCCAGCCCAGCCCACCCCTTCCCAATACACTGAGCTCTGGGTGTGTTCTTGGGAGGAGCAGGAATAGTACGTTGCCGTTGGAATGAAGGGTGTTGGGATCTGCACAGCTCTGTGCACTCTGGGTTCCCGCCTTCCATAATGAGCGCCCCTAAATGAACTCCTGCAAATAGACTGAGCTCCACTGAACTCCACAGATCTATGCTGACCTGCACCCACTCCGGCTGCGGCCGAGAAAGTTCATACCGGATTGTGCAGCTTCTTGTGAATCTGAAGCCTTGGAGAAGCAATCCAGTGTCTGAAATAGAATCATATGAACAGTTTTGAACAGTTGATAAAAATCTAAGTTTGCTCATGGAGAACTAGGGCTATGTTCAGAGAATAAACTATTCACTGTGAATGGCTCTCCTGCTTCTTTTCTGAACTGTAGTTATTTTATATAACTTCTTTTCTGAACTGTAGTTATATTCCTCGTCATCTAGCCCACATGCACCACCTTCTGCTGGGATCCCATCGAATTCCCTGTTGCAGAAAAGGCCGGGCTGGGACAATACTGGGAGGGAAGCTTCCATGGGGAATCTAGGGGTATGTCTAGACTGCATCCCTCTGCCAGCAGAGGGATGCAGATTAGGCAGGTCGAAATTGCTAATGAAGCGGGAATTTAAATATCCCGCGCTTCATTAGCATAAAAATGGCCGCCACTTTTTTTCGGCACAGAGCTTTGTTGGAGAAAAGTGGCAGTCTAGAGGTTGATCTTTCCTGCAGACCTCATTTTACGAGGCATAAGGGATCTATCGGAAAAGGCTTTCTTTAGTGAAAGATCAGCCTCGAGACTGCCGCTTTTCTCCGAAAGCTCCGTGCCAAAAAAAAGCGGTGGCCATTTTTATACTAATGAAGCACGGTATATTTAACTCCCCGCTTCATTAGCAATTTCGACCTACCTAATCTGCATCCCTCTGCCGGCATAGGGGTGCAGTCTAGACATACCCTAGGTGTTGCAAATGTGATTTGGTTGGGGAACGCTGCATCAGTCACTGAGCTAATGTCCAGTTTGGTGGTAGGGGCCGCCATGCAACAAGTGGTGATGAAAGTAAAGATCCTGCCCAGTTGTGATCTTTAAAGAATTCATGGCATTCTTCTCAACCGACAGGTAGTTTATGTTTTCCTGCCAAATACCAACTTGAGTAATTATATAACTTGGCATCCTAGGATTGGAAGAGACTTCAGGAGGTCATCAAGTCCAACCCCCCTGCCCAAAGCAGGACCAACCCAACTAAATCATCCCAGCCGGGGCTTTGTCAAGCCGGGACTTAAAAACCTCTAGGGATGGAGATTCCACCACCTCCCTAGGGAACCTATCCCAGTGCTTCACCACTCTCCTAGGGAAATAGCTTTTTTCTAATATCCAACCTAGACCTCCCCCACTGCAACTTGAGGCCATCACTCCTTGTTCTGTCATCTGTCACCACTGAGAACAGCCACTCTCCATCCTCTTTGAAATCCCCCTTCAGGGAGTTGAAGGCTGCTACCAAATCCCCCCTCACTCTTCTCTTCTGTAGGCTAAATATGCCCAAATCCCTCAGCCTCTCCTCCTCAGTCCTTTGCCCCCTAATCATTTTTGTTGTCCTCCAACCAGCAGTGCCCCCTCTGTGCTAGACTTTTGGCTAGGGAAAGAGGCCTATTCTTGCTAGGTACAAAATCATAATGAAAATACATCTTACAACATTATTAATATTACACAGGTATACAGCACCACAGGTATGCATGGTACATTGAGAGGGAATAAAGAAACTCTCTCTTCTCTAAGGAGCTTTTAGCATACGTAACAATGTTGGTTTACTCTATTAAAAAGCACTGTGGTGTGTTTATATCTAATGCAGATTGGGTTGTTAGAGAGAGATTCACAGGAGAGATACATATGACCACACATATGTATATGTTATTGCTCTATTGTAGAGCAGAGAAAAGCTTGAGTCGGAGGAATGTTTTCCAAGGGAAATAAAGTGGAGAACAGTGAGGTTAGGGTCAGTCCATTGTAGCAGGCTGGTTGGTCAGATAGCAGGGTGACAGATGCTGTGTGAGAAGTAAAGTAGATCCCTGAGGTGAAATCCCGACTCTGCTGAAGTCAAGGAGAGTTTTGCCATGGACGTCAATGGAGCCACGATTTCACCTGAAATTGAAATGTCCTCAAATCTGGGAGTGCTAGGGTCAGGCCCATCAAATGGAAATCCAAGCTGAAAGGCCCAATTGCTGAACAGTGTAGAACCCCTCAATGGGGGGCTGAGGGTGCCAAGCACCTCTCGAGACCATTAGCGCCACACAGGATTGGGTGCTAGGGCTCTAGCACAGATGCTGTTGCTGTTTCAAGCAGGCTGTGCCTCAGAGGAGAACACAGAGATCCCTGCTGCAAGAGACCACTCTGGCATTTAACACCCGACACCGTGTATTCCTGCCGCAAGTGGGAAATGCTCAGACTCTCTGAAGAGCCTGATACCCCAGCAGTTGCTCAGACCTTGCTCTGGCTGCCATGGGACATTAAACCTTCAGCAGTTTGCCTCTCCAAAGGTGGATTTTGGTCCTCTGCCTGGAAAAACAGTAGGCGAAATAGTAAAACCTTAAATTCAAACATGTGTAAGTTATACATCTTATTTCCATTTTCAAGCCACATTCCCCCAGCAAGACATGAGGAAAAAATTACCATCTGCCTCGGAATCGCTCAGTGGAGTATTTATCTCCCAGTCGTGATCACTAAACTTCAGTAATTCTTCCACTTGCCTTTAGATTCAGAAACAAACTCATTTACTGTTCTACATTGGAAAACCCTGCAGACTTGGTCACGTGTTCTTTACCCTGCCATGAGTAGCTTCCTCTCAAAGCACTTCTTTGCTTGTTTCCCTGGGCCATCGGTAAAGAGGAAGGATGGTCATGTGGCTAAGCGACAGAGTCTCCCAGACCCAGGCAAGGTGGGGCGGGGCCTGGCTCCGTGTTCCCGAAAGGGGCAGGGCTGAGGGCGGAAGGGGCGAGGCCAAGGGCAGCCAACCTGCATTGTTGCCTGGAGCATGGCTCCTCCCCCCCCAGCCCTTAGGGCTGCCAGGAGTGCACTGCGTGGCACTTTGGTGGTCATTTAAAGGGCTCCGGGCTCCAGCTGCCACTGCTGCTACTGAGGCATTGGTGGTAGTCAGCGCTCGGGGCCCCTTTGAATCACTGGGCCCTGGAGCAATTGTCCCCTTTGCCCCCCTCCATCAGCGAGCCTGGATGGGGATCTGGGTTCAACCCTTGCTTTGGCTATGCTCTTTGACCAAGATTTCTAACGGTATTTAAAGATCGCTGTGCTCAGTATTTCACTGCCTCACTGATTGAGGCACCTCAGTCTCATTTTCAGTAGTGATTTAGGCACTTCCAACCTTAAAGTCATTGGCCGTAAATGGGACTTTGGCTAAATTCCTTTAGAAAATGAGACATAGGTTGATACGTCAATTAGGTGCCTCAACACTGAACACCAGCGTGCCTAAATACCTTTAAAAGTCAGGGCCTTACAAAAATCTACCCGTGCCTCAGTTTCCTATGTGTAAAATGATGGCAACTCCCTCTTCGCTATTTACATTATGAGTTCTTCAGCCCGAGCCCACCTCTTCCTGCGGATATGGGTTGGCTGCCATCCCTGACAAACCAAGAATTAAACCAGAGAATCTCTACAGCATGAGCTACTGGAACGCAGGAGTCTCAGCTAGCAGCTGTAATGGGCAGCTGTCCTCTGCAGATCAGCACAGAAGGGGACCTCCAGCACACATTCGCGAGTGGGTTACATGGACGATGAGTATCCAGCTCGACGAGGCCTGAATCTCTAGGCACTGGCTTATGACATAAATTATCACAATCACATTTTTATTATCTTTTTGGGAGCATCTTGTAGCTCCGTGTTTCTGGGGTGAACGTTGGGTGCCCTTTAATAAAGAAACTGAGAGGGATTGTTGTCGTTTTCATTATTTATAGTGCAGGTAATGTTCAAAGTTCAAGGTTTGGTGTGAGGTACCGGGGTGATACACTGTAAAAAAACCCCAAACAACCCAATACAATGAACCAAACTAGCGACAGACCATCCTTGTCCCCACATATTCACCATCCAGGTTCTGATGCCACCCAACACAGAGAGTAGGTTGCATGGTCAATGGCTGAAGAACAGGGAGTCTGGGCTGCTGGGATACCAACTTTGCTACTGACTTATTCATTCTCGCGCCAGGCACGTGGAGCTGATTTTTCAGAGGTGCTGACCTTCTACAGGTGTCATTGACTTAGGCTGGAATTTGGGGAGCTCGGCATCCCTGAACAGGATGCTGTTTGATTGAGTTTATCCCTCTGTTTAAAAAAATCAATAATTAGTACCCTCCTGCTGAGGTTTATGGTGTGTAGATTACCTGGGATTGTCCCAGGACAGGTGATATAGATGTGCAAGACACCCAGATGCTCCCCGTTTCCAACCTCCAACTAGCTCCCCCTTCGTGGACGTTTCTGCAGCACCTTCTTCCCCATCATTTAGCTTCAGCAGGGAGGAAGGGTCAACAAGGGCCATGTTGACCAGATGTCTGCTTCCTTTCCTGTTCCAGGGAGTCCCCGGTCGACTGCAGCGTCAACAAATGCGGCAAACTGGTGGGCGCTGGTACGGAGTCCAACCCGATGACTTACAACACCTATATGGATGAAAAGAATGGCCCTCCCCCAAACATGACAACAAATGAGAGGAGAGTCATTGTCCCAGCAGGTACGACTGGCATCACAATATTCATGTTCTAATCTTTTCCCACCACCATCCATCTTTGATTTTGACAGGGGGGTGAGAGAGATTAACCTGTTCTCTGCTGAGCTCTTGGTATTAACAGCCATAGAAAGCAAAGTAAAAATCAGGCTTTCCATCCTGTGAGTTATCCCAGCATTTAGTTTCAGTGTTTTGAACCAAATGTGATTCCTATGATGCACCACACAGCTTGGTCAGAGGGGAAACTGCCATGCATCCTGGGTGATGTAGTCTGGGCACCTGAAAAATCTGATGTAGGTCTCCCATGAAGCTCCATAGCACCAGACTGATGCACTTTCTTGCAGAACTGACTCAAAATGAAATTAGGTTTGTTTAGATTTTTTTTATTTTTCCAATGGAAAATCAGAAAATTCCAGTATTTTCCATCAAAAACCATTTGGTTGTAAAATTCCCAAGTAGCTGGGTGGCCATATACCAGGGATGGGTGATAATTTTTCAAGGGGGGGCACTCAAAGAATTTGGTGAGTGGTCAAGGGCCACACTTTTCTATGATATTAATGGAGGAGGTGTGGGGTCTTGGGAGGAGATCGTGAGCAATGTTCCCTGAAAGCTTGGCCCTTGTGTGGCTGCTTAGGAGAAATTCAAATGCCACCCCACTGATTAGCAGAGCGCCCACAGCTAGGTTTGTGTTTCTCCTGGGGGTGCACATTTGCACATGCCTCAGTGCACATAAAAAATTGATTCCACACATGGACAAAAAAGATTAGCAGGAGCATTGGTTGTGACCTGGGGCAGGGTGTTGGGAGGAGGAAGGATGTAAGGTGCCAGGTGCAGCCTCTGGCTGGGAGGTGCATCCCTGAGGCAGCTCCCTGCCAGAAGACCAGTGGTACCTTCGGGCAGGCTTCCTGTCTGCCGCACCCCCACACGTCACTCAAAGCGAATGGCTGCAGGAGGGCCATATGTGCCTGCACACTGCATAGCCCTTGGTTTCTAGCTAATGGGAGCTGCAAGATTGTGCTGAGCACAGGGGCAGTGCATGAAGCCCTCCCACTGGGGAGGGGGGTGTTACACAGAGATGCACATGGCCCCCACAGCCAGCTGCTTTGAGCAGTGTGCGGGGGCGCTGCAGGATGCTGGTGGGCCAGATCAGAAGATATTCAGCCTAACCTAGACAAATGTAAGGGAGCACATGAAATCCATTCAGATGATCAAAGATTTGAGAATCACAGCTGTGGGGAACTAGCAGAATCTACGCTTGGAAGGCGAGGGCATCTTTCCCCTGCAAAGTTTGTAAACTTCATGGCTGTGTCTAGACTGGCGCGATCTTGCGCCAGAGCTATGCAAATGAGGCTCAGCGTGGAATATCGCCGAGCCTCATTTGCATAACTAATGAGC
Organism: Pelochelys cantorii; assembly: GCA_032595735.1. Lineage (NCBI taxonomy): Eukaryota > Metazoa > Chordata > Testudines > Trionychidae > Pelochelys > Pelochelys cantorii. Next base: position 12,217,699 of record CM064352.1, read on the forward strand.
CGCCATTTTTGCGGAAGAGGCTGTTGCACAAGACGGAGCTGTCTACACTGCCCCGTCTTGTGCAAGAAAACCCTCTTGCGCAAAGCCGTCATGCCTGAAAATAATCAGCATAATGGCTTTGCGCAAGAAGGTTTTTCTTGCGCAACATGGGGCAGTGTAGACAGCTCCGTCTTGCGCAACAGCCTCTTCCGCAAAAATGGCGGCTCATTAGTTATGCAAATGAGGCTCAGCGATATTCCACGCTGAGCCTCATTTGCATAGCTCTGGCGCAAGATCGCGCCAGTCTAGACACAGCCCATGTGTCTCAGCACTCCAGCATAGGAACTTCCCTATGAAGGAAACTGTGGCTGGGTCTAGACTGCTTTCCTCTTCCAAAAGAGGAAATGCGAATGAGGGAAAAGGAAATGCAAATGAAGCACTGATTAGCATGTTCACACGCTTCATTTGCATATCCTCTTCCGATACTTTTTTTGGAAGAGGTTTTTTTGAAAAAAAAAAAGCAGACTAGACGCGGTTCTTTCGAAAAAAACCAACTTTTTCGAAAGAACCCTGTAAACCTCATTTTTTGAGGAAGAAGTGTTCTTTTGAAAAAGGGTTTTTTTAAAAAAGAACCATGTCTAGGCTGCTTTTTTTTTTTTTTTTTTTTTTTTTTTTTTTCGAAAAAAGCTCTTCCGAAAAAAGGATCAGAAGAAGATATGCAAATGAAGCGCGTGAACATGCTAATCAGCACTTCATTTGCATTTCCTTTTTCCTCATTTGCATTTCCTCTTTCGGAAGAGGAAAGTAGTCTAGACAGAGTGCATGAGGGAAATTCTCCCCCACATTGAAGTCACTGGCAATATTTCCATTGATTTCAGTGGGGCCAGGATTCCCCTGTATTCTGAAGGATGCAGTCAATGGACTATTTATAAATTCATAGATTCCAAGGTCAGAAATGACCACTGTGCTACTCTAGTCTGACCACCTGACTAACCCAGGCCACAGGACTTCCCTAGATTAGTTCCTGCTTGAACCAGAGCAAATCCAATCTTCTTTTCAAACTGGCCCGTGATGGAGAATCCATCCCCATCTTTAGTCAGTTGCAGCCATGGTTAATTAGCCTCACTGTTAAAAAAATCACATCTTGTTTCTAATCCGAATTTGTCTAGCTTCAGTTTCCAATCTCTAGTTCTTGTTATACCTCTGCTGGCTAGTCAGAGGAGCTCATTATCAAACCTTTGCTCCCCATGCAAGTACAGAAAACCTGTGACAAGTCACTGCTTAGCCTTCTCTTTGTTAAGCTGAACAGAAGGGGCTTCCGGAGTCTGTTCTCCAATCCTTTACACGTTCTCGTGGCTGTTCTCTGAACCCTCTCCAATGTATCAGCAGAAAGCTACCTACCTGAAGGGGAGTTCCAAAGGGGAAGGAGCCAGGCTGTTCTCAGCAGTGACAGATGGCAGAACAAGGAACAATGATCTCAAGTTACAGTGGGGGAGGTCTAGGTTGGATATTAGGAAAAACTATTTCCCTAGGAGGGTGGTGAAGCACTGGGATGGGTTCCCTAGGGAAGTGGTGGAATCTCCATCCCTAGAGGTTTTTAAGTCTTGGCTTGACAAAGCCCTGGCTGGGATGATTGAGTTGGGTTGGTCCTGCTTTGGGCTGGGGACTGGACTTAATGACCTCCTGAGGTCTCTTCCAGCCCTGTGATTCCATGACTCTATGGTTCTAAGTGCTGTTGCCTAATTTAGCTCTGTTTTCAATTCATGAACTGACCAACGCACTTGTTTACCATTTGGAATAAGGCCAAGTTGCTTGAACTGAATTCAACAAGGGAGGGGAAGCCAATAAGAGAGTGACCTCTGTATTCAAGGTCCCATTCAAGCCAAATTAGTCCTCTGTATGGGGTAAATTTCACCTTCAGAAAGGCAAATGAGCTGATTAGGATGATAAGATAGGACAGCATAGACTGGAGAGCCAAGGAGGCTGCCGGAGGTGAGAAGAGAGAATTATATAGTGCCCATCACCCTGCTATCTGTGTATTGCATAAGGGTGAACAAAGTCATTAGCAGTGGGGATGACATGCAAAGGATGGATTTTAGAGGGTTTAGAGGAAGCGGTCATTTGATGTCTCCTCTTTCTTTGAGGGGAAAGTGAAAGTGAGGATTTCCCACTTTCAGGCATCCACAAATCAAAACCAAGAGACGCTCAGGCCCTTGGCAAACAGGTATAAACTAGATGGCTAGTTAATCATTGGCCCAGATCACCATTTGGAAAAGACTCAGCCTAATTCTTCCAAGAAATGCATTTGGAAGTGCTTAATCCAATATAGAATAAAGATTTATAGCACATTGTAGTGGAGAGAGGCAAAAATACTATTATATATGGGCTAGCACAGCAATGACAGTAAACTCTGGCTAATGTGCTACAAAGGCAGTTTTTCAGGGACTGTTTGGACTGACGCTTTATATCTGTAATAGGGACAGAAAGAGTGGAAGAGGTGAGATACACCCCAAAGGAACTCCGCAGAGTAGTCTCCCAACATTATTAATGAACACACCTGAGATTTGGAAAACTAGTTCAGGGATTCTCTCAGATCTCCCTGGGCCTGGAATGCAGGGATCTTTCAAAACTAATGAAATAAACATTCCCCTTCGATATTTGCAACCGGAAGGCCAACTTTCTCCAGAACGGGAAAGTGAAATGTTTAGAAACTGGATGGAAACAGTGCAGTTGCTCAGGGTATTTTCATTGCCTAAACTCATAGCAATGCAAAAAGTCAATGAAACAGTGAAGGATAAATTGTGTGGTTAAAATTCTGTTTTGAAGAGCTCAGATTCTCTTAGAAAGAAGTTGGGAAATGCTCACTCTGTGTTTTTGGTATTTTCAGGAGTGATTTTCCATTGCCATCTCACTCTGGTATGAAGCAGTCTTGAAACCCAGCAGAGGCAGCCCTTGGGATAAGGGGATGCTGTAGCCCAGTCTCACCCCCACTCCTCGCCCCCCAAGCTGTGCTAAGCACCCAGCTATGATTTGTACTGCACAGCTCTGGACATTGTAGGGACCAGGAGATGAAGAGGCAGAAAACTGATACCGGAAATTGCCGGCTGAGATGTGATCATGCGGTCAAGTTCTAGTTTATAGTGTAGGTCCTCTGAAGATGTTTGAACAGGATCTCTCATGAACAGAGGTGCCAGATGTACAGGACAGGGCCAGTGCCAAGAGGATCTGAAAATGAGTCTGTAAAAATGGTATCAAGGGCCGGCAAATTTAACTCTCTCTGGGACCTTCTGATCCAACCCATACACCTTAACTCACAGGATGATTTCCTTTTGTTACTGCTGGTCCTGTGAACTCTCCACATGAGTGCAGATGCGTCCAGCTGGATTCCCTCTGCCTCTTACGTCATTGCCACTAATAACAATTCTTCAACTGGACTTCAGCTGGCAATTGACAGTGATGCATGAGACGGTACAGAATCCAGCTCACCCTTCAATTACCATGTTGGTTTTGCAAGGCTAATGGGGTTAAAAACTTGTGTTTGTCAGCTGAGTCAGCAAACACATCTCAGAGGTACATGGGGAACAGAGCTGTTCAGGCAAGAATTTTTCAGATTCCTTTTGCTGACCATAATAACCACCTTTCTCAGCATTTAAAAGGCCATCTGTTTGGAGTGTGTAATGTACTCAGGACAGGCGGGGTGACTTCCATATCCCTGACAAAGCTAGCTGTGCAGCATGTAGGACCCTGACAGTGTGACCAGTACATCTCTTCAACAGCTTTTTATTCACAGATGAAAACGATAAATCAGCCACTGCAAAGGTGGCTCATTGTGCAAACCAAGTGAATCTGCTCTTGATTCACTATTCCCCTAGGGGTGAGTCCCTTGCTGCTCTGTGCCTCAGTTTCCCGATGTGTAAACCAGGGCTGATTATGCTTCCCTCCTTTGAGATGCGTAGATGAAATGTGCTCTATCGCTCATCTAGACTGACACACCTGTGACAGGTTGCCCCCTTTGGACATGATATTTACCAATGGTCTCTTCTTCTGCCAGATCCCACCTTGTGGACCCAGGAACATGTACGCCAGTGGCTGGAGTGGGCTATAAAGGAATATGGATTAATGGAGATTGACACATCCCTCTTCCAGAACATGGACGGCAAGGAACTGTGCAAAATGAACAAAGAAGATTTCCTGCGAGCCACCTCCCTCTACAACACAGAAGTTTTGTTGTCTCACCTCAGTTACCTCAGGGAAAGTAAGTATCCTGCCCATGCTGGTGCCATGTTTTCTTGCTGCAGGGGGAACAGGCTGCCATGAGTTTGGAATGTCTCACACTGGACTTGGGTGATAAATGGGGGGGGGGGGAGAAGGAAGAGAGAGGAAAGGGAAAGAGTGGAGAAAAGGGAGAGAAAGGAAGAAGAGGAACAAAAGTGAGTGAAAGGTCAATCTAAATTAATTTCATGATAAATTGTTTGACACTGAACACAGTTAGCCAGCATTTGCATTCCTTTCTTCTGCCCCTGACTTCCTCCTTCCTGTGTTTGGAAGGTTAGCAACATTGATTGGAAAAGTTTTCATGGGGTGGTAAAAACTGAGAAGGAAAGCTAGAAAACCGATTGGGAGCAATGTGTTGCACAGCAAGGTGTAGGAGAGAGACAAGTGGATATTAACTGACAGCATATAACTCATCATCTACAGCGCGCTGGAGATGTCTCTTGTCTAGGCAGTGTAGTCAGATACTTAGGATGGAATTTTCAAAAGCATTCAGCAGCTTTGGTCTAACTTCGCTCCCATTGAAAACCATGGGAGTGGGAAAGGGTGCACAATGAGACCAGTACAAACCCCACCAATATTTTCTAAGATGAGTGAAAATGAGCTGAATGAATAACTTACAACAAATAAGTGAATCAATGGAACTGAGCTCCCCATCTCTAATAGCTGGATAATCACAAAATAACCAGATTTATCCAAAGTCATTTGCAAATTTCTTCAGCAAATGGTTGTTGGTCCACATGACATCCCGAGGGTGAATGTCACAAATGAATACCAAACCCCTTGGACAGTTACATAACAAATTTGCAGCCATTTAACTAAAGGAAGTGACTTTTCCATGTGCTTCCCCATCTGTCTGTATCCATCTGTTGTCTCATGTCTTATACTTAGATTGTAATCTCTGGGGGACAGGGACTATCTGTTTGTACAGTGCCTAGCACTGGCAATGGGTGATGGAGACGGGCAATGAAAAGCGGCAGGCATTTTGCCATGTTATTTTGCTGCTTACAAGCTATGGTGGACCAAGTTAATCCATGTGTCAATAGGTGCAACTCTCAATTATTTTAGCAAGAGCTGCAGTCTTTTTACACCAATGCTATATTGTAAAACAATAGTTGTGTGTACAGATCTGTGGTACCAGAACTGGGTGAATCTCACATCCATCCAGGTAGATCTTGCTCAGTTTAGGGATTAATCCCCCAAATTTGGGCCAGATTCTAAGAGGTTTCCAAGTTTTCTGGGGAGACTGACTAAATCAGGGCTTGTGGGTTGAAGCCCAAATTTCATTACTGATTCCCATGAGGGGGGAAGTTCATCCTCCATCCACCTGTTCTGGAGGTTAATAGAAGATTCAGTTCCCTGGGGATGGCAGCCCAGTACCTTGCAAGGGCATGACATTAACTTTATAATAAATATACTTGTCTCATCCTTGCTACATGGTGGCTCGTAAGTCTAAGAACATTTCAGGAGAAAGAAAGAGGGAAAGAGAAAGAAAGAAGGTTCACACATACATAACCTTGTGTGTGTGTATGCCCTTTACATATACACATGAGGGGGTTGTTATGATAAAGGGCTATAAAATCCTGAGTGGTGGGGAAAAAGTGAAGAAAGAAGAGTTATTTACTCCTTCCCATAACACAAGAACTGTCACCAAATGAAATTAATAGGTAGCAGGTTTCAAGCAAACAAACAAAAAAGGAAGCGTTTTTTCATACAATGCACTCTCAACCTGTGGAACTCCTTGCCAGAGGATGCTATGATGCCCAAGACTATAACAGAGCTCAAAAAAGAGCTAGATAAATTCATGGAGGATAGGTCCATCAATGGCTATTAGTCAGGATGGGCAGGAATGGTGTCCCCGGCTTCTGTCTGTCATGTCAGAAGCTAGAAATGGGAAAAGGGGATGGATCACCTGAAGATAACCTGTTCCGTTCATTCCCTCTGAAGCATCTGGCATTGGCCACTGTCAGAAGACAGGATAATATAAACTTGGGAAGAAAAAGAACTATGTAACCTAAAATTCCAAACAAACCTTTTCAGAGACTGACAGTTTTAGGAAATCCCATTTCAAAGAAAATTTCAAAAATATTTGTTTTCATTCCATTTGGGCCAAAACTAAATGTTGCAACATCAGAATTTCCCATGAAATGGAAAGTGTGAGGTTTGATCAGCTGTACTGTGGAATAGCCCCCACAGTGGAAGCAGCGGAAACCTCCTCACACTAGAGTAACTAAGATGGCACTTTACGTGTGGTGAGGTAATAGGGGCTGCTTTCCATTCGACACCGGCTACTCTTCTCCCTGATGGAGTACCAGTGTCAATGGGAGAGCACTCGGAGATTGATTTATCGCATCTAAGCAGCTGCGATAAATCAACCACTGGTGGATCAATTGCTATAGCAGTGGTTCCCAGTGTGATGGAGATAAGCCCAAAGGATAGGTTGGTCATTGCACCACTGGACTGGAGAGCTGGATTCAATTCCCACCTCAACCACTGAATTTCCCATTTAGCATTGGGCAAATATCTCCATTGCTTCAGTTTCCCCCAGTTGTAAAATGGAGAATAAACCTTCCTGCCTCCTTTGGTCTGTCTTGTCTATTTAAATTGCAGTCACTTTGGGGCCATGACTGTCTCTCATTATGTGCTTTTATAGGATCTACAGTCTTTAAGGTGCTTCCATAATACAAATGATTAACAATCATAGAAATACAATGGCCCAGCAGAATAGAAAAGATGAGTTCATCCCATTAAGCCAGTGCTAACCGGAGTGACTCTGTTGGCTCCAGAGTGGTAGTTACTCCAGATTTACACTGGCGTATGTGAGAGCAGGCTCTAGCCCCAAAACTCCAGTCCGTCTCTGGCTTTAACAATCATACATTTTCCTCAGGTCAGATCCGTTGGTTTCTTTAGCCTTAGTTAGGCTGCTCTGACAAAGTCATGCAAGCATTGACTTTGAAAGCAAGCTCCTGTCAGAGTGTAGGCCAGGCAGCCTTCTGAAGAGAATTCCTTTCCGCGCAGCTGTTCCTATGTCCGCCTAATGACAGTCTGGTTTCTGGATTGCTGGGTAACTCCCTGGTGGAACAACGCCTTCGAAGGGAGTTTATTGTTTTTCCAGACTGATTTCCAGCGGATGTTTAGTGCCGAACCTCTGAGCTCAGTGCCATGGGGAGATGGGCTTTTATTTTCCTTTTGTGGCCTTGTTTGTTTCTGAGACGTCTGGCTGTATTACTGGAGGGGGACAGGGCAGGGGGGACATATGATGGCAACAAACTACAGGAGACTCACAAGGAGTTGGAAGTCTATAGGCTAAAATATATCCCCACTTTGTGGGTGAAGGGAGTTATTGATCTATTGCATTCACATGGTTCCCATCACTGTAGTATCTGACCCCAGACAATCTTTGCCGTATTTATCCTCAGAGCACTCTTGTGAGGTGGGACAATTTTATTATCCCCATTTTACAGAGAGGACAATGAGGCACAAGAAAGACTAAGTGACTTGCCCAAGGTCACACAGGAAGTATAGGGTGAAAGGGGAAATTGAAGCCAGGCCTAGGTTGTGCCCTAACCACTGGGCCAGCCTGCCTCTCTAGTTATCTCCCCACCTTCATAGTGATCCCAGCAGAAGCAAGCCACTGCTAAGCCAAGTCCAACAGGAAACTTCTGTCCAAGCTCTCATCTACGTTGTCCATCCTCAAAGGATACTGAAGTTGGTTTGTAGTGAGGGGGGACCCCAAGATGTAGGTGTTCTGGACAAACAGGCAGTCAAAGCTCATCTGAAATCTCCAAACCAGTTTGGAAGAAATGGGCTGGGCCCTTTGTCAGAAGCTTCTTGGTGAGGTTTGTATTGGTTCCTGTTCCTGGCTGGCTTGATGAAGAGCAGCCCATGAAGATCAGTATGCTGGACCAAGTCCTGGACCAAACCAGAACTGCACCAAGGGGAGCAAAAAATAGAAAGAAAAATAAATAGGTAACATTAATCAAACTTCAATTAAGACTCCATTTGGGCCTGGGGTGAAGGTCCCAACCAAGACTTAAGACAAGTTGGCCTGAACTAAGCCCAGATCCAAACACCCTGAAACTTGAGGATCCTATAATGGACTGAGCCATTGGATCCAAATGCCCCCAGACCTCTAGGAACTAGCAGATCCAGATCTGAGCTTTGCAGCATAGAGCCATCTCCAGTGATTGTATTAGAACTGGATTGTCTAACCCTGTTTGTGTGAACTTACCCCCCCAGACCTTCACTGTTTCTCCCAGAACATAGACCATCCACTCCCAACTTGAAATACTCTTCCCTTAAGCTTCACTTGCAGCCTCTTGTCTGGAAAGATAAAGATTAGACCAAACCTATCACCAGCCCCAACCCTTTCTCACTCCCCAATCATCCTCCTCCCTTCAGTCTATGGCCTGGACTGACCGCTGCGCTGGTATCTTTCTCAAACACAGTCTGCTTGGTGGAGCCTCTGTACTCAGCCAGCCAGCTGTGGGAAGCAAGATTTGGATGCTGTTGTGCTATGTTTGGGATGAACTTCAAAAGAAGCCCGAACAGTTGCCTCCCATCCTTTCCTTCTGCAGTCACCGGGGGCAGGTCATGTGTGGTGTCTGCAAAAGGAGAGGCTGGAAAAAAAATCAGACTGTCTTTAGGGCTAGTGGGGGAGGAGAAGATTGTGGGTTTGAGCCCAATAGTGAGGCCAAACAAAACTCTGGCTCCAAATACAGTAGAACCCTAATCCTCCCAAGCGATCTGGAGACACCCAGAGCCTTCATAAAATCAGGGAGTTGCGTCATTGGAGGAGTGACTATAACCCACTCTTGGGTGGAGGGAAGCAAAAGTATTTCAGGTTCAGTAGTGTCTGAGTCAGGCGGCTCCCGCAGCAGCGGCTCAGCAGAATTGTCTGCCCTGGAAGCAGGGATGGATTTGTGGATAAAAATCTCTGTGTGTCACGCTCTCGCCGTATTCTCTTGTTAAAAGAATACAGCTGTAAACCCAGCCCCTGAATGCCGCACGGTTCCTCCTACATGCTGGAGCATTTGAGGACAACCACTGTGATACCCTGTGCTTCAGTACTAAGGCTCTGCCGCGGGGCAGACTCTGATGTCTTTACACAATAGCGGTTTGCCCAACTCCTGTTGATTTGGGTAGGCGTTGACAAGGGTGAAAATGGAGCTCTTGGTCACGGAGCAAGTTTTGCTCAAGTACAAATGAAGTCAGGGCTGTGGGGGCTGGCCCTTCCTCTCTGCCTCTCTCTGTCCAGGTCTCTGTGTCTCTGGCTCGCTCTCTCTTTCTTCCGCCTTCATTTAAACCCCTAATAGGAACCACATTTCCTTTTCTGTGGCGTTCCCACCAGAAACCTCAGACCATTAGGCAAAGGTGAGAACTTTTAGCAATTCGACTGAGGGAGAGTCCTTCTCTTTCAGCTGTTGGGCTTGCATTTTTGAGCATCAAGTATCTGTAGGTTGCTTTTATAAGCCCCCTCGCTGCTATTCCGCCCACCCCCCTTTGGTCTACCACTCTGCTGCACCAGGCATTGGCAGCCTGTTTAGTCAGAGGGAGCTGTGTTTCTGAGACAGCCAGCACTTCCCTGTCTGGCTGAGGCAAGCCGCACTGTGCTTTGCAGTCAGGTTCCAGGTCCAAAGAAGCCTGCAAAGGAAAGAGGGGCAGAGATGTGGGGGTCATCCCTCCAGAGCTTTGAGAACCAAATACTTGAACCACAAACCCACCCCAGTGAATAGGAACCAAGTGGCCAAAGCAGTCACATACTTTCCACAGCAGCCAAAGGACATCGATCTAACCTCTCTCAGCATATATGTTACACTACTCCCTTTGTTGTGGTGTCTGGGCACCACATAGGAGGTGCCTTGTACCGGACTGCTTCTTTCCCCTTTCCCTCATCCAACTCAACTTGCCAAATTGTCCGTTCGCTACCCTTTAGAACAGGAGTGGGGAACCCAAGGCCTGGGAGCTGGACACGGTCCCCCGACTTGCCTGGATCTGCCTCCCGAGGCTCCGGGCTCCTCCCCAGCGTAGGGGAGCCCAAGCCAGCATTCCAGCCTCTCCACCATCCCCCCACGGGGCTGGAGCACACAAAAAAGGGGAGCTTCTCACTCGTCTGTGGCCCTCCACTGATTTTTCTATGGGTCAGCGGCCCCTGACCCAAAAAAGGTCCCCCACCTCGGCTTTAGAAGTTCCCCGCTGTGCTGTGCTTCATCTAGCAGCACCAAGTGTCTGCTCAGGATGGAGGAGCTGTTTCCCAGCTCCCCCAAGGCTGCCTTTCCACACCCCAAACTGGCTTCCGATGCTGGCTTGTACAGGGCGATAGTTTGGTTTGTGTTTGGGGAGGGAGGACTGTAGGGCTCATCTGGGCCAGCGCCCCTCCTGCTGCTGGTGTTGAGACTCTACAGCCTGCCTCGCAGGAAGGCCTGACACCCATGACAAAGGCCAGGGGGTGGTGCTGTTAAGGGCAGGTGAGGGCTGCACAGCATGGCTTGGAGGGGGGTAAACTGCATGCTTCAGAGCTCAGTATCTAGCTTCTACTCAGCCAGAGCTGCAAAGTACACATACAGCCCAGCCCCTGGCTTGTGTGTTTGCTGGCCTCCAGGTACAGCCACTTGCTAACGACATAGGCCTGGGTCTCCCACCGCAAGGGTGGGTATGAGAAGATCACTGGGGGCATAGCTGGCCCATCCACAGGGCAGGGTTGTTCCCTACACTGGGTTATGGGGTTCCGATTCCATTAAGAAATCGCCCCCCCAAACACATACATATGCCCTCAAGAGCGGAAGCTCCTCCTTCAGCCAGTCACATTGAAGAGCAACAACTGTAACGAGACGACTGTGAAATGCATATTACCCACCTGCCTGCAAGTGCTCCCATGGCACCTACAGTACTTCATAGGGGATGGGGTCAATGCTTAAGTTGTCCTACGGCACCTCGGGGCTCGGCAGTTCATAGCCTCGACACCTCTAGGCAGAGCCATCCCTAGGCGGGTGTGGGGCCTGGGGCAACACTGAAGTCATATCACTGTAACTAGAGCCCTGCGCGGATATAAAATTTGTATCCACATCCCACATCTGTATCCACAAAAATGAGTGGCGGAGATGTGCGTTGAATCTGCGGATACAGATACATGTGGCTATAAAGCATATATCCACCAATTTGTAGGGTTCTAGATCCAAAATTTGTACCCACATCTGTCTTCCGTATCCACAGACATGAGCCGTGGATATCCACATCCGCAGATGCAGATACCTGTGGATACACAGCGGATAGGCAAGGCTCTAACTGTAACCCCTTTGTTTTCCTTCCAGGTAGCTCACTGCTGGTCTACAACACTCCAACCCACACAGAGCCCTCCTCGCGGCTCCCGGCCAAAGAAGGTCAGTCTGTTTTTCTTCTCTTTACCCTCCCCTTTCTCCATCACATCATCTCTTCCCTCTTCTCCCCCTTTCAACTCCTAAAACCGATTCAGCTCAGCACAGACGGGAGCTAACCAAATTGGTTGCTCACGTGTATTTACCTGCATATGGACTGAGAGGCTCCTGGCCTAGGCTCCCCTGTGAATCTTTCCAGAGCACCAGGGTTTGCCTCCCTGCAGTTAGACAGTTCAGGCAGTTCCATGACCCACAGATGTCCCAAGATGCACCTTCTGCCCCGGCAGCCGCATGTTACACCTTTCTGGGGGCATGCAGCCACTCACCGGAGGCTGCTGCTGGTTCCATGACTGGCTAGACCCACGGGAAACCTGCAGCAGGGGGCAGCTGCATTCGCAGTTCTGATCCCAAATCCTGTGTTGGGATTGCTACACCTGGAGGGGGAATTACCAGCTGCCCTTCCCCCAGCACTGCTTAGTGGGACTGTGCGTGATTCCGCTCTCTGTTCTGCGGTGGTTCAGAGTAAGAGTCACATTTTGCTGTAAATCCGTTCCAGAGAGGTGTGACACCCACCCCAACTCCCAATCTCAGATATACACCACTCTATTTCCCCTAGAAAACACTCGCACTAAACCCCAGCTTCACCCAGCATTTATAGGGCCTAACTCTCTCCACTTTCACAAAAGTAAGCACAACACGTTTCAAAACCCTGGACTATGCACCAGGAATGGTGAGCTGGCTTTGGAAGACTCCTGTGGTTTGAGCTAATAAATAATCTGTCTCCCTCTGTTCCCACAATATTTCCGATTTGTATTAAAAACAGCGTCCACTTTTTTACGCCCCTTGCATGAAAGGATGAGTTTCCGTGTGCACCGATTGCTGGTAGCATCCCAGGGTGCAGACACACCCAGGCTGAAATACAGACCACTGCTTGGCCAGCCCGCTCTATTGCATAAGACTGAAAGGCTGTCATTTTCACATGTGTTTGCTAGGGAATCAGGGAACTGATTACACAGTTGCTGTTTGTATGTGAACAGGCTTTTGCATGTTGCAGGCACTAGGTCAGTAACTCTCATTCTGCCCCCTACTGTGTTGCAATAAGTCCTAGAACCAATAACCCCAACTATACATACAATATGATGGGGGCTAATTTAGCTACAACTAACCAGGAAAGAGATCTTCGAGTCATCATAGATAGTTCTCTGAAGACATCCACTCAGTGTGCAGGGGCAGTCTAAAAAGCAAACAGGGGGTTAGGAATCATTTAAAAAGGGATAGAGAATAAGATGGAGAATATCTTATTGCCCTTATATAAATCATGGTGCACCCACATCTTGAATACTGCGTACAGATGTGGTCTCCTCATCTCAGAAAAGATATACTGGCATTAGAAAAGGTTCAGAGAAGGACAACTAAAATGATTAGGGGTTTAGAATGGATCCCATATCAGAAGAGATTAAAGAGACTAGGACTTTTCAGTTTGGAAAAGAGGAGACTAAGGGGGGATATGATAGAGGTCTATAAAATCATGAGTGGTATGGAGAAAGTGAATATGGAAAAGTTATTTACTTGGTCTCATAATATAAGAACTAGGGGCCACCAAATGAAATTAATGGGCAGCAGGTTTAAAACAAATAAAAGGAAGTTCTTCTTCACACAGCGCACAGTCAATCTGTGGAACTCCTTGCCTGAGGAGGTTGTGAAGGCTAGGACTATAACAGGGTTTAAAAGAGAACTAGATAAATTCATGAAGGTTACGTCCATTAATGGCTATTAGCCAGTATGGGTAAGGAATGGTGTGCCTAGCCTCTGTTTGTCAGAAGGTGGAGATGGATGGCAGGAGAGAGATCGCTTGAGTGTTACCTGTTCGGTTCACTCCCTCTGGGACACCTGGCATTGGCCACTGTCAGCAGACAGGATACCGGGCTGGATGGACCTTTGGTCTGACCCAGTATGGCCGTTCTTGTATTCTTGTATTCTTGTGTTCTTGACCCTATCCATCTATGATCATAGTGTTTTTTCACATGAAGTTCTGAGGTCAGAAAATCTTGTCTGCACCTTTCTCTGAAGCAGGCTATCTTGGCTACTGGCGGGATACCGGGCTAGATAGGCCTCCAGTCTGATGCATGAATTCCTTCTGCAACATTTCAATTGCATACCATAGCTGGGACTTACCCAGACTAGCATCCCACCCATACTTTGCCTCAGTTTCTCCCTCTTAGGTCCCCAAGTAACTTCACATAGATTTTCATATATCAAGCAATGCCTTCTTAGGGCCTGGTTTATTAGCCTAAACTTGGACAGGATACACAAAATCCTTCACCCAGCCTTTCTAGCTACCTCGCAACCCTGATGTGCAGTTATCTAAGCCCTCTCCTGGCTCAGGCTTTTCTCCACCCACCTGAAGTTGATCCCCACATACCCTTCCTCACTGCCCACTTGTACGTCTCTGCCTGAGGTAAGGAAAACTTCAGGCAGTCCTTGTATTCCCCAGTCAGCCAGGGTCTCAGTCGCATGCTCCCATTACATGAGCCTGGAACTCTTTCCCTTCCTGTGAAGAGACCAAGGATGTGGACGCATTGGAGAAACGCCAGTGGCGGGCAACAAAAATGATTAGGGGGCTGGAGCACATGACTGAGGAGGAGAGGCTGAGGGATTTGGGCTTATTTAGTCTGTAGAAGAGAAGAGTGAGGGGGGATTTGGTAGGAGCCTTCAACTACCCAAAGGGGGTTCCAAAGAGAATGGAGAGAGAGGTTGTTCTCAGTTGACAGATGACAGAACAAGGAGCAATGGTCTCAAGTTACAGTGGGGGAGGTCTAGGTTGGATATTAGAAAATACTGTTTCACTAGAAGGGTGGGGAAGCCCTGGGATAATTTAGTTGGGACCGGTCCTGCATTTAGCAGGGGTTTGGATTCAATGACTTCCTGAGATCTCTTCCAGTCCTATGATTCTATGACCAGCTACTCCTAGCACATTAAAGTTTAAGACCCACCCCTCTTCTGGCTCTCATTTAAATGCCTGTTTGGGAGTTGAGCTTTTCTGGGAGCTGAGACCTTAAAATTCAGGTCTGACTGTTTATCTCCCATGCACGCAGGGCCAGGTAGTAGTTAATTCTTTGTGTTTAACCAGAGAGTTGGAATCTGCGTAGCATTTCTGTCCTTAACAGTCTTCAGAGGGGTGGCCGAGTTAGGAAAAATTTAAAAAACAACTAGTAGTCTAGTGGCACCTTAAAGACTAACCAAAAATGAAGACTTTAAACATTAAAGATTAACCATCTACATGTTTTGTAAGTATTTAAAGTGCTACTAGACTGTTTGTTGTTTTTTAAGTTTTTCCTTAACAGTTTTGTTTCTCTACAGTGTGTGTAGGGCCCTCTTTGAAACATACACGTTTGTCCTTTAAATGTGGACTGTTCTCAAACACACAGAGGCCCGGTCTTCAGCAAAGCCCAAGGAATGGGGCTTCTTTTTGGTTTTACAAAAATGGGATGTGCTTCCCAACCTGTGAGAAGCCATTTGTGTTTGAAGACATCAGCCTGGCATGCAAGTTAGCCACTGAGCCAGAAGGGGGTGCTCACAGCATGACACTCTTAATTACAAGCTCTCCTGAGTTGATGAATTTATGTAGAAAAAGTATAAGAAGGGAAAAAATCCACCTCACCAGTTAGAGACTGGAGAAGCCAGGTGGTAAGAGTATGGAGAGAATTTACATTTCAGGCATGTTTGGATAGAAGAGTGTCCTGGGGGGAGACTGGAGGACTTGGGGTGATAGTGTTATTAATTGTTTGCACTGTGGTTGCTCATAGAAGCCCTAATGAGGTTTGGAGCCTCATTCTGCTAAGTGCTGTATAGGCACATTATCCGTCCTTGCCCTCAGAATTGTACAATCAAAATACACAAGAGAAAGGAAATCGAGGTAAAGTCCAGGTTCACACAGAAGGGACAGGATTAGAATCCAGGGCTGCTAGGGATATCAGTTCCCTATTACTGGGATGCCCAAGCACCTCTCCATCTTCAATGTACTTATAGCCTCCTGCCCCCTGTGAGCTAGGGCAGGGCTGTTCTTTCCATTGCACAGAGAGGAAGCATAACCAAATTGAATTGCTCCTGGTCAAGGAGAAGGGACCAAGCACAGGGTTTCCTCTATAGCCCAATCAAATGACCTGACTACTGGCCCATCCCTCTTCTCTAGCTAATTCCCCTGCCACTAGCTCAGGGGTGGGCAATAAGTGGCCGTGGGCTGGATGCGGTTAGCCCCTGACAGGCCACTGAGGCTTTATTTACCTCCATGTCCACAGGTACAGTCGTTTGCAGCTCCCTTTGGCCACAAACAATCATTCCCGGCCAATGAGAGCTGCAGGAAGCACTGTCCCAGACTGCACTGCTTCCCGCAGCTCCCATTGACTAGGAATGACGGTCTGCACAAACAGGTGTTGCACGTGGCTGTAGTTGTGGGTGCGCAGGTAAATGAAGCAGCCGGCCAGGGGCTAATCCTGATGAACTGCCTCTGGCTTATTGCCCACCCCTGCCACTAAGCCAAGCTGCAGGCTGCTGTAGTATTGCCAAGCCTGAGCATTCAAAAATCATGAGATGGTGCTTAAAAGCCATGAGAGTGGACAGTAATAATATACTTCTCTTTATTTGCTCTCTGGCTTTCGAGCCTTTAGGGCAGGGCTCAACACAGCCCACGGCCCGTTTGATTGCAGCCCATGGGGCAGTTTGGGTTTACACGGGGCTTAACATGTGGCCCATGGGTGGGATCCTTTGAACATGGCCTTCACTGGGAATGCACTCCACAACGGCGAGGCATCTCCCAGGCGGGGTGAGCTGGAAAGATGCAAGCAGATGGGCGTTTCTAGCCCTCCACGGGGAGGTGCCAGAAGTGACAGAACAATTTGCATATATTTACATATATATTTGCATGTATATGCAACCACATTTAAGTTGCAGCCCTCAGCATGTGCTGTGAGTATCATTGTGACCCCTGGGGCTTCCCAAGTTGAGTAGTCCTGCTTTAGGGTACAGCTCAGTCATGTTTTCAAGCTGTTCTATAAGGGCTAGAAACATAGGGCTTTTAAAAATCAAAGCAGAAATTCTCGTTGTATCCCTTGACTCTAAGAACTGGGGCTGGAATAACACCACCACATCTTGCACAAAACACAAGAGTTGACAACCCTGGTATTGGCAGCCCATATTTCATTATACATGCTTATCCCCCGCATCTCGGTGTGGGAATTCAGCCATGGAGGGATCAAGTGACTTTCTCGGGGTCTCACAGTGGGCTACTGTCTGAACTGGAAGCAGAACTCAGGAATCCTAGCACCCGTCCCCATACTTGGTGACACTCCTCCCAGGGCCCAGAAATAGAACCGGGGAGTCCTGCCTCCTGTTCTCTGACTGTAAGCACAAGTAAGGGTGTCCTGACTCCCAGGCCCCTCCCCGGACAGCACTCTCCTTGCTGGCTGCATAAACATTTGTGTTACTTACAGGACGGCATGACTTCACGGCATCGTTTGCTGCTCAGAAGTCAGTGTGGGGAGGGCCGATGTATTTCGTTTAAGCCATGGATCACTGAGAGACCAGAGCACAGCACGGCTCTGTCTCGTACGGCGTAGGGCTGTGATTCCCCTGTTTGTGTGCACATCACTCTCACTTTGAGTGAGGTCACGGTAGTGGAGGCACCGCTGAGTCATGTCACATACATATCGACCAGTTTCAGGTGGGTTTGTGCTTGGTGCGGTGCAGCCAGGCCGCTGCGCATGCTATCACAGTGACACGACTATTTAAGCTCACACAAACGCGTGGAGAGCCAGCTCACATGTACGCAAGCAGGGAGATCACACCCCTGGCTCGTCAGGCAAACCCAGATCACACATTTAACAAGCATCTACGGGTGCTCCATGTGCATGGATCCACTCTCTGAGCCAACACTGCAGCCCAGGCCTCTTTCCCATTGCACTGCCAGGTGTTTAACCTCAAACATCTGCCCTGGTCCCTAGCTGCAGACAGAGATGGATTGCTGCTGCTAGTTACAGGTGCTGCTTTTGTCCCAAATGGAGCCATCCACTTGAGCTGCCGATTCCCTGGAGCCCCCTCCTCTTTGCTATCTCTGCATGAGCCAGTCGTCCGTTGAGAAAACACGGCACATTACAGAGACAAAGCCAACCCGGCCTTTCTCCCACTGTCTTTCTACTCTAATAGCCATCTATTTAAAAATAATAAAAGCTTGGCTAGGTCCTGTTTGAATTAGAAAGCACATAAGCACCTATTCGCCCACTATCCCCCCAGAAACACACACGTGCCCATGGTTGTGCTCTTTCTGTCTGAGGCCAGGTGGTGCTGCTAAAAATAAAAGCAAGAGAGTGGGGATTTGGTCCTGTTTTATCCATGTAAACATCACACTTTTCTCAGACTTCCTTTTTTACCTGCTTTCATTGCAAGTCACACAGAAAATGACTGAAAAGGAAGGAGATTTAGAAGGGAAAAAATGAGGGGTGGAATTTTTTGTTTTTTTCCCTTCCCCAATTTGTTCTTTGAGTGCACTTGATGGGGCTTCTAGTATTGTTCATTTCGCCTTAGTCAGTTTCTCCTGTTATTTGTGTGGGTCTTTCAGGGAGTACCAAGGAAGCATTCTTCATTCAGTGGGAAAGTGTGGCAGCCCAGTCAGAGATTTTGGCGGCTATTGTACCCGAACACTACTTTCATGGGTTGGAGAGGCCTCAGCTGAACTTTGAGCCTGCTTGCACTAGTGCTGTGCTGTCTCATAATATGAAACAGTCCCTGACCCAAAGCGTCTGCAATCTAAACAGGGAAGGCAAGAGCCTGGGAATTATTACATGTGCATTTTACAGATGGGGACCTGAGGCACCAAGAGGTTAAGGGTACATCTAGACTGCGGGGGGAGGAGGGGTTTCGGGATACCGGAGCTATCCTGAAAAAACTCTGGCATGTACAGGGAACATGTTTGCTCTTCTACTTTTTTTTGTGGAAAAGCAGACACACTCTTTCGGAAGCCCTGTCTTCCTCGTTCCATGAGGAAGAAAGGATCTTCTGAAAGAGGGTTTTTTTTCCTAAATTTGGCCCAGTGGAGATGGGCCAAATTTTGGAAAAGCCTCTTCCAAAAAAACCCAGAAAAAGAGTGCAGAGCGCAATTTGCGAACCTTTTCCCACAAAGACGTTGTAGTCTAGACACAGCCTAAGCAACCGGCGCAAGGTCACACAAGAAATCTGTGGCAGAGAGAAGAATTGCACTGACGTTGCCTAAGCCTCAGCTGATTCATAACCACAAGGCTTCTCTTGCTTCCCTTTAATTCACCTTTTAAAATGAACTAGGTTTCAACTTGACCCTTCCTTTGGCGGGGAAATGCTCAGGTTAAAAATCATCCATTTGTTTCCTTTCTCTGATTAACATCTCAAATGATTAAAGACGAAGGAACTTTTTAAAACAAATTAATTTATGCTTTACTATTTACATTTGTTTTCTGCCTTTCTCTTCTTTTTGAAAATGGAAAAGACTTAATTAGTTTCTTCCAGTCACTTTTACTTCGCAGCATGAGGTGGCAATGATTTGGGTAGAGATCTTGCAGGGGAATGATTATTTGGCTTTCTTCCGACTGAATTTAAGTAATAAATAATCATCCCGGAAGAATTTTGATTGGCCGCAGTTCTTTGTAAAAGCTTTGTTTTTACAAAACCTGAACCAGGGGCCAGTTGTGGCTTTAATGTTGTTTCTTTGTGTTTATTAAATTAAAAATGTATTTATTTGTTCGAGAGCGAGGCAGGAATGGTAATCCTGAAGTCTGCATTGGTTTTCATTGGGTAACATCCTCATGTTGTCAAATGAGCAATCAAAGAACATTTTGTCTCTCCGTCCTTGCTTCCTTTCTTTCAATCATTATGAGAACTCTATTCCAGTACTGCCTAGAGACGCCAATTAATATCAGGGCCCCATTGTACTACATGCTGAACTGACATGTAATAAGAGATCCCAATCAACAAGACGGACAAATGGTGGGAGCTAGAAGGGGAAAGAGAAATACTGAGAGACATGAAGCAAAACATACACAACAGGGTGGTGCAGAGCCTGGAATAGAACCAAGATTACCTGCAGCCCAGTCTAATGCCCACCTGCTTCTGTGTCTGTAATAGGATCATAGAAGTCAGAAGCAGAAAAGACCCTGTTCTAGCTAATTCTACTGTGTAGTTCCTTGTGTGCGCTCTAGGAATCCTGATGGAATCTCTAACACTGCTACCCCTCTGAGACAAAACTAGGTGACTGGATAACAAAATGGCAGATGAAATTCAGTGTTGATAAATGCAAAGTAATGCACATTGGAAAACATAATCCCACCTATACATATAAAATGATGGGGATGACATTAGCTGTTATACTTGGAGTCGTTGTGGGTAGTTCTCTGAAAACATCCACTAAGGGTATGTCTAAACTATAGAGCTTTACTGGGATACCAGAGGAATGCATCTGCTTTTCTGAAACATTTTTTTGGAAAAGCAGATACTTTTTTCGGCATCCCTGTAAACCTCGTTGTTCGAGGAAGAAGGGATGTTCCAAAAGAGGGTTGTTTTCGAACATTTGGCCCTGTGTAGATGGGCCAAGTGTTGGAAAAACCTCTTTTGGAAGAAAAGTGGAAAAAGATACACAAATTTCAAACCGCAATTTGCGTATCTTTTTCTGACTTTTCTTTGCAGTGTAGACACAGCCGCAATGTGCAGCAGCAGTCAAAAAAGCAAACAGGAAGTTAAGAATAATTAAGAAAGAGATAGAAAAGGAGACAGAGAATATTTTATTACCACTATATAAATCCGTGGTGCACCCACATCTTGAATACTGCATGCAGATGTGGTTGCCCCATCTCCAAAAAGATACCTTGGCATTGGAAAATGTTCAGAAAGGGACAACAGAAGTGATTAGGAGTATGGAACAGCTGCCATGTGAAGAGAGATTAATAACACTGGGACTTCTCATCTGAGAAAAGAGATGACTAAAGGTGGATATGCTAGAGATCTAGATAACCATGACCGTTGTGAAGAAAGTGAATAAAGAAGAGTTATTTACGCCTTTCACATAACAAGAACTAGGGGTCACTAAATGAAATTAATACATAACAGGTTTGAAACAAACAAAAGGAAGTGCTTCTTCATACAATGCACAATCAACCTGTGATACTCCTTGCCAAAGGATGCTGTGAAGGCCAAGACTATGGCTATGTCTACACTACGGGGGTTATCTGGGGTACCTCTGGGAACGCGTCTGCTCTTCCACTTTTTTTTGTGGAAGAGCAGACACGCTCTTTCGGAAGCCCTGTCTTCTTTATTCCATAAGGAAGGAGGTTTTTCCAAAAGAGGAGGTTTTTCCAAAATTTGGCCATTGCTGACAGGTCAAATTTCAGAAAAGCCTCTTCCGAAAAAAACTATTGGAAAAAGGTACGCAAATTGCAGAGCGTAATTTGCGTACCTTTTTCCAATAAATCACCGTAGTCTAGACATAGCCTATAACAGCATTAAAAAAAGAGCTAGATAAATTCATGGTCTATCAATGGCTATTAGCAGGGATGGTGTCCCTAGCCTCCATTTGTCAGAAGCTGGGAATGGGTGACAGAGGATGAATCAGTTGATGGTTCTCTGTTCTGTTCATTCCCTCTGGGACATCTGGCATTGGCCACTGCCAAAAGATAGGATAGTGAGCTAGGTTATTTGACTCTGTATGGCTGTTCTTATGTTATGGATAATGCAAAGGATTTATTTATAAAAAGTCAAGTGCAGAACACATATCTGATGCATATTCTTACACAATATTATTCAAAATATATTCAATATTTGTATCACGTGTTTCTGACCATTGCCTTATTGATGATCTGGGCGTCCTTTTTAAGAGTTATCTACTACTTTGAAAAGGGGCTTTAGCCATTGATTAGCAAACAGGAACAGTCAGTTTTCCATCAGGATAAATAGACTAGGTGCAGGTGTCCTGTTTCTTAGATCCCTCTGCTAGAAAACACTTAAGCATCTGCTTAAAGTTAAGGCATGCAGAAGTGCCTTTCAGAACTGGAGTTTCATGTGGATCAAGTTTATACCATAGTGTACTGTAAACAGAGCATATTCATTTTCTACTCTGATCATTTAGGCTAAGGGTTCTCAAACTCTCGGTGGCAGCTTGGAAGGGTAAGCTGCTAGGTGACCGCAACAAATGCTTTGTTCACCTGCGCCTCTGCAGGGACGTGTGATCACAGCTCCCAATGGCCAAGGATTGCCATTCCCAGCCAAAGGTGGTTGCAGGATGTGGTATCCCAGTCCACATGACTTCCCGCAGCTCCCATTGACCAGGAACAGTGATCCACCGCCAATGGGAGCTGCAGTCACTCGTACCTGTGGTAAAGTAAGTAAACAAAGCATCTCATGGCCAGCTACAAGCCATGACCCAGATGAAAAACCCCTGATTTAGGCTATGCCTGCACACAGCTGCAAGTGTACTTCCCAGTAAGGGTACACAGCAGCCCAGGATAGCCATCTGAGTACAAACCTGACTAACCCGGAGGTTGCATATTCTGTGGATAGCCACAGCCACTGTTATTTTTAGCTCCCCAACTCTAGCAGAGCTAGCACGTGTCTGTTTGTGCGTGCTGGGCTGCTCCCAACTGCAGCGTAGTCATACCCTTAGGGTTGAAAGGACTCTCAACATCGAGTTTCTTTGCTGCGGAACCTTGTAAACTCTCCAATGTGCAGTATTTAGCATCATTGGTACAAATTGTCTTCAACTGCCGTTGAGAAAGAAATTGCTGTAATGAGAATCATCAGGCTTTTTTGGCTGCAGAACAATTTTCTAGTAAATTAAATGAGGTTATTCGCCTTGCTCCATGGAATGATTTGGGCCCATCTAGTGTTTTTCAGTGGAGGAAAAGTCTGCTTCTTTTTCCATGACTTGACTGTCTGGAGTGCTGGGTAGGACAGCATAGATAGCAGACACAAGGGAAGACTCTGGGAGCGCATTAACTGTACACATCCATGGAGATGCTAAACAGCTTGGTAGCTCCGTAGCTAACTCTTTACAATACTATACCATGCAAATAGGGTTCTGCTGGGAAATGCAAAGTTTTTTATTTAATTCCTAAAGGCTCAGCCCAGCAAAGTGCCCAGCTCTCTGGCCCCAATCCGGCAAAGCACTTTAAATGTGTGCTTAATTTTAAGCACGTACATATTCCCCCGGAGGCTAATGGGACTGTGCCTAAATATACACATACGTCTAAGAGAGATACTGGAATTGCAACAGAGTACTCAGACCCTGGCAGGATTGAGCCCTTTTTACAAAATGTGCAGAAGCACTTCATGTCGATGTGCGAGATTCCATGTGTGATTCTGTGCACACATGAGTAGTTTGTGTTCCACTGCAATTGTGTGTTACATTCTGCTTGTAGGAGGTAGGATGGTTATTTGTGGAGTACAGGGGTGATGAGGGCACATGGGGCCACATGTCCCCCCCCCCATTTCTGCCAGGGTTTATATGCCTTACCTGGAACCCTGCTGTATATCACCAGAACCTTTAAATTGTGCTCCTCCTCCATCAATAATTACTCATTACTGATGCTCGTAGAGAGTTGTGGATGTGAAGGTTTGGGTGGGAGGGGCCTGTTTGTGTGTTAGCAAGTGAATTGTGATGTGTATTGTGTGTGTGTTTTAAATATTTGGAAGTCTCTCCTCTTCTCCTTCACTGTCCCATACCAATTTCATTCTTCCTCCCTTCCATGCTTATGTTGAATCTACTGCGATATAATCAAGTCACCCTCAGAGCCAACAGTTGCACACCAGGTGCCAAAAGTAAGGTTCCTAAACCCATCTATCCAAGAAACCATTACACTTCCTTTTCTCCCAGCAAAGAGAGGTATTATTTTTTGCACTATGTGCAATCTTATCATCCAGCTGCCTGCCACTGTGGAAGGTTAGAAGGAAAGTAAATACAACATTAACTGGAATTACAAAGGAGTCCTAAATAGCTTCGAGTTAGGTGCCTGAATATGGATTCAGGAGCACAGCTTTAGGCCCCAGGCTTTGAAAATTAGGGCCAATGGGTCTGCCTGAGTTGTGTACATCTTGGTGTTTGTATGCAGAGTAGGCTTGTGTGTTCGTGTGAGCATGTGTTTGCTTGCACGGCCTGTGTGGTTGCATGGACGGGGTATGAATAGGTGAGGTTGGTGTGGCTGCATGTGGGCAGCAAAAGGCCATTTCATGCCATTGGGTAACAGTAAGGGCTGCACAGAAATCAGGACCCTGAAAACATTTTGAAGGCATTCTCATTTTTAATCTTTTAAAAGAACTTGATTTTGAAAAATGTAGGGACTTTATTAACTGAACATTCAAAATTTTTTAAAATTTCAATTTTTTTTTAAATTTTGCAGCCAGAAAGAAGGATGCAGAGGAATAAAAGAAAAAAAAGGATACTTCTGTTTTTAAAAATAGCTAAATTTTTAAAAACCCTGAACCTTCTCTGCAAAATTTTTGTGTTCATAAGCAACCATTTTTTGACTAAGGAAAGGTTTTCATGTGAAAAATATTAGCCAGCTCAAGTGACCAAAAGTTCCTTATTTGGGGACATGATGGTCACACCCTTTGTTTGTATGGAGCATTTTTGGACCATGTTGACTTTTATCCATGTCAGAGAATGTGCAGCAATAGCTCTGTGCACTTTTTATTGTCTCTGAGTGCACGGCCGGTCCCACAACATTTTGGCACCTGAGGTGGGGAGCTCAAATGATGCCCCCATTCCCCTTCGCTGCACCAGCAGCAGACACAATTTTCTACTCTCTGGGTCCTAGTGGCACCCCCCCCCCCAGTCTGGCACCAGAGGAGGCCCCCTCAGTTCGCCTCATGGTAAGGCCAGCCCTGTCTGAGTGTGATGATTTTGTTGGTGCAGTTTGTTCTCTTGAGGATGACATCCATTTTTAGTTCCATTTCTGGAAAAGGGGAGATCTGATGGTTGGGTTTTGGTTTTGGTTTTGGGGGGGGGGGGTTGTGTGCGTGTGCATGCGCATGTGTGTCTGCCTGTGCACATGTGCTTGTGCTTATTAGGATGATGATTCTGTGGCCAAATGGGGATTTAGGATTCCAAGACAGACGGTAGCTAGCTCTCTTGGTTTCTTTTCTTTTTCTTTTTTTAAAATTGTTTTCCTTTGAAATTCCAGAGTTAGTGTTTTGTCTCCTTTCTCCCTGACCCTCTTCTTAGGCAGCCGTGTGTTTTTTCACCAAAAATACTTGAAACAAAGAATCGTTGTCTGTAAACCGTAGCAGGCAGGAAACCCAACTCACAGGGGATTGCTCTGAGCCAGCGCTGTCCCAGAGCTAGACTCCAGTTCTGTGAATTCAACCTGACAGCTTGTCTGGAGCACTTTCTAAGTAACCATTATCCTTCCTTTTCTCCCAGCAAAAAGAGCTTTTTTTTTCTTGCCTTGGGTGCACTGTTTGTAATGGTATCGCACATGTGTATGGGTTACACATTCACAGGGATGTGGTCACTCCCTGCAAAAGCTCTTGGAATCACACAGGCTGTCTTCTAAGACAAGGGTAAATTTGTTTCTTGATAATGAGGAGGCAAATGGGCAAATGCTGTGAAGTGTGTGAGTGTGTTGGTTTTGGTCGAGTGTGTCCCTTTTCTCTTATGTGGGTGTCTGGGTGACTGCCTGCTTTCTCTGTGGAGGTGTTTATGCATGTCTCTGCTGAATAAATATTTGTGGGTGTCTCTCTTTTTCAATGTGTTTCTTTGTGTTTGTGACTGTGTATGGTTTGGGGGAATGCATCTGTTTTCTACTGTGTATATCTGTGCATGCACCTGTACAAATGTATGAATGTGAATGCAGGTCTGTGTTTTGGCTAGATGTGTATATAGGGGTGTGTGTGCTTGTGTGTATGTGTCTTGGGTATGCACTTACACTTACTTTGTAAACTTACAAAGGCAGTTTTTCAATTTCTTTCAAACCTGAGTTTGGGAGAGATTTTCTTGATAGATATTTTGGCTCCCACTCTGCTCTGTGCACTGGGGCTCCTTGGCCGATATCCAAGCAACAAGCAAAACATTTCTCAGGGCTTGCGCCTTTTCTTTGTAATGTGTCATCATAAGCTCTGTGCCGAGGGGTGGCCAAATCCAGACAGGCATCAAGAAGTTCCTTTGCTGCGAGACTCTGGGATGTTTTCCTAGGCAAGCTCGCACCATGGGGGGCTGTCGCCTATGGCCCCAGAAAAACATGGAGCAATTCCGATTCCTGCAGACAGGCCATTGCTCTGAGCAAGGGAGCAAACCCCAGGCTTGCTAGCTGAGAGAGGTTTTAGTTACACGTCACCCAGCAGAATCAGCTCCTGCAAGGGAGGAGATCAGACAGGAATACAAAGGAGCGACCCACTTCGCAGGAAATGAGCACTGCCCCAAACATTTGCCCATGGCTAGAACCTGAACAGGACCTTATTAAAGGTGCTGAACTGCTGAGTTTTCATCCCAGGCACCTCCTGCTTCCTGGTTCTGGCTGGTTCCAGAAACTGGAAATGAGCTTCAGCAACAGTGTTCGACTCCAGAGTTAGATCTGGACTCGGATCCAGATGGTGAACACCCAACGTTTGGGTCTGGGTCACCACCAACAAAATGGCCGCTCTTACCTGCAGATTCATATCTACTGCCTTGCTAGCCTCACCCGCTCTCCAAGTTGTACTGAGATGCTAAGCAGAAAGGCAGGATGTCCCAGTGGTTAGGGTGGTACCTTGGGACTCAGCAGACTCAGAAAGCTCAGCTGTGTGCCTGATCCCCTATATTGCTCGGTGAATCTCCTTTAGAACAAATAGTAAGGGGCTGTGCTTTCGGAACAGGGAACTTCCAACAGGGAAGTTCTGTCCCTGTTGCCAGGATGAAGGCCTGAGAGGCCTGAGAGGTTAGTTATGGAGGGTGTAGGTTCGGTACAGCATGAGAATTTGATATTTATTATTGCTGTTGTTGGTGATGATGATAAAACCATTATGAGGTGCTGTTTGTATAATGTTTAAATGTAAGGCATCCGGGTGCTTAGGGACAGAAACCCATGGTGCGGTGATTAGTTATTGGTAAATATAACACCTTTATGTAATTCATAACAACACAGCTAGAAAACTGTAAGCGGTATAGACACAAAGGGCCAGATTTCCAAGAGTTAAACATCCACAACTCGGACACCCAAGTGGCTCCCATCTAGCCACCTAAATAAAAGCGAGATTTGCAAATGATCCTCTTAGTCCATGTGCAATTGGCATGCTGGACTCTTCTGAATTCCTGGCTCCTCATCCAGCTGCAGAGTAGCAAAGGGAGAGGAATAAAGGGGAGTATGCAGGGACCAATGGCATGTTTTCAGCAGAGATTGTAAACGACCTGGAGTGACACTAGGAGTCTGGTTGAGATATTGGCTGCTACAGAGGAGAAGGCTCTTGTACTGGGCTGGCGAGCAAGTGTGGGGGCCGGAATGTGTGCATCTCTGCAAAGAACTGCAGTGCTGTCAAGTACTGGGAGACTAGATCGGAGGGAATGTTAGGAATCCATGGGGAAAACCTCAGCCGCAGATTAGTAGCTCTCCCCGCACAAGTACGGTCTAAGCATGTGAGTCTGAAGGGAGCTCCGCATGGTGCTGTTTTAACCCCTGGAGGTTTCGTGCTGCTTGGGTTCAGCATGTGGCACGCAGCCTCAGGGCATGCAGTGCTTGGGCAGAGTCCACAGCCAGTTTACATTTAAAATGGTGTCTGAGGGGGAGAGGGGATTTGTAAGGCTGGGCACGACCAGGCCTGGGTTCTGCAAGACCCCACCGGAAGTACAACATGCAGGGTGGGTGTTCAGGTACCTTTGTTTTCCTCACCCCTCTGGAGAACCTCTAGAGGATTCCTCAGCCAAAAATGTTACAAAACCACATCTACCCCGGGCATAATCCCCAGGGGATTACATGCCATGGAGTGTCGGGACTGGGAGCTCCAGGGCTTGGCCTGCACTTCTCTGCAACTCTAGTTTTTCCTTGCTCCCATGTGCATGCACCCCATTCTCCAAGGTGCTGGAATCATGCCTGCCCCAGCTGGAGGGAAGCAGTGAGGTCTTGCGCTCTCTGCTCTCTTGCTGTCTCTTACAGCTTCTTTTCAGTGGCCATGAATCACAAGCCTGCAATTTTTCCTCCCCTACCCCTCCATCCAGGATGTCTGGCCCTACTTTTCCATTTAGAGCCAATAATCTAAATTCCACCCAGGACCTGTCTTCCTACGTAGGCTGAAGGACCTGCTGCTAAAACCAGTGTGTGTGGCACATGAAGAATCCAATGGGCTTTTTCATGTTCTCAGCCCTCATCTCCTTCCATGGATTTGCATCAGCGGGATTTGTAAGGCTGGGTATGAGCCAAATCCAGGAGCCTTTTGGAAGTTAGATATGCAAGGTCTACTCCACTGTGGTCTGCTCTGAGGGCAAGTTGCATGTGAGTTTAGGGAGACTGCAGGATTTCTAGTGTCTTAGGTCCCTCAGTTTCCCCATCTGTAAAATGGGGATAATTTCATGGACCTGCTTTATAGTTCCACAAATGAAAAGTGCTGTGTAAGAGGGAGCTGTTAGTACCCTATCGCTGAATAAATGGGATAGACTAAACCCATGGTGTCCAACATGCTAGCCCCATGTGGCTATTTGGCCAGTTCACTATAGCAGTAGCCACTATAGTGGCTACTGCTTCAGAACTGGTTGGACACCATGAAACTAAGCCAAAGGCAGGGCTGGTAATGGAGGCAATATGGGCTAGTGGCAGGACTCAGGAGACTTGTGCTCTAGTCTGGCTCTAGCTCTGTTTCTGCTCTGCTCCCATCTTTGTCTGCCTGGTCCATGTAGAGCATGAGCGCTTTGGGCCAGGATTGCCTGTTTCTAGGTGTTTGTACAGCACTGGGTACATGTTCAATGCTGCAGTGTTTACAGGCTGAGTGGAAGAGAGACCTGTCTCAGAAGCTACACACTGCCAGTGATAAATGGGGTGTGGTTCTGCTGGGCTCATGCACATGCCATGATTCCAAGGGCTCAGCCTGGCTGTGCTAACCCACCAAGAAGGAGACTGCAAAGTGGTGGAAAGGATCCTGCACAGTGCTTCCTGAGCTCCCACCACCCTCACAGAAAGGCCCACAGACACCTCTGGATCAGACCCACAAGTGCAGGACAGTGGGGCTGTTCCTCAAATCTCCTCCAGAGGCTTCTTGCCTGGCATTGCTGTGAGCAGCTGAGCCTTGCTTGGGTGGGAGACCTCCAGCCCTGCTGGTGGTGGGCTGTGCTCTCCTCTGCTGAGTCAGGACTGCCCCACAGTGCTGTTGCATGCCTAAAGAAGCACATACCTGTTTTCTACACCACCTCCCTCAGCTGGTTTTACTGGGAGATAAGCACTAATGCAGCTTTGGAGCTCCTGGCTCTCAGGATGCCCTTTATCCTGCCTGACTCTGTGGTGGGGAAACCAGGACTTGGACTTGGACTCACCACCCTGCCCTCTGCAGGTGAATGCCCTAGCCCCAAGGCCATGCTAGAACCCACCTCCCTGCTTTGCTCTCAGGACGCCCTTTATCCCACATGACGCTGGGGTGGGCGTCATTAGGTCATTAGGTGCCTAAATCCCTTTAAAAAGCATGACCTCGATCCCTCTGGGATCCAGCTGCAGGGGCGGTGCCTTGTAAAGATGAGATTGTTATCACAAGCTGCCACATGTGTGACCCAGCCAGCGCCGTGACTGGCGGAGTCCAAAGGCCCTGTTCAAAGAGGCCCGCTGCCTGGGCTTCCCGCAGAGTGTTTTGGGAGGGCGACTCACACGTCTGAGCGCCCTGACTCAGGCTGGATGGAATACGCTGCTGAGGAGGCCGCGGGATAGAGGAGCTGTCAGCACTCACTGAGCGGCTGGGGAAGCCAAGGGACTGTGAGCCCCATTGTTCAGTGGGAACGCCAGCTCCTCACCGCACTCTCAACCTTTCAGATTTGAAAAACACCAGCTTTTCTTCCTGACAGCTTTCTCGTTTTTTGCTGGGGGATTTATTCTCCAATCTGCAATATCCCAAACGGCCTTTTCTGATGCCACGTTCTCTCAGCTGGCTGGCGGGTTTCAGGGCCCAGTGGGAGTCCAGGAGATGTTCCTGGGCTGGAGAAATGTGATTTTTGTGTTTCCCTTCAGTGCCTGGGGAAGGAAAGGTGCTTCTGTGAGCCACTCCCCCATGCCAGGCGTCCTGCACTGCATGACCCTTGTTGGGCATGAGGGGCATGAACTTGCTCCAGTGAAGCCAGTTGGGAGTCTGTTGTTGACATCGGCATACGCAGGATCTGAAGCTGTGAGATCAGAGGCAGTGTTCCCTGTAAGCTGAGGGCTTGGGTGGCCACCCAGAAGAGATTCAAATGCTCCCGGAGCATCCACACCCAGCATGTGTTTCTGTTGGTGGTACACAGCCTCACATGCCCTGGTGCACAGAACAACATTTATTCTGCACATGGATAGAAAAAATTAGAGGGAACCCTGGTCAGAGCAGGTGGGCACAAGGTTCTGCTTCCACTGTGCCATCTTTCTAGAAAGCAAGACCAGAGCTCCTCTGCCAGGCAACTAAGAGCAGCAGATTTAGGGCTTGATCATGCCCCTCCCCTTGATTTCAACAGGAGGATAAGTCCAGCCTTCCCATTGCTCACCGCAGGCCTTAGGAGCTTTATTCAACATTGCATTGTTTCAGTTGTAGATCAGCACGGCTCCATGGAAATCATTGGCCTTCACACCTTGAGTACCGTAACCTAGCAGGGAATCAGGAATTGCATAACCTACAAACTTTGGCATGGTCTCAGCTTCCACTGGCATCAGGAAGAGATCTGTGAGTCTGGGTGAAAGGTTGGAGCAGGGGGCTGTGAACCAACTTCAGGATTCTGTTTCTAGCACTGTGTGACTTTGGGTGAGTCACATCACCTGGTGCCTCAGTTTACCCCACTCATGGAATGGCACTTGGCGAGGTGCACTTGTAAATGTGAATAAATAAAGTGACACTAATGACACCTCATCTCCTTCCAAGGCATGCTGCAAGCATGAACATTTGCAAAGTTGTTAGATCCTCAGTTGAAAGGTGCTATGAAAGTGCAAAGTGTTATTAATATCCCATACCTTGCCCCTAAGAGAGTCTGCATTCATTCTGGGGAATTTCTGGATATAAACCAGACAGCTGCAGAATGACATTTCTTGAAAACATCTATGATTTATTTCGTGCTCTTTAATTCCATTTTGTACTGAATACACGTTTGTCACAGGGCCGTTGTTCAAATGGGCCTTTTAAGTCTAAAACAGACATCGGGCTGGCGTAATTTACTTCAGCTGGCGTAAACTGGCCTAGTTTAGCTGAAGTCAGCTGCTGATTTACACCAGAAGAGGACCTGGCCTCGTATTTTCAAATGAAACTCCATACCTTGGAGCATTTGAGTGTCCAAATCGCTTTACGACAGATAACGACTCTGCATAACTAACCGTCTGGCCAGAGTTCTGTAGAATCTCTTCGAGCCACTGGGCGTCAGGTCCTGGGAACACTGTTGTTTTTGCAGAAACTCGAGTCTCTGGATGGGTTCCCTGGCTTTGCCTTTTCCATTTTGTTCTAAACACGTTCAGCTTTAGAGTCTGAAGCTACAAGCTGTCAGGCTGCTGTGGTTCCTTCACGTCGCACAACTTTTTGTGAAAAAAAATGGGGCAGATTTGATTGTTTTGGTTTTTAGAGAGGTGGAAACTCTCACGGCTTGAGCGAGAACACAAGTGAGCAGTTTTTCACAGCAAAACCTGCACGACTGGCTGCTGTGCTTAACTCCTCTCATGGCTGTGCTGTACAATGGGGGAAGTACCTATTAAACTTAAACGGCCCCCTTTCCCATTAGTATTGAAGGGGCCACACTCAAAAAAGTAAAGAACTATCATTATCCCCATTTTGTAGAGACTTAGGCCAGGTCTGCACTTAACTTGAGACTGACGCTCTGGAAATCAATCTTCCAGGGTTCAATTTAGCAGGTTTAGTAAAGACCCACTAAATCAACTCCTGATGGCACCTCCATTGACCCCGGTACTCCACAAGATTGCAATGAGTAAGGGAAGTCAATGGGAGAGTTTCTTCCATCGACCTTTCAGAGAGGGGCCACCGCAGAAATTTGAATTCACGTATGTTGATTCCAGCTACACTATTCTCATGGCTGGAGTTGGGTATCTTACATCAACTTTATCATGTACCATAGACCTGGCCTAAGTAACTTGCCCATGGTCATACATGAGGAGAGAGGGAGAACATGAATTGAGTTTTCTGACCCTTGCTTTACTCACAACCCCATCCTTGCACTCCCAAGTCAGCTGCCTAAGGGTACAAAAACGCCAGCTCAGAGAGCCTTAAAACAATTAATGATGTCAAAGTCATTTTGGACAATCTCAGACCAAGACTGGATCCTCTGTTGATGTAAATCAGCTTCATATGGTTCAGTCCCTCCTTGTCTTGATCCAGTGTTTTTTATCACAACACCAGTTTGCTGTTCATGTGCAGGAGTGGCAAGGAGGAAATGTGAGTTACTCTTGGATGCTAAGTGACCATGGGCAAGTCACAGCACTTCTCCATGCCTCAGTTTCCCCACTGTAAAATGTGGCTCATCATCCTGGCCACTGCTATGGAGTACCTGGGATATTTAGATGCAAAATTTTCTGTCGTTATCTTTTTGTTGTTGTTGTTGTTGTTGTGTTGGATCACTGACCCAGTCACCTGTGGGTCAGCCAGTCATGTTATGTGCATTGGCTCCTAACCCAACCTGTAAATGATGCTCTTGTTCTCAGAGTCTGAAGGTGGCAAGTTGCAAGTTGAACCAGAAAAGTTGAAAGAAACTTAAAATCTCACTGGACGCATCTCTGAAATGGCCCCTTTCCTTCTTTAACTGGAGCTGGGCTTACCCACTGCAGTGCCCAGCCTTAGCATCCGCTCTGCTGTCTTCCTGTTGCAATTGTAGTTAGGCTCCCAGGCCTACCTTGTGGGCATATGATGCCAAAACATAAAGTTAAAAAAAGATGAATTCATACAATTTTATGTGCCTCCACTGCCCAGGGAATGGGCTTGATTGGAGTCTTCGGAGGTTCCCTACCATTTTCCAGCCGAGGAAAATGTGGTGGTGTGATATGTGGTAGAGTGGGGAGGGCTCCAGATTTAAAAACAACCTGTATTCTGTTCCATCTTTGGCAGTGTATAAACATGAGCAAGTCATAGCGCAGCTCTGCCTCGGTTTCCCCATTTGGAGAATGAAAGATAATCCTATCCAAATCGACAAAGGGGATTTAATAGTCAGTTTTATGTACCTGCCAAGTATTATCAAAAGTGAGGAATGAAAATTAGTTGCTGACAACTGAGAATGGGGGAAAGAAGCCACCTGGTTAGTTATAAAGAAAATAGGCTACAGTTTAAGCCTTGTCTAGTGTGCTCTGATTTCTACTACTACCACAATGACACTGGTGCAAGCCCGTAGTGTCGACAGCACAAGGTGCAATTTCCACCAGTGGTTTCAGGCAGGGGGAAAGCTAGACTGGTGAGTACATAGCAGCTTTGCTTGTTTATATAGATGGCTGTTAGCCTGGCAGAATGGTTCAGTTGGCAAAATGAGTCTGGGAACGAGTCTTCAGCACTGCAGCTCGAAGAACAAGAAACCCAGACTGGCCTCTGTCCTTGAGAGATGTCATGTCAGATTCTTGATGCACGGTGGATTGTTTTAAATCTTGCCTATTTGCATCAGGGACTGTGATTTCTATTACAAACAACAGTAAAATAAAAAGTTAAATGAGCTTCTTTCCCCCCTTTCTTCCCTCTCCAGTCCCCCATGCTCCCTCTTTCTGTTTTTCTTTTCATGCTAATAACTCATTTAAAAAACTGAAGAGGCTTTCGCAGAACCAGACGGGCGGGGCTAGTGCACATGGATTTTTCCCCCAAGGAAATTCGCTCAGGTCTCATTTCTCTTCTCCAGCCCCAAACGATGAGAATGGGTCAGGGCAGGAGCAGTGCTTGGTTCTGGCTTGCATTCACTCAGGGATCGAGGAAGGAGTTTGGGGTCTGAAGTTCAGTTAGCCTGGCTTTTATGGTTTCTTTGCAGTCCATGATGAGACTTTGGAATCCTTTTTGACTTAAAGCCCTGGCTTGGTTCACATGGAATAACCTATGAATAACCTCCTCCTTTCACTATCTCTAAATCTGGTCCTGGTGTAGTTTTTCTGCCCAGCCACTCCAGGAGGGAATGGGCTGGGGGAAACATGGATTGTGATCAAGTCAGCCTGGATTCTGATGACATATCTTTACCACAAGCCAATCCTTACCCCCGGTGCTGCTTGTTGGGAACTCAGAGCCCATTGGTTTGCCCTTTCTCTAGCATAGTGCTTGGCTACACCCTTCCAGTGCCTCTTCAACATCCATGGAAGGTTTCCTGCAGCTTCCAAATTATTCACGGGCCAGATCCTCACTTGATGTCAATTAGCTTGGAGCTACACTAATTGACACCTGCTGTGGAGCGGGGCCTATAACTCAAGGCTGCCCATGATGCATAGAAACAAGAGACAGAGAAGACTTGCCATGGCCACCACAAAGTGTTTAGCAAGGTTCTTTCTTCTCAGAGTAAGGAAATAACTATGGCATCTCAGATACTCCAGGCAGCAATAGGATCTCAGAAATGTTGACTTTTTAAATGGCTGCTACTCTACCACGTCATCTAGTTCATTGCCCTGCAGAGGCTTAGATTTTCTGGGACATTACTCAGTCCAGCTGTTAAGGCAAATGGGCTTCCACCATTCCCCTTAGAAGCCCAGTGCATCTCCGCATCAGGATGGTTTTCCTCATCTTCATTGTGACCTTACTTTTCCATCCAACCTCTCCTAGAACATGAACAGTTCCTCTGTTTCCTGATATTTACCAGCTCTTAAGGCCGACTCCTTGGGATCCTCACCCCACAATCACGAGGGGCCAGAAGAAGCAATGAGAGAGAGGAGGAAGTGGCTTTGCAAGACACACCTTGTGGTTGCCTCAGGAAGGGCCAGGAAGATGAGCAAGGCTCTGGAGTGGAAAAAAGGCACAAATATTTGGGAGGGTGGCAGGCAGCTAAGAGGCAAATTCTGACTAGATGGGAACTCAAATTTTAGGGTTTACATTTAGCCTTAGTCCACCCTGTTTGTTCCCAGGGGAGCAGATGGTGCCTGACACTGCCATGGGTGTACAAAGCAGGATGAGGGCACTCAATGCTTTTGTTTCCCTCCCTGCCCTCCGTTGCCAACTTGTGTAGGAGTCAAGAACAGGCCTGGTGCATGCTACTACCATCTGGGTGGAGAAGGGATGGCAGCCAAGGCTCACCCCAGCCAGTTCCCACCCTCTGCCAGCCAATCCCTGCATGATGTCTCCCAAAAGCGCCCATGCTAGGCCTTATTACTTAATATTCATATTGTGGCCGCGCCCGCAGCTCAGACAGGTCAGGCTCCCATTGTGCCAGGCCTATCAAAAACGACAGGCCCCATCCCAAGGTTGTCATGAACAATACCTAACAGGTGGATGAAACACATGAAGGCCAGGGCATGAAAACAAGGTAACAATAGTATGTGTGTAATTTCTGAAGCAATAATCACCACTAACCACCTGTCTAGCCATCCTGGAGCAGTCTGAACTCTCCCCTCCTTTCCTCTTGTCATTTGTCATTAGATCCCTCCTATGACGCAGTCCGGAGAGCAGGATGGGGCAATAACATGAACTCCAGCATCACCAAAAGTAAGTAGCTGTGGTGGAAGTGTTAAATTCTGATGTGGAGGCTCAGAAGATGATCATGAGTTGGGATAAGTTTGTTTTGCTGTTTGTCCCGGCATCCAATCTTTTGTGAGACCTAATGCATTACAGCCAGATGTGGCCATCCTTACACTGGGCCAAATTCAGATACAATTAATCATACTATCTAATGCATCACTCCAATACCTTACTTCTGCTCAAAGGAGAAAGATGCCACTCAACATGCAGAAGAGTAGCAGACTGTGATCCTTAAAGTACATTGAAGTCATCAGTGCAAATTATTTTAGTTGCTAATTATTTTCATAATGCATATATTTATGCAATTCTCTGAGGTGGGGGCCAGATTTCCTGCTGCCCACAACTGGTAGGTTTGTACCCTGAAAGAAGTAGATTGCTAGCTCTTGTAATTTTTATCTTCTTTCACTGGAGTCATGTGTCCTACGGTTACAAGCTGTCCCTGAGCAAGATACTATTCAACTGGGGTTCATTATCTCTGAAATCATTGGGGATCTGAAATCAGTGCTAAGGTCGAACTGATGTATGGTACTGGTTGGGATTTTTTTTTTGACCAAACTATTTTTTCAAATCAGAAAAGATCAATTTGCCAGACCGAAATTGTGGACAACGTTGAGTTTGGTAAATTTCCCATTTAAAAAAAAATAAAATAAAAAAGTTTAGAAATTGTTGAAATATTTTACCATTTTTTAAACAAAAAAAATCAATTTTTCAGTTCACACCCACTGTTGGTTTTAAAATGTAGGTTAATAGAGAGTAAAAAAGAATTTCAGTGGGTCAGGATGAAGCATTTAGCTTGACCTGATTCAAAATTCTTTACAAGCTTTCCATTGCTGAAAATTGTGATTTTTTTACTTTGCATCCCTATCCACGATAGGAAATATTTATGAAAATTCAGTAATTTCCATGTGACACAAAACCATTTCCTCTCCATCTCTACTGGTTTGGTCATGTTCATCTTTACCCCCCATGTTACCCAACCAGTTCTGAAACTATAGTTGGCCATAGCAAACTAGCCACACATAACTGGCCAAATAGCCACATGTGGCTAGTGTGTTGGACACCACGGATCTATACATTATATCCATCTTGTTCCCTCTTCTCTGTTTGCAGTACAGCTAAGATCTAAATTTCCCTGTTATTACAGGTCCCCCGGTGGCAGGGACTCAAACTGTGAATAAGAATACAGAACAGCAAAGGCCCCAACCAGGTAAATGTGTCCAGGGTGTGCCCAGTTGTATCCCATCAACAACTGCATGTCCCACCCTGATATTGTAATGTCTCAGGCAGGGATAGTCTTAGGCTGAAGTTAAGTGGGCACACTTATAAGGAGGATTAATTCTCAGTCAGTTGTGCTCATCCACCAACAATGCTTATCCAAAGCCACTTTCTTCTGTCTGCTTATGGGCACTCCCCCCACCCCATTTAAGAGATATCCCTGTATCAGCTTTGACACATGTGCAGGGTCCAAAATCCTTAGTGTCACACAGTGGGGAAGGGTTCCAGGGTTGAATTCTAACCCTAACCCTCCCTTCACATATACATTGGGAGAATCTCCAACAAAGTCAACATCACATCTTCTTCACAGGGTGATACTTCTTGCTTGGGTTTCCCAGCAAAACAACAGCTTCTCGGTGCTCTGCACAGCTGCTTTGTAGCTGCCTTTGTTAAAGTGTAAATTCAGCCATGAGCCAACACCATAATCTGAAGGACAATGAAGGGAAGTGGATGAGATTACAGCAGTGGGACTCCAGGAAAAGAGGGAAGATTCATTCCTAAGAAATGCATGATGGGATTTCAAAAAAGCACTCAGCATGAGCCTCATTCTGCTCCTGTTAGCATCAAAAGCAAGACACCATTTGACTTTAATCAGAGCTGAGTTGGACCAATGCTCCACTACTTTACTGGGACCAGAGCTGAGCCCACATTGGAGTTTTTTAAACTTAAAACGTGGGACGTTCTACATTATTAAACTCTCCTTAAAGAATATGGCTGTTCATTAAACAACAGAAGAGACTGATTTGTGGGAGAGAGTGGCAATGTAAGAAAGGAAAGGAAAATGGACATATGGATTATCCTGGTTAATGAAAATAGAGAAGCGCTTTGTTTCTTTTTGTGCAGTAGATGAAAGAAAATATTTCTTGTCTCTTCATTTAGATCCCTATCAAATCCTGGGACCTACCAGCAGCCGCCTCGCCAATCCTGGTGAGTTCAGTCTGGAACTCCAGACCACCATCCCGAAGACAAATTCCATCGCCTGTTTAAAGGGGCAATTCTCACATGAGCCACTGCTCCAGTTGGTGCTTTAGTCCCTCTGCCACTTGTGTAGAATATATGGGCCACTGGGTTGAATAGCAGTGGATCCCACATCTGCCCTTACCACTGTGCTCAGCATGGCAGCTGGTGTGGAGGATTTCTTCATCATCTGTGGGTAGCTTCCATATGCAGCCCCACCATGGGTCTTAGATAGTAAGAAGGGCCTTGACCTGTCTTCCCCAGGAGTGACATTTCACTTTTATAAGGCCAGGGCGGGCAAATGATACAAGGAGTACGCACGAGTAAAGCTGTGTGGATAGTGCCAAATAGTCTCTGTCTGAACACAAGTAATGAAGGACCCCACATAAAGTTGCTCATCAGAAGCATTCCAGCCCTCCTCCTCAATGCAGCTAACCAGATTTGAACTCAGAATCTTTCATACTATGCCACAGAGCTCAACCACTTGAGCAGGAGACCAATATTGCTTAAGCTCTTAGATGGTCTATGTGGAAACACTTTGCAGACTTGTGCTGTGCTTACATAATGACCCCCAATCCAGTCGTTGACAGGAAATCAACGTACCACACTTCTGGTAATAAGAGCAAGAGCATAAGAATCTCTTGCTTCAGCTAATGAATAAGGTCCATTACCACTGAAAATGTTGCAATCCCATGGCCCTCTTCACATAGGCCAGCCATGAAAGGGGGACAAAGTCCCACCTTGGCATTAATGTGAGTTACATTTGCACATGCTCATGTTCTGTTTGCAGAGGGAGAAGGTGTTGAATGCTTACATGAAAAAGGATTTTCATGCATGTCGTTACAGGATGTCTCAGAGATGTATCCGTGGTAGTCTGTAACTTTAAAAAATGAGTAGTCCTATGGCTATTTATGGGACACATCCAGCCCACTTAATTAGCCTCATTAACACGGGTGCTACAATTGACAGGTACTTTTTCTGCTGTTATATATATCTTCTGTTCTGTTATTTCCACTCCAGTTCATCTGATGAAGTGGGTTTTGCCCATGAAAGCTCATGATTCTATATATTTTGGTTAGTCTCTAAGATGCCACAGGACTACTCGTTGCTTTTAAAGTGTTAGTAAAGACATCTTGAAAGTGTCTAGGAGTCATTTGGTCTGAGAGAAGAAATAATACTGTGATTTAGGTGACCAGTCACAAGGCAGCACATAGCAAATTATGAACTGCAGTGTTCACCGCAATAGTTATGAAAACAGTGAGTAACCAGGGGCTGAAATATGCTTTTGTCAGCTATTCCGTCAATAACTCTGAATAATGACCATTTTAGTAAAAAGCATGTTTACAAAAGATTCATAGATTTTAAGGCCAGAGGGGACCTTTCTGGTCAGCGATCCTGACCTCAAACAGAAGCAGAGGCTGAGTGACTTGTTTGCTGGGCCAGCCCTCCACAAGAGTTTATAAGGCTTGAAGGAAATGATCCCATCAAAGATTGAGATAGTCCCTCTGTTTCCTGGCTTTGTCTTTTCGCATAAGCAGGAAATGAAATGTCATTTCCCTTTCTCTTTGGCTCACTCTATGCAGGGAGCGGGCAGATCCAGCTGTGGCAGTTCCTCCTTGAGTTGTTGTCGGACAGTTCCAATGCCAGCTGCATCACGTGGGAAGGAACCAACGGGGAGTTCAAGATGACGGATCCCGATGAGGTGGCCAGGCGCTGGGGAGAGCGCAAGAGCAAGCCCAACATGAATTACGACAAGCTGAGCCGAGCCCTCCGATACTACTACGATAAGAACATTATGACCAAAGTGCACGGCAAAAGGTATGCCTACAAATTTGACTTTCATGGCATTGCCCAGGCTCTCCAGCCTCATCCAACTGAGTCTTCGATGTACAAGTATCAAGCAGATCTTTCCTATATGCCTTCTTACCACACCCACCAACAGAAGGTGAACTTTGTGCCCCCCCATGCTTCCCCTATGCCTGTCACATCATCCAGTTTCTTTGGAGCAGCGGCATCCTATTGGACCTCTCCTACAGGCAGCATCTACCCAAATCACAATGTCCCACGCCATCCCAGCACTCATGTACCATCACACTTGGGCAGCTACTACTAGATGTTTTTATCAACCTGGTTGGATGCTCGCTTTACTTCTGGGATTTTTGGACCTTTTGGGATATTTTGTGGCCGTTGTTGGGGGTGGGGAATAAAAACTGGATATTAGTTATTCTTGGATCAAACCATTTTTTTTTTGTAATTTTGCCTCTTCTGCCTTGAACTAGGAGATGGGATACCTCTGCAGGCCAGTACTCTGTGTTTTTATTTTGGTTCTAAGTCTTATGTCCTCTATAGGATTTGTCCGTGAAGATGGCTCACCACAACCTGGAATGAGTATTTGAATTTTTATGAGAAAGGCAAAAAATTAGCAGTCTGAAGTCTCCTGACAAGACATAGATCCAGCCGTAGACCATAGAAGAATGCTATGTTTGTTTAACAGGGACTTAGGATGAAAGTGTGTTTTGGTGGTTTTTTTCTGGTTTCAGGGAAGGGATGGAAGATTCAAATATTATGTTGTGAGGACCTGAGACTACAGGGAATGGCAACTGGAATCTTAGTTTTAATTAAGGCCAATGAGGTTTTTCACCCAACTGGAAATTTATATATAAAGAAGTAAAGGGCATTGAAGGAACCTTTCTAAAGTGTGCAACTTGTGTTGGACTATGTATTAACTCCAAAAACATCTGAGACCAGAACAATAGAAAGTAACCTAACATCAAGCACAGACATTCCTTGAAAGCAAAACTGAAATAAAATAAACGACAGCAGGTCCTAGAGCTCTGCCAAAGCTTTCGGGATCGCTAAGCGCTACCGATTCGCGAACGCTGCGCGTTTGTCAGACCGTCATTCTAAGGGTCAGCTAATCAGAAGGCAACTTACTGTATAAGTTATGCAGAGTTATTTTTCCCTATATCTCACAATATTAAAAGAAAGAGTAAATAAAACGAGTTGACCTCAGTCACAAATGCAGGTTATTTTTACTAACAAATCAGTTGTTTGTGGGTTTTTTATGTTGTTGTCTGTCTGGATTTTTGTTTGGTTTTTTAAATGTAATTTGTACATCTTTTCAATCTGTACATTTGGGCTGTATCTTTGTACTTTTTTGCTAAAAAATAAAATAAAGTAAGATACATGCAATGTATCTGTTGGGAATAGAGCCCTGATCCCAAAACCGGATTCTGGCAGATTTCTTTCCTGTACTCACGTGGAATACCTCTGAGCTCACTGGAAGTGTCTAGAGCACAGTTGTTGTGCTCCTGTTTCAGCTTGAGTTCATTGATTGCTAATTAACACAAGTTAGCCAACATGCTTGCATCTGAGGTGGTTGAAAAAAAGCACCAAAATTTTCCAAATTTTTTACCACAATTTTCCATCAGAATTTTGAGTTTTTCAAACATTTTGCTAATTCTATAAAGCTGGATAAAAATCAGCAACATTCCTCTTCCTTCTGCTCCCTACCCCAAATGAAAAACTTTTGCAGAACATTTTCCTCGACATTTCAAACATTTGAAAATTTTCCACTATCTCTAATTTGTGAACCTCGTCTTGATAATCCAGGAAAGTTCATTATAGGACAGAAAAATGAAGGTCTTGGAACAAATGTTTATAGGGGTCTTAGATTGAGATTTACAAGTCTAGTAGCTAATTTGGAATGAACTGCAATCTTTTAACATGAGCAGAAACATCACGTCTAGACATAACCTCTGAGTGCTATGTCAGTGCAAGGTTTAGCCCACGTGAATCTGCTTGCAGAATTGGGACCTTAAAACAGAACATTATTGTTTGGTCATAACTTTAAACAGAAGCACTGATGCCATTATTTAACAAAAGGCAAAAATGAGATCAAGCTAATCAGTTTAAGTCTTAGTGCTTTTGGAATGTTTATAGGTAACCTTACTGCAATAATCGCAATTTTTTAAAAAATATATTAAAAATTTCCCCCATGGCAATGGGCTTTTGCTATTATATATATGCAATGTATTTTTGGATATTAAAATATATATAATTTTGCAAGTAATCTTTATGGTTTTTTTTTTAATTGTATTAAATG
The DNA here is from genome assembly GCA_032595735.1 of Pelochelys cantorii. Lineage (NCBI taxonomy): Eukaryota > Metazoa > Chordata > Testudines > Trionychidae > Pelochelys > Pelochelys cantorii. Next base: position 12,259,477 of record CM064352.1, read on the forward strand.
TTACACAGACAACCGTTGTATGATTATTCTGTAAAAAATGTGAGAAAATAAATGGTGGTTTTCTTCTCTAAGACGTCACGTTGTTACATTTTTTTTCCACCCAAACTCACAGTCAAACCATGCACTTTTTCAGTCTAAGGCTATGTCTACACTGCGGAGGGGGTTGGAAAAAGATACGCAAATTGCAAACTCTAATTTGCGTATCTTTTTCCACTTGTTTTTTCAGAAGAGGTTTTTCTGACATTTGGCCCGTCTACATGGGGCCAAATGTCAGAAAAACCTCCTGTATCAGAACATCCCTTATTCCTCATACAATGAGGAATACAGGGATGCCAAAAGAATGCACCCACTTTTTCAGAAACTGTTCCGAAAAAGTGGACGTGTTCCCTGGATACCTCCAGTATCCTGGACATAGCCTAAGGGTGTGACTACACAGCACCCTTAGCCTGAAATAAGCTATGCAATTTGCACTACACAAATTGCGTGGCTTATTTTTATGCTATTTCGAGCTAGCTTATTTCATAATTTGCCACTGTCTACACAGTGCCACATTTTGAAATAACTCGCTATTCTAAAATGCCCCTTAACCCTCTTGGAACGAGGGTTATCCGGACATTGGAATAAGCCACCCGTTATTTAAAAATCTGTTTCGAAATAACAGGCTGCTTCAATATTCCGGTACCCTGAAATAGCTCTGCCATGTAGGCATACCCCAAATGATTTTTATTTTAGCTGCAGAGAAAGAAAACAAAAGCAAACTAGCCTTGGGATCGCACTATTCATCAATACATTTCAAAGGATTTAGCAAAGGAGGCAAATATAACTCACTATATCCCCATATCACAAACAGGGAAACTGAGGTGCAGTGGCTTGCCCCAGATTGCCCAGCAGCAGAACCCAGGTGTTCTGAGTTACAGTCCTGTACTCCTATCACTAGAACATAGTTCTCTAATGGCTACTCTATTGGTTTAGACCACAGGTGGGTAACCTGTGGCCTGCACACCCCCCTTTGCCCTCTTACCCCACGCCCCTTGTGTATTGGTGCACTGAAGCCCCGCACTTATCTACTCCTCCCTCACCCTCCCAGCACTTCTGGAGTACTGGCTGGCTGATTCGTGGCATTCAAGCTCTGTGAGGGAAGAATTGGGGATGGAGCACAAATCAGCTGATTCATGGAGTTCCAAAAATGCTGGAAGGGAGCGGGAGGTGTAGGTAAGTCTGGGCCTCTAGTGTCTGAGTGTATGACAGGCCTGGGAAAGGGAGCTGAGAGGAGGTGCACCGGCTGCAGGTGGAACCCCAATGGCCTGCTGGCTGCCCACCACTGGATTTCAATCTTGCAGCCCACTGAGTTGAAGCAGGGCCACTCATGGGGCCCACTCGCTAGTCCTGCCCATTGCAGGTTTAGACAATGTTGGCTCCCTACCTTAGTCATAACTGAGGGTACATCTACACTGCATCGTTATTTTGGAATACATAGCATTATTCCAAAATAACAATGCGAGCATCTTCGCGGCAATTCTGTTATTTCCAAATAATATCGAAATAACGAGCGGCTTATTATGACTTCTATAAACTTCATTCCACAAGGAATACTCCTCCTCCTAAATAGCTACTTTGAAATAGCTGCAGTGGGGATGCTCCAGTGCTGCATTTCGAAATAGCTCCTCCTCAGGGCCATTCTAAGTCATTTCTCTCCAGTGATTCCTGGGGCTCTAAATCGAGATAGCGCGTCCACATTAGGGGAGCCTGCCTTGGACTAATTTTGAGGCTTCCCTGTAGTGTACAGGCTCTATTTTGAAATAAGCTATTTCGGAATATATCTTCTGGAATAGCTTATTCCGAAATAAGCGTGCAGTGTGGACATACCCTGAGAGTCAGACTTACCTCTGATTATCCAAGCTGGGGAAGGAGGGTGTTAATAAATTATTAATAGAGAATCTCAGTGTGTTCCCTTGCCCCCTCAACTCACAATCCATCACAAGCAAGTTTCCAGGCCAATCATTTTCACATGCTTGAGTAATGAAGTTTCACTCAGAACAGTGACTGTGAAAATGACACCTTTTTCCCATGTGGGATTCCACCAGAGCTGCTGATTTTAGTTAAAAACCCAAGTGTTTCCTTGTTTAATTGGTTGCATCCCTGCTAACACAGATATGGTAAAGCAAGCTGTGTTCTGTTCTGGTTGTCACACCAATAGAATTGCTTACAGAGGCAATAAAGTTTCTGTTTAATATCTTCACCAACAGTTTAGATGATGACATAGAGAGTATGCTTCTTAAGTTTGCAGATGATACCAAGCTGAGAGGGGTTGCAAGTGCTTTGGAGGACAAGGTCAAAATTCAAAATGATCTGGACAAACTAGAGAAATGGTCTGAGATAAACAGGATGAAGTTTAATAAGGACAAATGCAAAGTACTCCACTTAGGAAGGAACAATCAGTTTCATACACACAGAATGGGAAGTGATTGTCTAGGAAGGAGTACTGCTGAAAGGGATTTAGAGCTCATAGTGGACCACAAGCTAAATATGAGTCAACAGTGTGACACTGTTACAAAAAAAATCAAATGTGATTCTGGGATGCATTAACAGGAGTGTTGTGAGCAAGACACGAGAGGTGATTCTTCCACATTACTCTGTGCTGATTAGACCCCAAATGGAGTATTGTGTCTAGTTTTGGGTATCACATTTCAAGAAAGATGTGGAGAAATTGGAGAAGGTCCAGAGAAGAACAGCAAAAATGATTAAAGGTCTAGAGAACATGATCTGTGAGGGAAGACTGAAGGAATTGGGCTTGTTTAGTTTGGAAAAGAGAAGACTAAAAGAGGAGATAATAGCCATTTTCAAGTATCTAAATGGGTGTCACAAGGAGGAGGGAGAAAAATTGTTCTCCTTGGCCTCTGAGGATTGGACAAGAAACAATGGGCTTAAATTGCAGCAAGGGAGGTTTAGGCTGGACATTAGGAAAACTTCCTAACTGTCAGGGTGGTTAAACACTGGAATAAATTGTCTAGGGAGGTTGTGGAATCTCCATCCCTGGAGATATTTAAGAACAAGTTAGATAGACACCTGTCAGGGATGATCTAGATGGTGCCTGGTCTTGCTGAGAGGGCAGGCGATTGGACTCGATGACCTTTCAAGGTCCTTTCCAGTTCTAGGATTTTACGATTCTATGATTCTAGAGGCATTCACGGGCTTTCATGGGTAACAGTGATGGCAAAATGCGAAGACAGTGAGTTTTGCACAGATGTCATTTAGGGCAGAATTGGAATGCTGGTGTCACTGACAGCAAAATTTGCCCTGCAGAATCCTTGACCAAGATGTTTAAAAGTGAATCATGATTTAGGAAATACCAGCTTTCATCTTAAACCTTCTGAAATGTTGGCTGCTGCAAAATGTAACCACCTCAGATCCTTGGTCAGGTTCAAAAATCTTGAAATTGATAACTAAATATACCATGCAAGCCACTAGTGACTCACCTTGACACTCAGGATTGAATTTCTGAGGGGAAACACATTTTTAAAACATGTAAACAGAGTGTATTTGCACGAGGAGTGACTTGGGCTATGTCTACACTGCCGGCCTTTGCCAACAGAGAGCATGCAAATGAAGTGCTGGTTAGCATTTTGTCATGCTTCATTTGCATAATCTATTCGAGCCATTTTTGCACAAGGGATTTTTGTGCAAAAACAAGCAGTGTGGATGTTTCCTTTTTACGCAAAAACCCCTTTTTGCGCATGATCTTTATGACTCTCCCAGAGAGGGAAAGGAACTCGCAGGGCGAAAGGAGGCTAAGGTTGGGATTATGTTTAAGAGTCCCTAGGAGAGAGGGATAGAATTGGATTATTTATAAATTGCTGGCTTTCCCACGTGCATGCTGTCATCCTTTGTAATAAAGTTCTCTGTGTGGCAGACCCCAGTAGTCAGCGCTTACAAGTGGGGAAGCATTACCTATCAAAAATGCCCAGGATGGTATACATAGTTACCCAAGTTTATGGGCAGCGGATCAAGTTGGTATTATTTATCTGGCCTCTTTTGCTGCTGATAGCCACAGTATTAAGACACCTACTATATATATTTTAGAGAGCTTGTGCTTCTGTCACTGAGTCCATCTGCCCATCCATCTGTGAATCCGTTTGTTCAAGAACTCCTCCTAAACAGTAAGAGCTAAGACCACCAAATTTGATAAGCAGCTCCCTCTCATCCTAACTTAAAGCAAGGTCAGGGTTTGGATGTGCCAGGAAAACGGGATGTGCCTGGAATGTGATTGTTTTCCATAACATGAAAAGGGAGGGGGTCTGAGACCAGGGACAGTTATGCTCCAATGACCACTGGGGGCAGCAAGTGCAGGGGACAGCTATACTGCAGAGTGACCACAGGGGGAAGAGAGTGTCCAGCTGGGGCCAGAGCCACTGGTCACAGGTAAGTAACTCCCCTGCCCCAAACTTGCAGTGCCAGAAGGAGAGAAGCAGATCCCTCCCCCGGCAAGGAGCTGCCGGAGCTGGGGACAGCCCACACAGCCCTCTCCCCCTTCCTCCTGGAGCTGCCGGAGCCAGGTTTGGGCTGCACAACCCTTCCCCCCAAGGAGCTGCTCACCCCCAGGAGCTCCTGACCAGGGCTGGGCACCACAGCTCTGCTCCCTCCCTCCCCCCCCAGGAGGAACCAGGGGGCAGCAGCTGCAGCACCATCCTCACCACCACATACATCCCTGGTGGAATCCCCCCCCTTGCCTCAGCCTGGCGCCTAGTGAGTTGGCTGCATTTAAATACCCTTGACAAGGTGCAAGGCCCACAGAGCAGGAGATTATTTGTGGTGTTGATGCCGACCAGGTGTGCTTGAGACAGGGCGCCTGCTTGAAAGCAATGTAAATATTTGCAGGCACAAAGGATGTGTCGAGTCTCTTATTGGAGCGGGTTGATGGGCAGGGGGAGTTTCTCAAACCTGCTTTATGCCTCTGCACATTATCTACGTGGTGTTTGTTAAATTAAAATGCAGGTGCTGGGAGGGGAGGAGCCCAGACTCTGGCAGTTGGGTGCAATGCCATATCACCCATGGGGTTGCTGCTTCTCCGGGAGCTGCTGCACATTCGTTATTGTCTTTGGCTTTTCATTCACTTTCTACCCCCGCCAGCTCCAAGCTGCAATGTCCTGCCCTGAATCCCTTCCAGTCTCCCTGCTGTATTCAGGACAGTGGAGTCTCCTCTGCTGCAGGCTTGTATTGCCTGGCCACAAACAAAGCATACGGGGCAGGGGGAGAATATCCAATCTCAAGAGAGGGGAGCATGCTGGCGTGCAGGGAGATGGCACCTGGGAACCGCCTGTTTCCTAATCGTCATATAATGACCACTGGAGGGTGCTGTGCTGAGGGTGCCAGCAGCTTGGAGCTTGTTCCATTCCAGGAGCTGGAATTCACCCCAGCTTTTCCCTGACTTTATGCACTTCTGCCCTCTAGTTGTTGTCCACTAGGATAGTGGTTTTCAAAGTACAGGTTGCAACCCCGCACTGGGTTATGGAAAGTCAGGTGGAAAGTCAGGTGACCAGGTGACCCGAAGGGGTGCTAAAGCACGCTTCCTTTCTGTCCCAGCACCACCGATCATGCTGCACTCCTGAAATGACCAGCAGCATATCCAGCTCCTACACTGGGGGGGGGAGGGAGAGCACGAGGCTCTGCACACTGCTTCTGCCCCAAACACAAGCTCCACACTCCCATTGGCAGGTTCCCAGCCAATGGAAGCTGGGCAAGAGCAGTGCACAGAGCCTCCGCCTAGGAGCTGGATCTTCAGCTGGCTGCTTCGAGGGCACAGCATAGTCCGTGGTGCCAGGGGAGGCAGAAAGCCTGCATTAGCATCCCCACTGCAGTACTGCCTGGGAGCTGCTGAAGGTGAGCCTGTGCCCCAATCTCCTGCCCCAGCCCTGCACGCCCCCCAACCACAGACCCCCTACTGCACTCCATACCCCTCATTCCCCGCCCCACCCCAAAGCCCATGCTCCAGTCAAAAGATATAATGTATGGTGGGTGGTGAGGAAAAAAGTCTGAAAACCCTGCACTAGGAAGCATGCTGGAGAGGGATTGGGAGCTGAAGGGGTTCCTAGGCTGGAGCCTGCAGCAGGACAAGGGGGAGGCCCATGCAAGAGGAGCTGGGTGGGAAGCAGGAGTGAATTGGCCCCTGTGAGGTGTGAATTAGGATGAAATTATTTATGAGTGTTTCAGAGAGAAGTGGGAAGGCCCTTATTGGGGTTAGGGCAGAACAGCTAGTGCGGCTGTCAGCTCCTTCCTCAATAGGGAGCTGCCATTATTCCGAAATAACTATGCAAATGTCTAAACAGCAATAGCGGTACTTCGAATTATTTCAAAATAATGAGCAGCTTATTTTGGCATTGGTAAACCTCATTCTACTTGGAATAACGCCTCTTCTTGCAGAGCTATTTGGAAATAGGAGCCTAAATTCAGCTTCCAGAACCTCTCTCCTACTCTTCCCTATGTCACTGGTACCTACATGTACCATGACCTCTGGCTCCTCCCCAGCACTACACATAAGTCTATCTAGATGTCTCAAGAGATCTGCAACCTTCACACCTGGCAGACAATCACCATACAGTTCTCCGGTCATCACAAACCGAGCCATCTATGTTTCTAATGATCGAATCCCCCATTACTAACACCTGCCTTTTCCTAATGACTGGAGTTCCCTCCCCCGGAGACGTATCCTCCGTGCGAGAGGAGACCATAACATCCTCCGGAAGGAGGGTCCCAACTATGGGATCATTTCCCTCTGCTCCAGTTGACTGTTCTCCTTCCCGGAGCCTTTCATCCTCCTTAACAGCACAGGGGCTGTCTGACCAGAGATGCGACAGCTCTACAGTGTCCCAGAAAGCCTCATCTACGTACCTCTCAGCCTCTCCATTGTTCTGCTGCAGGCTCCTTGGAATGGTCAAAGTGGCCAGTGTAGGGCTTCATGAGCCAGAACAAGAGATGATAGACTGCATCCCCCCACCATGAATATGGGCATGTCTACGCCCCTGACCCTGATGGCACGGTCACAGAAAAAAGTGTCAGCGTGCAGCTTCTGGAACCCACTGGAGTTGCAGAAGACACGGGCGTTGTGTGCCTTCCCCAACCACCCAATGAAGATGTCCGTAAACTGGCCCCAGAGGTCCGTGATGGCCTGCAGGACCATTGAGAAGTATCCCTTCCAATTGATGTACACAGATGCCCGGTGGTCGGGGGCCCAGATGGGGATATGGGTGCTGTCAGTATCCCCCCCACAGTTGGGGAAGCCCATGTCGGCAAAGCTGCCGATGATGGTGCCCATGTTGCCGAGGTGGATGAGCCTGCATAGCAAGATGGTGATGTTGGTCCACAGCACCTGTAGAAGGTGACAAACAAACAAACAGAGAATCAGAGGGTGGCCAGAGCACTCGGGAGCCTCCCAAGCCCAAGCCCCCCTCACCCCCTACAGCAGGAGCAACCCCCCACTTACCCCATCCCCCAACAGGGATTTGTGAGGGTGGGACTCAAAAAACCTCCCAGGGAGGGGGCTTGCACCCCCACCCCCACCACTGCCCCCAACTCCCCTTTCTTAGGGAACCCCATTCCAGCCGTCCACCCCCCTCCTGGGACTATAGCCCGAGAGTGCCACACCTGCATGAGCATGGCCCCAGTGGTCAATCTCCCCACACCGGACTGGTTCCTGATGGATCAGTAGCTGTTCAGTGTGGCAAGCTTCTATGGGGCGATGGCGATCCACTTCTGGGAGGAGGATGGGTGGGGTCTCATGTGAGTGTCCGGTTGCCTGAGGGCAGGAGTGAGCCACTCACACAGCTCCAGAAAGGTGTCCTTCCTCATCCGGCACTGGTGTCCAGATGCCAGAAGCAGTGATGCAAGGTGGGCAGAGGAGGGCGGGAGGGATCCAGCAGCATGAGCTGTGCCCGCGGAGAGGCGAGGAGGGTCTCCAAGTGGAGCAGGGGGTTGGGTTCCTACAGGGTCTGGGAGGCAGCCTGCAGAAACTGGGGCATGGGGTGCAGCACAAGCTGCAATAGCTATCAACTGCCCAGAGGCAGCTCCGGCTTCACGTCTAGAGTGCTGAGGTGTCCTCGAGGGCAACCACAGCAGGCAAAAGAAGACGCTTTGCTGTCCCTCAAGGAGGTAGGCAAAGGCGAGAAGCCTGAGACACGACTGTATAGGGGGGTCCCTTTAAGCATGAGCCTCAGATAGCCTCAGGCAGCAGCCACGGAAAATAACTGCTAATCTGATGCCCTGCCTGAAGTGGTTCCGGGTGGCCTTAAATGCGAGTTAGCGTCCCATCAGTGTGGAAGTTCTATTTCAAAATAGCTCGGCGCTATTTCGATGAGCATTTGCTGTGTAGACGCGCTGTTTCGAAACAAGCTATTTTGGAGTATTTCTTCCAAATGATTATTCCGAAGTAAGTGTGCAGTGTAGACGTAGCCTCGCTGTGCTGGCTCCACAGGGGACTCAGGGGTAGCTCACCCATTGCAGTGCAGCCAGCTCTGGCCATTTTGTCACAAGGTGCTTGATGCTTGGTGTTTTCCTTAAAGCTCCAGATGCTGGAGTCAGGTGATGAAGTGAGACTCTCAGGTTTTGTTTAAAAATGAGAATGCAGTAAGTGTCTAGTCCTTCTGGTTCAGGAGAAACACTAGCAAAGACAACACTTAAAGGGTCAAACCCCAACAGACAAATAGACAGACCCACCCTTCACACATACACACACACACACACACACACACACACACACACACATGTGTTATTTTTTGGAATACTGTGGTTCGGGTGGCCGCGAACATGATGTTTAAATGTTTGGGGTTGGCAGTACTACAGTGCTGGCTGCGAATGCAGGCTCAGATTCCGATCTGCAGTGTTGATGTAAAGCTGGAATAAAGCCCTCAATGCCAGCAGCATGAGAAAATGGCACCGCCTTTGGCCCTATGAACCTGCCAAGAACGGACATACAGCTACCTGTCAACACATCCAGTCCCCATCATGCTGGTACCTGGAATGGCCACAGCAGAGATTGCCCCAGCCATCTCGGGTGAGCTTTAAATGCCATCCCGAGGGTAACCATCTTCTATGGGGCAGGGCGCCATTCTTCACAGGGCAGGGGAGCAGAACCGGAAGCAGCCTCCTCCAGTTAGCATGCCAGGTAAATGCAGGACTTTGCTTTCTCTTGCACTGGTGTAATTCAGGAGTAAACCCAGGGAGGGTGAAAAGATTACAATGGTGCACAAATATTGTGTCTTTTTGTGTCCACTTTTGCAGCATCTCAGTCTGCCACATTCAAGCTGGACCATGCATCTATGAGGGCCTCACTTTGGCTGGGGCCTCTGGGCACAGTAGCAATACATGGTAATAATACCATCTAGTGGCTGTTTGGTGCTTTTCTTCAGTCTGCCTCTCAGTGCCTTACAAAGGCGGTCAGTATCAGCTGGAGAAACTGAGGCACTGAGTGATTATATTGTGCTTTTCATCTATAGATATTGGTGCTCTATACAAGGTGAGTAAACAGCTTTATTGCTCCTCTAAAGCTGGAGAAACTGAGGCATGGATGATATCAGATAGTATCAGCTGGAGAAACTGAGGCACAGAACAGTACCCAATGCCCACAATGGCCACAAAACAATTTCTCAGCAGAGCCGGGACCAGATCAGAGGTTTCCCCACACTCAGTGCAGCGCTTTAGCCACTAAACTCCCCCGCCAGTTCAAAATTCCCTAAAGGCTGCTTAGAGCCTTGGGGTCCAACATGCTAGCCTCTAGCCTCATGTGGCTAGTTCAGTGTGACTAGTTTGCTATAACAGTAGCCACTACAGTGACTAGTGCTTCAGAACTTGTTGGACATCACAGTCTTAGAGGCAGTGGTAGATATGTGCTTAGCCGCAACCCACTTACAAGGTATCTCTGGATTCATCTCAAGATGCACCTCCTCTGTAAAGGAACTAAATATATTCAGTTTGCCTGGCTTGTCCCAGAAAAGAGTCACTCAATCCTCAACTTCATGTCATAAAATAAGGAGCAGTCCCAATAAATTATTGCTGTGCACTTTACGCACTGCTATGTCCATGCTGCTAGATTTCTTGAGTTTAGGGTTACTGTCCACTCAGATAAGAACTGGCTTTGTCATGTGGAGGTGACGGGTGCCACCTCCTGGCTGCTGCGGGAATAAAACACAATTTAGCACCCTTCATTCTGCTAGCATTGCTGTGCAGCCTCGCAGGTCCCCGGCCTGTCTCACGCCTGATGTAGTAACAGAATAATGCAGTCCATTTGCCTGTGAAATGCAGAGCCCGCCTGGGACGCATGGACCCAGAAAAGCAGGGGCTTGAGGGGGCATTTAAAGCTGTTGAACTTTGCAAGGGGAGGTTTGAGACAGGAAGTAAAGATGTTTCATTTCCAGATTCTCCTGATTTACTCTGCTTGGCTCCGCTGGGCAGAGAGGGTTTGCTGCTCTCTCTCATGCAGCAGAGAACTTATTCCAAATGCGAACTTCCCTGAGGTGGAGGCCTCCAGCTGAGCAGCAATAGCTTGGCCCCTGGGAATGTGTCGCAGGGTCTTGCTGCCACATTCTTCCTCTTGCCAGCAAAATCCCCTCATTGTTGGGAGCAGATCGGTGCCAGCAGCTGTCCTGGCATTGAGGGTCCCTAGACTGGAGTAGCAAGGTCTACCACATATCACTGAGGAGGAACACTGGGAGAGGTGGTCAGGGCTGTATTGAGCAGGGAAACTGTCAGGACACCTGGTCAGAAGTAGCCAGCACTGGCATTGCCACATGCCGACATCTGAAAGCAAAGATCGCCTTAGGCCTGCGCAGAGGTGAAAGGAAGTGGGTGCGCCCGGGTACACAGCTCCAGCAAGAACTGGCTGAGCTGCAGCAAAAGCCAGCAGGGAGCTATTTAAAGAGCTGGCAGGGATCTGGGTTGCGATAGGACAGGACCTGTAAGAAATTTAAGTTTCTTTCACCCCTGGGACTGCGAGTGTGGGGGAGGAAGGGAGGAGCAGATTGCCAGTCACAACCAGCCAGTGGAGTTGAACCAGTGCTAGCAACAGTGAGAAAAAATTGGCAAAGTAGTAAGTCCAACAGCATTGCTGCACCACAGTTTTCTCCTCTGTGGACTGGGGATATTGCTTTGCCCCTGCCTCGATGGGGATGAAGGGACATTGTGAAGATCCATTTATGTCCGTGAAGGGCTTTGAACCAAAGGCTTTAGAGAAATGTATGGACCACAGTGACAAAAGTACCGAGTGAAAATAGACTGAGCTTTGTTTTCCAAGACAGGGTCAGGGAGCTACATCTGCTCGGTGAGATTACATTTATTTTCGTCCTCCTAACTGAACTTTCTTTTAATGGCAAGGGAATGACAGGCCCTGAAATAGATTTCCTATGGACTCCCTCCCGAGTGGCATTGTACCCAGCGTGTCTCCCGATAACCTTTCTTCCCTGCCTGGGAACTTTATCTGCCGCGTGACATACACCCTCCCTGGACAGAAAGAGGAAATTCCACTCATTGTTCTGTTGCTGCTGGGGTCTGACTAACACACTCTATCTTCTGCCTGCTGCACCACTGTCAGGCCGGGATTGGCAGGCATTTCCTGCGGTGACAATCAGCGGCGACGTGGTGGGAGGAGTGCGTTTCATTCCGTGACTCCCAATCAGGTCCCAGCGTGAGCCAGTTCAAAGGAACAAATACTGGCTTGATGTTCCATTGTGTCCATGGCGCAGTTAACCTGAGAATTATCCCTCGCTTGATCCTTTTCTCTGCTGGCCCCTTCTCTGCTGTCCCAGCTCATGGGTTCTAGAGTCCACCAGGAGTGGGGGGGGGTTTATGATCTCTTCCCACATTGTCAATGGGAGAGGAATCCTCACTCGATGGGAAGCGTTCCCAGTGATAGAAACAGTTGAGAACTACTGTCCTATCTTATTACTGTCCACTGACATCATTCCTTCCATGGCATAGCCAGGCCATCTTGGAGCCATACTGATAAGAGTGAATGAGCTAATAAAAATAATCGTATGGACACCTGTACCTCCCAGATAGTGAGGGGTAAGGAATCAGGCACCAGACTAAGAATCAGAGACCTGAGTTTTCTTCTTGGCTCAGCCCATGATCTTGGGAGAGTGGCTTTGCCCTAGTTTGCTCATCTGTAAAATGGGGGTGGAACTTTTCTTTGTGAAGGGCTTTGAGACCTGCAGCTGCAAGGGCTGGGTAGCGCTGCTTCCGCTAGAGCCTCGTGAAGCTCTGTGCAGTCTCGCGTGCCATGCGAGTCAGGGGATGGGAGCCTCTTTGTTCAGAGGTGAAAAGTGAGGCATAGAAAGGTGAACTCACGTGCACCATGTCAAGGTCAGGAACGAGCCCAGATTTCTTGCCTGCCAATCCGGTGCTCTAACCATTACACAAGCCCATCAACAGCCGCGGGACTGGGGGTAAGGTGTGAGGGGACATGACTCCGCCCCCCCGAATGGGTGGAGCCTTGGGCAGAAGAGGCAGGGCCGAGGGCCAGAGTGTGGGCTGGGCCCTCCGCACAGCGGTGTGGTCCTCCCAATGTGTTTCAAAGGGGCCCAGAGCTCCTGGCCACCACCAGTGCCACAGTAACAGTGGTGCTGGCCAAGAGCTCCAGGCCCCTTCAAAAGGCCAAGAGCTCACGGCCCCCTGTGCAATTGCCCTCTTCGCCCTACCCCCACCCCTCCTTCATCGGCAGGCCTGCTCGTACATCGCCAAGCAAATGGGGGTCAGGTGAAAGGCCAGCTGGGGAAAGCAAGCCCCAACCTCTCCCCCTTCCACCCGAGGCCACGCCCGCTCCCAGCCTAGTCCTTCCAGGCCACGTGCAGAGCTGCAGCTGCCGAGCCGCGGCCCCATCCCTCCCTGGTGGTGGGGGAAACTGGACTACTGAGCAGTGGCAGTCGTGGAAAGCCAGGTTGCCTTCCCGGGTGGCCGGGACCAGGTTGCTACACCGCCGCCCCAGCCTTCCCCACCGCCAGCCCCAGCCTTAGGCGGTGGTCATGTAGGCAATTTTGGGAAGGCTCATTACCAACTGCCCATGCCCAAGCAGGTAAGGAAGGGTAAGTAGGAAAAGCCTCACAAGAAGCTAAAAACTCGTTCATCCTTCATGAGTGCTCTGACACCTTGGGAGAGGCAGGGACATTTTCTCACACCCAGCACGTCCGCGCGGGACTCTGGAAGAACTCCATGAGCCCAAGAGGAGGTGGTTAACAGGCTCCACTTGGCCAAGGCCAAGGGAGGTTCTTTGTTCTGGTATGGAAACGGCACTACTGGCAATGCAGGAAGGAAACTAGTAGAAAAGAAAATATAGGCTAAAAACCATCCTGACCCTGAGATCTGTGACCTTTTACTGACATAATGATTCAGAGGAGCCCTCAGTCATGAACAAGGACCCCCATTGTGCTTGGTGCTGTACAGAGGATGAAGAGAGGCCGTTCTTACTAGTGACAGATGACAGAACAAGGAGCAATGGTCTCAAGTCGCAGTGGGGGAGGTCGAGGTTGGATACTAGGAAAAACTATTTCACTAGGAGGGTGGTGAAGCACTGGAATGGTTCCCTAGGGTGGTGGTAGAATCTCCATCCCTGGAGGTTTTTAAGTCCCAACTTGACAAATCCCTGGCTGGGATGATTTAGTTGGGGTTGGTCCTGCTTTAGGCAGGGGGTTGGACTCGATGACCTCCCGAGGTAGCTTCCAGCCCTAGGATTCTCTGATTCTATGAACCTCAGAGGAAAAAACAGTTCCTACTGAAAATAGCTCCTGGAATGCCATGTGTCTTGTGGGATAGACTTCTAAGTGCAGTGAAGGGAGCTCCGTGCCTCTGAGATCTTTCAAAGGGGTCTGGAGAACACATAGTAGGGAACTAGATGGCACTGGAGTTGGAGTGGAATTAGATAGAGCCTAAGGAATCATTTCCAGCCCTCCCGACCCAAACCAGCAATGGGATTCTTTCCATTTACTTTACTGGGATTTGGCTCAGGTCTTAGTTCCAGGGGTTCGAGAGAATTCTTCCCTTTGTTCCAAGGGAAATAGAATCTTCTTTGTTTTAATTCAGAAGGGATCTTTGTGGTTGTCTCCTGCTGGGGACAGAGCAGTGCAGCTCCTCACTCCTCGGGCCTGGAATGCTTTCCTCTCAGGGGATGCCGCACAAGTGGTAGCAGTATGGGAAGCTTATAGATGCTAAACTAAGCTACAGTGAGTAAGGAAAGGACATGAGTGACAAGAGGGCCCAGAGTTTAGGGGGCTGAAGGATCTGGGTGCAAGTCCTTGCTCTACCAAAGATTTCCTGTGTGATGTCGAGCATTTCTCTTTGCCTCTCTGGGCCTCAGTTCCCCCTGTGTAAAATGGGGATAATAACACCTTTCCTAGTTCCCAGCGGGGTGAAGAGGATGCAGGCAGTGAGGTATCAGATACTATGGTGGTGAGTGCCAAATAATTCCCTAATTGATGGTAAAGATGACGCTTTTCCATCACAATGCAGACATGAAGCTAGACCATCTCAACTGTGACACTTAATAGGTTGCAAAACTGAACCACCATCAAAGCACTGGGCAATCAGTACCATGCAAGTGCTAAAGGAGGGGAGAGAGAGACCCAGACAGCAGTCAAACTCAGTATGCTGTCTTTTATGACATTTTATTTTAATAACTTACGCTGAGCTCCACACTCCTGCATCTGGAGGCACAACATTAAAAACAAACATCTCTTTCGATTCACACGCAATGGGTGAGTGGAGGACAGGAGACAATGTACAATTGAAAGGCTGGTCAGTCTTCAGACTTAGGAGGACTGACTAATCTTCAAACCTTGTATGGAAATCAGCGAATTGTTCCTCACAATACCCCTGTAAGGTAGATGAGGCCTAACATCCCATATTATGGGTGGAGCCCCCAAGGCATGCATTAAAGTGATTTGTCCAACTCCAAAGAAAGAGTTGCTATGAGAGATAGGATTGGAACATGAGAATTCCTGGCTCCCTCCTTATGCCCAGATCCTTACACTACACTCCATCTCGCTCATTTGCAAAATAACTCTCACTATGATTATTGTAATTTTGTCGGCCTAATTCTCCTTTTCCTTTCAAACAGTTCAGATCCTTCAGCATGTAGAAGGGAGGGAGCAATATATTTCATAGAACCAACTTCTGTGAGTGAAAGAGACAAGAAGATGGTCCAGTGAAAGATACCACCTCACCCACCTTGTCTCTCTAATATCCTCAGACCAATGGGGCTACAACACTGCAAACAGCATGTAGAAGTATTATTCGTATCATCAATGTGCTCAACATGGGCTTGTATGATTAAACTGATGGGGAAAAGCCCCAAGATCACCCCTTCCTCTTTCGTCCATCAACTGAACACTCCACAATAGAGGTCAGTTAAAAAAAAACAGGGAGAGCACAGTGAAAAACTCACAAAATGTTGGCTGAAACTTCCCATTGGTGTTTCAAACATCACTGAAAAATCAAAATTAGAAAAATGTTGACCAGCTATGGTCAATCAGCTTTGCATGCCTGATTGTTATTTCCTGAAAGCTCAGTTTCTCATGCATGTGAATGTTTTTCTTGCATAAATGAGGCATACAACTTTATCCAAAGCCCACTGAAGTCACTAGAGGAGTCTTTCAGTTGACTAATTTATTTCTTTATTATCCAATTGGTTTCAGCCTTATTAATTTTGAATGTCTCTGCATTCTTATTGCTATTGTTGTAGGTGAAAACCTATCACAGTTCAGAAATAATTTTTTTTGTTTGTATTTTAAAGCATCTTTTTTCTTTAAAAGATACATCTACAACTCGTCAAAAATGCACTAGAACACTTTTCCATCAGAAAATGCTGATTCTAAGGAATCAATACATTCTCCATGAACATGTTAATTCCATCAAACCATTTTTCCAGCCCACCCAATCTCCTCCTCCCAGAATCCCTGGGCAGCTGCCTCATGGGGCCACCTGAACAAGAAGGAAGGAAGGAAGATTAAATTTTCAAACAGACTATGTCCAGTTTTCAAAAGTGACAGTCTTTGAAAAATCAGAGGGAGGTACAATCTAGAGCCCAGTATTTAAGCACCTTCTATTTATTTCAATTATGTAAGTGGGGTTTAGGTTCCTAAGTCACTTAGGATATGACTACACTGCAGCTGGGAGGTGTATTTCCCAGCTCGGGTATATGTACATGTATTAGTTCTCTTTGAATAATCCCACCAGCCCAAGTATGTACATAGGATATCAGGTGGGATTGTAGGAGTTTTTTATTATTTTTTACCTGTGATCTCTTCTTTTCACATTCATCCCTAAAACTTCTCCTCTTCAGCACTAGTGAAGCACTCTGTGTCTCTTCTTTTAAGACGTGTTGTCAGACTTCCTTATGGCTTAAATGTCTTTGGGAACTTAATTAGATGAGTTGGACATTCCATTTTAGCAGCTTAAATGAACATCTCAGTACAAAAAATATACATTCTATGAAAAAAATATACATAGTGCAGTTCGATAGCATCCTGAAGATCACTGGTGTGGTTGTCTGCTTTGATTTAATTCTTTTGAGAAATCAGGAGCTATTTTTGTGTCAAAACAGCCCTGTTCCTTATTGGGCTTCTCAGTATTGAGTTTGTGTTACATTAAAAATACCCCAATGTCATGAGCATACAGAACTACATTTTGGTGTCACTGGTTTCATTGACTTCTGATAGAATGAAGCCAGGATTGTCGTAACCTCTTTTTGCCTTGGCTTTAGCATCTTTCTCATTGTACAGGCAAAAGGCACAGTGAGGGGTCTCTACTTCCACTGTCTTGCTGAAGTTGTGAAAGTCCACTCTATACTTCCCTTCCTTGGTCTTGGACACAATGGGAGCAAAGCGGTAGCCCCAGAGCACCTCCTCTGGGATATAGGATGTCCTGACCTGACAGGTAGCACTTGTGGCTTCCACTGTGCCATCTAAAAATACCACCAGTTCAAAGTCCTGCTGCTGGATGGTTTCTACTGACATGTGGAAGAACGGGCTGCTCTTATCGATGATGTGGTAAATAGTCAAGGGGGAGATGAAGAAGAGGTTCTCATTGCCAGCATCCACCACAAATTCTATGTTGACCTGGTCCAAGATAATCGTCTCTCCTTCTGGAGTGATCGTGGTCTTCAGAAGCTTCCCATAGATGTGGCTTCCAATCAGTAGGCTCTTCCTGAGGTTGGCCACTCGGATGAGGAGACACAGCTTCCCACCTCGTTTGCTAATGACAGCATTGTTGCTGAAGGTGATGGTCTTAGCCCGTTTCTTGGACCGAGAAATCTTGGCCAAGATAGCACCACACATGAAAGAGTTGATGATGACCCCAAGGATAGACTGGAAGATCAGTAGGAAAATGGCAGTTGCACACTGTTCTGTGACACACCTGAAGCCATAGCCGATGGTAACCTGGGTTTCCAGGGAGAACAGGAAAGCAGAGGTCAAGCCGTTTATGTTCTCCACACAAGGGGTATGATTTATGGAAGGACTGAATTCAGGAAGGTCATTATGTAAATATGCCACGACGTACCAAAGGAGACCAAATAGAAACCAACTTCCTAAGAATGCTGAGATGAAGATAGTCATTTTGTATCTCCATCTGAGGTCCAGGACAGTAGTCCATATGTCAACCAAGAAGACAAATCGTGACTGTTCTTCCACATTCCCAAACTCTATGTTACACCTTCCATCTTTAGATACCAGCCTTGCTCTTCGGCGACTGCGTTCCATCAGATGGCTGGCAAAGCGCTTCCGGAAGTATTTGAACATTCCCTCTATCAAGAAAGTAGTCTGGACAAAGAACAAAATTTAATAAACATTATGGCAAGTAACTGTTTTATTCACTGTTGGAGAGAGAGGAATGATTCCAGTACAAGTCTTAAGATGTTGACTTGCTTAGGAAAAGTTATGACGTTAGCACAATGAACCTTGGCTATTTGGGAAGGATTCCAATTCAAACGAAATAAAAATGTTCCTGCCCCAAGGAGTATTCCAGTGAAAAATAATAATAGTTGTTTGCTCAATGAGTTTTGCAAATATGAATGAATTAAACCTCATAACCCCCCGTGAAGCAGCTAAGTAGTAGCTCTCAGATGAAAAAGCTTAAGGTTCAGCAGAATTAGATGGTTTTCCAAGGTCACACAATGACCATGATTTTCAGAAATAACTAGTGAGTTTAGGTGCCCAACTCAAGAAATCTTAAAGGGGCCTGGTGTTCAGAAACTGAAAAGTTTGAGTATGGGGATTTTCATTTAGCTGCTGAAAAGATAGAGGGACCGGTTTTAGCAATTTTGTGTCTTTTACGTATCAGCATTAGAAGGGGAGGAAATGTGAAAGGGATAATGAACAGTGGGAGGGTAGGGGGAAAGATGGAGAAGGCAATGTGAGATCTGAATTTTCGTATAGTTATTGTTAATATGCCCATTGCTCTCCTACCTGAGAGCAAATCTCAGATCCAGCTTCAGGTTTCAAATTCTCCCACAGTCCAAGGGTGGCTGGAATTTGGGTTTTGGTTCAGGCCCATCATTAAGAAGAAATGACAACACTGGTAGGGAATGGGGGATTTTTGCCTTCCCAAGAGGTATTGCTAAAAATAAAAAGCCAGATTCTGGCCTCCTTCCTCTGTCTCTGTGCTCACTTGGTGCCCTGTGACTGGCAGCGCTAATAAGAGGGACAGTCCAGGGTTGCCACCTCTCCCAGACCGGATGGACCGGACGCCATTGCTACAAATGGCATCCAGTCTGGACAGTTGGCAGCCCTAGAGAGACATGAAATATGTAAGTCATTGATGGGAAAACAGCAAAGATGGGTTCAAACTGCAAAATTGGGGTCTGTGTTTGGAATTTCTCCAGGACTAGATGTGGGTTTTGATTCAGCCCCATTACTTGTCACAAAATCCATATGCTGCTCTGGGTTCAGATTTCGAACCGCTCCAAAATTCAAGGATGTTCTGATTCAGGGGTTTGATTTAGCTTGATGCCAAAAGACTTATCTGATCTGGAAATCAAGTAGTTCCCTAGACAAAGGACATATTCGACTTACAGGTAAGCCTAACCCACTGTGGGAGGGCACAGTATGTACATGTACTCAGCCTTTGTTGGAGCACAATCTTCATATATGGCCACGTTTTATTTCACGCTCTACTCATGTTTCCTGGAGTCAAAGAATTTCCACTTAACAAAAAACTAAAATAAATTAACATCAAAAAGTGAGGCCTCAAGGGAAATGCTCTCACTGGTGATTCATTGGCTGTTCCAAGTTTAACTTCACTGCATCTCTTGAGAACAGTGGGTCCCCCACCGTGTGGTTTTTTGAGGGCTGAGCCTGCATGGCTGACCATTTGTTCCACAATAGCAGGAATGGGGCAGATCAGACTCAGGCCTGAGGGGCATTGACAGAGCCTAGGGCTGGAACAACTGCACAGTGAAGCAAGCCAGCAGAGGTGCGCTTAGGTAAAGCTTTGTGTTCTACATTGTTCTACCTCCCTCACCATCACTGGCATCAAATCACAGACCCCCAACAGAAGATGACACTAACCCCTCCCCGGAAAACCATTGGAGTCTGAGCTGTTGTGATGGGGTGAGAGTCCCACACTAGCCCTGCAAAAGCGGGGTGGGGCCAGATGGGCCCAATCAGCTATTTAGCCTGCAAACAAGGGAGTTTTGGGCTGGAGGCAGCTAATTAGAGAACAGGCTCACCGGTGCAGAAAGTGACAGAGCCTATAAAGTAGATCACAGATTAAATAGCTACTGATGGGAGACAGTGCCTTGCGTTCTTTTAACAGAAAGTCGAAAGAATGGAGGGGTTTTTCTGACAGTGGTAAACCTCTTTCTACAAGGAAGAAGCCTTTTTCCGAAAGAGCTCTTTCTGAAAAAGGTGTGTATGGATGGGGAAGAGGGAGTTTTTTTTCAAAAGAAGAAGCCTCCAGGAAAAAGCACAGGTGCCATAGTGGCCACTCCATCCATAGTAATCACAATTTAAATGCGAGATAGGGTACAATCAATGTGGAAGCTATCTTTCGAAAAAGCACATTGCTTTTTCAATGAGCTTTTGCTGTGTGGAAGCTCTCTTCCGGAAAAGCTTCTTCCAAAAGAACCCTGCAGTCTAGACGTAGCCTGGGAAGAGGGAGAAGTGTTTGGGTGGGATTGATGGGGGAATGTTCCAGGCAGAGAAAAGAAAGACGCATTTGGGGGGATTGATGGGGAAGGTTCCAGAAAGGGAAGAGGGAGAAGTGTTTGTGGGGGTTGCTGAGGAAGGTCCCAGGCAGAGAAGAGGGAGAAGCCTGTGGAGGGAAGGTTCCTGGGGAAGGTTCCAGGTAGGGAAGAGGGAGAAGCGTTTTGGGTGAGTGTTGCTGGGGAAGGTTCCAGGCAGGAAAGAGGGAGAAGTGCTTGGTGGGTGTGTTACTGGGGCATGTTCCAGGCAGGGAAGAGGGAGAAGAGTTTGGGGGGGGGCATGGCTGGGAAAGTTTCCAGGCAGGCAGCTGTCACTCCCTGGGAAGAGGGTTCTTGGAGCCAGGGCACTCCAAGGCTGAAGGGGAACCAGGTGTGGTAGGCAGCAGTCCAGGGAGAGAGCACTGAGGGCTGGCAGAGGAAAGCCCAGTGCTGCTGAGCTGAGGGGCCTGGACTGGAATCTGGAGCAGAGGACAGCCTGGCTTCCCCTCCCAGCCACTGAGGGAATGTCTCTGGGGCAGCGAATGGGCAGACTGCCTAGGACAGACCCCTGGATACCGAGTGACAGGCTCAGTCACAACAGACCCACTGAGGGTGCTGGAGTGAGAGGAGCTGCAGACCTGGGTCAGAGTGGCAGCATGCAAACTGCCCATGAGGGTATTGGCCTCAAGAACTAATTCCCACCATAACCACGAGGAGGCACCGGATGGCAGTTGAGCAGAGCACTCTGGGACAGCTGTCTGCACCTCCGATCTCTGTCGGGGGACAAAATGGCTGAAGCTCACACTTCAGCTTCCGAACACTCAGTCTTGTTGTCTCTGAACCATCTGCTATCAGAGGAGCGGGAGCAGCTCTTTAATTAAATGGTTGAGGAGGGAGAGACACCTCAGACTGTTGTACTAGGTCTCTCTCTTCCGGTGTGGCGGTTTGGAGAGGACTGGATCTCAGAAAGATCCTTATGTATGACATTATTTCAGTGCTTACTCTGTGCTTCTTCTCTCTGCCCCCTCCCCGCAACTAGCCATGTTATCTACCTAAGTGAGCAACTGCTCCCAAGCTCTCAGCTCAACAAGTCACGCAGGGTATTGGCGAGCATAACACAGAGGACGGATGGTGCTCTGCAAGCCAGGCTGGGTAATGTCTAAATGTTCATTAAACCACATGCTTTCTGGGTGTGGTACGGTCCCATGTAGAGGCACTGAGCTTATGCAGTAGAGGCTCATACACTAAGCACCAGGTGTCCTAAGTTTTGATTCCATGCACAGACATCCAGGATCCATCCATGTTACATACACACATCTACATCCATGTGCTTTGTGCTCCAAGTAGGAGGAATGAGGGTGGAACTAGAGCTGTTCCAGCGCCCCTGATCATGGATGGCTTTTCCTGAGCATTCTGCCAGCTAGAAGACAGTTGCACTTAATGCTGCTTTGGTAGCATATTTTGAGATATTTCCTCTAGGAGCCATAACTTGGCCATTTTATGTATACCTGGGCTTGCACTAAGGTCTGTCTGCAGTGCAATGGTGGGGTGAGCTTGGCCCTCCAGCACTGGAGCTGTGGGCCCATCAGCATGGGCTGGACGAGCCCTGGGTAATTACTCAAATTAAAGCTAGCTGAGAAATGTCTTCATGAGATACAATAACCAGCCCTGGTTGTCCCATCCCTCCCCAACTGGCAATGTAGACAGAACCTTAGTTCAGGGGCATGGAACCTTTTTTGAGTTGGGAGCCACTGACCCACAGAAAAATCAGTCAGGGGCTGCACACAAATGAGAAGCAAAACAAAACAAACACTCCCTGATGTGACCCCTGACAGAGGAGAAAGACACCAGAGGCGAGGGGGGTCCAGTCTAGTAGATTTTGTGTGCTCCAATGGTGGGGGTGCTGGAGTGCCAGCATAGGCTCCCCAATGCTGGGAGGGGGCCCTGAGTCTCGGGGGCTGGATCCAGGCAAACTGGGGGCTGCATCCAGCTCCTGGGCCTTAAGTTCCCTGCCCCTGCCTTAGTTGTTTTGTGCCTCAGTTCCCCATCTGTGAAACAGTGGTGCCCTACCTCACAGAAGGGTGAGGGAAGTTAAATGTATCAGAGCATGAGGTGCTGAGGTAACAGTGAGGGCTGCCTTGCATAGACTAAACAACAAGGAAGGGGAGAACACATTAAAGAAAACCAAAGATGAAAAAATACAAATCAGTGCAAAGCTAGCCACAAAAGACATCATCTGCAGCCTTTGCTCCTATCCCCGCCCCCTGAGGTCAGACGCGCCGCTGTGTCTCACGCGGCTGCATTCTTTCTATGGATGCCTCTCTGTTCCTGTTAAAACAGGAACAGAACTAAGGTCACTTCGGTCCTAAAGTTGCTTTTCACCGTTTGAAATGTCTGCTGCTGAATTAATTGGCTGGGGAAGGTACCAAAACAGGTTAAATTTTAAGCAGACTTCAGCTGGGGAAGAGGAAACAAGGTCACTTTCCAAGTTCTCCAGTTTTATTTTCCTTGGATGTTTTGAATGTGTTCATGTGAAAATACAGTGTAACCCAGTGGCACTGAGAAGGGAGAGTGAAGTCTGCTCTATAGCCTTTTCTAAGAGTCAGCTGCCTTTTAGCTGCTACAGTAGAGGCTTGTGGCTTTAGCCACTGAGGTCCTAGGTTCAAGCTCAGCTGGCAATGACTTGGGTCCATTGGAGTAACAACAGCTTGAACAAAAAGAAAACATTCCTGTGTAACAGACCAGTCCTGGGACTTTCCCAGTATTTAAGTCTTTTTTTTTTTTTGCTGTTCTTCCTCTATTGTCTTCTGCCCAGTAACCTGTGCCTTGAAATCTCATTACAATCCCCCATCTCTGGCTCTTGTTTGCATTAACACTGTGCTATGGCATTGTGCTTGCAGATGTCCATTAATCAACACACAGTGGGTTTGCATTGGCTTTACATACTCACATTGTATGGCTGAGCCATACCACACCTAGTTAAAAGATGTGGTTCTTTAACTCCAGTGGTACAAGTCTGTAATGAAGCTCCTGGGTTTAGATCCTTTGCCTGAGTCCTAAATTCATACACATTCCCATAAGATTGTTTTGCAAGTCTAGCTCAAGCAATTCCAAGTAGATCAAACAGCTGGAAGAATTACACCTTCTCTAGTGAAGGTTATAAAGGAATTCACCCTTCAACAAACCTTTTCACTCCCACACACAACTTACGAGCACTGATTGGTTTCATCAAGAGCTAATGTTCCCTTCTCTATAAGCACATTGCAAGTATATGTCATAGTTCATCCAGAGAAGCTTATGTAAAGCATGTTGTATAATATACAGTGTTTTCAAAGTCCCTTTGGTTTAAATCAGCACAGGAACCCAAGTCTGTCTTAGCTAATATTGGCCAGAGCATATTTACTGCTTGGGCAGATGGTGTGGAAATATCGCTGTCTTTCACATTGCATGTGAAGTCCTTCTGTTGCTCTAATAGGTAAAGTTTCTGTCTGTTCCCAGGGCATAAAAAGCTCATGGAAGATGCGCTGCATCACCTGGCTTCTTAAAAAGTGGAGCATTTAAAAATACAAACCCCATCACCCTATATCATATACACATATATATATATAGACAACTCGGTTAGTTTACTGTGTAACCCACACACCTAGGCTATGTCTACACTACAGGCTTCTTGTGCAACAAGCTTTCTGTGGAAGAAATCTTACATAGACTAAACAACAAGAAAGGGAAAAACACATTATAGAAAACCAAAGATGAAAGAATACAAATCAGTGCAAAGCTGGCCACAAAAGGCATCATCTTCTGCAAAAACTTCTTGCGCAAGAAACAAAAGACAGGACTTGCACAAGAGAGCATCCACACTGCAAAGCGCATTGAAAAAGCGATGCACTTTTGCGAAAGAGAGCGTCCAGACTGCATAGATGCTCTCTCGAACGGAAACTCTG
This sequence comes from Pelochelys cantorii, assembly GCA_032595735.1. Classification (NCBI taxonomy): domain Eukaryota; kingdom Metazoa; phylum Chordata; order Testudines; family Trionychidae; genus Pelochelys; species Pelochelys cantorii. Next base: position 12,283,573 of record CM064352.1, read on the forward strand.
ATTGCTATTTACAGAATGGCCACCAGGGCACCTGGACATTTTTCAATTGCCTCTTTTTGCACAAAAAACCCTTATTCCCTGTCCACACACACCTTTTTGCACAAGAGCTCTTGCACAAAAAGGAGTTATTCTTCATAGAATGAGGAATACCTACACCAGAAAAACCCCTCTGTTCTTTCGTTTTACTTGCGCAAAAACGCACTTGAGGTGTGTATACTCTGCAAGTTTTTGCGCAAAAACAGCTGTAGTATAGACCTAGCCCTAGTGTCTGCAAGGAACCAGAAAAAGCCACAGCTGGGCTCCAGTTTCATGTTTCACTTCACTGGTGTCATAAGCAGAAATCTTTATATTTCTATGAACTATGGCTCCTGATCTCTGGATTAATTGCCCACCTCTCCTAGCCTCCCCCAATCCAGGATCTCTGACTAATACCCAGAATGGTATGGCTTTCTTCTAACCCTTTGTTACTTGTACACCTATTCCCTCCCCCTTTTCCCCTGAAGCAAGCAGGTAAAAATGGTCTGATGTTGCATCCTAGCTGGAGTTCTTCAATGTGCCCAGAAAGAACTGAATGTTCCTTCCCTTGTTTATTTTTTAACTGTTGTTTTTGATTTGAGGTTGGGCTGGCACTTTAATTGTTTTCTGGGTAAATCCTCTGTATAGCATTGTGTGCAGAGCATGCTAATTCAAGGAAATCTGACCCCTGTGCAGCAATTTAGTGGAGTCACACCTGAAAAAGGGGGAAAGATTTTGGTGCTAATAAGTTTGGTTCAGCTCTTAGAAGGGAAACATGTAGCCCTTTGGATGGGTCCTGCCATTCTGTCTCACACTGAGTATTACCATACCCATACCCCAGGGTTTCAACTTCATCCAAGCTACGTCTAGACTACGGGCTTCTTTCAGAAGAAGCTTTTTTCGGAAGAGATCTTCCAAAAAAACTTCTTCTGAAAGAGAGCATTCACACTGCAAAAGCGCATTGAAAAATGGATCTGCTTTTTCGAAAGAGAGCATCCAGACTGATTGGATGCTCTCTGGCATGTAAGCTGTGATTGCTATGGATGGAGTGGCCACTAGGGCACCTGTGTTTTTTCCTCTTTCCTCTTCTTCTGAAAGAACTCCCTCTTCCCCATCCACACAAGTCGTTTTGCGAAAGAGCTCTTTTGCAAAAAGGCTTCTTCCTCATAGAATGAGGATTACCAATGCCGGAAAACCCCCTCTGTTCTTTCAATTTTCTTGAGGAAGAATGCAATTGCAGTATAGATGATCCTCAAGTTTTGTCCGGAAAACGGCTGTTTTTCTGACAAAACTCTGTAGACATATCCTCCAGAGAAGTGTATTATTCCATCAGAGCAAGGATAGTAAAATCTAGCCCTTAGGGGAGAGATCCAAAATGGACAACAAAACTGTACCTGAGGTTCTTGGCAAAACACCCCTTTGAGAGAGGCTGCAAGGATGTTCTAGTAAGTTTAGGGAGAAGTTCAGAGATTGTTTTGTACAACTTTGGTCTTACCTTTCAAAAAAGATGAGTTTTTTTGCTCCTCTGTCTATTGTTTTCCTTTGCTGAATATGCTCTGAACAAACTATGCCAGATATCCATGTCCTAATTCCTCCCAAAAACCTTTTTATTAAAAAATGCTCATGAGATTCAGAAGTAGAACTAGTTGTGCATTGTCTACCAGCTGCTGTTGCCAGGGAGTAAATGCTAGATGGCTGTGAGACTCTTGCAAGGTTTGGCACGTTTGCCCTTGGCTTACTATTCAGGGAAGCCTCAGAATTTGCCTGTTACATCTCCCCAGCTCCATTTGCTGCTTAGATCACAGGTTTTACAAGTGTGTCAGGGCCAGAGCCTGCCCAAGCTACAGGCTGACTGGGCTACTGCCCGGGGTGCCCCATTGTAGGGGGCGCCACGCAGGGCTGCCGGACCAGGCTGGGGTGGGGCCGCGCATGGGCAGGGCACCTGGGGCCCAGGGACGCCGCGGGACCATGCATGCACCGCACTCCCGGGGGCGGCGCTGTGCTTCCGGGGCCCAGGGCGCACGAATGGCTCGGGCCAGCCCTGGTCAGGGTTACCACAATAAGGTGGCCCTGTCCTAAAACAAATACAAGTATAGTAAGAATATAAATAATGAGTAATATATCTTGTCTGAAGTTACCATTACAGATGTGTTCTAATAAAAACCTGCAACCTGGACCTTCCACACTCCCTATTTCACTAGGAGGGTAGGGAAGCACTGGAATGAGTTACCTAGAGAGGGAGTGGAATCTCCATCCCTAGAGGTTTTTAAGTCCTGGCTTGCCAAAGCCCTGGCTGGGATGATTTAGTTGGGGTTGGTCCTGCTTTGGGCAGGGAGCTAGACTCGATGACTCCTGAGGTCTCTTCCAGCCCTAGGAGTCTATGATATGGGACCCCACTGAGTACTACATGGACATATGGAGCATGTCTTGAAAACCTGTGCATTTTGGAAGAGCTGCTGTCTCCTGTTCCAGTCATGCTCCCTGCCATGCCCAAGGGACCCGACAGAAAGCTTGCTGGAGTGCCAGCTCAGCAGCAGCAGCAGCACCACTGGGCATTTGTTCTGCCCCCCCCCCCTACACACACACACACACACACAGCATTGGAGCAAAGGCATTACCTCCTTAGTACTGGCTAGTTCTGCTTGGGCCATGTGATCTTCCGTTCAGCTCAGCGTGCTACTCCAGGAGAATCCCGGCCTGGGCGATTACAGTCTGCCAGCCTAAATCCCCCCTGAAGCGTCAGATGAATCCACTACTGCTCTTTATTCCCCACCCCCACCCCATGCTCTCCCTGTGCTAAGTCACGTTGCAGTGAGGTATTGAGGAGCTGCCCCTTTCCATTCCAGAGATGGGTGGGTGAAGTGATTCGTATAAGAAGCTTTCATATTGATTTGTGAAGCAGCCTCCTGGATGAAACAGCTGCTAAAAATATACAGCAGGTACCTCTAACCATCAGAAACCTGTGATCTGGTCATCTGTGGCTGTTCAATGGGAAGGACAGAGGCCTGGAAGCCATGGCAGTTCTTCCACTAACTTATTGCATGTCCTGAGGCAAGTCACTTAAACTATTCTGTGCCTCAGTTTTTTCAGTAGAAACAGGGATTAAAATACTTTCCTACCTAATTTGGGATGTTGGGAGGCTGGGCTGACTAAGGTTTGTGAAGTATTCTGAGATCCAGGGATGAAAGTGTATATTAAAGTTCAAAATGCCTTTAGCCTCAATCAAGCAGAAATTACTGTAAATTCATGCATGTGCTTTTTGTGAGAGGTTTTAAAAAGAAGCACAGCTGTGAGATTCCAACTTTCTTCTTACATTATTTAAAACTGGTACCTAGATGCCTCATTGTATGAGGCCTAAAACATATATATGGTAAGAGTCAGTCAGTGCTCCATGAAGTGCACAATCTAAATAGGTGAGCCAAAAAAAAAAAAAAGATGGGAGAAATATATTTTTATTTTACAGATGGGGAACTGAAGCTCACAGTGGTTAAATGATTTGCCCAATGTCCTACAGGAAGTGTGTGGCAAAGCTTGGAACCCAGATGTCCTACATCCCAGCCTAGTACTTATTAGATCATCATTCCTTGCTATTTACCTGTATACCAACTTTAAAAAACCATGCTGTTTTGCTTCCCTGATTTCTCTGCTGCTGAGCAACATGCCCAGAGCAATGTTCCTCTAATCCAGCGGTCTCCAACCTTTTTAAGCACAAGATCACTTTTTGAACTTAAGTGCAAGCCAAGATCTACCTCAAACCCAAATAGCCTCACTCCACCTCTCTCTGAGGCCCCGCCCCTGCTCACTCCATCCTCCCTTCCTCCTCCATCCTCACTCACTATGGGGCAGAGGGTTGGGGTACAGGTTCTGGTTGTGGGTTAAGGGATTTACATTGTGAGGGGCTCTGAGCTAAGCTTGGGGCGGGCAGTTGGGCTGCAGGAGGGGGTTCTAGGTGCAGGCTCTGGGAAAATGTTTTTGGATGCAGGGGGGCTCAGGGCTCAGGCAAGGGTTTGAGGTATAGGAGAAGGTTCATGACTTGGGTAGGGGGTTCAGGATATGGACTCCAGCTGGGCACTGCTTACCTCACATGGCTCCTGGGTGATGGTGCAATGGGGCTAAGGCAAGCTCTCCCCTGTCCTAGCCCTGCACCACTCCCAAAAGCAGGCAACAAACTTGCTCCATACCTAGTCCTGTTGTGCCCCGTCTCTGCTCTGTGGAGATAGGATACAGGGTGGGAGAAGAGGACACCTTGACATCAGCACCCCTCCTCTCTCTCCTCTGCCCTGCCCAGCAAGCAGGAGACTCCTGGGGGAACAGCTCCAAAGGAAAGGGCTGGAGATGCGCAGCAGTGGGAGCAGCTGAAGTGCTGGCACTTGATAGCCTCTTGGCCAAACCAGTCAAGATCACTTGTCAGAGGCTCCAAGATCTACCAGTAGATCCTGATCTACTGGTTGGTGACCACTACTCTAATCTTTTCCATTCATGTATGGATTTTTTTTCATTCCTGTGTGGAATAATTTTATGTACGTGCAAATGTACACCACCAGTAGAAACAAAACCTAGCTGTGGGCAGTCTGCTAATCAACTGGGTGGCCTTAGGATCTCTCCTGAGCAGCCACACAAGCATACAGCTTACAAGGAACAGTGGCCCAGAGCGTATTGGCTAAGAACACAGGCTCTAGCAGGAGAAATAATCCTTTAGGAAGGCTGCTAATTCATTCACAAGAAAGCGGCCAAATGGATACATGCAAAAAGAAATGTCCTAGAAATGGGGATTCCAGTGAATAATGCTTTCTGAAAGGCTAGGAATGCTTACTCAGAGTCTCAGAGATTAAAATGCATAGATGCAGATGTATAAATAAATGTTGTACAGCAGCAAGACTATTACAGTGATTAGTAATGAATATTGCTGCTCTTAATACTGCAGATTCCATGTCTGCATTCATTTGGAGTGTCGGCTTAATGTCTGGAACCAAATGGGCAGAATTTAACATTTCTCTTAGCTGCAGACAACTCCAGAGCTAGAGGCAATTTATAGATAGTGGTGTTCCTTTCTCCTCTACATCCCTCGGGGGAAGAGAGATGTGTGTGGACTCTGAGAGATGGCTGGTCCTTCATCCACTTTCTGCCACTTAATGGCTCTGTCAGGACAAAAACATTTGCTAGTATTCTTTAGTAATGATGGTGTCCTTGCCGATAAAGGGGTTTCATTATTGTGATTACGCATGAGGCTAAATTAATTCCCAGCTACCCTGGAGTCCATATGAGTTGCCTTTTGCTGCATCCTTTATCAGTTCAGAAACACAAAAGAACTGGCAAAAGAGGATACATTAAAACAAATGTTCTCAAAGTGTGAGATACAGTGACCAGAGTGCTTCAGTTTAATTGACTAGATATTTTTTCTGGAAGTGCTGCAGCCTGAGGTGATCCATCATGCACTCACTTGCTGAACTGAAGTGTCTCTTCTGAGGCTGGCCGAACATTTTCCATCTAAACTTTTTTAGCAGAAATTTGGGGCGGGGGGGGGGGTTAACTAAACACCTTTTTCACAAACTGCTGGCTGTCTTTGGCAAATGTCAAAATTTCATTGAAAAACCAAATGCCTGAAAACAAAATATTTTAGCCAGAATGTTTGATTCTGATAGCCTACCTACCATGATGCCTCCTGGGAGCAGATTTTTTCATGCCCCTATTCTCCTCCATGATCTGGGCTCTCCAACTGGGTTACACCTCCCATGATGCACCTGGCCCAAGACTCCGATGATGGAAGGCTGTGGTGCATCATGACAGATGGGTCCACTAGGGAGCCTGGGTTATACAGAATGAGAATACGGGACACCTGAACTATAACTCCCAGGAAGCACTATGTCAGTATTTTCAGATACAAATATTTTTTTTTCCGAAAAGTCACTTTTCCTTTCTTTTCACTGAACTTTTCTGTGGGTGTGGGGGGGGGGGAGAGGGAAGCACCTTTTCTAACAATCTCTAGTCTCCTCATCTCCCTGTTGCCAGGAAAAGGCACCGCAGCCAAGATGAAGAGGTGGGGGAAAGACTTTGAAATTGGAGAACTCTCCCCCGTGTGACTGAGAACAGAAGTCACAAATAACCCAAGAATGCCCTGAGAAGTCGGGAGAGGGGGATGGGTCATCACAGCCCACACAAAATGCTAATGATTAAAGTCAGGAGAGAAATGGACAAAGTGCAGGTCACATGCTTCTCCCTTTTTAAAACCTCCTCTGGAGTATTAAGAGTGAATCATTAATCCAAAAGTCATAGGACTTGCGCTACATGGCTATAAAATGACAGACATGCAGGACCCTACAAGGGAGGTGGGTTCCAGAGCTCAAACACCTTACAGTACAATTTTACAGCCCCACAGCCTGAGCCTGACAAGTCTGAATCAGCTGACATGGGCCAGTTTAATTGCTGTGTACACATACCCTGAGTGGCTACACATACCCTACAGAAAGCAGAAGGACTGAGAGGCAGTTGACCCGACATAGCTAGAAGATAGCCACAGCCATTTATAGCTATATTTTGTAACCACAGCAAAGAAGTCTGACTTTGAGAGCACTGTGTAAGTATGTCTCCAGAGCCAGTCTACGCCACTGAGCTAGGCCTAAATGGCTGCCTGTCTCTGACTCTTTGGATCTGTCTTCGTTTCTGGGTGTGTACAACCCCTTACACAAAGGAGTCTTGACCCGTGACTGGGGCTCCTAGACACAATAGTAAAACAATTAAATAATAATAATAGTCACTATTTTCCCCCCTTCCTTCTCCCCCATATCCCATCCCCTATTTATTTTGAAACTGGACTTTTAATAGTCCATTCACCCGAAGAAGTGGGTTGTATGCACAAAAGCTTATGATACAATTTCCATCAAGTCTCTCTTGTTGACATTTCCATACAGTTCCTCTCTCTCAAACACAGAGCTGTGATTTTTTATTGACCTTTTTCTTGCCCCACCATTCTACATCCCAAAACATCCCACAACCACCAAAGTTGTTTTCATTTTTAACTTAATTCTATCCGTTCCAACTCCTTGGTCACATAATTGGTAGGTCACTGACCATGACCAAGTCAGAAGAGGTTAAAACTGGTACCCAAATGAGTGTGAGTATCTGGGGAAAGAGCTTATGGCCTCTAATTATTGCTTCCTATTGTACAATGGTGATTATACAAACTTATACATGATGGTTATACAAAGACAAATGTTCTCACCTCTCTCTATATATAAAAAAGTTTTTCCTGTGGGACAACAGAGTGATGTCATCACGTCACTCTGTGTACCGCCCTGTACCCTCCCTTTTCCCCAGTCCTCAGCTGTGCCTCCCTCCTCCCCATTGCCTGGTGCCTGGGGCCTGGCAGGTGCTGGGGGGGGAATGTGAAAGCTGTGCGACCACCCCCTCCCCCTCCCTGGTGTGGCGGGGAAGCCACAAGTCTCACGGCTCCTCTCCTCCCCCCTCCCCAGTACTGGGCAGGGAGGGAAGCTGTCATGACTGGGGAGAAGAGGGCTGGGCCTGGCCACGGCTTCGGCCTGGCCCAACCCCCTGTCAACCAGGAGGGAGAGAGCCAAGTCTGGCCACATCACAGTTCCAGCCTAGCCTAACCCCCTGGAGGCTGGTGGGGAGAGGGCTGGGCCTGGCATGGCCTCAGCTAAAAGGGGGGTTCGGGTTAGGCCATAGTGGGAGGGCGGGGGGGGGAGAAAGGGCCCGGGGGTGGGGGGTAGAAGAGGCCTGGGCTGGCACGGCTGCAGCCCAGTTCTCCCCAGTGGGATTGTTTATCTCCACCAGAGGCGGGTGGTGAGCGTAGCAAGCAGGGGGCACCACCCCCTATTGTGTGGAGAGAGAGAGAGAGAGACTTTTTTAATTTGTAGGTACTCTACATCCTTTCTCTTCTATACAAATTGCTTTAGTATGTGTCTGGGGCTTGAGCGATTATGTACTCTACCATACCCTCTGTGGAATGTTCCCTGGTTTTGCTAAGGTCCCAAAGACAGTCTCTTTTGGCAAGAGAAGCTCATAATGTGACAGTGCAAAGCTTATTTCACCTTTACATTCAGTAATTTTCCATCCCTCAAACATGCACATACATAAGCTCAGAATATGCCATGTCAAGATAAATCCTGACAGCCCCCTGCCAACAAATCTCTGGGCTTCTTTCCACCACTAAATTGGCCTGCAGTCTCGCCACCACATGACCTGCAGCTTAAGCTTGTATTTGTATGATTCCAACTTGACTATTTAGTGTATTGAGATGCAACAATAAGAACATAGTAGGCCAGTAGTTTGGAAGATTTCTTGTCACACTCCAGCACCCCAAGTGCAAGGACTTGGAGTCCTTATGTGGAGTGTCTCGGAGCAACACACTTAGCTGCTGGAGTTGCAATCCAGAGCACAGCAGTCTTTATCTTTGTCCTGCTTCTGGGATCCCTGATTTCTGTTGTACTCAGGTATTGCCTCTACTCTCTATACTGGTCTTCCCTTATTCTTTGTCTTCTGAATTCTGCTTCACAATCAGTACCTTTCCTGATGGATGAAAGGACAAAATGAGGAGCAATGGTCTTAAATTACAGTAGGGGAGGTCTAGGTTGGATATTAGGAAAAACTATTTCCCTAGGAAGGTGATGAGGCACTGGAATGGGTTCCCTAGGGAGGTGGTGGAATCTCCATCCCTAGAGGTTTTTAAGTCCTGGCTTGACAAAGCCCTAGATGAGATGATTGAGTTGGGGTTGGTCCTACTTTGGGCAGAGAGTTGGATGTGACCTCCTGAGGTCTCTTCCAACCCTAGGATTCTATGATTCTGTGATTCCTGAGGAGCATGTAATATGGTTAGCGGTGTTTTGTAGGATTGCTAAGTCCAAGGCAGAACATGTGGAGACCCTGCAAATGTCTTTTTATTATAGGAATTCAATATTATTCCCCTCAGGGAATCCAAGGTGTCCATGCTTATGTCTGGTCTCTGCTTTTTACGGGTTTTCAGGCATATCTACCTACTTCCCTTGGAAGATCAGTGGAGAATTATGTGCAGCTCCGAAAGCAGAACTTGGCCCGACTGTTCTTGAAATGTGTATTAAATTTTCATGGGCAGAGCCACTTCCACTCCAGGCCTTGAGATACCTTTGTATTCTTAATTTTGTCTAAGTGTAATTGACTTGAAAGACATTCCTGGCTTTCAATTTGCTTTGAATGGATTATTGACCCATCACCTGGGTCGCTGATGTGAAGAGGCGAATGAACAAGCTGAATGCAAACAAGGTACTTTGCATTCCCCATAGCAGAAGTAGCTATTAATAATGTTGCTGCACAATGTACTAAGTGCCTGCACAATTTTAAACATATATGGGCAAATTGATCCTTGATGTAACCTTGCTGAGTTTTACCAGGTATGGATTTGCCCCCATGGGTTGCTTTAAAATCTCTCCCATGCTAAGACCTAATGTGCTCATTTCCAGAATTTTTACAGCTGACTTCAAATAAAATCCATTAAAAAATCAAATGCAAATAACAGGAACTATGATCAAGGTCAGCAAGCAATATCCCACATGGCTTTATTCTTTGCTATTCTATAACAAATTTACTGAGCATGCTCATTCTCAACTCATATTCAAAAATAAGTGCCTTTAAGAAGGCATCTTCCTGTAGGGCTTGAGGAACATAGGCTAACAATAAAGCCTTGCCTTGGGAGTCACATGACCTGAGATCAGTTGCTGACTCTGCCACAGACTCTTTGTGACCATGAGCACGTCACTTTAGTTTACTATGCCTCCGTTTTCCCATCTGAAATATGGCAATAATGACATGAAAGGAGTTAGGAGGATATGTTTGTTACTGTTTATAAAACCCTCAGAGAGCCTCACATGGAAGATTGCTATGGACAGGCAAAATAGTATTATTCTCGGACCTGTCATATTAATAGGGATGCTCAGATACTATGAAAATACTTAGACAGAAAGACCCCTGAATGCAAACTTGTACAATTCTCACAGAGAAGAAAACCTGTTGTGTCCCTAACAAATTAAGCTTAACACCCAGAAAAACAAATATAGCCACGAATAAACCATGGCTTTGTAGAAAGTGGGTTGTAGTGCTGCACTAATAGTGAGTGGAGTTGTAGATATTTTTACAAACAAAAGGGATGATTTAGAGTAAGTAGGATCACCAGGATCATATTATATTTATTATTCATATTACTGAGATCAGGGTGCTGTGCATAGCAAGAGACAGCCCCTGCTAGAAATGCTTACATTCCAAAAGAGACAAGACAGGCAAGGGTGAGAGAAGGAAGTACACTTATGAACATGTCTCAGAGGGGGAATTGAGGCACACCGAATCAAATGGAAATCAGGTGCCTTACCTGCACAGGTGCTCATGAAAATCCCACCAGGTGCTTACCTTCATATTTAAGCACCCAACTCCCTTTCAAAAAGTGGCCTGTCTGAGTTTCAAAAGTAACTTCAGCATTTAAGAGTCTACATCAGCGGGACTTAGGTATCTAAGTCTCTTACTGACTTTTGAACATACTATCCTGAAAGACTTGTCCAGATTCACATACAATTCAAGCCTATGATAGGGCCAGAAAATGAATCCAGATTTCTTGGGTTCTTGTCATATATTTTAAGTACAAGATGATCTATCTCCAACGTTTGTTCTTTACAAGTATTTCAGTGACCACCCAGTAGCTGTGAACATTTCCATGAATCTCAAAAGCTGAACAAATGATTTGTCCAAAATTCATATTTATTGTTCTTCTGTTTGTGGGGAGAGGGGGTCTATAACACACGAACAAATAAGGGTCTGAACATTTGCTGTCCAAACTGTTTGTTCTGACTGACAAATCCCGTTTGAAGACCAAAATAGACTCATTGGCAACTTGGCTAACCAGAAAAGGGGCTATATTTTGAAATGAATAATATTTATACTGATGAGCACAGACTGTTTTGTGGACAGCATGGAGCCACAATACAAAGAACATTAGGGATGTGTTTGCACTACATCTTCCCTGCATCAAAGAGGAGGCACATACACTGCTCTCTTTGCTTTATTGTTCCTTTATTTCTCATCATGTAAAAAACCCTAAAAACTAAGCACATTCTACAAGCTACTGAGCTCCTGCCACTCCTGTTGGAGTCAAGAGTCCTGAAGCTGCACTCAGAGCCCTGCAGGGGGCACTCAGCGGCTTGCAGGATCAGGTGTGAGATGCATGGTGCTGTACAGTTAGACAGTTCTTTCATGACTTCAAAAGGCGATCAGCCAACGGCCTGATCACATTCAGTCTTATGTGCTGCCCTGCGGCCGCAGAATATCAGGACTTACCAGGGTATTTGTGGGAGCGACTGCCTGGTTCACATAGAAGGCAGCTCCATCAGGTGTCTTGGCTGCAAGAAATAAGAACTTGAACTCTCAGGGCTATGGTAAGTTGCATCTTTCCCCTCACGATCAAGGACAAACAGCAGATCTGGATGGAGCTGGAAACTGGCAAATAACTTAATCAGGGAAATGAAGCATAAGAGCCTCTTTCCTCCTCCCCACCTCATTCTCCCCAACCCCCCTCCCGTGGGGTCCAAAGGCCAGGGACAGTCACCTAGTTACTCTCTGCAAGTCAAAGCTCAATAAGTACCTTGGAAGTTATGGAAAACAAGGTTAGCCTGTTGCAGGTAGGAATGCAGGGTTTGCACTTAAAAATTAGAGCCTGGGCTAAGTGAAATGATGCCAGGATAAATACTGCTGAGGTTTAAAACACCAGGGAGTGAGGGGCAGGGGGAGGCAGGAGTCCAGGGGAATTGTAATATCTTGGGATGATTCCCTTGTTAGTTAGACAATGAGCACCTTGGGGCAGGGCTGTCTGTAAAGCTCTGGGCACTATCAATACTAATTCTAATGGGGCAGCAGCTGCATTTTTCTACAAGTGCAGAAGGCTCCATTAGCAGCGTAAAAAGCATGGAAAGAGGCAGGATCTGGGCACTCGTGAACAAGGTTTCAGTCTGTGCGGAGATTTCAAACTCCGTGCATCCCTGCACCACAAGGGGAGGCTGCTTTGGGAGGCAGGAGCAGAACATCCGATCAACCTCCTGCCTGGAGGACAAACCCCAGAGCAGCAGAGCAGCCCGTCTTTCTCACCGTCACAGGACTGCTCTGCTTCCTGCTGAATTTATGGCGAGTGCTGTGCGGGAAGGAGCTGCAGACTTGGCCACAGAGATAAAAACCAGTAGCTATTCATCTGATCTGAAATCCCCAGAACTGAGGCTGCTTAAACATTTGTCATTCAGGTCCTGTCTAGGCTGGAAGACTTTATGGTGAATGAAGAAGCATTGAACTACATTTAAAAAGCCCAAGTGGGTGAAAATGTGAGCCACTGAGAAGGGAAGTGAATTTAGGCACACGATGGGTCTGATTCACAGCTGTTCCCCTAAGCCAGTGGTTCTCAATCTTTTTGGCCCACAACCCACCTCACTCAACACAGACCTTCCTGCAGGCCATCACCCATGATGACAAAATGGGTGCAAGAGGAGTTTGGGTGCAGGAGCAGGCTGAGGATGGGAGGGACTGGATGAGTGGGAGGGAGGGTGCAGGAGCAGGCTGAGCCAATGGAAGCAGCAGGGAAAGCCTCCAGGTGAGCAGTTTCCTGCACTGCTATCCCCTTCAACTACTTCCTTCCCCCATGAGGCTCATCCCCCCTCCCTCCTGAGCAGGAAGCCAGTGCTGGCTCACCAACCTTGAGCGGAGGAGACTGGGGTGTAGGCTCCCTGCTGAGTCCCAAGCGCACAGCCCACCTGCAAGACAGTGGTCCACGGGCCACACTTTGAGAACCACTGCCCTGAGCTAGTAAAATGTAGCTAGTAAATGTAGCTAGTAGCTAGTAAAATGGTTGAAACTAGCAGCATGACACCTGTATTAAACTGGAATAATGATGCAGTGAACCAGCTCTTTGCTGACACCTCATTGATGTCAATGACTAATTCATATTTTTGGAGAGAGCAAGCCTTTTTTTAAAGAACCCCGGTGGCAGCCTAGTCAATCAACATATGAGAGTTTACAGTACACTTGTGGAGAGACCGATGTTGTTCTGCCTGATCATTCAAAAGTGCAAAGCAAGCCAGAAAAAGAACCAGCTAGGTAAATGAAAACAGTTCTAGCTAGAAAAGGGCACACACTCAGTGAAAATAAAACACCCTCTTTGTGGCTCACTGTGCAAACAGTCAGGCCTGGCTCTGACCCAATACATGTTGTTTGCCATGCCTGTTCCTTGACATGCAGGATAATGATATTTGATAAACAGCCAGGGACCCCAAGGTTATTAGTCAATCAAGGCTTGTGGATAGCATCAACCACAAAACACAAAAGCTTTGCTCTTGGGTTCCTATTATTTTATTGTTTACACTTTGTAAGCACATGGGAAGCTTCTGTCAAGGGGGAATTGTCTCCTCCCTGCCAGCCCTTTGCTGAGCCCGGACTCTCTTACCACAGGCAGACCTCAGCGATTCAGGAGCCACATTAGTGATCATCATCATCAACAACCATGTGTCCGATGCCTCCCTCACTATTTCCTTCCATCTTTCCCTGTCCAGTGTGGAGTGGCTTAGTTTCTGTAGACTAGCTCCGCACCAATCTACTATATCATCTACCCATTCTCTGTGGGGTCTGCCTCTCCTATTCGGACCATGAGCAACATTGCCCAAAAGAGCCAGAGTCATGTGAATTCTTTGTTTCATGTACAATTCAATATGTGTGCATCACTTTCCCTCTTTAAAGCCATCGCGGCTACCTAGATCCTTCAGGAGGAAGTGTTCTGTCTCATGGGTACATAAGTTTCAGTAAGACCATCTGGAAGTGACAAATACATGGACTGATGTGGCTAAGTCTTTGTCCAGGAGGAAGAGGCAAAACCTTGTAGGCAGCTGTAGGCTTTGCTCACCACTATCATGCTCTGATCGACCAGGGTTAATTATGGCTCTGGAAGGGCTCTGACAGTATGCCCTTCATTTTCTAAAGTCTCAGATGCTCCTAGAAAACATTGCCAGAGTGAGGAATCAAACCATGACCTCATTAGTGTCAAGCCAATGCTTCATCCCAAGGTTCAACTTCTTCATTTAACTCCATTGCCAAGCCGCATTTCTGGGAATTCTTTCAAGCTTCTCCTTACGCTTGGAACAGGCTCCTATCAAGTCTGCTCCATCTCCTCAAAGAACATGAGCTCCAATACCCAGCCTGCACTCTGGGACTGATCCTGTCACCGCTGAAGTCAGCTGGTCTGCATTAATGTTGTTATGGGTGCACCAATCAAACTTCAGCCATTTGCATTTGCTAGAGACAGGCTGTGGAGGCACTATGCCATGCTGTGGAGGTGGATGATGGATCCAGTGGGATATGGAAGGCTCTCACTCGAAATTCTTGGCAATCCAGAGAAGGAAGAGAATTTTGGAAGGAGATTGGAGTCCAACACAAATAAATCCTGGGAATGGGACTTCTGCCTGCTGGTATCTCTGGCACTAGTGTGGACTTCATTCTGTGTAGGGAATGGAAACTGGAAAAGTGGGATCACTCCACCAGCAATAATTTAGATGGTGTTGGGAGAAGTGTTGCAATGGACAGATTTTCAGCTGATATAAGTCAGCATGGGTGCATTTAGACTGCAGGGGTCTTTTTCGGAAAAATGGCCGTTTTTCCGAAAAAACTTCACCTACATCCACACTGCAGTCATGTTCTTTTGAAAGAAAATCGAAAGAACGCAGGGGTTTTTCCAACATTGGTAATCCTCATTCTACGAGGAAGAATGCCTTTTCTGAGTGAGCTCTTTCGGAAAAAGGTGTGTGTGGCCATGGAAGAGGGAGTTCATTCGAAAAAAGAGATCTCCAGGAAGAAGTATAGGTTCCCTGGTGGACACGCTGTCCAAACTAATTACAGCTCTATAGTTCCTGTCTCCTGCCAGCTCTTAAAGCTGTAGGCACCCTGCACAAGCCTTGTGGCAGGAAGCCAGCCCTAGAGCAGCACCTGACCGCATGGCTCTCCCTGCCACAGGCCTGCTGACCCATGGCACAGCCACAAGCCCCCCGAAACCCTCCTCGCTCTTCCAGGGAGCAGCCCCAGGGGTCCCAGACCCACCCAGGGGCACCAAACACCGGGTGCCTTCCTGGACCGGGCCAGAGATCCTGTCCCTCCTGGAGCTGGGCGGGGAGGATGAGGCCCTGAAGGATCTGAGCTCCAAGCGCAGAAATGCAGACATTTACGGGCGCATGGCCAAAGGTCCAGAGAGGGCACCACCCCCTCGACCAAGTTCGGAGCAAGGTCACGGAGCTCTGGCAAGGGTACTCCCGAGCCAGGGAGCACAGCTCTCGCTCCAGGGCAGGACCCCACTCCTGCCCATACTATAGAGAGCTGCACCAGATCCTGGGTGGTGGTGAAGCTTTTTCCTCACCCGTACTGGTGGACTCGGGCATGGAGTCACCTGTGGTCACCCAGCCAGAGCTCCTGGAGGAGGAGGAGGAGGACGATGGACATCAGCTGCAGGAGGAGGACACTAGCAGCAGCATCACATTTAGACTGGAGCCGGTACCTCAGGTCCTTGAGATCTCCCAGGCATCATCTGAGGCCGGGGAGGGATCATCAGTTGAGTGCTCTCAGTTTGTCACACACACAGGGTGGGGGAGGTGGGCACACAGGGGATGGGGTGCGATTGTCACTTGGCATGCTCAGCCTGGCATGTACAGCAGTGGCTCTATGTGCTGCCCCTCATCTACAGGCACCAGCCCCACAGCTCTACTGGACACAGTTCTCCATTATCAATCAGTGGGAGCTGCAGGAATGGTGTCTGCAGGCAAGAACAGCACGTGGAGACTCCCTGCTCTGATTTTCTCAGGGACATGCCAGCCACCTCCAGGAGCACAATTGCCATAGGGATAATTACTCCAGTAGTTGTCCGTGCATGTGCAAGCACGTGCAGCGGCAGCGTGCACCACGTGGTCTCAGGAGCCAGCCTCGGAGCACACACTTGCTGCTACTCACAGGCTTGGGGGAGGCCACACACACGCCCGACCCCTGGGAGGGACATCCTCCTCCCGCCAGCCACTGCCAGAAGCAGGCTGGGCACAAGGACGCACACCTAACCCCACACAGACCAAGGAGTGTGGCACATAGCACACAGCCATGCCTGCACGCGCGAGGCACCACCCGCTCCAGCAGACAGCACTGCCAGGTGCAGATGTGTGTGTGTCTGGGCCCCAGGGAGGGCCAGGCTGCTCCAGGCCCCTCTCCTGCACATGGGATCCCACTGTGACTGGACACTTCCCTGGCCTGCTTGTCCATGGTGGGTGGAAAGCTTTCATGATGGTCCTCTGGGCACCTCAGGGCCCCTGGGAGGCCAGGCCTGTTATGCAGGCCACACGTAGCCTTGCTCTTGGGACATCACCATCCCCTGTTCCAAGGACAGTTGCTCGCTGCTCACAGAGGAGGGCACGCCCCTCAGGGACAGTGTCTGCAGGGATGACTGACCACCTCTCCCCCTTGTCCTTCACAGGTGGATCCACACCAGCCCAGGCAGCCGACTGAAGCCAGGGGAGCCGCAAGTGCTGGAGGGTCCACCAGGACCTCACAAGATAGCACATTGCAGCAGACGCTGGCCCGAAAGGTCCCCGATGACGCCAAGTGGTACAATCGCATGTGGGACCAGCTTGTGCAGCAGGGCGAAAACATGCATGCCACCATCCGGGAGGTGATGACACACCCGGGTCCTGTCCCTGCTCCCGCTCCCCCCACTCCCTCCACCCCTGCTCCCTGCTCCCCCTGCCATCCCTGACCCCCGCTGCAGCCCCCCCCCGCCGCCCCGCCCACCCCTCTGTTGTCCCAGGCCCCACCCAAGCCCGAGTTCATCGAGGTCCCCGGACCTGAGGTGGCACTTGAAGGTGCTCCACGTGCCACTCCCAGCCCTGAGTCCCCCTCCTCCCACCCCCATCCAGGTTCTCAGCCCCACTCCAACCTAGTTACTTTTATTATAAAAAACAAAATACAAAGTTTTTGCTGAAACCAAAACAGGTGTATTTATTATTTGCACAGGGAAGGGGGGAAAGGAAGGGTTGTGGTGGGAAAGGTATAAGGGGGTCAAGACACAAGCCCCCATTGGGGAGGCCCTGGGGAGAGTTACTGGGCTCCTTCAGAGAACCTCTCGCTCAGAGCCTCCCGGATGCGCACCCTGGCCTGATGTGCCTGGTGGATGGCAGCTGTCCGTGGCTGTTCAAAGGCCCTTCCCTCGCGGTTGGCCTCTGCCCCCCATCCTGGCAGGAAGGCCTCTCCTTTGCTCTCCACAATATTGTGGAGAACACAACATGCCACGACCACTTCAGGGATGTTGTGCTCCCCCACGTCCAGGCAAGTCAGGAGGCACCTGAACCTGGCCTCCTGGCCTTGAGGCGCCCAAAAGCACATTCAACCTGCATGTGGGCCCGATTCAGGTGCACATTGAATTGTTCCCTGGTGGGGTCCAGGTGGCCAGTGTACAGTTCATGAGCCATGGCATGAGTGGGTAGGCCATGTCTCCAATGATGTATGGTGGCGTCTGGATGTCCTCCATGTGAAAGTCCCACTGGGGGAAGAATGTGTCAGCCTCCAGCTTGCGGTAGAGGCTAGAGTTCCTGGATTTGCAGGCATCGTGTGCCCAGCCCAACCACCCGACACAAATGTCTGAAAACCATCCCCAGTGGTCGACCAAGGCCTGCAGCACCCCATGGAAAAATAGCCCTTCCTGTTAATGTACTGGGTGGCTTGATGCTGTGGCACACGGATCAGAATGCGTGTCCCATCGATCTCTCCTCCTCAGTTCGGGAAGCCAAGGGGAGCAAATCTGTCCACGATGGGGTCCAGGTCTCCCAGGCAGATGACCCTGCGCAGCAGGATGGTGTTGATGGCCCTCACCACCTGCAGAGGAGACAACAAAACACACAAAACATAGAATGAGAGGGAGTGCCTGAGCCCTTGGGAGGTGCCTGTCCCCTTCTTCCCCCACCTCAAACACCCCAGGAGCCACCCCCCACTGAGGCCGCCCCCCCAGCAGCAGGGCTTTGTGAGGGCAGGATGGTGCAACCCCCCACAGGGACGGCCCTTCCTCCCACCCTCCCTCCACCCCCCACACACCTCACAGGCCTTTCCCGAGGGTCCCCCTTTTCCAAGATTCTCCCCCCCCCAACAGGGAGTGCACCCTGAGAGTGCCTTACCGTCATAAAGAGGACCCCAACGGTGGACTTCCCCACGCCGAAATGGTGGCCCACCAACTGGTAGCTGTTGGGGGTGGCGAGCTTCCACATGGCAATAGAGACCTGCTTCTCGAGGGGGATGGTGGGCCGCAGGTGGGTGTCGCGTCTCCAGAGGGCAGGGGCGAGCCAGGCACACAGCTCCAAGAAGGTGGCCTTCTGTATGCGGAAGTTGTTGAGCCACTGCTGGTCATCCCACCTCTCCATCACCAGCCAGTCCCACCTGTCGGAACTGGTGTCCAGCCTCCAAACTCGCCTTTCGACCGTGCAGTACAGGGGCAAGGGCATTGCTCCTGCATCCAGGCAGAGGGACTCACAGATGAGCTGGGAGTCAAGCTGGGGCAGGACCGTCAAGACGGTCTGCTGAAACTGCTGCATAACCTGCAGCATGCCAGTGTGGGGCCATCGCATGCCCAGGGGCAGCTCTGGATTCATCGCCAAAGAAAATAATGCTGTGGCATCCAACCAAGTTGGGCAACCAGGGCAGGCACTGTAAAAGCTTTGCTGTCCCTCAGAGAGGTAGGCAAGCCCACAGCAGAACCTGGGAACCAGCTGTCCGGGGGGGGGTCCCTTTAAGCACACGACTCAGCTAGCCTTAGGCAACAGCACCCGGAAGTAACCGCTGACCTAATGCCCTGCCTGAAGCGGCCTTTTCTGCGGGAGAGCATCCAATGAGCGTGGCCACTCTCTTTCAAAAAAAGCAGAGCGCTTTTTCGATGCGCTTCTGCAGTGTGGATGCTTTCTGTCGAAAGAACAACAAGAAGTCCTGTGGCACCCTATAGACTAACAGATTTATTGGAGCATTAGCTTTCGTGGGCAAAGACCCACTTTGTCAGATGCCAGATGCAGATCTCTTCCGAAAAAACTTCTTTCAAAAGAAACTTGCAGTCTAGACATACCCCATAGTTCTATTGTCTACACAGACACACGCACAAGCTGGGGACCTGGATGAAGATATTTAGAAATCACTCGGCCAGGCTAAAGCTGTGATCTGTCTGCTCTTACACAAGAGCAGGAAAAACATGTTGTTGGGATGAACGAGAAAGGGGCACACACAGTCCAAAGCAAACCCCAGCTGGCAGTTCTGAGCTTCTTATGAGAAATAAGTCACCCACATGAGCAATGACCATGACATCCATTCGAAGAGAATGCACTAGCCCCCATCCCCTCTCTTTTCTCATTCAAATTCTAAGCCATGCTTAGTTAAAAAGGTATATTTGTTTTTACCAGGCAAAAGTTCCAAGATTCTTTTAAAGCAAATTTTTTATCTGACTATTATTGTTTTCTGGCTTCCTTTAATCAAAATTGGTTTTAGATACAATATTACCATACTCAAAAGTAAGAATAATTGGCTCTTATACAGAGCATTGCATAGCATTCATATGTCTCAGTGCAATGCACAAAGCAAAATCAAAGTCATCGGCCCGTTTTTAAAGTTGGGGAAACTCATGCATGGAACAGCAAAATGGCTTACCCAAAGTCACACAGCAGGCCAGTGTCAGATGAAACCCAATGCTATCTGAAAACTTCATTCTCATTTGAAACAAGGTTCCTTTACATCATTCTAGTCTAAATATAATTTACCTTCACTTCAAACTCTCTTTTATACTGCCAGCATGGCATAAAGGCACCTTGTGGAAATGAAAATCAAGTCCTAGGTGGGGTGTTTTTAAAGAATAAACTGAACTTTGTCTCTCACTCTTTCATGGTTTTGTGATGTTTATGCGCAACCAACACTATGTGTGATGACCGCAAACTATATGTCACTTGGATTTCACAGGTCATTTTGCATTTGTTCAGGATTAAAACTAAAAAGAAAACAGTTGTGTTCATTAGCCAGGTTTGGTCATTGGCAATAGAAGAGGTTTTATAAGAGAGAGAGAGATGATACAAAGGATAAAGCAACATGATATAAGCAAACAAAAGATTTCTGAACTGTGTTTTTCTGCAAGTCCATATAAAAATACTATACAAGATTTTTAACATAGCTAGAAATTGTAGCTTGACAATTTGTGTCTCTTGGGATTCTGGTGATACTGCAAATTAGGATTGAGTTAGGCATTTCAAAGGAAGCCTTTTACCTTTGCTGGAAGTTCAAGTTATCATGTAGCCATTTTCTAAAACAGAACACCGAACTTTCAATAGAAGGAATATTTTTTCCCTTTCTATGGTAGAGTGGTATGTCTCCATGCAAAGAAAGATCCGTGATTTCTTTCCACCTTCCAATAAGAAATCAGGTAACATAAACATGCAAAATCATCAAAGGATCTCAAAGAATGTTACAAATATTTCAATAAAGGGTCCTCTTAAATGAGAATTTTAAAACGTATTATTTTTTTAAATGACCAGCTTCTGAAAAAACACTCTCTGAACAGGATGTCCTGCTTTCTAATGTCATTTTGAACATGTATGCATATTTTTCTGACTTCCTATTGATATTTATAAGGATCCTTTCAGTTGCGGAAAAGTAACTGACTCTATCCAGAGAACGAAAAAACGGACTTTGCATAAATTGCTGTCATAGGCACCAAATAAGAAAAAGTAGAAAATTAAGGGGGTTTTGAAATTTATTTCAGTGTTACTAATTTATCAGTCTTAGATAACCCCATCATTTTAGCATCTGAGGACCATCTGTCTCTAATGCATTGATCCTCACAGCACCCTATGAGGTTAGGCAGTTTTATTATCCCCGTACAGATGGATAACTGAGGCACGGAGGGCCTAAGTGACTTGTCCAAAATCACACTGCAAGCCTGTGGCAGAGCAGGAAATGGTTCTCAGTTGTCCCACATCTCAGTCTAGTTCCCTGACCAGTGGATTATCCTGCCTCTCTCATCATTGTAATTTTACATGTTTCCATGTAACTAAAAGAGGTGCAAAATGTTTGTGTTGACAACATCTTAAGCCCTTTAGCACCCCTGGGTTGTGTTCATATTTCACAGATCTGTAAAGTGAGGCAGACTTGCAAAAGCCCAGAGCAAGACAGTGGCCAAACCAAGCCTAGAACCCAGATGTCCTGACTGCACTTTGACCCTCAACAGGTGGGAGGACATAAGGCACAAAGGGTGCAGTCCACAAGCTGCACTTAGGGTACAGCTGGACTGCACAGTATGGCTAATCATACCCGCATATGTGCCTGGAAATATCTGGGCAACCCTCTCTGGGACTGAGGTGAGTGAAGATTCATCTCCATCGGCTTGCAAGAAGGCAGCCTGCAATGAGCCCCTTACCTTGTTTGCGCAGCTGTAAGAATGGCCACAGAAAGGAGAAAAAGCAGCTCTGCTTCCTGCGCAGTCAGTAACTCGCAGTATCCTGGGAGCTGCAGGTTTCTTCAGTGCTTTGGTCCTACTGATCCTGTATCAGATGAAAGAGAGCCCCAGGTCTCCTTTGGTATTTATGTGTCACTGTGTTAGCTCAAACTGGTTGCCAGCTCATCTGTATGCAGTGGCACATGAAGGCACGCTCTGCTTTACAAACGCTGGTAACAAGGCCCGGCAGTGATGGCTAAAGGGATTTGCTATGGCAGAGGAGTTGAGCTAGCAAAGGGAACCTGTGCCTCTGACACCCCCCCCCCCGCCCACTCCACTTCCCCTGCAAGCCTCCCTCCCCAGCACCCTCAGGGCAGTCACAATGGAAATTGTTCAGCGCTTGTTACTTATGGGCTCAGAAGGATAAGGAATAGCCAGGGACCTCCTGACACTTTTCAGGGTTGCACTGCTTGCACCCTGCCTGGTTCAGATCATCCGATCTATGGGGAAGTGGGGACATCCCTGCCCTCCCTCTCCTGATCCCCAACTAGAACTTGGGGGCAAACAAAGGAGATGCCATCCCCAGCACTTCCTTCCCAGATTTTACATGGAGCTCAGTGCATGCTGGGCGAGGACTCTGAGAGCTTGATTATTGCTGGCCAGTTGGTATCATCACTGGAGCTCTAGAGTTTCTCATTGCTTTGAGTTACAGAGCTCCCATCAGCTTGGTCCTAATGCAGATGAAGGGAGCTGGAACACTCAAGAGTCCATGCAGAGGGCTGAGCAGCTGACCAAGCTTTGTAGAGGCACATGGGATTTCTGATTACACAGCAATCTGATCTCCAAGAAGATGTTCCCTATCTGAACACCCTGCTACCCATCACTCATGGAACTCAGTGCTTCAAGAAAACTGGCAGAGGTGGGTACATCACCATCTGCACCATCATGTTGGAGAAGATATTTCTCCTCTGTCCTGACCCTGGGATGGAATGAGAGTGAGGTATTCATGGATGATGGCTATTTCCCAGCGTCTGATGTACAACACCATAATGGGGCAAGGGCCAGATCCTACTCCTGTGGAAGCCAATAGGAGTTTTACCTCTTGTGTCAGGGAAAAAAGAATTTGCCCTAAACTGTTTTGAAGAGGGAAACGTGTCAATATAAAGGCTTAACCACTCTTATTACTTAACCCATTGCCTTACTAATGTCTCATTAATGATCAGTCTAATAACATCTACCCAGCACTTTTTTCATCTTAAGAAAACACTGATCCATCCACCACTCCTCCCAACACTCCTCTGAGGTAGATATGCATTCGCATCACATGAAGAATCCAAGTGTTGTTGCACCAGATACTAGGGTACCATCAGCAGTACTGGGTGTCTCCCTGGGTAAGAAGGAAGAGAGTGACATTAGGAAAAGGGAGGATAAAGGAGCAGAAAGGGGATCGTTTAACGTAGCATCCCGTTTTTTTCCAGGCAGTGTGTGCTTTCCCTGTATTTCATAGGGCAGAGCCCCCTCTCCTATCACCAAATCACTCATCCCTCCTTTATTTTCTATTCATGATTTTGGTCAGACGTAGCTTCTTCCCTTACCCTCATCACCTTCCCTCTCCGACCCCCAACCCGCAATTAGATTCAGAATCAGCTGCAGGGCCTATTCCTGCCTATCATTCTTTGGCTGGGCTCCAAATAGCCCCCCTCTCCCTGCTCCCCCATTTCTTTCACTAGGCAGGTCCCCTGGAATGCTAGCACTCCCAGAGGGAGGCCTCTGCCCTGCAGTGATGAAAGGGAATGGATTTCTTGAAGAAAGCACAGTCTGCCCAAAGAAAAGCCAAATACATTGGGGACGTTGTTCAGTGTCATTGCTGAGGAAGCTGCCATTACCCCAGTGTGAAAGGCTCCAGGAATCAGATGGCTGTGTAAGATAAAGCTGCACCATACCTCACATGCCCAATCTCCCATGGTGTTGGAGGTCACTCTGGGAACAGGCCACAGTCAGCACTGTTCCTTCAGTCAAACAACACCTCCCACCCGCTTGGTTCCCTGCTACAAGCTTTGCAACTGAGCTCCACAATAAGAGCTGCTCCTCACAAATACAGAAACTTAACAAAGGAGCAAAAGAGGCATCCTGGTGGGTCTTTTCTGCAACTCTGTGTTGCCTCCTGGTCCCATCTAGCTCCCAGGAGCTGTGGAAAAAGTTCCTTTCTCATGGGCCCACACGCTTAGTACCCTTTTGTCACTAATCAGTTCAGTGTTCCATCTGCCCCATGGACTGGCATTCTGCCATCACTAGGCAAAGTAATGGAGTCCTCTGCAGCAGTCCGGAGACCCACCGGCAGTTGTCACATGGGCCTCCAACTCCACCATAAATAGCAGAGGCTGGAAGGAGAATTGATGGGGGTGGCTCAGAATTGGGGACAACCCCATGAAGGGGAATTTGGAAGTCCCAGAACAAGAAGAACATGGTCATGCATAAACAACGCTTCTCTGGTATCTGGGTGACTTTAAGAAGCACCTTCATGCAGTGTTCTGCATATTCTTCCTGCTGCCACTCAGGCAAGAGACTTGCAAAGAAGAAATACTTTGCTGTGGGGGAGGTTTCCTGTAATTGGAGAGCCCAATACTTCCCCCAGGGAAATGAGTTACAGCCCAGTGACGATGCATATTAATTTGGTACAAGTACAAAGCATCTGTTCCTTACCGTGCACACCATCCCGTAACATGCCTGCTGAGCTGAGGCAGATTAAAATGATACCAAGCCTCAAAATAGGGACATGTTTCATATCAGACAATTCATGTTTCTCCTTAATTAATGGGTAGCAGGTTTAAAACTAATAAAAGAAAGTTCTTCTTCACACAACACGTAGTCAACCTGTGGAACTCCTTGCCAGAGGAGGCAGTAAAGGCTAGGACTATAACAGAGTTTAAAGAGAAGCTAGATAATTTCATGGAGGTTAGGTCCATAAAAGGCTATTAGCCAGGGGATAGAAATGGTGTCCCTGGCCTCTGTTTGTCAGAGGCTGGAGATGGATGGCACGAGACAAATTGCTTGATCATTGTCTTTGCTCCACCCCCTCTGGGGCATTTGGTGCTGGCCACTGTCGGCAGACAGGCTACTGGGCTAGATGGACCTTTGGTCTGACCCAGTACGGCCATTCTTATGTTCTTATGTTCCTTCCCCTCTCCTGCCTTCCCACCTACTCATACACACAAACAGATGCTGATAGCTAGCAGAAGCTTTAGATATAGTAGATGGTAGGAGACGTGTCTAATGATCTAAACTCAATAGGAGTCAGGAAGCTCTCTGGCCTGTTTTACTCAGGAGGTCAGACCAGATGATCACAATGGACTTTATGAACCTAAGGATGAATCTAGTCCGGGCTCTGCCACTGAGCTTGGTCAAGTTATGGCACTGCTCCATGCCTCAGTTTCTCCCTCAGTAGACTTGAGATCATAACCCACCTTTCCAAAATGCCTGCCGAGCTGGGAATGGGAAGAGCTATGTAAGTTAGGTGCAAAGCATTATGCATCTCAAGGCAGACATCTGACGTTCTACAATTCTTTCAAGGAGCAGACGATCAGCTGGATTCTCCTGGCTGTCCCTCTGGATGTTCTGAACGGATCAAATTCAGGATGCGGTCTTTTGAATCAGGGATTCACCCCCCTGCAGGTGCTCCCAAGCGTGTCTGGTTATTTTGTCTTCAAGGCCTCTGATTTCAGCCCATTGTTCACCATTTTGACCTTCCCTGTTCACCAGCTCCTACTTTGAGGATTCGTTCCATTCTCTGCCATTGTCCCGCCAGCTGTTGTAGAGTTTTGTGGTGCTAGACTCAGGGTACATTCCAGTGGCCTGGAAAAGGCACTAATAAAACAGAACCCTTCCCCAGGATAGATTGGTCCTTTCATCAGAGAATCTCAAAGCACTTTATCAGCGTTCATAAAGGAAACTCCCCCATCCCCACACTAGAGACTAGGGGAAGATCATCATCCTTGTTTTACAGGAAGGCACAGCAGGCCAAAGGAAGGTAAGAGGCTCTTTTTGAAATCCTGGCTCCATGGAAGTGAATGGGAGTTTTGCCCCTGATTTCAGTGGGCCCCGCTTTCCCATGCGATCTGTGGGAGCTGAAAAGCCCTTCATCAGAGTCTTGCCCAGTACCACTTGGGGCTCTATCCAGCTCCCAGTGAAGCCAATGGAAGGCCTCCCATTGGCTTGCCAAGGCTGGATTGAGCCCAGGGCAGCAAATTGAGCACAGAACGGCACAGCGGCCCTCAAATTGTGGAAAGAGCAATCTAGTTAGATCTGGGTGGTGGACAGTGCTAAGTGCTTGGGCAGCCACCTAGGAAAGATTCACAGCACCCACAGCTGGCAGCATGTGTTTCTGTTTGTGGTGCACATCTGTAGATGCCTTGGTACATATAACAAAATTTATTCCACGCCCAGTGGAAAAAATTAGAGGGAACATTAGTGGTGGGAATGTGGTATTAGAGGTAGCACAGTCAGCCTGCAAACAGGGGTGTTACTGAAAAGCTAGGAATCCCACTATCCTATTTTGTTACTTCTCTCCCCTCCTCCTCAGCCCACCAATGCACCCATCCAGCTATTCTGCTTTGCCTCTTCATTTGTAAATTCTCTTGGGAAGTGGCTCTCATTGATTATATGTTGCTTCAACACACAGCACAGTGGGGCCTGACCTACGTGTGGCATTTTGGCTGTACTTTAATATAAATGTTAAATCAGTACTGCTACTAAGTCATTTATTTAATAATAGACTTTGAGTGGCTTTGCCCTACATTCCTAGGGCAGTGGGATTTGTTGAAAATTAGTCTTGTTAATTAGCAAATGTAATTATTTACACTTTAGAAAGACATCATGTTCTTGTGTGATGTTATTGCCATTGAATAAAGCCTTGATTTGAAATAGCCTATTATTTTCCTAGCTGGGAGTTGCAGATATTTCTCATACATGCTGTAGAGCAACTTGCAAAAATCACGGGAAAGGGCCAGCGTGGTATCTTTTGTATCGGCCTGATTTTTGAAGGTCACAGACGTTAGAAATGACCACACTTGACAATTAGTGTGTTACAGCTGAGTGACCATGGGAAAATGAGCCAGTCGGGAAGGCGGCAAGAACAGGTTGGATGGCAGGTATGACAACTTTTTGGGAAAAAAATCAGGCAGAGGGAAAAACCAGCTGTGCTAAAACACCGGTTCCTCCGCGCTGGAGAAAAGGTAGAAGACTTGAGGTGGCTTCATGGGTATTAGACTCATAAGAGCAGGAAGTAGGAGTGTGGGGGTTGCTGCAGCACCCCCAGGCTTTGCACCCAGACTCTCTGTGCCCTGAGGTCAGCTCTGCCAGCCCCAGGTCCTGCCAACCACCCCCTCTGGGTCCTGTTACCCAGAGGCCCCAGCAAGGACACCATTTTGTGTGGGGGGCTGTAGCTATTGTACTGCGACACTGCTTATGCTCCTTCCTGTTCCCCTATCAGGGAGCAAGGGGAAAGTACACAGCTTGCACGCAGTCCCCTCCCTCCTGGCTGGGGAGTGGAGGGGTCAGAGGAGTAATTCACACAAGCTGTGTACTTTCTCCTCGCCCCCTGATCGTGCGGGGAATGAGAAGAAGAGCAAGCAGCATCCCACTGCCCACAGCTGCAGATCCCCCTGCCCTTCCTTGTCCCTACAGGCTCTGCAGCCTGCCATCCCCAGGGGTCAGGAGGCTCTGCTGCAGATCAGGATCCTGCCACGGCCTGGGGCTCCTCAGCCCTGTGGCTAGGGCTGCCAGCTCTCCTGGACCCGGTGCCATTTGTGGCAGCGGCGTCCAGGCCTTCTGGTCCAGGAGAGCTGGCAACTCTAAGTGTGACCCCAGCCTGACACTGTGGGGCATGCAGGGGGGAGGGGCACAGCTCAGCACCTGCACCTTAGAAATAGTTCCAGCACCACTGATCAGACTCAGTAAACGTGTTGTAAAAAGAGAGCAGTTAATGAATAGAACAGGATAGAAAAGGGAAATCCCTTCCTGCACAACAAAACACACAAAAATCATGTTTTCACAAAAGTAAATTCTTCCCAAACTGGGGTGAAAAGTTCCCAAGTGTAAACTTTTAGCGGGAAGGGGTTTCAAGGAAAACTCCCTCTTGGGAGAACTGAAATGGGCTTTGTTAGTGTCTCAGCTGCATGAAGGCAGAAAGTAAACTTGCCAAGAGCCTCCAAGCCCAGTAGCCAAAGAATCACTCAGCCTCCCTAGCTCACTTCCACCTCCCAAAACCAGAGAGGCAGAGTAGCTCCATGCTTGAGAGCTGGAGAAGCAGAAAGGCAAGGTTTTCTGGCCCCATATGTGGAGAGGCTGACCATCAGGTCTGTTCAGCCTGGAAATGTAGGGAAGTCTGAAAGCCAAGACTGCGGAGAGTCTGTCTGCTCATGCTCAGCCTCAGAAGCATTCCTGGCAGGTTTTTGTCAATTTCCCTTCCTGCCGGAAGGACAAGTGCTTTCTGATCCAGCAGCCAGGGAGCCATCATTTCAATTGGTCTGATGGAATGTCAACGTTTTAAAAGCAAAATGACCATTTTCCCACTGAAAACAACTTTGCAAAAGGGCATTTTTCTACCAGAAAATCATTCTGGCGGAAAATTCCTGACGGGTTCTATTGTTGGAGTCAGTGTGGTCCAATAGCCAGGCAGTTAGAAAATCTGAGTTCTATTGCTCACCTGCTGTGTGACTGGGATAAGTCTACATGGCTCTGACATCCATCTCACCCCTGGTCTTCTTAGACTGTAATCTTTGGGCCAGAAGTTGTCCCTTACTGTACATTTGGAGTATGCCTAGTACAAAGGGACCCCAACTTCATGGGGATTTCAATGTGCCTCAGTATCTTGCTGTATTGGGGCCTGTGCACTAACAGTCTTGAGAAAGGCGGCCATTCCTCTCTCTTGTGGCAAGGAGTTCCACAGTCTGCATCAGACTCCTGTGAAAGTTCTGTTTCACATACTCAGAGGCAATGTTCCCTCTAATTTTCTCCATCCATGGGCCAAATAAATTTTGTTATGGGAGCTGAGACAGATGTGCCCCACCAATAGACACACATGCTGCTGGCTGTGGACAGCTGTGAGGGCACTGCTATTCAGCCTGGCAGCACCTGAATCTCTCCTAGGTGGCTATCCAAGCACACAGCTTACAGGGAACATGCTCGTAGGTGTCTTTCCATGGTGCCAGTGGAACGGCACTGCCACAGTGGGGAAGGAGTGATCACCCACAACAAGAGATGGGCACTCCGATAGGTAGAAGCAATCTCGTGGACAATATATGGCAGAATATAAGTTCCTAGCGCAGCAGTCTATGCTATTGTAGAGTGAGGTACATTGGATGCAGGATCTGATACTGTGAATTTGGTTCTACTTACATCCAAAGTCTGTCCCACGCACAGAACTAAAATATCCATATGTGATATATGGGAAGATAACCTTGTTCAAT
The DNA here is from genome assembly GCA_032595735.1 of Pelochelys cantorii. Classification (NCBI taxonomy): domain Eukaryota; kingdom Metazoa; phylum Chordata; order Testudines; family Trionychidae; genus Pelochelys; species Pelochelys cantorii. The sequence goes on from CM064352.1 coordinate 12,312,538, forward strand.
AAGGCTTCTAGCCAGTATTTTGCCCTTTTTTAAGTCTTTCCTCTACGACACTGAAATAAATTGTGTCTCTTTGTTTCAGGAAGCGTTCAGATTAGCATGAAAGCAGCATGGCACCCAAGCCCCCTCTGCTGGTTAAAGCAGAGCCCACTAGAGGTAATTCTGTCCACTGTGGGGTGGGGAGAACTCAGACAAATCCTCAGAACTACGTCCACAAATTGTCCAACATGAGGGCCAAAAAATGCTCCAAAACTTTACAGTTTTGGTTTGAAACTAAGAAGAGTTTTTCAAGTTAAAAATGTGACATTCAAAATGTACTTTTGTGCCCAAACTCTTTCCCCCTGCAAACATGCAGAATCGGCTGGGTGCTTTTTAATGGGAAAACAACCATTTTGCAGAAATGTTAGGGGACGGGAGAAGACATTTCTAGGCCATTAAATGACCCAAAACAAAGAAATGACTCCAAAACATGTTATTTTTGCAATAGACTGCTACATATGTTAGTTATTAACACCTGAAGTAGGAGGTGATCAAAAGATAGCAAGATATTGCCGCAAATTGAAGCTCACATAATGAAAAAATGGCTGCCATCTTTAGCTGACATGGTGAGGATTAAACCGGGGATCTCCTCATCTGAAAGTGTGAACTCCTACCATTTGATCTAAAGCAGTGGTGGGCAACCTGCAGCCACAAGACATTTTGTTTACTCTTGCCCAAGAGCAGGGTTGCCAGATTCTGCTGGTTTCCATCCACATCATTTTCTTCCTACCAGTATTTCTAAAGTGACATGCATGTAAAGTCAGGGCATGGGAAGTGAGGTGCATGCTGATTGCACATATTGATCGTGAAAGGAACACACCCCTTCTGCATCCAATCACGTGCTGCTATGGGTTCCATCAGCACACCCTGCAAATTCTAGGTATCCAAGTGCAGCTAGAAAAATTACCCTATCCCAGGAGACCATATTGCTTATGACAACCTTGCGGCCCACTGACATGACACTCACTAGCCTAGGTTGCCCTAAAGAGTCAGCTTCTAAGGCTGTCATAGACTTGAAGTCTCTGGGTTGGGCTCTGTTCTGAATTTGTCCCCCCCACCCCCCACACATGTGCTCCTTTGGTTCTGATGTAAGAATGGGAGGAGGAGGAAATTCAAACCCTAAAAACTCCACTGAGTTCAGTAGGATAATCCCAGAATGAAAATAGTGTATCAATGAGATGGGAATCTGTCTCAAGTATACAAAGGTATTTTTTTGGCACTGACCCAGCGACATCGATTTCCTGTGTATATGACTGCATTTGTTCTGCAAGTTTGGTATTTTTAGTGTGGAAAGATCATACTGTGTTGGGTTCATTCCCAGAGGTCCTCTTCAGGCTGTCATCTGGTGTGCTGATCATGCCACTGAGCCCACCTACCTGCCTTCTGGAGCACCCCACCACCCTGTCCTGCTGGACCAGAAGCTCTGGTCTCCCCAGCCAAGGCACAGAGTTGGGGTAACAGCCCCCCAGGAGAGCAACACAGACACTGAACCAGCTCAGCTCTGGGAGGACTCAGCTATAGGGACATTGGCAGCATGTAGGAACACAACCCTCAAAAGGGACTAAAACCCCAAATAAATCCAACTTACTCTGTGTAAAAGTTTTACATGGAGAAATCTCATAAGTTTGCCCCCTTTCCCCCTTTATCAATGAAAGAGAGAGATGAATAGTGGTTGCTTTTCACCCCTCCCCCCAGCCCCATAACAGTTATTTACTCTGGACTTGATAATAAACAGAAGTGGTTTTACTAAGTATAAAACATAGGATTTAAGTGATGATAAGTGAACACAGACAGACCAAAGTAAGTTACTAAGCCAAAATAAACACAACGTGCCAATTACGCTTAATACACTATTTTTGCAAGATAGTGAAACATTTAGAAAAAAAAAGGTTTGAATCAAATTGGATTTTTTTCCAGATTTTTTTATTCAACTGCTGAATGCAAAGTCAGTTATTCACTCAGCTCTAGCCCTATAAATCAGTTAGATAAACTGAAAGAATATGAGATTTCCAGTCCCAAACCACAGAACTCTACCATTTGAGCAAAAAGGAATTACTCCTTTAGCAGGCAGTAACAGTAGGAGGCTGTTATCCTCTCTCTGTGTGCCATTAAAGGTACAAGCATGTTATGCAAAGCAAGACACTATTGGCCACTCAGCCCCATAGCAAATGCATGACTAATTCCATCCTGTGCAGATAGGCAATGAAAATAAGCAGTGGGGGGAAGCCCATTTTCCTTCTGAGAACTGGGAATGTGGAGGAGGTAGAAACAGGAAGGCTGGAACCCATAAGACATTTTGTCCTTATTGTCTGATCCAGCCAATGACTGTAATTCTAAATTTATGAATTCATATTGGGGGATTGCTGGATAGATCTGTAATTGCCTTCAGGACTCCGCCGTATGAGGGATAGGGAGAACATTTCCCGTGTTATTGGATGCCATCTCACTGCAGACTGCACAGAGGGAAAACATTCCGAGTGCAGCTATGACATATCAGTGTGTGGGAGGAGAGGCTTTCAAGCTGCTGTCTTCCTCCGCCGAGACTGATACAAGGTCAGCTGGCGCTGCAGATGCAAATATGCCGAGAACAAGATGTACAGATGTGCTGGGAGGCAGGGGCCAGGCATGCTGGTATCATCAACAGACCTGGATCCTGGCCAAGGTAGACAGCAATGAAGGCACAGGGAGGTTCATAAAAATGTGCTTTGCTGCACAGCTCGGTCAGAATTCACCTTCTCTCCACATTGCATCCTTTGACACACTGTAGCTTGGGCTTCAGCAGAATCTCTGAATTTTATTTATTGAAGTGCTACATAATCCCACAGCAATGATCAGAGGCTATTAGAGGGCTGAGAGTCAGGAAACCTAAACTATATGCCCATCTCTGCCACTGATTTGATCTGTGACCCTGGGCAATATTTTTCATGCTTCTGTGCCTATTTGCCATACACCCCCTTTGTTTGCCTACAGCAATATTAACATGCTACTAATAATAAATACAGAATACATCACATTTTTCTCCTTTTAATAGAGGCTAAATTCTGTTGGGATCCCTGAAAAATCCAAATATTTCCCTCCATCATGTTTATATCAGCCATCTTATCCTTACAAGGGATTAAGATTTGGATCCAGTTCTTTCCATACAGGTGGTGTCTGTATTAATTTCTTTAGAATGGAATACCCTCTCCAAGTGCCAGATCAAGGTATTCCTAGTGACTTGGCCCCAGCTCTTGGAGTCATGTGATGAAAGCAGGATATCAGTAGTAAGCCGCTTCACCCATATAGGGGCAAAGAAAAACTTGCAGGGATATTTGCCAGAGTGTGAAGACAGTATGAGCCAGTAGCTCTTAGAGCTTTGAACTACCCCATGCAGCTCAGTGGGATGTTAACTCCAAGTCTCATTGTTCTGGGGGCCCCTAGCAATCACCACCCCAGCAAGGGACTCTGTGGGGCAAGAGAAGAGCATGCAAGGTCTGGCCTATCCATCTAAGCAGATACATTCCAGCTGCTGAGGTTAACTCTGGGATTGTCTCTGATGTCATGCCTGTCTCTCCAGCAGGGAGAAGAGACCCCTGCAGTTGGTCCTGGGGAGAAAAAAGAAATTCCCATACTTCACTGGAAGAGGAATGGGGATACTGCACAGGGATACAGCACACGGGTGGAGCCATGGAGGTCCAAGCTGGGTTGTGTCAGGCTTCTCAGCCATGAGCAGTTTCTTCCTGGACAACATGGCAGGAGCGGTTCCAAATTTGTGTCAGCTGAGCATTCCTGGCCTGGCTACCTCAGCTGAACACTGCTCTAATGTCTTAGGCTGACACAATCAAATGAAACCTCTGCCCAGACTGGACTCGACATGGCAAGCAGAACCTGCACCCTGGTTGTGTCTAGTGTGGGTGTTGGGCGATAAGATGTATCTTTTTTCATTTTCATTGTGGCTGCTATAAAAGATAAGACAGATGAGCGAAGGGGGAATGAAGACCCGAAATATGTCTCCAATGGGGCACTGTGACATGTTTGGCAGATGCAATTCACCAAGCCAAAACGTTTCAAGTTAGGTCAACCAACCCAAAATGATATATTTCAGTTAGATGTTCCCAAGGGAAAATGGAAACATTTCAACAAACATCAAAATATTCCCATGGAAAAGCATTTTCCTTTCAAAAACCATTTTGTTGGAAAATTCCTGACCGACTCAACTCAGTGTCTTGTGCTACATTATAAAGGAAGTGGCCCCGATTCTGAGTTCCCATCTCTTTACTTTACACAGCTTTGGTGGTACCAGCGATGACTTAACTGCCTTCCTGGGAATGTCTCTTATGTACTGGCTCTGGCTATATAAAATTCTAGAGCAACTGCACTTGCTTTCTTCAGGATGGCACTGGGGCTGGAACAGAGTGCTTTCCCCTATGGTCTGTAGAGCCTGGCGCTAAATCTACCCTGTTTACAGAATGAGCCCGCCTAAGATGAATCAGGTTATTCTAGTATAAAAGAGCAGGAAGCCCGAGGGGGCAGGAGAAGCCCATTGTTGTTGGTAGATGGTGCAGGGAACAAGAAGGTGCTAGAATCAGCAGATGAGACGTGCCAGAAGCAGGAGAGAGTGAGGAATGCTCTCCAGAACTCCACAGACCCTGTGAAGAAACACCAACTCCCACGATGAAGGAAGTGCTTGGAAGCAAAGAGACAGTCCCAGTAGAAACTGGTTTGAAGGCTGTGTGAGTTTATATGCTATTTTGAAAGACGTTGTGTTATTTTGGATTACTGGGAGAGAGAGACTGAGATGTGCTTGGAATCTGGAGGTCCAGGAAGGACCTGAGATGTAAATAAATGGGTTCTCCTTGTGGGGGGAGGGGTGGTTTGAGTTACCTTGTGACTCTTAAATGAGCCCTGAAAGGCAAGGGGAGGGGAAAATAGAGGCAGGGTTTAATAACCTCTGGTCATGAGGTGGCTGCCATGTGACAGGGTCCTATGGTCTATGATTCAGCTCCTCCATAGCGGCAGTTCTCAACCAGGGGCATGCAGAGGACTTCCAGGGTATACTTACCTCATCTAGATAGCTGCCTAGTTGAACAACAGGCTACATAAAAAGCACTACTGAAGTCAGTACAGACTAGCATTTCATACAGACAATGACTTTTTTATACTGCTCTATATACTATTTGCTGAAATGTAAGTGCAGTATTTATATCCCAATTGTTTTTATAATTAGATGATAAAAATGAGAAAGTAAACAATTGTCCAGTAATAGTGTGCTGTGACACTACTGTATTTTTATGTCTCTTTTTTTTAGAGCCCTAAACTGATACAAATTTCCATCTGCCAATGCAGCTCTACATGGACAGAAATCAGTATCAGCTGATCTGCAGGGCTCTATTCTCTGGAGATGCAGAGGCCAAAGGAGAAGCACATGGTGCTGCCCATGCCACGTGCCGGCAGCTCCCCTCTGCAGTGCGGCTGTACTGCCCCCAGCCACGTCTTCTGTCTGGGGTCGTACAGCCCTGCTGGGAGCAAGACTTGGAGTGGTTTACCTGCACAGCTGGGGGAGCTGACAGCCTGGGGCTCCTGCAGCACCCTGTTCCTCTCCTTTGGCTGTTGCATCTCTGGGGAGTAGAACCCCATGGCTACAGATCCCTATTCACAGATAGCAATTTGTATCTGCACAGGGGGTCTATTGATTTTGTAAGCAAGTACTTTAAGTGAGGTGAAATTTGAGGTATGCAAGACAAATCAGATTCCCAAAAGGGGTACGGTATTTTGGAAAGGTTGAGCACCACTTCTCTGCGGTATGCCCCACTGTTCTGATAGAGATGGACAGTCTCCGTGGTTCATCGTGTACACTGCTGAGAGATCTAGGTCTTCACTAAGGATGGGAACACTGATTTCGGGAATGGGAAAGTAACTCTGTCCTACTCCGGGCATGAATGCTCATTTCTAAGCTGAACTTTTTCTATGTTTCTAAACAGTTTGCTTTCTTTTCATTGTTACTTACAGTTTCAGCAGTATCTGCCTCCATCCAGGAGCAGAAATGACTGTGGGGGGGCTATTCTCAAATCATCACTAACTCTTCCCCCCCCCCATACACAGTAACATAATTACAATCTCAGAGTAGAATCTGCTAACTTAAGAGGTTTGGAAAGAAGAGAGTTGTGCTCCCTTCGAAGATGCTGTGGTACTCGATCTTACTGAGGTGAGAATGTCCAGCGATAGACACCTTAGAAATTATTTCAGCCATCCTAACCTCTTGGGAACTTAGTAAACCCCAACTCAACATGTTTTGAGGTTCTCATGCTAGTGGTTTTAGTTGCTTATCCATTGGAGATCCATGCACTGTAGTTAGGATAATTTGAGCAGAGCCATTCTTACCCATAGGCAGAACATGCCAATTCAACCCTTCACCCCAGCTGCAAACCAAGAGTTTAAACCAAGAGATAAATGCTGCCCGCAAACAAGTTTGCTGTGAGAGCAGAGGCCATCATGTGGCAAAAGCCTAGTCTGGCTACATCTAGACCACAGGCTTCTTTCAGAAGAAGTTTTTTTCGGAAGAGATCATACACACTACAAAAGTGTATCGAAAAAGCGATCTACTTTTTTGACAGATAGCATCCAGACTGAATGGGCGCTCCCTTGAATGTAAGCTGTGATTGCTATGGACGGAAGGGTCACCAGGCCACCTGTGCTTTTTCCTCTTTCCTCTTCTTCCGAAAGAACTCCCTCTTCCCCATCCACACACACCTTTTTCCGAAAAAGCTCTTTTGCAAAAAGGCTTCTTCCTCGTAGAATGAGGATTACCAATGCTGGAAAAAAACCTCTGTTCTTTCGATTTTCTTGCGGAAGAACGCAATTGCAGTGTGGACGTTCCTCAAGTTTTGTTGGAAAAACAGTCATTTTTCAAAAAAAAACTCTGTAGCGTAGACATACCCATATGTGGCAGTGTTAATATCTGTGGCATCTGCTAACCTCCCACCCATAAAGAACTCTGTTTTAGGGACAAATCTTTTCCTGAGATGCATTCACACCTGAGCTCCTGTTAACTTTGGGACTTGAGGTTTCTGAAGAATCAGGGATGATTTTTTGCTCTTAAGTGTGTGTGAGAGAGAGAGAAAAAAAAAAGACCCACACAGAAATCATCCCTGACTCTTCAGAAACCTTGAGTGCCCAAGGGGGATCACTGGTACCTGTAGCAAGACAGAACTTCACTACGGGAATGCATTCCATTTTGGTCTCTGGTAGCATTCCTCTTTTCCAGTTGTACTAGCAGGGCTGTCCTTGAGACAGAAATTCACTCTATGTGCTGGCCAGTGCAGGGTGTATGCACCATATACATCCCATGTAAGCCCTAAAAAAAGGGGATTGTTGCAGAGACTTAGGATGACAGTCATACAGACACCAGTTTAGCGTCCACCTCTTTGAATCACACTCTCTGGGACTTGAGAGGCATGATGTAGCATTCAGTACGCACACCTATAAGCCAGCACTTCCTACGTCCCAATCCTAACCCTGCAATGGACTTTCCTCTTTAGCCCTGGTCACATCACTTAGCCTGTCTGACTCTATTTCCCCATGTGCAGAAATGGAAGGCTGAATGTAGCACACCTGGCATAAATGCTCCAGTATTTTTTATTAACAAAAATTAAGTGGTTTATGGTTCCAGCTTTTGAAGTAGTGGCGTAAAGAATTAATGATTGTAGGCTGTTTAGTATTGCTATTCTTCTAGGAAGAAATTCACCTGTGTGCAGAGGACCATCACAAGATCTATACGCCACTTGAACCCTCTCATCAGGGACCTGGTGCCCTTCTGGAAAATAAGCTTCAGTCAAACACAAGTTATAGGGCTATTAGGAATAACTCAATGAATTTCTCTGGCCTGTATTACATAGAATGTAACACTAGATCTATTGGTCTGGCATTCAAACCAGTCACTTCAGTGGTGCTTAATCTTTGTGCTGGGTGAATTTCATTCCCCAATCAACATATATTCTGGGGCTCTACTGCCTCATTGGTGGGGAATCAATATTCCTGGAGGGGGACATATTTCCTTTTGCCAGTTATTTGTTTGAACAATGTATGAATGAGTTAGCTGGAAACATTCATCAGTCTGTGGTAGATCTGAAATATTCATGGACTTTTATTGTCAATTTTATTTCTTCTTTACAGTCACTTGTGTGCGGCTGCTGGGGCCGGGGATTCTTTCATGCATTTATAAATATTCCATTTTGCTGCATGGCCTGGAAATAAATTCTTGAAGTGATTCCCTTAAGTCCCAGGTTGGTTGAAATACTGCTAGGAATGTTGCCAACAGCTGTGGATACAGTGGAAGTCCAGAAGCTCGCGTGCCACCTGGTGTAACTGGGTTTTTCCAAGGAACTGTCATGGGCTTTGCACCCAAAATAGCATTGGTACAGTGTGCAAGAGAAGCCAGAATCTGGCCACAATGGCTCAGAATTCTCTGGGCAGACCTAGTTCCCGTCCCGGTGCAGGGGAGGAAGAGAGATGGGGAAGAAGGGTGTTCTGCTGCTGCAATTCACAGCAGGCGGACAGTGTGGTGCACATAGACTGATCTAACTGATAGTGAGGTGGGAGGACATAAGTTGCTCCCTTCCTCCCCCTCCCCCTCAATAAAACACCTTCCTATAACAAATGGAGCTTGGCATGAGAGACAGGAAACTGGATGTCTTGTGACTTAGCAATGAGGCATGAAGCCTTCCACTCCTTCCCCTCCAGCTTTCTAGTTCAAATCAAGCCCAAATTAATTGTAACGGACTCTCTTTCCCCATATCTGGTCAATATCTAGTAACCTCAGTGCGGATCCAAAACCTACCACCAGCAGCTGGCACTTGTGTCAATAGAGAAGTCCAGGATTTATTGGTCAGTACTATCAGCTCATCCATCTACGTATGTATGCCACACCCATCACCGTAGTGTCTTGGCTCCTTACAGCTCTCCTGGCTCTCGATTGGGTCCTCTCTGGTCTCTAGGGTAAGTCTGAGACCTACTGACAGTGCAGTGTAGGGGAAGTTTTGTCCCTGTACTTGTGGCCTTCAGCTCCTGGTCTGCCAGCCTGGACCACTGGGCTTTTCCAGCACATCGTGAGTCATCCTGAATTGCCATGAGTAGACTGCAGACAGCACGAAGGTGGACCAACTGAATGGACCAGTTGCACCATGTTTAAGGCTAAAATGTATTGCCTCTAGGGTGTCCTCTTGAAATCATCTTGGTGCCAATTAAGCTGTTGAATCTGTTAGTCGCTTTTATTTTCCCCCTAAATTTGTGACATTCAATGCTAATGAGCCATTGTATCAGGCACATAAAAATCCAGTTCTGCCTGGGAGCAAGCAGAGCTGTCTTCCGTTGACCTCATTTGGAGCCACACAGGTGCCTATGATGGTGTGTATAAACTCCACACTCATGGCCAAGGGGCTAATGGGAGCTTGGGAGTTGAATTAACCCACTCTATTACACCCAGAGGGGTGTCACTCAATTCCTTATCAGAGCCAGCTGGGGAAAAACCTGGGCAGCTGCTAGTCTAAAGGATGAATAGGATGAAGAGGAGGCGAAGGAGGAGGGGCAGAAGACATGGAACTGATGACTTGTATTGGACACTACTTGTTTGGGACACTGATACCCCTTGAAGGGCAAGGCTATGTATGACCGGATTGCAGGGCTGAATCACACCACCGCAGGGTCGGAGGGGAAGGTCCTGCAATGCCATGCCCAGCCATGAGGGGGTGTGCGGCTGGTGTGTCACTTTTCTCCAGGGTACAAGAGCAGGTATTAGCCTTACATACCTTGGCCATTTGCAAAGTCTCTTGGGGTAGAATGGTGAGCTGAAGTCAACTCCATGCCTCCTGGTTCGGTGGCAGTAAAGTGAAAGAGCAACTGAACATCAGAACAGCCAGACTGGGTCAGACCAAACATCTGTCTAGCTAGCCCAATAGCCTCTCTTCCAATAGTGGCCAATACCAGGAACTTTAGAAATAATGAACAAAACAAACATTGCTGCCCATCCTACTTAATAGTCATTGATGGACCTATCCTCCATACATTTATCTAGCTCTCTTTTTCAACCTTGTTAGTGCCTTCACACATCCTCTGGCAAAGAGTTCCATAGGTTAACAGTGCATTATATGAAGAAATAAGTCCTTTGTTTGTTTCTGATGCCTATTAATTTCATTTGGTGAGCTCTAGCTCCTGTTTTTTTAGAGTGAGTAACAAACACAGCCTTTATCTACTTTCTCATGACACCAATCATGATGTGATAGACCTATATTAGCTCACCCTTCCATCTGCTATGGGAGAAAAATGTCTGAGAAATGTCAGTGAGAAAGAGGCAAGGTCTAATCCTGTCCAATCCCAGCCTTAAGGGAACCCAAAGCCCTGGATCCTGATATCCCTAGATGGAGCTGTGGTTAGATTTACCACCCCCAGTAAGCTTAGCATCTTTATAATATGTTGGTCTACAACCTCCGGGCTCAAGAACCCTCGGGTGAAAACCCAGCTGAAGCTTTGCTTTTGACTTCACTGGTACTAAGAGTGTACCCCTGGACTCCAGGCTGTGCATATTCCCTTATCTGGATCAGAATTTTGTGCCATTCTTGAGAGGACATAGAAAGGGGGGGGGATTAAAATGCAAACCCCAAAGCCAATAGAGAGACTTCAGGGCTCCTGCCTCCCACTCACTTTTTCTTGGTCCTGATTTATGCCTTGAGAGCAGACATTTTTCACCTGCATCTTTTTAGGAGTGGCTTTTGCATCTGAGCTGATAAACCTTACAGGGCATCCATTTCAACAGTGTAAAATGGAGCTTATACATTTAACCACCATACATTGAATGTAGCTTCTGATGGTCTAAAGGAAAGAGGTAGGGTGGTGTCCTGGTTAGGGCACTAGCTGGGCGTTAAGACATCTGGGTTCATCTTCCTGATCCACTACAAACCGTGAGACCTTGGATAGTCCCACAGCTTCAAAAGTATTTAGGCATCCACCTCCCTGTGAAAGCATCTAAATCCCTTTGAATGCTTTGGATCCATTAGCCTCTGAGTGCCAGAATTTTCCACCTGAAAAATGTCAAGAACAGCACAGCCAATTTCATGCAATTGTTGTGAGTATTAGCTGCATTACCTAGTACAAGGATCAGGGCTAAATAAATACCTGCATCTAGACAAGATGCAGAAATGCCCCTAGCTAAAGAGCTGGAATTGGCTGGCTCTGGGTTACAGATCAAGGAGACCCATCTTTTCAGTTTAGAAAAGAGACGGATATGATAGAGGTCTATAAAATAACGACTGGTGTGGAAAAAGTGAATAAGGACAAATTATTTACTTGTTCCCATAACATAAGAACTAGGGGTCACCAAATGAAATTAGCAGGTTTAAAACAAACAAAAGGAAGTTTTTCTTCACACAGCGCACAATCAACCTGTGGAACTCCTTGCCAGAGGATGTTGTGAAGACCAGGACTTTAAGAGGGTTAAAAAAATAACTACATAAATTCATGGAGTCCATCAATGGCTATCAGCGAGGATGGGTAGGAATAGTGTCCCTAGCCTCTGTTGTCAGAGCCTGGAAATAGGTGACAGGAGAGGGATCGCATGATGATTACCTGTTCTGTTCACTCCTTCTGGGGCATCTGTCATTGGCTGCTATTGGAAGACAAGATACTGGGCTAGATGCACCTTTGGTCTGACCCAGTATGGCCGTTCTTATGTTCTTATGACTTATGTTCACAAGGGGAAATCCTGGGTGAGTTGGAAGGTGAAAGTTTATGCAAATAAGGTGAGATGAAAGCCAATGCATTTGCACGTGTTAGTGATTGCATTGAAAGCTGGCAACTTAGCGAGGAAATACAATCATTTTTTATAAAATTGCTCATATCATTGTACTGCTACTAATGCATTTTTGTCTCTGTCCGCTTAAACATTGACAGCTAGACAGCCCAAGAGACTGAAGTCATGGGTTAGCCACAGAAAAGTTTTTTCACAAACAGTGCAAGCTAACACGCCCACACAATGTGCCTCCACCCGGGGCCATAAGGACACCACTACCGCTGCCAGGGACGCTCCTGGCCAATCACCCATTTGCTTCTTAGCTTCTCTGCTGAGTCAGCCAAACAAGAGACCAATTGGTGTAAAGCAGGAACGAGAGTTGTGTTTGAAATTCAACTGAAGTTAACAAACCAGTGGGTGACCCAACCATGACAAAATCTCAATATGTTTAGATCGCTGTTGTCTGGCCTGGATTCATACCAGGTTCTGTATATCTTTAAAAAAACCTGTCTGTTTCCCTAGGTTAACATTAGCTCTTCATTACCATATCAAAGGAAATGCAGGCAGACTCCTCCACTTGTTCCTTAGCAGGAGTGGGTGGAACACCAGGAGTTCTGATTCACAGGGATTGCTTGGAAACTTTTATTTTTTTCTGTCCCTGGGCTGCTCATGTTCCCGCCTTCTGAGTTTCATGTGGAGTTTCAGGTTGGAAGGAGTCCCAACGCACACAGCAAACTTGCGCCAAAGCAGATGTCTGTCTCTTAGTGTTCAGTCACTTAGTTCAGCTTTTGCTGTGTTTCACTTGAACCCTCAATCTTGTTCAAGTGCTGTGGGGAGAGAGGGACAAGATGATCTAAGACTCCTTTCCCAATGCTGATTCTTCTGGGTCTTTTATTTCAATAGGCTGCCCGGTTAATGGCTGACAAATAGGGAGTGACATCTGTAGTCCTGCAGACCAAATTGCATCACAATTAAAATGCTGCCTGAAGGCACCAGTACTCTCCTATCCCTGTGCTAGATGTGAAGCCACAGACAGTCACGGTTGACTCAGAGAAAGCTATAGCTTCTGTTCTTGGTACCCATAAAAGAGACAGATTTGAACCATACCCCTTATGGATAATAAGACAGTCCATGCTCATCGAGGGGGAGGGCTAGCATATGTGTGATCAAGCCTGGGGAGAAGGGGTGTATTGGCCTTCTCTGGGAAGGCTCATAAAAATTTGTCCACACCATTAGAATTCTACAGGAATCAGGACAAACAAAAACTGGTGTTTGTGATTGATTTTTTTGAGACTTTTCTTTTTTATTTTTATTTTCTCTGAGCCATTTATTTTTTACCAAAACAATGCTAAGGCTCATTCTATAATGCTATTTTCACCCTGCAGCAACTAAAATTCCTGTCTTCCACAATTTCAGCCCCAGAAATGGTTCCCTGAGGCCTTTGCAAAATGAAACACACACACATTGGCATGTGGGCACACAGCTAATAAAAATGAGGAATGAAACTGAACGAATATTTGGCACAAACTCATTGATATCACTTATTTAATGGCGTGTGGTCTTCGGCAGCCAAAATACCCAGAAAAGGGGTCAGATCCAGGTCTCTCGCTGGTGTAAATTGGGAGTGATTTCACTGACATCAGAGGGAAAACCCTTGAGTTTACACCGATGTAAGTGAGCAGATAACTAATCCCAAAGAATCCAAACTTTATGCTCATGCACATGCTCCCACCTCCAGTGTGAAATGGATTTCGAAAAGTCGTTAATGTCAATTGGAACAGGACACATGGCTCTGACTATTAAAAAATAATGGGGTGGGTGAGATGTGGGGGAAACTTCCCTGAGCCAGAGATAAGAGTGGGAGTTGTTCTAGCCCATGCTCCCATTTATTTTCACCCCTACTTTTTTTTCTCCTTCCTCCTCCCCCCCCCCCATCCCTATTTGTGGGCAAAGATGAGTGTCAACACATATCACACCACCAGGTGGTGCTGCTTGTTAATCACTGGAGCTTCAGTCTCTGGACAGGGAAAAGATGGGAAGTTACTCAAAAGATGGAAGGTTTTATTTGAACTGTCTGAAAAGAGGTCACATGTCTCTCAGCGTGAATTAGGCTGGCTGGTTGGAGTCCAGTTGTAGGCAGGCAGTGGCCCAAGTCCCAGGAACTGCTCTGTCATTGGTCAGCTTGTTGGCATTTTCAGCAGTAAGCCTGAGGACTGAATGCCCAGAGAGCCTGCAGTCCTGGTCAGCCCAAAAGATGGCCCCTTTGATTCAGAGTTGAGGTGTGTTGGTGGGGATGTGATGGGGCACGTGTGTGTGTCTGGATGGTGCCCACGCTCAGGCGGCTCTGTGGATATGCGGAGCATCCACGACAGTCAGTCTGGCAGCTTTCCCCAGCGTGAGAAAAGTCAGATTGTTTTGAAAGGTTTTTTTAGACTGAAGAGGAGCGGATGCCTGTGTGAAAGTGACACCCTCCTCAGCGGCTGTTCTGGAAACAACACCCAGAGCCCATGTCCTGGTCTCAAGAGGCAGAGCCAACACTCCGTCCCTACTGGGAACGGGCTTGCCAAGAGCATAAACCACTCCTGCTACAGAACAAAAGGACGCACTGCAAAGGTAATTGATTTTATTTTATATACAGTGTCATAGGGTTAGGAGTATGGGGACCTACATCTCCTGTCTGCGAGATTTCTGGTGTGAGAACAAGCCTTCAAGGACGTCCCGCTCCTTTGATACGCTATCTGACATTCCACCCTCCTGCAGGTGAGTTCCCTCTTTCTTTAGCATGTGGAACTGGGGGGGCTGGCCGGCATCATCCACAGCTGAGGGGTCAGACATGCACGATACAAACTATTCAGTGTCGATGCCAGGAAGGTGCAGATCATGTGAGGCTGTCCTTAACAAGCATTAATCCCTGCATTTGCAACACTGGCACTCTTGCTCGTGAGTGGTGAGTGGTCTGGTGGTGAGAAAGCTCTGTCCTCTGCACTTACGGCTCTCTTACTACTCCCAGGGCTGATCGTTCCTATGCAGTGTAGCATGGGGAGGACAGGGAGGTTATGATCATTCCAGGAAATGCTCCAGCACTGGAACCTGGACCAGTCTCATGGAGGGGATTTTGAAGGTAAAGGTTGACCCTATTGAATGGTGAGTCAGTGCAGAGAGTGGAGCATGGGGCGGATGGGCTCAGCAAAGCCGGGGTTGCTGCCTGGATGGGTTGCTGTGTTCCACACTAACTATAATAAAAGTGGGCAATGTCTACAGAGCATTTTGGTGAAGAGCCAGGGAGATGTACACACTTGCAACCTCCAGGCATTAGTCTGAATCAGACAGGAGGGGTCGTGTCCTCATGCCAGCAGTGGATGAGAAAGACATTTCACAGCAGCTGCACTTTATATATTCAGAAGCTGTGGACCATGTTACTAGTATGAGGACAGATGCCCTCAAAAGAGGGTGATGTTCCCACCAATCCAGCTCATCCAATTCCCATTTGCTTTACCAGATCTCCTAGGTCGCCCCTGGAATCATTTCCCCATTGCTTCCCCCTCAAATACCCAAATCCATTCCTTTTTATCCAGTTTTTGGTGCCCCAAAAATCTCATTTCAAATTAATAGGGCTCATGGTATCATTGCTCAATATTTCTTCCAACAGGCTAAGTTTGGTTCTAAAAGAGGTACCGTAATCAGATAATTTAATCCCAAAATCAAGGTTGTTGTAACCTAGTAATAATACTTCATGCATCACATTATTGTTAGCATTATAAGGAAAGATATGGACCTAGATGGCAAAATGAGATCTTGCTGTGAAGAAAGTACCCAGCAGATGTTATGTCTCAGAAGGGACAGATGATCTCTTGTTGTCTAGCAGGTGGGCGTTCTAACCTAATAATAACAGGAGGCTTTTCATTAAAAGCTTTAAATCTCTCTGGAGTATTGTGTCCAATTCTCCCCCCACCCGGCATAGAAAGGATGCGGACACACTGGAGAAAGTCCAGCAGAGGGCCACAAAAATGATTAGGGGTCTGGAGCACATGATTTATGAGGAGAGACTGAGGGATTTGAGCTTATTTAGTCTACAGAAGAGAAGTGTGAGAGGGGATTTGATAGCAGTCTTCATCTACCTGAAGGGGGGTTCCACAGAGGATGTCGAGAGGCTGGTCTCAGTGGTGACAGATGACAGAACAAGGAGCAATGGTCTCAAGTTGCAGTGGGGGAGGTCTAGGTTGGATATTAGGAAAAACTATTTCCCTAGGAGGGTGGTGAAGCACTGGAGTGGGTTCCCTAGGGAGGTGGTGGAATCTCCATCCCTAGAAGTTTTTAAGTCTCGGCTTGACAAAGCCCTGGCTGGGATGATTTTGTTGGGGTTGGTCCTGCTTCGGGCAGGGGGCTGGACTCGATGACCTCCTGAGGTCGCTTCCAGCCCTAGGATTCTATGATTCTAAGACTGTCTAGGCTCACATCTTTTCTTATTATGCCATTGAACCCAGGATTAATGTACACAACATTTACACTTTGCAAGAGGGAGAGATTTTTTTTCTGGTGCAAACTGAGGTTTGGCAGCAACAAAGAGGAGTAACACAGCACAGGGGAAATCTGTCCATGCGGACTCGGAGACTGACAGCCAGTTGCTCCACTGCTGAGCTCTGGCAAGCAGAGCAGTAGCACACACCCACACAAAATTCTCACTGCTGGCAAAACCCACAAACAGAGCCAGGGTTTGGGAGGTCTGCAAACAGAGCAAAATGCTTTTCCATTCTACCTCAACAATTTTGCACAAAAGAGAGGAAGTTGGGCATGGGACAGAAGGAGGGAGCACAACTTGTATTTCTTGCTACTTCTGTGGTGAAATTGTCTGAGTTTCCACTGGAGAACCTGGTTTTGCCCATTGGCATTTGCAAGTTTGGTGGGAACACAGCACAAGGGGTGCTGCAGGGCCTGACGAAGGTGTGCCAGCAGGGCTCTCCGGGGATAGAACGACTGGCATGAGGGGGAGTGCGGAAGCTCAGATGGGAGATGCATTGAGAGAGAAGCAAGTGCGCCCAGGACTAAAACATTGATGTGGGACTGTGTTGTAAGGATTGCGGAGCACAGTGGGGAAGCCTGTGCTAGCATGACTAGTTCCATGACTACCCTTCAGTCTCCAGGCTTACCAGTCGGAGACTGCAACCATTCTGACATTTGCTTATCAAATCTCCTATTATTATACCTAGTGGGACTGCTTGTCATATTCTCCAGTGAAGGCTAAGAAAGCAAGCAGGGGAATGTGGGGAACATGCGCCTAGATGCCCCCAGGAAATCTCCCCCTTTGCAGGGTGAGTCCTTGTGCAACATTCTGCTAGTTGACATGCAAAGGACAAGCTCTAGAAAATCACTTTCTCCCCCTGCCTCCTCCCCCTTCAGCACCTTGATCCACCCCAGAAGAGAAACCCGCTCTGCTTTTCACAGCTCTGCTGAACAAGGCGAGTTCCCTGCTCGATGTACAGCATTCTCCAGCTCCTGCATTTCCTCTGCCCTTCACTTTTAAGAGCTGCCTCTGTCTGCATGATTAAAAAAAATATCAACACAACTCTACAGAGGGGGACACCGGGAAGGGGGAGCTGAGAAGCTTGCAGGCAGAGAGAGGTGGTGCTTGTGCACTGGGTCGCAGACACACACAGAATTAGCAGGGAGAGCAAAGACCATGCAGCGGACAGGGGAGCACAATATCCTCTGCATTTAGCCAAGGAAATGAAGGAGTCTCTTACTTCCTCCAACCGCCTCCCCCCACCCCCGCAGACTGGCCTATTCTATGCATAGCCCTGGCCCAAACTCCTCCCCCCCCCTCCCTGCTTTCACTCCCAGCCACCTTCCCCTTTCCTGTTCATTCAGAACAGATGATGCTCCTGATCACATGTGTACAGCTCCTCTCCCTCCTCCCTTCCCCAGCCCTTTAAGTAGCTTTATTACACGGAGAAATCATTTGTACTACACACAGTGAGAGGGGGAGCAGGCAAAGGGAGGGAGATTTAACAGGCAACAGCACGGTGGTGTGGAAGGACCGGGAATCTGAGGAGTATGGCAGCTCTGTCAAAGCCAGCAAAAGCCAAGGGATAGCTAGGGGCAGAGGGGGTGTGCACTTAAATCCAGAGCACAGCATAAATGTGCGGCAATACCTGGGAGGAGGCAGTAGGGAGAGCCTGGGAGAAGACCCCAATTCTGTGGTGATGGCATGGACCAGACGCCCTTCCAGCGACTGTTTTTACCTTCCTCCCAGTTCTGTCTCCACCGGGTCCCCACAAACCACCAGGGAAGAGGACTGATGCAGAGCCATTGTTAGCAAGTAAGTTATCCTATTGTCTGTTTGCTTCCCATCTCTCTCTCTCTCTGTCTCTCTATTCTCTGACTGCTGCCCAAAAGGCCGGTTCCTAGGTCAACCTAGCCGCGTGAGGGAGACAAGAAAACAGGTGCTGTCTAACTACCAGGGCATGTTAGGGGCAGTATCCCACTCTTAGACATGCCATTGTCAGGTCTGACAAAGGTGTTGTGAGGGTACATCGTCAGGCGTCTGCATGCTGTGCTAATGAGTGTTGTATAAGGACCAAAGAGAGTGGAGCGACTCTTGGTTTGCAGCTGGGGTGAAGGGTTGAATTGTAGATTGATGGCATTTACTCTTTCATTTGGGGTTCAAAGAGTAGCTGGGGTTGTTGCTGCTATTGTTCAAGTGAAACTTTGGTGTGCCCGGGGCTGCTTCGTGTATGGGGATCCCAGTTGGCTAGGGGGTGTATGTGACCATGCCACAGTCAGAGTGATTACCCAGGGCATGCTGACTTCCCCGGCTTGGCTGTTTTCCAGCATGCTGGACTGACCTAACGGCCTAACTTTCATTGAGACGTGTTTTTCACCCCTTGCGAGCTGTCTGAGAGTCACGAACCAGCTGGGAACTGGCAAAGTGTTAACAATTCTGAGCCAGTTCCCAGCAGAATCATGTCCTACGGGGTAATCCTGGGATCAGCCATCAGAGCCAGCTTGATTTTTGGGGGAGTCAGTCCAGGGTGGGATGTCAGGGGCCAGGCTGTGAGCTGGCCTTTACTGGGATGGCTAATTCATAGTATTATTCAGTATTTGATTACTGGAGCTCCTGGGGGCCCTTGTTATAAACCAGGACCGCATTAGACTAGGTGCTGCATATACACAGAACAAAAAGGTGGTCTTTCCCTTAAACATCTAACAATCTGCCTTCCCGGCTCTGACATCCTGCTAGCAAACATCCTACACCCCAGGTAGGGAAATAATTTTGGGGTAGGAATGTGATGAAACAAGCTTGGGAGTGGAGGGGAAGTGAAACTGGACCTTCCTGCTAGCTCTCGGCCATGAGCTGGCCAGTCCAGAGGCTGGGGAGGGTCAAGGAAGTTCCATATAGCTTGGATAAGCATGTCAATTTCCATCGACTACTTGACTAGTCCATAGACACTTCCACATTCCTCCTTTGAAATGTACAAAAGCCCCTGCTGGGGCTCTTGTACATTTCAAAGGAGGAATGAGGAGCTCCGCATGCAGCCTGGGGCAGGCGGGAAGTCCCGCCGACTCTGGGCTGCACGCAGGCCAGCTTTGAAATGTACAAGAGTCCCCAGCAGGGGTTCGTGTGCATTTCAAAGTAGAAGTGCCCTCATGGAGCCCGGGATCAGTGGGGGACTCAAAGTTAGATAGAAGCAGCAAGGGGAGGGGGGGCGGGAATCAACTAGTCAACTGACTATCTGATAAGCATTTGCTAGTCCTTAACATCTTTAGTCTAGATGTGGGGCAGGCTGTTGCATTTTGGGGGCCCCATTCTCTTCCCTCTCACCGTGAATTCCATGAGGGATCCTCTACTCAGAACTCTTCCCACCTAGATCCTCAGTTCCAGGAGCTTGGAAGAGTCCAGAGAAGCAGTCAGGATTCTAAGTGCTGATCCAAGCTGAATCTCAGAATCTTTTAACATTACAGATGCCCCCTTCCTGTTGCCTGGACGTTTACAGGGAAGCCTGGGTTCCAGTCTGCACCTTGACACTTAGCCAGCTGGGTAACCTGTGTCACATCACCCATGTGTGCCTCAGTTTCCCCCTTTGTGAAATGGAGATAACAGTGCTACCTCACAGGAGGGTTTGCTAACAATCTGCAAAGAAGTCAGTTCTTTGAAATCCTCGGAAGTAAAGTGCTGTAGACTTTCTAAGCAGTGGTCGTGTTATTGTCCATTTTCCAAGCAGGTGCAGGATTATATAGTGACTCTTAATTGCTATTGGGGATGGGAGAATTGAATAATATATGTGCTCAAAGGCAGGAATATTTGCACCCTTTTGTCTGGGTTTCCCTATAGGTTGGGTAGGGGAACTCCTTAACCAGATCTCTCTTGGGGCATCCAGATGATGGTCAGTATCTCATGATCACCAGGGAGATGGGGTATTGGCACTGCCAAAGCAGCCCCCAAAATCACCAGAAGGGCAACAAGCATCCCCAGAAGTTAATAGTGGAACAAGTATATGGAAAGCAAAGTTGCTGCAGGGAGCGCCCAGACCTGGGAAAAACCAATTCCTTGGAAAAGGGCTGGATCAAATAGGCTTATTTTCGGATTTGGTTTGTTGGAGAACCAACTGTTAGCTGAATATTAGAGACTCAGTTAAGGATCTCTGAACATCAGCTTATTCATGCATCCCTCATCACACTGTGTTTTAGCCTCTCCCCACTTAGATTTCTGTGACATCCAGCTCCCCGGTTATTTTATATTAATTACATTCTGCCATCCACGCCTTCCAGTATTTACACTCCCACTGAGCCAGTCCTTATACCAAGCAATGGATATTCCCTGGCCTTTATGTTATAGTAACTACATGCTCCCCAGTCATTATTTTATATAAAACAACATTCTCGCTCTGTTAATTCCCAGGCTGCTTTAGGGTCATTAGAACAGCTCATAAAGCATTTCCCAGTCTCCAACTTTTGTGAAAAATAAAATCATTTTGTTTTTCATTAAATTGTTAGGTCCCCCACTGCATTTTTAATAGATTAATCTCAGTATATCTGTAGTACACCCACAAGTTTGTATTTTATAAATGATTTTTCTTGCTTTAATTCCTGTTGGAAAATGCATTCAAAACCCCACCTACTCTCTGCAAAGCTGGCATAAATAGAAACAAAATAACAGATTTTGTTATTTTAGCTTATTCCACTTTTCAAAAAGCTAGCAGCAAAACCAGAATTTTTAACTCCTAGCAATCAAAATTGGATGTCAATTTGTTCTATCCCACAGAAGGACAAAGGCCAGATTCTCTGTTGGTGTAAATGGGCTTCACTCTATTAAAGCTGATGGAGCTGCAGCTGTTTACACCAGCTATGGATATGGCCCCAAGTCTAATCAGGCAAAGGTGTAAAATTGATTTAAAATTTTCCAAAGCAACTCTGGTGAAAAAGCCCTATCTTATGTAGTAGGTATGAGATGCCGAGGAAACCTCTCAAGAAATTACTCTAAAAACCTATAGGAGTCATAGAGAATGATTACAAATTTTGCTCAGCAACTAACATTGGCTGTAGTAGAAGTATATTTCTCCATTAAATTCTATATAGGATAGTTCCAAAAACTTCTGTGCCTTTGAATCACATTTGGTCTTGGGTCAGGGATTCTGTGCCTTTGTTGTAGCCATCTGGGGCTATGTTTAGACTGCAAGCTTCTTTCGGAAGAAGCTTTTCCGGAAGAGATCTTCTGGAAAAACCTTTTTCTAAGGAGAGCGTCTACACAGCAAAAGCACAACAAAAAATCAATCTGCTTTTCCAAAAGTCAGCGTCCACACTGATTGGACACTATTTTGCATTTCAGTTGTGATTACTGTGGACAGAGTAGCCACCAGGGTACCTGTGCTTTTTCCTAAAGGCCTCTTATTTAAAAAAACTACTCTCTTCTGCGTCCACACGCTGTTTTTCAAAAAAGCTTTTTCGGAAAAAGGTTTCTTCCTCCTAGAAAGAGGCTTACCGCTGTCAGAAAAGCCCCTCCATTTTCGACAGAAAGTCGAAAGAATGCAAAGCAGTGTGGATGTAAATGTAGTTTTTCCAGAAAAACAGCCGTTTTTCCGGAAAAACTCTGCAGCGTAGACATACCCTGGGACATTTGTAAGTGTGACTTAAGGGTAAGTGTCAGCTACTCAGCAATCAACATTTCTTCCCGCAGCAACTTGGGTAACTTCCACTACCATCTGAAGAAGTGGGTTGTGCCCACGAAAGCGAATGATATTATCTACATTTTTTGTTAGTATCTACAGTGCTGCAGGACCATTTGTTGTTTTTTAAGTTTTTTCAGTTACAGACTAACATGGCTACCTCTCTGAGACTTTCACTACCAAGTACACTTGGAAATTCTTGGAATTTCTCTACTATTTATTTGTCCCCTGGACTCCTTGACTCCTTCATCTGAAGAAGTGGATTGTGCCCACGCAAGCTCATGATGCCATCTACATTTTTTGTTAGTCTCTAATGTGCTGCTAGACTCTTTGTTGTTGTTGTTTTTTTAGTTTATTCTGTTTCAGACTAATACACTACCCCTCTGAAACTTTTGGAATTTCTTTGCAGTCTCATACCAGTACCAATTAATATCGACTCTGATTAGCATGTGAGAGCTGGGGGGGACTCTTTGCAGAAAATGGTGTGACTACAGATCATTAGTGAGGCCAGTATTTGTACAACACTTTGAAATTGTGGAATGTCCATCTTTGGAGGTTTTTTCAGAACCGGTTGGACAAACACCTATCAGGGATGGTCTAGATTTACATGGTCCTGCCTCAGTGCAGGAGCAAGGTCCCTTCCAGACAACATTTCTATGACTTTATGACATCATCACTCTTCACAGGGTACAGAGGTTACCCTGGGTTTTCAAAACAGTTTTCAGCCATGCTAGAAATTGTGCGGCTTATATTCCGTGGAAGGAAAGGAAGGAGAGCCACTGTTCAAGGCTCTACCTTCAAATTTTGGAGTCCTGGGTTCAAGTCCTTACTCCTGTGTGACCTGGGGCAAGTCATTTAGCTTCTCTGTGCCTCAGTTCTCCATCCATCAAATGGGATTTATAGAATTTCCTAGCTTCTTCAGGGTGTTGGGAGGATAAATGCATTAAAATGGTGAGATGCTCAAATACTATGGCATTGGGGGGTGGGGATATTCGAACCTGACTGAGGGCAAAAGAGTCCTGGAATATTACAATGCTGATTATCCAGTGCGTTGGGTGGATGGTTAGATCGACAGAAAACTTAACAACAACAAAGAAATGTAACTATCCACAAACCTCATCTCTCCCCATATCTGCCAACTTTCTGCCCGGCGAAATTTTCTTACCACTCATTTTCTGAAAGACTGAACAGCCTGGTTACAATATTTCTAAGCATAACCAACTCTGAGCAGACAAGCAGTCATCAAGCAGGTTCTGTAACAAGCAGCAAAGCCATCTCACTTCCCTTGGTAGCTGCCTAACTAATCATCAATCAGCCGCTTTTTTGTGTTTCCGTGGGTAGGTATCTCCTGCAGCCCCGGAGGAATTTCATTTTAGTCTGCACTCAGGTTTGTCAGCGTGCTAGAAAAGTGATCCTGCCAAGCTAATGAAAACTCAGAGGAAATGAAAAGAATCTTGATACTTTGGTGCTGAGTGAGATTACACTTCGAAAAGGAATTAATTGGGCGGGGTGGGGGGAGAGACAAGGTAATTCAGCTTCTGTGCTTTGAACTGTGCGTTTATCATTGAAATGCTGTCAGTTTCCCTCCTATGCAGTTTTTCTTAAATGTTTTGCCTTGTCTGTTAATAACAACAGAGTAGCTCTTCCAGTGGTTTTCATCCATGGATCTCAAAGCACTTTACAAAAGGAGCAGATCCCATTAGCCCCATTTTAGAGGTGGGGAAATCTAAGCACAGAGAAGATTTGTCCAAGAGTCGGTTGGGTCTCTCTGTTTCTCCCATGTGCTTTTACTTAGCTGCCACAGACAGAGTCACCCGAATGAAGCAGAGGCAATAAATGAAATAGGTGAATAGAAAGCTGCCTTCTTTCAGGAAAATAAAGATCCATTTGGCAATAATCATCTCTCTGGCATGCAGTACCAAAATAATTTGCAAGGGCCAGTCCTCTGTAATGGCGTTCCTCCATTCTACCCTGACATCTGCTCAGTTTGCCTTCTTTGATCTCTTCTGTTTCAATCCATTAGCCCGCAAATCTGTCTGTTATTTGTCCCTGGTGATAAGGATCCACCCTCTGGGCAACTTACAGTCAGATACTTTAATTTTATTGCTGTGATGTAACAAGAAGGGACTCTGCAGCTCAGTGTATTGAGGGCTGGGGCTGCATTCAACATGGCACT
Organism: Pelochelys cantorii; assembly: GCA_032595735.1. Lineage (NCBI taxonomy): Eukaryota > Metazoa > Chordata > Testudines > Trionychidae > Pelochelys > Pelochelys cantorii. The sequence goes on from CM064352.1 coordinate 12,336,668, forward strand.
GAGGGGCACCAAAAGAACAGCTCTCTCAGTAATAATCATTCTATGTTTAGTGTTTATCTAGCCATCTACTACTGTACTTGACTTACTGCTGGTCCTTCTGCCATGGCCTCTCCCTCTGCCCCATTTCCTGTTTTGGCATTGTGCCGCCTGACTTCCGCCGCTTTGAAGCAATAGAGTTTAGATGCAGAGCCGGGGAATCTTTTTTGGGTCGGGGCCATTGACCCACAGAAAAATCAGTCGGGGGCCACACACACGTGAGAAGCAAAACAAAAAGATAAACCAAAAAAAACCCCTCCCTGAGGTGGCCCTGACTGAGCAGGAGAAAGACACTCCCCACATTCTCCTCACATAGCAGAGCCTTGGGGGGCCAAGCTGGTAGGTTTTGTGTGCTCCAGCCCCACTGGAGCACCATCACAAGCTCCCCAGTGCTGATGGGGAGCCCCAGGCCTTGGGAGCTAGAACCAGGCAACCCGAGATTCCCCACCCCTGAGAGGTGCAGCATCCATACAGCTCTGCTGGTGCACAACAATCCTGACAAGCAATGCCCCTTGATATTCCAGGCCTACCCCCCTCCCCAGTTCTGCTAATGCGCTTCAATCCAAACTTGCACAACCAGCCCTCGGCTCCCACACAACTACCAGCGTATCTCAATTCTGATCTACATTGCAACTCCCCTGGCCTGCTATTCCAAATCCCTCTAGACCAGAGATGGGCATGTCTGCTCCCTAAATATAAAAGTTGTATTGTTAGCAGACAGATGTTTCATAGGGCTGTGGAAAGTTCTGAATCACGTATTTCTGCTATGGAATAGGGATATAAAAGGTTAACCCTTAAAGGGCAACCCCCGGGACATGACATGGAGCAGCCCCTATCCATGGTGGGACTGGGGGTCACAGGCAGGGGCTGTTCTGGCTGGGCTGAAACAACCCCTTCCTGCAAGCGTACTCCCCCCTTTATTGGTTAACCCAGGGGTTCTCAAACTTTGTGATACCACAACCCCCCTCTAAGTTGCTTGTGACCCCGTAGGGCAGTGGTCACCAACGTGGTGCTCGTGGGTGTCATGGCGCCCGCCAGGGCATTTATGTGAGCCCGCCGAACCATCTGGGCCAGCCCCACCCCCGGCGCGCGGCACATGCATGGTGCCGGCCCTGGGCACAGGGCGTGTGGGTGGCCCCTGCCCCGGGTGCGTGGCACATGTGTGGTGCCGGCCCCGGGCGTGTGCGCGGCCCTGCCCCCGGGCATGCGGGGCGTGTGCAGCCCCGCCCCCAGACGCCCGGCAGCCCCGAAAGGTTGGGAACCACTGCCGTAGGGGGTCGGGACCCACAGTTTGAGAAATGGGGGGTTAACCAGTTAAACTTCACATTTAACCAGTTAACCAATTAAATGGGATTTTGCATCCCTGCTATTTGGGGGGGAGAGGGGGGAGGGTCAATTTGGCATACCATTATAACAAGGTGAGAAAAGGGACCTGTTTAGATTTTGCCTTCTACTTTTGTGGTTCTCTGGATTCTCACCAACACATTGCCAGATGATGATGATGATGTTTTATTTTATTATACAAATAATTCCTACAGTGCCTAGAGGCATTAGCCATGATTAAGATCCCACTGTGCTAGATGCTGTAGAAACATCTGGTAAGAAACAGTTCCAAAGGGTTATGATTATGATTGCCAAGATGGAAGAAATGGTAGAAGAAAGGAAAAGGTATAATCCCCTTTTTGCAAAGAGGGAACTGAGGCACTGAGAGATTAAGCAATTTAACCAAGGTCATGTAGGAAATCTAAATTGAGCCTAGCTCTCCTGAACTTATGTCTTTCTGCCCTAACCATAAGACCTCCAAGAAAAATGTCAAAACTTGTTAATGAAATCTGGATTTGACCTAAAATCTTCACAAGGAAAAAAAATTCACCCTGCTAAGAAAAAAGACTCCTTTTCTTGACTTCTTGTGGTGTTTGGGGTTGCAGGAGGTACGTTGACTCTCTCTGGAAGCAGCCATGGCAAAATGATGCACTTTGAAGTTCAGCTAAAATTCATCTCATTCTATTTCAGCAAATCTAAGATCCTTTCCCTTAGTGCCCCTTCCTCTCCCCAAGTCTGGCATCTGGGCAAAAGCTGAGCAATACCAAGAAGGCTGATAAAAGGCCTCTTTGCAGAAGTAATAATGCTCCAACTCTCATCTCCTTTTGCAGGAGCTCCAGCAGCCTGTCTAAAAGGAATATGTGGCTTTGCACAAAAGTGACATTTTCATTACCCTGGCCTTGTTTAACCAAGGATTGCAAATGCCAGTGGAACATAATGGTACCTGTGAGTCTGTGACTGACCCTTAGAGGCAGTTCCAACCTTTGAATCTATCGCCTGAGAGAGCAGTGCTTCACAAACTGAGAGCTAATTCTCTCTTGTCTGCTTGCACACAAATACCATCGACCATGAAGGGCATGTGTGCATGGTGGGGATGGCTTTATACAAGGACTAAAGGAGGAATTCAGACTTATATCTGTGCTGTTCTCTTGTTTCGCTGTATGTTATGTCACCAACTGCGTGCTTTCAAAACTCTAAGGTCTAGTTTTATAAATGGAATAGCATTAACTGCCCATTTTACAGATGGGGGAAACTGAGACCCTAAGAAGGGAAGCAATTTACTCAAGGTGACAAGCTGGTTATTGACAGAGCCAGGAATAGAACCCAGGTTTGCCTCTTGCCTCCTAACCCAGTGCTCTAACTTCCAGATCCAACTTCCTCTTCTAAGGCAGAGGAATTAATCTCCTACATGAAGAGGTCTGTGATAAATTACCTGTATCACTCAGCTAGAAGACTTAAAGTGCAATAGGGGAAATGAAGATTAAATATTAGGACAAATTCTAATTACAATGAAACAGGCAGTACAATTCACCTGCAAGAGACAACCCTTCTGTTTTGAGGGATCTCTTTCCAGGATCCCCCAGGTTTCCCAAGCAATTTCACTTGGCCTGTAGTTAAAGACACACTGTCCTAGGCAGCCAGTTTTTGCTAGTCCCCTCTGTGCTTTCGCTCATGGCACGTTTCATTGTCCTTTCATTAATAACCAATCTCTCCAGGCTGTTCCATCGTAAGTCAAGGGTGCAGAGATTGTGATTTCTTACCAGATTTTGATCTTTTCCTGTCTTGTAGCTCATATCTGCATGTCTGGGGCTGTGCAGTGCTCACTTTCACACTGTTGTTGATGGCAGAATTTTACTTCACAGACTCTTTAACTAACACTATTGTCTTTCTTACTGGAATCATGCAAAAATTTGCCTGCAAAATGGCGTTTTTTTTTCTTTCCACATCCCTCAAGCAACCAGAACTTTTGAATTTCAATCATTCAGATTTGAGGTTAATAAAAAAGGGCAAGCAAAGAAAGAAAGGGGCAGTTTCTACCCAGTGTGTTTCCTTTGCACCTAGGTCCACTGCTCTGAGCCTCTGTTTCTATGCAGATTCTCCACAGGCTTCCACCTGGCACCCGCATTTACATCTCTGCAAAGGGAGGGTGAATGAGCTCTCTGCCTTTCTGACACTCGCACTGGGTACAGATGTCAGTGGACCTGCATGATGCAAGGAGGTGGAGAATTAGGCCTGACCATCCAAGAGAGTTAAAGGTGCAGTACACAGAAAAAATTAAGCTAACAATGGCAACATAGCTCCACTGCCACCCTGTGTCTCTTCTTCTAACAGAGGAAGCCATGATGGGGATGGAGAAAAATATTTCACCTTGTTGCTGTCAGCTGCCAACCTCCCCCCCGCCTCAGCTTCCATTATGCTCACACCCTACTATCCCCCACAAAAGATCATATCAACCTCCCGTGCACTCTGGGGCTATCACTAGGCAGGCTCAGGAATGCTAAATAATCTGGGATTTTGGTGTCTGGAGGGCCGGAGAGTTTGGTAAATGATAGCAGAGGAGATGTTGAGTCCAGCTCCAGGTACAAAATTTCTCCTCTTGCCCTTTACAGCTGGAGTATACCTGGTGACAGTAACATCTCTTGTAAAGAAAGAAAGGCACGCTGCCCTCTTGACTCAGGTGTCTTGACTCCGGTGGTTTTCAAAGGTTTTTTTTCTCATGACCCAGCTGAAGAAAACTGTTGATGCCTGCAACCCAACATAATTTGACTAGAGTGTGGACTCCGGGGTGGGGCTGAGGAGGAGAGCTTTGGGCTGTAGGAGGGGACTCTGGCTTGCGGGGGGGTTAGGGTTGGGGTAGGAGGGGCTTACCTTGGGCAGCTGCCAGTCAGCAGTGCAGCAGGGCGGGGGGGGGCCTAAGGCAGCTTCCTGCCTCTACTGGCACCACAGACCATGCTGCACCCCAGAAGCAGCCAGCAGCAGGTTCCCAGCCAGTGGGAGTGCAAAGCTAGTGCTCGGGGCACGGGCAGTGCACAGAGCCTTGTGAACTCCCCGACCACCACCACCACCAAGGAGCTGGGCATTTGGTTGTTGGCTGCTTTTGGGATGCAGCACAGTGTGTGGTGCCAGGAGAGGCAGGAAGCTACCTTAGCCCCCCGCTGGTCACCTAATCCCCCAGCAGCAAGGAGACCCAGCGGCTGACATTCCATGACCCACTACTGGGTTGCAACCCATAGTTTGAAAACCCCTGCTGTAGTGAACCAGTAGGCATGGCTGCATCAATAAACCCATCCTGCTTCTTTGGAAATACTGATTTTGGTTGATTTATGTGGCTTTAACACAAAGGGTAAGAGAAATCTCCTGCTGGAGATTGTAGAACTGGCTGCAATACTGTGGAAGCAGAAATTCACTGCTCGGTTTATTTCTTTCTGCTTTCTTCCTACCCACCCCTAATACTGTTTTATATTGAAAAAACTGAAGCCACTTTGCTCAGCTTTAAGCTAAGTCTTTCCCAAGACACTCTTAATTGTATCTCTGCACCTCTTCCCATTCACAGATGCGTAAGAAGATTAAAGACAGTACTGTAATAGACTTGGTTAGGTTTTAATAAGATTTGCTAAGACCGCTGCAGAGAGCACATATCCTGGAGAAAGCTGCTGCTCTTTGATAACCTGAAGGCTTCTTAGGCAGTTCTCCACAGGAGACTCTTTTTCTGCCCTGGGTTTGAAAATGGAATTCTTGGTTCTCAATAGAAGAAATGGTTTCCATTAAGGAAAGCAATATCTCCGTGATAATGTTAACGTTCAGTGAAGGTGATGTTACATTGTAACCTGACAAGAGTGACAGGTGCGCATGTCATCCCGTTCTGTTTGTTCCCAATTAGTCAAGAAAAGATTTGGACAATGACCTTTTAGAAGAGATCTAAGGAAGTAGGTTTTCAAAAGTGACTGGCGATTTTGGGGTACACAATTGCCTTCAAGGACATGTGATTTGCAGAGGGTTGGTGTTTGGCACTTTTTGTAATCCAGCCCCTTCAAGGTCTCTCAGGTTGATGCACCGAAAATCATCAGTCCCTTTTGAAAACGTAAGGCCAAATTGTCCTCACTTCTCATCCCTCTCTGCCTGGTACAAAAGGAGCCCAAAGAGCTTTTGTTTAAAAAAAATGTCCCAGATCAGTAACAAGATATGTGCACTTACTACATTTTGAGCCTCTATTAACCGGGACTCTCTGGTCCGGCAACATCTGTGGCCTGGGTAAAGGGCTGGTGGCCAGGAATCCAGTGGGGCTGGGAAGCCCAGTATACCCGGGGAGGCCAGGAAGCACAGCGCACAGCAGCAGGGTGGCAGCAATGGGAGGAGAGAGCCAGGCTCCAACCAGTAGCAAAGCGAGGGCTGGAAGGGCCTAGTGGCAGGAGGACAGGAAGACCTCGCCTCGTCCAGCAAAATCCCTAATCCAGGACCAGTCAGGTCCCAAGGGTGCTGGACCAGGGAGGTCCAACCTGTACCAAGAGAAAGGGGCCTTTCAAAGCAAGTAGTTCACTGCTCCTGCTTCACTCAGGTTGCGCTCTCTATAAATGAGGCAATGATAAAGGTGTTCAACAATTACTTCTCATGATTTAATCTTCAAAGAAGCTTCAAAAATAATCCCAGAAGAGAGGAATGGCCCCATGAAAAAGCTTTTCTAATGCAGGATGCCCTTGAGCTTAGCACTCTATGATTAGGAGACAAAGCTTTTCAAGGTGGTGTTGATGTTGCCCAGTGTGTTCTGAACCCTTTATCAACTCTGAAAGCAGCACTGGTTTGACAAAGCTGTTTTCCTGAGATCTTAAATGTTGTTTCCTTTTACCCTGCCCTAGCCCAACCATGGCTGGAGATTCTAGGATCTTCATGAACCAGGACATGGAAATTGGAGTCACATCCAGGGACCCCAAAAAGATTCCCAAACAGGCGCGGGACTACGTTCCTATCGCCACCGACCGAACCCGTCTGCTGGCAGCAGAAATCAAGAAGCCGCGCCAGCGTTACATGGAGAAGAGCGGCAAGTGCAATGTGCACCATGGAAATGTTCACGAAACCTACCGCTACCTTAGCGACCTCTTCACTACTCTGGTGGACCTCAAGTGGCGCTTTAACCTCCTTGTCTTTACCATGGTCTATACTGTCACGTGGTTGTTTTTCGGATTCATCTGGTGGCTTATCGCCTACATCCGGGGAGATCTGGACCATCTTGAAGATGAGAACTGGATCCCTTGTGTTGAAAATCTCAGTGGATTTGTCTCTGCATTTCTGTTTTCCATTGAGACCGAGACCACAATTGGGTACGGCTACAGGGTTATCACTGAAAAGTGCCCCGAGGGCATTATACTGCTCCTGGTTCAGGCTATTCTGGGCTCCATTGTCAATGCGTTCATGGTAGGGTGTATGTTTGTCAAAATCAGCCAACCAAAGAAGAGGGCCGAGACCCTCATGTTTTCCAACAATGCTGTGATTTCCATGAGGGATGAGAAACTCTGTCTAATGTTCCGGGTTGGGGATCTCCGGAATTCCCACATCGTCGAGGCTTCCATTAGAGCCAAGCTGATCAAGTCCAAACAGACCAAAGAAGGGGAGTTCATCCCCTTGAACCAAACGGACATCAACGTGGGCTTTGATACCGGGGACGACAGGCTATTCCTGGTGTCACCGCTCATCATCTCGCATGAAATTAACGAGAAGAGCCCCTTCTGGGAGATGTCCCGGGCCCAGCTGGAGAAGGAGGAGTTTGAAATTGTGGTCATCTTGGAAGGAATGGTCGAAGCGACAGGTAAGATTTTGCCAATGACCAGTGCAGAGCAAAAAGTTACACCTAGACGAAGAATATGGGTCTTTCCCTGTGCTCCTCCCGGGGTTGGTCCATATAAGAGAGATGAGCCTAACACTGCTTCTAAATACAAGAAGGGATTCTGTGTGGCATTGCACCAAGTAGGAGAGGGGGACCCAGTTTGGGGAGAAGTAAGAATGTCCATGTCCTTTGTCCACAACTCAAAGTAAATCTGGACTTCTAATGCTCTGATGTGTTTGATTAAAGGGCCATCTCTGTCTCTCACCCAGAGGGAGTTAAAGGAGAGCTTCTGCAGCTCTCTACCCCCCACTCTCTTAACTGTGTGGCCTAGTAGTTAGGGGGATAGACTGGGTTTTAAGAGACCTGGGTTTGATTCCTGACATTTTGCTGCTGGAGGATGGCATGGCAGAATAAGGAGCAATGGTCTCAAGTTACAGTGGGAGAGGTCTAGGTTGGACATTAGGAAACACTATTTCACTAGGAAGGTGGTGAAGTACTGGAATGGGTTACCTAGGGAGGTGGTGGAATCTCCATCCCTGGAGGTTTTTAAGTCTCAGCTTGACAGAGCCCTGGCTGGGTTGATTTAGTTGGGATTGGTCCTGCCTTGGGCAGGGGGCTGGACTTGATGACCGCCTGAGGTCTCTTCTAGGTCTATGATTCTATGATTCTATTAGCCAGAAGCTGAGAAAGGGCAACAGGTCATAGATCACTTGATGATTGTCTGTTCTTCATTCCCTCTGAAGCACCTGTTACTGGCCATTGTCAGAAGACAGGTTACAGGGCTAGATGGACGTCACCATTATGGCCGTTCTTCTGTTTTAGCTCAAGTATTTGTGACTGAGGCATTTAGTTCAAGAAGTTCTGGGTTCAACCCCAGCTGTTGGCATAGTTCTATCCTGCATTTAAAATAGGCTATGGCTAAGCTATTTGAGATATCTATTGTTACTGCTCAGTGATGATCCTCACACACCTTGAATCACCCCTCTGGTAGAGGATGAGGAAAATAGATATTTGTTACACTTTACATTTTCACCAGCTGGGCTAAACTAAGTGTCTCAAAGCATAGCAGCTTTCTTGCATGTGCAGAGCATAATCATTAGGCATGTTGGAACAACAGGTGCAGAGCTGGAATGAAGTGGGGATTATTACATTCTAGTCTGGAATAGTCTCACAAGGGAATTGATGGGAGGTTTATGGCTTACGTCATTTTAGACCAGAACAAAGCACAAAGAGAGACCCTGTAGGAAACTATCAGCTCGGCACTAGCTGGGATTAACCTCATTAGAGAGGTCAGAAAGTCGTGATCTTTGAACACTCCCATGTTCAGCCAGTTTTGGATATTGGAGTTTAGTTGGGAGGCCTCATCTTTCGACTTTGTGGGTTATTTTCCATCTCTCTTGTTTTTAATTGATTTTCAACCAAGAATTCTGGTAGAATTTCTCTATACCAAGGATTGTTTGTGATATGGGACACAACAGTCCAAAAACAGGATTGAGGGTCAGTAGTCTAAAATGGCACCCGTATTCAATATTAATTTATAATTACTTTATTTGCATGTATGTAGTATGTCTCAGGATACAGTATAAGTATGTGATAAAAGATACTTGATTTCTTCACAAACTTCTTTACAATTAGGAATCAGAGAGAGAGAATATGCACAGACCATTTCCTCCCTACTAAAGTGCAACCATCTCTAGGTGGAATGTAGCAGCCGTTAATCAGCACAGAACAGCACTCTGTAACAGATAGGATGGGAGAGATAAGCTGGCTGAGCTTTCTTTCCATGCCAAAGCCTTACTGCACATGTATGTGTGGTGCCAAATCTGCAGCTAAAAGCAGTGCTGACTTTCTCAAGGGGAGTTTAAAGAGGGTGCAAGGAGACAGAGAACAGACGGGTGTTATGTAGTATCATCGGAGTGATCCCATTTCAATCCTGTTCCAGTGTCCTCCCGTGGAAAGGTGTTCCTGGCCAGTACTTCCTACAACTGGAATGCAGAGGTATTTGTAACATGCTGTGAAATAATTCTGTGTCTTTAAATCCCTTTCCAGCAAGTAGGAGACAGCAGATGCATGAGGGATTTCTTTTAGATCAGAAGGGCTGAAACCAGTGTGAACTCCCTGGCACACACAAGGTGACCACTCGTTGGCTACTGTAGTATCTGTACCTGACGAATCCCTATGCAACACTAAATATACAGGCACCCATTTTCTAGGGCACATTGTGGAGTGCTCTGTGTCAGCTCGAAAGCTTGTCTCTCTCACCAGCAGATGTCACCTCCCCCACCTTGTCTCTCTAGCATCCTGGGGCTGGCACATCTACAGCATTGCATCCAAGTTGTCATTTTCTCCCTACCTCACCTTAATAGCTAGCATCACACTAGGCATGAAAGGGGGACCCAGTATGGGGAGAAGGAAGAGCTCCCATGTCCTTTTTCCACAACTTAAAGCCAATGTGGGCTTTCCGTGTTTTGAAGAGCTCCTGGGGCCCTTTCCCCAACACTCTCCTTTTAACTGGTATGCACAAGGGCCTTGTCATTAGGGTGGTGAATGGAGTTTTAAAAGACCCGGGTTTGATTCTTGGTATTCTTCTGCTGGAGGCCATTAGAAACCACTTGCTTCCATTTCTGGCTCTTCTGCTGACTCTTGATGTAACCTTTGGTCCATAAATGAGGGAAATGCCTGCTACTCCTCTCCAGGGGTGCTATTCACATTAAAGTGCTGGGTCTGTACTTGTGAAGGGCAAGGCAGGTCTTTCAATGCTCCCTTGAATAGAGTAGAGATGTCTGCAACCATGTCTGTCCTAAGCATGGCCTGAGGAAGGCACTACTCAGCCACTAGTATGGGGCTGTAGGAATTAAGTCCCAGCTGGGGAATTCAGAGCTGGCTCAAAGAGGCCCCTCCATCTGGGAAGCAGTGAGATGCACCTGAGCCTTGGTAAAATCAGAGTGTGGTTGGGCTAATATCAGGAGAGAGGAAGGCATTGTTAACTCGAAGTCAGGACCAAGAATTCTGGAGGTGGAAGAGCTGCTATTAGTATTGTATGTTTGTAGGATGATCAGCCTTTTGGTGTTTAAGGGGTTAAGCTACGGGAAAGGATAGAGGATAGTAACTGGGATGAGTGGGCGGGATGGGTGTCGCCCTGCCTGTCGGCAGAGGGATGCAGATTAGGCAGCTCGACATTGCAAATGAAGCAGGGATTTAAATATCCCACACCTAATTTGCATAAAAATGGCCACCACGTTTTGCTGACTCAGCACTTTGTCTGCAAAAAGCAGCAGTCTAGAGGGGGATCTGTCGAGAAAGAAAGCCTTTTTCGACAGATCCTGTAAACCTCATTGCAGAAGGCATAAGGGATCTGTCGAAAAAGGCTTTCTTTCTCGACAGAGAAAGGCTTTTTGCCGACAAAGTGTTGAGTCGGCAAAACATGGTGGCCATTCTTATGCAAATTAGGTGCTGGATATTTAAATCCCTGCCTCATTTGCAATGTCGACCTGCCTAATCTGCATCCCTCTGCCGACAGAGGGCTGCAGTCTAGACATACCCTTAGTGATGGTGCTTGAATGGGGTCCAGTTTTACTGACCCTTAAAACAGCCATCACCCTACCACTTGGTGCTTTAGATCCCAAGTTTAAGAGCCCTAATGGTGGAAAACCTAAACCTGCCTTCTATGAAATTCACTCCCCACAAGTGGCATTCACAAGCCACTTCTGCTGCCTCCAGAGATGCCTGTTTCCATAACTGTGTCAGGAATAATAAAATGGACAAACGAGGAGGTTTTTAAGCAATCAAATGCTAATTAAATGTGACTGCATTGTGCCTTCACCCTGGCATATTTCTGAGCACAGACAGTTCCAGAGATGGGAGAGCCCTGGCTGCCTGTTTAAGGGTGTGCTTTAGCACAGACGTAAGCAATCTGCTGGTGAAAATTGGCAGAGCTACATGGGCTTTGCTGGAGCTGGTCCAACCCTCTGGCTCAATCACTGCAAACATGTTTGATTAGCACCCGATTACGGCTATCATGCTCTTCACCACCAGGGGGCTCCATAATTCCCATAACTCCCTTAGAACTGGGTTTCTCAACCCATGGAGCAAGAATCACGACTGGGTCTCCAGAATGTTCAAAAGGTCACATGGCAGCTCCTGTCCCCTGGGACTAGCTGGGCTCACCTCCCTGGTCCAGATACTGCCACTTTGGGGGTCCCAGCAGCACGCAGGCTTGGCCCAGCCATCATAACAACAGGAGCCCCAGGAGGCCACATTTTAGTGCGTGGCTCTGCAACCTCATGAGCGAGGTCACAACTCCACTCACACAAATTTGGTCCAGTCAGCAGGCAGTGCCAAATCTGAGCAGCGCTGGACCTCCAGGGTATGTCTACACTGCAACACTATTTCGAAACAACTAGCACTATTCTGAAATAACTTAGTCCATGTCTACGCAGCAAGCAATTATTTTGAAATAGTGTCAAAATACTGTCAAGCGGGAGGACTTCTTGCTCTGACTCCTGTAACCCTCATTGTACAAGGAGTAAGGGAAGTCGGAGGAAGAGTGCTCTATTTCGAAATAAGTGCTGTGTAGATTCTCCCAATTTTGAAATAAGCTATTTCGAAATAAGATACGCAATTGACGTAGCTCCATTTTTGTAGCTTATTTTGAGTTAAGCCCTGCAGTGTAGACACTCCCCCCGCACCAGAGATTGCATCGCTCAGAGCAGAGAGCCAAGCCCTGTCACCCCCACAGACCCAGGGCCCCTGCCCCACCAGGGAACAGGACCTGACCAAAACCCCTCCAGAGTTCCACTCCCAGCCTATTTGCTGGGTTGCACAGGCCATAAACATTTACAAATGGGTCCTGGGCCCCAAAAAGGTTGAGAACCACTGGCCTGAAAGGTTTTACCTCAAGAAATCACAGCAAGAATCACTGCCAGGGCAGACTTTGCTGCAACAGGGCTCAAAGGGAGATGATCCCTTAAACTGCTGGGTCCCACACTATCCCCAGCTAAAATGGTCAGCCACACCTCAGAAGCAAACAGGACCCCATGAGAAAGACAAGCAAGGTTGGTGCTCTCAGCTTCCTTCATTGGTCTTCAGGTGGGTAGCAGCCCTCAGCAATGGCTGCAGCTTCCAAGCAGATTTTGAGGATAGTCCTGAATAGATTGCACTGCAGCAGTGAAACCTGTTTGCAATCCATGCAAGGGCGAATGCAGCATGACTAAGGAGTATTCTTTTACCAGAGGTGTATTGTAGAATGCTTCAGATGAGTGGTCGAGTTAGTCTGTAACAGGAAAAACTTAAAAAACAATGAATAGTCTAGTAGCACCTTAAAGACTAACAAAACATGTAGATCAGGACTACTCAACTTTGGAAGCCCCGGGGGCCACAGTGATACTCACAGCACATGCCAAGGGCCACAACTTAAGTGTGGCTGCATATACATGCAAATATATATGGAAATATATGCAAATAGCGTCTTTCACACTGACAGGTATGATACAAAGCACTTCCCACAATTCCCCAGCGCTTCCAACACCTTCTTCCTGGGAGCTAGAAATGCCAACACCCTGTACCCGTCTGTTCCAGCCAACCTGTCCACTTGCATCTTTCAGTGCTCACCTCTCCTGGGACACGCCTCGCTGTTGTGGAGCATGTTCCCAGTGGAGGCCATATTCAAAGGATCCCACCTGTGGGCCACGTGTTGAGCCCCACGTAAACCCAACCTTCACCGTGGGCTGCAAACAAACAGGCGTGCCCGTGGGCCGCGTGTTGAGACGCCCTGATTTAGATGGTATTATGAGCTTTCATGGGCACAGCCCACTTCTTCAGATGACTGCAGTATTAGAAGTCCAGATCCAAGAATAAATAAGGAAGGGGGGGGGGTATAGAAATGGACCAATATGCAGCTCTGCATCCAAAAACATTTCTAAGCTCATGGGAATTGGAATGGTGGGTTCTGTTTAGGGACCATATGTAGTGTATTGGGCTGTCATGTAGTGTATCGGTTGTGTGTCTCGTTGGTGTAAGAGTGCTATAGAATAATGCTATGTTATAGCTATTAGCAATCTGGGCCCAGTTTTCCACTCATTTACACCAGTGTAAATCTGGAGTCACTCCACTGATGTCAACATGGTTACAGCAGTGTAAAACAAAAGGCAGTGTGGATCCTTGCCTAGACTATAAGGCTCTTAGTACATTCTTGGGCATTAAAAAATAATAGCATTTCAGGGCATTATAGAGGGGAGAAATTGATAATGGAATTTTATTCGGCAGTCCTTTAGTTTGAGGATATCACAGAGACCCCTGCAATGAGATAAGAGCTTAATTCCTAGCAGTGGCTCAAGGCCCAGTTCACCATTACAAACTAGGGATGTAATAGTTTAGTCGATTAACCGATTAACTGATAAGCAAAAGCTTATACGTTAATGCTATAGACTACACGCATTTCCTTCTCCCCCTCTCCCTGCCAGTAAATTTTTTAGCAGTCTGGACAGCAGCCTGGCTCAGTCCTGGCTTGCACCGGGTCCGGAACCTACCTGATGTGGCTCTGCATTTAATGTGTATTAAAAGCGAGGCAGGCAGGCAGCCTGGCTCAGTTCCAGCTTGCACCAGGTCCAGGAGCTCAAACCCTCCCTAGGCAAGGACTGCTGCCACTGCACATGGCTGCCTCTCAGACGCAGCACCACAAATAACAAGCAGCTGGTCCATCAGGGGAGCTGCTTTTTAAACTGGCTCCCCTCGCGGACCAGCTTCCGCCTGGCACCCCGCACTGCTGCCTCTGATACAGCGGCTGCTGGCCCTGCCCCTGGGGACTATAGAATAGTCGGCTAATCGATAAACTTTCATGAGGCTACTCAACTATTCAGTTAACCAATATTTAACATCCCTATTACAAACTGACACCATAAACGGATACACCACAGCTTTAGGCTGTACTTCCTCTTGCAAAAAGCTCAGCCATTGCTAAGGATGTGCAAAAGGAAGTCATTAGAATAACAACCTCAAAATTAAAAGCATGGCAGAGGAATTGAATTGCTTTACAAATGGACTTTTCTCCCGGTGGGACTGCACAGACCAGGGTGTAATGACATTAAGGAGCCTGGATCTATGGAAATGAATGACTCCAGTCTCAGGAGACAGTGTGGTAACTGCTGTTAAAACCAAAAGATGGAGCCGGAAGAGCCCTTCCCACTGGGCAGACATCAGAGTGGGCCAAGGTTTGACTAAAGCAATCAGAAGCCGAGGTGGCTTTCTGTATGGCTTTCAGTAGAGTGGTGGTGAGACATCTCACCAGAACAGGGTGTCATCAGTAATGCAGCAAGTTTCCCTAGCCATTGCTAAGACTGCCCAGGAATGGGCATCCTGGTGATTTAGTGCTTAGGAACTGAATGAAGGTCCTCAATTTAGAATATCATAGGGTATGTCTAGACTGCATCCCTCTGTTAGCAGAGGGATGCAGATTAGGCAGCTCGACATTGCAAATGAGGCAGGGATTTAAATATCCCGTGCCTAATTTGCATAAAAATGGCCACCGTGTTTTGCCGACTCAGCACTTTGTTGGCAAAAAGTGGCAGTCTAGAGGGGGATCTGTCGAGAAAGAAAATCTTTTTTGACAGATTCTGTAAACCTCCTTGCAGGAGGCCTAAGGGATCTGTCGAAAAAGGCTTTTGTTCCTGAGAGAGGGCTGAGAGAATGGAGCCCACAGCTGACGCAGAGACAGCCAATTAGGACCCAGCTGGGGCTGCATAAATAAGGGCTGCTGCAGGGAAGGAGGACTGACTCACTCCTGCTGTAGCTGGGGACCAGGCTGTCAGAGAAGCTAGAGGCAGGGCAGTGCTGAGACAGGGCAGTGCTGGGGAAAGGCAGGTAGAGCTGGGGAGCCCTGGCCTGACCTCACTCCCAGGCTGCAGGGTCTGAGGCAAGGCCTGAGTGTACTAAGGCTGCAGGGAAGCAGCCAGTGATAGGAAAAGGGTCACATGCCCTTGCCAATGATGAGTGTCCATTTCAGACTGCAATTTGCCCCTGAGGCGGGGGCTAGAGAAAGACTGGCAGTGGTGAGTATATGGGGACTGGGGATTCCCTGGGAGGGATAGACCTGAGAGTTCAGGGGCACTAACCTACAATGGTACCAGAACTCCTAAAATGACCAGCAGGTGTCTTGTGGGTGAGTGCTCACCCCATGACAGGCCTGAAGAAACAATTAAAGGACCTAGTAGGATTTTCAAAAACACTTAATTCTCACTGGTTTTAGTGGGAGATAGGTGCCAGTTAGTTTTTCAAAAGTGTCTATCAGCATCTTAAGCAACTTATGCCTCATAAAACGAGGTATACAGGATCTATCGGAAAAGGCTTTCTTTAGCGAAAGATCAGCCTCTAGACTGCCGCTTTTCTCTGACAAAGCTCCGTGCCGAAAAAAAGGGGTGGCCATTTTTATGCTAATGAAGCGTGGGATATTTAAATCCCCGCTTCATTAGCAATTTCAGCCTGCCTAATCTGCATCCCTCTGCAGGCAGAGGGGTGCAGTCTAGACATACCCTAAAAGAAGGAGTAGACTGCCACTCACTTTCGCAGAGCTGGGTTGGCTCTGCTATGACAGGCATGGATACAAATCAGTAGAAACTGACTGCAATCCCTGCAAGAAAAACATAGTGTGTCAGGTAATATCTTTTATTAAACCAATGTTTCTTAGTGAAAGAGACAAAGCTTTCTGGCTGCACCAAGCTCTTTTTTGGGCTACTATAGTCACCAACAGTTCTGAACACACACCCACTCAGCGAGGAAGAAGGTAATGTTTGTACAGGCTCTTTTTCCAAGCAATTCAGGACAGATTTTCAAAGATATTTCTGTAGCAAAAGATTGGTGTCTAGTGCGGTTTTCAAAACTCCAAAATAGGTTAGTTGCCTCCCTGCCATGGAAAGTCAATGAGACTTAGGTGTCTATCTTTATTAGATGATTTTGAAAAGCCCAGTAGATGCTTAGCTGTGTTTTTAAGACCGTAAATACCCTGGACAGTTTGGCACCTGACCACTATACTATATAAATGGCTAGAGGTATACTCACATTACAAGAACTGGTCAATAATTGTGAATATTTTTTCCTTTAACATTTTTTGGGAAAAATATTTATTGCAATTTCCAAACGTTTCAAACAGTTGCAGGCAAAAAAAAATCACTAATTCCTGCTGACCCTCCAATTTTCATCCCTGCTCCATTTCCATCAGAAACACTCCTTGCAGTAGTATTTGTCCTATCTAAAGCAACACTGATCTATTGCTTTTACAGGGTATGTGTCTCTTGGCTACTGGCCCCAAAGCATTAAAACCACCAGAGGAAGACTCAGTTCATGGACAAACCAGTGTTGATTAGTCACTGAGGCTATGTCTACACTACAGGTTTTGCCAGAAGAGGCAATGCAAATGAAGCGCTGATTAGCATTTTCTCATGCTTCATTTTCATAATCTCTTCCTATCCGTTTTTGCACAAGAGGTTTTTGCACAAAAACATGCAGTGTGGACGTTTCCTTTTTGTGCAAGATTTTTATGCCTCTCCCGGAGTTTTTGCGCAAAAAGGAAACATCCACACTGCATATTTTTGCATAAAAACGTCTTGCGCAAAAACAGATCCGAAGAGATTATGCAAATGAAGCGTGAGAAAATGCTAATCAGTGCTTCATTTGCATTGCCTCTTCCGGCAAAACCCGTAGTGTAGACAGAGCCTGAGTGAAATGACTACAGCAGGGGCAAAATCAACACAGAAGACAAGCATTCCAGCAGTCAGTGTTGCTTTTATGGGCACTTCAGAAGCTACAGAATCGCTAACCGTGCCAGCTTAATGAATTGGGCACAGCAATGACTTTAGGGAATTAATTCTCTCTTGTTTTATCTTAAGGGGACATTTCTCAAGATTAATTGGTCCAAATTTGACTTGCAAGAGAAGAAACTGGGAAGTAATCTGTTTGCAAAGTCCATGCAATCTTGCTTTCAATGTTCTTTCTGTCTGTCTTTCTCGCTCCGCCACCCCATGGCAACAAAAATCCAAAGCTGGTGGTCCCAGTCCACTGACAGAATTAAGCTGGCCTGTTGTGGGCCATAAACATGGATGTGCCACTGACTTCTTCACTGCTTCATAGAGGAGAGTATGAAGCAATGCTGCTAGCATCTGGAAAGCAATCGAAAGCCCGTCCCCCACATGCATGCAGATTCTCCTGAGTTGTGAGATGAACGACTTGGCTGATTTGATTAGAGAACATTAGAGAGCCCCGGTTTTCCCCCTTAAGCCATCATTCCCTATGATGAAGCAGTCTGTGTACCTTATAAGTCTTTCTAGCTAAGTCTTGCTTCCCTCCCATCTTGTACCTTCCTCTCCTCCTTTGCCAACAATTAACCAAAGATTGATTTATCAATACAGCTGCCTTGCAGGCCTCATTCTGTGCTTACCGGTCTTAGTGTAAGGACAGGGTGCTATCAGTGGTACATGGCCAGAATTTACCTCCAAATTTAATCTGCTGCTTGGAATTAAAGATATAAAATCCCCGTTAAAAAGTTAACCAATTAAATGTAATGTTTAACTGGTTAAACAATCCTGTGGTGGGGGGCAGCCCTCTGCTGGTTAACCAGGTACCTGAGTAAGCATGCCAGTAAGGGGAATGTTTACCGGGTAACCAGTTAACAGGTTAACCCTTTACATCTCTAGTTGGAACATTAGCTTCCCGGGGCCGGGTACTAACAGAGAGTGCAATATGACCACTGGTCCATGGTCCTTCCTACCAGTGCTACTGTCTGAGTGAGATGCTAGGTGACCCTGGGCATTCAAGTCATCTTATTTCACCACTAGTGTTCGCTGGTTTTCTTTGACTTTTCCCCACTTTACCTTAAATAGAGAGTTGGAGATAATAGAGCTGATTTACTAATCCAGTGTTAGCCCCCATTTCAGAGGGACAGAACTATACTTAGACATTGTTGAGAGGAAGGTGGCCTAATGGTGAGAACTTTCTGCACACCCTCTCTGCACCTCAGTTCATCCAACTTTGAAACAGATAGGATTCCCCTGCTGCAATGCAGAACCATATAAGATAATCACAGCGAAGCTCTAAATCTGAGGAATTTGCATTTCAGTCCAGTGTCCTGAAATGAATCAAACTTTGCATGCAAAACATGGCAAAATTAGTGCTAGCTTGGCGGGTTGATCGGTTGTTTTTGCTTATCCATTGGATCATTTTCATTCTTAAAAATTGGCATCAGTAAAAAGGGCACGAGGAGGCATTGTGATGTAAATGGATTCATAGTTGTAAATGTCTTTGATAGCCCTGGCTTCCAGGGGTAGGAATGAAGTAATGAACCAGACTGTTATTGACTTGCCCTGAAAAGAGTGCTCTTGTTGAACTATTTAAGGTGCTTATGTGGCTCCTTTTGCCATATTATCTGTGTACCGCCCCCTCCCCCTTTATACTACCACTGGGAGACAGGATAGTGTCATGAACCCCCTTTTGCAGATGGAGACCTGAGAGACTAAGGCCCAGATCCTCAAAAGTATTTAGGCATCTAACTTTCATTGATTCAGCAGGAATAAGGTACAGGTTGAACCTCTCTAGTCTGGCATCCTTGGGACTTGACCGGTGCCAAATCAGAGAATTTGCCAGACCATGGGAGGTCGATATTGTCTAGCAGCATTATTAACACTTCCACTGCTTACTGGGGTCTTAGAAGACATTCAGGGGTAAATTAGAGCTAAATAACAGCACAGGACACTGAGAGTCAGAACTGGCAGCTGTAAACAAACTTTATGGGACCATGAGAAACTTGGCCACATCCACAGTAAGTGAACACCCGGGTAACTAAAATCATTGTGGACCACAGATGTTGCCAGGCCAAAGAGTGCCGGACCAGAGAGGTTCAACCTGTGCCTAAATAAATGCTGGCAATCTGGGCCTAAGTGGTTTACAAAGACATGTAAATATGTGATAGAACAAGGGGTTGAATCCAAACTCTCACCCAACCCCTGCCTGACCCATCCTTGCTCTTTCACAAAGCAACACATTTCAGTGCAATTGAAATTTCAGTTCCTTTGACAAATCCAAGGATCTTATCTTCGAGAAGGATGGTCAGCCTTGTGCCACAGCTCCCTAAAAGGCAAGAGATGATATCATTAATTCAATTAAGTGGAGTCATAATATAAATAAATGAATATGGTATCTCTCTCTTTTTAACTTTTTTATTTTTCCAAGTTTGCTATCTCTGCAAACTTTTTTGCAAGTTCCTACATTAGACCCTTACTACTTCTGATTTCCCAACACCCAGGAGCATTCCCATGCCTGGAGAGCAGTACAAAAATTAAAATTTCAGTCTTCCCCTTTGGCATGAAAATCAAAGTGAACCATGTTCAGATGTATCTTCCTCCCAAGAATATGCACAAAAATAATTGGGGGACCATGCTCCCACCTTCTCATATTCCTTTTGAAGTCAGAGGAACAATATTGGCTTTGTTAGAGCCTTGGACTAATTAGTGCAATGTCCTGGCACTTTCTACAACCATTCAAGTGATGCTAATTTAAGGACATGTAATCCTTAAAAAGAATAATAGGATTTAAAACATTGATAACGATTATCTGGAACTATAGCTAGTCATCCGTGTCCATTCCTGTGCCATCTTCTCTCTCCATGCGTTGTCCATTCCCACAGTAGGTGAAATTCTCCTCTGAGGACTTAAGTAGCACATTGGCCTCACTCTGTATAGGGTGGACTTCATCTTGCATAAGTGGGAGAAGACCCCGTCTCGTTAATTCACTACACAGGAAAAGGAGAGGAAGGGACAGAGCCAGGAAATACATTCAGTTTGTGTGGTGGCATGGAGAAGGGGAAGAGATCACCAGTAATGCCTTCATTGTAAAAGGAGCCCACCAAGTTAATTTTATGCTGGTGAAAAATTGTTGGCATGACAGGCCTAGAGGCATGATTTTTCTATCCACAGAGCAGGTCTAGCCCAGGTGATTGTAGTGAAAGTTTTCCCTACTGCCATCCTGTTGAGGTGCTTCAAATTAAGCTTCTTAGCCTAGGGTGCAAGTTCATTCTCCATGATCCATTCAGTTCAGTCCATTCAGATCCAACAAGGCTGATAGCTGGGATGGTATGTTTGATACAGGTGTCTATATCCTCCAACAGCTGGACTAAGACCATCAACAGATCTGTAGCTGACCTAACACCCATGAGATGGCAACAACTTTGGCTGTTACTGAATGGGACTGGATTTGAACTGTGGCCTGATAATTATAACAAAGCCTGTAAATCATGAGCAATCTCCTGCAGAATTTTTCTTATTTTGGCAATGTAACAGAGCTAGTGGCTTCGACTTTAGCTGCATAATCACTGATACTGCAATCAGAGAAAGGTGCTGAAGTCTGCAGCTCCCTTTGAGTACATGGGGAGGACATCAGGCTCCTTACTGAGGGGGCATCAATATTCCTTTTCTTCTCTGCATATTACCATTTTCCCACCTTTGAAATACTGTAAACAGCTTGATTGTGACTGATTTAGACGTCAAGAAAGTGTCATGTTGGTACAGTTCTTCGTCACCTATTTTACACACTGATTGCTTCTCTGTGACTTTCTTCACTTTTGAAGGTAATGAAAGAAACCTGTCTCCATTCATTTATTAGAAACCAGAGATCCAACAGTTTATAAAACAAAGCATCTATGCTGCACCAACCAGGAACATTCTGGACCTCTGCCATTAATACTCTGGAGTTGGACTCCAGCCTAATAGACTAAAACTTCCCCTCTTAGGATTGCAGCACAGGGCACTTAAAACTATAACCTCTGTGAAAGCTTTATTACAAAACATGAAACTGCAGAATACTCTTTCTGGTTTCTAGCTTTGCTACATGCCTAAGACAGAGCACAGCCTCTTTGTAAAGGTGATGAATCTGGGCCCCATTTTATGCAAACTTTATTCAGCTTTCTAGTTAGTTTCAATTGTATTTGCACTGAAACTCAAGCTGTTGACAGCAAAGAGATGAAAGATCCAAAACTAACACCTGAAAAGCATGAAAGTTGGAGTTTTCCCATTTCTTTTCAAAGTTTTTAAAATCAACTGATTTTTACAGTTAAAATTAAACATACTTTCTTGTTCATTTTAAAACGGGACTGCTGGTGAACAATTTCTGTGGAAAATACAGTCACATGTTCCCAGGGGTGGCCCTAGACCAGCTGCCAGCAACTGGCGCCCTAGGCGAACCATGCAATCGACACCCCCACCTCCAAACCCCTCAATGATATTGTGCCACCATTTGGCGCCCCATTTAGCTTGGCGCCCTAGGCAACCTCCTAGTTCACCTATATGGACGGGCCGCCCCTGCATGTTCCAGAAAAATAAATGAAATTAGAAAGTATTTTTTTGAAACTTATTCCAGAAGAAAATGGATTTCCCACATTTTGAATCTTTCACGAATTTGATAAAAATGCTTGGGTTTTTTTTCATTGAAGTTTTCTCATTGAAATGAAATTTCTGGATCACAAAATGCCAAAAAAACAAAATAAAAAAGGAACAACAATATTTTCCCAAAGCTTTACTAGAAAAAGCTTTCCTTCTTAACTCCAAAAGTTCATAATGACCCTCCATTTTGAGAAAAAAGGCTAGGAAATTATATCAATGCCTTCTGAGATTTTTTTCCTAAGGAATTCTGGAAGTTTGACACCTCTCAGAGTTCCCATGTATGCTCAAAAGCCTTTTGAAATCTCCCAAAAACCAGTGCTTCAAGCAACTATGTAGGGGGCAGTGGTGTATCTACTTCGAAGACAGTCCTGCTTTAGGAGGGGCATTCAGATGTAGCAAAACAGCTTGTCTAAGGTTTGCATTGCATTGTGGACAATAATACCAGTGCAGCTGCAGGTCTTTATTACAGAAATGGCCCATGAAGTGGAACTGCTGATTCCTACTAATAATTCACTGCAGAACCAGAAATACACTGGTGCAGTGAGCTACACCGCCCAGTGCACCGTTGGATTGTCAATGTTCAGCACGCGAAGGGCCAAGGGCATGTTGTGTGAGAGCAGAAAGCCATTGCGCCCCATTCTCTTAATGAAAATAAGGCTTTTTGTTTTCCATGCCTCCACTGTCATCTTCTTTCAGTCACAGGCAATAATTAGCGAAGCCCATTTCAGACACATTAATTAAGCCAGGCTAGAGAGTAGCATTTAAGGGAATGTGCAACCAGGACAATGCTGTTGTTCGCTCTGCTGTATAGAGTGTGCCAAGCAGTCAGTTCCTGTGCAATTAAATTCCAATGCACGTGTGCAAAAAAAGGGGGGGGATATCTGAATGAGATTATGGAGTGATTGCAAGTTTCTTTTTATTGTGCTGGCTCTGTGCATCCCCGGGGTTACAAAAAGCAGCTATGAAGGCAGCCAGCATTATGCAGTCCTTGCTTGATGAGAGCTTTCCATTGTTTCTGTCTTAATTGAATACTTACAGCAGGAGATAAATGTGATTAGGTCTATGAAGCTCAGGATTGGGGTATGGTGTCCCCGCAGGTAAAGGAGTGAGTCCAAGACCTTGATTGCAAGGTCCTTTTACATGTCTGAAGCTAACTCTGGTGTTGGAGGGGCACTCCCTTCTGCTTTGCTCATAAGCAAACTAGGGAAATGTGGCTTAGGTGAAATTACCAGAAAGTGAGTGCCCACAGGCTGAAAGACTGTGCTCAAAGAGTAGCTATCAGTAGTCAAACCTGAAAGATGTATCAAGTGGTGTCCCACAGAGGTCAGTCCTGCATCTGGTACTATTGAATATTTTCATTAATGTCTTGGATAATGTAGTGACGAGGGCGCTTACAAAATCTGGGAGGGGGTGACAAAATGGAAAAACTGGCCTGATTTCAACAAGATGAAATTCAGTAAAGACAGGTGCATTTGGTTTTTTTCCATCCTAGGTGAAGTTCTTTGCACAACTACAATATGGGGAATAACTGGCTAGATGGTCATATTGCTGAAAAGGTTCGGTGAATTATAGGGGCTCACATACTGAATATGAGTCCACAGTGTCATTCGGTTGCAAAAATGGCTATCATCATCCCAGGATCTATTAACAATGTTGTATGTAAGATACAGAAGATAATTGTCCTCTCACTTGGCACTGGGGAGGCCTCAGCTGGAGGACAGCGTCCATTTCTAGGCACCACACATTAGGAAAGATATGGACAAACTGTAGGGAGTTCAGACAAGAGCAACAAAAATGATCGAAGATTTAGAAGGAAAGATTTGAAAAATCTGGGTGAGTCTAGTCCCAAGGAAAGAATAGTGTAGGGGGACCTGAAAAAGGTCCTTAAATAGGCTGAGGGCAGCTCTGGAGAATAGTTGATCACATGTCCAATGAAGGGAAAACAGACACCATGGATTTAATCTGCAGCATGAGATAGAGATTAACAAAATCTTTCTAACTATAAGAGCAGCTAAGATCTGGTATAGGTCTCCTAGGAAGGCAGTGACATCTTCATCTTTGGAAGGTTTTAAAAACAGGTTGGACAAACACTTTTAAGGATGGTGTTGGCTTACTTGAGCCAAGTTCTGCACTAAGACTAGATGTCCACTTGAGGGCCCTCAGATTTTATTATAGGATGCAGCGCATCTACTTAGCAGTGAGAATGCCATGCTGGTAGATGGCTCATCAAATCCTATGAGGGACAAAATGCCCTTTTCTTCCACTGTCATCTGGAGCGCTAAGCAACTTGGCAGAAGCATTTAGGACTTTAGTGGATCTAGTTATGGCTGAGGGGGAGGAGCATTGCTCACTGTAGGTCCAATTTCAGTCCTCTGAAGCCCAGATCCTCAAGGGTATTTAGGTACTTACCTCCTATTCAAATCTAGCAGGAGACGCTATATGTGTAAAAGGCTTTGGCCCCTCAAACCACTAGGTTTTAAAATGGCTCTCGACTAAACCTTTCACCAAGGGCTAAGGAGAGTAGGCAGAAGCTAGTGTTATCTGGGGATGGCAGAGCTGGGGGGGCGACCATCTTGGTACCCAGCAGCAAGACAGGTCCTAAGAGCTAGATAAGTCTTCTGTGGTGCATGCCAAACTGGCATAAGGGAATGAATGTCAAGCTCTGTCTATCCCTGATGTCCCACAAAGCTTGTTACTAGAGATCGCCAGACTGTTTTGCATAAATCAAGGACAGCCCCTGAATGGTTGCCCAAATCTCAAATAGCCCCTCTCTTCAAAGCTCGCAACAGTTGGGAGAACATTCCCCCTCCTGATTTTATTTTTCACAGCAGCCTCTGCACTTCCTGGTTCCTGACAGTCCAGGAAGCAGAAGTGCCAGAACACTGTGACTAACACTGTACTTGTTGTTCCTGCCTGGAAGCAAGTAATTCTGGAAATCTCCTTGAAAAGCCTGTGTGAGAACTTTTCCAGCCCTGTTTTCCAGCCCAAAGTGTTACATTTCTTCTTCCAAGCACAGATAGCTGCCATATACTACTGACCTGATGGCCTTTGGTTTTAAGTTAATTTAAAAAAGAAAGAACAAAGGTAAAGTCTCCAGGAGAGATCTGTGTGCGAAACTCCAGGAAAGGGGATGGAGGTGCACATGTGCACACAGGTTACAGCAGTTGTAAGAACAAAATGTCTGTCTCTGCAGACAGGCCCAGATACTAGAAAGGAAGGTTCTTCCAGCGGCTAGTGTGGGTGACCAAGGTTCAGTTCTTTGCTCCATCACAGATTACCTGTGTGAGTTTGGTCAGTCAGTTAGCCTTTCTGTGCTTCAGTTCCCCACTTGTATGATAGTAACATAGCACTTCCCTCCCTCCAAGGAGGGCTGTGAAGATAAATACATAGAGACTATTAGGCACTCAGATACTATGGTATAAGTTATTATGATAAACAGCAAATGCAAAGGTGCAGCATGCAGAAAATACAGACATCATTGTCATAACTGCATAAGCAGCCTCTGGATTCATTTGCTAAGGTGTGCCCACTTCTGGGTATTGCCAGCCTGAGAGACAGTTTGGTCCCAGATGTAACTAAACTTTAACCTGTCTGAATTCAGTGGAATTACACCAGCAATACTTTGGACCCTATGAGCTTATATGGAAAAAGCAGGCCCTGTGGCAGTCAGAATGTGCATATGCTCGTGACTGACCCCTCGTTGTCATAATGGTCTCGTATTTCTAGCACAGACCCGGAAATCAGGGAATGTAGGTTTGTTTCCTGGCTCTCCCATGGACTTGCTTTGTAACAAGTTCATTTCACTCCTCCATGTCTCAGCGGCCACAGATGATAGTGCGCACTCAGGGGGAGAGGTAGGTGATGTTTGCACAGCTCTTTGAGGGGCCCAAGTGGGAGTTACCAAGCATTACGCTACTTTGTGGTGGGGATGTTGTACCTTTTTAAAGGCCTAAGCCTGCGCAGTATGAGGCTGGGGCAGCCCAGACCCCCTAGCAGTGGTCCTAGCATCCCACACCTCCCTCATGCTGCAGCCAGAGCCCCTAGCCCCCCGGTTCCCCCCCCAGCCCTGGAGCTCCCCTGCCGCAGCCCGTTCTCAAGCCCTCTCTCACACCCCTGCACCCCATGCTCTGCACCAACCCCACTTCAGCCCCACACCTCCAGCCAAAGCCCTTACACCCCAACTCTCTGTCCCAGCCTTGAGCCCCCTCCCACACTCAGAACCCTTTGGCTCCATCCCCACCACATGAATTGTATGTGCACCAATGTGAAGGTGATGTATCACACATCACCTCCATGTCACCCATCACCTCCTCCTTGGTGCACATCACAAAATTCACTCCACCCAGGTGTGGGGAAAATTAGAGGGAACACTAGTCTGAAGTGCCCACATCACTAACACCTGTCCCAGTGGTACTCCCTCCATTCAGAGGTAGACTGGGTTATGGGGCATCCCCTGAGAAAGCCCTCAAGATATGCCTGCGAGAGGAAAGCAAATGGAGTCTCCTGCCGCCTGTGTTCTCTTCCAGGAGCTACAAATCTCTCTCCCTCGCTGCTGACCCCTGTGACTTGGTGGGATGACTCGCATGACTGGAGCACTGTCATGGAAGGGTATAAACTGTTCAGGAAGAACAGGCGGGGGAGAAAAGGAGGAGGAGTTGCATTGTATGTAAGAGAGCAGTACGATTGCTCGGAGCTCCAGTATTTAGAGGGAGAAAAGACTGTTGAGAGTCTATGGGTTAAGTTTAAAGTGGAAACAACAGAGGTGATGTTGTGGTTGGTGTCTGCTATAGACCACCAGATCAGGTGGTTGTGGTAGACGAGGCTTTCTTTGGACAACTGAGAGAAGCTTCCAGATTGCAGGCCCTGGTTCTCACGGGCAACTTTAATCACCCTGACATCTGTTGGGAGACCAATACAGCAGTACACAGACAATCCAGGAACTTTTTGGAAAATGTAGGTGATAATTTCTTGGTACAAATCCTGAAGGAACCGACCAGGGGCCATGCGCAGCTTGACCTGCTGCTCACAAACAGGGAGGAACGAGTAGGGGAAGTAGAGGTGGGTGACAACCTGGGAAGCAGTGATCAGGTTGATTTCGGGATGGTAGATTTCAGGATCCTGACCAAAGGAAGAAAGAAGAGTAGCAAAATACACACCCTGGACTTCAGAAGAGCAGACTTTGACTCCCTCAAAGAACTGATGGGCAGGATTCCCTGGGATACTTACATGAAGGGGAAAGGAGTCCAGGAGAGTTGGTAGTATTTTAAAGAAGCCTTATTAAAGGCACAGGAGGAAACCATCCCGATGTTCAGCAAGAGAAGCAAATATGGTAGGCGACCAGATTGGCTTACCGGGGACATCCTTGGTGAGCTTAAATTCAATAAGGAGGCTTACAAGAAGTGGAAACTTGGACAGATGACTAGGGAGGAGTATAAATATATTGCTTGAGAATGCAGGGGAGTTATCAGGAAGGTGAAAGCGCAATTGGAATTGCAGCTAGCAAGGAATGTGAAGGGTAACAAGAAAGGTTTCTACAGGCATGTTAGCAATAAGAGGGTGATCAGAGAGGGTGTGGGGCCTTTACTGGATGAGGGAGGTAACCTAGTGACAGATGATGTGGGAAAAGCTGAGGTACTCAATGCTTTCTTTGCCTCTGTCTTCACAGACAAGGTCAGCTCCCAGACAAATGCACTAGGCAACGCAGTACGGGAAGGAGTTGGACAGCCCCTGGGAAAGAACAAGTTAGGAACTATTTAGAAAAGCTAAACATACACAAATCCATGGGTCTGGATTTAATGCATTCGAGGGTACTGAGGGAGTTGGCAAATGTCATTGCGGAGCCTTTGGCCATTATCTTTGAAAACTCGTGGAGTTCGGGAGAAATCCCAGATGATTGGAACAAGGCAAATGTAGTGCCCATCTTTAAAAAAGGGAAGAAGGACGATCCAGGGAACTACAAACCAGTCAGTCTTACCTCAGTCCGTGGAAAAATCATGGAAGGAATCCTCAAGGAATCCATTTTGAAGCACTTGGAAGAGGGGAAAGTGATCAGGAATAGTCAACATGGATTCACGAAGGGCAAGTCGTGCCTGACCAATCTGATTAGCTTCTATGATGAGGTAACTGGCTCTGTGGATTTGGGAATGTTAGTGGATGTGATATAGCTTGGCTTTAGCAAAACGTTTGATACGGTCTCCCACAATATTCTTGCCAGCAAGTTAAGGGAATATGGATTGGATAAATGGACTATAAGATGGATAGAAAGCTGGCTAGACTGTTGGGCCCAACGGGTAGTGATCAACGGCTCGATGTCAGGTTGGTGGTCAATTTTCTAGTGGAGTGCCCCAAGGATCTGTTCTTTGACTAGTATTGTTCAACATCTTTATTAATGACCTGGATGAGGGGATGTATTGCACCCTCAGCAAGTTCTCAGATGACACTAAGCTAGGGGGAGAGGTAGATATGCTGGAGAGCAGGGATAGGGTCCAGAATGACCTGTACAGATTAGAGAATTGGGCTAAAAGAAATCTGATGAGATTCAACAAGGACAAGTGTAGAGTCCTGCACTTGGGACGGAAGAATCCCAGGCTGGGAGGTCTGCTGCCACCACTGCGAATAGGAAACGTAGGGTAGTGGTGGTCGGAGACTCTCTTCTGAGGGGGACGGAGGCGCCCATCTGTTGCCCTGACATTTCATCTCGGGAGGTATGCTGTCTGCCAGGGGCCCATATCCAAGATGTTACAGAGGCATTGTCGAGGATTATCCGGCCCTCTGACTACTACCCCATGCTACTCATCCATGTGGGCACAAATGATACTGCGAGGTGTGACACTGAGCGGATCAAGAGTGACTACAGGGCTCTGGGAGTATGGGTGAGGGAGTTTGGAGCTCAGGTGGTATTCTCTTCGATCCTTCCTGTTGAAGGTAGGGGCCCAGGCAGAGACAGGTGCACCCTGGAGGTGAATACCTGGCTGCGAAGATGGTGTCGCCAGGAGGGCTTTGGCTTCCTCGACCACGGGATGCTATTTCAGGAAGGACTGCTAGGCAGAGATGGCGTTCATCTTTTGAGGACGGGGAAGACCCTATTTGGATACAGACTGGCTAACCTAGTGAGGAGGGCTTTAAACTAGGTTCGACGGGGACAGGTGAGCAAAGCCCACAGGTAAGTGGAGAACATGGAGACCTGGGAGATGGATCAGAAATGGGAGCGAGCGTGGGCTATAATGGCAGAGAGAAAGGAGGATCAGGGCAAAACTGGGAGGCAAGGTCAAATCAGTATCTTAGATGCCTATATACAAATGCGAGAAGTATGGCTAATAAGCAGGAAGAACCGGAAGTGCTAATAAATAAGTACAATTATGACATTGTTGGCATCACAGAAACTTGGTGGGATAATACACGTGATTGGAATGTTTGTATAGAAGGGTACAACTTGCTCAGGAAGGATAGACAGGGAAAAAGGGGAGAAGGTGTTGCCTTATATATTAAAAATGAACACACTTGGAGTGAGGTGGAGATGAACATAGGAGACGGAAGTGTTGAGAGTCTCTGGGTTAGGCTAAAAGGGATTAAAAACAAGGGTGATGTCATGCTAGGAGTCTATTACAGGCCACCTACCCACGTGGAAGAAGTGGATAAGGCTTTTTTTAAACAACTAACAATATGAACCAAAGCCCAAGATTTGGTGGTGTTGGGGGATTTCAACTATCCAGATATATGTTGGGAAAATAACACAGCGGGGCACAGACTGTCAAATAAGTTCTTGGACTGCATTGGAGACAACTTTTTATTTCTGAAGGTTGAAAAAGCTACCGGGGGGAAGCTGTTCTAGATTTGATCCTAACAAATAGGGAGGAACTGGTTGAGAATTTGAAAGTGGAAGG
This sequence comes from Pelochelys cantorii, assembly GCA_032595735.1. Taxonomy (NCBI): domain Eukaryota; kingdom Metazoa; phylum Chordata; order Testudines; family Trionychidae; genus Pelochelys; species Pelochelys cantorii. Next base: position 12,366,145 of record CM064352.1, read on the forward strand.
CAGCTTGGGTGAAAGTGATCATGAAATCATAGGGTACGGCTACACTAGCTCGTTAGTTTGAGCTAGGTAGGGTAATGAGGGCAAGCGGAGTTGCAAATGAAGCCCGGGATTTAAATATCCCGGGCTTCATTTGCATGTTCCCGGGCGCCGCCATTTTTAAATCCCCCTTAGTCCGAACTCCGTGCCCGCGGCTGCACGCGGCACGGACTAGGTAGTTCAAATTAAAGATCCTAATTCGAACTACCATTACTTCTCATTCCACGAGGAGTAACGGTAGTTTGAATTAGGATCTTTAATTCGAACTACCTAGTCCGTGCCGCGTGTAGCTGCTGGCACGGAGTTCGGACTAAGGGGGATTTAAAAATGGCAGCGCCCGGGAACATGCAAATGAAGCCCGGGATATATAAATCCCGGGCTTCATTTGCAACTTCGCTTCCCTCATTACCCTACCTAGCTCAAACTAACGAGCTAGTGTAGCCATACCCATAGAGTTCACAATTCTAAGGAAGGGTAGAAAGGAGAACAGCAAAATAGAGACAATGGATTTCAGGAAGGTGGATTTTGGTAAGCTCAGAGAGCTGATAGGTAAGGTCCCATGGGAATCAAGACTGAGGGAAAAACAGCTGAGGAGAGTTGGCAGTTTTTCAAAGGGACATTATTAAGGGCCCAAAAGCAAGCTATTCCACTGTGTCGGAAAGATAGAAAATATGGCAAAAGACCGCCTTGGCTTAACCACGAGATCTTGCATGACCTAAAAATAAAAAAAGGAGTCATATAAAAAATGGAAAGCAGGACAAATTACAAAGGATGAATATAGGCAAACAATACAGGAATGCAGGGGCAAGATTAGAAAGGCAAAGGCACAAAATGAGCTCAAACTAGCTACGGGAATAAAGGGAAACAAGAAGACTTTTTATAAATATATTAGAAGCAAGAGGAAGACCAAGGACAGGGTAGGCCCACTGGTCAGTGAGGAGGGAGAAACAGTAACAGGAAACTTGGAAATGGCAGAGATGCTTAATGACTTCTTTGTTTCGGTCTTCACCGAGAAGTCTGAAGGAATGCCTAACATAGTGAATGCTAGTGTGAAGGGGGTAGATTGAGAAGATAAAATAAAAAAAGAACAAGTTAAAAATCACTTAGAAAAGTTAGATGCCTGCAAGTCATCAGGGCCTGATGAAATGCATCCTAGAATACTCAAGGAGCTGATAGAGGAGCTATCTAAGCCTCTAGCTATCATCTTTGGAAAATCATGGAAGACAGGAGAGATTCCAGAAGAATGGAAAAGGGCAAATATAGTGCCCATTTATAAAAAGGGAAATAAGAACAACCCAGGAAACTACAGACCAGTTAGTTTAATTTCTGTGCCAGGGAAGATAATGAAGCAAGTAATTAAGGAAATCATCTGTAGAAACTTGGAAGGTGGCAAGGTGATAGGGAACAGCCAGCATGGATTTGTAAAGAACAAATCATGTCAAACCAATCTGATAGCTTTCTTTGATAGGATAACGAGTCTTGTGGATAAGGGAGAAGCGGTGGATGTGGTATACCTAGAGTTTAGTAAGGCATTTGATACGGTCTTGCATGATATTCTTATCAATAAACTAGGCAAATACAACTTAGATGGGGCTACTATAAGGTGGGTACATAACTGTCTGGATAACCATACTCAGAGAGTAGTTATTAATGGTTCACAATCCTGCTGGAAAGGTATAACAAGTGGGGTTCCACAGGGGTCTGTTTTGGGACCGGCTCTGTTCAATATCTTCATCAGTGATTTAGATATGGACATAGAAAGTACGCTTATTAAGTTTGCAGATGATACCAAGCTGGGAGGGGTTGTGACTAATCTGGAGGACAGGGTCATAATTCAAAATGATCTGTACAAATTGGAGAAATGGTCTGAAGTAAACAGGATGAAGTTTAATAAAGACAAATGCAAAGTGCTCCACTTAGGAAGGAACAATCAGTTTCACACATACAGAATGGGAAGCGACTGTCTAGAAAGGAGTACACCAGAAAGGGATCTAGGCATTATAGTGGACCACAAGCTGAATATGAGTCAGCAGTGTGATGCTGTTGCAAAAAAAGCAAACATGATTCTGGGATGTATTAACAGGTGTGTTGTGAGCAAGACACGAGAAGTCATTCTTCCGCTCTACTCTGTGCTAGTTAGGCCTCAGTTGGAGTATTGTGTCCAGTTCTGGGCACCGCAATTCAAGAAGGATGTAGAGAAATTGGAGAGAGTCCAGAGAAGGGCAACAAGTATGATGAAAGGTCTAGAGAACATGACCTATGAAGGAAGGCTGAAAGAATTGGGTTTGTTTAGTTTAGAAAAGAGAAGATTGAGAGGGGACATGATAGCAGTTTTCAGGTATCTAAAAAGGTGTCATAAGGAGGAGGGAGAAAACTTGTTCATCTTGGCCTCTGAGGATAGAACAAGAAGCAATGGGCTTAAACTGCAGCAAGGGAGGTTTAGGTTGGACATTAGGAAAAAGTTCCTAACTGTCAGGGTAGTCAAACACTGGAATAAATTGCCTAGGGAGGTTGCGGAATCTCCATCTCTAGAGATATTTAAGAGTAGGTTAGTTAAATGTCTATCAGGGATGGTCTAGACAGTATTTGGTCCTGCCATGAGGGCAGGGGACTGGACTCAATGACCTCTCAAGGTCCCTTCCAGTCCTAGTATACTATGATTGTCACAGGATGGCGACTGAATGGCTAAGTAGCAGTTCTGCAGAAAAGGACCTGGGGGTTACAGTGGATGAGAAGCTGGATATGAGTCAACAGGGTGCCCTTGTAGCCAAGAAGGCTAATGGCATATTAGGGTGCGTTAGGAGGAGCATTGCCAGCAGATCCAGAGAAGTGATTATTCCCCTTTATTCGGCTCTGGTGAGGCCACATCTTGAATATTGTGTCCAGTTATGGGCCCCCCACTATAGAAAGGATGTGGACGCATTGGAGAGGGTCCAGCGGAGGGCAATCAAAATGATTAGGGGGCTGGAGCTCAGGACCTACGAGGAGAGACTGAGGGATTTGGGTTTGTTTAGTTTGCAGAAAAGAAGAGTGAGGGGGGATTTGATAGCAGGTTTCGACTTCCTGAAGGGAAGTTCCAAAGAAGATGGAGAAAGTCTGTTCACAGTAGTGATGGATGGCAGAACAAGGAGCAATGGTCTCAAGTTACAATGGGGGAAGTCTAGGTTGGATATTAGGAAAAACTATTTCCGTAGGAGGGTGGTGAAGCACTGGAATGGGTTACCTAGGGAGGTGGTGGAATCTCCATCTTTGGAGGTTTTTAAGTCTCGGCTTGACAGAGCCCTGGCTGGGTTGATTTAGTTGGGATTGGTCCTGCCTTGGGCAGGGGGCTGGACTTGATGACCTCCTGAGGTCTCTTCCAGACCTAGGATTCTATGATTCTATGAATGTGGATACCTCTCTAGCTCCCTTATTTGCACTCAGTTGCATCCTTCAGCCAGGGGATTCAGCCTACATTCTGCCCAGTGAGCATGCTCGTGTCTGGCTGCATTCCCACCCAGAGGCTGACACCAATCCCGGGATGAAGGAAAAGCCAGCGGGGAATACCCACAAATAGAACAGCATGGATGGGGTCCTAATAGGCAGGCTCTGTCATGGTAATAGGAATTACAAAGGCCTCCAAAGGCAAAGGGCTCTGGAGGCTGTGAGGGGAGATAATGAGAGCCAAGGCTTTCTCAGCACTGGGAGAAGAGGCGCCATATGTCTCCCTACACCTGAGCTCGACAGGATGGGGCCATTTCCTAACCTAACTTACTTGTCCTCTGTTGTGCTCAGGTGTTGGAGGACATATGGCATGTTTCTCCCTGAACCATAAATGCCCTGGCACTAATATTTCCCCCCATCACAGCCTTCATCGTCTGTTTGGGTTGTGAGCATTAGACCAGGGAGCATTGGCTTGGAATTGACTCGAATGAGTGTTCTGCTCTCATTCCAAGCAGGCCTCTCTCTCTCGTGCCAGTGAGAGCGTGGGGAGGTGGGCAAATGTTTGGGACATGGGTGGTGGGTGAATGAAGGGCTGAGGGAGGCAAGCCCCCAGCCCTGCCCCTTCTCCCCAAGGCCTCCCACAGGAGCCACGCTCATCCCCCATCACAGGGGCAAGCCTCCAAAACCCCAGAGGAGCACAGGGAAAGCACCCTGCCCCTGCCCTCACAGGGAGGGCGCACTGCTCCAGCCTCAGCATGGTTGAAGCCCAGGAGCTGTGCTGAAGCTGGGGTGGAGTGTGTCCGGGCCATGCCCCCCAGTTTGGGAAGGCATTGCCTCCCCTGCCTCTTGTACCCACCGCCCATGCTTTGGACAGAATCCAGCCTTGCCATAGGCAGGCGATTTCATGGAAACTGCACTCCCTTATTTCAAGACTGACATTTTGCCCTTGAAAGATTTTTCTTCGGGTGTCTCCCAAATCAATGAGTACATTAAAAGCATTGTCCTAGGTCTGAGAACAAGCGTGACAAATTCCAGGTTTAGTCAGAGGAAATCCTTCCATTGCCTTTGGTTCAGGCCAGTGCCTAGCACACGTCAGTGGCATAGAGCAGTGGCAGAGCAAGTGTTGCTGCAGATGGGCAGCGTTTGGTCAGGGAGGACTGGAACTGCAGGGGGCTGTGTCAGTCTGAACTGAGGGGCTTTGACAGAGCCGTCAGGGGAACCAACGTCACATTAGCAGGGTGCTATACCACCCAGATCTGATGTGCTCTGACAGAGCGTGGGACAGAGGTTTCGGGGCTGAAATAGCCGGGGGACTGCAGATCTGGGATGAGATGTATTGGCTGGGGTAGTGTGATCCCAGCACTGGCAGAAGGTGAAGACTGACCTACAGCCACAGAGCAGTGAGGGCAGGTGGGTCTAGCACAGGGCCATGCATAGCTCCTCTAGCCTTCTGCACAGTGCCGTCAAACCTCATCCCCCGTCAGCCCCAGGATCGGGAGTGCAAGCATCCCAGCTGTCCGCAGAACCTGCGATGCTGGCTGTTCCCTGTGTGCTATGGCTCGTTAAGAGAAGACCTTTTCAAGGTCCCTGAGCCGGCAGGTATGGAACTCCACCGAAGCACTTGCAAATATTAGCCGGATAGCATGGGCATGCACCAGAGCTAACATGCCTTTGTCTCCTCTCCTGACCTAGGGATGACCTGCCAGGCCCGGAGCTCATACATGGACACGGAGGTGCTTTGGGGACATCGCTTCACTCCCGTCCTCACCCTCGAGAAAGACTTTTACGAAGTCGACTACAACAGCTTCCACAGCACCTACGAAACCAACACCCCTGCCTGCTCTGCCAAGGAGCTGTCCGCATCGCTCCAGGAAGGCCGGCTGCTCAGACACCTCTCCAGTGCCACCCTCCTGAGTGGGGGCGGGGAAGTAGAGCCAGCAAAAGAGGAAGAAGAGCAGGAAGAGGAAGGAAGGGAGGTGGCTGGGCTGAATGGAGCCAATGGAACAGCAGGAGAGGTGAAGGCAGACATGTCTGTATAACACAGGGATCTGTGCTGGACAATACACAATTCATATGCCCCCAAGAGGAGAAACAGTGGGGTCCAATGGTTAGGGTTACCACCCTAGCAACTCAGAGAGCTGAGTTCTATTCACAGCTCTGCAGTCCACCTTTGGGTGACCTTGGACAAGTCACCCCATAGCCCTGTGCCTCAGTTTCTCCCATCTGTTTACACCGGGGAATGGTACTTTGTGCACATTCACAAAGCATTTTAAAGTCTATGGACAAGACATGCTAGATAAGAGCTGTTGTTACTGTTGAAGTTCCCCCACAGAAGAGACTCCTGGGTTGGTCAAATGCATTTCCCTTTTGAGGGGTATTTAAAAAGAGAAAACATAAAACGACGTTAACATTTCCCATCTCAATAAGAAGAATGTAGGGTTACCCTCACCCTAACCCTCACTTATTGTACAAGTCATTGCATTGTTGACAGTGTTACTGCAAAATTAAAAAAGGAGAGAAAAATCCCATCCAGTATCCCGCTTCCTAGTGATTGCACATGGCATATCAGTGTTTTCCTTTTGAGCTGTATCCATGATTCATTTCCAAAAGGTTGAAACATCCATCTGAGGGAGGATGGGTCTGTCTTCTGACTTGGTGTTGTGGCCTTTCTATCACATGCATCCTACCAGTCAGGCTTGCTTCCCAAACTGGTTCAGTGTCATCTCTGGTGTAATTGTTTTGAACCTGCCATGTTCCAGGTTCATTTAGAGGACTGTGTCTGGTTGATTTAGAAGATAAAAACATACAACTGTTACCAGTGAAAATTAACTTCCTTTTGCGTATTGATTTCAGTGGAGATATTCCAGATATGCACAACTGTAACTGAACAGAATTTGCCCACATGTTGCTTCTGTCAGCAGTTGGGTTTGGGAAGAAGGGAAACTCAGAGCTGTCTACACAACTTCACAGGAAACTGAGGAGGTGTGAATTGTAGTGTACATTTGCATGCTGTGCTGTAAGTCCACTGTGTGGACACTATGGACGCAGACTAACAGGTACCTCGTTCACATTAATTTAATCCTGTTTAAATACGGTGACATTAAGGCAAACTAGGTACCTTCTAGTTCACACCCGTAGGCTACGTCTAGATTGCCGCTTTTTTTTTCAGAAAAAGATATGCAAATTGTGCTCCGCAATTTGCGTACCTTTTTCTGATTGTTTTTTTGGAAGAAGCTTTTCCGAAATTTGGCCCATCTACGCTGCACCAAATTTTGGAAAAGCCTCCTCTTTCGGAAGAGCCCTTCTTGCTTGTAAAACGAGGAAGACGGGGCTTCCAAAAGAGGCGTCTGCTCTTCCACAAATAAATGTCGGAGGAGCAAACGCGTTTCCTGGATGTGATGGAGCTTTTCCGGGATACCAGTCTAGATGTGGCCGTAGTGTCTACACGGGGGAGTTACAGCATGCTACCGTGTGCTGCAGTTCACACCCTGAACTGCTGTGTCATTTAGGCACAGCTTAATCCATATTTCTGTGCCCACCTGCCTTTGATTCCAGGTGTATATGTAATCGCTGGGTGAAATTCAGTCTTTGGAGAAACATCATTGATGTAAGTGAAATCACTGTGATTGCATCTACTTACAACAGCTCTGAATGTGGGCCAGCATGGGCGGCGGGTATAAGAGGCAGGGGAAGGCATTGCCTTCAAAAACTGCCAGGCATGGCCCCACCCCTGCTCCACCTCCTGATTTAGTGTGGCTCCTGGGCTGCCCCCAGGCTTCAGCCACACTGAGTGTGGAACCATGCACTACCCACCCTCCCCATGCTCCATGGCTGGGCAGGCTGGGACTGTGTGCCTCCCCATGCTCCTGGGATGATGGAGACTTACCCCTGCAATAGGAGTGGTTTGGAGGTGGAGGGTGGAGCTGGAGCCCTGCCCTTGCAGGGATTGGGGAGCTTAGGTGGAATAGGCAAGGCCGGGATGCTTTAGAAATTAAAGAGACACATACACAAATCTGTTTTTGATCAGCAGAAAGCTGAACATCAAATGGTTCCCGTTAGGGGCAGGGAGGTGCCAAAGGTGACCTTGTTTTTCTGCTTTGCTGTATGTAGAGTTCTCTCCTTTTCTTTAAAACAAATGTTTCAATGCTGTTTTTCCTAACAGTTTTAAAAACAACAGAAATTTGCTTTCTGGTAAGGGTTAGACCAGTGTAAACACATGGGTGAGATTCTCCAAGGTATTTCTGGTTTACAGTGGGTGTTAGGAGCCTAAACACCTTTGACAATCTGGGTTATGAGTTGAAATCCTGACTCCACCTGAAGTCGAGCAAAACCCTTGTTGACTTCAGTGGGGTTAGGATGTCACCCTTAATGTAAACAGACTGCACTGATTCAGAATGGGGCTCCCATGAGTCTGATTTACCCCAGTAAGCTGCATTGTTTATCACAGGTTCAACGTGTCCACAGTAGGTGGTTTAACTACATCCAGATATTTCTACTGATGCCTGTTTCCCTCATAGGAAGGACCCTCACTGGATGACCCAGGACAGTGTCTTATCACACGCAAGCCATAGTACCCGAGGGCATTCACAAAGGGCTTCTTGATATCACCTCGGTGGGGTCACTGTTGACTTATCAGTTACATATCCCAGCATATTGGGGATGCTTTGTCTTGGAGATCAGTTAGCCCACAGATAAAGGGCTTTTAAAGCCCCTGGGGAGTTCTGACGACAGTGGGAGCAGGGTTGGATTCTAGTTGCACGAAGCAGGACAGAAAAATGTCCAAAGCCAGGCGGGGGTGGGGAAAGCAGTCTGTGTCTCAGAAATAATCGTCTGTGCAAATTGTTTTCTGGGAGCCCCTGGCTCAAGTGCACTCCTGGGCTATGTCTACACTGGCAGTTTCTTGTGCCATAAATATGCAAATGAGGCTAAGTGTGGAATATCGCCGAGCCTCATTTGCATACCTAATGAGCCGCCATTTTTGCAGAAGAGGCTCTTGCGCCAGAAGGAGCTGTCTACACTGCCCCTTCTTGTGCAACAAAACCCCTCTTGCGCAATGCTGCTACGCCGATAATTTTTCAGGAAGAACCCTTCTCAGATAAACTGGCCAGTTCATAAAGGATCTCTCAACATGGAGCTTATTCTTCTACACTGGGATGAGGACCATCACCTGGTCCCCTGTGTCACAGGAGTGGACATACTCTGTGTGGCCCTACCAGACCTATTTACCTTGGGCATTGGCTTGGTTCTCCCTGGTCAAACTCATGAGCTCAGTGAGCTTTTCCCAGATAGTATGTGGTCTACCCCTGATTCTCCAGCGGGAGAGGCCCTCCCTTCTCAAGTCCAGGGCTCTCCTCCCTCTCTTCCCATACAGCAGAGATCTCTGTGGGTTCCTGGGGCTCAGTGCCCTAGAAAATGGCTTTTGAAAATAGTGTTGAACCTGCAAATTGTGCCTCTACACCCTCGAGGCACAATTTGCAGGTTCAACACTATTTTCAAGGCCTGGTCTGCTCTTAAAATCGCTATTAACAAAGCTATGGCTCTGCCAGCCAAACCCCTAGTGCAGAATAAGCTAGGTCGACAGAAGAATGCTTCCATCAACCTAGTTCCTGTCACCTGGAGAGGTGGATGCCTAAGTGATGGGAAAAATCCCTTGTGACAGTGTAAGAAGTATCTACCCTACAGCTCTGCAGCCCATAGCTGTCTGTGGCGCCATTGCCTTGCCCTTGTAGGGTCCGTAATGTAGACAAGCCCTGGTTAAATATTGCATAGTGACCAATGGTAGCTTAAATCTACCTCAGAATGCATTGGCCTTTCAGCAGGTACAATGACACAAGCACCTTAACACACACACACACGAGTAGTCCTGCTCAAGGGTTTCGAATTAAGCAGATTCTTAAGTACCTTACCGAACTGGTGCCCAAAGTCTCATCGGTGTGAGCTCTGCTATTAGAGAACTTCATTGATTCCTACCATACCAGTCTATGGTTTTCTGGGCACTTTTAATATGGTCCGTTAAACAGATGAGATATGACAGGAACTACTTGGACAACAGATTTGACTTATCTAAAACAGGCCAGACTTTCACACTTGAACACAATGGAAATAATTCAATCTATCAATCTATCACAATCCCATAGTATCTATCTATCTCCATTCAACCCATCTATCAATGTATCACAATCCCATGCTATCTATCAATCTATCTGTCTGTCTGTCTGCACACTAGGGGTGCATCTAGACTGGCAAGATTTTGCGCAAAAGCGGCTGCTTTTGCACAAAAACTTGCCGCCTGTCTACACTGGCCGCGAGAATTTGCGCAAGAACACTGACTTTGTAATGTACAAAATCAGTGCTTCTTGCGCAAATACTTTGATGCTCCCACTCAGGCATAAGCCTTCTTGCGCAAGAATACTTGCGCAAGAGGGCCAGTGTAGACAGGAATGTTAATTTCTTGCGCAAGAGAGCGTCTATACTGGGCATAGGTGCTTTTGCGCAAAAGCAAATGTTTTGCGCAAAGGCACATGCCAGTATAGACGCTCTCTTGCGCAAATACTTTTAACGGAAAAACTTTTCCATTAAAAGTATTTGCGCAAAATCATGCCAGTCTAGACGCAGCCTAGGACAAAGTCAGGTTGGAGGTCTGCAACAAAGTGGGAAAAAGACAGCCCTAGGAGGAAGGAGGGGAAAAAATCCAACTTGTTAATGAGGAGTGGGCCAATTAGGAGCAACTGATAAGGAGCTGTCTCAGGTAGATTAGGGATCAGATGACACAGGGCTACCTTGAACCAATTAAGGCCAGCTGACTCCACTTTTGGCCTACTGGAAACCTTTTAAAAGCCTCCCCTTTGGGGAGGGGGAGCTAGCCACACTTGCAAGAGATAGAAGGGGGAGAAAGGAGCACCAGGAGGTGAGGCTAGACTCCCTACTCTCCCCGCAGGGACAGACTGCCAAGCTAACCCACTTCTGAGGGGACATCTTTTTGTCTCTACGTACCAGGTGAGGTGTGCTTTGCTGAGGTCCTTCTTGCAAAGGGGAGAAGCGCAGCATTCAGCAAGGGGGGCCCTTAGCGCAGTACATACAGCCCATCTACCAATCCATCTGTCTATCTATATATCTAACCCCATCTAGCTAGCTACCTGTCTAGGAACGTAACCTAGCCCTTGTCAGTGTAGTGTCTGAGCACCACTCCCTTATATTACTGAGGCTTTAGAGTTTAGACTGAGCTCTTTGGGACAAGGACTGTCTCTCAGTATGTGCTTGTTCACCACCTTATACAACAGGACCTGGTCTCATTTGAGCCCTCTAGAGCTGCTGTAATTCAAGCAATGAATGATACTATGATACTACTAATTCGAGCAAGAATTGTAGAATCAGGCCTTCACTATAGTAGAAGAAATATTATCAACACCCTCTGGTTGGTCTCATACCAGTTTCTCTCTCTTTCTCTTTTTTTTTTTTTTTTTTTTGGCATATACAATAAAGCGTTCAAATTAAACCATCCTCTTCCAAATGCTAACCCATCCTCTGATATTTAAGGCTCAAGTTCTTCTCTGTTACACTGGTGCAAATCTGGAGTGACTCACTATGCTTCATTGGAGCCACTCCAGATGTACCCTAGCATAACCTAGAGCGGAACTCGGCCTGGATTTTATATAACAAAATACCAGTGGCCAATTCTCCTTTAGCTCCTCTGAGTGTACTGGAGTTATTCTTGATTTTGCCATCATGCATGAGGTCAGACTTTTTCCATCCTTTCGCTGGCATTGAAATGGGAACTGTCGCTGCTTTTATAAATGGACCGAAAGCTCATCTGGTTTCTCTGTAACTTAATTAAGTGTCCTCTCCATCAGCTGCCAACTTGCTGCTTAATACATTCTGGCAACAATCCTCCCTCCCCTGAATTGTGGTAGATATGGCTGACAATGCAGGCAGGTTATCATGGGATATTAATTACTTGAAAGCAAAAATAACATTCTCCCTTATCTCAGCTGCATGATTCAGTGTTTCTGATGGAAATAAATTCATAATAATAAATGAGAGGTAAAAGCAAAGGGGCAGATCTGGGTCTAAAAATGAATGACAGTTCTCGCAATGGCTGGCAAGCTGAAGCTAGACAATTTCAAATTAGAAATTAGAAGAGTTACAAAGGAATCTCTCAAAGCTGGCTGACTGGGCAACAAAAAATGGCAGACAAAATTCAGTGTTGAAACATGCCACGTTATGCACATTGGAAAACATAATTCCAACCAGATAAATAAAATGCAAATTAGCTGTTAGCACTCAAGAAAGACATTGGTGTCACTGTAGATTGTTTTCTAAAAACATCCAATTCATGTGCCAGTGACACTCAAAGATGTAGTAGGATGTTGGAAATAATTAGGAAAGGGGTAGCTAATAGGAAAGAAAATATCATATTGCCTCTTTAGAAATCCATGATACACCCACATTTTAAATACTGCGTATTTAAGACATGTGGTCTTCCCATCTCAAAAAGATATTGAAATTGGAGATGGAACAAAAAAGGGCAACAAAAATTATTAGGGGCATGGAACAACTCCCATATGAGGAAAGGTGAATAGACTGAGACATTTCAGCTTGGAAAAGAGACAGCTAACTGGGAATATGACAGAGATCTATAAAATCATGACATGTGGAGAAAGTAAATAAGAAAATGGTGAAAAAAACCCAATTAATGGTCCTGCAGCAACTTAGAGACTAACAAAAAAATGTAGATGGTATCATGAGCTTTCATGGGCACAACCACTTCTTCAGATGAAGTGGGTTGTGCCCACAAAAGTTCATGATATTGATATACTATCTAAATTTTTTGTACGTCTCTAAGGTGCTGCTGGACCATTCATTGTTTTTTAATTTTTTTCAGTTAGGCTACGTCTATACTGCTTCCTTCTTGCACAAAAGCCTATCAAATGAAGCATGGATTAGCATATTGCCACACTTCATTTGCATAATTAATTAGGGGCCATTTTGGGGCAAGAGGCTTTTGCTTTTTCCTGAAATAATGAGGAAGAATGGTTCTTGCACAAGAGGGGGTTTTGCACAAAAAGCAGCCTCCTAAATAGCTCCTTTTTGCACAAAAGCCTCTTGCTCATAAACGGCTCTTAATTAATTATGCAAATAAAGTATGGCAATATGCTAATCTGTGCTTCATTTGCATAGGCTTTTGTGCAAGAAGGAAGCAGTATAGACATAACCTGAGAGTATGTCTAGACTATATGGCTCTGTTGTCAGAGCCATGTAGATTAGTTTACTAGACATACCCAAATGAAGCCGCAATTTAAATAATCGCAGCTTCATTTACATGAAAATGGCTGCCGCTCTGTGCCGGGGATCAGCTGTCCCGGCACAGCAGGGCAGTCTAGACACACCGCGGTTAACAGGGAAGCCTCTGTCGACGGTTCTGTTATGCCTCGTGAAACGAGGTTTACCGGAGCGGTTGACAGAGGCTTCCCTGTCGACCGCGGCACATCTAGCCTGCCCCGCTGTGCCGGGACAGCTGATCCCCGGCACAGCGCGGCAGCCATTTTCATGTAAATGAAGCTGCGATTATTTAAATCGCGGGTTCATTTGGGTATGTCTAGTAAAGTAATCTACATGGCTCTGGCTATGGCCCTTACAGACTAACACAGCTACCCCTCTAAGAAAATGGAGTTTACTCCATCCCAAAACGTAAGAACTTGTGGTCATCAAATGCAATTAATAAGGAGCAGGCTTTAAAAAAAGAAGTACTTCTTCACATAACGTGCACTCAACCTGTGGAACTCTTTGCTAAAGGATGGTGTGAAGTCCAAGACTATAACAAGATTCAGAACAGAACTAGATATGATCATGGAGGTTAATACGTCCATCAGTAGCTATTACATAGAATGGGCAGGTTCGCAAAACCATGTTCTGAAATGATCACTTGATAGTTACCTTTTATGTTCTTTGCTTCTGAAGCACCTGGCATTGGCCACTGTCAGAAAACAGGATAACAGGCAGGATGGACAATTTGGTAGACCCCATATAGCTATTCTTATGTTAAATAATGTGCAAATTATCAGTGAGGACAAAACTACCAAGTGGTGAATTCTCCAACTCTTGAAGTCTTCAAATCAAGATTGGATGCTTTCTAGGTGATACACTTTAGTCAAACACAATAACTAGGCTCAATAGGGGGATAACTGAGGGTACGTCTAGACTACAGGCTTTTGTCGAGAGAGGCTTTGTTGAGAGATACTGTCGACAAAGCCTCTGTCGGAAAAGAGCACCTAGACTGCATTACGCGGATCGAAAAAGCAATCCACTTTGTCGGCAAAGAGCATCCAGACTGCCAGATGCTCTGTCAACAAAAGAAGGCACCCAGAAGTGCTTTAAGGCTGCGGGTCACAGGGGCAGCCTTAGCTCAGGCACTGCTGCATGCTCTTTGCAAAGACGCGTGCTTAAAGGGATCCTCCTGGACAGCCGTTGCTCTGCTCCTGCTTCTGGCTTGCCTGCCTCCTAGAGGGAAAGCAAAGCTGCTGCAGTTTCTGCTCTGGTTGCCCTGCTTCCTCGGACACCACAGCAGTTTATTTTCAGGTTTGGTTTTTTGCTTTGCACTGTGTTTTTGGCCATGGAGCCTGAGCTGCCCCTGGGCAGGCGATGGCTCTGCACTATGATGATAGAAGTTCTTCTGCATCTTCATGAGAGCATCATGACGTTTGCGGCAGAGCTGGAATCAGAGCCCAGCTTTGAGCCCCTCACTCAGGCTGCAGCCCTACTGCCCTTGCCCCCGAACTTATTCCTGGAGAGGCGAGTTTGGAGGCTGGACACCAGTTCTGACTGGTGGGACTAGCTTGTTATGCAGCAGTGGGACGACGACCAGTGGCTCTGAAACTTCCAGATGCGGAAGTCCACCTTCCAGAAGCTCTATGCCTGGCTTGCCCCTGCCGTGCAACACCAGGACACTCACTTGTGGGCTGCCATCCCCCTGGAGAAGCGCATCACTATTGCTCTGTAGAAGCTGGCCACCCCCGACAGCTACCGCTCCATGGGACATCAGTTTGGTGTGGGGAGGTCTACTGTTGAGTCTGTCTTGATGGAGGTAAGTCATTCTTGGGGGACAGTCCATGGGGGTGGGGGCGGGTGGATAAGGGGGACAGTCAGGTCCAGGCACAGGGAATGGGGGATGGGGTGGGAGTGGTAGAAGCCTGCCTGGCCTCACCCTGCGGTGGTGTGAGGGCCAGGTGCATTCGAGAAGCCCTGAGGGAGCAATTCTCCCAAGGAGGCCGATGATTTTCCCAGGGCCTTCCAAAGTGGGATTGCTCCATGCCCCCGGTGCCTTTCTCCCCAAAACCCCTCCCAGCCCCACATTCACACACTGTACTCAGTCATCACACGCTGAGAACAGAGACAGGTGTTGGTGAAAAAATGTTTACAGTTTATTTCACTGTTGGTTTTTTGAAAAACTGAAAGACTCTTTTGCTCAGAAAAATAAAGTGTGTGTAAACAAAGTAAAGTGCTTCCCACAGTGACTCTCACAGGTGGGAAGAGGGAATGTCAACCTGGAAGGGGGGAGGGAGGCTCAGGGCTGAGGGTGCTGCTGTGATGAAGAGCCCCTGGCACTTTGGCTGCGGAGGCCTTCTCGCACACGGCCACGCATGCGGGCTGGGACAGTAGGGGGCTGGGCAGGAGGTGGGGTTGCACCTGGGTCTGGGATGGCAGGGGCTGAGGGGGGGGCAGGCTGAGCAGGAGGAGCAGGACCAGGCACAGGACCGGGGAAGGCCATGGCCTCCTGGATAGCAGCACAAATCTCTGTGCGCTGCTGGACAAACTCATCCAGCAAGCACCTGCGCCACTCTGTGTCTGTCTCCATCCTCCGGTTCATTGCATCCTGCATCCCTTGCAGGACCGCGATGTACTGGCACACCAGGTCCAAATACGTGCACCAGTGCCGACGGGTTCCCTGCAGCTGTTTGGGTGGTGGGGCAGGTGTGGTGCCCCCCTCCTGGTCAGCTGGTCCGGCTGTGGAGGACAAGAGGGAAAAGTCGTCAGTCATGCATGCCCACACTTTCCCTGGGAGGGTATGCCCTCCTTCTTCTCAGCAGTCAGTGCCTGTCCTAGGGTCAGAGGATGCTCATGTGGGTCTCAGTAAGGCATGGTGTGGCCTGGCCAGCAGCCACGGCCTCTCTGGAGCCCAGAAGGTGTACAGGCCACCATCCTGCCCTCCCCCCCACACACCCCATGGAAAAGCAGCACAGACAAGTGTCAGGCCACAGTTGGGGTTCCCGCAGGTTGCCGAGAGGCCTGAAGCTGTGTGGCAAGCCCAGCGTCCCCAACCCATGCCTGCACCTGGCATCACTGCCTGCAGGAGCAGGTGGTGCCTCGCAGCCATGCAGGTGCAGGGGTAGGACGGCCCTCCCTGAGGTCGGCCAGGTGTGTGCTCCCCACCCCCACCCCAGGCTGTGATCAGCATGACATGTCACAGCACTGCACCATCGACTTTGCTCCCGCCTGCCCTGCCCTGGGTGTGTTGGACCCTCACAGCACTCACCTAATGTTCCCTCCTCGGTGTCTGAAGTTGTCTGGGAGGCCTCCTGAGTGTGGGCGTCTGGCTCCTGGGTGCTCCTGGTGCTGTCCCCCTCCCCCTCCTCCTCCTCCTCTTGGAGCTCCTGGTCGTCTGCTGGGGTCTCACCTTGAAGTTGAGGCCGCTGCTGCACAGGGGTCTCCAAGCCAGGCCCCACAAGCCTCTCGGGAGGCAGGGGTTCCCCTGCCCCCAGGATCCCGTCCAGGTCCTCGTCGTAGGCACAGGAGTGTGCTGTTTCCCCGGAGCGGGAGCTGCGCTCACGAGCCCTGACGTACCCCTGCTGCAGCTCCTTGACCTTGGCTCTGACCTGGGCTAAGGTGTGGGGAGGGGCTAAGATGCTCCTTGCCAGGCCATCAGCCATTCTGGTGTAAATGTTCATGTTCCTCCGCCTGGACTGTGGGGCCTTGAAGAGCCTCCTCCTCAGACCAGAGCTCCAAGAGGGCTTTTATCTCGAGCCCAGACCAGGAGGGTGCCCGGCGTTTGGTGCCCCTGGCTTTCTGTGGGGATGTGTCCCTGGAAGGGCCAGGGGGGTCTTGGGGAGCTTGTCCCTGGGACATGGCTCTGAGCTGCCTGTCGACAAAACCCTGTAGTCTAGACACACCCTGGATGAAGATCCCTGGCTAGTGTTATACAGGAGGACCAACTAGATGAGCTACTGACATACAATCTATGAGTAGAGCCCTGAGCAAATGTTGTATCCACATCCGTATCTGTCTCTGCAAAAATGAACCTCGAATACCTGCATCCACATCTGCAGAAGCAGACACCCGTGGATGTGAAGCAGATATCCACGGATTTGTAGGGCTCTGTCTAGAAGTCTAAGAAAGGAGAATGGAGACGGGAAGGGCAGTAGCCAGGTTTACCTCGTTCTAAGCATAATTTAGGTGCCAAGGCATTAGACAGGAATAGACGGGTGAAAAAAATCCTGCACTGGGGATAAACCAATGGTAACAGGATTTCAAAGTAACTTTATTTTGAGAAAAACAAGAGCCCTCCCCCCAACCAAACTAAGCCAAACGTGAAAGACTTCACAGTAAGCAATTCTCTCCGCGTATCATTTCTCACAGCTCATTAATTCCCCAGCATTACCAAGGTGTTTCCTGACTATCCTGTCACAATGAGAAAAATGAAGGCGGACTGAAAAACGAAGCAAAAACGCACACTAAAAATGCCTTTGTTTGAGCCAAAGCTATAGTAATGATTGCACAGTGGAAACAAACAACTGGGGCTGAATTTGTTTAGCATAGCGCGTGTGGGCTGTGTGTAAATGGTGCTTGGGCTGTTGGTGTGAATGGGTATTGATTGTAGAGACTTGTGTATTGGGTGGGAATTGATATGTATCATAGTTAGGTGCATAGTTTCCATGCTGGTATAGATCTGGTAGTGTATGCCTTGCATTTTGTGTGTTTGGCCACTAGTGAGTTGGTGTGTACAGAGGGTTCATGTATGTATATGTGGCTATTTTTGAGCAACAGATGTTTGCAAGGAATTCAGGATAGGTGTGTTACTGAATGCATTCAGTTGTGTAATTTTGTTTGTGTGTAGATATGTTTCCAGGGTAGCAATAACTGCAGTGTCTGTTGTGTATGTTTTTTAGTGTGATTGCAGGGTGTGTAGGGTGTGTGCATATGGAAGTTCTATAATTGTAGTAGTATGTTATGTGATATTTTGAGTGTGTGGGGGAAGTAGATTGGTGTGTGTGGTACATGATGCATGTCTGTGTATTGATGGATCTGGCTTAGATCCGTACTTAAAAGCTCATTACAACAAAGCTTGGGTCCATTATTCTTAATTTCCATGCTTTATTAACAAGTCTTTTTTTTTTTTAAGAGGCAGGGAAATTGGTGGTATGTGCAGAAATCGTGCTTCTGGAGCGAAGGGACTCACCTATAGTCCTTTTTAAATGCTCAGTAAACCAATCGCTGTATGGGGTGAAATACAGGGAAAGAAGAGAACAGAAGTAGCCAGCAGTAAGGGCCCTTTCCAAGCCTTTTGGAAGGGGCACGCTTTACACTACATTCTGAAAGAATTTAGTTCAGTGCACGCCTGTCTTCACTGGGTGAAATCAAAATTCATCCACAGTTTGGATCTAGCCCTGCAACCTTCTCTTGTGTGATCTAAGGAAACTTCCTGAGTAAGGGGTATGAGATCTGCCCGCTTAGCTATCTACTATATATTTGAGAAAGTGTGTGCATCCATCTGCCTGTGCGTCCATCTGTCCAACTGTGAGTCCATTTGTCCCAGGAGAAAAGCCAGCAGGTGGGCCCTGGGGAGAAGCTGATGGGCCAGCTGGGTGATCCCTGCCGCCCCTGTGGAGAAGCCGGCGGCCACTGGCTGGCCCCAGGAGCAGCTGCCGGCAGCCCCCAACCCCTGTACTGAACCCACCCACATCTCCCAACACCCTGCCCCGACTCCTGCACCTCCACCCCCCCCCACAGACCCCTTCTCACCCCACAACCCTGACTCCTGCACCAGCCTCATGCCCTGAGCCTCCCCCTTCCCCAGGTCCTTCCCCTGACTACTGCACTCCCCAGAGCCCCAGTCCCCTGCCCTGAAGGACCCGAGCAACACCATAAGCCTTCTAGTACTTGATAAGAGACTGTCAGTCATCACATGGACCACTGTATATGGGAAGGGGGCCTGGCTGAAAATCATAGGAGCCAGTTGTAGCAGAAATGATGTGGCTCCCTCACTCCCCACCCAGTGATGGGAACACAGGGTACAATTCAGGGCTTCCCGCCTAGAACTGGGGGCAAAGGACGAGGGCGGAAGTAATTTTCACAGAACACCTCCACAACTCAGTGGGGAGGATTCTTCCCCTCCAGGAAGTGGAGATCCATGGTGCACACCGGGAAAGGGATTTGCCCCCTTCATTCCTGCATTTTAAATGATGCGGAAGGTAACACATGAAATGTTCACCTCTGAAACCTGGATTCCAAAGTGGATTAAAGTCATAAATCAAATCAGCTCATGAGCCAAGCCCCACGACACCAAAGCCACGTGACATTATCACTAGAGCCATGTGGAAGAGTCTTCTTTGCCAATGGGCAGGTTTGGAACAGCAAGAGGGGGTGAGAGAGCCTGGCAGAGCTGTGTGTGGTAGAAGGATCCAGGACTGGAATAGTAGAATCCTACAGATCAGGACTGAGGGGCACAAGAGTGAAGCTGCAGGAGATGCTGCAGAGCTGGAGAAAGGAGTGTGGGCAAGCTCTGCGAGTGTGTATTCTATGGGCAGAAGACATGATGGGCATGAATCCTGGGGGAGATAAATATTAAATATCTTGGATAAAATTTTAATACACACGGATGTTGAAAACGGGCACATACATGTTCAGTCCTGCCCCAGAAAGGAGCTACACCCAGAAATGCTTGCATACCCCAAAGCTCTCCACTGGCATTTACTGAGGAGCTAATTATCTATGGACATACAGAGATATGCCTATTGCAAGCACCACTCCCCAGTTTTTGCACTCAAATTAGGAAGTGTATTTATGTATGTATTTATGGTGCTGTAGCCCAGTGGGTCCCCAAAGAGCTCAGTGTAAGCCTGATAGCTTGTTTCACTAGCAAAACTTGGTCTTCCCTCTAAAGTTGGTGTAGTTATTTCCATTAGGCACAAGTGTGAAAGTTTGACCTGCTTTAAATAGGTCTTTTATAACAAAAAATCTTATGTATCTTATCAGTGGTAACAGAACATATTAAAAGTGGGTAGGAAAATCCAGAATAGTATTGTTATACCATTAGCTAGCTGGTGTGGGGGGATGGATTAGATTAGATTAGATTAGATTAGATTAGATTAGATTATGCTGACAATTGGGGCCACTACATTTCTTCCAAATGAATATATACTGATGTAAAAGAGTACATAATTTCACTCAATGTCTGCCCCATGAAAGCTCATCACCTAGTAAACCATCTTATTAGTCTTAAACAAAAAAAGCAGTCATGTAGCATTTTAAACTATTAACCAAAACTCTGATCTCCTTTACACCAGTATAAATTTGGAGTCACTCCAGTGAAGTTACTTCATTTACACTGGTTTACCTGAGATAAGAACGAGGCCCTCATGACGAGAAGAACAGCTTGTAGAATTATGCAGATTTAGTCACATGCTCTTTGAATGTCGGCCTACCTTTGGGCACTGGCAAAAGGGATACACGTGAGATTGTCATTTGCTAATGCCCAGGTTATTCCTCAACCTGACTACCCCCTGAAATGCCAGGGCTAGCTCAGCAGACACAGCTGATGGATAGCCACATTAGTGCTTCTGACAGTGACTGGGGGCAGGTGCAGCATTCAGCAGAAAGCTGAGCCTTTAAATTAAAGCTACGCAAATGCACAGAGAAGTAGTGGGGAGGAAACAGCCTTACTGGAGCCACTGGTAAAGGACCACAGATCTAATAAACAAGTTTCCATTTCCCAAGAGAGATGGCAAGTGCTCAGAGGCTCCTGGAAGGAGCTGTACAGAGAGCATTTAAAGCAATGGCAGGAGGAGCAAGGATGGGGTCATGAGCAAGAGGCAGATTAGTTGCCAGCTGTGTATTGAGTATCTAGTGAATTGAATCTCACTGAACATTGAAAAGGAAGAAATGTAATGCAGGGCAAATCTAGTCCTAGACTGCTCCATTCTTTGACTCCCAACCTTTTGACTGAAATACTCATAAAGCTCCTACCACCTGGGAAACAGGAATATTTAATGGTATGAGTCTTTATTATTTATTTATTTATTATTCAGTCATGCTGGTCCCAGGGCAATTCCTTTGATTTCAGTTATACTAGTCCTGATACACTCCGTGTGCAGAGGTGCAGAATCATACCCGATGGGAGAAGTCCTGACCTCTTTGAACTCAATGGGAGTTTTACCATGCATGTCAGTTATGGCCAAGATCCCGCCCTACGTGGGCCAAGGAGCTCCTCCCTCTGTTCAAAACATATTGTGGTCCTTTCAGATATTTGTCAGATTTGTTTTTAGTCGTCTCTCAGGTTACCCAGCTCTGTTGATTCACATCAGTCCTGAGCACACTCTGTTCTTCCAATCTTGGATCCACACACAGCTCTGCCAGTGTTCCTCAATCCTGACCTACAGCCCCCGCTGCTCTTCTTGTCCTGCTCCCCTCACACCTGAAAATGCTCCTCATTACTGACTTGCCACACTTTCTGGCATTTCAGTCTTGGGGTCCCCAAATGGCTCTTCCAATGTGCCTCGCTCGGATCCATAACACCGCCAGCAGTTTCTCCTCAGGAGAATATTAACCAGCTCCAATTAGGTGCTGTTTCAGTAACACGTGCAAATAGGCTCAGCTCCTCAAAGGATTCCGACTCCTAACGCCCAGTGATTTCAACGAGACAAGGTGGGTGAGGTGATATCTTGCATTGGACCAACTTCTGTTGGTGAGCGAGACACACTTTCCAGCTTACATAGAGTTGTCTGGACGTTCGGAGTCTAAATACCTTTGAGGATCTGGGCCTTAGCCATTCGGGAGAGGGCTAAGGAACCACCAGACTCATTGTACTTATGGCCTTAGGTATGTTGAGGTTCTGATCACAATTGAAAGGCACTAAGAACTTAATTCAAAAATTTGCTCATATGCTCTATTGCCTGAGTCCACATGGGCATTGCCACGTTGATTTAGATTTTGCACACATACACAGTTAGGCTACGTCTACCCCGCACACTTATTTCAGAATAAGCTGTTCCAGAAGAAATACTCCAAAATGGCTTATTTCGAAACAGCGCGTCTACACAGCAAATGCTCTTCAAAATAGCGCTGAGTTATTTCGAAATAGAGCATCCACACTCATTGGATGCTGAATCGCATTAAAGGCCACCTGGAACCACTTCAGGCAGGGCAGCAGGACAGCAGTTACTCCTTGGAGCTGCTGCGTGAGGTTCGCGCTGAAAGGGACCCCCCTGTACAGCCGTGTCTCAGGCTCTTCTCCTCTGCCTACCTCCTCGAGGGACAGACAAGCCTTTTCTCTGCCTGCTCTGGTTGCCCTTGTGGACACCTCAGCTCTCTAGCCATGAAATTGGATCTGCCTCTGGGCAGTCGACAGCTACTGTAGCTTGTGCTGCATCTCATGTGCAGGCTGCCTCCCAGGCTTTACAGGAACCCAACCCCCTGCTCCACTTGGAGACCCTCCTCGCCTCTCGGGGCACGGCTCATGCTCCTGGATCCCACCCACCCTCCCCTGCACACCTTGCACCACTGCTTCTGGTTTCTGGACACCAGTGCCGACTGGTGGGAGCGGCTCATCATGGAGCAGTGGGGAGACCAGCAGTGGCTCCAGAATTTCCAGATGAGGAAGGACACCCTTCTGGAGCTGTGTGAGTGGCTCGCCCCTGCTCTCAGGTGACTGGACACTCACATAAGACCCGCCACCCGAGTCCAGAAGTGGGTCGCCATCTCCTTGTGGAAACTCGCCACGCCGAACAGCTACCAATCTGTCGGGAACCAGTTCAGCGTAGAAAGATCAACCTTTGGGCCCATGGTCATGCAGGTATGGCGCTCTTGGGCTATTGTTGCAGGAGTGGGGTAGACGGCTGGAATGGGGTTCCCTAGGGTGGTGGTGATGGAAGTCTCCTTCTCAATCCCACCTTCACAAAGCCCTGTCAGGGGATGGGGTAAATGGGGGATTGCTCCTACTTGCAGGGGGAGGGCTCGGGGACCTCCCAAGGGCTCTGGCAACCCTGCAGTTCTCTGATGTTTGTTTGTCTCCTTCTACAGGTGGGGCGGGCCATCAACACCATCCTGCTGTGCAGGGCCATCAACCTTGGCAATGTGGATGTCATCATCACCGACTTTGCCAATATGGGCTTCCCCAACTGCGGGGGGGGACTATTGATGGCACCCACATCCCCATCTGGGTCCCTGACCATTGGCCCATTCATAGACATATATGTCGGGTGGTTGGGGAAGGTGCACGAGACCTGCATCTTCCGCAACTCCAGCGTGTTCGAGTAGCTGCACACTGAAACTTTTTTCCCCAACTGCACCATCAGGATCAGGGACGTGGACATGCCGATGTGGGGGGGTGCAGCCTACCCTCTCTTGCCCTGGCTAGTGAAGCCCTACACCAGCCACCTTGACCACTCCAAGGAAAGGTTCAACACCAAGCTCAGCAGGGCTCACAGGGTTGTTGAGGGAGCCTTCAGATGTCTGACAGTGTGGTTCCAATGCCTCCTCACCCAGCTGGACGTTGGTGAGCAGAACATCCCACACATGTTGTGTCCTTCACAATATTTGTGAGAGGAAGGAGGAAGCCTTCCTGCCAGGGTTGGTGGCAGAGGCTGATCGAATAGGCAGGGCCTTTGAGCAGCCGCACATGGCTGCCATCCATCAGGCTCATCATGGGGCAGTGAACATCCGGGAGGCCCTGAGGGAGATTTTCTCACAAGAACCCCAGTGTCACTCTCCCTTGGGCTTCCCCACTAGGGGCCTGTGCATAGCCCTCTTAGCCTATCCTCCCACACTTCTCCCTTCTCCTCTCCCCTGCAGAGACAATAAAACACACATTTTGTTTTTGAAAAAATAAACTCTTTGGTTTTTTAGTTGGGGTAGAAGCAACTGGGGAAAGAACCTGGGAGAGGGGAGGAGAGAGGAGGGAGGGGATGGAGGGGGGATGAGAATACTGGAGGGGGGAGGAGGAAGGTGGAAGGGGGAGGAAGGAGGAGGAATAGGAGCAGGCAGCATGGGCAATCAGGGATTGAAGTGTCGCACACGCAGTGTGGTCCTGCTCCACCATCTCCTGCCAGGTGTTTCACCACAGCTGGAAATCTTCCTGCAGTCTGCAGTCCAGGGTCTGCTCCACAGATTGCAGTGCCACAAGGTGCACCCACTGGAACTCATCCATGGGTCTCCTGCACTGGCAGATCCCTTGGGGCCGGGAGGTTGTCCCGGGTGGTGTCGACCGCCCCCTCACAGCTGGTCCAGCTGTGGAAAACAGAGAGACTGTCAGTCATCCCTGGAGACCGTGTGCCTGAAGCCCGGCGCTCATGTCTGAGGCGAGCCCGAAAGGTGTCAGTTGGGACGAAGGCGATGTGCTTGGAGCAAGGCCATGTGTATCCAGTAGGCCATTTACTGCAGGAGCCCAGATGTCCAAGGGGGGGAGCCTCACTACCCCCATGTCCTGGGGACAAGCAGGTATGTGAAGGTGCCGGCCAGACCGGGAACCTGTGGGTGGGACTGGGGTTATGGGGCGGCTGGGCTTCCCTCTGTGCCATGCACATGCCGGGTCCGGCAGTGGCGACATCCCTCAGGGAGAGAACTTGTATCCCTGCCCACTGGGGGAGAAAGGGGCAGGGTGTTGGGGGAAGGAGGGTGTGAGCAGCAGACACTCCTGTACCTCGCCGCGCTGTCCCTGGGAGTGCAGGCATGACCGTGTGCCGTGTGCGGCACTGCTGAGCGTGTGTGTGTTTGTGCATGTCCCCAGCCTCCTTCTAGTGGTGGCTTGTGGAGGGAGGTGTCCCACCCTGATGTCATGTGCATGGCAGGCCTCTCCAGACACACTGTGGCCAGTAGCACAAGGGTCCTCTGGTGCAGCCTGCTGGGGCTGTGTGCCCCAGGGTGGCGCTCCATATGCTCCCATGTGCACAGGCTGTGCACAATCCTCAGACCACAGAGGCCAAGCAAAGAGCATGCCCCAGCCCCTCGCCTCCTGCCCCTTGCCCCCTGTGTGTGTAGGGAACATGATGGCACTCAACTGATGTGCCTTCCCCAGCCTCGGACAATGCCTGGGACACATCCAGAGTGTGGGGTACCGGCTCCAGGGTCCGGAGGGTTGTCGTCCAGCTCCTCCTCTACTTCCTCCTCCTCACTGGCTCTGTCCCCCGGGAGGGAAACGACAGGTGTCTCAAGCCCTGAGTCCACTACGGGGCGTCAGGGGAGAAGGGCTGCCCAACCCCCCAGGATGTGGTGGGGGGGACACTCTTTTTTTGTGTGCAGTGGGGTTTTTTTGCTCAACAACTTTGGTCCCCTGGTTTTGTTTTTTTGTTTTGTTTTCCTGCCATGTTCGGTATTTTTTGTGAACGAATATGGCCACCCTAGTTCCTATGCCTGGTGCAGAGATCCTGGAGGTTGGTATCGTCACCCCAAACCTCAGTAAGGTCCAGGACCTCTGAACCAGACTAGGAAGGCATGATCTTTTCCTCCCCGGGCAGGCTCCTGGGAGCTGGGAGACTGCTCCCTGGGAGCAGTGAAGGGTTGGGTGGGAGCAGCAGAGTCACGCATTGTGGCCCAAATGCGAAGCTGTGGCAGCTGCTGGATGGCTCAGGGCTGTCAGGCCCTGCTCTCTGCCACAAGCCCTTTCCCCTGAGGCTGCAGCTTTAAGGGCTCCAGGGAAAGGGTTGCACTGCAGAGTTTTGATGAGTGAAGGCAGAGCGGCCAGCAGGGCCCCATCGGAAGGGCTGGAGGCCACTTATTTCAAAATCATTCCACCCGCCCTGTCTACGCAGGCACTATTTCAAAATAGCTATGTCGGAAGAGGCGTTATTCCTCGTGGAATGGGGTTTACAAACGCTGAAATAATCCGCCCATTATTTCAAAAATATTTCAAAATAACGGGCTTTCTGTGTGGATGCTCACAAAGTTATTTCAGAATAACATCCGTTATTCTGAAATAATGTTGCTGTATAGACGCACCCTTATAGAACCCCAGGGTAAAGAAACACTCCACAAATTTATGGTCTCACTCCAGTGGCGATCGTTCAAAATCAAATATTTTAATCCTGATGAGTTCACCACCCAGACATCACAGCCCAGGGCTAATGCATGAGAACTTAGGCATGGAAATGACTGAAGACTGAAACTGTTGGGTTGTCTTCATTGTCCCAAGCCAAGAGAAATGAGCATTGAGATATCAGTGCACTGGAATTGCGTGTTGAGTAAGGCAGTTTAACACGTGTCAGGGTGGCAAAATGAGACTCAAATATTGTGGTAATTTCAATTGAACAATTGTACAAACCACAAGAATAGAAACAAATATGATAAACATTAAAGGGAGAAATATTAAATAACAAGAGCCCCTCCCTGCCTGTGTTCATCTCTCACTGTTCTTCATCATTTGTCCATCATTTTTGTGCCAGACAAGTGAGCAGAGTGATCACTACTGGATTCATGCCCCATCTGCCTCCTTCACATAGAGCATCCGAGCTCAGCTGTTTCTGTTGCTCCCAGAATAGAAAGAGGAGAGACCGATGCCAGGAGCACACCGGGAGATTCTGATCCAGCTGGAAAGAAGCAAGTAGAAGCCCATTTGGGTTCTGCTCTCCCCAGAAGTGACATCTTTGCCACATGGTTCAAGCAGTGATTAGCATGGGAAGGAAGTGGAAACTCAGAGATTCAGGCAGGGGTATCATAGAATCATAGAGCTGGAAGAGACCTCAGGAGGTCATCAAGTCCAGCCCCCTGCCCAAGGCAGGACCAATCCCAACTAAATCAACCCAGCCAGGGCTTTGTCAAGCTGAGACTTAAAAACCTCTAGGGATGGAGATTCCACCACCTCCCTAGGTAACCTATTCCAGTGCTTCACCACCCTCCTAGCGAAATGCCATGTGAAACTGTAGGAGAGAAGTGCATTTTATTGTGTTGTGGCATATTTAATTTCACAATATGTAATTTGATTGATTCATAATTGTCTCTTTGTTACTTGGTCTGCTTTACCAATCTGTCGTCTGCCATCTTATGCTTAGGCTGTGGAAGCTCTTTGGGGCAAGGACAGTCTCTTTGTTATGTCTTGGTGGGGCTCAGGCATCCAATATGAATAAAAGAATTCATAAGAATGATGAATAGGATGTGCTGGTATCGCTGACCCGCTAGCTCAGCCCATGTGGGGTAGCTGATTGCATGGAGCAGCAAGGGCTGCTGTGTTACTTAGTGGCTAGGCCAACAGCTGGAGAGCTGGGTTCTCTTCCTGGCCAAGCCACTGACTTTGGGCAATTCACTTCCTCTCTATTTCACTTCATTTCTGTTCACTATCATGGCTACTTAGGCTCTGAGCTGGGAGAATACATGAGCAGGATTGGTCCCTTATTGTGTGTTTGTAGAACACCTAACGTAATGGGGCATTGTCACAAGTTGTAAGCTGGCCCTTTAAGAGCATCTGTACTGAGCCTCACCTGTGACAAGTTTACCTAGTTTAATAGGTAGCAGGTTTAAAACAAACAAAAAGAAGTGTTTCCTCATGCAATGCACAGTCCACCTGTGGAACTCCTTGCCAAAGGATGTTGTGAAGACCAGGCCTTTTAACAGGGTTCAAAAAAGAACTAGATAAATTAGGAGGTTAGGTCCATCAATGGATATTAGCTAGGATGGGTAGAAATGGTGTCCTTAGCCTCTGTTTGTCAGACACTGGAAATGGATGACAGGAGAGGGATCACTTGATGATTACCTGTTCTGTTCATTCCCTCTGGGGCACCTGGCATTGGCCACTGTTGGAGGACAGGATACTGTGCTAGATGGACCTCTGGTCTGATCCAGTGTGACCATTCTTACGCTCTTACCTCTCTGGCTATGTCTACACTGCAGGTTTTTGCCAGCTGAGAGTATGCTAATGAAGTGCTCATTAGCATTTGCCACACTGTCATTTGCATATTTTCTGCCGATGCTTTTTGCGCAAGAGGTTTTTGTGCAAAAGCACGCAGTGTAGACAGGTCTGTTTTGCACACACAAAAACTTTTTTGTGCAAGATCCTTATGCCTCAAAAAAGGATCTTATGCAAAAGAGGGGTTTTTTGGTGCAAAATGGACCCATCTACACTGCTTGGCTTTGCACAAAAAAAACCTCTTGTGCAAAAAGCATCAGCAGAGAATATGCAAATGACAGCATGACAAATGCTAATGAGTGCTTCATTAGCATACTGTCTGCTGCAAAAGCCTGCAGTGTAGACATAGCCTCTGAGCAGGAGTGTCATGTGATAAGGAAGCATGTAGTTAAGAACCAGGCCCGCTGGGAGATATAAGGGTAGCCAGGAGGCAGTCAGGAGAGAGAGATGCGAAGACCTGGATATGCGTGTTTTAGTAAAGAGCAGGAACTCAGCCAGAAAAGTGCCAGGAAGAGGCCCCTGGAAGGAAAGGCTATAAGATGCACAGCCTGACTGTTTAGAGCTGTAGTGCAGGATAGATGCCGATTCCCCTATGCTAGCACTGTAGGGGCAGGGGAGCCATGGCTGGGAACAAAGAAAAGAAGGGGTTAAGTCAGTGCTAGTAAAACACTGATGCTCCTGCATAAGAGCACAGCAGCAGCCCACAAATGACTGCTGAAAGGAGAAACTGAGGCTGGGAACAGACCTGATGCCGGACCGGGTAAATCTCCGCTACAGACCCTGATTTCAAGTGAGGCTTCTAGAAGCCACCAGACTGCAGATACGTAATCAGGAAGGTTCAAAGCCACCAGGGTACAATATGAATGCAGGACCCAGAAAATATTCTGCTAGCATCCCAGCTGTGTGCCCCATCCACACCTTGTGTATTGCTGTACTCCTCAGCTTCAGCACTTCAGCTTCAGGTTCAACAGAGAGCTGCTGGCAGACTAGTGAAACGAGACAATACCGACGGCCCACCTGCTCTGATTCTGCTACCCACAGCTACTTGAACAGGAGAACAGAAATAGATGCATTAAAAAAAAGGTAGGCAAACCTTGGTGCAGAATTTAGGGGTGAAAACAGACGGGGGCCGTAACTCATTAACATCTATCAAGTTCATAGTGTGGTAATATTTCTTGTAGTTTGCAGTGTTACTGGAAGCATGGAAGTTACTCAGAGAGTTACTTGAGAACTCTCCCCATAGAAACAGATGAATGTATGGCTCCCCTGGGTCTTGGGGAAAAATGAGTTCAATTCCCAGTCCTTCCACAATTCTGTGTGACTTGAGGCAAGTCATTTAATCATTGGACCTCAGTTCTGCCATCTCTAAACGAGTACAGGCTTGTTACACAATGTGCTAGTCTACACCAATGTGGGTACAAGTTGTAGTCTGCACTAAACAGTCCACATGGACCTTGCTGGTATATACTAAATGTTCCCTAGTGTGTATTACACTAATTACAGTATTACATTAGTATGCACGCAAGGAAGATTGTCCTGGCCCAGTTAGCGAGCATCATGTCAGTACAGACTAAAACTTAAACCCCTTAAGCTGTTGCGGACTAGTGCACTGTGCAGTGTTCAAGCTACCCCACTTTGTCTTGTATGTTTGACTCTAAATTCTTTGTGGCAGGGGCTGTTTCTTACAGTGAGTTTGTCCAAGGCCTATTGCAGTGGTCCCCAGGTCTCAGCTGTAGATGCTACAGTAATTTTAATAATATTCAGATTACTGGAAAAACAAGCAAGTGCTTCCAGCTAAATACCTTGGAGATGAACCAAAACTCTTATTCAAACATCCCTGTACTGGAAAAATGCAGATCTAGATCAGAATTTAGTGGAATAAACCCACCGCTCTTTAATTAGTCTCCCTGTGTCCTGGTCCCTCAGTTTATTTGCTCCAGAGAGTCCTCCTACTAGCATGACTTAACAGCAATTTTGCATCTTCATGCAGCATTGAAGCCGATAACAAGCTGACTCAGACGAACCTTATGTGGGATCTTCGAATTTGCCAATATTGTTTTTATTGTTGATGTAGAGGGATTTTGTAACTATGGGTAATTATAACCCTCCTATCTCTATTTTACTTGTGAGAGGGTAACAGAGGGTCAACATGAAGTAGGTTACATTACTCTCCCGACCTCATGTAATATGCTGCCAAGGAGATGCAAATCTTTGAGAATGATGGAAAACCTGCAAAGGGAAAGGGTGAGGCTACGTCTAGACTATAGGCTTCTTTCGAAAGAAGCTTTTCTGGAAGAGATCTCCCATAAAAACTTCTTCTGAAAGAGAGTGTCCACACTGCAAAAGTGCATCAAAAAAGCGATCTGCTTTCTTGAAAGATAGTGTCCACATTGATTGGACGCTATCTCGCATTTAAGTTGTGATTACTATGGATGGAGTGGCCACCAAAGCACCTGTGCTTTTTCCTGGAGGCCTCTTCTTTCGAAAAAAAAACCCTTTCCCATCCACACACGCCTTTTTCCAAAAGAGCTCTTTCAGAAAAAGGCTTCTTCCTCGTAGAAAGATGTTTACCGCTGTTGGAAAAATCCCTGCATTCTTTTGACTGTCCGTTGAAAGAATGCAATTGCAGTGTGGACGTAAGTGTAGTTTTTCCGGAAAAATGGCCATTTTACCAAAAAAATGGCTGTTTTTCCGGAAAAACTCTGTAGTGTAGACATACCCTGAGGAGATGGTTACCCATTTCAATCTTCTACTTCATTCTGGAGGTAGAAGCTTCCCCTGTGAATCATAAACAGAACTCTATCTGAAAATATATTATCATCCCTTAGTATCGCTGATCCCCAATACACATGCACAAAGCAAACAATGATTACTTAAATCATCAGCTAGGGACTATCACAAGTGTCAGAATATTCAGTTCCTCTTTGGTTTCCTATTATGCAAAAGAAACAAATACACCTAAAAAGCTAATTATGTCATGGAACAAAATGTCTCTAGGCTGTTTGTGGTCACTGAAGGGACCATTATTGCATCCATGGTAACTTTGGCAATATTAGCATAATTTGCATTCCCTATTAAATCAAAATAGAAGATTCCATTTTTTTCCGGGAAAGTCTTGAAAATAGGAATTCAAGGCAGTGTCTTCTTTGTATCCTTGGGAGCCTTGAGAAGACAGATGACAATGTTGACCTGTTCTGTCCAGTGCAAATTGTTCAACAGGCTTGTAGATAAATATGGTGGTCAGGTAGGACAGAGCAGCAAACAGGGCAGCAGCCAACAGGGGAGTTTGCCTGGGAAATGTTGAAGAGGAGCTGAGGTAAGTGTGGCTTTTGGGGGGCTGTGCTGTGAGCGGGTGGGGTGAGTATCCAAGCGTCTGTCTGTGAGCATTTGTTTGACTGTGTGTTCGGTGGTTTGAAAAGAGCAGCAATTTGAAAAGGTTGAAGGGTGTGAATTTGTCCCAGGTGGGGCTTTGGGGCAGATTGGATTAGAGGCAAGGCTTTGAGCCGGACCTAGCCAGCAGCCTTATAAAAGAATCAACCCTACGTTCCAACCAAGAAGATGAAGCCTTCCTCAATAGAAGGCAGCATTTAATACTGCAGGCACAGCAGGCTGAAGAACCAGGGAGGGCAGTACAGAACAAGGAAGAAAACTGGCAGCATGTAACCTCCAGGAGAAGAAAGCCAACTCAGGTATCCCCAATTCCAGTAGAGGTAAGTAACCGCTTTCAGGATCTCTGCATAGGCACTATAGTGAAGAATACTTTGGTAGAGACCTCTCAGGGAAGGGATCAGAAGGAGACCCCCTCGACTGGAAGGCATGGGATGCATAGTCCTAGGGATGGGGGTTCCACAACCACAACCCCCAAAAGAAGAAGATCCCCTAAGAGGGACAGAGTCATCCATCTGCTGTCCAGACCTGGAATCTGAAGAAGTGTGCTGCTTACCAGGGTCTAGAATTGAGGATGTGACCAAGAGTCATCCAAAACTGATCAAATCTTCAGATCGCTACCCCTTCCTGCTTCTCCATGTAGGAGCTAATGATATGGTGAAGAATGACCTTGAGCAGGTCACTGCAGACTATGTAGCACTGGGAAGAAAGATCAAGGAACCTGAAGTGCAAGTGGTGTTCTTGTCCATCCTCCCTGTTGAAGGAAAAGATCCAGATAGGGATCATCAAATCGTGGAAGTAAATGTGTGATTGCGCAGGTGGTGTCGGAGAAGGCTTTGGTTTCTTTGACCATGGCACTCTGTTCTGGGCACAAGGATTGCTAGGAAGAGATGGGATCTACCTAACCAAGAGAGGGTAGAGCATCTTCACGGGCAGGCTTGCAAACCTCGTGAGGGGGGCTTTAAACTAGGTTCATCGGGGGATGGTGATCTAAGCCCTGAGATAAATGAGAAAGTGGGATACTGAGAAGAAACACAAGGAGTAGGGAGCAACAAAGGAGGAGCCCTGATTCGAACGGAGAAGGTAGGACAATCAACTCGTTATCTAAGGTGTTTGTGCATGAATGCAAGAAGCCTGGGAAACAAACCCAAAGAATTAAAGCCCTGGCACAAAGAACTATGAGGTGATAACAGAGACTTGGAATAACACAGACTTGATGGGATGACTCACATGACTGGAGCACTATCATGAAAGGGTATAAACTGTTCAGAAAGGACAAACAGAGGAGAAAAGGAGGAGGAGTTGCACTATATGTAAGAGAGCAGTATGATTGCTCAGCGCTCCAGTGTGTTGAGAGTCTTTGGGTTAAGATTAGAGGCGGGAGCAACAGAGGTGATGTTGTGACTGGTGTCTACTATAGATGACCAGATCAGATGAGGTAGATGAGGCTTTCTTCAGACAACTAAGAGAAGTTGCCAGATCATAGGCCCTGGTTCTCATGGGGGACTTGAAACGCCCTGACATCTGTTGGGAGACCAATACAGCTGTACACAGACAATCCAGGACACTTCTGGAGAATGTTGGGGATAACTTCCTGGAACAAGTACTGAAGGAACTGACCGGGGCCATGTGCAGCTTGACCTGCTGCTCACAAATAGGGAGGAACGAGTAGGGGAAGTAGAGGTGGGTGACAACCTGGGAACCAGTGATCATGAGATGGTAGATTTCAGGATCCTGACCAAAGGAAGAAAGGAGAGTAGCAAAACACACACCCCAGACTTCAGAAAAGCATACTTTGACTCCCTCGTGGAACTGATGGGCAGGATCCCCTGGGATGCTAACATGAAGGGGAAAGGAGTCCAGGAGAGCTGGCAGTATTTTAAAGAAGCCTTATTGAAGACACAGGAACAAACTATCCCTATGTGCAATAAGAAAAGCAAATATGGTAGGCGACCAGATTGGCTTACTGGGGAAATCCTAGGTGAGCTTAAACATAAAAAGTGGAACATACAAGAAGTGAAAACTTGGACAGATGACTAGGGAGGAGTATAAATATATTGCTTGAGAATGCAGGGTGTAATCAGGAAGGCCAAAGCACAATTGGAATTGCAGCTATCAAGGGATGTGAAGGGTAACAAGAAAGGTTTCTACAGGCATGTTAACAATAAGAGGGTGATCAGCGACGGTGTGGGGCCCTTACAGGATGAGGGAGGTAATCCAGTGACAGATGATGTGGGAAAAGCTGAAGTACTCAATGCTTTTTTTGCCTCTGTCTTCACAGACAAGATCAGCTCCCAGGCTACTGGACTAGGCAACACAGTATAAGAAGGAGATGGGCAGCCCTCAGTGAGAAAGATCAGGTTTAAAACTATTTAGAAAAGTTAGACATACACAAATCCATGGGTCTCGATTTAATGCATCCAAGGATACAGAAGGAGTTGGCAAATGTCATTGAACAGCCTTTGGTCATCATTTTTGGAAACTCATGGAGATCAGCAGAGGTCCTGGATGTTTGGAAAAAGGCAAATGTAGTGCCCATCTTTAAAAAAGGGAAGAAGGACAAGCCAGGGAACTAGAGACCAGTCAGCCTTACCTCAGTCCCTGGAAAAATCATGGAGGGGATCCTAAAGGAATCCATTTTGAAGCACATGGAAGAGGGGAAAGTGATCTGGAATAGTCAACATGGATTTACCAAAGGCAAGTCATGCCTGACCAACCTGATT
This sequence comes from Pelochelys cantorii, assembly GCA_032595735.1. Classification (NCBI taxonomy): domain Eukaryota; kingdom Metazoa; phylum Chordata; order Testudines; family Trionychidae; genus Pelochelys; species Pelochelys cantorii. Next base: position 12,399,814 of record CM064352.1, read on the forward strand.
AGCTTTTATAATAAGGTAACTGGCTCTGTCAACATGGGGAAGTCAGTGGATGTGAAATACCTTGACTTTAGCAAAGCTTTTGATACGGTATCCCACAATATTCTTGCCAGCAAGTTAAGGGAGTATGGATTGGATAAATGGACTGTAAGCTGGATAGAAAGCTGGCTAAATTGTTGGGTTCAATAGGTAGTGATCAATGGCTTGATGTCTGGTTTGCAGTCGGTTTCTAGTGGAGTGCCCCAAGGATTGGTTCTAGTGTCGGTTTTGTTCAACATCTTTATTAATGACCTGGATGAAGGGATGAATTGCACCCTCAGCAAGATTGTGGATGACACTAAGCTAGGGGGAGAGGTAGATATGCTGGAGGCCAGGGATAGGGTTCAGACTGACCTAGACAAATTGGAGCATTGGGCCAAAAGAAATCTGATAGGTTCAACAAGGACAAGTGCAGAGTCCTGCACTTGGGACGGAAGAATCCCAAGCAGTTTTTATGGGCTGGGGACCGACTGGCTAAGTAGCAGTTCATCAGAAAAGGATTTGGGAATTACAGTGGATGAGAAGCTGGATATGAATCAATGGTTTGCCATGGCAGCTGAGAAGGCCAATGGCATATTAGAGTGCATTAGGAGGAGCATTTCCAGCAGATCTAGAGATGTTATTATTCCCCTTTATTCGGCACTGGTGAGGTCACATCTGGAGTATTGCGGCCAGTTCTGGGCCCCCAACTATAGAAGGGATGTGAACGCATTGAAGAGGGTCCAGCAGAGGGGAACCAAAATGATTAGGGGGCTGGAGCACTTGACCTACTAGGAGAACCTGAGGGATTTGGGCTTATTTAGTCTGCAGAAAATAAGAGTAAGGGGGGATTTGATAGCAGCCTTCAAATTCCAAAGAGGATGGGCAGAGGCTGTTCTCAATGGTGACAGTTGGCAGAATGAGGAACAATGGTCTCAAGTTACAGTGGGGGAGGTCTAGGTTGGAAGGTAGTGGAATCTCCATCCCTAGAAGTTTTTAAGTCCTGGCTTGGCAAAGCCCTGTCTGGGATGACTTAGTTGGGATGGTCCTGCTTTGGGCAAGGGGTTGGACCTGATGACCTTCTGAGGTCTCTTCTAGCCTTAGAATTCTATGATTCTGTGCGTTGCAAAGACCATAGTGCAGTGCCTTGGCTAAGATCAGTTGAACTGAAATGCAGAGTTCTGACTCAGCCCAACCTGATTTTCTAGATCAGCCTAAATCAGCCATACCTTTCAGCTTGTGCGCCTTTGTAGGATTTGGGTGAGCCAACGGTAGTGTCAACTCAAGATTCTGAAATAGGCTGAGATACCAGACACCAGGGTTGGGCAAGATTAATCAGTTTTCGATCTTTCAGCACCATGGACAGTAATTTTCAGCTCAATCCACCAGTCTGAACCCCTTGCTTTACAGAACTAGAAAACCAAGTGAGGAGCACAAAGAAGGTAGAAATCATCTGCAACGGTATGTCTACACTAGCCCCCTAGTTCGAACTAGGGAGGCTAATGAGAGTGACCGAAGTTGTTAGACCGAAGTTGCTAATGAAGCATGGGATTTAAATATCCCGCGCTTCATTAGCATAATCCCAGCCGGTCGCCATTTTGAAAACTGACTAGCCTGAAGTAACTGCCCGCATCTATACACGGCAGAGAAGCAGGATTCCGAGATAAACCCCTTAGTTTGAATTAACTGTTAAACCTCATTCCACGAGGACAGGTAAGGTAAGGACATCCCCACTAGATATATAACTGGCTCCTGTAACTTGTACCTTGTGGTGTTCGCTCCTTCCATAAGGCTTGTAGTCTGTTCCTTACCTACTCGATGGATGAGCCCTGGCCCTATGGCCATTTCCTTCAGCAGCAACAGGATAGCCCAGGGGTCTACCATCTGCCTCCCTTGACACAGAGGAGGAAACTGTATCGCCTCTCACTTAGAACAATCAACATAAAAACACAGCTCCATTAACATCAACAGTGACTCCTGGCTTACACCACTATGTGCGAGAGAAGTATTGAGTTTTGGCCATGTAATTTACATGGCCATCTGTCACTGACTAATTTGCTAAGAGACTTCAGTGAGAGTCCCAGTTGGTTAAGCCCGGGTGAATTTGGCCCTAACTCTGCTCAAACCAATCTGTATCTTCTAAGATGTGTGTAAACCAAGGTTACATGAAGCGACTCACACTCTTGGGTGCTCACTGTGAGACCTCCTTGCAGCAGGGCCTGTTTTTTCAGAGGCTAGTTATTAAGCTCCTTGTGAGAATCAAGCCCTTTCTGGATGTCTTGGGGTCGGCACATGAGATAATTAATCACTCTTGAAAATCTCAGGTGTAGAAAGCTAATCAGTGGTGTGCATCCTAATAAGGAATCCTCATAGGTGATGAGCATTTCAGTTCCTAGTGACTTTACTGGGAGTAATTAGCCATACCACAGAAGTACCCAAAATGTGCTAGGCACAGTGCAGACCTATAGGAAAGCATGGTACCTGGCCCTGGAGAGCTTATGGTCTAAAAAAGGGAACTTCATACATCTCTGCATTTGGCTGTTGAATATAAATCATGAACCTCAGGTAGAGTAACTGGCATATAATGGAGCTATACTGAAATAAATAAGGGTATGTCTAGACTGCGGTGCTATTTCTGGATACCAGAGGTATCCAAAAATAGCTATTCCACACCTTTTGAACCAGCCCATTATTTTGAAATAGATTTCAAAATAACGGGCTTGCTATTCTGACATCCTTCTAACTTTCATTCCATGAAGGTTAAGGGACATTTCAGAATAGTGGTTTATTTCTAAATTTGGCACTGTGTAGACAGCACCAAATTTCGAAATAAGCTATTTCAAAATCAGATCGAAATAAGATATGCAATTTGTGTAGCTCAAATTGTGTATCTGATTTCAATGTACAGGTGCAGCATAGTTGCACCCTAACAGAAGATCTAGACATCAGTTATATCTGCTTTTTTCAAATACCCCCAACTAAAATTTCCCTGTCACCTATAAGAAGGTGAATATTTGAAACACTCGAATTTTCCAGAGACAGAAATTCCAATTTTCTACCTGCCCCAGTCACTGCTACCTTACACTGAATGGAACATCAGACCTGCTTAATATCCGAGAGCATGACAAGGTGTTTGAGAAATACTACCAAGCAAGTGATGATTTGGGGCTGACAGCTACTTTTGGCCATGCAAATCTAAAGGCGTTAGCATGGGGTGGGCAATAATTTTTGGCAGGGAGGCCACTTCAAGATTTTGGAAAGTGGCCAAGGGCCGCACTTTTCTGTGGAGGAGGTGCAGGGTCTAAGATGGAGGTTGGGCACAGAAGGGCGCACGAGGTAAGGGACTGGGGTGCAGGAGACGGTGTGAGGTCCGAGAGGAAGTTTGGGCATAGGAGGGGGTTGTGACCTGGGTCAGGGGATGAGGGTGTAAGGGTCTTGGAGGGAGCTGTGACCTGGGAGAAGAGGAAAAGGGGATGCAGATTGCAGAGGGTGTAGGTAGTGATGTGGGGCAGGGGAATGGGGTGCAGGGCCTGGGAGGGTGTTTCGTGCAGGAGAGGATTCTGGCCTGGGGGAGAGGTGTAGAAGGGGGGACAGGGTCTGGGAGAGAGCTGTGACCCAGGGCAAGGAGGTGCAGAGGGTTTGGATGGTGACCTGGGGAGGGAATTGGGGCATAGGAGGGGATGGGTGCCAGAGGCAGGCTCTGCTGGGAGGCACTTACCTAAGCCAGCAGCCCTGCAACACCCCCAAAGGAGGCTGGACTCCCTGCCTGCTGCAGCCCCAAATCACTTAAAACCGCAAGCTGCAAACCCCGTGTGGCTCTCAGCTCCGGGATGGGGAAGAGACTGCTCCCATCCTCCAGGCCAATTTCTCAGATCTTATTGGCTGGTTATTTCCAGCCAATAGGAGCTGAGAGATTGGCTGGGGTCAGTTCCTATTGGCCGGTTGTTTCTAGCCTCTAGGAGCTGAGGATTGGGCCCGGGGTGGAGAGATCTCATGAAGTCTCCCCATCCCTGCAAAGCAGACATGCGGACTGTGCTTTAAGCCACACAGCTACGTGCCTGAGGTTCCCAGCAAGGTGTCCATGGGCCAGATTCGGTGGCTTGCTGGGCCAGATCTGGCTCCCGGCCCATATTTTGCTCAGCCCTGCATTAGCTAAACATTTTTCATAACTTAAAAAAATTAGGCAGTAAAGCTATGCTTTTATTAAGTGGTTTGGAAAAGAAATGGAAAAGTTTATGTGATGTACTTTCAGCCTTATTTTTGTTGGGCCAAAGTGAGTGGACAGTAGTTTTTATATATGCTTAACTTGCAGGTGTGAGTTCGGTTACAGAAAGAGCATTTATTCTTATCTGTTTATATCTTCATTGTGTTTGTGGCTTTCGAATATAGATACCAAATTAATTCTCCCAGACAGCTGTTCCAATATAGTTTGTCATATAATAGCTCATACATATACTGGGTAGAGAAGGAGTTAATTGCCTTTCCCTTTCGCCAGCTGCAAAATGCCACATGCAAAGTGTGAAACACACTCCCCAGGAAAGAGGAACAAAATGGAAATGTTTCACCCTGTGGGTTTCCCTTTTTAGACTTGACATGACTGTGAAATTCACAGGACAGAGCTCATTAAAAGGAAGCTGTCAATATATGACCTCTTGACTAGGAAAATAAGATCAATGCGAAAAACAGACATTTTGATTGGTAGGCAGTTCAGATGCATATGAGAAGTATTTGCAGATCAGACTGTTAACCCAATAGAAACCCAGCATATTGTTCTCTATGGAATGGATCCCAAGGAAAAAAGACAGCAAACTGCCTATACAAGTGAGTAGAGCTACTTCCTGTTGGTGGGGAACCCAGCCAATGATTAGTAAAAGACACATAACAAAAGTCAAAGACATGCTTCTCCTGGTGAGCACTGCTGATCAGGTGGGAAAAATGAAAGCAACTGGCCCTGAGCTTTGGATCGTGCAAGACACCTGAGTGGAAAGTATCAGAGGGGTAGCCATGCATCTGACGAAGTGGGTCTTTGTCCACAAAAGCTTATGCTCCAACACTTTGGTTAGTCTATAAGGTGCCACAGGACTCCTCGCCGCTGAGTGGAAAGGATACTCAACAGGGCTGAAATTCACCCACAAGGAGAGCGCAGGCCTGGACATCACTTGAATTCCACAGCAACTCTAAAATTAGGATTTCAGATAGATTGAAGTGGAGCACAGGCCTTGTGCTAGCTGCTGTAGCCAGGGGGCAAATGTCACCCTACAATTACATAGCTTGGGCCAGATTCTCACCTGTTGTAAATCAGTGTAACGCTACTGACTTTGATGTAAATCAACAAGCCATAGCTCTGGTTTCTATAGAAAACAATGCTATATCGATACAGAATAGGGACATACTGTACTTTTTCCTTAATGAACTTTCATTGAAAGCCACTGGAGACTCCACCAAAGAAAAGTTTGCCCTTTGGATTTTAATATAAGAATCATTAGAATCTGTTTCAATGAAAAACTGGGGAGGAGGGGGCAGGGGTAGCTGCACGGAGCCACTTCTTCCCCTTGCCAGGCAGATCCCATGAACCCAATCCAGCCTACAGCTTGCTTTATTGGGCCCCTTGAGGCTTAGAGCTTCTCCCCCTTCTCCCCACAGCGGCCCAAGCTGGCTGGCACAGGCACTCCAGGCACAGTATTCCCCTCATGGCTGGAGTGCCCACTGCTGCTGGGGGAGACATTGAGCCCCGAGTCTCATGGGCTGCATCCAGTTCATGGGCTGTGGGTTCCCCACCCCTGACATGATTTCACATTTGTACAGTGGAGCTACTGAGAGCCATTGAACCAAAGAGTAAACCCTGTAATGGAAACCACTTCACACCAGAGGTGTAGCAGGATGCCTTATATTCCCAATTCCAGCACGAGGGCTCCCTGTGCATCCAATCAAAGCGCTGCTACAGTTCAATCAGAACCCCTTGCAAATTCTAGGGATGCAAGCACAGTGAGCAAAACTATCCTATCCCAGGGGACCATCTTGGTCCTGACAATCTTGTGGCCCACTGAGAAGGAGGGACACTCATGTGCCTACTCACTAGCCTAGGTTGCCCCTCACTGTGGGTATGTCTACACTAGCCACCCTAGTTCGAACTAGGGTGGCAGTGTAGACATACCCTGTGCTAGGGGTGATTTGCCCATAAGTCAAACTGTCTGAATTTAGTGCAGTGGCTGCCCTCCCCCATGTAACTCTGCAGACTTCAGCTGTTACACCAAAGATTCATTTCTGTTCCCCTTATGCTGTCTGCCCCTGTTTAACTAGAATTATGGGGTGTTTGAAGGGTGGGGTGGGGCTTCCTTGGGGGGCACCACTTCTGATTATTACAGAACTTTGTCTAGATTGTTGTTCCCTCATGTCAATTCATTTACTACCTGCTGTTCTCTGTAAAATGTCTAAAGAAGAGAGAACTGGTTTTGTAGTCTTTTTAGCAGTAATTTGGGTAAATGACCTTCACTCTCTTATAAGTAATGCTGTCTGACAGGAGACCTCCAGTCTCACTGCCTCGGAGGAAAGAACTTCTTTGACTAGATAGTCCAAGCGAAGTGCAAAATTCCAGAAGGAATCCAGACTGGGGAGGGAGAGCTGGAAAAGGGGACGTTTATTCTCAGGAAGTGCTAAATCCCATCCCAAATGGCCCTGGCAAAGCATTTAGACATGTTGTTCCACTGTGCAACCATCCAAATGCCTTTCAAGATCATAATTTCTCAGCTATAAGTTGGCCAACCTCTTCTTGGCATGTTTCATCACTGGGACAGTGGCTGGAGTTTATTTTCCATGTGAGATTATTAATAACCGGTGTGAAGAGAGGGAGAGTTGACATTCACTGTAACTGTCTGTAAACACTAGGATAAAGTCAACACTGAGGTTTCCACATCCAATGTCTCCATCACAGCTGGAGACTTCCAAGTCAGCTGGAGATGTGGAAACGTGGGCCGTTGTGTAAACGCTGGTGGTTCCAAGGATGACCTGGGCCAGTACTGAACCCTATTGAAGCCTCTGGAAAACTCCCCAGTGACAACAAAAACATAAAACTGGCCACAGTGGGTCAGACCAATGGTGTATCTAGTCTGGTATCCTGTCTCCAACAGTGACCAATGCCAGGTACTTCGGACGGAATGAACAGAACAGGGAATCATCCAGCAATCAATGGGCTTTGTGTTTCAGACTAACTGCTAGTGAGGCGGATACCTGGGGAAATACTTCCAGGTCAGCTGACAAGTCCTGTAACCTCACGTTGGTCATCTGTATTCAAAGGCTTAGCAGTAATTGCAAACAAAGTCGCTCTTCCCTGCAACAATCCTAAACAACTCTGAGGAGTCCTGTGGACCCTTCAAGACTTAGAAATGGTTACTCTTTAAGAGGCTACCGGACTCTTCATTGTTTTTGCCGTAACAGACTATCACGGTTCCCCCTCTGAAACTAAACCGCTCTGTTTTCAGGATGGCTTAGCACAGTTTGGTGCAGCCTCTCTTCCCAGCTGACCCTGTCTTGCAAGGGGGGTGGTTTTGCGGTTCAATCACCAAATTAGGCTTCAGCAGACCTGCTTTCCATTCCCATGGGCACGCCGGGTGTATTGATGGGTCGCTCTATGCAAATAGGTAGAGCAGACACTCACTTTGGTAGCGTGCTGGAAGCAGGAAGTGTCCACTGGCAGTTGAATGAGAGCACTTTGCAAAAAATGAGCAGCGTGCTCGAAGCCAGTGGTCCCCAACCTTTCGGGGCTGCCGGGCGCCCGGGGGCGGGGCCACTTAGGCTCCGCGCGTCTAGGGGTGGGGCCACGCATGCACCGCATGCCCGGGGGTGGGGCCGCCCATGCGCCACGCGCCCGCGGCCGGCACCATGCATGTGCCACACGCCGGGGGCGGGGCCAGCCCAGATCATTCAGCGGGCGCACATAAACGCCCCGGCAGGCGCCATGGCGCCCACGGGCACCACGTTGGGGACCAAAAGAACTGGGCCTTGTGCTTATGTGGTTCTCTGGCATTAATCTCCAACTAGGGATGTGAACAGGTAACCAGGTAACCAGTTATCTAGGTAAACATCATCCTTACTGAAGGGCTGCCCCAGTGTGAGCTGGGAGCAAGCAGCAGCTTCAGTCCCAGAGCAGGGAGCCTGCTGGTGGTGGCAATTCCAGCCCAGGGCCAGGAGCCTGCCGGGAGACTGCTGGGGCTGGAGCTGGCATCCCCCTAAGTCAGTTAACTGGCTAAACACTGGGTTAACCTAACATTTAACCGGTTAGCTGATTAATCGGGATTTTACATTCCTACCTCAAACGCCTCATGGCTGGGGAGCGACAAAGCAGAAACCAGACAGCAGCTGTGAAGAACTGGGCAGTATTGCTCTGCCTATAAATGGCAGAATGGATGGAGGCCATCTGGTTCGCCCTCCGTTGGCCAGAGTGCTGACAGCATCCCTGTTTCCCCTGCTTCCTATCAGAACATGTGGCTGTCTAGATTAGGAGCCCTTTCACACCTATCTCAGAAGCCATTGGGAGGTGTTAAGAGTAACTTATGTGTGAGCAATATTTGAAGTGGCCACACAAACCAAGCCTGAGGTGTTAATCGCTTGCTCAGTAAAAATAGAAGGCCCCAGGAAGGGATCTGAGGCCTGGCAGAAGAGGTGTCCGCTGTCACAAGTGTCTGACTTTGGTTGGTTTTGCTTTATGGTAACATCTGTGTGGAGTTCTGACCTTTCAGGGAAGGCGGGTCAGTCCCCTGAATAAATTACACGGCTTCTGTCCATCATAAGGGCCATCGTGAAGCACCCATTCCCACTGCACCTAGTTCCTTGGAAAGGGTTGTTTGCTACTTTCCCTCTTCCCCGCCAGATTTCCCCTTCGTAGGCTGAACTAAAACATGAGCCCAACCACCCTCCAGGCTTTGGGGGAGGCTAGATCCCCCTCCAACCCACAGGTAGTCTTAAGCCCAGTAGAGGAGAGAAAGGAGTCATGGTGCTACATTTGCCGTAGCGGTGGGGGGGGCGTCCCCATTGCGTTGTGTTGCTTGAGCACGTTGCCAGTGCGGTATGACAGCCTGCTTAATTTGCGCAGTTTTAGCACAGGTTGAATCTCTGTAATCTGCAACTCCATTGTCTGGCAACATCCGTGGTCTGGCATCGGCGGAGTTCTGGAGCACTTGGCGAAAACCCCAACCTCCTCCCTCGACCCCACCCCTCCACGTGTGTGCAGTCCCACACATAGCAACTCCTCCCCGAGCTTCCCAATCCAGAGCGCCTTGTAGTGCTCACACTCAGAGAGGGAGGGGGAGGAGTGGAGACGGGGTGCACTTGGGGAGGAGGCTGGAAGGAGGCAGAGCTGGGTGGAGCAGGAATGATGACAGGGGAACTACCTCTTCTTCAGACAAGCTGGCAGCTGGGACCTGCTGCCACTGACTAGGACCCCAGGCAGCAGCATAGGAGCTGGCCGCTGTGAGCTGCAGCTGGTGACTGACCCCTGGGTGGGGAACTGGTGGTGGGGACCCAGAGTGGCAGTGGGGCCCCCAGGCATGGGGACATGCTGGGTGCAAAGCCTGGGGTGTGGCAGCACCCACACACCTTACATCCAGCATGTATGGAGACCCACTGACATGCTGCAATGACCTCCCCATGTTTGGAAACTTCTCTAGTTTGGCTCGGGTGAGGTCGTGAGGGTGCCGGCCTCGATAGATTCAATGTGTACTATGCAGCAAGTAAGTGGGATCAGGACTCAAATGAAGCCCAAGCACTCAAATCAGGTTTGAGATCCCTTTCCAGGGGCGGGAGGTGGGGAGGCAGGCACTGTTAAATAACCAAAGCTGCAAAATGCTCATAGAAATACACAACACTTGGCAGCAAAAATTCTCTCACTCCACATAATCTGGGATGGGGAGGACAATTCCCCATCCTACCCCTGGTTGCATGTTCTAGCTACTCTGGGGAGTGTGATCTTTGACCGTGGAACCCTCTGGCCTACCAGGCAGGGACACTTCTATCTAACCCCCTGTTTGCCATGGGCTTGCTCCCCATATTAAAGGGCCCAAGGTCTGTAATAAGACCATTGGGCCATGTGTACCTGCTCCACGGCTCAGTGCCAGGTTACAGCTACATGAGCAGATTGAAAGTTGGGGCTCTGAGGCCTGTTCCCAGGTAGGGGAGGGTGATGTAGACACATTAGAGCAGCAGTAGGGATCTTCACATTATATACTTGGCTCTGCCACTGATTGTGTGACCTTGGTCGTGAACCTCACAGTGCCTCCTATTTCAGGTGTGAAATGAGGCTAATTCATACCTGTGACCGCCTTCACTACAGTACCTGAGCCACTCCTATGCACTAAGGCATTTTCCCTCCACACAACCTCATGAGGAAGGGCAGTGTTGTTATTCTGGTTTTACAATTGGTGGATGGAGGTACAAAGAGAACTCACAATTTACCCATGATCACATGGAAGTGTCTTTATCACAAGGGCCGTCCAGCCTTCTGCGAGATGCTGTGAGGCTTCATTTATGTTTACAAAAAGCTTTGAGGTCCATGTGAAGTATTGTTATGCTATAAAGCCAAGCTAGCAAATTTGGTTTCTACTGGATTTCCAGGCAAGTAAAGGAAATTACCATATTACATTGGCATGGCTTAGCAGGGATGAGTAACAAAACTGGCTTCAAGCTTATTGCAGCATTCCTGGTGGGCTGTGAGTGGACAGGCAGCCTCATGCATCTTTTTCCAGCCTCAAAGAGCATACAGACTGAAAACAATGGACGCAGATAACATCCCCTGCTTATAGAAACCGTCCGTGGGAGCATGGGCATTGGGACTGTGTTTTAATCAATGCTATCTGAGATTGAGGTCTCTTTATTCTATACAAGACAACAAAGAAATGTTGACCCCCAGTCTGTCGCCTCCTGTGTTGAATGGAATTGGAATATTCGGTAGGCGGGCATGAAAAATCCCCGAATGCTGCTCATCCCAGAAAGGTGTTAAAAGCACTTTACAGCTCCATTCCCCTTGCCTCTGATGTGAGGCAGATTTTATTAGGGGGCAAGTGACTGACAGGAGCAACTGTTAGCTGTTGGGTACCTAGCAACAATTCAAGGCATTATCCCATCATCCCCTGGCAACGCCAATTGCTTTGTGCGCATTTGTGTTCCACGTGGTTTGAAAGTGGAGGGGATTTTGTAGGTGGATAATTTACAATTCAAGCATTTGGTTGGGCAGGAAATCCATTGCTGCATGGGTTTCACAGGGACCTTCTTAAATGCATTGCCATAATACATTGTGTTTCTGTAGCACCTTCCAGCCAAAGATCTCAAAGCATTCACATTCAACAGTGCTGCACACAGCATGACTAGATAGCGGTCGCAATGCTTTGCTGTGGCGCTGCATGGCGTCTCGCTGATCTGCATGGCAGTTCAGATGCGGACGCTCTTGCTGCAGAGCATAGCAGAGATGCCTGTGTTGCAACAGGAAGGGTGTTTGAACCACCAAGTCAGATACTCAGTGGATGTGTATCCATGTGGCTGCTTTGAGTTCAGTCTGTAGCCGCCAGCTGAGGGTCTGGCCCACATTCTCAGTTAATCAGATATCATACCAGCCCTACCACTTACCCTTGGCTCCCGCCGAAGGGCAGGGAGGAAAGTGAATTGCCAGTATCACCACTTACGATGCACATGGCATATCTCACTTATGCGTCTGTAACATTCTCCTGAATGGACAACAGAAGGAGGGGTTAGAAAAGACAATGAGTCAAAGGCAGCTCCCACGGCAATTCAATGGGAGTTCTGCTATCGACTTCATGGGGATCTGGATTTGGCCCACTGGAAACAAACACTGTGAGTGAAATGCCAGACACCCTGTGGCTAGAGATGCACTTAAATTTTTAAAAGCATTAGCAGTGTTTCTAAATTTAGAATGCTGCACTTCTAGTTCGTTAAAAAATTGACTTTTATTCCAGCTAAATGCCACAGAATCCGTCCCAGCAACAAAGAACCATGCTTTGCTCTGTGGGCTGCACAGTGCAGTAGAATTTCTTCTTTTAAATAAATGTGGCCTTCTCATCTGTGGGTCCTTGTGACAATGTGTCTGGCGTCTGCTCCAGGGTGAACCTCTCTAGTCCAGCGCCCTTGGGACCTGACCTGTGCCGAACCAGAGAATTTGCCAAACAATGGGAGGTCAGTATTGGCTAGCAGCATTGCCAACACTGCCACTGCACCGGGCTCTTAAAGGCATTTAGGGATAAATTAGAGCTAAATAACAGCACAGAACACTGAGAGTCAGGACTGGTGGATATAAACAAACTTTATAGGATCATGGGAAATTTGGTCTCCCCCACAATAAGTGGACATCTGGCTAACTAAAATCATGCTGGATTTCCGACGTTGCTGTATCCGAGAGTGCTGGACTAAAGAGGTTCAGCTTGTATCATGCATAGAAACCTGAACCTCCAAAGACTCCCAGATGCAAACAGATAAGCTTTCGTTCAAACAGGAATTAATTCAGAGAAGTCTGATGACCTATGCTACACAGGAAATCAGACTATATGATCACAACTCTATAATGCACGAATAGTTATCACGTTTTACAAATGGGGAAACTGAATCACAAAAGTTGAATGATTGGCTTGAGGTCATACAGCAAATCATTAACAGAGCTGGGAATGAAAACCAGGAGTACTGATTTATGGTTGTCCTCACCCCTTTCTCTAAACAATGTTGCCTTCATGACGCCAAACTCTTTCTAATGGATCATATGCTGACTGAGACCCAGTACAGCTTCCTAGATTTTTATTATACTTGCCATTCAGCTGTTATAAACGAGAGCATGCTTTAAAATGTGGCTCCATCAAGAAATTTTCAAGTAGAGTGCATAATTTAAGCAAGCTGTGCAACCACATTTGGCATAGTTATTTAAAGGCTCTGACTGTATCCTTCCCATTGCATATTGCGCTTAGAAGAGGCTAAATATTGTTCAATAAAGGCAGTGTTTGTAGACTTACAGGATTGTGGGCAGTACAGAGAACCATGCATGCACATAGATACCCCAGTCTTTATCCTTCAGCACTAAAAATACTGGCTTCTTGACGTAGAGCTGAAGGAATAATTGTATCACTACTGAGGCCAGCAGGCACCAAGAGGAAATCTGATCCAGGGTTTTAAGCCGCTATAAGTTTTAATCACACAGGGCTGTGATTTTGTTCTGGAGAAATTGTGAATTTGAATAAAGTTTGAAATTTTGGAAAGGGTTGTAAAAATGCATTTGGCTAGGCCCCTGTAGTGCACAAAAGGCACTGCCAGATCCCCGGTGCGAGAACCGAGAGATAGGCTGAGGTGCTCTGAAAAACCTGAATAACAGCAGCCTTCTCACTACTTACTCTACAGCAGCAGCATCCTACCAGTCCTCTCTCAAAGCATGCCTGGGTTAGCCAGGCCCATTCTTTCCAAGAACTCTCTCAGTGCCTCAGACTTGTTGCATTGGGCTCCGTGGAGCTTTCTTCCTGTCCTAGCTGCTCTGGCTCTTTACTGCAGCGGTAACTGTAGTGTCTGCAGGGATGTCTAGTGCTCAGAGACCGGAAGTCATGATTCCTGGGACCTTATTCCTGCTCTAACACAGTGTGTGATCTTGAGAAAGTCACTTAGGTTGGGACTTTCAAATATGCCTGCTCGTTTGGAGTGTACCTGAAGCATCTCAGGACACCATAGAGGAGTGTCGCACCTGTGAATGCTCCCACTGAGTGGACACTTTGAAGATTTTGTCCTTATCCTCTTTGTGCCTCAACTGAGTCATCTGTAGGAGAGGGGAAGAATAGTTCATTAACACTTATGAACTGCACTGGGGCCCTCCACAGAGACAGCAGTGGAACGAATCAGATCTTTCCCTGTAGAGAGAGAAATCTGCTTGTCACCATATGACTCTCTCCTTTGACATTGTTTTTCACCACCCGTCACGTCCCCCTCAGCTTGGCAGCTTTTCCCAAGCGGACTGGCCTCCCCTGCCTCTTCTCTCTCACTCCAAGTCAAGCTGGCATTGAGATGTCGAGCTGAGTACTCCACAGCCATGCGACCACCCACAGATAAATCATCTCCCCTCTGAATTCTCCCACCAGGTCTCAGCATGCTGCTTGTGATGTGCTGCAGCACCTAGAAAAAACTCTCTGGATACTATACTGTGTGTGATTTTTAGGTGCTTTTTCTGGCCTTCAAGATCTTTATCCCTTTAATTTATGGATCATTGGCACCATCTCTAATGATCTTCCCTGTACAGCTGCCTGAAGCTAAATTCACTAGTGGAGCTATGCTGATTCAGTCTGGCCCCTTCCTGGGCTTTGCATGGCAACATGGAGTATGGAGCAATCATTCACATGCAGCTTGGCTACTCGGGCAATGTGTTCAGATCTGCACGCATCCAGATCTCTCTGATCCCTATAGGCAGAAGGGTGCAGTTAGACTAAAAAACTTCCACCCAGGGAAACAGGTGTGGAAGAGGTGCTCAAAGGATTTTCAGTGCAGGCAATAATGGTTGCTCTGTTGTTTTCTTTAATACTAATGCTCAAAGATTAATAGCACTGGCCAAAATTAGGCAGAGAGCTGGCAGGTTCTTCCACCCCATCCCATTGTGCCCATAGGCAGTAATGAACCTGCAACCCCTATTTGAGGCTTGGTGAGCATCCAGCTGTCAAATTCATTGCAGCCCTGAGCTATTGCACCCTAGAGTCTCCACCTCCATCAAGGCCAGCACACCACACCAGCACCTTGGACAGCTTGTCCCCTGGGATGAGCTGTTCAAAAATCTATGGAGGTTCAGGGGGTTCTCAGATTTACTCATTTTTATGCATGTGATGCTGAAAAATAATCTCTGTGCCCAAGGCTGCTCCAAACAAGGCCCTATGTCCATAGGGTCTGTAGGTACAGTTTGCAGAGTCCAAGCCAGCCTGAGGAGTTGGGAATGAGACTGTTTGGGCTGGTCATGAATGCAGAAGTAGAAGGATCCTATGTAGCCTGTGCCCCCTGGGTTGTGATGGGACCATTCCCTATTGTGCTTTGCACCATCACTGGGCAGCATTAGTAGGTAGCAGGTTTAAAACAAACAAAAGGAAGTAGCTTGTCCCACAACACACAAGCTGTGGAACTCCTTGCCAGAGGAAGTTGTGAAGTCCAAAACTGTAACAGGGTTAAAAAACAGAGCTTGATAAATTCATGGAGGATAGGTCTATCAATGGTTATTGGTCAGGATGGGCAGGGATGGTGTCCATAGCCTCTGTTTGCCAGAAGCTGGGAATGGGCAACAGGGGATGGATTTCTTGGTGATGACTGTTCTGTTCATTCCCTCTGGGACATCTGGCATTGGCTACTGTTGGAAGACAGAATACTGGACTAGATGGACTTTTCGTTTGACCCAGTATGGCTGTTCTTATGAGTAAATCCTCGTGTAACTCAGCACAAGGGAGCTCCTAGCAGCCTGTCCGTGGGCCACAGGTAGCTAGAAGTCTGAGCTGCAGAATGCACCTTTATCACTGGACAGTCCACTGAGAGATAAAGTAATGGGCCTCTATGCTAGGGGAACTTAAGCACTAGAGAGGGAGATCAGCATTTCCAAAACTGACAGAGCAGCACATTGCTAGGACAATTATAGTGTCAGCATCCAGCTGACAAAACAAAAGGCTCCAGAAAAATGCTGATGGAAAATGCTAGAAAATGCAGCACTTTGGGAATTTCTAAACATGTAAGTTTGTTTTTAAATGAGACACACAGTGGGTCCGTCATGTTCCACCAGCTGCTGGGAAATGTTGGTCAGACTGCTGACCGTGACACACCAGTATCTGCACATGCCCCAGGAATGGGGTTCCTAGGAGTTTTTGTTCATTCGCAGCTTCGCTGCTGGTATCCAGAACTGAGCACAGCCCAGACTGCAGAGTTAAGTCTCCATCAGTCACTCAGAATATGGTCATGTTCTCAATAGTCACAGTAGGACAGGGACTAATCCAGGGCTGCGTGAAATATGGTCCATGGGCTAGATTCGGCCTGCGAGAGTCTCAGTAGGCTTCCTGCCTCCCTGCCCCCCAGGAAAACTGGCTGCGGGTCCATGTGTGCATCTCTAAATGCTAGCCTGGGGGAAGGGCGAGAGGTTTTTCAAGCTGCCTCCCCATTCCAGGAGCTTCCATTGGCCATTTTCGGGCCAATAGCCACTGCCTGTTTGCCAGGCAGGCAGCATGTGAAGTGCCCCTCCCCACTCATCCCCCGGGCTCACTGCAGCAAACATGGTACCAGCAGCTGCTCTGACCGCATACAGAGGCATGGAAGGTAGACACCCTGACTAAGGAACCTGCTGGCTGGGAGCCACCCAGATAAGGTCTCCCAGTCAGATACTGCCTCTGGCACCCCACCCCTAACACTCTCCCCCCCCCCCGACATCCCTACCCCATGTAACCCAAACCTTCTGTAGCCCCCATACACCTTCCCAGACACTTAATCCCCTCCTGCACTCTTCCTCAGGTCACAACCCACTCCCAGACCTTGCACCCCAATCTGCTATCCCTGGTCACAATCCAAATCCCTGCACCCCCTCTTGCACTCCTGCCCCAGGTTACAACCCCGTCCCAAATCCTGTAACTCCTCTTGCATTCCTGCCCCAGGTCACAACCCCGTCCCAGACTCTGTAACTCCTCTTGTATTCCTGCCCCAGGTCACAATTCTCTCCCAAAGATCCTGCACTCCCTCCTTCTACACCCTTCCCCCAGGTCAGTATCCTCTCATGCATCCGTACCCCTCCCAGACCCTGCACTCCAATTCCCTGTCCCAGGCCACAACCCAAACCCTACCCCAGGTCACACTCCCTTCCCAGACTCTGCACCCCCTCCTGCACTCCAGTCCACTGCCCCAGGTCACAACTCCCTCCTTCACCCAAACTCCCTCCCAGATCCCACACCCCAGTCCCTTACCCCAAGCTCCCTTCTGCACCCACCTTCCATCCCAGACCCTCACACCTTCTCCATTAATATCATGGAAGAGTGTGGCCCTCGACCACTTACCAAATTCTTGAGTGCCCCCCCCCATCAAAAAGTATTGCCCATGTTAATCTGATACCAAATGGTTTTGGATCAGAATCCACATCTGGAGCTCATGTTAGCACCTTGACCCTTTTTCCATTACTTCACGAACCAGATCCAAATGCCCTCCATTTTGGGGAGGTTTGGGTTATGATCAGACTGGATACTGAACACCCCCAGCTTCCACTTGGCTATTCTGACTTGGCCAAGTCATGCCTTTGGTGGGAGACAAAGGATTACAGCTGGGTAAAATTTCTTTGGTGATTAATAAATGTACCAAAAATATTTTAGGGCACCAACCTATCTATGACTTCAGGCTGAAGGAAGCAAATAATTTCTGCTGGAAAAAAAATTGATTTTTTAAAGTCAAAATGCTGGTTTTCAACCAGTTTGAAAATGACATTTCATTTAGAAATGTAGCCCTTATTTATTTGTTTGTTTGTGTGTTCGTTTGTAAAGTGAAAAGCAACCAAAAATGATCAAACCAAATGGGAAAAAATAGTTTTGGTGTTGTGTTCCATTCTGGATAGGCTTTTATCCATTTTTGTTTTGTTTTGTTTTGTTTTGTTTTGGTGAGAAAAAAAAAGATTGCTTTAGTTTTGAAATGAGCCAGATCACTTATTTATTTATTTATTTTATTTCAGCCCCCAAACTGAGAAGTGAATTGTTTTGCTCATCTCTAATCACTTTTCACATCAGGGTCCTGGTTATTGCTGGGGATGTCAACCTATAGTTGACTACACCATTAACTGATAAGCTTGGGCTAACTGGTTAATCCTATCGACTACACACATTGACCCCCTTGCTGCCTCTGTATCAGACTGGCTCCTGCTTGCTACCCTGCTCTGCTGCCTCTGATACAGCGGCAGCAGCACAGGGTGGCAGGGGGTTCCCCAGGAGTGGAACCAAGACTATCGAATAATCATGTAATCACTAAGTTTTGATGTGGTTCCACGATTATCCAATTAATTGATATCTAACGTCCGTAGTATTGTGCCCCTCCTTTTTGTGCAGGTGTCACACAGCTCTGACCTTGGTGTGCTGCAAATTCTACATACCAAACTTTGGAATATAGGCAAGAACCCTGCTAGAACTCCCAAACTCTGCTCATGAATAGGAAGAGCAAGTGCCCTTCTATTAACCAGCCAAATTCTCCCTATGTGAAACTGATAAGACCCACCCCCGCCCCCAGGTCAACAGAAATAGAAGTACATGCGAAAAAGAGGAATGTGCCTTCATGGGAATGGACAAAACCAAAACCCTAATAGTAAACAGCTGAGACCTCAGCGGCAATGCAAATTTAATAAGATAATCTGGTGCCACAGCCTCAGGCAGGCAGAGATGCCTAGGGGGTAGAGCAGTGGCCTAGGACTCAGGAGAGCTGAGTCACAGTTTTGCCCCTGAATTTTTGAGTGACTTTAACCAGTTCAAATCACCTCTGTGCCACAGTTACCCTATCTGTAAAATGGGTAAAATAATGGCACAGAGGTGATGGTAATGATATTGTCCTCCTATGTAAAAGACTTTGAGCTCCATGGCTGAAAAGTGTTCTGTAAGGCCAAGTATAATTACAGTGATGACTGTATTAGGACAATCCACAATGGAAGACTAGATTAGATCCAAAGTGAGAAAGGGATCTGGCAACCATTAAAATGAAAATTCTGCATAATGCATTCAGTGAACCTGCCCATAGAAATGCCACATTGCTCATTTTGTACGAGGCCCTGTGTGATGCTAACCAAGAGCAAGTGCTTCAGAGAATTGTACATCCCCAACACTAGACAATTATGGAATAACCGACACAAAGGCAACACTTCTTCCTATCCCCAGGCAGTTAATAGCTGGCTCTTCTCCTCCAGGAGGAGGATTTACATCCCTTCAGTATATATATAGGTTGTTCCTATTATTCATATAAAGATTAAATCCTTTTTAAAAATCTTCACTTCATTAATATCATGTGGCAGTGAGTTACTCAGATCATCATTGGCATCAGGTTTGTGTTTGCTAGTTCTGCTCTGATTGGGTAGCTGTGATGGCCACCATCTTGGCTGACATGCCAGGGACTGACCTGGGGATGTCCAGAACTAAAAGCATAACCTGTTACAACTCTATCTAACAAACCAAGGCTAGCTGTGGTGGACCCATATCTTCTGTGGCTTGACAGAGAGGGATGTGTAATACACACTGACAGGACTAGAAAACCATTTCCTACCCAGTCCAAAATATAACACACCAGCTACATGTCAGCAGTGCCAGTGTTCCAGAGACTAGAGGCATCTCTAAGAATCTTATCTATTGCAAGGGGTTATGGAAAACAGAACAGAAGGCTGTTTAGAGAAGTAAGTTGCTGTGAATGATGGCAAATTCTGCCCCACTGAGGTTCAGGGGGAAAAGCTAGCCTGTCCCAGATTGTCACAGGCACTAGCCCTATGACTCCTTTTAGAGAGCTGCCTGAATGAATAATTTCTCCCTGAAGTTAAAAGAATGCCTGTTTCTAAAATAATTCAAATTTTTCAATTTTTTTTCAACAAAAGCCAATCCTGAAAAAATGGTGTTCCCCCCTTTTCTTTTCAAAGGAGAAAAATTGAGAGAAGGAGTGAGAATGGAAGCATTTAAGACCAGAAATTTTCAATGCAGATTTTTGTGAGAAAAAAATGGACATAAACAAATGCTCCCATTTTAGAGCCACAAATCAGAAATTAGTTTGCAGTGTTGTAGCCCTGTTGGTCCCAGAATATTAGCGAGACAAGGTGACTGAGGTGATAGCTTTTATTAGACCAACGACAGAACTATGTAGCACTTTAAAGACTAACAAGATGGTTTATAGGTGATGAGCTTTCGTGGGCCAGACCCACTTCCTCAGATCAATATGTGGAAGAAAATCGGCACAACCATATATGGTTTTCTTCCACATATTGATCTGAGGAAGTGGGTCTGGCCCACGAAAGCTCATCACCTATAAACCATCTTGTTAGTCTTTAAAGTGCTACATAATTCTGTCTTTTGTTTCAGCTACACCAGACTAACACGGCTGCATCTCTATCACTTTATTAGACCAGTCTCTATTGTTAAAGAGTTCCATATAAGCTCAAAAGCTCCTCTCTTTCATCAACAGAAGTTGGTCTAGAGGGGTAGCCATGTTAGTCTGTAGCTTTAAAAAACCAAGAAGGAGTCCTGTAACACCTTAGGGTACATCTACACAGCAGGGCTAAAGCCAAAATGAGCTATGCAACTTCAGCTACATCAATTGCGTAGCTTCAGTGGAAATAGCTTAACTCGGCTTTTGGCACTGTCTACACAGCAGGAAGTCCAAGGTAGAGCGCTCTTCCTCCAACTGTCCTTACTCCTCATAAAATGAGGGTTACAGGAGTTCTCCAGCTCACCATTATTTCGACATTATGTTGAAATAACTGCTTGTAGTGTAGACACGGACAATGTTATTTCGGAATAACTCTTAGAGACTAACAAAATTATATATATAGAATCAAACCAACTACAGAGACTGTGGAACTGGCTTTCATATGCAAATTTGACACTATCTCTCATGGCCTGAACAAAAACATGAACTGGATGGGCCATTATATTCAACACCCAAATGACATCAAAAGCTTAGTATAGGACACTAACAGACCACTCAATTAGCCTCATTAGTTACAACTGACAGGTATTTTTCCCCCTCTCCCTTCTTTTTCTGTAATAAATTGGGAGGTTCCCCCTTTTTTCTCCATTCATCTGAAGAAGTGGGTTTTGCCCACAAAAGCTCGCAATACTATATATATATTAATAAAAAAATATTACCTCACCTGCCTTGTCTCTCTAGAAAATAGATTGAAATTTTGAAAATTTCTCACAAAATCTCCACACTAATTTTCATCTAGATTTCCCCCCTAACCCTAGGAACATACTCAGGGCACTGAGGGCATGTCTACACAGCAGCATTATTTCAAAATAACTCACGTTATTTTGAAATAACAGAATGTACATTTATACAGAAAGCCTGTTATTTCAAAATAATTTAGAAATAACGGGCTTCTTATTCTGACTTCTGTAACCCTCATTTCATGAGGAACGAGGGAAGTCGAAGGAAGAGTGTTCTTCCCTCAACTTCCTGCAGTGTAGACAGTGCCAAAAGTCGAGTTAAGCCGTGAGAGATTAGATGACTTGCTTAACCTGTGTAATTCCCCATCTTGCAAATTTCAGGATAGCTGGGCAACATGAATTGGGTATGGGGACAGCACAGTTTGGATGTGATGTGCTGGGTAGTACAGGGGTCCTTGTTCGTATCCCAATGTAACTAGCACCTGTATCGAGAAAAGCCTCACCACCTGTGTGCTGAGGCTACAGAACTTACAAGGGGGCTGGCAAAAGAGGTGAAGTAGAGCAGTGAGAAGCAAGTGATGGTAGAAGTGAGGCAGAGAGGGGTGTGTTCTACAGTACCTGGCAAGGTGGAGCTGGCGGTTTCTGTGGGAATGTTTACATAGATCTGTGAGACTTAGACCTGTAGACTTGGTGTTGCCAAGGCTGGGCTTGAGTGTCCAAACTGCATTGTAAGGCTGGGTTTGCAGTTGCCAGACCCAGGTCTCATAGCTGTGCTGATCCAGCCTTATTGTACTATACAGACCTACTGACCCGGGGCTGCACTTTGGATGGTGTCCACACTGCAAGATAACAGGGCTTGGACCTGTCTCAGCAGGACTCCAGCTCAGACCCACCTTCCTGGGCAGGTCCTAAGATCCAGGTCCTGAATGCCTTGCTGACCCGTGTCAGACAGATGTGTGTTTAGACAGTAGGGATTTGGGGCTCAAACCTGATTCAGAGCCCAGCTTTACAATGCAGTATAGACATACCCAAAGGTTGTGAGGGTATTGTGGGAAGCTCCAGATCCTTCATACTGGGGCTATGGCACAGAAAGGAAGTTGGTGGGGAGAGTGACAGGGCAGTGAGAGGCAGGTGATGGACAGAGTACGGAAAGGTGTGGCTACCTTACAATCAGAGCTGTCTCTGCAACACATGGTAACATAGCTGAATTCTCTCTGATCTGGCTAGCTCAAATAGACCATGGAAGCACAGGCTAGCACTTGGACACATACCCATGATGCCAGGAATCCATGCGCAATCCATAGACGTGTCACACTGGTCTACAATTTTTTAGAAGTCGTTTGCTTCAGAGATAAAATGTACTATTTATTATGTATTTTGATGTGCTGAATTCAAATATGACAATTAAAACAACTGATTGGCTACTGTTTCCAAGATATTTAAGTTTTTACATTTTACGTCTATGTATATTGTGTAGATAGTAGAGTTTTAATCATAAATTGTAAACCTAGGTCTTTTCATGTGTTTATGGTTGCTTTACATGATAATATTTCACCTGTCCTGTTTATGTAACACTTTAAAAATCAGCAAAAGGGTTATATAAATAAAATTTATTATGAAACAAAAGGCAAAAAACTATTATGTACATAGTTTAGTCCTATTCAGTGTCTACTTGGCGCTTCTTGGCTTGTCTCTTGTATTCATTAAATGGAGCACCTTCCATGAAGAAGAATGTGACAAGATCCTTTTGACGGTCACGGAACATGGAAACCCGAACATCACCTGCCAGGAGATTCCACTGCTGTAGTCTGGAGCCCAACAGCTCTGCCTTACTCTTGGGTAGTTCCAAATCCCTGACAAGATCATTCAGTTCACCTTGTGTTATGAGGTGTGGTTCAGAGGAGGAGGATGGGAGAAAATGTGGGTCCTGTGACACTGATCGTTCAGGACCAGAAGTTTCATCCTCTTCCTCTTCCTCATCTGACTCCAGTGAGAATGATTCTGGTGCATCAGGAACCGGCAGTCCTTCTCCGTGGGGTACTGGGCGTATAGCTGATGGAATGTTTGGATAATGCACAGTCCACTTTTTCTTCTTTGACACACCTTTCCCAACTGGAGGCACCATGCAGAAGTAACAATTGCTGGTATAATCTGTTGGCTCTCTCTAAATCATTGGCACTGCAAAAGGCATAGATTTCCTTTTCCTGTTCAACCACTGGTGAAGATTTGTTGCACAAGTGTTGCAGCATATGTGTGGGGCCCACCTCTTGTCCTGATCTCCAATTTTGCAGCCAAAGTAAAGGTGATAGGCTTTCTTAACCATAGTGGTTATACTGCGCTTTTGTGATGCAAAAGTCACTTCACCACAAACATAGCAGAAGTTATCTGCACTGTTCACACAAGTACGAGGCATCTCTGCTCACTTTGGCTGAACAGAAATGTGTCCCTTTGCAAAATCAAACACTGACAAATAAGAGAGCATGACACTGTATGATTTCTAGAGCTGATATAGGGCAATTTGTTCAGCAGAGTGATGTAAGCTTCGTTATGATTGCATCATCCATGACTTCTAGGAATAACATGATGCAATTCATACCATGTATGACGCAATACCAGCTTCAGATTGCATCATTCATTGTTTTGCCTAAAAAGCAAGTACTGTCCAAACCCAGTCATAGATTTATTCATAGATCCAGTCAAAGATGTATTTTAGTCATTTCTGGTTTAAATTGAGATCCCTTCCCTTTATAACTCACTTATCCTCCGCCATTCCCAAGTCAAGGGTCGTATATACTGACCCAATAGCATATCTTGAAAACTAGAGCCAATCAACAATTTTAAGCATCATTTTCGTTCTCATTGACCCAGAATTAGTAAAGTTTGACTCCATTTATTTCAGAAGCATTTTGGCTGTAGAGCTCCATGCTGCTGTGGTTTCGAGCTAGCTCACCCGGGGACATTTCCTGCAGTCATACCTTTGTACCTGAGCCGGGCCTGTGATCAATGGCACTGCCATGCTAGTGCCCCTGGGGCCCATCTCTCTGAAAAGCAAGTGCAGTTTCCTCTTGCAGTGCTGAAACGGCAGCACCTTCTGCAAGTGATTCCTGCCCATCCAGCTGCCTCCTTTTCTTCGCCTCCTTGCTGGAAACAGTCACTTTCTCCCCCTCTCTTGCCTGCTGACAGCATTTAATGCTAACGCTGCCTTTCACAGAGCCGCAGTCCTGACACGGGGAATTTCTGCCCCAGCTAGATCATTAATCTTTTCACTTTCATGGTATTTGCAGACTCGGGAGGGGGATATGTATCTTTAAACCACATGTAGCATTAGCAAAACACAAATACCTTTCGTTCATTGCACAAACTCCACTCACCAAATCCAGGCAGAGAGAACAAATACTCCTCCCTGCGTTGAAGGAAATTACTTTAGACCCACCTGCAAGTTACTATTTGTTTAATGCTGGAGGAAAACAGACTAGATCTGCAGTAATTCTTGTGGAAGAGTCAGAACCCTGGGATTAGCGCTTTCATAAGGTTAACTCTGTATTGCTGTTCAGAACAGACAATAATCTTGGGAGGAGAGAATCTGTCAGACCAGGCCACTTGTTCTAGTCTGGTGTCCTGGGGGCAGCCAACAGGGGGCAGGGAGAAGATAGCTGGGGTAGACGGAGGAGGGGAAGTTTTGAATGGGTGTGGTGGGGTTAGATAGCTGGAGAGAAGAGGCTCTGGGGAGAAGATTCATGGGGAGGAATTGTGAAGAAAGGCCTGGTGGCAACATGCGATGGGAAGGAGTGGACAGATGGGTCCTGGGAGCGCACATGCTACGTCAGTGTATTGAGCTGGCCAGTCTCTGCAGCAGTAAAATCAACAGGGACAAGGGCTGGGCCCTGAAAGGGAGGAAGTCCCTGCATACTGAGGGCACATGACTTTGCCAGAGGAAGATGGCATAGGATCCGAAATGCAGTTAATCAGGAAGCTGTTGCTATTCTTGTTGATTTCAGTGGTAGCAGGAGCAATGCCCCAGTTGTGCCATGATGATCTTAATGCCCTGAATCATGACAGCAATTATAAATGCTGTTTGCTAACAGCTAGTGTGTGGTTAAAGCATTGCTCAGGGTAGCTGAGAACTGGGGAAGGCAAATTCTTCTGACATGCGGGAAAACATCAGATCGCAGCTCACTTCATTCTAGCTTCTGGAGATGTTTTAGTGGAGGTGACTGTTAGCAACATTGACCCAAACTGGGTCACCACCCAGTGATTTGTGCCATACCAGAAAGTGGCTTCTAGTTAGATCAAACACAGACTTTTTGAAAGTGCCAGAAATACATCTTCACTAGCGAAGAGGGATAGCAGATTCGATGGGTCAGTCACATGTCCTTCCTCTGCTACATGTGTGGGCCAAGGCTCTCAAAACCCAATGATGTTTTTGGATAATTCCATTCTGGGATGCCCAAGCTGAGACACTAAGGATATGTCTACACTGGCAAGAACTCTTGCACAAGAACACATCCACACTGCCATGTGCTTTTGCACAAGAGCATCCATGGCAGTGTGGACGCTCTCTTGCGCAAGAAAGCTCTGATGGCCATTTTAGCCATAGGGTTTTCTTGCACAAGAAACCCCTGCCGCGCATCCACACTGCCCTCTTGCGCAAGAGCTCCTGCGCAAGAGGGCTCACACTTGTTAGAAAAGAACGTAGCTCTTGCACAAGAATCCCTGTCTTCCCACGCCATACTGTAAATCTTCTTGCGCAAGAGCGGGCGGGCAGTGTGGATGCTCTGCAGGTTCTTGCGCAAGAACAGTCATTCTTGCGCAAGAACCCGCCAGTGTAGACATAGCTTAAGTTCCCTGTAAGCTGTGTGGCAGGGCAATCACACGGCTGCTTAATGAGCCCTACCCAGAGGTCTAGGGCTGTCATGCAGAGAGCTTCCTGGCTGGAGAGGGGCAACAGAATCTCCCTGCTCCAGACAAGGAGCTCCCTGGCAAGGAAGGGGACATACTGCCCCCCCCCCATTATGTACATGGCTGGAGTGGGAGGAGGTAAAAGGGGAGGGGAGTTTGGAGCCCAGCCTGACCACCCTCCAAAAATGTCTGAAAACTGTCCCTGGTGGTCAACCAGGGCCTGCAGCACCATAGAAAAGTAGCTCTTCCTGTTTATATACTGGGTGGCTCGATGCCATGGTGCGCGAATCGGGATGTGGGTTCCATCGATTGCTCCTCCACAGCTCAGGAAGCCAAGGGCAGCAAATCCGGCCACAACTGGGTCCAGGTCTCCGAGGCAAACACACAAAACAGATAATGAGAGGGAGTGTCTGAGCCCTTGGGATGTGCCCATCGCCCTTCCCTCCTCCCCAAACACCCCAGAAGCCACCCCCACTGAGGCCGCCTCCCCAGCAGCAGGGCTGTTTGAGGGCAGGATGGCACAACACCCCCCACCCCGGGGACGGCCCTTCCGCCCACCCCCTCTTCACCCCCCACTCTTCTTCCCCTTTCCCGAAGGTCCCCCTTTTCCAGGGAGGGAGGAAAATAGCAACCTGCTTGTCAATGGGGATGGGGGGCCGCAGGTGGGTTTCGCATCTCCGGAGGGCAGGGGCAAGCCAGGCACACAGCTCCAGGAAGGAGGCCTTCCGCATGCAGAAGTTGTTGAGCCACTGCTGGTCGTCCCACTGCTCCATTACCAGGCGGTCCCACCAGTGAGAACTGGTGTCCAGCCTCCAAAATCACCTCTCAACCGGGGAGTACAGGGGCAAGGGCATTGCTCCTGCATCCAGGCAGAGGGACTCACAGATGAGCTGGGAGTCAAGCTGGGGCAGGACCGTCAAGACAGTCTGCTGAAACTGCTGCATAACCTGCAGCATGCCAGTGTGGGGCCATCGCATGCCCAGGGGCAGCTCTGGATTCATTGCCAAAAAGAAAATAATGCTGTGGCATCCAACCAAGCTGGGCAACCAGCGCAGGCACTGACAGATAGCTTTGCTGTCCCTCAGAGACATAGGCAAGCCCGCAGCAGAACCTGGGAACCGGCTGTCCGGGGGGGGGGGTCCCTTTAAGCACACGACTCAGCTAGCCTTAGGCAACAGCACCCGGAAGTAACCGCTGACCTAATGCCCTGCCTGAAGCGGTTCCGGGTGGCCTTTCATGTGAGGGTACGTCTACACTGCAATGTTAATTCGAAATAACAGCCGTTATTTTGAATTAACTTTAATAGCGTCTATACAGACAAACCGTGGGAATTTAATTCGAAATAGCGGAGCCCTGAATTTGAATTTGGTAAAACCTTAATTCTACGAGGAGTAACGCCAAATTCAAAAGAGCTATTTTGAATTAAGTGCTGTGTAGACACTTAATTCGAAATAGGGGGCCTCCAGCCCTTCCCAGGGAGCCCTGGTGGCCACTCTGGGCACAACCAGGAAAACTTACTCTCCTCTCCCCCAGCCCCGGAGCCGTTAAAGAGGTAGGCCCCTGACCCAGTGGCCCCAAAACATGAGCCAGCAAGCCACTGGCAGCCAGCCCTCCACCGCTCCCCAGGAGCAGTCTGCCAGTTCCCAGGAGCCTGACAGGGGCTGGAGAAGGCGGGCGCATTCCTGGTCCAGGGAGGAGATCATGGACCTTATTCAGGTTTGGGGAGGATGCCCCCAACATCCATGATCTCCACACTAGACGGAGGAACGCGGCTGTCTATGGCAGGATAGCTGCCAGCCTGGCCACCAAAGGCCACATGCGAACCCAGGAGCAGGTTGGCATGAAACTCAAGTTGGTCCGGCGAGACCCCCAACCCTGAGCCCTGAGCTTCCCCTCCCCCTTCTTCCCCTTGCTTCCCCCTTCCCTTCTCCCACCTCCTTTTCCCAGTCTCCCCAGAGGTTCATTCCCCCCCCCCCAGTTTTGTTCAATAAACCCAGTTTCTATTTTTGAACATACATGTCTTTTATTTGACATCAGGAAGGGGGGCTAGGGAGGGGTAAGTGGAAGGACGTGAGGGAGGAATGGGGCATGAGCCCCCGGTTGGGAGGACCAGGGAGGCTCTGAGGGCTTCTTGGGGTGGACACTCTCCCACAGGGCCTCCTGGATCCTGACAGTCCCCCGATCGACCCCCCCGGATGGCAGCCTGCAGCAAGTGCAGCCGGGCTGATGGCAATGACCCCAAGAGATGCACCGGCGTGCCCAGGGGCAGCTCTGGCTCCATGTGGCCGAGTGCTGTGGTGTCCCAAGTGCGGGCACTCAGGGCACTCCAAGACAGGACTGCTTTACTGTCCCTCATCGAGGTAGGCAAGCAAGCAGGGAATGCTGAGAACTGTCTGTCCGGGGTGGGGGTAGGGTCCCTTTAAGCACGGAGCTCAGTTAGCTTCAGGCAGCAGCCCCACACACTAAGTCCTAACCTGATGCCCTGCCGGCACTGGTTCCGGCCAACCTTAACTTCGGTTCAGGGTCCACTCAGTGTGGACGTGCTATTTCGAAATAGCAAAATGCTATTTCAAAATAGTTTTTGTGTATACATGCGTTATTTCGAATTAGCTTAATTCAAATTAACTATTTCAAATTAAGTTAAATCGAAATAGCGCTGTAGTGTGGACATACCCTATGAGAGCATCCAATAAGTGTGAATGCTCTCTTTTGAAAAAGCTGATTGCTTTTTCAATCCGCTTTTGAAGTGTGGATGCTCTCTTTTGAAAGAAGATTTTTCGGAAGAGAGCTTCCGAAAAAGCTTCTTTCGAAAGAAGCTTGTAGTTTAGACATACCCTAAGAGTGTACCCAGAGATGTTCTCTGTGTTTTGTTTTACAGAGACTGCGTCTAGACTGCACTCTTAAATCGGAAAAAAATATGCAATTTGTGCTACGCAAATTGTGTATCTTTTTAAAATTTAATTTCAAAAGAGGCTATTACTAAATTTGGCGCATCTACACGGCACCAAATTTTGAAATAAAGTGCTGTCTTGAGCCATCCCTTATTCCTCGTAGAATGAGGTTTACAGGGATGGCAGAAGAGCGCGTCCATTATTTTAAAAAAAAATTGAAATAGCGGACGCGGTGTTGCTATTTTGGGATACTTCTGGTATCCCAAAATAGCAATGCAGTCGAGACATACCCTCAGTTGCTCTGTAATACCTAGCAACCAAGTATTCTTTATCAAGTATATCTTTTTGTTTTGTTAATAAAATCACCTTTTTAATGGCAATGATTTGATGAGTCTTGTGTCCTGGAAAGAAACAGGAGAGAGAGAGAGAGTGTGTGTGTGTGTGTGTGTGTGTGTGTATGCACGCGCATGCCTCAGACTAAGAGGTCAGCTACCAGAGACTGCAGTTTGTTTTTTCAAGCTCTCTTGTGGTAAAGGAGCTTGGGGGTACCACTCTGGAAGAAGCCCAAGTGCTTCCTCCCTGGGTTCAAGAAGAAAGGGTTTTTTTTCTTTTGTTTCACTTGGTGGTGGCTGCAACCCGCCCCCCAAAAGTCGGTGAATCTGTGGCTCTGGGAAGTTTTTGTAAGCAGAGCATATAGAGGCAAGGTATTTAAAGTCTCTTGCTGGCCCCCATCTTCTGCACTCAGAGAGCTAGAGTGGGGAACAACTCTGACAGTCTGTTTTGCAATTCCACATTCCTGATGTCCCATGTTGTTAGCTCTTCTTCCCCACTAAGTAGTGGGTCCAGACTTTTGTTAATCTTTCTTTTGCTCTGAATGTATGTAAGGAACCTCTCTCTCTCCTTATTGCCTTTTCTGTCCTTTGCCAGGTGTAAGTAATCTTGTGCCTTAGCTTTTCTGACACAGTCCTTACATGTTTGCGCTATTCTGTGCCTCCTTAGCAATTTGTCCATGTTTTCACTTTTTATAGGATTCCTTTTTGATCTTCAGACCAGCAGAAAGCTCTTGATAGAGACACTTCCGGTCTTTCCTTTGCATCAGGATAGTTTGCTATTGCAACTTTTAATATTGTCTTTCTGAGAATCTGCCTGCATTCCCTTTTCCTACCAGTTCTCTGAATTTTTTTTACTCTGCTTTTTTTATTTCTATTGTCCGTATTCTGTTGTTCTCACACCGTCCTTAGAATCATAAAATTATAAAATTCCATGTTCACTTTCACGCAGATTGCAAATCTGAAGGTGGGAGGCAACAAGTTCCTCTGTGTTAGTCAGAACCAAATCTGAAACAAAAAGCCCACAGCACATTCCTATTAGAAATATTGTTATGTTTTGCCTTGTTGCAGCTGTACTTTGCCTTGAGCGGGTTTTTCATTACAGG
The DNA here is from genome assembly GCA_032595735.1 of Pelochelys cantorii. Classification (NCBI taxonomy): domain Eukaryota; kingdom Metazoa; phylum Chordata; order Testudines; family Trionychidae; genus Pelochelys; species Pelochelys cantorii. The sequence goes on from CM064352.1 coordinate 12,429,921, forward strand.
GCCTCATACTGTCTTTACTACAGACCTCCTGGTTTATTCTGTGCACAAGATGGATAGTGCTTGCTTAATGAGCAGCTATTCAATATTTCATTTTCTCCTCCTTGGTCAATGTATGGCCACACATTTTATTGACTCCGCACTAAATTCAACCCCTGTCCTAAAACCTGCTTGTTAATTTCCTCACTAACATTTCTGCAATGCCCAGCACTGTGGTATTTGAGTGTTTCTCAAATAGGAATGAATTTATTTTCATAATAAGGTAAGATGAGCCCAAATTCCATCATGCGGCATCATCTTCACACCTGCATGGATGGATCATCAGTTGGGATAGAATCCTTTAGGCCTATTCCTCAGTCTTCGGCTCCTTGAGCTACTGGAGTGATGAATAATGATTTAACTTGTCCTCATCTATGTGGACCAGCACTCCAGGAGGTATCCATGGGTTCCATAGACACTTGCTGGGGAAATCCTCAGAACACACAACCTGCAATAAGCAAGGAATGTTGCTGACAACAAAGGAAGGGTGAGACTCTGAAACGTGGGTGAGACGATAGAAGGGAAAGTGTGGAGGTAAAGAAATGGAAGTACAATTGGTGCAGCCATGTCTGCCCGAATTGGCAGAGAGCCTGAACCAATAGCCCCAGAGGCATGAACAGCCACATTCATCTTTGAAATCTGATTTCCGGGCTGTCCACCCAAATAGCAGTCCCACAGAGCCCTGTAGTGAGGGCCACACACACTAGCCCAGTCCTATGCTCAGGTGGGTGGTGGTTGAATCCTCCCTCCTCTAAAAGGCAGCCCTGACTATAGGGAGCACAGCTCCAGGCAGGTCCTTCCTGTCCTGGTGAGCAGTGGTGTCATGTCCCTCACCAACACAGCTGATGGCTCTTGTGTAGCTGGTTTCTGCCAAGCCAAGGAAGGGTGGAGCCATAAGGTACAAAACTTGAGCTACGGGGGAGAATGTCAAGTATGTCTGTGGCCCAGAATGCTTTGCTCCAGCCCTGGCTGTGGGCTTCCCAAAGGTCTGTGCTCCTGTTCCCCAAGTTTCAGAGTGCAGCAAGTTTCATCTGGCTTTCTGAGCTGACTGCCTGTAAAAGCACTGTGTTGGGAGAGTAAAAAGGCCTGGGTTCACAGCATATTGGTGCTATCTTCACCATGCTCGCAGTGGTTTGGAAGCTATTCAAATTCAGGCCCTAATCCTGCATTGGGATCTGCTGGTGCAAAATCCCTCTGGCTCTGCGTATGTGTGCAAGGACCCAAACAAGTATGTCCTGATGCCGGCCAAAAGGACCTGGCTAACAGTGATGCTTCTTGATTGCTCAACCGTGGGAGAGAGATTACATCACAAGTCAACTGAGGAGTATGTTACCAGGGTTCAGCGTATCGGGGTTCTACTGCAGGGCTGGGGAAGGAGGGTTCCCGAGGAGCATTGCATCCAACACATTTCCACTGTTAACCAAATAAGGCTCCCATAAAAATATGTTAGCCGTAGTTCAGTTATAAATTAATAATCCCTGCTGCAACTGTTGTGTAGCAAAATGGCAATTCTGAATATATCAGTAAATAATTCTTGCCATTGAATTCCTTACATCCAGCACTCATTAAACCTGCTAAGACTACAAATATTCTCCCTTCTCTAAAGACAGAATATGCTATAATCCCCCAGCATATTTTGTTAGTGGCCATCGTGAAGAGTCTAACCCCTCCACACACTGTGGTGGGGTGTCATATGTGTGGGTCTGGGGAAAACTTGTTTTCAGAAATGGGGTGACACATGTATACATAGGTTTGGCAGAGTTTTATATTTATTTGTAGCATTTCAATGAATAATATTGATTACTTTAATATTTTTTTCTGTTTTGTATCCATATTTAATTTTTCATAGCTGTGGGGAAATTATGGGAGAGTCAGGCAATAATTGCTTAATGACAGTAGACATTGATTTCAGAAAGTTAAAGGTCTGTAGCCATTAAGGTGCAAACTCTCAACATTGCATATATCAAAATATATAAAGTAAATATCCTTAAATCAAACTTTATGTTTTCAAGCAACACATTTCTTTACCTATCTGCAAATTTTAATTATTATGAGGAAGTGTTTTGTCATCTTGTGAATACACAGGGAAAATGGCATTTACTAATTCAAAATCTTTAATCCTTCCAAGCCAATGTGCACATAATCCAAAAAGTCTGAAACTGATTTCAGATTCAGACTTTCTGAGTGTAACATACAGCGGTGCTCAGACACATGACTCACCTCTGGCATGAATTGATCTGTACTTTAAAAATGTGGCTCCCATCTTAACCTTCTCACCAGTCATCTGCTGGCCAGAGGGCTTTGCAGGAGAATGCTGAGCTATAGGTAGGAGTTCAGTCTTTTTATCTGACACCTAGCAGTACAGGGTTATGCCTCTGCAAACTGCTTCTGCTGTCTGTTTCCCAACAATAAACTCCAGGCCCCACTGCAAGATCTGTGTGATTCTCCCCCCCCAAAAAAGAGGAAATAGCAAGTTTTGGTATAGATAGTGCAGAGAGAGTCACTGCCTGGAAAGAAATTATCAATAGGGAGTCCTGGAAGGTGGGTGAGAGTGGATTTAAAAACTTTTGGAAAGTGAAAGTTAGTTCTGGTTCCTTTCAGAGCTTTGCTGCAAACTGATTATAAGATCTTGGGCAAATTATTTCATCTCGTGCTGCCTCAGTTTCCTTGTGGGTCTAGAAATAATACTACCCAGCAAGGGACTGTTGAGTTTTAACAAATGTTTTGAAGTGCTCAGATTTTTGGAGAGCTGGGCACAAAATCACCAATTCGCTGATTTTGGTGCTTCTAATCCCTTCCCAATAACTGAGCTTGAAACAGGGAATCTAAATAGTTAAGCCAACACAAAAGAGAAATGCCACCGATGGACTGAAATGCTCTCTCAAAATACATGCACAAAAGTAGCACATTTAACTGTATAAATGGTGTACTGCACCTTTAAATGTCAAAAGGATTTTGCTAGTTGCAGAACTAGAGTGCTGTTTTGTGTTCAGTTGAATGCAGAAGGCGGGAGGTACCCACATAATGCTCCCACCAGAGGGGAAAGTAAGGCGGTACATGCCGGTGCGGTGCTCCGGAAAGAACCAGCCCAGGGCGCTCTGCGGCAGGCTCTTTAAAAAGCTACCAGCACAGGCAACACATGAGGGAGGTATGGGGTATCATGTACCCTGGATACGAGAAGGAGGGGTTAGTAGCCAAAGGCCAAACTGCCTGCACTCTGGTAGGAGACACTGTCTCAGGTAGTTCCCCTGTTTCCCCTCAGGTAGTAGGATTGGGATAGTGGGATGGGGCCCTATGGGGGGCAGAGGGGAGCAGCTGCTTGGGGGAAGAAGAAATGGGGTGGTTATGGGGGGAAGGAGGGCTGCTGGGGCAAGAGCCCTATGGGGGTTTGAGTGGGGCAGCTGCTGGAGGGCAAGAGGGGCTGCTGCGGGAGGGGGGGGGGGGGGCTGTACTTAGCATGGTAATGTATGGGGGAAAGGAGAAGGGGCAAGGGGTCAGTGGCCAGGCTGTGTTGCTGCTTGTGCTCTATTTGGCAGCCTCTCAGACAACATTAGCAGAAAGACACAGAGTCTCCTGTGTCTCAGACAGTTCCCCTGCCCCCTCCCTCCACTGCCTATTGCTATCAGGTAATGTGGGAGGGGGAGAAATAGAGGCTAGGTGAGGTGGTCAGAGGGGTGAGGAGTTTGAGCTCTCCAGTTTACACTGGAGGTGTTAATGATTTAGGAGGAAAAGGATTCTTTTAACAACACAATTCTTTTGGAGTTTTGTAGCCATCTGAAAACTGTGATCAATAATTTTTTTAATTGTTGCTTTACTAATTAATACATGGTCAATTTAACACTTGAAAACTTTCCTATGGATCTTGTTTGTTTGGCTTTTTAATTAGAGGTGATTTCCATTAAGTTTTATAATTTGTTTGGGAAGAGGTAGCTGAAACAATCAGGCAATTATTCTGGTTCAGAGGGATCGCATTGACTCATAAGCACTCATAGTGCTTGCTACTTGGGGTGCTGGAGGACAAAGAATGTATTTGCAAGTAGGGCTTCTGAGTTTTACTCACACACACACATCCCTTTGCCTTTTTCTGCCGCTGCCAGGGCTCTATGGCACTTGCACAGCCTGGGTCCCAAACACTCAGTCAAAATACCCCTCACCTGAGTCATAGATTTCTTTAGCTGCTCTGTGCACAGATAATATGCATGCAAAAGGGATTGTTTTCTTTACTGCAGAAGGCCTTAACTGGGGCCCCTTTCTTAATCTGGCCCCCAAAGAAGTGCTAAGCCATCGCTGTCTCCTAGTACAGGCCTTGAATCCTGCTGCCTACCACCCTAACCTTTCAATTGTGCATTCTTGCTATCAGCAGGTACCAGTTGCCTATGCCAGCTGGGGTACACTCTTTAAAGAGCTGGCTGGGGTGTGGTTCAGGACGGGCTCTCCCAGCTCAGCACTGCAGGCAAGTTAAAGGGGCTGACTGGGGGTGTGCTGCAAGGGAGCCATGTGCTGGGCAGTGTGCGTGCTGTCCCTGGTATGCACTGTTGCCAGTGGCCCCTGAGAAGAAGCCAGAGGGTCTCCCACTGCTGCCATTTTCCTTGCAACAGTGTCCCCACAAAGCTGGCTCACAGCTCCCTTGTGGCCAGGTAAGGTTACCTGGCCCTAGGGCCCCACCCAGTCTTGACTCCTGCACCTCCCAACCCACACATCCACATCCACCCTGTGCCCTGACACAGTCAACCAGTGGAACTCCTTGCCAGAGGATGTTGTGAAGTGCAATACTATAACAGGGTTCAAAAAAGAACTAGATACATTCATGGAGGATAGGTTCGTCAACAGCTATTAGCCAGGATGGGCAGGGATGTGCTTGTCAGGTTTTGGGGCTCATTCTTTTGTAATTAACAGATGTTTTAAATTGATTTTACAGTACAATGTCTATCAGCTTTGTCATCTGGGCACTCCAGGCATGATCATCCAGAGCAAGACTCAAACAGAACCATTCAAGGACACTACTGGGGTATCTTTTATCCATTCCCTACACACTAATAACTTCTTTGATGTCCTACCAGTAAGTACAGTATACATTTGCCCATATTCCCATGTATCCTATACAAAAATTAGTCGTTATTGCCAAGTTAATACCAGCTGCCCACATTTTAGATTCTCTCTGAAAAATTAAAGTTATCAAGTTATAGTTGCCTATTAAATTAATCGTTGATGGAAGTTTGGGGTCACATTTTCATGTAGAAAATAAATGAGGGAGGATGGTGTCCATGACAAACTTAGGAGGAAGTGATGCAATTCCTTAAGCTCTTTCTTTTAAAGCCATATTTTTTAAAAAGTCGCTTTTATGTACGATAAGTTTTGGACCAACTTCTTCAAAGGTTTGCCTAGTGAGCAAGTGTCTGTCTTAGTATATTGGGAATCACTGGCGGGAGGAAAGGCCTGTTGCTGAAGTGTTTGCAATGTACTTGTACGCAAAGGAACTGTGTGAAAAGAGGTGGCTTATTGCTCCATATGAACAGGAAAAAGGATGCTCTCCAGCCATGTCTGACTCTGCTGGTTAGCCTTGGTGTGGGGACCTGGATCTGACCTATGCCCAATGGAGATGAGTTTTGTTTAAGATAACTGGAAACAGAGAGAAGTGACTGTTGTGGTGTTTAGGAAGAAGAGCCTTGGCAAACAGGTGCCTGAACTCAGAGGAGGGAGGCTAAGCCAGCAGGGGGATTAGCAGCTGGAGAAGATCAGTCAAAGGCAAAAAATAAGTTGCTATCTCCCCGAAGATGGCTCATTCCTGGGCTTAGCTACTCTGATCATAGTTTGTGGAGACAGATTACTTCCAGGTAATTGGTAATTAAATCTTTTACATGGCCAGGATCTGTGGCTCTCTCATTGTTTGGAATGTCAAAGATTTTTTTGCTTTTAATGTGGCCTTCTATCTTACTCTAGCTTTGCCCCAGCTACTGTACTAGCAGTCTGTGTAATGCAGTTTCCACATGACACACAGTATAATGAAACATGAAGTATTATGCTCTCTCCAAACCTATTTAAATGGCTTACTTAACATCAGATTTTTACTGAGCATGTCAAGATTAGAGACCATAAGAAAGAGAAATGCAATCTAATCCAAGGGTATATGGCTCTCAGATGTGGCTAAGCCAAGAGATGAGAAATGTACTTAAAATGGCCAAATCAACTGATATATAAGGGGGGGGAAATTAGTACCCTCCTCTCCCCCAAAACAAAAAAACCCGCGAAGTTAAAATTCCTCCCACAACTTGAAATTTTTATGGCAACATTAGTGTCATAGCCAGCAGCGTATCTTTTGAAAGATTAAAAGACATACAGCAAAAACTATGGAAAAAGAATAGCGATGCAGTGTATAACACAGGGGAGGCAGAAGACTTAAATGAGGTTGACGGGTTGGGGGAATGCCCTAAATCTAAACTCCTAATACATCTGTGTCCTCTTTTGCCATTGGAATTTCATAAACTGATTCCATCAAAATCCAAGCTATGTAGTCTTCAAAATAATAAAGAAACTGTAAATGAGGACTTTGGGCAGAATCACAATACAGTCACAGCAGTTAACAAGCTAGTTAAGATGACAAATGGGGTCAGTAAAGTAAATAAATTTAGTCTCAGCCATGGTTAGGAATCTGTTATGATAGAGGATATTAACTTGACAAAGGAGGTTGGTGGGGAAACGTACTGGTCACAATTTTTTTCTGGGGCACAGGTATAGTGCATATCTATTCAGTTCATTATTTACTTCGTAGTAAAGTGCTACATCCATTTTATTTATCTGAGGCTTAATAGAGTGTGTTTCTTAGAAGAATATTGAAGATTATAATCTGCTACATCGCTAAGTAGCATGCACAACACTTCTAAGCTTAGTGTGAGGTCTTCTGTGATTTGATTCAACTAGGTTTTAGGACTTTGGATTTATAGGAAAGAGTTCTGTCACTCTTCCACATCTACAGACTATTTCTTGAGAGCATACCTCCACTTTGTAGTCCTGATCTTTTGCTTTCCTCTGAGCAACTTAGGCTACGTCTAGACTACATCCCTTTTTCGGAAAAGGGATGTAAATTAGACGTATCGCAATTGCTAATGAAGTGGGGATTTAAATCTCCCCCGCTTCATTAGCATAAAAATGGCTGCCGCTTTTTTTCCGCACGGAGCTTTGCTGGAAAAAAGCGCCAGTCTCGACGCTGATCTTGCGGAAAATAAAGCCTTTTCTGAAAGATCCCTTATCCCTGAAATAAGGTTATCCCTTTCAGATAGGAAGGCTTTATTTTCCGCAAGATCAGCGTCTAGACTGGCGCTTTTTTCCAGCAAAGTTCCGTGCAGAAAAAAAGCGGCAGCCATTTTTATGCTAATGAAGCGGGGGAGATTTAAATCCCCGCTTCATTAGCAATTGCGATACGTCTAATTTACAGCCCTTTTCCAAAAAAGGGATGTAGTCTAGATGTAGCCTTACAGTGTTTGGTTACAGGAAACATCAGTATTAGAGTAAGAAAGGAGCATGTACTACAAAACTTATCTTTCTGCAAATATATCTCAAGTTACAGTGGGGGAGGTGTAGGTTGGATATTAGGAAAAACTATTTCACTAGGAGGGTGGTGAAGTACTGGAATGGGTTACCTGGGGAGGTGTGGAATCTCCATCCCTAGAGGTTTTTAAGTCTCAGCTTGAGAAAGCCCTGGCTGGGATGATTGAGTTGTGGTTGGTCCTGCTTTGGGGAGGGGGCTGGACTCGATGACTCCTGAGGTCTCTCCAGCCCTAGGATTCTATGATTTGTTCAAACTTCTAAGCTAACTTGACAGTTGTAGATGGAATACCTCTGACAGGTTAGGAAGCAGGATTTAGCTATGATTTAAGAACTTCATGGAATTTTCATCCTTTTGATGTGGTTTGGGAATTCCCAATTTCCCATCAACTCCAGTTGACTTCCTGGGTGAGAATGCTTGCTGACAATTCGGTCCTCTGGTGTTCCGAACTCCTCTCCTTCCATTTAGCTTAACAGGAGACAAGTAGTTCAGTGCATCAAAGGGTTGAAAATGGGAACAGCACATTGTGAGCAAATGATGGAGAATTTTCATGGCTGGTGAACTTTGAAATTGTATGTTAAACCTGATTTCAAAGTGATGTGTGTCCAGTTGGAAAAAAAACATGCCATGTGAGCTGTGTGTCCAGTCAAAACTCACCTCAAACATTTGTTTACTTACAACCAACTGCTTGTGCACACTCCACAGGATTAGAACATGTTAGCAAGTAACTGTACAATGAATTCAGTCAAAGGATTTGGAAGTTGTTCATGGAGGACTCCTGAATAGAAAGAATCAAGATTGTCATTGGAGTTTTTGCTTGGATATAACAGGGGCAGTATTAAAGAGACAAAATGAGGCTGTTCTCTATTTGTAGCATGTTACATTTATTAGGATTGACTGTCCTGTGACAATTTGCTGTTCCCAACACTATAATCTCATCTGCCCAGTTTGCTTTCTCTGTTTCTGTCCCTTTGTATTTAGTCTCTCTTTAATTTTGGTGTCACCCACAAATCTGAGCATGGTTGAATTTATACTTGAGAAATGTTACCCAGTGAAGGTGTAAAGCAGCTGTAGGATGTTGGCCTGCTAATGACTTTAGGTAGCTAAACAACCTGCAAGAAACCCTATGAGTTGCAGACAGTACTACAAAGTGGAAGATGTGCTGGTGGTGCATCATAATGCCCAATAGATCAGCAGACCCCCTGCAAGCTGTCACTTTGGGTCACAGTTCTAGAACCTGACCTAAAATCAATTTTCATCAATTGCTGTTCTCCCCCTCCTCCCACCCCACCCCCATTGCCTGTCAACTTCAATGGGCTCTTCCTTGAACATTGCTACTTGGTGCAATGGAGTCTAGAGATGAGAGCTGTCCAAGGTGCTGAAGGGAAATGTTGACTCCTTAAGCTTCGTAGGCTTTGTTGTGTTCTTATTAATTCCTATCTTTGTATCACAGTGAATTTGAGGAATGTTGTACTCCCTAGAGTCCTATAGGGGTCCTGGCCTTTTGTGTCTGATATAAAAGACGGCTTTAGTGAGAGATGCAGTGTGGTCTAGTGGATAGGGCCCTGGACAGGGAATCTTCAGCCCTGGCATCTACCCCAGCTCTGCAGCTGCCCTGTGCAACCCTTGGGTAAATCACTACCCCACTCCTTGCCTCAGAGTCCTCACCTGTACTATAGAAAAGCCACCTAAATCTTACTAGTGATATCCAAGATGTTCAAAGTCTGGGTTAACCATAAAAAAGCCACTTCCATAATTTAGATCTAGGATTTTTGGGTGTTTTTGGAGCCAGGATTTTAATTTGAGCCCACTTCTAATAAAGCTAGAATAACTATTACCGTGGTGTTTAAAGATTCGAACCAAAGTCAGCCTCTTTTTGTGTGTTGGGCACTGTACAAATATGTAGTAAGAGGCACTCCATATCCCAAGGAGCTTCAAATCTGCCTAAGAAAGACAGAGAAGAAGTGAGGAGGGAAGCAGAGGTATGAAGAGGTGAGATGACTCGCCCAAGGTCACATGCCAAGTTAGCAGTAATTCACAGGAGGGCATAATAGCCTACTATAGCTGCCAGCTAGTGGGCATAACAAAACAAGTCAGAATTATGGTGTGAAAACTGCAGGTTCCAATCCTGCTGATGAATCATTGCACAAAGGGATCTTTGCATGCTAAATCTAATAGCAAGAAGTCAGTGTTTGAGAGTGTGAATCTGAAGTAACACCACTGGAAACCAACGGCTTAACAAAGAGTGCGGTTTGCCTCTGTCTCTTATGTGGTGATACATATTTTTTTCTCATTTGACTGGCAAAGGAAATGTTCCCTTAAAAGCACATTTATCTTCCTCCTCTCTGACACCAGCTCATTCCGTTCCTCGCTGCATGCCCTTTAGAGATGGAGCAGAAAGGGAAACCATGTAATTACTTCCTCTGCACTGCAAATGCAGATTTCATTCTAACTTATCATGGCAGGGAAATATTGATTTGCATGAATTGTTAAACAGAAGGTGTATTGAAGCCTCTCTTGAGGCTGGGAATGATGATACAGCTATGTGAAGGAGAGCAAGCTGGGAGCTCTAAAAACTATTCAAGGCAAGGTTGTGTGTGCTTTTTTTTTTTTTTAAAACAAACGTGACTATTTTTTATTAGATATGAGGTGTGAAGTGTATTTTTGGAGATTACTTAATGTTTCTTTCAGTCATGGACTCAATGGACTAATCTTTTCAAGACTTTAGAAACATATTTGGAGAAATGCTGTGGGTTGGACTGAGGAATCTGTTAAAATAAAAAGAGGTACAAAATCCATGAAAGCTGTAACCAGAGTGGAGGGTAGTTAATAAAGTCTCTGAGAGTGATGTTCACCAAGTGACAGGGCTCATGGAAAGCACATGGTGCAGTGATTCTATTCCAAGGGGAAGAGGTTTCAGCATCCTGTCTGGTGCTTTAGAGCAGCGTCAAAAAGCATCTCTCCCATGCAGCTGGCTGACTGACCTGTGCACATGGGTTCTGCTCCTAGGAAACTCACTGGGACCTGAAAGAATTCAGTTCCTCTGAAAATCAAGCTCCAAGGCCCAGGTTCTCAAAGACAGCTAAGCGACATCAATGGGAGTTAGCCGCCACAACACCTCAGCGAGTCTGGGCCCAAGAACTTGAGTGGCACATTGGTGGTGAGAGAGTATAGTGAGAGGAGCTAAGAAAAAGGGAGTAGTGTAACTGGAAGTAGAACGTGTTAGTTCTCTGGCTTCCAGGTCTGTTTGGCAGATCTCTGCAGTTTGGGTGAAGTCTGAAGTGACAGGTGCGATACCTTCTTCAGCTTTGTCTGCTCTTAAGTAGCATCTCCTGGAGTCCCAGGACAAGTGTGGTAATACCAGTGTCACAGCTACAAGACACCAATTCTTGTTTCTGACCAAAACCATACTCCCTCTTTTCCCCCTATGGGGCTATAGTTAACAGCCCTAAGGGCATGTCTACACTAGGAAATGATTGTGAAATAACTAAATGAGTTTCAACAAGGACAAGTTAGAGTCCTGCACTTGGGATGGAAGAATCCCAAGCATTGTTACAGGCTGGGGATCAACTGGCTAAGTAGCAGTTCTGTAGAAAAGGACCTGGGGATTACAGTGGATGAGAAGCTGGATATGAGTCAGCAGTGTGCCCTTGTAGCCAGGAAGGCTAATGGCATATTAGGTTGCATTAAGAGGAGCATTGCCAGTCGATCCAGAGATCTGATTATTCCTCTTTACTCGGCTCTGGTGAGACCACATCTGGAGTATTCTGTCCAATTCTGGGCCCCCAATTACAGGAAGGATGTGGATGCATTGGAGAGGGTCCAGCGGAGGGCAATCAAAATGATTAGGGGGCTGGAGCATATGACCTATGAGGAGAGGCTGAGGGAGTTGGGTCTGTTTAGTCTGCAGAAGCGAAGAGTGAGGGGGGATTTGATAGCAGCCTTCAACTTCCTGAAGGGAGGTTCCAAAGAGGCTGGAGAAAGGCTGTTCACAGTAGTGACGGATGGCAGAACAAGGAACAATGGTCTCAAGTTGTGGTGGGAGAGGTCCAGGTTGGATATTAGGAAAAACTATTTCACTAGGAGGGTGGTGAAACACTGGAATGGGTTACCTAGGGAAGTAGTGGAGTCTCCATCCCTAGAGGTGTTTAAGTCTCAGCTTGACAAAGCCCTGGCTGGGTTGATTTAATGGGGATTGGCCCTGCCTAGAGCAGGGGGCTGGACTTGATGGCCTTCTAAGGTCTCTTCCAGCTCTATGATTCTATGATTCTAAATTTGAAATACTAACTCTTGAAATAACAAAATCGAAAGGGCATGTCCCCAGAACAGGGAAGCTTTGAAATGAGTCCGAGGGAGGCTCTGTTAATGCGGATGAGCTACCTCAATTTAGAGCCCCAGGAAGCACTGGGGTGTAATTTGTTTGAATTTATTCTGGGGAGTAATTATTTTGAAATAGCGGCACTGGAGCATCCACACTAACACTATTTCAAAATAACTATTTTGAAATTAGCATTATTCCCTGAGGAAAGCAGGACCGATCTTGACATAATCAGATGGTTATTTCAAAATAACTCCCTAGTGTAGACCAGGCTAAATGTGTTCAGCCCTGCACTGGGGTAACCACCTTCCTTGGACCCTTAGGGGCATTATTGGTCCAATAAGAAGCATAGAGAAACTCTGCTCTGAAGCTATTGAGCCAACATTTTCCCTTGAGAATCTGCCCAACCACCCCTGAAACATGTCCTGATCTTACTCCAACTTGGGTAACTCTGGACTGTGGTACAATGGGGTTTCTCTGCATTATGCCTGTGTCCCCAAGCTCAGAGTCTGGCAGGGTAGCTTGTATAATCCAATGCACAGCAGGGAACTCGACCGGAAATTAGCTCTGCCTGCCTGAGTTCTTATGTTAAGCACGCCAGGACATGTCTGTTACAGCATACAAGCCCATGCTGGTTTAACTTAGTGAATAGGGAGGGATGGTTTTTACGTGAGTGAATTTGAGTCTTCGGTGGGTTCGTTATTGAAGGCACAATCCCTCGGAGTGATTGTCTGTTTCCTCTGTGTTGGTGTAAATAGTTGAGCTGGAATATGCTCCCATCCCTGATGTTCATGCCTGCCCCTGGACTGGTCTTTTTTTTTAATTCCTTTGCTGCATGGAAGGATGCAGGGGACAGCATCTCCTCTTCCCAGGCTATTCTAGCATTAGTGATGAGGCACAATACACTTCCTGTCAGCTCCAATTAGTTTCCTTGGTGACTGATTTCCAGTAACTCACCTGTGCACGTCTGGCCTCTGTGAGAACATTCTCTGTCACACATACACGCAAACACATACACATGACTTATAGCATCAGCTTATCTGCAAGCTACTTTTCTTTAAAGTTTTTAACGAAGTGCCAGCATCTGATGCTAGACAAGCCTGTGGAGGATGGGGAAGCATGAAGCGTAGCAAACTTCAGAGGCTGCATAATTTGCTTAATTATTAAAACGAAGCAGGGACTGAAAACTAAAAGGCCTGGCTTTTCTTCTCCCCACCCCCGAGTTGCTAAATGCCCACAATCCAAGTTGCATTCAGGGAGGGAGGAACCCCTCTAAGAATCTGGCCAGGTGAAAAGTTGCCAGTTCATGAATCTCTCTTTTGAGCAGGGCAGAGGCGGTAGAGGTCCTAGCAGAATGGTGATGAGTCACATAGGGGTATGACCAGCAAAGCTGGTGAAATTCTCTGTTGAGAGGGTTTTATTCCTTTCTTTCCTATTGAATTTTCATGTTAATGAGACTTCTGCAAAAGTGGAACCAAGTTTTCAACTGGGGGCTAGAAACTTTGCTCTCTCCATCTGCAAGTGTTACTTTAGGGGAAAAAACTAGCTTCACTAGAGAATTCACATCAGAGAAATCCCTACAGGTCCCTGATTGCAAGGAATGGGCAGAGGGCCAGGTGCCCGAGGTTCTGAATTCTATTTTCAGCTCTGCTACTAGTTGGCCATAATAATACTTTGCACTAATGTACAGCTCTTGAAAGGAGCTCCAAAGGAGTTAGGTCCATAATAGCCAATGGGAACTGGGTACCAAACTCACTTTGATTTCTTTGAAAAGCTTATCCTTAAAAATTCCCTAGTCCAGGGGTCTCCAACCTTTTTAACCACAAGATCACTTTTTCTATCTAAGGGCGATGTAAGATCTATCTCCAACCCAAATACCCTGGACCCGCTTACTTCCTGCCCCTGCTCCACCCTTTCTCCAAGGCCTCACCCTGCTTACTCCATCCCCCTTCCTTCCCCATCCTCACTCACTTACACCAGGCTGGGGTAAGGGGATGGAGTGCAGGCTCTGATCTTGGGCCAAAGTGTTTGGAGTGAGGGAGAGGCCCCAGGCTTAACCCAGGGTGGGAAATTGGGGTCCAGGAGGGGTTTCAGGATACAAACTGTGGGAAGGAGTATGGGTGCAGGGGGACTCACATTTGGGGCAGGAGGTTGGGTGTAAGAGGAGGTTCAGGGCTGGGATGGGGTTCAGGAAGCAGGCTGTGGCTGGGCACTATTCAACTGAGATGGCTTCTGGGTGGTGGAACAGTGAGGTTAAGGTAGGCTTACTCCTGCCCTGGCCCTGCACCACTCCTGAAAGCAGCTCCGTGGTGCCATGTGCTGCCTCATATCTACAGGCACTGAGCCCACAGCTTCTACTGGCCATGGGTCCCTGTTATTGATCAATGGGAGCTGCAGGAGTGGTGTCTGCAAGCAAGGACAGCATGTGGAGCTTGCTCCAGCCACGACTGGTTAGGCATTTTAGAATTCATTAATCAAAGAATTACATTTGTGTAAGAGAGAAATGAAAATGATGAAATGCACAGACCAGTCAAAAACCAAAAAGAACCCACTTTGCAAGCAGTACAAGAAGTAACAACAACCCCCCACATATGTGTTGGGTCGGGAAATGAGAGGGAAGGACAGTGTGTGTTTGTGAGAATGACAGACACACACACACACTGTGTGAGTGTGACCGAGATTTTCATTGCCAGGCTCCCCCCATCCCCTTCTCTCTGTGTGGAATTAGGGTACAGAAGTGTGGGGGAGGACTTTTTCTCCCTCCCACACCCTGCACAGAAAGCAGGAGGCTCCCAGGGGGGCAGCTCCAAGGCAGGAGCAGCATGACAGTGGGCAGAGAGGCAACTGAAGAGCCAGCGCTTGATAGCTTCCTGGCCAAAACAAGTCAGGGTCATCTGTCAGAGGCTCCAAGATCTACCAGTAGATCCTGATCCTGATCTACTGGTTGGTGACCACTAGTCAAACTTCCCAAGCCCCTAGAAAATGGGCTCATGATAGCTGGCCTCCTGGCACTTACAGCCTCTGTTTCAGCCATCTATAAGCGATGTGTCTAAAGCCTCACAGCAGATCAGTGTCCAAGCAGGCCTTCTAATCAAAACCTTCTGATTTCTGGTCTGAGGTTATTTTGCTAGAACGTAGACCCCATTGGCATAGTGTCACCTGGTGGTAAAATGGGAGCGGGGGCTGCAACAATGGCTGCCTGAGTGGAAATCCTGCAATCTTTATGTAGGCCTTTAACCTACATACCATTAGGCTCCGTCTACACTACATGCAAATGAAATGCTCGTTAGCATTTCTCATGCTCTCATTTGCATATTCTCTTCCGATCCTTTTTGCGGAAAAAAACACAGTGTAGATGGAGCCATTTTGCGCAAAAAAACCCTTTTGCGCAAGAACCAAAAAAATGAGGAATAAGGGTTCTTGCGTAAAAGGGTTTTTTTGTGCAAAATGGCCCTGTCTACACTGTGGTTTTTTCCACAAAAACCTATTCCGCAAAAAGGATTGGAAAAGAATATGCAAATGAGAGTGTGAGAAATGCTAATGAGTGCTTCATTTGCATTTCCTCTTCCACAAAAACCTGACAGTGTAGACAGAGCCTCAGTGTCTTCTGCCCATTTTACAGGAGAAACTACTGAGTGTGTCCTTCAACAGTGTCTGGCCAGTCCAGTGAACTCATGTCCCCCATAGATGAACAAAGAAGTGAGCTATCATTTTATTATTGCAGATATGAGTTGATGGCTGCTTCCTAAAGATCTGTAAGGCTGTCGCTACACAGGCAAAATGAGTTGTATAATTGGCTTTCAATGCCAACCACAACATAGACAAATGCTCACTGTGGACTACATGGGCTAATTCCTACTAGCGTTCTGGGGAGTTACCACAGGTGGTTTGGCAGGCTTCTGAAAATGGAAACCTGGCATCTGCTGAGAGCACTGTTATACCTTTAAAATAGTGCACTACAGAAATAGCTGACTCCCTGTTCGGATATTGGACTCTTCCCCCTTCTCTCCCCATTGCCTTTTGCAGTGATTTTCTCCTTGGAATCCCCAAAGGTACCTATGCTGGGAAATGTTTAGCTTTTTACAGGAGGAAGCATGAACTCAGTTGTGCTGTTGTCTGACTCCATATTTCTATGATGCTCTTTTTCTGCTTCTATAAGGCCTTGTTTTTATTTTCATCTCTCTACCACATCTGCTTAGGCTAGCAGTTCATAAAACTAGGGCAGTCATAGTGGGTAAGTAGGAGGAGAGAGCTGCAGTTTCACTGTTGAAGGACAGATTCCGTTTATTACCAGATCTCTGCCTGACATGAAAATAGATGGGTGGGTGGGTGGGAGGGAGGCAGACAAGGTGGGAGTTAACTGACTTCTTGGCACCAGATTTCTATATCTGCTGGTCTGGATTTAAAATGGACTGCAAGCAACATGTGTTTTAACCTATTGATTACTTGTCTATTTTACCAAACTGCAGTATAGTCCTGTGTCTGCCCATTCAGGGCAAAGTGGCAACATATTCTGCTGCCACAATACTATATAGAACTTAATGAATGCGTGAGGCACGCTTTCCATGACTATTAATTCATAACATTATTGAATTTACTATTCAATGCGTTTTAAGCAAACGTTGAAGACAACACACTGGAAAACAAAGGTTGGATTTTCTAACAGAGTATTTCCTTCCTCAAAACCTGATTCTAAGACAGGGGTGGGCAAAAGGGCTAAGTGGGTTGATCCAGCCCACAGAGGCCCTGCCGCTACCCTGCCCTCAGGCCAATTAGAGCCTGGGGGCGGAGGGAAGCACACAAAGTTTCTTCCCATCTTGCCAGGAGTGCATGGCGCTTAGAAGCGCCACATGCTCCTGGCAGGGCAGGAGGAGACTTCGTGCGCTTCCCTGCCCCCAAGCCCTGATTGGCCTGTGGGCAGAAGGGGGTGTGTGCGAAATCTCTTCTCACCACCAGGGGCATGGGCACCAAAGGGGAACCTCTGGGGGCCGGGGGGGCAAAGACTTCACGCGCTCCCTCACCTCCACACCAATCATGGTCTGGGGATGGGTGGGAAAGCAGGGAAGTATCCTGGCCACACCCCTTTTGCTTGAGGCCCCGCCCCTTCCGGAGCAGCCTGGGGCCACTTCAAAAATTTCTGAAGTGGCCTCTGGCAAAAAATTATTGCCCGCCCCTGTTCTGAGGAATGCTCCTTCAGTAATACTCCAAAAATAGAGCTCAATTATATAAATCCCACACTTACCAAAGCAACTTGAATAATTGATTTAAATTTGTTATAAGTAAACTTAGGGTATGTCTACACTACAGCACTAATTCGAACTAACTTAATTCGAACTAAGCTAATTCGAACTAGTGCATCTAGACCTAAGAACTAATTCGAATTAGCATTTTGCTAATTCGAACTAGCATGTCCACACTGAGTGGACCCTGAACCAAAGTTAAGGCTGGCCGGAACCAGGACTTAGAGCGTGGAGCTGCTGCCTCAGGCTAGCCGAGGGCTGTTCTTAAAGGGACCCGACCCCCACCCCGGACAGACAGTTCTCAGGGTTCCCAGCTTGCTTGTCTACCTCGATGAGGGACAGCAAAGCAGCCCTGTCTTGGAGTGCCCTGAGTGCCCACACTCGGCACATCACAGCACTCGGCCATCAGCCCGGCTGCACTTGCCGCAGGCTGCCATCCGGGGGTGTCCATCGGGGGGCTGTCAGGATCCAGGAGGCCCTGCAGGAGAGCTTCCACCCTGAGGAGCCCGCAGAGCCACCCCAGTCCTCTCCATCAGGGCCTCGTGCCCCATTCCTCCCTCACCTCCTTCCACTTACCCCTCCCTAACCCCCCTTCCTGATGTAAAAAATAAAGGACACGTGTTCAAAAATAGAAACTCTCTTTATTTAACAAAACTGGGGGTGGGGGGATTAACCTCTGGGGAGACTGGGAAAAGGAGGTGGGAGAGAGGAAGAGAGAGGGTGGGAGAGGGGAGATGGAAACCTGGAAGGGGGAAGCCAGGGGAAGAAGGAGGAGGGGAAGTATAAAACTATGGTACGCCATATCTTCAGTATTGTGTAGAGATGGGGTCTCCTCACCTCAAAAAAGATATTTTGGCCTTGGAAAGGGTTCAGAAAAGGCCAACTACAATGATTAGGGGTTTGGAACAGGTCCCATATGAAGAGAGGCTAAAGAGACTGGGACTTTTCAGCTTAGAAAAGAGGAGACTGAGGGGGGATATGATAGAGGTCTATAAAATCATGAGTGGTGTGTAGAGGGTGCATAAAGAAAAGTTCTTCATTAGTTCCCATAATAGAAGGACTAGAGGACACCAAATGAAATGAATGGGTAGCAGGCTTCAAACTAATGAAAGAAAGTTCTTCTTCACAAAGCAAATAGTCAACCTGTGGAACTCCTTGCCACAGGAGGCTGTGAAGGCTAGAACTATAACAGAGTTAGATAAAGTCATGGAGGTTGGGTCGATGGAGTGCTATTAGCCAGGGGGTAGGAATGGTGTCCCTGGCCTCTGTTTGTGGAAGGCTGGAGATGGAAAGCACGAGACAAATGGCTTGGTCATTGTCTTCGGTCCATCCCCTCCGGGGTACCTGGTGTTGGCCGCTGTTGGCAGACAGGCTACTGGACTAGATGGACCTTTGGTCTGACCCAGTACGGCCGTTCTTATGTTCTTATGTTCTAAGCTCAGGGCTCAGGGTCGGGGGTCTCACTGGACCAACTTGATTTTCATGCAAACCTGCTCCTGGGTTCGCATGTGGCCTTTGGTGGCCAGGCTGGCAGCTATCCTGCCCTAGACGGCCGCATTCCTATGCCTAGTGTGGAGGTCGTGGACGTTGGAGGTCTCCCCCCAAACCGCGATGAGGTCCACGATCTCCACACTAGACCAGGCGGGCGCCCGCCTCTTGCGACCCCGGGCAGGCTCCTGGGAGCCGCCAGCCTGGTCCTGGGAAGAGGGGGAGGGCTGGGTGGCAGCGGGTGGCTGGCTCATGCCGTTTCAGGTGCAGGGTCTGCTGGCTGGGTGCTGGCAGGCTTGCACCTGGCATGGGCACTGTAGCCAGACCGTGCCCCTTTAAGGGCTCCGGGGCTGGGAGGGGGGCAGATGAGTTTCCCTGGCTTGGCCCAGAGTGGCCACCAGGGCAAGCTGGGAAGAGCTAGCCTCCAACAAATTCAAATTAAGTGGCTACACAGCCCTTAATTCGAACTACTTAATTCGAACTAGGCGTTAGTCCTCATAGAATGAGGTTTACCTAGTTCGAATTAAGCGCTCTGCTAGTTCGAATTAAGTTCAAACTAGCGGTTTGCATGTGTAGCGCCTATGAAAGTTAATTCAAACTAACAGCTATTAGTTCGAATTAACTTTGTAGTGTAGACATACCCTGAGAGATCAATAACTAATTATCTGCAAAACAATGAGTGGTCCTGTGGCATTGTACAGGCTAACAAAAATATTTTTTGTTAGTCTCTAAGGTGCCACAGGACTACTCGTTGTTTTTAAAGCTACAGACTAACACCTCTG
This sequence comes from Pelochelys cantorii, assembly GCA_032595735.1. Lineage (NCBI taxonomy): Eukaryota > Metazoa > Chordata > Testudines > Trionychidae > Pelochelys > Pelochelys cantorii. The sequence goes on from CM064352.1 coordinate 12,449,328, forward strand.
AGACTAATTATCTGCAGAAAATATTCTATACATTTCTCATCTACTATATATTTTAGAGCATTTGTCTGTTTGATGAGGAACTCCTCCTGAATGATAAGAGCTAGGACCACCGAATTTGGTGTACAGATTCCTCTTACCATAACTTAAAGCCATATTAGGATTTGATTGTGCCAGAATGAAATGGCAAACATTGGAGACAATAACAAAAAATGTGGAAATAGCAGAGGTGCTTAACTTCTTTTGTTTTGGTTTTCACCAAGAACATTGATGGTGATGGGATGCCCAACATAGTGAATGCTAGTGCAAATGGGGTAGGTTTAGAAGTTAAAATAGGAAAAGAACAAATTAAAAATTACTTAGAGAAGTCAGATGTCTGCAAGTCACCAGGACCTGATGAAATGCATCCTAGAATACTCGAGGAGGTGTACTAGCTGTTAGCTATCATATTTGAAAAATCATGGAAGTCGGGACAGATTCCAGAAGACTGAAAAAGGGCAAATATAGTGCCCGTCTGTAAAAGGGAAATAAGAACAACCCAGGAAACTAAAAACCAGTCAGTTTAACTTCTGTGCCAGGAAAGATAATGGAGCAAGTAATTAAGGAATTAATTTGCAAATAGCTGGAAGAAAATAAGGTAATAGGTAACAGCTAGCATGGATTTGTAAAGAACAAATCATGTCAAACCAATCTGATTGTTTTATTTGATAGGATAACAAGTCTGTGGATAAGGAGGAAGTGATGGACATGGCATACTTAGACTTTAGTAAAGCATTTGAAATAGTCTCATGTCCTTCTTATCAAAAATAAAGAAATACAACCTAGATGGAGCTACTATAAGGTGGGTGCATAACTGGCTGGATAACTGTTCTCAAAGAGCAGTTATTAATAGTTCACAGTCATGCTGGAAGGGGTTCCACAGGAGTCTGTTTTGGGAGCAGTTCTGTTCAATATCTTCAATGATTTAGATCATAGAGCTGGAAGAGACCTCAGGAGGTCATCAAGTCCAGCCCTCTGCCTACGGCAGGACCAATCCCAACTAAGATGGCATAGAGAGTACGCTTATTAAGTTTGCAGGTGATACCAAGCTGGGAAGAGTTGCAAGTGGAGGATAGGGTCATGATTCAAAATGATCTGGACAAACTGGAGAAATGGTCTGAGGTAAACAGGATGAAGTTTAATAGGGTATGTCTACACTAGCCCCCTAGTTCGAACTAGGGAGGCTAATGTAGGCATTTGAACTTCCAAATGAAGCCCGGGATTTAAATACCCCGGGCTTCATTTGCATGTTCCCGGGCGGGCGCCATTTTTAAATCCCCCTAGTCCGAACTAACTGCCCGCGGCTACACGCGGCAGTTAAAAGTTAATTCGAACTAAGTCCTTAGTTCGAACTAAGGACTTAGTTCGAATTAACTTTTAACTGCCGCGTGTAGCCGCGGGCAGTTAGTTCGGACTAGGGGGATTTAAAAATGGCGCCCGCCCGGGAACATGCAAATGAAGCCCGGGGTATTTAAATCCCGGGCTTCATTTGCACATTAGCCTTCCTAGTTCGAACTAGGGGGCTAGTGTAGACATACCCATAAGGACAAATGCAGAGTGCTCCATGTAGGAAGGAACAGTCCGTTTCATACATACAGAATGGGAAGTGACTGTCTACGAAGGAGTACTGCAGAAAGGGATCATAGTGGACCACAAACTAAATATGAGTCAACAGTGTGACACTGTTGCAAAAAAAGTAAACATGAATCTGGGATGCATTAACAGGAGTGTTGTGAGCAAGACATGAGAAGTCATTCTTCTGCTCTACTCTGCACTGATTAGGCCTCAGTTGGAGTTTTGTGTCCAGTTCTGGGCACCACATTCCAAGAAAGATGTGGAAAAATTGGAGAAGCTCCAGAGAAGAGCAACAAAAATGATTAAAGGACTAGAAAACATGACTTATGAGGGAAGGCTGAAAGAACTGGGTTTGTTTAGTTTAGAAAAGAGAAGACTGAGAGAGGACATGATAGCGGTTTTCAAGTGCCTAAAAGGGTGTTACAAGTAGGAGGGGAAAAAATTGTTCTCCTTGACCTCTGATGACAGGACAAGGAGCAATGGGCTTAAATTGCAGCGCGGGTGAGAAGGCTTAGGTTGGACATTAGGAAAAACTTCCTAACTGCCAGGATGGTTAAACACTGGAATAAGTTGCCTAGGGAGGTTTTGGAATCTCCATCACTGGAGATATTTAAGAGCAGGTTAGACAGACATCTATCAGGGATGATGTAGATGGTCCTTAGTCCCCTGCCCTCACCACAGGACCGGACTTGATGACCTCTTGAAGTTCTTTCCAGTTCTAGTATTCTATGATTCTATGCTTCTCGTAGAACCAAACAGAAAAGAGACAATCACTAAAGCGAATACAGTCCTCAAATTGCCACAACTTAGAGAATGATGAGGAGACTGAACCAAGATGAGCCAGAAACATAGAGTGAACTTGGAATAGAAAAAAGATAAAATGGAGAAATTTGGAGTAATGCTCTGTTTTGGCACAGCTAAATCAGTGCTTATAGCTTGTAAAATAAAAGACAATGTTATTGAAAACCATACTGACTATAGCCCTTTTTTGTTAATACATAGCAAATAAGAGTTTACAGAGATGAAGAAAAATACACTTGATGGAATTTTTATTTTAAAAATTACTCAACTTTTTAAAAATAGTCATTTCAATAAATCATGTACATTTTCCTTTTATTTTTTTTTTAATTGAGTTAAGCATCCAAGCAATGCTCAGCAAATCTGCTAGTTATGAATAAATTCAATAACAGCAGTGTGCTGGACAAGGTGAAATAATTATTTCCTTAACTCTGAACTAATAGAGACAACCCTCTCTCAACTGCTTGAAGTTCATGGTGCAACTATTTTTAGTCCAACATCATGTCTGTACTAGAATATGCTGGCTTAACTAAATCAATTCAAAAATCAATCTAGTTCATCCAGTATAAATTCCTGATGTAGTTACACTTACACTGGTTTAACGCTTGCTTGTTATTTAGTTGCAGTGTGTCTACATTAGTGGTTTCTACAAGTTGAACTACTGGATCAATTTCAAATATAATCAGATCTAGTTAACCAATGCATTCTTCTAATAAAAACACAGGTTCTATCTAAAATTATGTGTATTGGTGAAGTTCAGATTCTTTTTTTTTTTAATCTTAAACTATAGTTAGTATTTGCAGTGCTTGGGGAACACTTTTGTCCTGGGTGCAAATCTATTGGCTTCACCGAGGATAAATTCTGATCAAATTGCAGCACTTCAGCCAACTTCCTGCTGATTACAACTTCTTCATAAATTGGCTACAAAACAAAATTCTTTCCAGGCTAATAATGAGTTTCCTAATATGATATACATTTGCTATTGTCGGCACAAGGGGCTTGCATTGAAAAAAGCTGTGGTGAAGCAGATATATGTGTGATGTGAATGCAGGTTTGTGGGGAGAGGATGTTTCATGTGTGAACCAAGATCCTTTTATTTTGGAGCCTCTCTCCTGTCAGCCCAGCTGCAGATAGTAATCTATCACAGTGCAGGCCGTCTGTTTAGTCATGTATGAAACGCTCCCTTTTTCATTCATTGCCTTGCTAGCGCGGCAGCATCTATTCAGCTTTTTCCCTTTCAAATGTCAGCCAGTAACTCAATCCAGCCTCATTCCTGTGGTGTCGCTGAAGCTATTGCAATGGCTGGGTTGCTTGTGAGGCACTTGCAGGTATTGTGGTCCTTGCCAGCAGCGTCCTTTGGAAGAATTAAAGCCTCACTCCTCTAAATTCCCCCCTCTCCTTCTGCTTGTAACTTGCTTGTCTGTGTAGCCTAGCCAGAATGGCTCTTGAAGGACAAGAGCTGAGGATCCAAATGCTCCCTGCCTCTGAGCAGCAAATCTGGGGCGATTGTTTTGTCAGCTAGATGATGTTGCTGCTTCAGTTCACCTCAAAAGCACTGAAAGCAAATCATCACCACCTGATTACGGGTGGGGGAGGACTAAACTCACCCCTGAACTAGCCTGAGCCTGGTGCTCTGTGTGGCTGTCTCTGTGCTTCCAGCAGAGGCTGCTCCATGTGAAGAGCAGTTCACTCCAGGACCAAGGGGAAAAGCAATCCATGAAGATCCAATGATCACAGTCAGCACTTATGCATCTAACTCACTAAGGGCCTGTCTACACAGCAGGGCTAAAGCCAAAATAAGCTACGCAACTTCAGCGACATCGATTGCATAGCTGCAGTCGAAATAGCTTATTTCAGCTTTTGGCGCTGTCTACCCAGCAGGAAGGCCGAGGAAGAGCGCTCCCACTTCCCTTACTCCTCGTAAAATGAGGGTTACAGGAGTCGGACTAAAAAAAACTGCTTGCAGTGTAGATGCAGACTATGTTATTTCAGAATAACGTTAGTTATTCCCAAATAATGCTGCTGTGTAGCTGTACCCTAGGGGTGTGTCTAGACTACAGGGTTTTGTCGACAAAAGGGGGCTTTTGTCGACAAAACTATATCTGCGTCTACACTACCGCCGTGTTCTGTCGACAGTAAGTCAACAGAACGCGGCAGTTTTGTCGATGGCGGTAAACCTCATTCTACGAGGAATAACGCCTTTTTTCGATAGTACTCTGTTGAAAAAAGGCGCTATTGCATGGAAACTGTGCTTTTTCGAAAGAGAGCGTCTAGACTCTCTTTTGAAAAAGCGGCTTGCTTTGTCGACAGTACTGGATGTAGTCTAGATCCTCTTTTTCGACAGAGGCTTTGTCGACAGTATCTGTTGACAAAGCCTCTGTCAAAAAAAGCCTGTAGTCTTGACGTACCCTAGGTGACCTTGGGCAACTCCCTTAACCTTTCCATATTCTGCTGCAAGATGGAGATATCTAGTCAGCTCACTGGAGGATGTCAAAGCTGAGACCTCTGTCTTCTCCCACAGCATCTTAAATGAGTTGCTTTAGCATCTCAAGCCTGATTGTTTCCTCATGATGTTTGGAGGGTGGTGTGGCTGTGGGATGTACAAATGAATGTGCTACACTGCATGCCCTATTGATAGAACTAAAGAGGGCGGTGATACCCAGTAGGAGATGGTGCCCACTATCATCTCTCCCCTCCCCACATCCTAGCTGCGGCATCAGAGGGGTTAACTGGGAGACTGGCTGGAGGTGGGGTAGGCAGCCTCTCTTTGGAAGGACACTGGTTCTGTTCCAGTCCATGGCAGAGAAGCCCCGGGACTGAAAAGCTATTGAGAGTAAGCGATGACTTCTCCCCATCAGGTGGCCTCTCCAGGTCAGGGCTGAGCTATGTTTGTTGAGCAGAATGTGGGGGAAGAGCACACACTGAGCATGGGGCCTTTCGTCAGCAAGGAATCAACATACCACGTCAATAGCGAGAAACCAGAAGCAGCAAATTGAGTCCAAAGACTCCTTTTTAGGCCATGTTTTCATTGTACAGCAGGATAATGATACGGTCTCACAATGGCAACAAAGGCTGAAGAGGCCTGTGATCGATAAGGCCGGGGAACATGACTGTTCAGGATGAGTTCTTGCTCTTCTCTAAGCTGAGACCCTTTGGTGTTGGGCCCAATTGTAAGCTCCCCTCGGGCAGGGATCATCTCTAGCATGTGCTTGATTTTCAAAGATTCCAGTCCTAGAAGGAACTTGTATGATCATCCAGACTGATCTGGGGTTACATATTGAATATAAATCATCGACATTTGTGAAAAGAGTTAACGTCATTCTGGGGCCTGTTGAATGACCTCCCTATGTAAGGCCCAGGAGGTGGTTGTCCTGCTCTGGTGAGGCCTTAACTGGAGCATTGTGTCCACACCTTAGAATGCGTGTGGAGCAACTGGTGGGAGTCCGGAGAAGATCAACAAAAGTGGTAACAAAGGGTGAGAAAACCTGATCTCTGAGGAAAGGTTAAAAGAACAGGGCATTTCATCTTGAGAGGAGGCAACTCGGGGGAGAGGGGAGGACCTATTATGCCTTCAAATATGGTCAGGACTGTTAGAAAGAGGATGGTGATCAATTGTCCTACCTTCCGTGACATGGAGAACAGCAAATAATAGGCTTAATCTACATCAAAAGAGATTTAGGTTAGATCAGAGGTGGGCAAAAGCCTCTCAGTGGGCTGGATCTGGCCTGCCTAGGGCTTTGATACGGCCTGCGAGGCAGTTCCAAGCCCCGCCCGGTAGCACGTTGCCTCAGAGCGAGAGAGGGGCATGAGCCCTTCTAACTGCTTCTATTTAAAGGACTCGCGTCTTCCCCGCACCTTCCCTAGCAGCCGTGGGGAAGGCGCCAGTCCTTTAAATAGAAGCACTTAAAAGGGCTCGCAGCTCCCGCACCTCTAGCGCATTGCTAGGGAGCCAGAGATGCGAGTCCTTTCAATAGCTTCTGTTTAAACAGAAACAGCCACAGCCTGACAGCCACCCGACAGGCACAAGACCTTTAAACAGAAGCAATTGAAAAGAGTCCACAGCTCTGCCCATTGGCTCGTTGCCTGGGAGCTGCCCGGTGGCATAAGCCCTTTCAACTGCTTCTTTTACAGGACTTGTGCCCGCTGGGCAGCTGCCAGGCTACAGGTTAGCATCGGGGGCCAGGAGCTGTGAGCCCTGGTATATGAAATCCAAGCCTCCACCCCAGACAACTCTGCGAGGAGGTTAGCCCCTGGCACCCTCCCCTCTGCTCTAGGTCCCTTCCATTGGCCAGAAGTCAGGGGGCAGGAACCCCAGGCCAAGCAAAGCTCTCAATCCCACCCCTTCTACCAGAGGCCCACCCCTTCCGGGTTGGCTTGCAGCCACTTCCAAAATTTGTGAAGTGGGCCCCCCTTCAAAAATTATTGCCCATGCCTGGGTTAGATATTGTGGGAAAAACTTTAAAGGTAGCTAAGCTCTGGAATAGGCTTACAGTGGAGGTTGTGAAATCTCCATCACTGGCCGATTTTAGGAAGAGGTTGGACAAACGCCTTTCAGGGATGGTCAAACCCAGTTTTGGTCACTTTCAGGTTTTGATAAAGGAAAAATTCAATAACTGTTTCCATGAAAAACCAAAAACTTTAGTCGAATTTGCAGCACTTTCTTGTTTTTGGTTTTCAGCCAACCTCCCACCATTCCCCTTTTAGTTGTTGTTCAGAAATTTTCAACTGACATGCAGAACTCCTGAAGTGTCCCCACTGTGACTTTTGTGTCCACACAGGAGCAAAAAAAGTAAATAGGAATCTGAGTCTATCTTAGGTACTTACCTGGCCCTCAGCACCTGGCACTTTTTAATGTATTTGTCCTCGAAGACTCCTGTGAGGTAGGGAAATGTGTTATCCCCATTGCATAGCAGGGGAGCAGAGACCTAGGGAGGCAAAGAGTCAGATTTTTAAAGGTATTTTGGTGCCCAACTCCCATTGATTTCAAAATCTGGCCTCAAGTGACCTTTTCTGGATGTCTGTGGCAGAGCAGGCAGTTGAATCAGGTTCTTCTGAACCCTAGTGCCCAAACCCCTGGACCATCCTTCTTCTCATCTGTCCCACTGGCCCCCTTGTTTTTAGTTACAGCTTGGTAATCCTGGTAATCCTACAGTTCTAGTAGGCAGAACGTAGCCTATAGTGTCCAAATCAGCAAACCAGCCATGCTGGCAATCTGTCCTGGCTGCCAGTAGCCCACATCCCCAACCTCCTGCAATCCCACGCCTTAGACTGCCTAGGAAATGCAACAGCTGCATGAAGACCTTGCCAGAGCAGGCCTGTCACACTCTGTCTCACAAGAGCTTGTGCAGTGACTAAACAGACCTGAATCCCTTCTCTTAGGAGGACGAGAGGAAAAGGAAATGAGCGGTACCTCCCGAAGCAGGAGGGAGAAGCGGAGGGAGGGATGCTCTTGCTATTAATGTCATTTCCACTTTAATAAGACTCAATTCTACTCCTCCAGTCTAAAAATACCTCCTCAATCTCAGCAGCACGTCACTGCCATGATAATGAAAGGGTAGCAGCATTCTTCAGCTGCTGGCCTTTGCTCTTGGGCTAGCAGCAACGGTCACTGCCCATGCAAACTGCAAGTGCAGATTTAATGGAAACTCAAGGAGATATATAATCATAGCCACCCGCCTCTAGCTTCTCTGATATAGCCAGGTTGGTCCCAGATACCTACCTCTGGAAGGCCACAGCATGGAAAATTACTTTGGCTTCAGCGGAACTGAGCTTAAGTTATAATGGAGGTTGCTTCTCTCATGGCTTGAACAAAGACATCAACTGGATGGGCCATTATATTCAACACACAAATTACATCAAAAGCTTTGGAGAACCACTATAAACTGTACTGGCTCTTTATGGTTTTTTTCAAGTGTGAGCTATGCTTGTACCAGTCCAGACTGGTACCCTCCTCTTCAAGGGTACGGCTATGCTGCAGCTGGGAGCCACCCTCCCAGCCCTTGGCAACGGATGGGCACTAGCCAATGGTGCAGATGTTGTGGCTGATGCTGGAACTTGGGCTCTCGTGCCTCCAGAGGTCAGGTGGGGCTGAGAGCTGAGACGTCCACGCTGCTCTTCTTAGCGCACCACTTCGAACCCTGCTAGCATGAGGCTTGCTCCCAGCTGCCGCGCAGATGTGCTCAAAGGGCCCCGCGCAGCAGGCATCCTTCCCTGAATGTTCCAGGATCTTCCCGATAATGCTAACTCTTTACACAGCGCCTTCCAAAGCCCCTCCTGGACGCGGCTGCATTCACCCTCCCTATATCCCCGTGTGGTGCATACAGTAGTCCAGACCCGTAATGACTTAGCCAGTTCTGACTCCCAGACACAGGCTCTGCCTTTCCTCTCTCCGCTCTGCCTTTGGCAGGTTTTCTCTTCCCTTGTCCCCCGTTCTGAGACAGTCTCCCGCTGCTCCACTCACTATTTCAAAGGGAGGAGGGATCCCATATTGTTGGCCTTTCCCTAGGGGCTGAATGTCTGTTTCCATCAGCTCTGGGTAGTCTGGCTTGACGATTCGAACACCTCTCCAGGAGCCTGACTGGCAGGCGTTAGACAGCCAGGGCAGCAGGGGCAAGCTTTGTAATCAGTTTCCCTTCCATTCCTCATTCTGCAGCACTGTCCTCCTACCCCCCAGAGGCAGAAACAAGGGCTGCCTCCGACGGTTCCCAGGTAGGAGCGTTTCATTCACAGCCTTTGCTTCCGCTGGTACCTGCTGCCACCAGCTTTGATTTCTCCACTCCTTGTTAGGCAGAAGGAAGTAGTGATTGATCTGCTTGGGAGGCAGCAGGAAAGAACACCCAGAGGTTCAGCAGGTTACTTGGAGTCCCTGCAGGCAATGGAAATATTGATGTTTCTCTCTGTTGGTTTTAAGCCCCACATCTCTTGTTTTTTGTTTTGCTTATGTGATCCAAGCTGTAGTGAGATGAGGGCCCCGGAAGGGATAGGAGAAAGCAGCCTGGATAACAATGAACTATTCAACCCTCCCCTAAGAGAACCACAACTCAGACAGGCAACCCTAAGCATGCTGTTGCCTCTCATAGGCCTTGTGATTGGTACAGAAGTAAGAACATAAGAGCATAAGAACAGGCACACTGGGTCAGACCAAAGGTCCATCCAGCCCAGTTTCTTGTCTGCCAACAGTGGCCAATGCCAGATGCCCCAGAGGGAGTGAACACAACAGGTAATCTTCATGTGATCCCTCCCCTGTCACCCATTTCCAGACAAACAGAGGCTATGGACACTATTCCTACCCATCCTGGCTAATAGCCATTGATGGACCTAACCTCCATGAATCTATTTAGCTCTTTTTGAACCCTGTTAAAGTCCTAGCTTTCACCACATCCTCTGGCCAGGAGTTCCACAGGTTGAGTGAACTGTGCTGAGTGGAAAAAAAACTTCCTTTTGTTTGTTTTAAACCTGCTGCCTCTTAATTTCATTTGGTGACCCCCTCGTTCTTATATTGTGGGAATAAGTAAATAATTTTTCTTTATTTACTTTCTCCATATCAGTCATGATTTTATAGACCTCTATCATATCCCCCCTTAGTCTCCTCTTTTCTAAGCTGAAAAGTCCAAGCTTTTTAATCTCTCTTCATATGGGACCTGTTCCAAACCCCTAATAATTTTTGTTCCCCTTTTCTGAACCTTTTCCAATGCCAATATATTTTTTTGAGACAAGGCAACCACATTTGTATGCAGTATTTCAGATGTGGGCGTACCATGGTTTTATATAGAGGCAATAAGATGTTCTCTGTCTTATTAGCTAGCCCTTTTTTAATGATTCCTAACATTCTATTTGCTTTTTTTGACTGCCGCTGCCAACTGAGTGGATGTTTTCAGAGAACTATCACAATGACTCCAAGAACTCTCTCTTGAGTAGCTGTAGCTAAATGAGTCCCCATCATATTGTATGTATCGTTGGGATTATTTTTTCCTTTGTGCATTACTTTACATTTATCAGCATTATATTTCATTTTCCATTTTGTTGCCCAATCACTTAGCTTGGTGAGCTCTTTTTGAAGCTCTTCACAGTCTGCTCTGGTCTCAACTAAATCGAGTAGTTTAGTATCATCAGCAAATGTTGCCACCTCACTGTTTATCCCTTTCTCTAGATCATTTATAAATAAGTTGAATAGGATTGGTCCCAGGACAGACCCTTGGGGGACCCCACTAGTTACCTCTCTCCATTCAGAAACTTACCATTTATTCCTAGCCTTTGTTTCCTGTCTTTTAACCAGTTATCAATCCATGAAAGGACCTTCTCTCTTAACCCATGACAACTTACTTTGTTTAAGAGCCTTTAGTGAGGGACCTTGTCAAAGGCTTTCTGGAAATCTAAGTACAATATATCCACTGGATCCCCTTGTCCACATGTTTGTTGACCCCCTCAAAGAACTCTAGTAGATTAGTAAGGTAGGATTTCCCTTTACAGAAACCATGTTGACTTTCCCCCAACAAATTGAGGTGATTTCAGACTGCAAAAAACACAGCACCACACAGAGACCCGAGGGGAACACCCAGCCATGCCAGTTTGTTACACTGAAGGGAAGACCACGCATACCACCCAATTACAGTGTCTGCTCCTGTTCAGGTCCTGTCTCTCTAGACCAGGTTGCTGTGGGGGATCAGAGGAAGGGCATGAGAGCCTTTTGTCTCTAGGGCACTAGGAGCTGGGGAAATGGATAATGCAAGTCCTCCCTGCTCTCTCCTAAGTGTCATTGTAATTCGGAGTTTGAAGGACTGGACTAGCCTATTGTGAGTCAACTCCAGAATGAGCCATGCAGGCAGCTCACAGAAGGTCCAAGAAAAAAACAGCTGCAAAGCTGCCTGCCCTAGTAACCTGTGGCTGGTGGGGAAGGGAACGGAGTGCATTTGGCCATGGTGGCCAGGCAAAGAGCAGCCTGGAAGGCTGCAGAAAGACTAAGCAGGCTATTTCCTTGTTTCTCCTCCTCTTACTTCTCCATGAGGAACCAGAGCTTCTTTGCACTGTTGCCCTGGAAAGTATCCATAATTGATTTATCTGTGCAGAAAACATTTGCTTCAGATTTCATCCTTAAAAGAGCAGCGTAGATCATGTATTGATGCTATCCAAAATCATGGACCGTACTATCCAGTGGTGAGAGCAGGGGGTCTGGGAGTCAGGACACTTTCTTAGCATGATCCTGGTGTGTGTGCGCTTGCTCATCTGAGCCTAGATGCTCAACTCTTGGGCTTTAAACAGCTCATTTAAGTCACACACGCCTAAGACTCTGCTATACGTGGTGTAATTCCTGGGCTGTTCATATAAGTCTGTCTGTAAAGGGAAATGGGGCTGTCTCATTCTTTGGTTATCACTAGAAGAGAACATTTTAATGAGGTATATTGTATGTGGGTGGAAAAGGGAGAAGACAATAGCAGTATGCAGAGTTGTTCACTCAAGTCCCACGACTTGAACTCGAGTCCAACTTAAGTCACCTGAGTGACTCGACTTGAGACTCGACTCGGGTTCATTGTTTGTGACTTGAGACTCAACCTGAGACTTGCTAATTTTGTTAAATCGACTTGGTGAAAAAATTGTCCAAAAATGCTGATATTGATGGTTTGTACAAAAGTGACTTGACATTTTTTAAATTAAGACTTGAGACTCGACTTGGGACTTAACTCAAAAGTGACTTTAGGGACTCGAGACTCGCCTTGAGACTTGAACTGTAGTGACTTGAGACTCGACTTGGACTTGACAATGACGACTTGAAGACAACACTGGCAGTATGCAACAAACTTTTGTTACATCACTTAATGTTACAACTGGCTTCTATCAAGCGCTTTTCTTCAGTAGATCTCAAATTGCTTTACAAAGGAGGGCAATATCATTATTCCTATTTTACAGATGGGAAAACTGAGGAACAGAGCAGGGCAGTGACTTGCTCAAGGTCCCCCAGCAGGCCTGTAGCAAGGCCTGGAACAGAGCCCACACCTCTGGGGTCAGGTCACAGTCCAGGGCTCTGTCCAATAGGCTGCACTGTTTCAAGGCACAACCATCATGTAGTAGTGATAACGTATGACTGGAGGGTGTTCAGATTCCAGATCAGTATGGTCAAAATGGTATAAGAACCTTTATGGAATAGAACAAAAGCAATTTCCCCCATGCACATCCCTCTTTCGCTGCAAGGGTACACAAACCTCTCAAAGGTGAGAGGAAGAAACTTCAAAGTGGCCTTTGCTGAAATACGGACAGAAGATCCCTGCAAGGAATGAAGAGCCTTGTGGCTGTGCCTCTCATGAGGGCCACTCAGAAAGAGCATTTTCCATTTCAAATTTTGGAGTGAAGGAGACAACAAGGGGATGGGAAAGCCATCATAATACTTTTTTGTATTGACTCAAAATGCAATGCTTTTTGATGAAAAATTTCCATGACGAAAAGTTCTGCTATAATGTTTATATTGTTCCATTTTTAAAAAAATCTTGCAGACCAAAAGTCTGAACCTGACGATTCCTCAGGTGCTGCTCCCCTGTACCATTCAGCTAGATGTATTTAACCAGAAATGTTGTATGCCCAGAGCAAAACGGAACTCCAGGGCATACGTAGAATGGGTGAGTACGTGTTCTGGGCAAGTGTATACAAATGTAGCTCTCTGTTCCCATCTAGTGGCTGCTAAACATAAGAGCTCTAAGTCTTCTAAAGTTTCCAGTTAATGGAGTTAGGGCCAGTTTTTTAAAGGTATTTACTCACCTACCACTCACTGAAATCAAAGGGAGTTAAATAACTAACTATCTTTTACAATTTGGCCCTTTTTTCCCTTCTTCTAGTTCTGAAGGTCCCAGGTACAAATCCCGTGCCACGTTTTATCCAGTGGGGTGGGAACAATTTTTAGATTGGAGTGCTGTTACACCCCCCTTTACTTCTGTCTATGCCCTTCTCCGCCCCTTAGAGCTGGGGCTGGCAGCTGGAACTCCACATGTGAGGCTGGCAGTTGAGCAGGACCCTGCATGAGGTAGATGGACAGAACCTCAAGCCTGGCGGCTAGGTGGGACCCTGAATACGGGGCCTGATGGTGAGGCCAGAGGCTGAGACCTTGCACACAGGAAAGGCAGCCGAGTGGGACCTGGGCTGGAAGCAGAGACCCCTGGTAGGGAACAGCAGGGCCAACAGCCGGGAACCTGGGCAGCAGGGGCATGTGGCCAACAGCCAGGGTCCTGGGCAGCAGGGGCATGTGGCCAGAATGCCCCACACCTGGAGATGCAGCACCCTCGCACCCCTATTTCCTACACCTCTGGTTTTGTCTGTCAAAGGCTGTCAAACTGCATCATAACCGGAAGTTCATGGCCATGCCCAAGAGTAAATTACCATAGCAGCTGGAGACCGGTAACGAGACATTACCCAGCTCTGGCATGTGGTTTACTCTGGACACTTGAAATCAAGCGCCTTAGCATATTTTGTCCATGGCTTGCTGTGTGAACTTGGGGAAACTGAGGCACGTTAAGTGACTTGCCCAGCTGTAAAATGTGAATAATACCCCACTTCTTGAGGCTAAGAGGTTTCATTAATTAGATGCTGGTGGCTTGTGTTGAAATAGGATGCTCTTATAAAATGCAAAGGCAAGCACTGCTGTTAGTGCTGCATTTCAGCAGTTAGCAGCTCCTACAAGAGACTTGCACAGATGCCAGATCCACTGTGAGAAATGTGGGGCCCTAGTACATCGGGTTTGCTGGGACCCCACCCCTTCCCATTTTATTGACACAGATGTGAGTCTCACCCCCCTTTTCCTCCCATCAGTCTTAGCTACAATACAGACAGAGCTTAACCCTGAGGAAAAGCAAGGTTGCATTGACTGAGCAGGGAGTCTGAGGTTTCACACACATCTTCTTTCACACACAGGTTTGTCAAGGGCTTTGGGCTCCAAATGAAAGCAGGGTGTTGTGGGAATGGCCTTCCTTATTCACTCTCTAGCTGTAATTAAATAGGGGCCATTCACTCTTCGTCAGGGAACTCTTCCAATTCAGCCAAATGCTATGCAAGGAAGTCTCTGGACTTTTGAACTTACCTAAATGTAATAGTTGTTTCCAAAAACAGCTGGTTCCTTTGGTACGAACTGGGCCTGTAAGCAGACAATGCAAAGAGAGCCCCTTTAATCTGACAAACTTCATTGGCTTCTAGCCGTGATAGACTTTGGGATGCACAATAGGGAAGAGGGACAGTCTTGGAGGGGACAAAGTGGAAAAAGGTGTCAGTGGAAATGCAAGGGATGGAGTGGAAGGACAGTTCGGTAATGAGGACAGCAGATGGTGACTTGGGAGAGGTGGATTTTAATCCCTGCTCCACCACAGATTTCCAGTGTGATCATGGCCAAGCTGCTTGGGCTCTGTGCCTCAGTTTCCCATCTATACACTAGGGATGATAGCTCTGCCCTATTGTGTGCTTGGGTAGTCAGCCATTCTACCCCCCAGCTTTAGTCCGAGGCACTTCCTCATCTCAGTCCCTGGCCAGACACCCTATCCTCAGTCTGTTTCTGCACCCTCCCTCCTGGCCAGACACCCTACTTCCAGCCTGCTCCTGCACCCTACCTCCCACCCAGACCTCGCAACCTCCCCTCTTCTGCCCCCCACCTTCCTCCCAGATCCTGCACTCCATTTCTATCCCACTCACTGGGAGGGGTACCAGTTCAGACACACTCAGCCTGGGGGACATAAGAACGGCCATACTGGGTCAGACCATAGGTCCATCTAGCCCAGTATCCTGTCTTCCAATAGTGGCCAATGCCAGATGCTCCCAGAGTGAGTGAACAGAACAGGGAATCAAGTGATACCTCTCCTGTCATCCATTTCCAGCCTCTGACAAACAGAGGCTAGGGACACCATTCTGGCCAATAAGTATTGATGGACCCAACCTCCATGAATGTATCTAGTTCTTTTTTTGAACGCTGTTAAAGTCCTGGTCTTCATTACATCCTCTGGCAAGGAGTTCCACAGATGGTGTGCTGTGTGAAGAAAAACTTCCTTGTGTTTGTTTTAAACCTGCTACCTATTAAATTCATTTGATCACTTCTACTTCTTATGGGAACAAGTAAATAACTTTTCCTTCTTCGCTTTCTCCATACGTGTCATGATTTTATGTTCTTATATTAACTAATGGGACTTTCAGAAGAGCTTAAGTATTCTGGGCACTTTGGAAATCCAGTAGATACCACTCTTCATCCTTGGGCACCCAAATCCCTTCGCATACCTGGCCCTGAGGCACTTTTGAAATTTCTACCCTTGGTGATCACAATAATTCCTTTTGACCTTTTAAAATCTATGAAATGTGGATCCAGTTCTCTGCTTTCTCACAGACTTCCTGTTGGACCTTTGACAAGTCACTTAATGTCTCTTCTGTTTCTTCCTCTGTGCAGCGGGGATGAGGATGCTGCCTTGTCTCTCAGGTGTGTTTAGAGAATAAATTCCTTGATGTTTGCAAGGGATCCAGATACTACAGTGATGAGGGCTATGTAAATAGATAGGTCTAGCCATGCAGCATGATACAAACATGGCTTGCACAGTTGCCACAGTTTTATAACCCTGTATCCCCAATTATGTCTCTGAAAAAATGCATGTTGTGTTGAGAGCATACGATTTTATAACGGTGGCCCCTTTGTGTTAAATGGTAGATTTGTTATTTTAAAACTCTTCTAATGGCTTAATAGCAATAAAATACATCACTTGCATTTTATTAATCCTTAATCAACTCTTTAATATTCAGCTGATGTGCCTCTTATTTAAGAGCTTGATTTAACAGGAGTGCTAATGGGTGTGTTAGTACAGAACTATAAAGCTGATCATAGACTCATGGTGAAGACTGGAGTTAAATTAGATGCACTGCTGACCTGGGAGCAGAGGCGAAAGGAAGCGGGTGCACCCTGGTGTATAGCTCCAGCAAGAGCTGGCTAAGCTGCAGCAAAAGCCAGCAGGGTGCTATATAAAGAGCTGTCAGGGACCCAGGTTGCAATAGGGCAATACCCGTCAGAAATTGTAAGTTACTTTCCCTGCTGCTTGGGAGGGCACCAAGGCTATGTCTACACTCGTGGCTTCTTGCGTGAGTAATATGCAAATGAGGCTAAGCGTGGAATATCGCCGAGCCTCATTTGCATACCTAATGAGCCACCATTTTTTTCAGAAGAGGCTCTTGCGCAAGAAGGAGCGTCTACACTGCCCCTTCTTGCGCAAGAAAAACCCTCTTGCTCAATGCCATTACAGCTATTACTTTTCAGGAAGAACGGCATTGCGCAAGAGGGTTTTTCTTGCACAAGAAGGGGCAGTGTAGACGCTCCTTCTTGCGCAAGAGCCTCTTCTGAAAAAAATGGTGGCTCATTAGGTATGCAAATGAGGCTCGGCGATATTCCACGCTTAGCCTCATTTGCATATTACTCACGCAAGAAGCCACGAGTGTAGACATAGCCTAAGAGATATACCAGCCCCATACTTTGCAACTTGGTTCCTTTATTTTCTAGCCTGGTAATTCGACCGTGTTTCACTGCTGTAGGTCAGATCATTTTCTAAAGGTGCAGAGACACAATTAGCACTTGTGATTAGCTTTCTTGTTTGGGGGTTTCTCTTTGTCCCCCCCACCCCAAGACAATTCTATGAAGTGGTGGATTTTGTTAATTTTAGATTTGCTGGGTTGTGTATTTGATATTGGAGGGGAGGTGGAAATGAGTTTTACACTTGCAATACAAAGTGGTGATGCTGGAGGTGGTTCTTTGTTCTTGGGAGAGCTGGTGCCACTCAGCAATTTCCAAACGGTTGGTGTCAGAGAGGCTGAACTAACTTCAATAGCTCTCTCAAGTGGTAATAGCTAATTCAATCCCCATCATTTTATACTGTGGCAAAGCTCTGGCTGTGCCCATAGGTCCTGCACTTCTGGTAGATAGTGTCCAGCCTCAGGGGCTCACTGTGACTCACCGTACGCTCTCTTTCTTTTTATTAGAGGCAGAGTTCACAGCCTACTGAGCCATACTCATCACAGGCTAGTTCATGATATGGGGGTGAAACCCCTCTGTAGTCCTGGTCTCCCTACCCCAGGGCAGATTCTGTAATCGCATGGGAAATATTAGGGGGAACCCAGGCCCATCCACTACTCTGGATTCTGGCCCAGGACCCTAGGGCAGCGGCAACAGATAGCGTCTTTTCTACTCCCTGTCTGGCAACTACTTCCCTGGGCCACTTCCCAACACCCTTCCTCCCAGTACCTTTCCTCTGGTACCTGCTCTTCCTGCCTTGCACCTCCCAGCTCACTCTCACCACTTCAGCTCCTTCCTGCTTATGCTGGGGGACAGCTGAGGAGCCCTTTTAAACCAGTCTCAGCTGGTTCTTGCCTGGCCCCAGGTGGTCTGGTTAGCCTGGCTCCCTTGGCTCAGGAAGGCTCCTAATCAGCTTCAGGTGTTTCCAACTGGCCTGAGTGTCCAGACTGATTCTAGGCCAGCCCCTGCCAGTTTACCCAGGGAGCAGAGACCTACTGGCTGCGTCTAGACTGGCATGATTTTGCGGAAATACTTTTAACGGAAAAGTTTTTCCGTTAAAAGTATTTCTGCAAAAGAGCATCTGGATTGGCATGGATCCTTTTGCACAAAAAGTGCTTTTGCGCAAAAGCATCCATGGCCAGTATAGACGCGATTTTGCGCAAGAAAGCTCCGGCGGCCATTTTCGCCATCGGGGCTTTCTTACGCAAAAAATTCCTTCCCTGTCTACACTGGCCCTCTTGCACAAGAGGGCTTTTTCCCGAGCGGGAGAGTCAGAGTTCTTGCGCAAGAACACTGACAATCTTACGTTAGATCGTCAGTGTTCTTGCGCAAATTCAAGCAGCCAGTGTAGACAGCTGGCACGCTTTTATATCCATCTGGCCCAAGCCATGATTTTGCGCAAATACTTTTAATGGAAAAGTTTTTCCGTTAAAAGTATTTGCACAAGAGAGCGTCTACACTGGCATGTGCTTTTGCGCAAAAGATGTGCTTTTGCGCAAAAGCATCCGTGCCAGTGTAGACGCTCTCTTGCGCAAGAAAGCTCCGATGGCCATTAACGTTGCCTGTCTACACTGGCCTCTTGCGCAAGAATACTTGCACAAGAGGGCTTATCCCTGAGCGGGAGCGTCAGAGTATTTGTGCAAGAAGCCCTGATTTCGTACATTAGAACGTCAGTGTTCTTGCACAAATACTCGCAGCCAGTGTAGACAGGCGGCAAGATTTTGCGCAAAAGCGGCTGCTTTTGTGCAAAATCTTGCTAATGTAGACACAGACATAATGTTTACTCTGCTCCCCCTGCACCCTTTTCTTCTCCAAGAGGGGCGGGCGGCAGCTGCTGTGGCAGGCAGGTCTTGCCTGTTCTTCATCCTGAGCGAGGCTCCCTCTTCTCTTCTTTTCTCTTTTCCCTGCCCAGCCCGTTTACCTCAGTGGGCAGTTGGAGCTGTTGTGGGTGTAGTGGTGGTGGGGCCTCTGCTGTCCTGTCCCTGGGTGAGGAAGGGGGAGAAAGGGGTCCCCTTTTTCCATCTTCTGCGGGGACTACCTGGCCCCTTTCTTTACTACTGCATGCCTAGATTTCACCTTCCTCCTCCTGCTGCTGCTCCCTCTCGGGCAGGGGAGGAGAGAGGCCATCCTGGGCTGTTTTCCCCCCACTCCACAGTTTGCTCTGTGTGTGTGTGGGAGGGGGGAAGTTTGTAAGGGGCCCTCCTTCCATCTGGGTCCCTGGGTGGTGGCTGGTGCTGCTCTTGTGAGCTGCAGGGGCTAGAGTGTGGTCCCCCTGCCCCTGCATTTCTGCTGCTGCCGCCACCCCTGCTACTGCCCCCTCTCCCAGCCTCAGGTGCTGCAGGGGCCTTTTCCCATTCTTGGTCTCGCTGCTTGCTCTCCCCTCCTTTTGCTCTGCTGGGTCCTGCAGTGGGTGGTGTTGTGAGCCTGCCATTTGTGGGCACACTGGTTCTCCTCTTGTTTCCCCCCCCCCCGGCTTTTTCTTGAGCAGGCCCTTCCTCACCGCCTGCCCTCCCTCTCCACTGCATTTCCCCCTTTCTTGTGTGCCCATGCCCCCTTTTTCTTTAGTGGGTGCCTGAGCCCTCTTCCTTCTTAGTTATATCCCCCCACTGTTTCACTTACATCACGTTAATATAATCGCTCCCCTCATCTCCCCAGTGCTGACAGAGGAGCCAGTCTTTTCATCTTGTGCTGGGAGTTGTATCTTGTTCCTTTTATTCCCCCCCGCCTCTTTCTTTATTGTTGCCCTCCTACCCTGCTAGTGGTAAATCTTCCCCTTTTCCTTTCTCTTCCCTCCAGCTTTCCCTCCTACACTGAACCTCTGTTCTACCCTGCCATCTCCCATTGTCTTCAAGGCCCCTCTAAAATGGCCTTTGCTGAGGCCTGCAGACCGGCCTTAGCTCCCCTGCATGTTGCCAGGGTGCGTGGCTAATACACAGGGAGTGTGTTTGATCTTTCCAGAGGGGGCCTGTGGGGAAAACAGTATGTTGTGGTGTAGCTAAAAACTGCATCCAGGAACTTTAGTGTGGGCATCTTGGGACTGCTCCGTCCTGTGACTTCAGGGGACCGTTGATGTTGTTATTTGGGCCATAGGAATAGTGTTCAGAGCTGTTCATTCATGTCAGCAGGCTGCAGGCCACAGTAATGTCTTTAGTAAGCCTAAGCATCATGTTTTTTAAAAGACTCCCCCCCCAAGAAATTGTGGACTAAACTTGCAAGATGGGCTGGCTGTCTCCTGGCACATACACCTGGATGATCGGTGTATCTCTGTTGCTTTTGGGTGACCCCTTTGGCAAGGAGAGATGCTGTCAGTTTGCTGTGGACATTCAAGATTCTGCACCCCCATTTGTTGCACCGGGGTGGTCTGAGTGTGTCCAGCTACCTCCACTGATGTGGATGTGTAGTGTGCGGTCTAGTGTCTGATGTCAGAGGCCGAGCAGGGGTAGCCTGGATGTGCTCCTTCATACACAACACACAACTGTGTCAGGGGACAGGGTGGTCATCTCAGTTTACTAGACTGAAATGAATTGTGATCTTTTAAATGGCAACTTCCCTGCTGATTTTCTGTCTCCTCCCACTGTTGCGGATGGATCATAGTCCTCAGAACGTATAGGCGAACGTCGTGTTCTCGCAAGGCGAGCTTTGGGTGCTGAGCACGTGGGAGATTGCTCAGCCCCTCGCAAAACAGGACCTTCAAGATAAAACCTTCCTATGCAAGTGACTCCAGGTACAGGAGAAACAGGATGGGTTTGAGGGATGAGTTGATTAACAGTCTTGGCTTGTGTAAACTCTTCCAGGTAGGGTTTCTGTTTGTCCAGTGCCTGGAAGCTGGACCCTGCGACAGATTTCAGGCCTCTGGGACATACCAATAAGCAGGGACAATTTTTCAGTGAGCCCCTTTCAGAAGTGGTATAAGAATTCTCTTACACCCTAGTACATTCATGCAGGATGTGGGGCGGGGGGGGAGGGGGAGGGGGAGGAGGTGGACAAGGGGAAGGGAATCTCACCAATCACCCTAGCTGAGTAGATGTTGCCTAGGCTAATAGTAAGTCTGCAAGGCTGCTTGGACTCCAGGCTCAAACAGCCTTGAGGCAGAGCCCAGTGTCAGATGAAAAGCACTGGGTGAGGAAGACACATGATACTGGGAGAATGTGCTTTTTATGCAACTATCAATCACCCTGGAGGAACTCCACTAACACAACGGCTTCCTCTGAAGTCACTGTGCTTCTGCTGGATTTACACCACAGTACTATCCCCTGGGGTGTTGAGCCACCCTGTGATGTTATTGGCTTGAGTGTCCCTAGCCCTAGGATTGGTTGTGTCTGAGGTGGGCTCCAGCTTAACAGTTGATTAGATTTTTCTGCTGTGTAGTCACCACTCTTGGGCTGCTTGCAACATCTTGGTATGTCTACACTGTAGGCTTAGCCCAGGTGCTGACTCTGCTTGGAGCCCAAGCCTCTCCCCTTCTGTCCACACACAAATATCAGTCTGACTTGGGTCAGCAAACACTTGGGACCCCAGGTTCTGTGACCATGCAAGAGTTGGGGGCTGGAGCCTGAGTGCTGCTATGTAGTGTAATATGCCCCCCTAAGCCCAGGTCTGCAATGCAGTACAGACATATCCTCATCCAGTGGTCTCCAACCTTTTTAAATAAGATCATGTTTTCAATTTAAGGGCAATGTAAGATCCACCTCAAATCCAAATGCTCTTGCCCAGCTTCTTCCCCCCCTTCTCTGAGACCTTACCCTTCTTCCCCACATCTCATTCACTAGGCTGGGGGTATAGGCTCTAGTCTTGGGTGTGTGGCAAATGCCCTATCCCCTCCAGGGTCCACTCCCCCTGACTTCAGGAGGTCCCTTATCCTGCCTTCTGAATGCAGGAGCCTGGGGCAGCCTGTGTTGGCTGGTCCAGCTGCTCCTAGGGCAGCCAAGCCTTGAACCCACTAGCCTGTGCTTTCCAGGTAAATGCCCTATCCCCATGGCCACTCCAAAGTCCACCCTACTACCAGTGAGGCCTGTATCAGCTGTCTGTTTGCTCCTGGGGGTGGGTGGAGGCTCCAGCCTACAACCCTGTCCTCCTCAGTCAAGTGCTGTATCTCTTAGTCCACTGAAGAACCCACCTCATCTCCCTACTGTCAGGAGATCCCTTTGTCTGGTTGCTTCCAGGGGTGGGTGGGGGAGAGAGAATTTGAACCCACCACCCTGTGTTCCCCAGGCAAATGTCCTGTTAGCCTAAGCCACTCCAGAGCCCACCCCACCCCCTTAACTTCAGCAGGTCCCTTATCCTGCCTTCCTAAGATGGGAGCCAGGTCCATCCCTGGGGCAGCTGGTATTGGCAGCCCAGCCATTGCCTTAGTGGTTGGAGGGGGGCGGGATTGAGCCTACCAGCCTGTGCTCCAGAGGCTGATGCCCATCCCCAAGTTCACAGGAGATCCCACTCCACTGCCTACCTTCAAGCCACCCCCTCCGCCCACCCTGGGAGTGACCAGACATAGCATAAGGGACCCTCTAAAGGTAGCACAGTAGCATGGGCTCTGGAGTAGACTAGGATAGTTACCTGCAGAGCAGAGAATGGTGGGTTCAAATCCTGCCCACCCTGGGAAGGGCCAGACAGCTACCCCAGGGCTGGAGCAGCAGAGCCAAGGCAGCCCTGGCTTGTCCCACCCTCAAAAGTAGCTGGCATGTACAGCAATGGCTCCATGTGCTACCACAGTCTCCAGTGGCCATGATCCCCCCATTATTAATCAATGGGAGGTGTGTCTACAGGCAAGGACAGCCTGTAGAGAACCCCTCCTCTACCCTTCCCAGGGGCTGTAGGGACATGCCAGCCACCTCCAGGAGCACAACCAACCACAGGGATAATTACTCCAGACATGACAGGTTAGGCATTTTAGTACTCAAAGAATTAAATTTAAGCCTAAGAGAGAAATGAAAGTTATGAAATGCACAGTCCAGTCAAAAACCAAAAAGAACCCACTTTGCAAGCAGTAAAAGTAGTAACAACCCCCCATGTACTTGTTGGATCAGGAGATGAGAGGGAAGGACAGTGTGTGTTTGAGAGAATGACAGAGACACACACAGTGTGAGAGTGACAGAGATTTGCATTGCTAAGCTCCCTCCATCCCCTTCTCTCTGTGTGGAGATGGGGTACAGAAGTGTGGGGGCAGGGAAGGGACACCCTGCACAGCAAGCAGGAGGCTTCCAAGGGGCAGCTCCAAGGCAGAAGACAGGAGCAGCATGACAGGGGGTAGAGAGGCAACTGAAGTGCCAGCACTTGATAGGAGATCCTGACTGGTTTGGCCAGGAAGCTATCAGAGGCTCCAAGATCTACCAGTAGATCCCGATCTACTGGTTGGTGACCACTGCCCTAATCCCTCTGACTTGTGAGGAGCAGCATTAAAACCTCTGAACCAAATGTAGGACAGCCTTTGGAGATTCTCATCTTGAAGGAGGGAGAGCTTCTCTGTCTAAAGAGGTTGTTAGCAATGGCTTTCACTCTGCAGAGCATCATATCTGTATGGTTACTTTCCTAGAGCAGGAGACATGACTTCTCAGTGTATGTACATGTATATACAGGCTGGTGGTACCAGCTGAAATGGTTAACTGGTTAATGGCAGAAAAACATGAGTGAACGGGAAAAATCTGATGCTGTTCAGTAAATTTGCTTAATGCCCGTAACTACAGTTGTACCCAGGATCCCTACCCACGGGGTACAGCTATCCGTGGTATCAACAACCACAAAGAGAGCTCCTGCCCACCAGAGTTCTCTTCTCCCCCATCCGCCTCTTTTAATGGCCTACTCCAACTCTGGAATGCTGCTGGCGATAGGATGCTGCCGCCTGCCTTTTGTGCTATCCCTGCACACTTGTTCCTTGCCTGGCAATTCCGGATGAAAAGAAAAGGAGACTAGGAAAGCCAAGGGTTGGTTTATTTTTTTTCTTTTCAGAACAGTTATGCCACAGGTGTAACTGACCAGATAAGCGCTGGGACAGACGGACAGGCAGCACTTTGCAATAGGCTTGGCACATAAATACAGCACTCTCTCGTCCTTTGAGGGACCTGGCCCCAAAACCTCATGGCTCTAAATTAGTCATCTCCATGCCCTAGCTCTTTTCAGTATATTGTTAGTTAACCTGGCTGAGGCATGAACATACGAATGCAAAGGAGTAGCTTTAACCGGGCATGATGAATGCTGTCGAGCTGTACAACTGAACAGGCGCGCTCAGTGGGACTGCTGACTCTGTGTTTTAAATACCACAAGACACCTCAGTCTGGATCACTCCATTACAGTACAAATAAAAACAGGAAACAAAACACAGCTGCAGCACACACGATGGGAAGAAAATGAGAATCTAAGTATTTACAGAGAAGGGCTGGGCAAAAAAACACAAAAATATTTACATAAAAATACATGAGCTTTTCAGCATATACATTTTACACCAGTTCACCCCCCAAAAAAAACCCAAACAAAAAAACCCAAAACAACAACAAAAAAACCCCAAACACGAAAATAAGACACTCTATATAAATTAAAGTGAAGGGACTCCTAAGGCTTTCTGGGATGTTTTTCTCATGCGGCTCAGGACAAAATAATCAAATTTCTACAGCAGGAAAATGAACTGCAAGAATGGCTGCACACACAGGGGTTACTGTGTACACATCGTTAACTGGTGCAGCAGACTTCTGTAGCACAAGGTTCTGGAAGTGTCACAGCCCCTTTTAAAAAGTAAATGTTCCATGGACTTTTCATTCAGCTTTTCTAGCACATTACACTCTGCTTCAATCAATGCTGTGTCTACATACCAATGAGATGAATGGCAAATACTACATACAAGGGTCTGCCCCTTTTGTAGCTAAAGGGAACAATACATTTTTCAAGTTTGTTTTGGTTTTGTGTAGCCATTTGCTACACCTGTGCAATCCTCATTGAGTCCCCCCCCCCCACCCCCACTGATAAGCACAAGCCTATTACCTCTGTAAAGACCTGTAGGCACAACGTTTTTACTGTCATATGCATAAAGTTTAAACCTGATCAGACTTTTTAACATTAGAACTGAAGTAGATGTGACAGGGCCCATGCCTGGATTGCTGTCTCAACATCTGTACTCATGGAGAGCTTGCTTTATGGGCCACATACTGCTCTGAGTTACAGGTGCAAATCCAGAGCAGATCTCTACACCACGAACAGAACTGGGCCCAAACTCTCTCACATGGGAATGGGAAATTAAGCTGAAAACTCCGCAAGTGGCAATAAAGAGGCAGGTAGGCAGCAATGCAGGTGTAGGAAACTTGCCAAGTCTGCCACTGCTCATGTACGCTCACTGAAATGATACTGATGGTTACTACAGATGAGCAGTACTTGGCATGTAATTGGTTTATCATCCTAATTTCCCCCCAGCAGGGGTCGCCCTCCCTGATTCATTGATGGGACACCTAATAATCTGCCAACACGCCATATTGTGCATCATACCCAACTGATGCGTGGCCAAGGGCCATCTGAGAGTCTTCAGAGCTCATTGCTACTGTTCTGGAGCAAGTCCCATCCCCCTCCGTAGTGGTCCCCTCTTCCCTGAAGCACAGACACAGTTCAGTGTCTTGCATTCCCCTTAAGGAGAGGGGCGGGACTATTTCTCTAAGGGCCATCAAGTTCCAAAATTTAACCACAGTACAAGAGCAGAACTGCATAGGTCACTGTATGGCTTTGTTAAGGGAAAAAAGAGGGTTCAAAATATTAGCAGCTGTTAGCAGTAGGGTGCCTGTTGCTTGCTGCTTTAATCTCAACCCTTCCTTAGGGCCCCTGCCCTTACAGTTACCAGTTGGGCTCTTACAGGGCTGCTGGCTGGACATGGGACAGGACGAGGGGATAAACTTGTTCCTAAGCACACTAAAGGCAAGGACCGAATGAATGAATGTCTCATGCTGGAACACAACAGAAAAATCGCTGATCTCGAAGAGGGCTCTTATCACAGAGATGTGAAACTATTTAGCTATTTGTTCCCACGGGGCTAAATTCACTATTTCCTGACTAACTCCACGTGTGGCTACTGATATACTGATCTAAGAGCATCCATCCATGGAGGTTAATCAATCAGGAATAGCTAGCCTGCTCTGAAATCATCCCCTACTTTATTCCAGACTAGTTTTCATGTTTGGATAAGGCCTTAGCGATAGGGTCATTTGTGTGCTTAGGGGGCCATGCCTGTATGGTGCTGTGGGCCCTTGACTTCCAAGGAAACCAATGATGGCAGAGTGTGCTCAGCACCATCCAGGTTTGGGTCCCAATCTAGTGCACACTGTCCTGCTGTGAACACCAGAGCAGGCTTTGACCCCTGGCTCTGTCTCTCCCTGCTACTGCCTGTGAGGAGTGGAAATAGTTAGGAGATGGGCTCCCCCCCTCTCGGAACATGCTGGTTTAAAGGCAGGCAACAAGTGCGGGCAAACAAGCAGAGATGTTCGTAGGGCCCAGCTGTCTCGCAGAGGGTTCTCCAGGTAACATAAGGCCAATACAGAGAGGGTGAGGGGAGAATTAAGGCTTTGATGGAGAGAGAGGTGGCCTTTGTCACCTAAATCCTAAATAGCCTGAACCAATAAGATCCAGAACAAGGGAGGCTGGCCTGCTGGAGCAGCAGTAGGGAGCCTAAATGCTACAGTGGGTGAGGCCCAACGCTGGCTTTAAACACAGCTCGACTGAGGACATTAGCTTGACACCCACCTCGCCCCCGGCTAGATTGTATTGGGAAAGCCAGATTATTCAGCATCTACTAGCAGAACTGGCTAGTAGCACAGACTGGCTAGGCCACTAAGTGGCTCCGTGTTCTCACCTAACAGCCTGTTCATGCATTATCCTGTCTCACACACACCCAACCTTCCCCCCCCTGCAAACCCTCTAGCTGATAGAGAGATAGTTACAAGGTAAATGAGACTGAGGTAACCTGGATCACAGTGCTTTTTCCCTGGCAGCTAAAACATTTAGGAAAAACTCTCTATATTAAACCAATTCTTCTTAAAACAATACACTGTACAATAAAATCAGACCATAGGCTATCCTTGTTGAAGGCTATGAGATTAAAAGAACCAAGCTGCTAATGACTAGATAATTACTAGAATCGTGTTCTTCCCCTGGGAGTGCTGACAGGTTTTTATTATTACTTTAAAAGCCCGAAATAGCATAAATACAACAGTTGTTCTAGGAGGCTCCGACATGATTTAACAACCTTAGCTATGCTAGCTGCAGGACCTTCACCTAAGAGAACTTCGCAGGTGCTTCTCCGAAGTAAATCCTGCAAATTTCCCCACAAGCAGAGAAGCTGTGTGATCCAACAGTATGTGAAAGGCCCTGGCATCATGACTGAACCCTGAACATTAAAAACGCTAAATCTCAAGTATTTTCTAGGAAGCCCTGTCTACTAAAATGTGTGTGCTTTAAGGTGGGGTCAAAACGGCTGTGAATCCAGAGAGGCTGCAGATGAAATGCTGTCTTGTTTCTATTAAAAAGAGAGAAGATTTTAAATAAGGCAGGGCAACGCTAGGGGTGTGTTATCAAGAGGGGCACTGTCCCTTGGTTCCACCCCTGCGACGGATGAGAATTACACTTGCAGGCAGGAGGTGATGCTACTTCATAGCGCACACATAACATGTAACTGTTCTGTACTTACAGCAATGTCCCTGTGATTTCATTAGTGAGGCAGCGCTAGGAGGGTCTCATCCTGCAGGCTGCATTTGAAAGGTGGTGTCCCTGAAGTAAGGACTGAGTTACTGGGCCCAGAGCAACCCCATGGTAATGCAGCTAACTGGGTGGTTTCACAAGTCGCTCCCAGGAGGAGCCTATGCTCTAGGTCACAAGCTGGGTTCAACCCTTTCGAGCTGTTGTAAATAGGTGGTTTCTGGCCAGCTATGATGTGAGATTAAATAGCTGGCCCTGCAGGTAGCCTGTAAGTAAAGAGGAATTTGCATGAAATGTGTATGCTCTTAAATCACTTGTGCCTAAGAGCGCGTGTGTGTGGTGGGAGGGATGGAGGGGTTCAAGGTAGAAGTGCAGACCTGGCTCGCTTCGCATTCAAAGCTTGTCTCCATTTGCAATATCGAGATGAGGGTGAAAGCTGGAGTTTTGGTAAATATCCCTTCTGTAGCTGCAAGCTGCGTGTTCTCAATGAACCCGGCTGTGCTCTGGAACAGCTCTGGCCTGGCTTGGGGCCAATCTCTCTCTCACCTCAGTGGGAACTGGGTTGGGCCCAGGCTATCCCTATGCAATTTTCAGGGGAAGGCAGAGCATCAGTAATCTAGGAGGAAACAAACCCTGTCCTTCGCCGCAGCTTTGGGTGCATTACTGATTCAATCTGAAAGGGCCAGGACAACGTCCCCCCCACGGCATCTCACTCAAAGGGTACAAGGTCCATGATGGCGGCAGCTGGGAGAGGTACTGGAGATGCTTGCAATACGCCAAGAGAAGGACGGCGTGTACTCACCAGACACAGCACTGCAGAGATTAGCAATTGTCAATGGCAAGCCCCCTTTCCCCTCCCTGCCACGCCTCTCTTGGCTTTGCTCTGCCTCTCTGGTGCTGGCGCCTCTTTGCACACGCCAGCACAGCCTGTGTGATCAGGCCAACCCCTCAAGCAACACGAGAGAGAATGACACACTCACGACACGCCTGGAGTGCTGAGCTGGGGGCGGGGCTGAGTGGGTTTGCTTTGCTCATGGGGGCGCTTCTTTTTTAAATTTTGTCACTGAAAAAATAAAACAGTCCACTGTCCAGCAGAGGCTGCTTAGACTCTATCCCTCCTTCCCCCAGCTCACTCGGCATGGATCTCTGTCTCCGGCCTCTGCAAACACAGCTCTGTAGGGAGGAAGGCCCCCTGGCCCAAGGCTGTGGCGTATGTCCTACTGTGTGAATGGGGAAATCCAGGGGGCATGAATCCCCCTCCTCCAAGGTAGCCCCCTCTTTGGTGCTGAGGCATGGTATGGTAATCCTCCAAATTATCATACTGGGACACCACCGTCATAGTGCTTTGGCGTTTGCCAAGGGTTTGGTATGGGTACAGGAGGCCAGGGTCCCGGTCCATGATCTCTGGGTGCCGGATTCTGAGGCTGTGGCTCCGTTCTGGCTTGGGAGGTGGCACCATGGGTTGGACGTGGTGCTCCTCCTCTTTATTACAGCAGTCTCGGGGGTGTTTCTCACCAGGGACTGCCTGCCTAGCTCGAGGCCTTTCCAACTCTGGCCGGTCCTCTGCCAGCCTTGCCTCCTTGTGGTTCAGTCTTAGGACCTCCTGGCTGGCCGTGATGTATTTCCCACCCGAGTGCTGGAAACCGATGGGCTCCTGCCCACCCTTTGGCCTGTAGTCAGGGTAAGGAGGCCCATTTTTGGATTCCAAAGGCTGTCGATGGCTTGCTTCCTGTTGCAGGTGTGTCCTGTGCTCCGCCGTGTTACAGCCCGACTCGTGCAGCTTCCTGTTCCTGATGCTGCTCTGCTTCTGGGGAAGGGAAGGCTTCTCTGACTGCCCATTCCCATAGGCCCCATGGTAATGAGTTCTGTCTGGCTCCGTGTGCTGCAGATAGTAACGTTCATCCCCCTCGGGGGTGGCTGCCTTGGTTGAATACCTCCCTTCTTTCCCTTCGGCTACGCTCAGGAGACCAGTTTTCCCAGGATCCGATTTGCTGCGGAGGTGGATGACGTCTAGCCCCCCCAGCTCCTCCTGCAGCAGCGGAGCCACGTTGTCATACTGGGACATCACCGGCCCTTTCACTTTCTGGCGGGAGCGGCTCTCCCGGCGGATGGACTGCAGGCGGTATTTCTCCATGTCCTCCAGGTCCCATGACATGTAGGTGTGCTTGATGTCCGGGGCAGGGGGCACATCTCTGCTGATAAAGCTGTGCTCTTTCCCTGCCAGGTGGCTGATCAGGCCTCCACGAGGGTAGGCAGGCAGGCCGGGATAGCGGTACAGATTCTTACTCTGCAGCCGGGAGGTGCAGGATGCAAAGTCTCTGCTCGGAAGGGGGTGGAAATGCCGCAGCCGCGTGGTGCTGTAAGGGTCCAGGTCATAAACCCCTCCGTCTGCAGCCATGGGATAACTAGAGGAGCCAGAGGAGCTGGAATATGGGCTGTACCTGTAATGGACACGCCCGTTCTCAAAGTAAGGCTGCAGCTGGGTGACGTGATAATCCGAGTGGGGCTGGCATGGCTTGTACTGATAAAGGGGCCGTGGGCAGAACACGGGCTCGTCATCGGGAGGCACCTCTGTCCGCGAAATGGGGACGGAGCGGATGGTGGAAGGGGTGGAGACGTGCAGTGACTGCACCCTGCGGATGGTGGGGTAGGGCGGAGCCTCGTCCGCGTAGCCGCTGCTGCGCAGGGTGCTAGGGCTGACGGAGGAGGCGTACTCCACGCGGCTGCGAGGCTTGGTGTTACGGGCAGGGGTGCTCTTCCCTTGGCTGGCGTAGGCAGTGTAGTGGGGGCCCATGGACATGGGCGTTTCCGCCCTGCAGGTGTGTCCTTGGTGGTCGGACTTGCCGAGGCAGGCAAGATGCGGCGGGACGCTCTCCGGCCTGTACTGATGGACGGATGCTGGCTTGTGATGCAGGTAGTTGTCTGGCATGGGCGGCTCAGGGGCACTCTCTGGCTTGGGAGGGGGGAGATATGCAGACTGCAGAGAGGCGTGCTTGGGTGGGGGTGGAGGCGGCAAGGCATCCTCCATGGACAATGGCAGAGCGGAGGAAGCCAGGAAGGACTGGTAACTGGGGGCGCTCCCTGCATCCATGCTGTTGGAGTGCATAGCTGCAGCGATTTTACTCTCCAGTGTTCTCACGGGCGGGATGGGGGGCACCCCGCCATAGGAGGGGTGTGTGGGGACCGACTCGGAACGCAGGTGCAAAGGGGGAGCCCTGGCGTTCTCCCGGGACTTTTCCAAGTGGCCCTGGTGGGACACAGCGGTGGATGAGGTACATCGGATAGCGGCGCTATTTTCGGTGACAAAAACTGGAGCAGGCTCAGCTAGTTGAGGCTCAGGTGGCTTCTCTGGAGATGAGGCTCCTCGTACCTAGTGTGGAGAAACCACACAGCAGTTAGTGTGTGAGAATCCCATGGTGTTGGATCCCCATAGGATTAGTTCTACATAGTTTATCACCCTCCCCTACAACACAGCCTGGGCTGCTGTGCAGGGAGAGGGTGTTGTGCCTGACAGCTGGGGCAATGTTGTCTTTTGAGAGCTACTTCAGTGACCTTTGGGATAGGCTGCAGTTTGCAGCAGTTTTCCCCAGGCTTAGCAGGGGACTAGTGGATGGGCTGGGAAAGGCTGAGATTGTCAATTTGTTTTTGTAACCATAAACTGTGGGGAGAAGGCAGTTGTCAGCCTGTGGTCTCAAAGGACCAATTGGCCAAAATTTTTTATGCAGAGCCTAGAACACTTTGACGAGTGGTCTTCACAAAGGCACATATTTTAGCACACATAAACCTTGTTTCAAATCTATATACATGGCTCTGAGCACCATTAATGCATGAGCTATAGTAGCATAGGACTATAGTAGCATAACAGTACTGTAGAAATAAATATTTCACTTCCTCTCAGTTATCAACACTGTCCCTTCAAGTGTCTCAATTACTGGACTGCAGGTGTGTGTCTCTGCAGTTGATCTGTCAGTGTGACTCAAGTTGGTAGTGTGTAGCGTCAGGATGTCTAAAGAAAGCCATCTGAGCCTACATCCAAATCCCAGGATTCACAGCTGTTACCAAATTGCCCAGTAACAGGCTAAGGTGAGAACCCCCCACTGTTAAAAATGCCATCCTTCAGAAAAGACCTGGAATCTGGTACGACTGGCTGTCACATCCTTCCCTTGACTGACGCACTCGCTAAGACACCAAAGGCGAGTTCTTGTATTCAAAGCTATGTCTAAATTACTCCTTGCGCACAGCAGTGTCTAGCCCACTTTCCTAAATCCCTACACTCCAAGGAAACAAGTTATTGTTTGCAGAACAATTGGGGAATATCAGAATAATATGTTGGCATCACTACTAGGGGAAAGAGCAGTTTTTCCCCTAAACTAGTGTTGGGGCGACTGTTCTGAGAGAGGTATACCCTGGAAAGCACTGTGGTCACTGTGAGTGGTGTATCTATTACACCTACACTAGTAATTCCTGGGCATCTCTCCCACTTCTTTGCATTTAGGTTATCTGGAGCAGAAAGTTTGTCTTACTTGCTCCTCTGATACGAACTGTACTTTCTGTGCCTCAAAATTCCACCCCTACTGTTCTTACACGCAGAGGCCGCGTGCGTACAAATGTATATGCAATGGGTGCAGAGGGGTGTGCATGCGCGTGTCACTTGCCTGGTTAGAACTACTTGGTCCTTTGATGGCTACTGCTGGAACTTGTCCCATCGCTGGCTGATGCTCTGCTTGTGTCTGAGACAGTGCGAGGAAATTGGTCATAAGAATGCGCTGAGCAGTCGTGACAGTAACATCTGCCTGTGCGGTCGGTTCAGCAGCCGTATGCTGACCTGCTGTTCCATGACTCATCTCAGTTGCTGGTGTCTGGAGAGGTGTCATGTATGTCACTGGAGCCAGGGTGGTTCTCTCCCTGGCAGTGACAGGAGGAAGCTGGAGTTTGTCATCAGCTATGCTGGAAGGAAGATGAAGCTTCTCTGCAGGGATGTGATGTTTATCCATAGATATGCAAGTATGGAGGGGGGGCTTGTCTATAGGCACCTCTGTAGTGGACGGTTCCTGGCTAAGTAAAGCACCCGTATAGAGAGGAGTCTGCTCCCAGTCCCCAGGGCCACCAGGAATGGAGGGAAAGTGGTCCTTGTCCCCCATTGTTTCAGTATGGAAGTTGGAGTGGTGCCAGTCCACCTTTGTGCCACTGTGCAGGTCCCCTGGCAGGCCAGTATATAGATGAGGCTGGTCCCAATTTCCAGATGCACTACTGTGTAGATGGTTGTGGTCCCCAGATATCCTAACGAGGTCCTGATCTCCAGGTGCCCCACTCTGGAAGTGGATTTGGTTCTCAGAAACACCCATATACAAGGGAAGCTTGTCTGGGGTAGCCCCAGCAGAGAGGTGGAGTTTTTCTATAGCAGTTCCAGTGTCCGTCTCTCCGTAATTTGTACAGTCAGAATGAGCATCTCCTGGCTTCTTCTGGGACTGAGCAGATGCTTGCTGTGCGGACTCAGCTAACGCTAAGGCCAGCATGCGTGCTGCGTTTTTCGGAGGAGGAGGAGGGATAAGAGACACAGAACTGACAGGAACAGGATCCTGGGGGGAGTCGAGGGCAACTGCTCCTAATGGGGGGGAAAATTGAGAGAGAGAGATTTGTTACTCTGTAAGGATAGCGACCTAAGCCTTATAGACCAATATAAAAATAGCAGCTTTTCACAGTAGCATTTCCTGGAGGTGAAACACCGTATCTTCCGTCCCACATGCAAACGTTGCTGCATAGTACAGCTGTTCAGCATGAAAACCACACCACGTGATTGTCTAAAAGTTCCTCTTGCATTTCTAGAGAGGTAGGAAGTGGATAAGGCAGAGAACGACACCCCCTTATAACCAATTTAGACCACATGCTTTGGGGCTGAAAAAAGACCCTTCTTCAAGTGTTGGCAGGTGTGCTTTTTTTCATTAAGAGTGTCTTAGGTGGTCAATTTGCTTGTTAACTGATATGCAAGGACACACTACAGACTGTTGCATTTTAGGATAGGATGGAAAAAATGGGGGTACACAAGATATTGTGGAAAGTATCCAAGAATTGTGTGATGGAGGGGAAAGGCAGAGAGGTGTCTATTGAGATCTTAACAACCTGTACCGCCCTCTCGTTCAGGATCGGAATCGAGGCGTATTCCCCTCTCCTAAAAGGCACGTAGAGAAGTTTCTGGGAGCAGATCCCTTAAAGAAAGAATGGAGGAAAACGCACTGTACCTGGCTGAGTGTGTCCGGAAGGTACAGTCTTATTCTGACCGCTTGGCATGGGTTGCTCCCCTTCTTCTTGCAACTCTGGCTTGGCAGCCGTCACCTGGGTCTGGACCTCTTGGTGGCATTCCTCACTGGCTGCTATCTCGCTGGCTTTCAGGGGCAAGGACATCCTCTGGGTGGGGGACCTGTTTGTGGCTTCGTTGACACTAATGCTTTTACTCCAGTTCGGAGACGCAGCACTAGGCACCCCTTCGGATGCTTGGTTGGGTGGCGTAAAAGTGACTGGCTCTGCTACCGCCACCAGCGGAGACTTGACTGGCTTTTGCCCCATCTTAGGTGAGAAGGCATGCGTTTTGGATGCCTTCTCCTCAGTTGGGCTCAGGTCCAGCGTGAAAAAGGGGCTCATTTTCTCTTGGATCGGGGAGACTGGTTCAGAGCTTGTGGCACTGCCAGGGGTCTGACTCTGGCTGCCAGACTCCAAGTCCTTCTTAGCTACGCTTGGCTTGTCCTTGTTAAAACCCATGGACTCCAACAGGGAGATGCTGCTATCCAGGCATTCTGACTCTGCCTTGGGTGGACTGCACTGAAAAGACATAGGGTCAAAATCCAGGCTAGCTACTCCAATCTCCGGTGGGCTCAGGTCAACATCTTCAGCTGACCTAGGAGAGATGAGGGCAGGAACATGAATCAGCCCCTCATCTCCATCACTCTCATGGTCATGGGGCAGGTTATCATAAGAATTGCAGCGGTTCATGGTCCCCAGGAGCTCCCCATTGAAGGAAGCAGACAGTGCGTCACTACTGGATCTGGGTCTTCTGGGCCGGAACAGTTTAGATTCACCTAGCAACAAGGAGACAGATAAGCATTAATAGGTCACCAGATAAACGTGCGCTGAAAACATAAGGACAGGATTTATTGCCTGTTTTTGCTGAGTTAGTTTAAAATGCTGCATCAGCTGTGGCCTCTTGACACTAAAATAATACAAATAACAATAAACCAGCGCAGTCCAATTTGGTTTAAGGGGAGTCTGAACAGCTAACGTGAACGTTCTTGAAACCATTTACTAAGCTAAGAAACAGCTAATAAAACTATTTAAATGTAGTTTGCCTGAAGGATGGATCAAATCATTTTTAGATCAATTTAGTTTGAAACAGGACTTTAAAAAACACAGTTCCCAAACTAACTAATAAATGCAGCCTGAGTCCCACGAGGCCATGAAAGTGAGTGTTAAACTTAACAACACGGTGTGCATAATTAAAGCAGGTAAAAATCTCTGAAGTGCGCTGTATTGGTCCATGGTACTATGTGAATGCACAAGGGAATCTAGTCCATTAAGTATTTATGCCTTTATTCCGTTATCTTACTGGGGAAGACAAATGAGCTGTAGCCAGGAAGGAGCTGTGGCATCTCCACAGTTAAGCATATGAATACTGACCGTCTGGATCCCTGACTGAAGAGCAGTGCTCAATGTAAGATTAAGAGATTTTTTTAGGGGTCAGTTTCTTTTTGCTTCATCTGACACTCAGATATTATGGTGCGGAGTGGCAGTAAAATATCCTGAGATTTAAAATGCATATTAAATTTAATTACTACCAAAGGCCAGACAGATACCATGTTTACTGGCTAGTTTGTTTTGGTTTCCACTTCTCTAACAGATTAATTTAGCCATGCTTATTTCTTGGTCAGTAATACATTTTATTTACTATATACCAACCTCTCTATACCTTTCTCTCCTTTCTTTTCAAAAATAAGAGGAAGATGTGGGCTAAGCGACACACTTTGTCCCACCATGTTTGACCCCCACGACTGTGCTAGCAAAAACCTGCAGTGTAGATGCAGGTACACTGCCAACACTGCACTTCCGCTGGGGGAGCGCAGGAGGAAGGAATCTGCAGTAAGTGATGTCAGCAGAAGCAGAGGTTTGCTGGTGTATCATACAGGGATACCCATGCTGGCCAAGTGATTTTAGTGTAGATAACGCCTCAATTTTAGTGCTCATCAAATTGATGTCCACTGAGTTTTGCCCAGATGTCATTTCACTCCTTCACCCTTAGAAATGTCCCAAGGAGCCAACATCTACTGTTAAGTCTTTATGCAACTGCGGGATCGTTTGATGTTACTTAGACATTTCCAGCAAAAGCTAAGTCAATGCAAGCTAATTTCAGTAATTACAGACGACTTGCCTTGCTCCTAGGGAGATGCAGGTTCCAGGCAAATTACCTGAACCCTGCTCTGACTTTAATGGCTTCTTTCTTACACCCTGATAATGCCGTGAATTAGAGGATGAAAGCTGCTGGACTTTGACACCATCTATGTCAATGAGGTTCTGTGAAACTCATCACACAGAAGTCTGCTCTGCCACATTCCACTCCAAATCCTGCCTCTCTTCAAAAGCAAGAACAACTCCCATTGACCTCAGAGGCACTCCATACATACCATTAAGTTGTCGGCACATGACTGCTTATGAGTTGCATGCACTAAGAAAGGGTAACATTGAAACTAGGGATGTTAAATTGCATTTAATCAACTAATCGATGGAATTTTAGGGGGGACGAGGGTGTGAGCTGGGATGGCTGATTCCCGGCTTACGCCCAGTCTCCGCCATGCCCCTGCACCCTGAGGAGATGATGCTGGGGAGGAACCAGCTTTTAAGCCAGCTCCTGCTCCCCACACTTGCTGCCTCTGTCAGAGAGAGGCAGCAAAGTGACGAGATGAGTCACTAATCGACTATCTGATAAGCTTATACTTATTGGGTAGTCAACTAGTCACTTACATCCCCAATTGAAACATGAGCACATGCAGTGGTTTTCAACCCATGGCCCAATTAGCACAAGGCTGTGGTGAAGCCATGTGCTTAAGGCTGCCGGGGCCCACGTGGCAGAACCTGAGGCTGCCGCCATTCCTTTACAGCTGGGTCTGGGGATCTCTGGGTAGGAGGTGCTGGGCATGGGGGAGGCATGTTGTGGTTCTCAATCCGCAGCCCAGGTAACCACTGGGATAATGTGACACTGTTCAGCAATCAATTCTTGGACTCCAAAGCCAGAAGGGACCATTATAATCATCTGGATTCACCTCCTGTACAACACAGGCCACGGAGTTTCCCCAAAATAATAGTATGTCTCATAGGATAGTTGTTCTTAACCAGGGGTACACAGAGCACTTCCGGGGTATATCAACTCATCCAGTTAGCTGCCTAGTTTTAAAACGGGCTACATAAAACGCACTTTAGCAAAGTTAGTAGAAACTGAAATTTCATACCGACAATGACTGCATACTGTTCTATCTACTATGTACAGAAATGTAAGTGCAATATTCATAGTCCAACGTATTTTGTAATTATGGTAAAGATGAGAAAGTAAGCAATACGGGCTATGACACGTATTGTATTTTAGGTCTGATTTTGTAAGCAAGTGGGTTTAAAGAGCGGTGAAACTTGGGAGCATGTAAGACAAATTAGACTCCGGAAAGGGGTACAGTCTGGAAAAGTTGAGAACCACTGGCCATAGGAGCTTGGACAGTAGTTGGCTATTTATAAAACAGATCTGACCGAAGCCATAGGACTTAGTTCTAGATGCTGCCATCTACTTTATAAAGGGCTGTTAACAGTCACCAGCCTCTAGAAATGCCACACTGCCTTGAACACCTTGTGAGCCAGCTGGTTTTCCATCTTACCATCCACAGCATGCAAGGAAGTGAGTGACTCTTCACTTTTAGCTGAGCGCAGGGTTCCGCTGTCTCCTCTCCCACCTACAGAACCAAATGCAAAAGAAGCTTTTTCTAATCTGCCGCAGGCGCACGGCATGAAGACAGAGGGGTTTCTATGAGCCACGACACTCGCTTGAATAGAAGCAGCTTTTCTACTCTCCTATGCACATGGCCAAAAGCTCCAATCACAACTCGGTTCTCTTTGTATCTCTTGCCACAATGCATACTACTGGGTATTTCTACAGTGTCTTCCATCAAAAACGGGCCCAGTGAATTAAGAGCGGTGCTGAGGGTACGGGGGTGTAATACTCCCCCCTACGACTGGAGAAGCTGACAACAAGCGGTGAGCCTCTGCAGACAGAGGGGTTGGGAAGCAAACTGGCCACAGCTCCTCAGCTCTGATTCTTTCTGAGAGAGGGTGCAGTTCACTTGAATCTGAAGTGGGAGGAATGGGTAAGGATCCCCATAAGAGCGACCTTGACAATGACAATGTATCATTGTATAGTTCATAGTAGTCTGAGGGCTACTCTAATTTTCACCATCTATCAGTAGCTCCACGGGTCATTACAGTAACAGGCTCATTGAAGGCCCACCTCCACCCTCTAGCAGCTGGAGAGAGGCATGGCAACCTCTATGTAACTAAAGGATGCCCCTTGGTTTTTAAGATTGTATTTAGAGGGCAGCACAATGCAAAGGGAGAGAAGAATGCATATTTTGTGGGCACAGAATAAGCATTAACTTTAACACTGGTACCGGGGAGGTCTGCAGATATTTTTTGAATGTGCTGTGCCATAAAATATGCAAAGGTTCCCCAATACGGCCAAGTTGGGACTTCTGATTTCCTCCCTCTCATTTCATTTTATACTAAGGAAAATGGCAAATGATTCAATTCTCTTAAAATACCACCTGCTAGTGTTCCATAACTTTGAGAGAGCTACTAGATGGGTCTATATGAAAAGTAGGTTGTGGGTAAGGGAGAGGCACATAACATTACATGCAGCCTGAGCGATACAAGGGGAAGTTTATGGGCATTGCTATACTGCTATAACAATAGTAGTATAAACTCCCAGTGTGGATTTTCTTCTTTTGGAATAAGGGCCCTTTTCCAGCTCATGCTGCTTCCAAAGAGACAAGCTAAACCAGAACATGCTTTTATTCTGGCATAAGTGCTATACCAAGATACTAATGTTCCCATGAGCACTGATCAGTCCTGAATATTACACCTAGGTGAAGACTGAATCTGCAGTTTAGATCTAAAGGTGTGAACCTCCTAATTCCTCAGCTAAATAACTCAGGGTCCGTTAATCAGAGGTTGTAGCAGACTCAAAACTTCTCTCATGGGTGAAGCACTGGAGGGGAACAGAGAGGCTTGCCAAGTGTGGGTAATTTTCCCAGCAGCACCCTTTTTGGGAGGAACAAAGGCCCTCTCCTCACCTGCCAGCGCTATGGCTTTCATTTCGGAGGGCTCACTTGGGTTGCGCTGCAGTTTCCGCTTGGAGACAGAAGAGGATTTTCCCAGGTTGAAAAAGGAGCGCCAGCTGCCCACAGGTGATTTCTTCATCTTGTTGGATGTTCTTTTTCTGAAGCAAGAAAGCAGAAGGGGGTTTCCGGTGAGGAAATGTAGCCAGTTACTAAGTCTTACCCATCAGACCCGATTCCCTTTGCATCTGGCCTGCTGGCTTTGATGGCAGGTGAATGCACCTTTGGGGGCTAGCCCCTGGCTCTGCCCCTTCCTCTCTCCCTGCCAGAACCAGGAGCACAGGAGCACACCTGTGGCAGCCTGGCCCTGCCCTCCCAGCACTGGGCAGGCAGGCAGCATGGTCCCAGTGCTGGGAGGACAAGCGACACAGCACATCCTGCCTGCTCCAGCTTCTGGCACAAAGGGAACAACAGAACATGCAGGGGAAGTCCGGGTGTGGCGCATGATGCCCACTATCCATGCAGAGAACCTGGTGCTGAAACAAAGCCGAGAACACTGGATACATCTATATGTCAGCAGCAAAAAGTATTTATGCTCCTCTATCTAGAAAGAATCAGAGAATCGTAGGGCTCGCAGAGACCTCAGGAGTCATCGAGTCCAGCCCCCTGCCCGAAGCAGGACCAATACCAACTAAATCATCCCAGCCAGGGCTTTGTCAAGCTGGGACTTAAAAACCTCTAGGGATGGAGATTCCACCACCTCCCTAGGGAACCCATCCCAGTGCTTCACCACTTTCCTAGTGAAATACTTTTTCCTAATGTCCAACCTAGACTTCCCCCACTATAACTTGAGACCATTGCTCCTCCTTTTGCTACCACTGAGAACAGCCTCTCTCCATCTTCTTTGGAACCCCCCCTACAGGTAGTGGAAGGCTGCTATCAACCTCCCCCCTTCTCTTTCCTAGACTGAGACGGTCCACTCCTGAAACTTGTGGGGTCAACTCCATTTAACAACACTGAGCAAAGTACAAAGAACATTAATTTCTTTCTTGCAGCAGAACAGGTGAAATTTTTAAGTTTCCAGGCCTGAACAGCGCACTCAGTCTGAACCAAAAATGCCTCTTATTTTATAGACTAATGTACCTGTTCCCTCCATTATAATTGTAAACTAAACATATAAGGACTGCTGATACAGGTAAGAGATTTGAGACAATTTCATGTGCTCTACAAAAACAACTTGACCCCAGACTGCATTCCTGAAGTCTCTGTGGACATGTGCGTGTGCACACGAATCTCTGGAGGGAAAAAGTTGCATTTCCCCTCAAACATAAGCCAGATGTGTCTTGGATACAGAACAACTCAGTCCTCACTGGCTACAATCCTGCATTGTAAGTGAGTCCTGGAGAAGTCAGAGGACTGTAATCTTTAAAAGCCTGTGGAAACAGAGGGTGCTGGAGAATAAGAGCCTCTACCTTTCAGATGGAAAGTCTATCACAGTGTGGAATTTCCCCTGTAATGCCGCAGGGCCTTCTCCCACTTCAATGTATTTACTGTCTGCCACGATAGGGGAGTTGATCTGGGCTTGTGTCCTGGCTTGTGCCTCCTCCAGGGTGAGCAGCTTAGTTGAGGGAGAGGACACCAGCAGTGACTTCGGGCGTGATAAGGAAGTGTGACCTGCAAATGAAGAGAGGAGCAGCAGAAAAAATAAGACCCAAATTAGACTGTCACATTTCCTGAGCCCTTGGAAACCCAAGAAAAGGCCACCATGGTTCTGTGCGTGTGTGCGTGTGCATTCTCTCTCTAGTTCTCCCTCACTGTCTCTCTCTCGTTGTCTCATGTTCTCTCTCTCTCTCGTTCATTCTCTCTCTTGTTGCCTGTCTCCCTCTCTCTCTCATTAGTTCTCTCTCGTTCCCTCTTCCTCTCTTGTTCCCATTCCCTTGTGCTCTCTCCCTCATTCGCTCACTCTCTCTCTCTTTCACTCGCTCTCTCGTTCTTTTGTTCTCCCTTGTTGTCTCTTGTGCTCTCGTTCGTTCTCTCTCGCTCTCTCTCTCCCTCCTCATTCACTCACTCTCTCCCTCGCTTGTTCTCTCTCACTCTCTGTCCCTCAACCTCTCTCTCTCTAGTTCTCTCATGTTCTCTCTCATTCTCCTGTCTCTATGTTCTGTCATTCGTTCGCTCTCTCCCTTGTTCTCATTCGCTTGTTTGCTCTCTCGTTCTCTTTTGTTCTCCCTTTCTCACACTTTCATTTTCTCTTCCTTGTTTTCCTTCTCTCTCGTTCTCTCTCTTGTTCTCATTTGTTCATTCTCTCATTTGTTCGCTCTTTTATTCTCTCATGCTCATGTTCTCTCTCGTTCTCACTCTCTCTTGCTCTCCCATTCTTGTTCTCTCATTATCTCTGAGGGTATGTCTACACAGCAAAGTTATTTTGAAATAACAGCCGTTATTTCGAAATAACTTTCCTAGCATCTACACAAGCAACTGCTATTTCAAAATTAATTCGAAATAGCGGAAGG
Source organism: Pelochelys cantorii (assembly GCA_032595735.1). NCBI lineage: Eukaryota > Metazoa > Chordata > Testudines > Trionychidae > Pelochelys > Pelochelys cantorii. The sequence continues at coordinate 12,490,772 of CM064352.1, forward strand.
CTTATTTTGAAATTGGTAAACCTCATTCCACGAGGAATAGCGCCAATTTCGAAACTGCTATTTCGAAATAAGCGCTGTGAAGATGCTTATTTCGAAATAGGGGGCCTCCAGCTCTTCCCAGGGTGCCCTGCTGGCCGCCCTGGCCAGAAGGTAACTTCTGACCTGATGCCCTGCCAGAACCAGTTCCAGCTGGACTTAAATGCGATTCAGCGTCCACTGTGGATGAGCTATTTCTAAATAGCAAAAAGCTATTTCAAAATGCATTTTGTGTGTAGACGCGTTATTTCGAAATAAGATATTTCAAAATAACTATTTCAAAATTAGATATTTCGAAATAACGCTGTAGACACATCCTTATTCTCGTTCTCTCCCTTGTTCTCTTTCATTCTCTTTCTTGCTCATTCTCTCATTCCTGTTCTCTCATGTTCTTGTTCTCTCCCTTGCTCTCTTTTCTTCTCTCATTCTCTTGTCTCTCTCTCCCCCTCGTTCTTGTGCTCTCGTTCTCTCATTCTCTCTCTTGTTTCTCTCTCTCGTACTCTCATTCTCTTGTGTTCTTGTCCTCTTTTGTTCACTCTCTCTCTCTCATGCTCTTATTCTCTCCTCTGTTCTTTTTTGTTCTCTCATTCTCTACCCCTCGTTCTCTGTCTCGTTATCTCTCGTTCTTGTGTTCCCTCCCTCTTTTGTTGTCTCTCTCTCTCTGGTTGAAAGAGAACAAGAGAGAAAGAGTGTGAGAGAGAAAGAGAACGAGAAAGAAAGAGCGAGAGCACGAGAATGATAGAGAGAATGATAACAATAGAAAGGAAGAGAAAGAGAGAACAATACAATTTGAGAATGAGAACAAGAGAGGAGAACGAGGGAGAGAATGGGAGTGAGAATGAGAGAACAAGAAAAAGAGAATAAAAGAGAAAATAGAGAGCGATGAGGGAACAAGAGAGATCATGAGAGAGAGAACAAGACAGAGAAAAACAGAAAGAGAATGAGATAGAAAAAGATAATGAATGAGAGAACAAACGAGAGAATGAGGGAACAATGGACAGAACAAGAAAATCAACGAAAGTGCGAATAAACAAGAGAGAACGAGGGAAAGAATGGGAAAGAGAACTAGAGAGACAGAACAGGAAAGAGAGAGAACGACAAAGACAACGAGAGAGAGAATGGGAAAGACAGCGAGAAAGTATGAGGGCAAAAGAGTGAGAATGAAAGAGAACAAGAGAAAGAGATGAGAGAGAACAAGAAAGCAGGAGAGAGAATGAGAGAGAGCGACAGAGAGAAAGAACAACAGAGAACAAGGGAATGAGACAATGAGAAAGAAAGAGAGAACAGGAAAGAGAATGTGAATGATAGAATGAGAATGAAAGAACAAGAGAGAACAAATGAGAGAATGAGGGAACAAGAGAGATGGAGAGAAAGAGGGAATGAGAGAGCAAGAGAGAACAACAGCGTGAAGAAGAACGAGAAAAAGGCAATTAGGGAGAATGGGAAAGAACGAGAGAGCGAGAACGAGAGAGAGAAAGATCGAGAAGGAGTATGACAGAGAACAAAAGAGAATGAAAATGATGGAGAATAAACAAGAATGAGAGAGTGAGAACGAGAGAGGACAAGAACGAGGGAGAACAAGAGAATGAACGAGAGAGAATGAGAGAGACAAACAAACAAGAGAACCAGGGAACGAGAATGAGAGAACGGGAGAGAATGATAATGAATGAGCGAGCTAGAGAGAGAATGAACGAGTGAGCTAGAGAGAACAAGAGAATGAGAACGAGAGGAACAAGAGAGAGAAAGAGGAGAGAGAATGAGAGAACAAGAAAGAACGAGAGAGAGAGAGCGAGAAAGAGAGAGAATGAACAAACACTGGAAACTGTTTGGATTTTGTCTCAGTTACTCCAGATGCTTTTAAACCATCTCTGAATTCTATGACTTGGATATTTTCAATTATCCTATAGGACGGTCTAAAACCACGTACAGACAGGTGAGTTTTCTTTCTCATGGCTGGTTTTCTTTGATTCCTTTTCTCTTGGTTCTAGCTCAGAGTATGGGAAGGAAGGGATATATCTAAACATCTGAAATGGGAATGACTTAAAATGTTAAAACTTGCTTGCAACTAGTTTGTATGATTTAAGACATTCCTAACTAATACTGGGGTAGAGCATAATACATTAAGAGCTACATTGTGTTATTGCTGCAGTTGTGGGGTTTTCCCCCTTTTTCTTCCAAGGCTACAGCCAGTGTTCCCTCTAATTTATTAGGTCCAAGTGTGGAATGAATATTGTTATTTGCACTAATATGACATCACCTCCGTATCGGTGTGGGTCTGGGACACTTACCAGGGGCAAGCCCCATTTTGTGATAGTGGGGAACAGGTGTGTGTGTGTGGCCTGTGCTCCCTCTGGCTCATCTGCAGGTGATGATTCCCAGCCAATGGGAGCTATGGGGAGCCTCCAGGCGAGGGCAGAGCTTCCCAGAGCTCATAGTGACATGGCTCCACGCAGTGGAAGGAGACAGCAGCACGTGGAGCTGCCTCCCCATGCCATGAAGGACTGGCCCACAGCACAAGAGCTTCAGGGTCTGCAGCCCAGGATTCCATGTTAATGAGCTCTCTCCCCTTCCCCCCCCCCCCACTTGGCACAGGGCTGCAGACCCTAAAGCCCCTTTCTTAATCCAGCCCTGCTGCCAGGGCCAGAAGACATGCCTGTCCCCCAGCCGCAGGAGGCCCTGCTGATGCTGGAGATGTGCATCTAGCCACGGGAGAGGTGCACTCCCTGGCCCCATCAGGGAGCTTCTACAGCCGGGGAAGCGGAGGCAGCAACAGCCCTGCCCTGCGTGGGGCTTATTAGGCAGCTGCACAGCTGGCTACAACTCTGCAGGTCAACTTTCCTTGCAGAGGCACTTGTTACAACAGAGCTAAAGTGTTTAGAGCGGTTTAGATTAAATTGCATGCAACCCTGTTATGACAGCATATTGGCCTTTTTTTTTTTTTAACTGTAAACACTGTTCCAAATGTCTATTGGAGAGGCTAGAGTTTGTGCTAAAAGTCTGCCTAATTGTGGCACTTTTAACTCCTCCTCATAGGAATGTACATACCTGCCCCGTCTCGTATGACTGAGCTGAGTTTGGAGCTGAAGAGGACATCAACATGATTCAGGATGAATTCTACCACCACTGACTGGATTCGGACCTCCATGAAGGCAGCTGTTCCACTGAAACAGGCAGACTCTATCTGCTTCGACCTAAGGACGAGGATGTCAGATTAAACTTCTATGTTAACAAGGAGAGGTTGCAAATGGATACAGAGTCACTGCACTGGGGGTACGTCTAGACTACAGGCTTTTGTCGACAGAGGCTTTGTCGACAGATACTGTCGACAAAGCCTCTGTCGACAAAGAGCATCTAGACTACATCCAGTTCTGTCGACAAAGCAAGCCACTTTGTCGACATGAAACTGTAGACGCAAAGGACAGTGTAGATGCAATAATGCCCTCTGTCGACAGAACTCTGTCAACAAAAGGCGTTATTCCTCGTAGAATGAGGTTTACCGCTGTCGACAGAACTCAGCGGTAGTGTAGACGCAGGTATAGTTTTGTCGACAAAAGGCCACTTTTGTCGACAAAACCCTGTAGTCTAGACACACCCATAGTGACTTGTGCTGCTGACCAACTATATAAACACTTAGGCTGGGCTCCCTAGGCAATTTATTCCAGTGTTTAAAACACCTTGACAGTTTGGAACTTTTTCCTAATGTCCAACCTAAACCTCCCTTGCTGCAGTTTAAGCCCATTGCTTCTTGTTCTATCCTCAGAGGCCAGGAAGAACAAGTTTTCTCCCTCCTCCTTGTGACACCCTTTTAGATATCTGAAAACCACTATCATGTCCCCTCTCAATCTTCTCTTTTCCAAACTAAACAAGCCCAATTCTTTCAGTCTTTTTTCTCTCGACCTTTAATCATTCTTGTTGCTCTTCTCTGGACCTTCTCCACATCTTTCTTGAAATGTGGTGCCCAGAACTGGACACAATATTCCAACTGAGGCCTAATCAGCACAGAGTAGAGAGGAAGAATGACTTCTCATGTCTTGCTCACAACACACCTGTTAATGTATCCTAGAATCATGTTTGCTTTTTTTGCAACAGTGTCACACTGTTGACTCATAGTTAACTTGTGGTCCACTATAACCCCATCATCCCTTTTTGCTGTACTCCTTCCTAGACAGTTGCTTCCCATTCTGTATGTGTGAAATTGATTGTTCCTTCCTAAGTGGAGCACTTTGCATTTGTCCTTATTAAACTTCATCCTGTTAACCTGAGACCATTTCTCCAATTTGTCCAGATCATTTTAAATGATGACTCTATCCTCCAAAGCAGTTGCAACCCCTCCCAGTTTGGTATCATCTGCAAACTTAATAAGCGTACTCTCTATGCCGATATCTAAATTGTTGATGAAGATATTGAACAGAACCAGTCCCAAAACAGACCCCTGTGGAGCCCCACTTGTTATACCTTTCCAGCAGGATTGTGAACCATTAATAACTACTCTCTGAGAACGGTTATCCAGCCAGTTATGCACCCACCTTGTAGTAGCCCCATCTAAGTTGTATTTGCCTAGCTTATTGACAAGAATATCATGCGAGACCGTATCAAATGTCTTACTAAAGCCTAGGTATACCAAGTCCACCGCTTCTCCCTTATCCACAAGACTCGTTATCCTATCAAAGAAAGCTATCAGATTGGTTTGACATGATTTGTTCTTTACAAATCCATGCTGGCTGTTCCCTATCACCTTGCCACCTTCCAAGTTTCTACAGATGATTTCCTTAATTACTTGCTCCATTATCTTTCCTGGCACAGAAGTTAAACTGACTGGTCTATAGTTTCCTGGGTTCTTATTTCCCTTTTTATAGATGGGCACTATATTTGCCCTTTTCCAGTCTTCTGGAATCTCTCCCATCTTCCATGATTTTCCAAAGATGATACCTAAAGGCTCAGATACCTCCTCTATCAGCTCCTTGAGTATTCTAAGATGCATTTCATCAGGCCCTGGTGACTTGCAGATATCTAACATTTCTAGGTGATTTTTAACTTGTTCTTTTTTTATTTTATCTTCTAAACCTACCCCCTCTCCACTGGCATTCACTATGTTAGGCATTCCTTCATCAGACTTCTCCGTGAAGACCGAAACAAAGAAGTCATTAAGCATCTCTGCCATTTCCAAGTTTCCCGCTACTGTTTCTCTCTTCTCACTGAGCAATGGGCCTATCCTGTTCTTGGTCTTCCTTTTGCTTCTAATATATTTATAGAATGTCTTCTTGTTTCCCTTTATGCCTGTAGCTAGTTTGAGCTCGTTTTGTGCCTTTGCCTTTCTAATCTTGCCCCTGCATTCCTGTATTGTTTGCCTATATTCATCCTTTGCAATTTGTGTAGTTTCCATTTTTTATATGACTCCTTTTTTATTTTTAAATCATGCAAGATCTACCGGTTAAGCCAAGGCAGTCTTTTGCCATATTTTCTATCTTTCCTACACAGCGGAATAGCTTGCTTTTGGGCCCTTAATAATGTTCCTTTGAAAAACTGCCAACTCTCTTCAAAACATTTCTCCAGTTTGTCCAGATCATTTTGAATTATGACCTTATCCTCCAAAGCACTTCCAGACTTAATAAGCGTACTCTCTATACCAATATCTAAATCATTGATGAAGAAATTGAACAGAACCGGTCCCAAAACAGACCCCTGTGGAACCCCACTTGTGCCCTTCCAGCATGACTAAGAACCATTAATAACTACTCTCTGAGAACGGTTATTCAGCCAGTTATGCACCCACCTTATAGTAGCCCCATTTAAGTTGTATTTGCCTAGTTTATTGACAAGAAGGTCATGCGAGATCGTATCAAATGCCTTACTAAAGTCTAGGTATACCACGTCTACCGCTTCTCCCTTATCCACAAGACTTGTTATCCTCTCAAAGAAAGGACTATACAGAGTGCTGCAATGGGATAATAATGGTGCTGCAAAATGGAACCCGTTTCCCTGGATGCTAAAGGAGAGAGTATCCATATCTAGCTGAGGGAGAGCAAAAAAAAGTCAGTGAGGGAAAAAGTGCGCCTGTTGTAAATACAGTGTACACTGTTGTAAATAAGGAGCAATTCTGTCAGGCAGTGGAGTTATAATGATGAAATATACTTCCACTGAAGTCAACAGGAATGATGCTGTTTACACCCGGAGAGGACCTGGCCCAACATGCCCAAATATGCCCAGACTCAAAGCACTTTCTCCAAAAAATCTCTCACTGAAAAACCAATAGGAGTTGCTCCTGAGTAAGAACTGCAGAATCAAGACCAGAGGACGTTTTAGCCTGTTTTCTGGGGGCTGACCCTTGGGAACATAGCATGATGTAATCTCAGCATATAGGATTTACTCAGAGGAACAGCTGTGACACATGTTTTAAACATAAAGGTGAGAGGAAATGCAATAGAAATACCGTAGCAGGTTTGGTGCCCAGACAATTGCTAAGTTCTTGGTATGCATGTTTGTGATGGAGCAGTAATCAGCTAGATGAGCCAAGTGCCTCATTAGGAACTCCAGTGTCCTGAAAAACGAGAAAGAGATGCAAAAAATCTGTTTAACTGATAGGCAAACATTTGATACCCATTAGCATGCCTTGTATTTGCTTGATAGCAAGAGGAGGAATGGTGTGTCCTAAGCGAGATAAAAATGTTGCCTCAGGCAGATAATCACATTGAAGAAAGAGACAGTATAGAAACATATGCACTTGTTAGATTTACCGAACCACCTAAGGGCGGGCAAACAAAACATGACGTGGGGAAAAATACCTGCAACTCCACTAACTCAACAGGCTACAGAACCAGCTCGTCACTCCAAGGCCACGTTTCCACTTACCGGAGGATCAACGCTCTGGCGATTAATCTTCCAGGGTTCAATTTAGCAGGTCTAGTAAAGACCCACTAAATTGAACGCTGAGGCACCCCTGTCAGCGCCAGTACTCCTCACTGTTGCAAGCCAGTAAGGGAAACGTACGACAGAATTTGCTCCCATCAACCTCTCGCTATGGAGACAGGTCCAAGCTCAGCTTGGCAGGAATGGCACAAACAAAAGCCAGTAACTGGCGTTGGGGCAAATCACACACACATTATTTACATAGCTGGAGTTGTGTACCTTAAGCCAACCTTCCTTCTGCAGTGTAGACCTGGCCTAAGTTCATTACTTGGCTGCTCTCCCACAATGTAGTGCCACAGACATAAAACAGTTGCTCTATGTGATCAGGCAGAGCCTGGTCAGATAACTTCTTGGTCATGCTGGAAAACCTCTCTCAGGCTTCGGGGAAAGGGGTTTATCTTATTCTCCTTTTGTGTAAGGCAGAGGAGGCTTTTATTTTGGCACCCAAGTGGGATCATGGTGAGAGACTGCTTTGAAAATCCCAGCTTTAAGAACCAAGAAAGGACAATCTCTGTTAGGTTTTGTGTGACGTAGTCTAGTGCATGGGATGGATGCCTGCAGATCTATATTTATAAATCAAAGATACAGGGTGACATATATATTTCAGATATATATTTATAAATCAGAATAAGATACAGGGCGAAACTTTCCAAGCCAGTGTTCACACTCTCAGAGAGCATTACTTTTCAGCAGCACAGATGATAAGCACTCTGCGTTAACTGTACTTATTATGGCCAGCAATGGAGGTCAGCGAAGCCTGGTGCGTTGACTGTATCGCTGATAATGTGAGAACAGGTTCTCTTGTATCCCCTAACGAGAGTGGATTTGCAGCTCCCCAGTTAAGTTGGCTCTATCACTGAATGGCAGCCGGACATTTGAAGAGGTGAGTGCATAGCTAACCACGAGCAGAATCTCAAGCCTCCCCAGACTTGTATAGACTTCACTTCTTTCCTACCCTGCATGCTGCTTGGCACCACTGCCTGGTTTCTCTTTGCATGCATGCCCTATGCAACAGACATGCAGAGAGAAAGCTTTATGCTAAAATGTCAACATTTATTGGAAATGAAATGGACAAAACCCCACAAGACTTGCACTGCCCTTCTACAGCCTGTGCTGCCAAGCGCCACAATCAGCAGCCTGGAAATTCTTGTTTGTCGGAAGATTATCAGAGGAATAAAAAAGCTCTTTTCTTCCAAAAAGGCCGTGCAGCCAAGCCTCAGGAACGTTTTTAGGAGGAAACCTCAAGTGAACCACCATCTCTGCCCAGTCACCACTAGGGGGATCACTTGCAGCACCGTTATCCCATTGGAAATGTGAATGTGATGTTCTCATGCCCTCCTTATCTCTCACCCAGGTTTTAAAAAAAAAGTCCGGTGATATGAACAAAGCCCCCTGGGACACTGATCTCTGCACACCCCAGCTGGTCTTGGCAGGAATGGCACAAACAAAAGCCAGCGAGGAAATTGTAACTAGCATTGGGGCAAATCACACACACGTCTCAGGCAACCGGGTTCTCCATCAATGCCAGAGCATGCCATGAAAAACAGCTCCAATTCCTATGCCGATTTTCTGACTGCCAAGTTCACAAATGCCGCCTCCCTTTCTTGAATGCATGCGGGAGAGCAGTTCCTCTCTGCTGTCAGCAGAACACCTGCCCTCTCGATCCTGCGGCCCCAGCTGCACTCAGTGTAATTTACACTTGTACGGTGCTTCCTTTTTCACATGATTTCAGATGCACATCTTTATCTGTGTCATCAGATTGCCAGGGGTGTGCCCAACAAGGCCAGTTAAAGTTCTGACTCTCCTGTTATTCACTTCATTCCTCTCCCTATTCGTTTCCTTATTTCAACCTATGGATTTTTGTCCTCATTAAAAAGATCCTGTCCAACGTCTCACGGCCCACCTGCCCTCTCCATAATGAAATCGGACTATTTGGATGTGATGGGCTCTATATTCACCCCCAAATGGCATATTGCACAGAGTAAGTCAGATAAGATTTATGTACAGTCTGTGTTGTTACTGATCTAATTAAAACATAGGCCCATGTTATACAGTCAGAAATCCTTCCAAGCGCAGTATATGCAGGAAGAATGCTGCCATCTTAGATGGGGAAAATCGGAAAGCATACAGTAATGTCAGCATGCCCTTCCTACATGAGGATTGTGTAAGGTTTTTTCGCCCTCCAACAAGTGACACCATTGTGCTGTAGCCAAGTCCCAATATTTAGCATTGCATGATTTTGGTTTCGTCTGCACTGGTCACCTTTGTCCTAGGCAGGCTGAGGACGGAAAGCTAGGATCCTGGTGCACTGTCAGACTGGGGTAAAAGTCCACACACTAACCTGTAGTGAGGTGGGGGTAGCTGCTGGATGACATCATGAATTTTAACCAATCGTTCTTCATCTGTAGCAGCAGACACAGCATCCTGCAACAAGATAATACATTTAAGATACTGGGCATTTGCGTGTGCAACTCAAACGGTTTGGATGGCGCTCCATTTGCTGGCATTTAGATATGTAGGATTTACCTTTCCACGTAAGCATTAAGGCTGCCCCCTCCATCATGTTCTCTGTGTGCTGGGAGGGTGGGCCTGCCTATAACTAACATGAAAGGCACAATGAGGCTGGCCCAGGAACTGTGCGTTGACAGCGCGGAGTGACTCTGTGCTGCAGTAGAGGTACCGTTCATCCCAAAGGAAGGCAGCAGCAGTAGCAGATATTCCCACTGATGCCCTCCCTTGTGGGCTGTGCCACTGGAGAGCATCTTTAGTATCTGCAGGAGACTCCCTCAAATGCTGAGGAGATTCACACACTCGTGCCTCCTTCCTGGTACTGTGCCCTGGCACAAGGGCACACCAATCCCAGGAAGGTAACAGCAAAGGATGCTGTGAACTAGGGCTATGAGAGCTTATCCGTTTCCATTACGCTTACACTCTTCTGCCCTGCAGGCGCATGCCAACTCCTGGGGAGCCGGTTCCCGCCCCACACCTTATACTTATACTGCAAAGCCCCCAGTGCAGCCGGCTCCACAGGAGCTGGACTAGGGGCTGGCTTATGCACACCAGCTTGCGGCTCCACTCCCAGCAAGCCAGTTGCACTGCAGGTTCTGCAGTATGTGTCTTACTCTGCAGAGTCTGCAGCACAGGGTGGCAGCCAGCTCCCCAGGAACCGTGGGAGCACCCCTGCACCATCCTTCCCTCCCTTGTCCCACCTGGCCAAAATGGTTAACCATGGAACCACTAGGATCTACTGCGACCCTGGAGTGTCGGACACAAGCACAGCAGTGTGGCTCCTAGCTGGGGTGCAGCAGTGTTGTTTAAGGAGTATGCCCAAACAGGGTCTGGCCTAAGCCAATGCTTTGAGAGCCCCCTTTTCAGGAGTAACCATTTTTAAACATAAAGAGAAAGAAAATGTTTCAGCAGGATCCCTTCCCTGTTACCAGGCTTTCCAAAGCAGGAGGCTTTGTCATTCCTGCTGACCAAACCCACAGAGAAGTCGCCCTTAACCAGTATGTACTTACTGAGAACTTCTCGTACAGCTGATACGTGAGCAGGGGGTTGGGGAGCTCGCGGAAATAGAGCTTACAGAGGGAGCCCACACAGTGGATATCTTGAATGTAAACATCTTTAGTCAAGTCGGGGATCTGCTCGGAGTCAAACTCGTGGCTAGAGGAGAAAGGCAGATGGGGTGGTGGGAGGGAGGAGGGAATGGAGCAAAACAAAAAACAAACCAGAGTCAAAGGAATGTAAGAACATGGCTCACAAGACTAAATACATGACTTAGAGCCAAAACCACAAAAGTCACGTTTGTGTTGTTGCAAGCTCACGTTTTTCCAAGATGGGATGGTTGGGTTTACAGCTAACTGGTTGCCCAGAAATCATATTTCCTGCAAATACTGTTATATTTTAAGTGCATAGTTTCAACACTGTTGCAGGCAATTTACACCTCTAACACTAGTGATTGTGACTGAGATCTGCCTAGGTAAGATTCCCTATGGGCCAAAATGAAAACGTTACCTCCTTGAAATTTCAAAGGCCTGGAAACTGAAATTATAAGCAACATTGAACATCAGGGTCTATCAACAGCTGCTGTACATCAAAACTACTGTGTGCAGAAATTCCTTGGATGCAAGCTTGAAAGCCCAGCAAGAACAAAAGGAGCCAGGGACCACATGAAGAAAACCCACGTGCATTCCCTTGGTTTTCACAGAGAGGAAAAGAGCAAGCGAAACCCAAAGCACAAATGTTTATGAAATAAAAGCTGCACTCAGCGGGCCGGGGCTGGCAAGCCTTGCTTCCCACTGGAATATGTGCATGGAAATTCCTGTTTCCAATTAGCCACAGACTAGCGTAGTGAGTCAGGACACTGGGAGTGGTGAGCAGATGAAGCTGAGTTCTTGAAGTGGAACTGCTCATCTCCTATGCAGCAGACAGCTGCACTGCACTACACTGCAACTACCACGTCACAGGCTTGGTTTTCATGCATCCATCCACGTTGTCATTCTGGTTTGCAACACAAGGAAGAGAAACCAAGTCAAAAGTTTTGGCACAGTTCGAGAGCCTAGTTAAAACATTAAGTTCTCCCCTATTACATAATGGAACAATCTTGTGCCTGTGTCCTTGCCCATACATGTGTAGCCCCTTAAAAATGTCTTCACTGTAGGGGCGTAAAGGGGTAGTCGACCAGTTGACTACCGGATAAGCCTATGCTTTTCGGGTAGTCGAGTCGACGATTCGCATTCCCCTGCCCCCGCTTGCTGCCTCTGTATCAGTTATTCAGGAATAGATGTTCCTTAATAACTCTGGGTACGTCTACACAGCAGGGCTTAACTTGAAATAAGTTACGCAACTTGAGCTATGTGAACTGTGTAGCTTAAACTGAAATAGCATTTCGAATTTGGGCATGTCTACATAGCACTTATTTCAAAATAAAGCACTCTTTTCCCGACTTCCCTTAATCCTCATACAATAAGGGTTACAGGATCTGGAGTAAGAAGTCCTCTGGCGGGACATTATGTTGAAATAACTGCTTGTGTGTAGTTGTGCACTTTGTTATTTGAAATAATGTCAGTTATTCTGAAATAACGGTGCTGTGTGGACATGCCCTCTGTGTGTAGTCAAGCCCACAGAGCAGTGGTTTTCCCAATGTATCAGAGGCAGCTGAGAGGAGCAGGAGTCAGTGCTGGGGGGAGCCATCTTAAAAGCTGGTTCCCCCTAGCACCATCTCTGTGGTGTCACCCATTTCTGCCCCCTCTTCGTCCCGTCCCCCCCGCCGCAGCTGTGTCTATCAGAGGCTGGGGGGGAGGGTGGGGAAGGATGGTGATGGAGGGAGGAGCAGAGGCTGTTCCCACAAAGCAGCCCCTATCCATAGCGATCCGGCTCCGGGCAGGGGCTGCTTTGCAGCAGCAGTCCCTGGGCGCAGGAGGTCCCAAATCCCTGCTGGGACCCCCAAACACAGGGGCTGCTGCCGGATGGGCAGGCAGCCTGGCTCAGTTCCGGCTCGCACCAGGTGCGGGACAAAACCTCACCGTAGCTCTGCAATTTAAAATGCATTAGGAGCCAGAGGGCAGGCTGCCCAGCTCCTATTGCCTTTTAAATTGCTGAGCTGCAGTGGGGTTTGGCCAGAACTGGGCTGGGCTGCCTATCGACTAACCGAGTATTTGATAAAAATTCTATCAACGACTTGATTAGTTAAATACCCGCATTTTAACATCCCTACTTCACAGGAAGTTAACTAAGGTTTTAGGCCAAATTCCACTGCTACAGAAAACATCTCTGGCCCGATCTGTAGGTGCCTTAAGCCCAACCTCAGGCTAGCTTACCCAGCTAAATGCCATGGGGTGAGAGGGAGGGATTCTTTGCACCTCACCTCCCACTGCAGAAAGGCTCATTGTACAATCAAACCACTTAACCTGTGTAGTGAGCAGAGGATTCAGTGGGCCTACTGAATGTTAATAGCACCATGTTGTTTCATCTGAAGTATCATATAAGCGAACCAAACCCATCTAGCAACTTGGGAGTTCATTGTTGTTGTTCATAAATAAAGAGCCCTCTTTGCTGTATTTGGGGAGTTACGCAAGGAAACCATAAAACACTCTAGGCAAACATCAAAAAGGAGCAAAAGATACTGGGTCAGACCCAAGGAAAAATTGAGGCCAGCAAAAGTCACTGAGAGGCAATAGTTTTCAACCTTTAATACCATTGTGGCCCACATATGCAGGGCTGTCTCTTATGTGGCTGCACCCACACAATATATGTATTACTTATAGGGCCCTGAGGATATCAAACGGGCAGCAGTTCTGTGCTGATTGGGCCACAAACAACTCGTGTGCCAAAAACCACTGCTCTAAGGGCTTGACTACACACGGAGTTATTAAGGAACAGCTATCCCTGAATAACTCCATGGGTGGACACACTTATTCTGCAATAAGAGTGCTTTGGTCTAGTTTACTTAATCCACTTACAAAGTGGGTTAAACTAAACCAGAACAAGACACTTATTCCAGGACAGGAGAGCCCAAACACAGAGGTATTCAAGAATGGTTATTCCAGAATAGGGGTTCCTGAATTACTCCAGGTGTAAACAAGCTCTTTGGGGGAAGGAGTAGGGAGAATTTTAGAACATTATTTCAAAATGAGAAGGGGTGGCATGAGGTGAAGGTAAAGGAGAATGAGTTCCTCCAGCTAGCAACTTCCACTGCAAGGATATAGGCTGCTTGCCCATCTGAGATGTGCTAATGGTATTCTAGAAAGACAGGCAATATTCAAGTATTGCCAAGGATTTGTCTACTGGAAAACCTGCACTGGTATAAACTAGGGTGGGGATTTAAACTCATACCATTGCAACTGATGCAAACCCACGAGGACCCACTTTTTCAGACTAAGAGTGGTCTTTTTAAAACATTTTGTTGAAGTCAACTGGAAACAGGTTTAAGCTAAATCAAAATGTGCTGCCCTTGAACTGAAGTAAGGGCATATACATGGTGGGTGTGCACCAGTTTAATAAACTGGCTCAAAAAGAGAGTTGAGTTAAAACCAGAGACACTTTGGCATGTAGACAAAGTTAATCATTTCACTTAACTTCTGTAAAAAAGAGACAAGTGGGATTTTAAACGTTGCAGAGATACAGCATATTGTTCATGAAGCAGACATGAGCACTGGGGAGCTGCTGGGACGGTAGCTCCCCAACTGTTCTCCCAGACACCCATCACCTGTAATCACCGAACTCTAGGATTCTGAAGCCACAGCATTTCAATTAGCATGTGCTGGGATTCATCGAATACAATACAAGCATACCGTAGCTTCTGGATATTGGATGCAATTCCGGACAGACGGTATATTCCATCCACAATGCCATGCTTCTCAATGAATTCGGTGCAGCTCTTGAGGACTTGAGGAACTAAAAAGAAAAAAAAAAAAGGGGGGGGGGGGAGACAGTGTTTAGTGGACCATGTTACCGAGGAGCTGTGATGGTGTCAGCTCTCATAAGCTAAGCACAGATGGGCTCTTCCCTGGATGCTACTTGGATGGGAGACTAAGGAAAGCCTAGGTCATGGAGGAAATACTGTTGGTAACTGGCAGCAGGAACGTTGGTGCTGTAAGTCAGTACTGAAGCACGGTGTTAGGGGGAACTGTGCTGCAGGAAATGCCATTTCTCAGATGAGATACAGAACAGGTTCTCACCAAATGTAGTTGCTGAAGGTCTGTAACACTTACAAACGAGCCACGGTGTTGCCTTCACTATCCTGCCCAATCTGAAATTGAGCAATTGCATTCTGTCTACCCCTAATTTTTTCTGCAGCTTCAATTCGACATGGAATTCTTTCCCCTTGCTTGGTTTAAACTGCTTATGCTGGTCAAGAAATACCGTGTTCTACCTCACAGTTACCAGCATTTTTATGATTGGTAATTTGAGCTCTGTATGTGCGGGGCACTGGTGCATTCGAGCGTCCGTGGATTTAGACAGCTCCCTCTGAACTGCAGTGGAAAACTGGGTACAAAGACCCATATAAGGCTGGACTGAAAGTTAAGACCCAGTGGGTGTAATTAGATTTATAGGAACATTCAGGACATCTCCAGTTAGCTTCTCAATACAATTGAACTTCCACTGTGTGATCTAGTTAACTATCCTGATGGATTTAAATGAAGAGCTAAACCAGTGGTCACCAACCAGTAGATCGGGATCTACTGGTAGATCTTGGAGCCTCTGGCAGGTGATCTTGACTGGTTTGGCCAAAAGGCTATCAAGTGCCAGCACTTCAGCTGCCCTTCCCCACACTGCTGCGCGTCTTCTGCCCTTTGCCTTGAAGCTGCCCCTCCCTGGAGCCTCCTGCTTACGGTACAAAGCAGGGAAAGGAGAGGAGGGGTGCGTATGTCAGGGTGCCCCTTCTCCTTCTGTATTCTATCTCCACAGAGCAGAGAGAGGGCACAACAGGGCTTGGGATGGAGTTTGCTGGCTGCTTTGGAGAGTGGTGCAGAGCCAGGGCAGTGGTGAGCCTACCGTAGCCCCACAGCACCACCACCCAGGAGCCACCTGAGGTAAGCAGTGCCCAGTTGGAGCCAGCTCCAATCCCCTGCCCCAGTCATGAACCCCCTTCCTGCACCCTAAACCCCTGCCCCAGGCTCAGCTCAGAGCCCCTCTCACTCCAAATCCCTTAGTCCAAGATCAGAGCCTGCATCTCAACCCTCTGCCCCTGCCTGGTGAAAGGGAGGAAGAACAGGGGTGGGAGGGAGGGAGGACAGAATGAGCAGGGCAGGGCCTCGGAGAAGGGGTGGGAAGGAGGTGGGGCAAGGGTGTTTGGGTTTGAGGTAGATCTTGGATTGCACTTAAATTCAAAAAGTGATCTCATGCTTAAAAAGGTTGGAGACTACTGAGCTAAACTGATCCCCTTTAACAGGGAAATGAGACTTGATATGAGCCCTGACAGGAAATTAAGATCAGACCCATCTAAGCACCATCAAGTCCTCATGGAAAAACTTTCTTATAGAATCCTAGGGCTGGAAGAGGTCATCGAGTCCAACCCCCTGCCCAAAGCAAGACTAATTCCAACTAAAGCATCCCAGCCAGGGCTTTGTCAAGATGGGACTTTAGGGATGGAGATTCCACCATCTTGCCACATCTACAATGATCTAGATGTACCCTTACCAATCTGCCAAGTAATATGTATCATCTGCCAGAAATACTGTTGGACCATCCCCTTTACTGCTGTTCTGCTTCACATCAGGCACAGAAGCAGCTGAGCAACCTGGGCAATGCAAGGAGCAGACATTTTCAGAGGTTCTCTAGAGATAAAAGATACCTTTCAGACTAATGTACCATGAACAGCCTGCCATTTGGTGTTATACCCTCTATAGCCGCAGTGTTGCAAGCTGCTTTCCATAACACCAAGCAGCGACTATTGGGAAATGGACGCCATCCTACACCATACAGCACTGGAAACAAAACCCTTCTCACAGAGGAAGGCACTGACCAGAACTGGTTATCTCCCGCTCAAACCTGTAGGTGCCTTGGGATCGTCCCCTTCCACTGTTGGGCAACCTAGAGCAGTGGTCCTCAATCTATCCAAACTCCTTTTCAGGAAGCTGATTTGTGTACACCCAAGTTTCACCTCACTAAGAATTACAGGTTCAACCTCTCTAGTTCAGCACCCTCGGGACCTGACTGATGCTTAACCAGAAAATTTGACCACGGGAGGTCAATACTGTCCAGCAGCATTACCAACACTTCCACTGCTTATTGGGCTCTTAGAAGACATTTAGGGGTAAGTTAGAGCTAAATAACAGCACAGAACACTGAGCACCAGGACTGGTGGCTGTAAACAAACTTTATGGGACCATGGGACTCTTGGCCACACCCATGGTAAGTGGATCCAGCTAACTAAAATCATGCTGGATCACAGATATTGCTAGACCACAGTGTGCTGGACTTGAGAGATTCAGCCAGCACTTGCTTACAAAATCAGAGAAAAATACAGGCATGTCATAGCACACGGTTACTGAACAATTGCTTGCTTGCTCATTTTTACCACATAATTATAAAATAAATCAATTGGAATATAAATATTGTACTTACGTTTCAATGTATGGCATTATAAACAAAGTCATTGTATGAAATTTTAGTTTACATTGACTTTGCTTTTGCTTTTTATGTAGCCTGTTGGAAAAACAGGAAAATGTCTAGATGAATTGATGTACTCCCTGTAAGACTTCTATGTGCCCCAGGGGTATATATACCTATAGTTGAGAGCCCTAACCTAGAACAGCGGCCTGAGCTGCCTAACTAAAGTCCTGCATGAGAGAGAAATAACTTCACGTTTCCATGGTTTTACTCCTGGGACATCTCCAGCTGTGCAAATACACAGCATGGTCAGTATTGTATGTAAGTCATCATTAGACTTCAGGAGCAGCCTGTTGTGACACTTTGGGTTGTTGGTTTTTTTCCTTCCTTGATTTGATGTGAAGAAGGGGATGTAGTCATAGCAATGCATTTATTGCACTGGCTTATTCACCATAGCAAGAGCTTGGGTAGCACGATTAGACTTAGCATGGGGGCAAAAACACTGTGGGCCCATTCACCCCAGAAATTCCACTGTGTTTGTCTCCTGGCTTGGTTACCACACTGTCCCATTCTGTGGCCAAGATGAGACACTAAACAGTCACTGAACTGTGCTAGAGTTACGGATGGAGCACGGCTTGGAGAGGTGCCTAAAACACATGATTACTTGGGTAGCTAATATACCTGTAGTTAAAAAGGCTCTTTTTTCTGGCAGGATGACTTTAGTTTGCCAGTTAAAATTAAAAGGCATAGGAAGATTTCATGAGTGTTTTAAATTTTTCCCCTCCAATCCCACCTTTCCTCAGCCCCTGGCAGCTGCACATTTCTGGCACCAACAAGAAATATGAAATTGCCGTAAAAACAGCCAACAATAATGCTCAAGTTGCCTACCAAAAACTGGACAATACAGAGGCAGTTGGTGTCCTGAGACCACTCCCTATTATGATGTCTAGTGCAGTCTTGTTGCGTCCTTGGGCTCCTGTTGTCTCTTGTATGCCTAATATTTACTGTGAGGTCTTTGTGGCAGGGACCATCTGCACCTAGTGCCACGAGACCCTGACCCATGACAGGAGCTCCCAGACATTGCCGTAATTCAAATGAATAATAATAAATCTTAGCAACTTGCATTGCTGTTTTTATTCCCCTTCTGGGCAATACCACCCACAACCTCCGGGCACCAGATAATCCCCCTTCAAGGAAACAATCACCTCACAGGCACTCCCAGGTGCTAGAGTTAATCGATAATTGCTGCATTTAAACACCCACATTCTGGGAGGCACTGAGCACCTTGTGTTCCTCCTGCTCCAGGACCAGACATCCCATTTCCCTCTCTACCTTCCCTGGCTGGCCCACATATCTGACATTCCAAGCATTGAAACACAGAAGCCTGGGAATGCGGAAACTCTACCACAGGAGACCCCAGCATGTTTTATCACTGGGGTGACTCAAGGAATTTTTCAGCTCATTCCTCAGTGGGTTTGCAAATTTCACAGCTTCTCTCCTTGGGACTGAAAGGGTTCTCTCTCCCATCAGGATGGAATTTAAGTTTTATAGATCTCATTTTCAAGGGCGTTTTAATTCATCCTGAAATCAGACCCTTTATAGTACACTGATCTCACTTTGTTTCCCCCTTTTAATCATTCAACAACCTTAGCAGCCCTCTTTTTGTTGTTGTTGGGTGTTGTTTTCTTGTGTCCAGAGCTGGAATCAGAATTATTTTTTCAAGCCTGAGGAATGAGACCTCCTACTGAGCTCCCCGGCAGCAATGTCATTTTTACAATATTTCAGCAATCAGGTGCACTACTGCACAAGCCAGGGCCTTTTGGCTGGCTAACGGACCGTATCGCACTGAACTGCAGCTGCTCAGCTGAATTCCACACATAGCGAATGGCTGTAAAAGGGAAATGATCCTTCAAACATGAACAATGAATGGAAACAACACTGTTGTACATATTGTAGCTAACATTTTAAACAAACACCATTGAACTATGGATGTCATTATTGTCCAAGACAGTTAGCAAAAAAGCAATTAAATGAAGTCGCAAGATGGTGAGGCAGTGAGACGGGAATATAATAATAAAAAATTGTCCTTGGTTAATACGAATATAAGCAATGAATCACCATAGACACTCCGATGCCACTGGTAGATACATTCCCAAGACTTGCTGAAATGCTAAGGCATCTTTTCTCCCACTTCCCTCTCTGTCTTATTTTTGACATCGTTTGGTATGTCTACGCTGCAGTTAGACATCCAAAGCTGACCCATGCCAGTTGATTCAGGCCTGCAAGACTCTGGTTGTGGAGCTGTTTAACTGCTGTGTAATCACCCTGGTTTAGGCTCCAGCCCGAGCACTGGGACCATCCCACCTCACAGGGTCCTAGCGCCTGAGCTCCTGCCCTAGAGTGAACTTCTCCACTGCAATTAAACAGTACCCTACCCGAGACAGGTGGCAATGGCCAGTGGGTTTGTAACTGCAGTTCATACAGACCCATCATTGCTAATGTGCTTTAAAAAACCCACCTCTCTGACTACAGCTTACTGCATGTGCTTTGTGTGCTTTTCACGGAAGATAGCTGAAATGTTTGGAAAATACACATTTTTAAAAAAATCATCAAAACAAACCCTCTCACAAAACTGCTACCATTTTGCAAGCTGCTCTGCTTTTCAGCTATACCACCATTTTCATTTCAGCAACCTATTTATCCTTCTTTAAAAATGCCCTCCCAGATCTCCTTCCCACTTTAAGACACAATTGCATGGGGATGCTCTTCTATATGAAGAGGAGATTTGAAAGGGTTACTGACTTTTTCATTACCCACCCCCTGCCAATGCCGAAAGTGGCCTGCAGGTGGCATTTTATAAGCACGCAGCATCATTCTACCCTCTACTCCTGCATATTCAAGTAGACAACTTAACTAGTCTCCTCCCTCAGATCTCTCCTACATCCTGTGCCTCACATGCTCCCTTGAGCTACTAAAATTTAAAAATAAAAGCATGGACTTTCTCCAAGATGGGGCAGGGGTTGCAAGAAATGGCCCATGTTAAAAATGCACATTTTACTAAAGAAAGTCTAAGGCTTCACCTACACTTGTAAAATTAAAGCGCAACTGCGGCAGTGGCAAGAAAGTATGACAATGGAAGAAGCTCTCCCAGTGCTCTATGTACCCCACCATGAGGGGAAAGGCTAAGAGTGGCACTTGACAGCACTGTAACTAGCTGTGCTTGGGAAGAGGGGTTTTTCACATTCCTGAGCCAGCAAATGGCAGCACAGCAAAGTGGCAGTGTAGACTTAGCCTAAGTCAACTATCTTGAGCTATACTGCTTCCTGGCAATGTATCTCTCTTATCGGACAGACTGACTTTTGTACTGTAGGTCTTAAACGTAACGGCAAAGAAGGTTATAAAAAATGAGACAGCTATAAGAGCAGAGAAAGACCTTGTGGTGCCTACGAATGGAATCCGCTTTCTACAACGCAATCTGCTTCAGGCTGGATTGTCTTTTAACCAACAGTAACTTAACCAGGATTGTGTGAAGGCAAAGTGCAATGCTCAGCTCTCTGAAATGCAGTTCCAATGGAGTTGAACCACATGCTTAAGTCCCATTGACATTTATGGGATTTAAGTGTGCTTTGTGTGTTACCTGAAGCATGAGGTCCTGTCTTCACCAGACAGTCTAACCACTTTACCTGTAACAGTGCAGTATCAAAGCACCTCTCCCCGGCCCCAAGTATGGATGTGGTTATACTGGTATAAAGTGGTTTTGTACTGGAAGGGGAATAACTGTACTAGTATAACTATGCCCACACTTGGACTTCTACTTTGACTTTTTTAAAACAATTGTAGCTTTAACAGCAATAGTTCTACCAGCAAAACTTTCAAGTGTAGACCAGCTCTGAGTGTTCCATGGCCAGGTCATGAAATCTTACTGTATGAAAAAAATAAAGAAACAAAATACCATTCTTGACAGCTAAATAGAGGAGAAGACATATAGGCTGTTGCTACAGCATTAGATATTGCTTCCCATGTTTTATTTTCCTCATGGCACTGGTATTTCAAAATGCAAATTAATTACCAAGCCCCTGGTGCCCTCTATGTAGGTGAGGCATAAGGAATTTCTCTTATCAAGGCTAATTACTTTCAGCCATTCCAAAGGAGGCAGGCGGAAAGGAGTGGAAAGAGATTTCCTTTTCATCATTTTAATAGCTGGACTGTTCTTCTCAGTTCCCTTCTCACACAGCTCAGAAAGCTATTCCCCTCTTAAAGAGCAGGAAAGCTACCAAGGGGGCATTTTACAATGCTAAACTGAGCCAAAAGGAGCTCACACGTGCCTTCAACAATGGAAACTGGACCAAAATAAGTCAAAACGACTGACCCCTCCCAGAGCACCACTAAAAAGATGAGTGTTGACCAGTCCTTTAAGCTGCGCAGCAGCACAGCTTCACAGGTGATTAATCAGTCATGCACTAACTGACTGCCTGGGCGGGGCTGATTAATCGCCTGTGAAGCTGTGCACCCGCACAGCTTAGGAAACACTGATCAACACTCACTTTTAGTGGTGCTCTTGGAGAGGTCAGTGTGTGTGCACTAGGGATGTAAAATCCCGGTTAATCAGTTAACTGGTTAAGCCTTAGGTTTAACGGGTTAACCAAATAAGCAGGATCCTGCTCCTGGCTCCCCCTCATTTGGCGGGGGAGGAAAGGGGGAAGGGCTCCCAATTCTTATAGGGCTGGCGCAGCCCTCTGCCCGTGGCGGACTGTGGACACAGGGTTGCTCCCGGGAACTGGTTAACCGGTGCCCTGTAAGCACCACCCATTAAGGGTGATGCATACCAGAAAACCGGTTAACCAGTTACTTGTTCACATCCCTAGCGTATGCAAGGTGAGGTACAGACCAATCCTCTGATCTAGTGGTTAGCTGGTTATTGCTGTCTCATTGGGGAGTCTGCTGCTGTATTCAACATCTACATTATGATTCCCATGTCAAGGGCACATAGGGCCAGATTTCCAAAGTGATGCAGGTGCCCAAAGATGCAGCTAGGTGCTTGCGAATCAGGTGCCTAATTCTCATTGATTTTCAATGGGAATTAGACTCCTAACCTGCTTTAAGGCGCTTTTCTAGCCCTATCAATGTGAGGAACCCAAATATATAAATTAAGGGTGTAAAAGCATTAGGCTTACCAGACAGGTAAGTGGTTAACCAGGCTGGGTCACGGAAACACAGACAGAGCTGCCTTGGCCCCATCTGCTGCCCTGGGCCTGCAGCGGCAGCCCTGGTCAGCTCAACCACACCATGTGGCACAATGGGCCTGGCTTGGCTTAAGCAGCCCCCCAACTGGACTGGAGCAGCCTCCCACTATGCAATCACAGTTAACCGGTTAAACATTTTGTTTAACTGTGATTTTACATCCCTAATCTAAATAAATAAAAGCAGATCATGTATTATTAGTATTCACAGTTTGGAAATGGGGAAACTGAAGCAAAGATGTTAAGTTGCCTAATGTCACAGTGGAAGTATAAGGGATGGGATTTGAGATCAGGTGTACATTGTTCCTAGTCCTCTCTTCAGATCACAAGATTACACCTATGCCTCACTAAACTCTGTGTCTCTCTCTGCTCACATCTACGCTTTCCCATCATTTGAAGATGAAATCTGTAATGATTTTAAAGTGTAATACGCGTGCTTTTAGATTTACATATATCTGGTATCAACCTGTCACTTCCAGGATACAAAATACCAGGCCACACATTGAAATCAGCAGTAGAAGTTAGCTACACTGAACAACAGCTGGCAGGACAGCAATATAAACAAAGGAGCTGGAAGGCATTAGAACCCACAAGAGAAAAAAGCTGAAGTGGGCTGTAAACCCTTCCAAACAGCCTCACCCAACGATTGTCCCATAATGTGCCTTTACAAATCATTTCCTCCAGTTCACAGCCTGTGTGTGGAATTGTGATAAATAGCATCTCCAATAGATTTACGCAAAACTATAAGACAACATTTCTGTTGTGTACAAGACAAAACTGGCAGGAAGTGAGTAATAAAGGATCACAAGAGACAGACTGAGTAAGTCTGGGCTGGTAAATACAAGGTGAAAATCACAGAGAATAAATGTGTCAGTCAGCCTGTGTCCTGGTTAATGATTTCTCAGTCTCAGAAAACCCACTTGAAAGCGTCCGAAGTAAAACCAATGGCAGTATGTAGAAGCACATACAGAGAGCACACCTATGAGTCTAGTGTTTGGAAAAATTTAACTAGTGTGAAAGAATCTCTACACCTATAGCGAGGGAGTAAAGTCAGCACCTGTAAAACTGGTTGACACTTTTAAGACACACTTATTATATTCACTCTGCATGAATTACATATTCTGAGCTAAAGGAAGCGTCCTACAATTTCCCAGCTGTTCAAATCCGGCATTGGAGGGCTCAGATTTTATCTGTACAAGGTACTTAGCGGGTCCCCAATCACTGTAGTTATCTGAGAACCTCACAAACCTCAAGGCGTTTATCCTCACAATGGCTCTGTGAGGTATTGCAGTGCTATTCGCCTCATTGGACAGAACAGGAACTCAGACACAGAGACTAAGGCCACACAGGAAGCCTATGGCCAAAGAGGGAACTGATCCAGGACACTTAATTCCAAAGCTACAGCTCTAACCACTGGACTATTCTAAATTTTTTAGCATGTAGGGAAGCAATGGGCAACCTAGGCTCGTGAGTGGGCTGCATGAGTGGCCCTCCTTCATCTCAGCGGCCCATAAGAATGTCATAACCAAGAGGGTCTCCTGGGATAGAGCAGTTCTGCTCACAGCGCCTGCATATCTGCAATTTGCGGGCTGTGCCAAATGAACCATAGCAGTGCTTTGACTGGCTGCAGAGGGTGCACACGGCTCTCATAGTCAATGTTTTGTGCAGTCAGCATGCACCTCACTTCATTCGCCCTGGCTTTATGTGCACGTCACTTTACTAATACCAGTAGGAAAAAACGACACGGACGGAAACCAGCAGAATCTGGCAACCCTGCACATGGGCAACGGTAAACAAAATGTCCAGTGGGCCAAATAAAGAACCCCAGTGGGCCACATGTGGCCCTCGGGCTGCAGGTTGCCCACCACTGATGTAGGTGCTTAAAAGCAGAGCAAGCATCAAACCAAAATGTCTCACTCAGATGCCCCTGAAGTTCTGAGAAGTTCAAAATCAGGTCTGAAATTCTCAGCTCAGGCCTATCTTAGGTACTTGAATGCCCTCATGTTGGATGTGTGCATCTAAGAGCTGTCCACAACCAAAGTTTTGTTTTAGCCTGTTGTTGTAAGGATGGTGATGCACTGCAAAATTCAGATACAAATTTTACATTCCACACGCATGATCTACCACTTCAGGCAGCAATTAACAAACCTTTGTGCATGAAAAAAAGCTTAGCAATTGACATCAGTAGATCAGTTTAAGATTCAACCCTGAAGAGTTCCCTAACTAATTTTGGAACTAAACGCCAGGATTTTTCTACTTTCACAGGATTAGTGTTATTTTCTATTTGTATTACAATAGTGCTTACAGCTTTCAATGTGCTGGACACTCTACAAGCCTTATCAAGACAACCTCTGTAGTGAAGACCTTGTAATCTAAATGCATTCATCTTTAAAATGGCAGTTTTGTAGAAACTCTTTAGATGGCAAACAATTAGCTATAAAGATCAGTTCAAGTAGATTCCACTTGGGCTCATGTAACTTTTCAAAGATATACTGGGCACCTGAATTTCACAGATTATCCATAATTTTGATAGATTTATGCTATTTTTAAAAAAAGAAAGGAAAAGAAGCAAAACTCATTTGTGTTTACGTAGCTATTTTTAAATTAATTTTTGCATTATTGCTTATTTGCAGTTTTCTACACTATTTTCTTATTCAAACCAAGACATGACAAGGCCAATGCATGTTGTCAGTATTAGGACCTCAAAGAAGGAGTAAACCAGCTTTAATAATGTTGGGCTAGATTATCCTAACCCTTACAAGCAAGGCCCCAAACTGTGGTATTCCTAAAATTTGCCAAGATTCAAGGGCAGCCAGCCAGTAATCTATTATAATTACAAATTATTTAAACAGTCAAGGGACTAACAAAATGAATGTGAGGAACCAAAGAGACGACATGTAGATTGCAAGGTCTTCTCAAGAGTAAGGGAAAAACGAGTTGGAGCTAGTTTTACTTAGCCTAACCAGTGCCTCCCAGCTGAAATGTTGCCTCAGATGATCCTTTCTTGTTCTAACTTGTTTTACTAACTGCATTCTTCCTTTTTAGAAGACTGCAACAATATATCACTGAAAACATTATAGGAACAGTAGGGAGCTGGCAAATTAGAAGGAAGTCAGGATCCCTGCTGATGATAAACCACCAAAAGAAGTAGAATGGGGGGTGTGCGTGTAGTCTTTTGAATTAATTGATAAGCCAAGGCTTAACAGTTAATCATTTAAACACCTATATGCTAACATCCCTATTACTATGTACCTCATTCATTGAGTGTGTCAACATTCGGGATCTCATTGACTGTGATCTTGATGTAAACAGGAAACCAACAAAAGTAGTGGGTCCCTGTTCAATGAGGTCCAAAGCCAGTCTTGAGGTTTGCTCCATTTGTAACAATCTATATTCATTTCCCTGGTTTTGGAGGATCTTCCCTTGACAGAAGTGCAAATCTTGCACATACTTGGCATATGCAAGTCTCCCAAGAACTGAATACACTGAGAATCTCTTTTGCTGATGGGAATTGTTTCTCAAGCACCTTTTAAAATGTAGGAGAGCCCAGAATCTCAGAAACAAGGGGAAAATTTTGTTTTTTGACCCTTCAATAGGAGAACAATATTTTTTTAATAAAACAGAAAGCAGAGAACAATAGTTCCAACAATTATATAGTAATAAGAATCCTATAAATTAAATAAAGAATTAACTTTATATAAAGGTTGAATCTCTCTAGTCCAACACCCTTGGGACCTGACCAATGCCAAACTGGAGAATTTGCTGGACCATGGGAGGCTTATATTTTCTAGCAGCATTACCCATACTTCCACTGCTTACTGTGCTCTTAGAAGACATATAGGGGTAAATTAGAGCTAAATAACAGCACAGAACACTGAGAGCCAAGACTGGTGGCTATAAATAAACTTTAAGGATTGCAGGAAAGTTGGCCACACCAATGATAAATGGACATCCAGCTAACTAAAATCATACCGGACCACGGATGTTACCGAGCTGGACTAGAGTTCTGGACTAGAGAGGTTCAACCTGTACTATACTGTAAAGCTAAAGAGAAAAACCGGCGCACACTACACCTCTTATCTGACTGAAGGTGGTTGAGAAGGAACTATTGTCAATCGCCCATGAAGCCCTATTTAGCCTCAGTACAGGACATGAGGATGTGTAAGGTGCATGCATGGACTGAATGGACACTGCTACCAGAAATGTCTGATCAAAGGCACAGGGCACATGCACACCTGAAGTGGAACACCCACTGGGACAGTACTTGAAGAAGAGAATTTATTACTGTTACTAACACATCCCTGCCATATGCCAAAGGTGTTCTTCCCATTTTAAATGGGGAATAGTGTCTGAAAGGGAGTATTGTGACTTGGGGTTTAAGCCACAAGTTCCCTTATCTAAGAAATCTCTATGGTATTTCTAGATCAATTTTTTCCACTTGTGGCAGGAGATGACTCCTTAATATAGCCATTGCATAGAGATACGCAGATGCATAATATCTCTCGCTCTCAAATATTTCCTTTTACTTCAGCCACAAAGAACTAGTACAGCTGAAATCTATGGTACAGCAGCTTTCATTGTGCAGATTTGCACAAACATCAAACAATAACTAAAATGTTTGGCAATTTAACTTTAGGATGTAATAGAGTTAGCCTGCATGCAGTCCTAACAGCAGATGAAGAACCATTCACCAGGTGTCTTAAGCAGCAGCACAAGCAATTTGAGCATATGTACAACATTTGAGCACCCCCATCATTCTTCCATCGGCCAGGAAATTCTGAGACATTCCTTACAGTATCAGTACAGCATCCTCCCAACTTAAAGTGTAAACTTCTCCTACAAACGCATGTAAAAATACATGACCTTATTCAAAACACCTGTCAATTTATAAGTAATAATACCACTGCCTAGTACTTTTGGAACACTTGTTACACATATTGCTCAAAACTACAGGCACTACTGTCTCTATTATACAGGTGGGGAAACTGAGGCAGGGAGCGGTCAGTGACTTGCCCACATTCATAAAGCAAGAGTCAATGGCACAGGCAGGAACTACACTACATTGGACCCCTCCCACCTAGACATACACAACCTGTACATAACAACTCGGATCCGTATTTAATAATAATGTAATAAAAATATCTAGCTCTTCAACACAACTTTTCATCTTTAAATTTCAAAGCACTTTACAAATGAGGTCAGGATCATTATTATTCTACAGCTGGGAAAACGAAGGCACAGAAAGGCAAGTGCTCCACAATTACTAACAAACAATTTCAGCCGTCACACAGGAAGTTTCATTTCTAATTCTTGTTAGGAACAAATGAGTATACTGAACGGGCATACACAACTCCTCTGCTGCAGAGATGCGTCCCTTGTAAATAATACTCTTCACGGAATTGCTACTCAGTTTCCCTTTGGAGAGGAGCTTGGTAGGTATCTTGTGCCTTTCTGTGCTGTAACAGGAAGAACTACCGGTCATATGCTTCCCCTACCAGGGACTTATACAATGCAGAAAATGCTGCAGGTTGCCACTCCATGAAACAACATAGCATGGCAGATGTCAACAGAGCACAACAAAGTGAGAATCTCTCAACAGCTGATGAAGAAAGAACTTCTCCTTAACAAGCTTGGGCTGCTTCCAAACAATTTAATCAGTGGGAAAACATATTTAAAAGCTAACGCAGCCGAACACCAAAATTAAATGAAGGCACACATCCCATGGGCACTGAAGTGACCATAACTGAATTGATCTGTGCAATAAAAACCACACCTCAAGAGGATGTTAATATATTCATTACTTGTTGAGAAAAACCAGAAACAGAGCCCTTAAACTCAACAGTCCCCAACAGCTGAAGTTAAAGCAGACAGAGCGAGAGGAGATGTTCTTTGTAGCTTTATGAAATGTGTATGCTGTCATAATCTGGTGTCGCAAGTGGAAACCACTGACAAATATTAGCTGCAGTTGTTTCATTGAGGCATACTCATTCTGTACCCACGAGGCAGCAACTTAGACTAGAGGTTAGCGCACAACAAGGGGAGTCAGAAGACCTGGATTCTGGTCTTGACTCTGCCACTTGCTTACTGTATAGCATGGGACAAGTTACTTCATCTCTGTCATTCAGCCTCCACACTGGTAAATGGCAGTGATGCAGTGAGGATGAATGAGTTAATGTTTGTAACACACTACGAGCATAGAAAAGTGCTCAATAAGTGGTACACGTTACATCACCACCACCACCACCCACATTAGACCTTGCTCTGCATTCTAACAGGGCAGAATCCTTTATTTAGAGAAGAAAAGTTTCAGAGGGGTAGTAGCAATGTTAGCCTGTTACTTTAAAAACAACAAGAAATTCTGTGGCACTTTAGAAACTAACAAAAGTATATAGTACATAGAGAGAGAGATATAGATAGATACACACATACACACGAGTCTCAAGCTCATCAACAAAGTGGGTTTTGCCCACGAAAGCTCATGATACTATTTAGATATTTTTGTTAGTCTCTAAGATGCCACAGAACTATTCATTTTTAGTTAGAGAACTTTTGTGTTGGATTCCTAGTGGTGATTAGGGATGCAAAAGTGTAATTGCTTATCAGTTTCTGTTACATTTATACGCTGGCTCCCTAGGAACGGGTCTGCCAGGGGCTGTCAGCCCTGTTCCCAGGGAGGCTTCACTATGGGCTCTGCAGTATAAAGCTTTATACTGCAGAGCCCACAGTGTAACCACTAGGATTTTTAGCAGTTACACGGTTACATTTTTAAATGACTTTTAACATCCCTAGTGGTGATGGAAAGAATGATCTTCTGGATACAACACTGGATTTAGGAGGTGGGGGGGGGGGTTCAACTCCAGCATCTGTCCAAACTTCCTGTGTTACACTGAGCAGATCACTTAGGAGCCTAAGTCCTACCAACTTCCAATGAGATTTCCTTGGACTCATAAGTGTGTCTTTGGAAAGTGAGACTTAGGCGTTTTTGAAAATGTTATCATTCATCCCTCTATGCCTCAGATCTACATCTGCAAAATGGGTATAATGATGCCTCCAGTCTCCTGCCCTTTGTCTTTCTTGCCTATTTAGTAACACAAGCACTTTAGGGCAGCAGCTGTCTCTCACTAAGGCCAGGTCTACATTAAAGGGGAAGGTTGAATTAAGATAGGCAGCTCCAGCCATGTTAATTATGCATATGGAGTTGACGTACCTTAGTCTGAGTAACCTGCTGCCGTCCCCACAGTGGGAGGCTGATGGGAACAATACCCCCATCAGCTTTCTTTACTCCTCGTAGGAGCAGGAGTCCCCGCCACTGATGGAGGGGCATCCTATGAGTTCGATTTAGTGGGTCTTTAGTAGACCCGCTAAATAGAAGTCCGGAAGATCAATCGCGGCAGCATCAATCTTCCTCCTACTGAAGACATGGCCTAAGTGTATGTAACTACACCTAGCATAGTGGAGTCCTGTTACTGGCTGAGCCCTCTACTGAGAGCATAAAAGAGAAATATAAGGACACAGTTTCCCATAAAATTACCACAAATCACTGTGATCGATTAACATTGGTCAGGGTGTACAAAATAATGTCAATATTAAAATATTCCTCTGTTGCCTTTATTACAAAGATTTATATTTTTATTTCTCTCCTGCCTCCCCCCAACTTGTGTCTGACACCCAACAATTATACAAGAACAAATTTCAAAACCAACTGATAAAGCCAACGTCTACTGACACCACCCAGTTGCAACAGACACTACACAGACACCTCCCTTTAAAAGAAGCTAAAGTAAATAGAGGCAACCTAAAGGATGACAGAGACAGATTCTGACATGCCAACAAGAAAAAAGACTGGCAGTTTCAAGGGCTCTCTTTTGACAACTCTGTGCCCTAAATCTAGGGCTATCCGCCATAGCATCCTTGCAGATCTCAAAAGTGGAGATGGTGTCAAAGCTCCAATCCAGCAAAGCAATTCAAGTGAAGCACATGTTTAAAGTCAAGCATGTACTTAAGAGCTCATTGGATTGGGGGCCAGATAGACATTCTTCTGGTGCACATGAGACCACAACTTTGTGACTAGATAACTCTGGTAATTCCACACAGGGCTGTTGTCAAATGACTTATTTAATAGTAAGGTATTTAACTCTTCTTTACATAGAACTTTATCTTTATAGGTCTCAAACTAGTTTGCCACAGAAGGTAAGTATCTTGCCCAAGTTTACAACAGAGAACTGGAAACAGAACCCAAATCTCCTAACACCCAGTCCAGTATCCTAACTGCTGAGCCACACTTCCACCCTTTACTCTGCTTCATTTACATTGTAAACACATTATGGCAGACACCATGTTTCATCTCTGTTTGTGAACTCCCTTGAAGATTTATGGTGCTATATAAATGTGTTATACCACCTCCACCCTATGCTGGTTTTACTACTGACCTTCATTAATAAAAACAAAGCCACCTCTACAGGATATGCTCAATAAGTACTTGTTAGTGTTTTAAGCTTTAATATTAGCATACACATTCCCTAAACCAAGTAACTACCCAACCCTATTGCAACCTTCATCCTTCCTTGCCCTTTGCTCTTTTACCTGCCAATTTTTTGACACAGGCTGATTAGTGAAAGTAAGGCCCAATTCTGCAAACACTTGCACTTAATCATGTAAGCAGTCTCACAGAATTTTAAGGAACTACTTACATGAGGAAAGTAATACATATGTGTGGAGGACTGGGACATCAGATTGCCAATTTAACTTTTCCTTGTACTACCAAGCATATTGCACATTTGTGAGTGTTGTAAATAAAATATGACCCATCTACATGAAGGGCAGCATCTGAGAGGCATGGGATTGGAACTGCTCACATTGTCCCAAGATAAATTCTTGAAAGTGATGCCTTGTCAGATCAGCAGCAGTGACTCTACAATTCTCAGATCACAGAGCACAACTATAGCTCAATTCTGCACTTCCGGGGAGCATCAGAATGCGTGTTGCCTGTTTTAAAGACATTTTGTCCCAAAACCTTTTGCTTAAACCATGCAAATGCTTTTGGTCATTGGGTAAGGAAATGTTGATGTTTATTTATTAACTCAATTAAATGATTTTTTTGTGAACTAAGACACCCTCAAATGCTTTCTGGATGTAAACAAGTCCCTAGCTGTCCTGTCAGATAAAATCCATGCACATATGTACTGCATGCTAGCAGCTACTCTGAAAACATTTTTGAGCTATTGTCTAATCTCACAGATGAAAGGATATTACTGGGTCCGTGCGCTATCTAACTCATCTAGTTTCTCATGCGATATCTCAATTCCTCTTTAAGCAGATCAACCAGTTCTGCTTTACAATTTGCTCTGTAACGCTTCCAAATGATGGGTACTTAAAATGCTGTCTGTGTATATGCATAGTTTGATACATCAGAATGCAAAAATGTCTCTGCAAAACTAATCCTCAGGATTACCTCATTTGGAATACAGGCCAGGGAGCCAAATCATGCAGAGAAAACCAACCCCGCTGCGAGAAACAGAGATCTGCCCTGTTAGCAACATTCAGCTTGGATCTGCTTTGCTCCAGGGAGTTGGGAAAAGTTATTAAGTCAAGGCTGAAAAAAACTGGAAACTCGATATATGAAAAGACCTCATCAATGCAGCACAGACGTAATCATTGAGGAGTGTGCAGTGGGGGAGGGGTCAAAAACTCAGGGGCACGCCCATGAGGTGTCAGTTCTCACAGATGATCCATCACTGGAACTCTGACAATTTACTCCAGCAGAGCATCTGCCCCTTGTCTCTTATGAAGCTTAATAAATCCTCTTCAGATTTGCCCAACTCAGGCGAACAAGAGGGGCTTTGGGGATTAAACAGCATTCCCTCTTCGCCCAGCCACGAGCTCTTCATGCCTTCTGATGGCCTTGATTTGCCCCACTAAGAGATAAAATAAAATACAGGAACGAGGTGGCCTAAACTAGCCATCCTGGATCCATTTCTTAAATGGGACATTAGCACAGTTTCTGCTTCCAAACCATCCGGCGTTTGGCTCTCTAAGACTTCACCGGCCCTAGCTATCATGACCTCCACCAGCTCCAATTTACAAACCAAAGTGCTTTGGCACACTACAGATTTCACAAGTACCATTTAGTGCTGTCCTCCAAAACAGGCTTAGATAAAATACTTAGAGTCAGCGACAAGATTAAAGTCTACTGTTCCCCAAATGCAATCCCTGCCCCTTAAGCCATCTGTATGAGCCAGGAGTCTAAAGTACAACTGAAATAAACTCGGCAGAGAAACCCCCCTTTCCTGACCCCTTGTCCTTCAGCCTGAAGGCAAAAGCTGTAAGACCTGAGACTTTGACATATCATGTCAGTCACTTGGCCAGATTCACAATCTGTTTGGTTAGGCAAGAGGAAAAATATGAAAGAAACCAAAACTGACAGAGCTGGAAGTGATGCTACAACCCATGCTAGCTTCCTGATGCCCTTAACTGCTGGACACCCAGTCTGCTCTGCCACACACTGGTCTGTTGCTTCCTTGAACAGCCATTGCCAGTAGGGGCTGTGTAGGTGAATGACTCTGTACTAGTGAGTATGCTTTATGGGACCAATGGAAAAAGCAGATGGAAAGATCCCAGCACGTAGACTAAACTGGAATAATGTTAAGGTAATACACACAGATACAGGGAGACTTGGAAAAAAGAAGTAGCACAACAATGCATCTGATTTCTAATGCCAATGGCATTCTAATTGCCTGTTTCCTAGCCTTCACTGCCTTTTGCCTGCAAGGAACCTGACTTGTAGAAAAACAATCTGTTTGTTGTTACCCTTCCCCATCCTCTACGTACTTATCTGTGTTCTCCTTGTGGTAGGGTTTGTCCTTGCTGGGAAGTGTCCAACACATCTGGGACATCGCCATGAACAAATACACTGCAATAACTGTGGGCCTAGCTTTTATCTCCTTCAGAACAGTGAAATCTATATGATTAGGAAAGGAGAAGCGTCTGCCACACCATCTGTCACAGAGAACACTTGAGAAGACTTGAGAAGTTTCATGGGGGAGGCAGGCTCCCAGCCCCACCTACAGCCCCGCCCCCTCTGATGAGACTCTACCCCCAACATGGGGAGGAGAGGAGTGCCCCCCCCCACAGGCATGGGAAGAGCGTGCACGCCCCAGCATCCACAGAGCAGCGGGGAGGGAAGAAGCCATGCAGCCCAGGCCTCCAGCATCCCTGGGAGCAGCAGGGAGGGAGGAGGCCACGCATGCGTTCCCCCCCCCCCACCATGGGGAGCAAATGACCCAGCATCCCCAGAGCAGTGGGGAGGGAAGCACAGCCTCAACCCTCTCCCCCAGGAGCAGTGGGGAGGGAAGAGGCCCCATGGCCCAAGCCTCCCCGCCCCCGGGAGCAGCGGGGAGCAAGGACGCCACGTGTACATCTACCGTCCCAATGGGATGGGTAATGCTAGTGAGAACAAGGATTGGCAAAGTGTACGCAGCCTTTGGTAAACTTAGGAACCATCCTACTGTATCCTTACATGCAAACTAAGCATCTACTCAGCCATCGTTAGAGCCACAGCAACCTACAGCAGTGAAACCTGGCAACTAGAGAAAACATGCTCAGAAGTCAGACGCGGTTCATCATAAGAGTGTGCGGAGAATATTAGGACTAAGCGAAGAGGAAAAATGATAAGATCAGAAAAATGGCTAACACGAGAATTTGGAAGAGAAGACACCAAAGGCTAGGGCATATGTTACAAATGGATCTAGCCAACTAGTGATTATGGCTCTCAGCTGAAGCCAGAACAAGGAAGAGGGGTAGACCAAGGATGACTTGGAAGGGTGCAATTATCAACGATATGCAAACATTTAATTTGAAATGGGAGGGCTCGAGTGGTGCACGCGTGGAGAATGTGGGTAGCTCAATGTGCTGAAAAGCACAGCTGGACTAAGGTCTAAGGCAGGGCTACTCAACACATGGCCCTCGGGCCTTTTGAGTTTATGCGGGACTCAACATGCGGCCCGCGGCTGGGAACCAAAACAGAAAAGCAGTCAATATAATGGTCTTCTGT
This sequence comes from Pelochelys cantorii, assembly GCA_032595735.1. Taxonomy (NCBI): domain Eukaryota; kingdom Metazoa; phylum Chordata; order Testudines; family Trionychidae; genus Pelochelys; species Pelochelys cantorii. The sequence goes on from CM064352.1 coordinate 12,525,056, forward strand.
TGATATGCGTTTTAGTAGTTAAATTCCTGGACTGTCATTGCTCGTTAAAAGTTCTGTCATATGGGTGGAAATCGGGTAACTATTGCATTTTATTAATATTAGCAGAACTGACTTACATGGGGCCTGCGTGTTGTGTAGTCTTGCCTTAATCTTTGTATTCATGCCCATCAGTGCAAAAGAAGCTATTTGCATATATATTTGCATGTATTTGCAACCCCACTTACGTTGCAGCCCTTGGCATGTGCTGTGAGTATCACTGTGGCCCCCGGGGCTTCCAAAGTCGAGTGGCCCTGCTCTAAGGTAACAGTGAATGAGAGAACTCTGCTGAAGGCAATGAAGTTGCTCCTCATGTCACAGGCATGAAAGGAGAATCAGGCCCCACAGATTCAGAGACCGTAAGGCCTTCGGATCATCAAGTCTGACCTCCAGCAAAGGCAATGGATCTTCATCCCACTGCTCCTGTGCTGCGCTAGGAAAGTGTATCTTCCAGAAAGGTATCTAGTCTTCGAGAGCAGAATTCACCACTTTCCTCGACAGTTTGTCCCAAAGGCTATTTGCACTCCGTTAAAAACGTGTTCAACTTAATTCTAATTTGATTTTATCTGATTTCAGCTTGCAGCCATTGCATCGTGTTCTGCCATTAGCAGATCTATTTGACAGCCCTTGGAACTGAACTGGTATTTTCTCCCTATGAAGGTACTAAACCACTATGATAAAAATCACCCTTTACATAAGACCCAAGCAACAGTATGAACAAGGAACTCAGAAGTGGGTATTCTCTTACCGTCATGGCCAGAGTTGAGGAGATGCTCTCCCAGGTCGCACCCAAACACCCTCTCTTTCAGGATCCCACGTTGCTTCAGTTTCTGTTTCGTTGGGCGTGACTTCATGAATGTTCGCAGGAAAGTGATGAGCTTGCCGTGTTTTTTTGACACTGCACAATAAAACAAATCAACCAACTCGTTTAGCTTCTGGTAAGCAGGCAAGACAACATACAATACATCCTACTGAGAGCACGAGGCTCAAAGTCACATCAACATTGATTAGTCACAGAAGCAGTTACGCTCAATTCCAAAGTTAAAACAAGGGCTCTGATTTTATTTTTAGCCAGTTCAGGACTAAAAGGCTGGCTTTGGAAGGGCTGAGCACGCCAGAAGATAGGGCTTTAGGTATTATTTGTGAACTAGATTCCTTCCAGCTCCTTGCAAGGTAAGTGAATTGCTCACTTCCAGTTTCATGGAAGAGAAAACTGAAAGATCAGAGATCAAGTGATTTGCCCCTCTAGGCCTCCACAAAGTTGAGTCTGTGGCAGAGACAAGAAGAGAACCTAAGAGTGCTACTCTCCACCTCCTACTCAATTTTCTCTGCACAACGCTGCTTCTCTTGGATCGAGTTGGGAAAGTAAGTTAGTTTGTTAAGAATTTCCAATTCCACTAAGAAATGCAAGCAGCAACCAATGTCATGCAGACTTACATAAGTTACTGCCTTTTGAAGGGTGAGAGAAGCCGGGGCTACACAAATGGCCTGCATCTCAATGGCAGGGCAGAGCTGGTATACATTTGAGTCAGGAAGCAAGACAATGCTCTTCAGTGACAACTTCTCTTCCAAGGAGGTAGCACAAAAGAGCCCTCTTAGCTTTCCTGACAAATGTACCTTTACAGACAGGACTTAAAAGCAATTTAGCTTGAACAGAGGAATTCTATTTCAAAAAAATCACCAGGCATAAAAGAACTTACTTTGTCTGGGAGTCTTTACAGTTTCAGGACGTTGTAAAGGTCCCCGCAGCACTGTGCTGCAATGTTAGCAATTAGCCTCCTAGTGTTCCCGTGCCTCAATGAGACAGCCAGACCTATATTTTACTGCCATTAAAACAGTTACTACAGTAATGAAAATCCAGCAGAGTAATGACACCTTGAACAAAGCAAGGCAATGTGAGCCTCAGTTTCTGCTTGCTCAGAACGACAAAGGCGCATTTCTTGGCAGTGCCACTACTGCTGTGGAGATATGGCACTCAAACTTGAAATTTCTTGTGCCACTCTGGACTCAGGACTTCCCAGAATGGAGAGCTGTGCTTCATCTGGGCACAGGGGTTCTGTTCCACTCACTTCCAACTAGCTGACCTGAAAATTCTCATCTCAGAACAAAAAGAAGCTCCAAATGCCTAAATCATTTTTGAAAATATTTACCCTGAGCATAACGATACCTGGATACCTTTAAAAATGTGGGTCCAAATGCACATGACATTTCATGTCAGTTTCACTGTTTCACCTGTATAGTATGTGAGACTCAGCATTAGGCCTGGTCAGTCATTTTCCTTTCATTTATGTTGGTTTCTCCACCCAGAAACAAGGGGGAAAAACCAGTAGGAAAATGTGATTATAAAACTGGACACAATACTCCAGATGTGGCCTCACCAATGCCAAATAAAAGGGAATAATAACTTTTCTAGATCTGCTGGAAATGTTCCTCCTAATGTACCCCAATATGCCATTAGCTTTCTTGGTTACAAGGGCACACTGTTGACTCATATCCAGCTTCTCATCCACTGTAATCTCCACGTCTTTTTCTGCTGAACTGCTACTTAGCCAGTCAGTCCCCAGCCTGAAAAAATGCTTGGGATTCTTCTGTCCCAAGTGCAGGACTCTGCACTTGTCCTTGTTGAACCTCATCAGACTTCTTTTGGACCAATCCTTCAATTTTTCTAGGTCACTCTGCACCCTATCCTTGCCCTCCAATGTATCTAGCTTAGTGTCATCTGCGAACATGCTGAGGGTGCAATCCATCCCTTCATCCAGGGCATTAATAAAGATGTTGAACAAAATTGGCCCTAGAACTGATCCTTGGGGCACTCCACTTGAAACTGACCGCCAACCTGATATCAAGCCATTGATCACTACCCGTTGGGCCCGACAGTCTAGCCAGCTTTCTATCCATCTTACAGTGCATTTATCCAATACGTACTTCCTTAACTTGCTGGCAAGAATTTGGGGGAGACGGTATCAAAAGCTTTGGTAATCACATCTACCGACTTTCCCATATCCACAGAGCCAGTTGCTTCATCATAGAAGCTAAGTCACATGGTTTAAGGAAATATGTCATCTTTGATATTGAAGTGTTTACAGGCTCAAACCACAAAAAAAAGAGATTGGATTTGTTAATCAAAATATATATCAAGTGCTTTTAAGCCACTCAGACAGTATAGACTAAATTAATTGTCTTGTTTTCTGCCCCATTAAATAGGTGTAACTTGGGAACACATTTATGCCTGTTTGACAATCCAAGGAACTGCCTTAGGTATCAGAAATTCAATATCGACAGCCTGTTGTAATGTTTACATGGTTCTTTTCTGTCCTTTGGTTAAACACAATTTCCTCTGCTGATCTCATTTGAATCATGACATACTGGAGACAAGAATGTTTCTTGGATTAAAACAATTTGATACTTTTTACAGTGAATCATCCATGTACATAAGATAAATCAGAGTCCCTCTGGACAAACATAATGACCCTCTCCCCTGCCTCTATTCCATGATTTGACAGAGATAGGCAAAAGGTAGGTGTATAGAATAAGCATGAGCCAGGGTTTCACAACAGATGAACAAAGAACAGGTATACATTACAGGGCAAAGTTGATCTAATTTATGCAACTCCAGCTCCTGGGTTGATGGAGAAACTCTCCTTTCTACTTCCCTTAAGCTTCTAGTTCCTGGAGAATACCAGACTCGACGAGAGAGTGATTGGTGGTCAATTTAGTGGGTCTTGACTAGAAGAATGCTGTGCACTGACAGGCTGGGGACCGACTGGCTAAGCAGCAGTTCTGCAGAAAAGGACTTGGTGATTACAGTGGATAAAAAGTTGAACATGAGTCAACAGTGTGCCCTTGTTGCCAAGAAGGCTAACGACATATTGGGAGCTTCAGGGGACAGCGGAGTTAGTCTGTACAGGATAAATTTAAAAAACAACAAATGGTCTGGTAGCACTTTATAGACTAACAAAACATGCAGATGGTATCATGCATTAGTAGGAGCACTTGCAGCAGATCGAGGGAAGTGATCATTCCCCTTTATCTGACACTGACGAGGCAACATCTGGAGCACTGCACGCAGTTTTCGTTCTCCCTCTACAAAAAGAGATGTGGACAAACTGGAGTGTGTCCAGCAGAGGGCATCAAAAATTATTAGGGGGATGGAACACATGACTTTTGAGGAGCGGCTGAGGGATTTGAGCTTATTTAGTCTACAGAAGAGAAGAGTGAGGGAGGATTTGATAGCAGCATGGGGAGAAGGGAAGTTCCAGAGAGGATGCAGCCAATCTGCTCTCAGTGGTGGCAGATGACAGAACAAGGAGCAATCGTCTCAAGTTAGTGGGGGAGATGTAGGTTGGATATCAGGAAAAACTATTTCCCTAGGAGGGTGGTGAAGCACTGGAATGGATTCCCTAGGGAGGTGGTGGAATCTCCATCCCTAGAGGTTTTTAAGTCCCAGCTTGACAAAGCCCTGGCTGGGATGATTTAGTTGGGTTGGTCCTGCTTTGGGCAGGGGGTTGGGACTCAATGACTTCCTGAGGTCTCTTCCAGCCCTAGGATTTTATGTTTCTATCACCCTAAAAGCCAGCTAGCCACAGGCACTGGCTCTCCCCTCCCTCCCTCCTTGCTGCCTCTGTAACAGAAGCAGTAAGGGGAGGGGAGTGCATATAGTCGATAGGATTAACTGATAAATCTAGGCTTAACATCCCTATCTGAGGCTGGTCCCAGGAATCTCACAAAATGTATTCATTGTGCTCTAAAGCACATTCTTGACTGCTTTGCTGAGTGAGGGCTAGAGTTTGTGTAACCATCACCAGGTAGATTTGAACCTGGGACATCTGGAGCTTAGTATAGGAGCCTCTACCCTTTAAGCTAAAAGCCAGCTCGCACCTAGCCCATGCAGTAGAGGTCTCTTGTTCTTATCTGCTGCTGTGGTCTGGGTGCCACTTCACGAGACAGTGAACTACACTAGGTGTGGGGTTCACATTAGCTTAAAACAAAAGGTACAACTACAGACCTGTGTGCAGGAATTTCAGGGGAGGAAGGGGATGCAAGCCATAGGAGGGGCTGGTCGTTGCCCTGCCCCCATGGCCCAGCCCCACGCCTGTTCTTGTTCTGGGGGGAGGGGAGGAGGGAGGGAAATCAGTCCCACCTTCCCCCAGCCAGCCGGAGTACGAGGGACTGAGGCTGGGGCAACATGCCACTCCTGCCTTTCCCTGGCTGGCCAGAGCACGGGGGGAGTGAAGCTGGGGCAACACAGCACCCCAGCCACACGCTCACTTGGAGGACCATGGGGGGCGGGGGGTGCAGCTTTGGCTCCTCCTTTCCAGAAGCGATGAATCCATTGCTTGAAATGAGAAGCCTGAGAGAAGAAGAAACTTAGGAGCTGGCCACTGTTTAAAAGTGCTTCTGGCATATAGGGTTGCCGGATGGCCGGTTTTGAACCGGACAGTCCGGTATTTCAGCTTTCTGTCCGGGAAACATATTGAGAAAATAGCCAACATATAAATGTCCGGTATTTTCTAATTACATTTTTATTATTATCATGAGTATCAGTGCATAGTTGCGTACTGCCTGGCTAGTAGACGTGCTCACACTGCGTCAACGTGTCTACCAGCCAGCAAGTACGCAACTACACAGTAGAGAGGAGGAGGGTGGGGCTGGGGGCGGGATGGAATCGCCAGGGCTGGACTCGCCCATGCGCCCCAGCGGGACCGTGTGCGGGATGGGCAGCACCCTGGGATCTGCGTGCGCCCGGGCCAGCCCTGCTCCCCGCCGGCCAGTTCCCCCCCCGCCAGCCAGCCCTGCTCCCTGCTGGCCTGTTCTCTCCACCCCCCGCCAGTCCCACTCCCCGGTGGCTGGTTCCCCCCCGACCAGCCCCATCCCCCCAACCTCCTCCCGGCCAGCCCTGCTTCCTGCCGGCTGGTTGTCCCCTCCCTCACCCCGCAACCCCCTCGTGGCTGGTTCCCCCCCAGCCAGCCTCGCTCCCCCCAACCCCCTCTTGGACAGCCCTGCTTCCTGCTGGCCGGTTCTCCGCCCGATCTCACATGGCCAGCCCTGCTCCCCCTGTCCCCCTCCCGGCCAGCCCCGCTACCCTCCCGGCTGGTCCTCTGCCCCCTCCCCCGCCTCTGCCTGATCTGAGATCAAGTGTGTCCGGTATTTTTTTTAAACCGTCTGGTAACCCTACTGGCATAGCTATGTCAGTTATGAATGGATTTGGGTGAAAATTTTAGGACAAATAGTTTATGCTACAAAAATGCAGTTTCAGGTGACATAAAACTGTTTGTGAATTTGACATTGATACAAACATAATAATGCCCATGATGGGCCACACAAATAGTCCATTTAGTCCAGTATCCTGAATTCTGAGACTGGCATGTCCTAGATGCTTCAGAGGGAGGGAACGGAACAGAGCAATTACTGAGTCATCCTCCATCCCATCATCCAGTTCCAACTTCTGGCAGTCATAAGTCCGGGGACACCCACAGCATGAAATTGTGTCCCTGCCCATCCTGGTTATTAGCCATTTATGGAACTATTCTGCATGAACTTATCTAATTATTTTTGCACCAAGTTATGCTCTTGGCATTCACAACATCCTCCAGCAATGAGTTCCACAGGTTGACTGTGCATTGTGTAAAGAAGTTCTTCCTCGTGTTTGCTTTAAACCTGCTGCCTATTAATTTCATTGGGTGAGCCCTGGGTCATGAGTTATACTAAGGAGTAAATGACCCTTCTCTATATATTTTTTCTACAACATTCACGATTTTACATGTTTTCCCTTAGTCATCTCTTTTCTATACTGGACAGTCCCAGTCTTTTTAAATCTCTCCTCGTGTGGCAGCTGTTCCATTCCCCTAATCATTTTTGTGCCCCCCTTTGTACTTTTTTCAAGTCTAACATATCTTTTTTGAGATGGGGCAAGCAAAACTGCACAGAGTATTCAAGGTGTAGATATACCATGGATTTATATAGCGGCCTTATTAGATTTTCTGTCAGATCTATTCCTTTCCTAATAGTTTAGTTTTTTGACTGCCACTTCACACTGAGTAGCTATTTTGAAAGAATTATGCGTGGTAACTCCAAGAATTTTCCACAGTAACTCCAAGATTCATGCTGAACCACATTTTCACCACTTGGCAGCATACTAGTTTCTCCCATTTACATGCTATGGAACACAGCTGTCCCCTGCTGTGAGGAGAATGCTGTGCTAAGGTCAAAAACTAGAACGTGCGTAGCAGCATGGTTTAAACTATATAAAACGATAACATCCAGTGGCAAAAACTCAAAGAAGGAATGGTGTGTGGAAGACATCTTTAAAAAAGCACATACAGGCCCAACTACATCTCGCATACCGGGGAGAAAATCCATTCTCTGAAAGCAGATAGTCCACAGTCAGTCAGGCTCAAGGGATAGTCGATGAGGCACCCCAAACAAGATTGATTCTACTCTAAAAACTACACTTTATTGTGGAAGGAGTAGAAGCAGCACTATGTTCTTGGGGCTAAAGAACAGGATTAGGAGTCAGGAGCTGTGAGTTCTATTCCTAGCTCTTCAATTCCTGGACTCACTGTGTTCCTGCAAACGCTTATGCTTGTGCTTAACCTGATGCACTGAGTTGTCCCATTTATTTCAACTGACTCCAAAGACTCCCACTAAATTGAGTGGTCAGTTATGCTCCATGAGATACTGGGTAAATTACTGAACCTGCTTTATGCATCAGTTTCTCCATCCTTAAAATGGAGTAGGGATGTAAAATCCAGTTTAATTAGTTAACTGGTTAAATATTATATTTAATCAGTTAACTGATTAAAGGTGGGCGGGCTGGAGTGGTCCTCCTGTTTACTGGTTAACCAGTCACATCTCTAATATGTAGAGATGTCTTTCCCTTAAGACTTCTTTAAAATCACTTTTATAGAATCACTTACACTTTCCATTGGGTACAGCGCTAACTCTTCTGATTAGTGCCATGGACTTCAAGTGGAAGATAATGCAATACACATCAATACAAATGAACTAATCATGTTACTGAGCACTGTGCTTGGGCCTAAGCATTTGAAGGACTGGCTCCCTATATGTCTTCTGAATGCCTTTAATATAGGAGCCTACAAAAATAATTCTCCAACCCAATTATAAAATTCTCACTTTTATTGCACTTTTATTTATTGCTCAATGAAAATATACTGTGTACTTTACACTGCTGCAACATTTCTCTAGCGCTGGGCCAATACTCATGAATTCTTTGGGGGATGAAGCTCCAGCAAGAGCACAGAAAATCCTCTTCATGGCCATTAACATGAATCAGCAAGCTAACGTTCTCTCCCTGCGCGCGCGCGCACGCACACACACACCCTTTAAGTATGCATGCATGTTTCATTCCCACTGGCATCTCCAGCAGCTCAGGAAATCAGGCCCATATTATGAACTTAACCAAGAAGTGTCACTGACAAGAATGCTGGTTTAGATGTTACTTTGTATGAAGAGATGCTGCAGAACTGGTTGAGGACTTGTCACAGGATGGGAAGAACGTCCTCAAAGTAGATCCATAGAAGGGCAGTTTGCACTTGGAAGAGCAAACTGCCTTTCTGGCATGCCGGAGCATAGCCAATCTTCTTCGCTAGGAGGTCTAAACTAAGGTCCAAGGTAAGGGAAGAAGAGGAGGAGGGGCAGAGCTTCAAATGTGCCCCATCCCAAGGAAATAAAAGTTGTGTCATTAAATCCTGCCCTATTTTTATATGTATATATCTGTAAATATAAACAGGTGCTGACAAACTGGGTCTTGTTTGTCATCTATAACTGCATAATGGGGCTTCATCTGGCTGAAACAGGGTCCCTACCTTGAAAGACTTGCAGTCCAAGTCAGGCAAATAAAATATATGGGGCAGCAGTTCAAAGGTAAGAAGGCCACAGGAGACCAGCATCCAAAAGTTTTGCTAGAAGAGTGGGATTTAAAGAGAGGGTACTGGAGGACATTTAGCAATGGCTGCTGGAGATGGTTTGGAAGAAGGCAAAAGACAAAGGAGAAGATGGAGACAAAAGGACCAGCAAAAGGGGACAGCAGAGTAAGTAACTTCTGCGTAAATCTAATTTCTGCCTCTTCCAATCCTGCTCCACTGTAGTAGAATTTAATTCAGTCCTTTTAGAGACTAATGGTCCATCCGAAAGTGTTCTGAGCCTCCGAAAACTGTATGATTAGCACAGCTGAATGCCTCCTGATCCATCTATCGGGGAGACAGTATTGGTCTATCCCCAGTGTTCACCTTCGAAGAGCATCAGTGTTTGACATAACATGCCCTGGCGTGTACTAGATCAATACATAAACCCATCAGATAAATGTGTGCTTAAGTCCTGGTTTAATGGCCAAGTTATTTGCACTGAAGAGGCACAGTACATAATCAATACACAGATAAACTATTTGGGGAGATATTATGAAAAGATATACTGGGACCACCGCAAATGTGCTCCACTGAGCCTTGTCACCTTTGTAGTTTGGCAAATCTCCCACCAATACACCTCCAATGGTGGGAGAACAAACATCAACCAGGTGCTACTGTTTTAAACACTGTGTCCTCTATGCCTGTTCATAGGGCCATAGGAGATCATTTGATTACCTAGTTTAGAGGCTTTCAAACTTTGGGGGAGGGGCAGGGAATGTAGTCTAGGGGGGCATGAAAAGCTTTGGGGAAAAAATTATATGCACATTTTACCCACAGCAACAACTAACCAGCAAAACTGATTCCTTCAGACACATCCTCAGATAACACTGTGCATTTTGATAGATTTCTGTTAAGCTTATACACAGTCATTGCCGACTGTTTGCTACAATGTGCTGTGCATGTTTAATTGTAAGCATCCATCACAAATGCAGTTCTGCTTCTGCTCTTGTTACACTGAATCAGTGCCTTGCTCTGTCATATTTAGTGAGAGTGGCATGTTGATGGGGGTTTTTAACCAGCAAATGTACTCGGTGTGACAGGAGGCAGTATATAAACAACTCCAGAGACAAAGAAGAGCCTGCCTAGGTCAACTGGTAGACCACCAGGCTCTTAAGCTGAGCGTCCAGGGATTAAGCTCCTGTCCAGGCAGCCAGCTTTTTTAGGACAAGAAGCAATGGGCTTTAAATTGTACCAAGGGAGGTTTAGGTTGGACATCAGGAAAAATTGTCTGTCAGTGTGGTTAGGCACTGGAATAAATTGCCTTGGGAGGTTGTGGAATCTCCATCAGAGAAGATCTAGATGGTCCTGCCGTAAGGGCAGGGGACTGGACTCGATGTCCTCTGGAGGTCCCTGCCAGTTCTGGTGTTCTAGGATTCCATGACCGGGGGCGGGGGAGAGAGTTGCAATAAAAACACTGATGTAATCTGATGTCCTGTACTACTTAGGCCTCAACATTTAATCTACTTACCCTATGCCAAGTCAAACACCAGGTATCTGACTACAGCATATTTTGTCTTGATTTGAATACTTCAAGAGCAGATCTACACGAGATGGAAGTATAAATGGCTGAGCCCTGTCCACCACTGTTGCATCTACTATGGCTACCATGGTGGGATCGTACAAATGGTAATGCAAGAGCAGATTTCTCCTTCCCCCCCTGCCCCCGAAAACCACCCAACCCCCCAAAACCATACCAGCATAGACACAGACATCTTGGACCGGCACAGAAGCACAGCTCAGGACCAGTGGTTCCCTGTAAGCTGAGCACTTGGGCGGCTGCCCAGGAGAGATTCAAATGCCATCCAATAGATTAGCAGAGCACACACAGCCAGCAGCATGTGTTTCTGCTTCTGCCTTGGTGCACATAACAAAATGTATTCCAGATATGGATGGAAAAAATTAGAGGGAACATTGCTCAGGACTTCCAGGTGCGAGACCCACATTCAATTCCCAGTCCAGAGCTTTCACGAGTCAGTTTAATGAGGACCAGGGTCTGATTCAGATTTCAATTACATGAGCAGAAATCTGGAAAGACTCCAGTCAAGGTGCTCTTGCTTTACACAGTCCTTGGAGGTGGAGGACAGGAGGAGAACACTTAGTCAGATCAATAGCAAAGCTGATTAAAGAGGCCTTTGGTGACAGGCTTTGGTGGGAGCACAATCCTGGATTGGAAGAATGACTGCGGAGGGACCCTCACTATTCCAGCAGGATGACCTACGTGCGACCCACCTGGAATGGGGAGGAGTCTGAAGTCAGAACCCAGCACTTGTGCTTTCAACAGACACCATACAATTATTATGACACACTTCTCAGGGACTCCATGGAACAGCGCAATTGGCGGCTGGGCTTCCCTCACCAAGCAGAGTTAATACCGGTCTCCTGCCGTCTCCGTCAGGTATCTTGCCTCCATTTTTACCAGCCTGAGAGCTAGGGATGTGAATGGTTAACTGGTTCCCCGGTTCCTAGGGAGCAGCCCCCCACTGCTCCAGCCCAGCTAGCCCTACGCAGGGATGGAAACAGAAGCCCTGTGGGCTGTTCCTGCTGGGTTGGAGCAGTCTCCCCCCGATCCCACTTAGTCACTTAACCAGTTAGGTTAAACTAAAGTTTAAACAGGTAACTGATTAATCAGGATTTTACATCCCTACTGAGAGTGGCTAGTTCCCTGCCCTCAGGCCCACGGTGAAGCAGTCTTGCAATTGGAGAGGTCCTTTTTTTTGCAGTCAAAGGCCTCTTGTTCTTTTCATTCTCTAGCACATTTCAAGGTGATTGTAAATAAGCCAAAGTTGCTTTACTCCAGTCAGACATACCTGACCTAAGAGTGACTGAACCTCCCCCGACTCAACAGGGAAGGATTGAGCTAGCGGGGCTAGACTGAGCCTCTGGCAGTGCTGCTGTGTACACCGCTATTTCCAGTGCACCCATGCGAACCTTGCGAGCAGGAGACTGGCTACCTAGGCTGGGAGGCTGGTACCCAGCTGCAGCGTAGACACAAAAGGCACCTTACGCCATACTGGCAGCATGAAATGGTCTTAAAGCTGATGCAAAATACAGCTAATCTCACTTTCCATCCCTTTTTACACTGCCAAAGTGCTATAAAAGGGCCTTAGCGCATACCACAATCAGGCCCAATACACTTGTGATTGGCAACAAGTTAAATTTGGATTCTAAATCCTAGGAATACATTACAATGTATAGAAAGGAATGCAGAAAATCTTATCAATACACAGCTTTAATTTCACTGGGGTCTGTTCTTATGCTTGTGTCCTGCCTGTTAGAATGAAGCCCTGACTTAAGCGAGGGCACTGATGTCAGAAATCACAACCTCCTGCAGACCATTTAGTCCTCAAAATGGACTAGAGTAGAGGTGCCCAACAGCCTAGGAGAGCACTTCATATAGACCAGGCACTTCATATAACCCTTCAACACAATATACTAACAGCTGAGTCCTTAGCAGTGGTTTGCCTCCTGTGTTCTATAACCCTGATATACGTTCCATGCACTGATCTCTTTCTTTGTTTTATTGTACATCACAACCTATCTAAATACACACAGAGCAAGATCTGTTTGGCCCTCACATGGTTGTGCTTGGGTTTATGTAGCCATCCTGTATAACGAGGTTGGGCACCACTGGACTATATGACAGCCTCAATGAGGTACTGTGAATAAATAAAAAAAGACAAACTATTGCCTGTTATGAACATGCTATTTTCAAGGAGGATTTTATTTTTAGAGACAGTACATTTGCTGCCCATGAGATGCAGCACACACTGGAACAGCATTTTTAAATATGCAAGTCCCTATAGGGACAGTAGCATCAATGATCTGTAGGGTGAAGGGTGGGCCATTACTAAGACCAGTGGTTCCCAACCTTTTTTATACCAGGGACCACAAACCCTTTCACAAACTTTGGGTGGACTGGTAACATTTACTTCCATATTCATTGCTTCTGGTTCACCAAAATATGTACCCCGGCCCCAGGCCCCTCACACACTCCAACCCTGACTCCTGTACCCCCTCCATATTATGTTATTCAGCCCCGGCCGCCAGAGCAGGTCCCAGCCTCACCCACCACGTGGCCACAGCAGGTCGTAGCCCCCTGCCAAGAGGGCTCTGTCCCTCCCACCATGCAGCAGGTACCATCCCCCGTGACGAAGCAGGCCCCAGTCACCCACCATGCAGCCTCAGCTACCCCGCCCTCCAGAACTGCAGCCGGTCTCCACGTGGCCCTGCCAGCCAGGCCGCGAAGCAGCTGGTGGAGCTGGAACCAGGGCCCTGGTGAGGCTGCCGCAGTAGGGACAGCCTCACTGTGGCCCCGGCTCCAGCCGCAGCACACCTGGCTGCCAGCCGCCCCACTCACCCTGCTGCTGGGTGGTGAAGTGGTTGGAAGGAAATCCCCTTATGGGGAACCCCAACAGCCTGGGGTTAATTAAAAGCTGGGGACATGGCCTGGCAATGTGCTTTGGCCTGGCAAGCAGGGGTCTGTGGACCAGCGGTTGGGAACCGCTCCCTAGGAAAATCTGCCTGTCTTAAGTTGCAATTAAAAAGAGAAGCAAAAAAGATGAAACCAGATATGGAGAACCAACAGAAATTCAAATGTAAGGCACTGCCATTTGCCCCATGGCTTTTTTTCACCCAGGTGTAGCTGTACATTTAGTAGGAGCAGGAAATGCTGACCTCAAACAATACGCACAAGGAGAAAATTGAGGATGGTGTGGGAGTTTACCTTCTCAAATTCCTTCTTTCTTAGCTTCATTAACAGGGGTCCTACAGCTGACAGGTATTTCTTTTGCTGTTTTATATATATATATATATAGATAGATAGATAGATAGATTGGATTCTATTCTTTCCACACCAACTCATCTGATAAAGTGGGTCTTACCCACAAAAGTTCATGATCCTGATACATTTTGGTTAGTCTCTAAGGTGCAAGAGGACTAATCGTCATTTTTAAAGTTAACGACTATCACGGCTACCCCTCTGAGACTTCTCTTTTAGGGGTTAGTGAGAGCTTTCATGGGTGTTAGAAATGTGATTCCTGTATTCAGGACTGCTCTAGTGGTTTGCAATGCACCCAGAGCACACCCAGTAAGTGTAAATTGCTTAAAATGGACCCAGGAACAGATATGTTCAGAAGGGAAAACAGAGTAACAACAATTAACAGAAGTAGTGTGCATGTGCAAGCATGGGCTTTAAAATGTTGTTGGCATGACAAGTGAACTCCAGAGCCAAGCATTCTGCCCAAGGGCATGGAGCCCTGAGGAGCTTATTTCTCTTACAACAAAAACAAGTTTGTCGAGACTCAGCAGTTAGGCCCCGGACAACCAAGCATCACCACCTATTGTGGAGTTACAGGTATTTTCATCCACAGAGCAGAGTAAAGATTCTGCTGCTGCTGCAGAAAATAAGGCACCTGGGCTCTCTCTAGGGCCTGAATCCTGGATGGTCAGTTCCTGCCCCAGTGTTCCGGACCACATCCCAGTGCCCTGAAAACATTACAAAGCACACTGGTAATTAGAGTACAATGACTCAGTTGCCCATAGGGTTGCCAGGTGTTCGGTTTTGAGCTTTCTGTTCGGAAACAAATTGAGAAAATATAAATGAGAAAATATAAATGTCCGGTATTTTCTAAATAAGATGTAATGTAGATTGTGATGTCATGTCAAGTGTGTCCAGTATTTTTTGTTGAAACCATCTGGCAACCCTAGTTGCCCAGTCTATTTTAAACACACACCTATGCTAATTGGACTCTCATTCCTGATGCTCTCTTGTTAAAAAGCTTTTTTCAAATAGTTTGCTGCTAAATGGTAAATCTACTAACACCAATTAAACAACTAACAAGCAACTAAGCAACAAGTAGTGAAGGGAACCAAAACCAAACCAAACTAAACCAAACCAACCAACTCGCCCCTCCCCCCCAAAAGTAGACAAAAAAGATACCAGAAAAAGGCAAACAGCGCTTCTTACCTTGTTCTTGCTTCAGGGCAGAAAAATCAGTACCTCAGCAGTAGCAGGCTAACTCCTCAAAACTCATTAACAAAGCAATGGAGTTTCTTAATCAGCTCAGCTCTCTAGTCCAGCCACAGAGGATTAGATCCAGACAGCGTGAAAGGTCATTTTTCCACTGCACTCTGCCTCCAGTTTAAATATCCACCACACTTGTGCCCCCCCAACTTTCCCACTTCTCTTCTCTTGGGCTCCCAGCTCAGCTTCTCATGCTGTGGCTTTGTCTCCTGATCAGGGAACCTCTGATTCTGAGCTCACACTGGCTCAGGCAGTACACACTGTGCTTTGTGATTCAAGCAATGCACGAGGCCCCTCCCAGAGCTCACACTTGTGAAACAAGCTACTCTAGTCTTCCATTCAGGTGACTGCTTATTACTCAAACAGCTCCGAACGGCTGATTTTCTAGTTTACCTCCTCGTGGATCTGGTTTCCCTTCATTTGCCGCTTTTCCTTTATTCCAGCAGGCCGAGGTTTACAAGGCACAAGGAGTGGCCTGTTGACAGGACAATATGTTTGGCTCCAGAGATAAGAAAAGCAATTGAATCACGGAAAGGGAGGGCAATAAAAAGCTGAGTCATGCATTCACAGGGAGGAATTCTAGTCCTGCAGCAAGTAAGGCTTTGTCTACACTTAACAGTTAAAAGGGCAGCTGCGGCAGCGCTTTAAACTAAAAGTGTGGCTAAGGCCCAGGTGCTCCCAGCTCTCTATGGGCATGTATAGACTACATGGCTCTGTCGACGGAGCCATGTAGATGAGTTTACTAGACATATGAAAATGAAGCGGTGATTTAAATAATCGCTGCTTCATTTACATCAAAATGGCTGCCGCGCTGTGCCGATCAGCTGTTTGGTGGCACGGCGGGGCAGTCTGGACGCGCCGCGGTCAACAAGGGAAGCCTTTGTTAACCGCTCAGATAAACCTCATTCCACGAGGCATACCGGAGTGGTCGACAAAGTCTTCCCTTGTCGACCGCAGCGCGTCCAGACTGCCCTGCTGTGCCGCCAAACAGCTGATCAGCACAGCACGGTGGCCATTTGGATGTAAATGAAGCGGTGATTATTTAAATCACCGCTTCATTTTCCTATGTCTAGTAAACTCATCTATATGGCTCCGTCGACAGAGCCATGTAGTCTAGACATACCCTACGTTACCACCTCTGTGAGGAGAGTAGCTAACATAGCCTGGGTCACAGTCGCGCTTGAGAGCACTGTAACTTGCTGCAGGGTAGATTGTTTTTTCAAATCCCTTGAGCCAGAAAGTTACAGCGCAGTGTAGACTTGGACTAAGACACCCACATGGTGTAGTCTTGGACAGAAAATCTAACTGCAACAAACTAATCCCCTTTCCTCCTTAGACTGTAAGCAGCTCCGGGTAAGGATCTCATCCTCTATTAATCTCTAAAGTATCATTCATACCTATGGCGCTGTATAAATAAATCTACTATATATTTGAGAGTGTTTGTCTGTCTGGGAGTGAGCGAGCAAGCCTGTCTATCCATCCACCAAGATCTCTTTCTAAATGGTAAGAGTTAGGAGTCCCAAATTTGGTAGGTAGCTTCCTCCTATCCTAACTTAAAATAAGGTCAGGGTTTATTATGCCAGGACAATGAGATGTGCCTGAATGTGATTGTTTTCCATAACACAGAAAGGGAGGGGGTTGCTAGCAGGGACAGTCACACTATGTAATGACCACAGGGAGATAGTAAGAGACCAGAGATGGCGACTGAAATAGCTATAATCCCACCGGGCCAGCAGGAGTGAAGGCTAGCATCCCACCTGGTGCTCAGGCAGGGCAGCATCCACCGGTTCTCACACCTCCCGCATTCCTACCCCCCTGCCTTGAGCCCCTTCTCATGCCACATACCTGAAGCCAGCACCCCCCCACACACACACCCATTCCCCTACTCTGAGTCCCTCCTCACCCCTGAACCCTAACTCCAGCACCCCCCCCAGTTCTCTGCCCTGATCCCCTCCTCACCTGGCTCCTGCAACACCCCCAACCCACTGCCCTGATGAACCCAAGCATCTTCTAGTAAATCTTCTAGTAAATAACTAAATAATAAAGTAATAATATGAGTTAGGAAAAAATCTCCCCCCATTCCGTGCTCACCGATGCTGCAATGGAAAAAGTCCACTGGTAGGTAAGAATTGCTGCATTACCAAAATCCACTTTACATTTGCACCTTTGGGGCTGGTCTATACTGCCACTTTACTGCTCTGTAACTTTCTTGCTCACAGATGTGTCTCTCTTCCCACAAATGCAGCAAGATACAGCACCATAAAGCACTAGTGTAAACAGGATCCCACTCTTGGAGGTAGTTTACCTAGACCACTGGGAGAGCTCTCTCCTAGCACTGGTGTGGTGACCACACTGCCATATTAAAGTGCTGCTGCAGTTGTACTTTACACTTAGAAGTGTAAACAAAGCCTTAGTTAATCTGAATTAACTTTCTTGAGCGTTCCCATGTAGACAAATGTACAGAAAAGAGGCAGCTTCTCTGAAATGAGAGCCAAGAGTTCTATTTCCAGTTCCACTTTCTCCATCTGTAAACCTGATGGGGGCTAAAATAAACCTTTGTGCTTTGAGATCTACAGATGAAAACTGCTATAAAGCACCAAGGCCTTTATATACTCCAAGAATTCCATTGAAGTAAATGGGAGTACTCATAGTGTGTTACATTTAGTCTTTGCACTCTACATTCTTTTAAGGTGAACACACTCTATTAATACATTTGATTTGATTACTATTATTTTGTTTAATCAGTCTGTTCCTGAATGTACCCATTTAATGTGGGTATGTCACATAATGCAATGCCTAACATCACAGTAAGTGAGGTCACAAACTTTGAGATATAAAATCAGTGGATAAATTAAGTAAACTGGAGACCAGAGGGATTAAAGAGGAATCTGGTTGTTTACATTGACATCTTGGCAAACAGTAGGGCTAGATGGGCAATTCACAGTGAATAATTTGATCAACAAATTTTCTCTTTTACTGTTCAAAGACTGTCCTCAAGCAACTCCATTTTCTTGAATTTATTTGTTAAAAATCATTAATCAAGTCAAGCCTACTGATAACACTTGGTCTCAGTTTGATATTCAGAATCTGAGCTCTTTTGGCTGGAAGCAGATGACAATATCATACTTCTTTTCCATGCCTGGATGAGTTTAAATCACAGAATGAGGTTTCCTAACGTGTATAGTTATGAAGCTGACTTCAGAATTCTTTTTCTGCAAATCCCGTCTAATATTCACATATAATGACCTGTTTCCATTAATGTTTCTGCTAACAAATTAATTTGCTAAAACATTTTTAGAAAACACATACAAAAGTAAATTCAATGTAAATATACAATGAAAGTAAATTCAATTAAAAATTCAGATCAGCAAGGCTAAGAAAGGAAAAATGGAAACACAGGACAGTTATATTAGGAAAACTTACTCACTCATGCCCTTTAACTACAATGCATTGAAATTAAAAAAATTACTCATGGTTTGCCTGAGGCAAGAATTCTGCAAGACTGAATTAATTAAACTTTTAATTTTGCACATTTTGATTTAAAACTAAGACTGCAGGTTATAACTGCTCCTATTTCCTGATAACTGGAATGAGAATGCAAGGGTACTGTCACAAACTCCATTAAACTTCTTTCCTAATTTATGATGGTGGTCTTATTGGCAAGAGATTACTGCTCTGATGATGATCAGGGTGCTTGCGGAAAGACTTTACTACGTGTTTCACACTATGTGCTTTGCAGGGGGAGCAATCAGTCCTATGAGCACACAGCCTGCATGACAAGAATATGGTTCCAAGCCACAGGCAATGCTGCACAAAATGTTCAGAGTGTAAGGAAGACTAAATTCTTACACCTCTGTAATGTCCATCATATGGCATGGCATGGCGAGCAGGGTTTTTATTGGGTTGAACCTGGACACAGTTTTATTGATTTGATTTTCCACAATTTTTCCAAAGCTCATATTTTTCCTTTGACAATTCATTGCGTATGGATCAAAATACTGAATGGAAAAAGCTAGCTGAATTAAATGAAACCAGAACAATATGATTCAGAGTTTGCTATGCCCCCAAAGACAATGGAGATACACCATAAATGCAAAATATCTATGAACGACAGGCAAATCAGACCCCATATCCATGGTGGGCAACTTGCAGCCCGCGAGCTGATCGTGGCCCATTGGGGTTCCACCTGCAGCCTGTGTACCCCCTCTCTGCCCCCTTCCTCATTCCTCTCACGCACTGGGGCCCCGCACTTACCTAGTCCTCCCCCCCACCCTGCCCAGCACTTTTAAACACCATGAATCTGTTGATTCGTACTCCGTTCCTGCTCCCCCTCCCTCCCTCGCACAGTGCAGGGCTATAGGGCCTCTGTGTGTGAGAGGCATGGGGGAAAGGGACAGCGAGGGGGTGCACAGGCTGTAAGCTGCCCACCACTGGAAACCCCAATGGTCCACAGGTTGCCCACCACCGGATTTCAATCTTGCAGTCCACTGAGACAAAGGAGGGTCTCTCATGTGGCCCACTCACTAGGGGTATGTCTAGACTACATGCCTCTGCCGACAGAGGCATGTAAATTAGACTACCCGACATAGTCAATGAAGCGGGGATTTAAATATCCCCCGCTTCATTAAAATAAAAATGGCCACCATGCTGTGCTGGCTCAGCTGATCGTTGGCACAGCGTGGCAGTCAAGACGCGGATCGGTCGACAGGGAACGCCTTTGTCGACCCCTCTTGTAAACCTTGTTCCCTGTCGACCGATCCACATCTTGACTGCCGCGCTGTGCTGATGATCAGCTGAGCTGGCACAGCGCGGCGGCCATTTTTATTTTAATGAAGCAGGGGATATTTAAATTCTCGCTTCATTAACAATATCGGGTAGTCTAATTTACATGCCTTGTCGGCAGAGGCATGTAGTCTAGACATACCCTAAGGTTGGTTGCCCATCGCTGCTCTGTATCTTCTTACTTCAGATGTGAATGAAGTATTGGGAAGGCAGTGTAATCTAATGGCAAGAAGACCTAGACTGGAATTCTGACCTCAGCAACACTGACTTCAAGGGTGCCAAGATTTCACAGCTGAATTCCCGCCCTGAGTAAGGTCGTCATGACCAGTATGCTGCATGGCCTTAGGCATGTCATTTTGCCTCTTTCACCTGCTCTAACTTTTGCCTGTCTTGTCTATTTAGGCTACCAACTGTTCAGGACAGGGCCTGTCTCTCCTAAGTTATGCCTACGTAGCAACTGGGGCAGTGCTTCCCAGAACAGGCAGATATGCACTAGCTCCGCTCAAGCTGATGTTTTAAAAATAGTAGTGTGACTGTGACACACAGCAGCAGCTTGGAGTAACTCTAGCCTTCACCTCTGTTCCTGTGGCCACCCTGCTATAATTAGCATGTTCTCTGAACCGGGATAACACTGACTGTCTACATACATCGGAAAGTGTCCTGCCAGGTGCTGTGTAGACATACCCCCATACAGCCCCCAGCACAGACTGGCCGACAGGTGTCTGGTTTTGAACCAAACAGTCCAATATTTGAGCTTTCTGTTCAGGAAACAAATTGAGAAAATATAAATGGCCGGTATTTTCTAAATAAGATGTAATGTAGATTGTGACGTCATGTCAAGTGTGTCCAGTATTTCTGTTGAAACCATCTGGCAACCCTAGCTGGGGAGAGCAAAGGGGGCAGTTGCTCCAGGGCCAAGTGATTTAAAAGTGGCAGCGGCAGCAACTGGGGCCCTAGTCCCTTTAAATCACTGCTAGAGCCCCGGGTGGTGCTCTCCAGACAGCCTGCCCTTTCTGCTTGACTCCCCACCCTTTTGGGGCACAGAACCACACTCCCACATTGCCCAGGAGCCTGGCAATTCTGTCGACTGCCCTGCCCTAGTACAATGAACCTCCATGTTGTAATGCAAATGCAGCCATACAAAACAGCACATTAAAGAATATAAGGGTATGTCTACATTAGCCCCCTAGTTCAAACTAGGGAAGCTAATGTAGGCATTTGAAATTGCAAATCAAGCCTGGGATTTAAATATCCTGCGCTTGATTTGCATCTTCCCGGCCAGTCGCCATTTTTTGAAATTTACAAGTCCGGACTAACTGCCCGCGTCTACACGTAGCAGGGACCCGGTAGTTCGAAATAAAGCCCTAGTTCGAACTACCTGTTAAACCTCATTCCAGGAGGAATAACAGGTAGTTCGAACTAGGGCTTTATTTCGAACTACCGGGTCCCTGCCACGTGTAGACGCGGGCAGTTAGTCCGGACTTGTAAATTAAAAAAAAAAAAAAAATGGCGACCGGCCGGGAAGATGCAAATCAAGCGCAGGATATTTAAATCCCGGGCTTGATTTGCAACTTTGAATGCCTACATTAGCCTCCCTAGTTCGAACTAGGGGGCTAGTGTAGACATGCCCTAAGACCTAACCCAAAGCTTGCTGACCTCACAACTGCCTTTAATGGATTTCTGATCAGGTCCATGCATTGTACTGTTAAGCCTGAACTCGGACCTTTGTTTTCCTGACGCTACTACTGTGTTATCTGCAGAGATGCCTTGATTAATCTGTATGTGGTTCATTTTCATACGACAGGGCTGATGTTAATAGTACTCATGCTGCTAAAAATGCCCTCACGCTGTCCATTTACCTTGTAACTTTCTCTGACTTCCAAACTGGCAAATTCAGCTGTGCAAGGCACCTTATTTTTCAGTGTCACCTGCCCTGTAATCATGTCCATTGAAAACCCCTGTTTACAAGCGCATTTGGGAGTCATTAACATTACAGTTGAAAGCTGGCAGGGAGGCAAAAAAGCAAAACATCACACTACTAAGACTAAACGGAAGATTGGGGCTGCCGCGATCGATCTTCCGGAGTTTGATTTGGCAAGTCTAATTATATATATATATATATATGGCCCATTCGTCTTGAGAGAAGGTGGTAAGCAACGGCAGTGGCAATCTATGAGTTGTGCCTGGATCTGCAACTTCTTTCATGGCTTATGCATCCAATATTGGATTTGCACAGTCCATTACAATAGCTACATGCCAGTCTACTTCTGTTTTCATGAGTCTGAGAATTTTTCCTTCTGAGGTGGAGTTCTTTTGCATGTCTTGCACAGGTCCTATTGAAAAATGACATGCCCTGTTGTAATAAGTGTTGCCACGTGTTGCAATCTGATGACGTAGATTCCCAAGAACTTGGATTGATGTTAAACCTTTTCATAGTGTTTTTACATATATCCTTGAATCTTAACTTTGTCCTTCCTCTTGCCCTTGCTCCACTTGTTAGTTCACCAAAGAGGATTTCTTTAGGAAAGCGTTTATCACTCATTCTCCTCACATGGCCGTGCCACTGGAGTCTTCTGTTGTTAAGGATTGCTATAAGACTGGGTATGCCAGCTCTTGATAGGACATCTACATTTGAAACTTTGTCTTGCCACTTAATATTCATGATTCTGCGAAGGCAGTGAAGGTGGAAACTGCTCAATTTTTTCTCTTGGCACAAGTAGGTAGTCCAGGTCTCAGATCCATAAAGCAAGACACTTAATACGCATGCTTGGTATATCAGTATCTTTGTTTTCAATGTCAGTTTGGGATTGTTCAATGCTCATTTCATAAGTCTGCCAAATGTTATGGCTGCCTTCCCAATTCTGATGTTCAGTTCTTCGTCCATGGAGAGATTTGTGGTGACAGTAGACCCAAGGTAACAGAATTGTTGAACCACCTCTAATGGACTGTCATTTAGAGGGCATCCCTACCAGCATCTGGTACTCCTGCTTGTGCGGGAAGTAAGGGAAGCGGACAGGAGCATTTGCTCCCATCGGCCTCCCGCTGTGGGGATGGTAGGGAAACTCGAAACAAGGTACGTTTTCTCCCACTATGTAATGAACTAAGCTTGTGTTGTGTATCTTGATTCGACATTTTCTTTTAGTGTAGACCTGGCCTAAGGAAGAGGCAGGCTTGGAAACAAGATCAGGACTCCCACACTCACAGTGCAGGCTTGCCATAAAAATGTCTTGAGTGTGGCAGGATTGATGGGAGCACACCACTCTTATGTTCTCCTTTTGTGATTGGAGCCACGGAATGGGATAGCTTGCCTTGTGTGCCCAAGTTGCCAAGAAACGAATCAGTAAGTATGTTTCACTGACCAAGGCAAAAGCTGTTTGGAAAGATATATAGGCTCAAGACTTTTATCTGCCTTTTTCTAAACCAAGCAAGTTCCTGAGAGACTGATTCAAAGAATTAAATGGAAAGGTTCATGCTGTAGTTATAGGATTAAGTCCTGGAAAAAAATGACCGCGAGGTTGACTCAGTCCTTAAATAAAACCCTGCGAATGAAACTTCAAATCAGCAGAGCCTTCTGAATTAATCACAGGCTCAAAATGATTCACAAGCTAATGAAGCAGGACCTGAAAGCCAGAGTAACCTCCAAACTGTACCTTGAAGCAAGTTTAAACTCATTGCTAAAGAGAGAAATACCCTGCCACAGCAGTGTTTGTGGGTCTTAAAGAAACAATTAAATCTGTCATTGACTGTACTGGGAGACCTTTTAAAGTGTACTAAACTATGCCTTCTGTACTAGTTTAAAGATTCTCTCCAAACCTATGCAATGGCACATATAAATCAAGGGAAAATTAGCTGCTATAAAGACTGCCACGTGGTTTAGCTGACATGATGTTCCTATTTTGACCCTGCTCTTTAAGTTTCTTTTCACTTTCCCTGGTGATGTAGCAACTTTAATGTTAAACCAATAAAGCACAAGAGCCGCAGGCATGTACGTTTATAGCCCAAGTGCCACCCCCTGCTGACAGACAGGCTAAGCAGATATTCCCATGCCTCTGTGAATTTTCATGGGGCCAGGGTGTAATCGGAGATTCATGGTATGCACCAGCACAACCCCTGATAAATCCAGAGGCAAAAGCACAAACAGATTGGAGGTATGTGCCATGCATTTGTGGTTAAATCTGCCTGAAAGTATTTCTGCTCCACAGCTTGCCTCCCATAGTAATTTACAAGTGCACAATGCTATACGGAAAGAATAGGGAACGTAGGGAAGGGCAATCTGCCATTTGTCTAATTTCAAACCATCTTGAAAACTGAAGCAGAGAGCAAGCAGAGTGAAAAAGAAAGCAGACTGTGAAAAGGAGGAACATTCTATGATTAGTACCCTGATGCTTGCAAAAAACATTGTTTATGACCCAGTTCTACCTCCTAGCTCATGTTACCTTACTCTGCAAGTCCCAGTGGGACTCTATTTCTTGACATTAGGTGCCAAAATAAAGCCACATAAACAGTAATAGGCTATAAGACACCAGTCTCTCTCTGTCCACATGCATATGTACTGTATTTATGTTTACCTGGATGCACACAGAGCTAAATACACTAAATCTGTCTGAACAGTCTCTTTCCTGGTTAAAAGGCCACACACAAAAAAGCTCAAGGCAGGATTAGATTAATGTGTGTCACAAAGAGGTGTCACAAAGAGGACGGAGAAAATTATTCTCCTTAATGTCTGATGATAGGACAAGGAGCAATGGGCTTAAATGGTAGCAAAGGAGGTTAGGTTGGACATTAGGAAGAACTTCCTAACTGTTAGGGTGGTTAAACACTGGAATAAATTGCCTACGGAGGTTGTGGAATCTCCATCACTGGAGATATTTAAGAGCAGGTTAGACAGACATCTATCAGGATGAGGTAGATGGTCCTTAGTCCCCTGCACTCACAGCAGGACCGGACTTGATGACCTCTTAAAGTTCTTTCCAGTTCTAGTATTCTATGATTCTATGAAGGACAGCTTTTCCTTCATTTGTTGCATTAAATGTCCTATCAGGTCACCTCAAACTCTGAGACACTTGTCCCTTCAAACAGCATTTTTCACTCACTCCATATCTTCAAGGAGTTTGAGATTTCCATCTCAACGTGGTTGATATATTGAGTGACGACATGTATTGAGGGAATTTACTGCTCCTGGAAATCCTCTGGGAAGCTCTTTGAATTAGAATATAGAAAGGATGTGGACACATTGGAGAGGGTCCAGCAGAGGGCGACCAAAATGATTAGGGGGCTGGATCATATGACCTATGAGGAGTGGCTGAGGGATTTGGGCTTATTTAGTCTGCAGAAGGAAAAAGGGGGGGGGGGGGGAATTTGATAGCAGCCTACAACTTCCTGAAGGGAGGTTCTAAAGAGGATGGAGAAAGGCTGTTCTCAGTAGCGATGGATGGCAGAACAAGGAGCAATGGCCTCCAGTTACAGTGGAGGAGGTCCAGGTTGGATATTAGGAAAAACTATTTCACTAGAAGGGTTACTTAAGGAGGTGGTGGAATCTCCATCCCTAGAGGTTTTTAAGTCCTGGTGTGGCAAAGCCCTGGCTGGGATGATTTAGTTGCGGTTGGTCCCGCTTTGGGCAGAGTGTTGGACTCGATGACTCCTGAGGTCTCCTCCAGCCCTGGGATTCTATGACTTGCATATAAAGCACAACAAGTAACTTCCTGGCAGAGAGTTTCTAGACAGAGACTTGTGGGGAGGAGTGTGGAGATGTCCTTTTGATGCTGTTTCCAAGGAACAGCTCTGAGATGTTTCCCATACCCAATTTATAATACCTCTCATACATTGTTACAGCACACAGACTAGTTTGCAGATCTTAGAGTATATATTTATCAGAGCCCCTAATGTCAAGAGTTTGTTGTTGTGTTCCTAGAATATTAAAAAAATGAAGTTCTGGGAAACCACCTTCCAAGTTTACACCATCTGCTATAGTTTTTAGGGTTTAAAGTTAAATGCAGAACAGGTAAATCATGCATAGAACAGGACCAGCAGCGGGAAAGGGGAAAATGGAATAAAACAAGAGACAAAGAGTGAAAGAGAAACACGGGTGCTGTTAAATGAGGTCTGAAAGAAAAATGTTACTGCTATTTTTGTGGAAGCAGTCACTGTTTCCAATGAGATACCATATCCCACATCTCTGTTATAGTCCTGGGGAGTCACTTAAAGACACTGTTACTGTCCCCCAAGAAATCTTTTAATGATAGGAAGTCACTGGAACTACTTGTGGTAAGCATTATGCCTGGACTTCATAAAAAAACACACTAAAAGTTCCCAAATAGTAAAACTACGCTAGCCTCAGCTCTGCTGATATTTCTCAGGTACAAAACACCAAAATAATACTGAGAAATAACTGGATGGGGGGGGGGGGAAGGTGTCTGGATGGGAGGGATGTTAAAAATCAGTTAACTGAATAGTCGATTAACCTCATGAATTCTTATCAATTACTTGACTATTCTATAGTCCCCGGGAGCAGGGCAGGCAGCCAGTGCACACTGGCCCCGCTCCCAAGGAGGCCCCTACCATTCGGTGGTGCTGCCTCTGTATCAGAGGCAGCAGCGCGGGGTCCAGGCGGGAGCTGGTCCGCAAGGGGAGCCAGTTTAAAAACCAGCTCCCCTCGCAGACCAGCCACCTGTCGCCCCATGCTGTTGCCTCTGATAAAGAGGCAGCAGCATGGGATGGCAGCAGCCCCTGTCTAGGGATGGATCTGAGCTCTCAGACCTGGTGTACGCTGGAACTGAGCCAGGCTGCCTGCTCGCCTGGCTCCTAATACACTTTAAATGCAGAACTGCAGTGGAAGTAGGTCCTGGATGCAGCATGAGCCAGGACTGAGCCGGGCTGCTGGCCAGACTGCTAAAAAATGTATTGGGATGGGGGGGGCGTGGAAATGCGTGTAGTTTATAGCATTAACCTATACGCTTTTGCTTATCAGTTAATCGACTACACTATTACATTCCTAGTGCCTACCCTTCTTTATTTCATTGTAAAGCAGCAAAAGAGGGCACAAACCCAATTTAAAAAATCCCATGTCCTAACCTTTGACGTGAAAAGATGAAAGTACCACGAGCAGAGGTAGGTAAGAATCAAGGCAGTGCCATACATAGGTAAATACTGAAGAGCTGGCAATCGTGAGATATGCAATTATGAGAGACAACGACATAACACCTGGTCCTTTGAAGCACTTTCCATCAAAGCACTGTCCAAAGATTAAGCTCATTACTTAGCCCTCAGTGTGGGAAAGAAAGATGCAGGATGCTAATATAGTGGACCAGAAAGGCCAAAGGAAGATCTGACAGGTACTTGGAAGCATTGGTGACTCACTTATGAGAGGAGCATCAGTATCAATGGCGATATCCATTAACATTAATGACACCCATAGAGACACAATCAGCATACTAAGCAGGGACTGTGTTGGACACACCTGGTGAGGACATGAGGTACACTTCCAAGTACACTTCAGTTCCCATTCATAAAATGTTTCAAAGACATACAAGGCGACAGGATGCGAGTCACAGCCCTGAGTTCTGTGGGACCGTGCCTCATTGCACAAGACATGACGTTAACCCAGTGTCACCGCACGGCATCAAGCCAGCAGGCTGATAACTGTACTTTCTGACTCTTGGTTTACAAAGAATTTTTTAAAAAACACCCAAGGAATTTAGGAGCATAAAAGCCCATGATTTTCAATGGAACACAAGTGTTCCTAATGCCTTCAGGCTCTTTTGGAAAATTCAACTTGTAATATCTCCCCTTCCCCGCGTCTTTTTAAAACTATTTCAGATGAATTTAGTGCTGGGGGACATATGTTCTCTCTTTTTGCTGAGGACGCCAACAAAGGTGACATATCGCATTACCACTCACCTCCCTTATGCTGCAGTTTTGAATAAAAATATGCTGAAGACATAACTACAGATATTAATACATCAAACCACAAAATTTAAATGTGTGTTTAGCAAGTGATTCACAATAACGGATGAATGGCTAGCTCGAGCACGCTGGATCTATCTGTGCATGCTACAGTTCCTCAGCTCCCTTGGAGTGGTTCTGTTTTACCTATTGTTCTCCTGAGAGGCTGTTGCAATGTAGTCATGACAACGACAATACCACACGGTTGTTCTAAGCTATCACTGTAATGGTGTATATCATTAAAGCTGCTGCAAAACTATGGCGTTTAAACCACATTTCTTCTCTCTCCTGTCTAATCAAGCTCTCCTCTGTAATGAAGGAACAGGACCATTTTGGCACCATGTATTTTTAAAAAACATCTTTAAAGGAACCATGATTTAGATTCAGAGGAGAGGAGATTTCAGAGCAAACCTATGATGTAAACGAATACCACCAATGTTCAAAGCATCCAATCCGAACAATCTTACTTTCACATGCGGTTTCACTGACTTCAATGGGATTAGCAATGGAAAAACTGCTTAGATAAAGGATTTTTAGCATCAAGGTCTTGCTTGTCCAGATCCCAGAAAGAAATAAAAACCAACATCATCTATTTCAGCTATATCTAGCTTCTGTAACTACGTTGTTAGTACATAGCTACTGCTATCACAGACAGTATTAGACTTTGGGTTAGGACACTGAAAGGCTAATTGTCCATAATGGCTCTACCTGAGCTCAGCTGGGATTGGTTCAGAGTCTCTGCAAAACATGCAGAACCTGGTTTTACACTATCCATCTCCAAATCTGCATGCAGTTTGGGGTGGGGGGTGTAGAGAGGGACAAGGCAAGAGAAAAAACAAACATTTAATTAAAAAAAAAGCTAGTAGAAGAAACTCTAAGAGACTAACAATGTCATTTGCAGAGACAGTATTAACAGAATTAACACTTCAGAAGTCTGAGTTCTAACTGGATGTACTGTGAGTCTGTTGGCAACCATGCACATTTATGAGGGTAAAACCAGATGTAGGCAGATTACCCACAAACCTATCTTTTGATAAGAACTGGGCTAGCAGTGACCACATTTAAATATGATTGTTGACAGCAGGTTTCTAGCATGTATTTACCAATGGTGTATAAAGATTTCTCCAAGTCCCCAGAGAAAATAGCAGCAGGTAGCCCCGCTTGCACAGTCCTGGCCTCAGGTATAGTAGGACCCTGAAGATATAGGTGGAGCCCTACAAATCTGTGGCTATCCATTTTGTATTTGCAGATGCAGATATCCACAGCTAATTTTGGAGATACTGATGCAAATACTATTTTTTTATCTAGAACCCACAAGTCTGTGGATATCTGCTTTATATTCATGGGTATCTTCATCTGTGGATCATTTTTGCAGATGTGGATCCAAATTTTGCGCTCTAGTTATAGGGCCTCATTTTCAGAGGCACTCAAACCCCATAACTCCCGCTGAAGTCAAAGGGAGCCAAAGGTGCTCAGCAAAACTCAAAATTAGGTGCATGCTCTATAAATCTTTCCTCCTAAATAAACATGCATCTCCCGCTAACTCTAAAGAAATCTCTATGAGCAGAAAAACAGAGGAGAGAGATGCTGACCCTGTAAGACTGGCAACTTCTATTAAAAATAAAATACACATTAAGTCTTCCTAAATTACTAGATACAGGAGATGTTTAACTGGGGCCCTTTTGTATATGGGAATGTTACAAACAAGAACCACCAGCGTACAGCACAGACAAATACGTAAACATGCCAATGAAGTCTCACATGGTATGTACTGGCGTTCCATGTGCTATGGCAGCCAACTTTCAAACCTATTTGCTTCAATCGTGTTACTCAGAAAGGGACATGGCTGCCAAACTAAATTAATTTCACATGAAAAAACAAGCAAAACCACTAATAAGCTTTATACCTTTGAGCAGAAATATTAGACCTGACTGAGCGTTTGAATCCTTCCCCTAATGAAATCGTTTTAAAGCAGAGAGTCGGAGTGTTGACCTTTCAGACTGCATTAAGTAACCAGAGATGCGGCCTCTTTTTTTTTTTTTTTCATGTTACAAAGGGGAAAAACACACACATAAAAATATCTGAGGTTAACTGCTGCTGAACCCTGGAAAGAATGGCATTTCTGGAGGGTACAAGGTTTACTTCTTTCCCACAAAGATTTTCTGCATATGAGGAAATGAAGAAGATTCTTCCTCTCTCTATTTTTTCCATACATCCAAAAACACCCCAAACCAAAACACCTCTTGGGTATCTCTAGTACCCACTATCCTCACTACAAAATTTGCTTACGTTGTATATCAATAACATGGTATCTCGTGTCAATCAACTTTACCTCAGTCTTGGTGTCTTTGCCCCACTATCAATACTCTCAGGCTCTTTGCTTTCTCACTGAAAGTTGGGATGACAAAGAAAATGGCTTCGCTATGATTACTGATACTGCTGGCAGTATTTAAAGAAGGAATGCCTTCGCCTATTGTATGGTCCTATCAAAGGCACTGTTGTTCTTCTTTGCGGTCCCATAGGTGGCCAGGATACTTCTGCCAAGAGTTATCCCCCACTCCCTCACTGGTGGCATTCAGCAAAGCAGTGCTGAATGAAAGAGCTTCCTCCATCATCCTTCTCTACAATGGTCCCCACATCCCTGTTGCTCCACATAGGAAGATACTGGGCATGGGTACCACATCCCTTCCCCACAGTGCAGTTCCAAGCACCACGATCAGGCCAACGACAGGAGGAGATGGGGACTTTTAAAATAGCCAATTTGTTTAACAGTTTATTTTTTGAATTGTGAAACTGAAGAATAAAAAGTTTCATATGGGGTGAGGGGAGATGTACAAAGGAGGCTCAACATATATCAGGGTCCTGCCTTTAGGAATTTAAATCACTGGCAAGGGGATAGAATGTTATTGACGTGGGACTGATAATTATGTGTGTTACGTTAGTGCCTAGAGCAGGGGTCTCAAACTCCCAGCCCATGTTCTGCCTGGAGTAATTGCGCAATCTGGCCTGGGACTCCTGGCCGGTTGAGGGGGATCCTGTCTGTTACTGGCCCCCAAGCCCTGCCCCTTCCCACCACTGCCCCATCCTCTCCCTCCATGGCACCCCGTCCCCTGAGCAGGCAGCTTTGGGGATCAACGGGGGGATCTGGCACCAGGCGGTGGCAGCAGTCGTGCTCCCCATAGCAGCAGGAGCCGGGGGAGGGGGGGAGGAAGGGGGAACAGAGCACACTGGGTGGGCTCATTCACTTTGCTATGCTCCACTTCCCTGCAGCTCCGACCCCCATGGGGAGTGCAGGGGAGGGGTGCGACTGCTGCCACCATGTGACACAAAGCCTCTCCTCCCGCCATCCCCAAATTCGCATGCTGGGGGCCAGGGGGCCATGGAGCAAGAGGGTGGAGCAATGGTGGGAAGAGGTGGGGCTTGGGGGCCAATAATGGACACCTCCCCTAACCTGCCGGGAGTCCCAGGCTGGACGGTGCAATCGTTCTGGCCAGGACTTGCTCAGGGGCCAGGAGTTTGAGAGCCCTGCTCTAGCGGTCAAATTGAAATCAGGGTCCTGCTGCACAAGGCGCCAAAGGAATGCTGCTCCCAGGTCGCCTCACAGTGTCATGCTGGGGACAGGGAGTGCGCCTGTTACTAATAAAATTATCAACCCACTTTTAAGAAAAATTGGCTTTATTATATATTTCTTCTGAAAATATAATATATATAATGTATTAATCAATACATTAATATATATATATAATATGAATACATTAATATGATGGGCTGTCCAAGTCATAGCTAGATCCCTTCCATCTCCCAACGCATTAGCCCATCTTTCTTCCAGCTGACAGCTACATTTTGTTTGCATGAAGTTGTTTTCTTCATTTTTGATCCTGGTTGTATTGCCATACAGTGATCTTAGCATCTTTGGCAGAAGAGAGGTAGAATGATCATTGTCTTTCTTTCCTAGCTGCATTTATTTTATGTTTAAAGATCTTAAAAGCACACATTTCAATACAATTCTGGCTTCCTTGAACATCCCTCAAAGCATCACAGCTAGTCACTGGCATGTATGCAAAAAGGAAGAAAGCGAGAGAGAGAGAGAAAGAGAAAGGAATAAATGAAAACGTACAAGGGGGGAAGTAGCTCCAGGACGCTGGACGGGCTCCGTGGGCAGGGGATACTGGGAAGGTACAATTTAAAAAAAAAGAAAGAAAGAAAGAAAGAAATGGTTAAAACATGTACCCATTCAAAATGGGTCAATTTCAATTCAAGCTTGGCTAGACTGCAGGCAGTGCAATTTCCTTGCCAACCCACCTCTAGACAGATGTACAATCTGGACCCAATCAATTCTGCAAGGTGCTGAAAACCTTCTGAGAGATGCTCAGTGCCCTGAACCCCACTAAAATCAACAGAAGTTCAAGGGATTCAGAACCTAACATGGATCCTGATTCAGAAAAACACTTGAGCGTGTTTTAACTTTTATCTTATCCCAACTGAGCAACACTCTTGAACATAGTCTCATTAATTTTAATGGGATGCAAGTTTGTATTTAAGGTAATGCATGTGCCTTGTCAAATAAGAGCCAGGCATGGGAACTGTATTA
The DNA here is from genome assembly GCA_032595735.1 of Pelochelys cantorii. Classification (NCBI taxonomy): domain Eukaryota; kingdom Metazoa; phylum Chordata; order Testudines; family Trionychidae; genus Pelochelys; species Pelochelys cantorii. The sequence goes on from CM064352.1 coordinate 12,557,352, forward strand.
CCTCTCTAAAGATGGACAGTTCCAAACAATAATGAAAACAACTCCAGAGTTTGCAATATTAAATTTACAAAAATCACATACTTCTCTACCCAACTGGGTCCCTTTTTATGTTTTAGTTTGGATCATTTCAGTGGTGCTAAAGCAAAAAGCTGCTTTAAACTTACTTTTTCTCAGTGTGCATTACAGCCCGCAAAGATGTCGAAAAAAGCAGGGCTTTGACAACGGTTACACCATTCACAGAATCAAAGAAGACGAGGGTTGGGAAAGACCTCAGGAGGTCATCTAGTTCAGTGTTTTTCAAATTTAGGTCATGGACCCAGCAGGGTAAGCTGCTGGCAGACCTGCACCATTTTGTTTACTTAATGTGTCATAGTCATGGAGCCTCGCAGCTCCCATTGGCTGTGGTTCACCGTTAAGTAAACAAAGCAGTGCAGGCCTGCCAGCAGCTTACCTTGGCGGTCCTGTGATCCAAATTTGAAAAACGCTGATCTAGTCCAACACCCTACACATAGCAAGACCAACCCCAACTAAATCAGCCGAGCCAGGGCTTTGTCAAGCCAGGGCTTAAAAATCTCGAAGATGGAGATTCCACCACCTTCTTAGGCAACCCGTTCCATGCTCACTGCAGAGAAGCGAGAGTAACATTGTTTTGTTTTTATAATTAACTTAAAAAAACAAAAACCAATAAGCACCCAGAAATAATTTCCTACCAGATCAGATCACTTTAAATCTGGGGCTTAAACTAGTTGACTTTGAAGTTTTAAAAATTATCATGAGTACACAACCAGGTGATATCCATAACAGTTGAGACATGAACAGAAAAAATAACTAAATAATTAAAATTCACAATTCATTTAACAATAACATGCATGTGTAGAAAAGGGTCCCCAGTCCTGCCAGGTGTGGACCAGCAGCAGCACATATTAAATTCCAAGGGAGCTAAGAATATGTAACATCTCATAGAACTGGACTCTAAGTTTGTCAATATTAAGAGAACACTTTCAGGATATTACACCATTGAACCACATGTATCAGCCCCAGGCGTGTTAGTGCATTTGGCTCCTCTCCAGTAGATACTGAAAGTTTAGTCTCAAGTTGGCTCACTGACATTCCAATATAATTTAGATTTAACAGGAAAGTTATACATTACAAACTCAGTAATTAATTATTTTTAAAATCATGATTGAGGATTAACAAACATGGCCCTACACTGAATTATAAATGTTTTAGCAATTAATGTGTATTTTGTCTGGAGCAAAAAATCTATTTCCAATGGGCATTAACCAGAGTTAACAGGCCTACTTAACCTGTGCTGTTTGCTCCAATCACCTGCAAACTCCACTACACCCTAAACAAAACACTTCATCATTGTCTCCAGAGTATACAAGGATCTTATTTTAATGCAGGATCAATCTCTTCCGAGTCTGTTTTGTTAGCAACCATTTCTGAAACAACTGCTGCAACTCAGTTTTACATCTTTTCATTTAAAATTAAATCCATCTCCAATATTCAATTCATACTGCAGACCTGGATTTTAAGCACTTTTAAAGTTTAGAGGATTATCTGAATCTGGAGTTTTGATTCATCTTCATTATGATGTTAAAAATATTTATTTATGGTTAACTACTTGTAACACATGTATCAAAATACAAGCTAATCCTCATTAAGGCTTATATATAATTATATATTAGGTGTTGAGCCTTAATGAGGATTTGCTAATATATATGTGCAAGTAGATAGTAGATAAGTAACTGTATCTTTTAAGTCCAAACAAAATGAATTCCTTGGTCATAAACAAGGCAACTATTCCGGTTAGTGGAGACATGGAGCATGGGGAGTTTTAAACAATTCAGAGCTTTGAAAGAGGAATGAGTGAGTAAGAGAGATGTTCAGCACCAACTCACCCATTCCTCCTCCACTGTGCTCAGAACTCCATGCTGTAAACTGTGGATGTTTATGCTTTGTTTTCACACTGGCACTATTCTCCCCCAAATTATGAGGCAACACTGTTCAAACGCCTTCCAAGAAACTGTCAAGACAAAGAACTTCTGAGAGAAGACTTGGTAAGCAAGGCTTTATGCAGGATGAGACACACAGTAACAAGTTAAACATTAACATGTGAGACATACAATGAGTTTATGCCATCGCTGACATATCTAAAGGTTAGTGATCAAAGACGACACATAAAAAGAGATGGTGCCTGTAATCATTATAATGAAAATCAGACAAACTGAGATGATATGAACAAATTCAGATCCTGTTCTCAGACACACCTACTGAAGATGAACAGTACCAGGGATGAGAGTAATAAATAACACTTAAAAGGCACTTCCAAACGTTTCATTTAGAGGAAAAGCACGGATTGTTTTCCCTTAGCTAAGCAGCAGGTTGAAAGTTCAGAAGGTTCACTTCTCACCAGGAAGAAAAAGAGTATCTGGAATTTGTGTATCATCTTTATTTCCAAATGTCCCAAAACTCGTGAAAAACTACAGACAGGAACTACAGGTTGAACATCTCTAGTCCAGCACCCTTGGGACCTGACTGGAGCCAAATCAGAGAATTTACCGAACCATGGGAGGTCAGTATTGTCTAGCAGCATTACCAACACTTCCACTGCTTACTTGGTCCTTAGAAGACATTTAAGGGTAAATTAGAGCTAAATAATAACACAGAACAGTGAGAACTAGGATTAGTGGCTGTAAACAAACTTTATGGGACCATGGGAAACTTGGCGAAACCCATGTTAAGTGGACATCCAGCTAACTAACATCATGCTGGACCTTGGATGTTGCTGGACCAGAGAGTGCTGAACTAGAGAGGTTCAGCCTGTACTTCCATCTAGAGCACCATTCAAGTTCAATCATCTTTGGGGTGGAAAGTACTAGCGTTAAACAGTGTGTATAACACTGTACAACACTACATAATAACTTGGGACAGCAAGTGAAGACTAAAATACCATTGCCAATTGAAATGGAAGAAGATGGCTTACAGTTCCTATTTGTTCCTTGTACAAATAGGAATTTGGCCAACACACCTTTGCTGAGTTTGTAATAAACAGAGGCACATCATCACTTGTGGGTCTCAACTGCAAGAGCAGAGTGAGATCTGGGCAAATTATTTTGGTAACTCCAAATTAATTGTGAATTTGTGTTGAGTTCAACCCCACCTGAACTGTTTTCCGACTTTTGGGTAGCTAGAAATTCAAAAGATTGGGTAGTTACTTACTTCAGATACTTACTGATTCCCTCTAGCTCCCTGTCTCCCACCCCCTCCTTTTTTTCCTCTCCCACTCCCCCCCTATTTATTTTGGGTCTGCACATCCGAAACTCAAAACTCCAGTCATCTGAAGAAGTGGGTTGTGCCCACAAAAGCTCATGATACCATCTACATGTTTTGTTAGTCTATAAAGTGCTACCAGACCATTTGTTGTTTTTCCTGTACAGACTAACTCGGCTACCCCCTGAAGCTTTTAAAGTTAAAGCTCAGTATTTATAACCTCTTGCTGGAAATAAAGATCTTGGCTCTAAAAAACTAACTCATTCCAAGCAATATAAGAATCCTCTTTAACTATCAAAAATTGGGCTGTTTATTTTAAATTAAGAAGGTATCAGTCTACATATATCTCCACACATAACTACAAATTCTGTATTAAAGCAGGACTGATACAAATTTAAAGCTTTCATTTCACAAATTAAGCCAACAGTATGATCAGAAATGCTAGTTTTAGTTACAAAAATTTATTGTAGCAGAAGCATTTTCTTTCCTTTTCTTAGTCCTTTGAGTTTCAGAATAACTGGATAACATGGGATACAATTTTCATTTAAGTCCAGGTTTCCTGTTATTCTTTAGACAGTAATTCATCTAATATCTTTGGTGTTAGCACAAATTTCTATACTGAAAGAAACATTATTTCTAAACACAGACTATACTTATTCCCATTTCTCTTCTTTAGCCTACTACATCTCATTTTCATTTGAATTTCACTCATTAATTGTACTTCATTTAAGCCCAACATGGCATTTTATGACTATTAAAATGTTACTCCCATCACCTCTGCAAATCAAGATCTTAGTAATTATGAATAATAATAAATCGCAGGGCAGGAAATGATTTGCTTTACATCTGCTTTTCATTAAATTACTTAATCCAGCAAAATCTACGAGCAATTAAACAACACAATCGCTTCTATGTTTGTAAATTCCTTCATGGAAAACAACCTTATGCTGTAGATACAAAACATCCTGATTGTTTCATGCACAACATTATGATTAAGGAAACAAAAGTCACATTTTGCTAAATATGCCTTACTGAGTCCAACTCTAAAACCTTAGGTTGATTCTGGATGGAATATCCTGTTCAGATAAAGTAAGGACAATAGCCTCAAGCAGTGCTTGTTGAAAAAGCATCTCTCCGTTCCCTGAAAAAGCTAATGGTAACTCTCAAATAATAGACAATTAAAAGAAATCTGAAGTTAATTTTAATGCTTTTGGAAATTGGTTGGTAAGCTTGAGTGGTGCATTAAATTCACAGAACACCTACAACATGGGTAGCAGAAACACAGATTTCTCCACACTGTCCGACCAACATAACTTTAACTATGTTCTAGAGGGACAGCTTTTAAAATGGAATGTATATTTCAGTCTCCAGGCCTTGTCTTCTTAGCTGAGCCAGTAAGGTGCCAACTAAGGATGTTAAAATGCAGTTAACTAACTAGTTGAGTAGTTGATAGGCACTTCCGCATTCCTCCTTTGAAATGTACAAGAGCCCAGCTGGGACTCTTGTAATTTCAAAAGAGGAATGTGGAAAGCCCGGGGCCAGCGGGAAGTCCTGCTGGCTACGGGCGGCACGCAAGTGCCTGCTTTGAAATGTACAAGAGTCCCCAGCAGGGGCTCTTGTGCATTTCAAAGCCATGGAGCCCAGGGTCAGCAGGGGGGACTCAGAGTTCCTCGCTGACCCCGGGCTCTGTGCAGTATTTCCCCAGAACCCCGGATCAGCTGGGGACTCCCCAGCTGGTTCTGGGGAAATGCCACATGGAACCCAGAGTCAGTTGGGGAGTCCCCAGCTGACCCTGGGCTCCGCTGAAATGCTGTGGGGAGCCTGGGATCAGCTGGGGAGTCCCCAGCTGACCCTGGGTTCCAAATGGCATTTCCCCAGAACCCCGGGTCAGATGGGGAGTCCCATGGCGCTTCGGCGTTTTAAAGGGGTGGTACCGCACATCTGAGCCGCGGATCATCTGTACGGCAGCTGCCCCTTTGAAACGCCGCCTTGGGGTTTCAAAGAGGCAGTGCCGCACAGCTGATCCCTGGCTCAGCTGTGCGGCGCTGCCGCTCTGAAGTACCTCTGCCCCCCCAGTTCAGCAAAGTACCTAAGCACATTCAGAACTTTAAGAACATGCTTAAATCAATCCCTCTTCAATAAGGCAGTTAAACATGTTCAGAAGAGCATCACTGGACCAGGACTCTGGTATTCTTCAAGATGCTGAATATAAGGCTAGAGAGCAAATTTTCAAAAAGCACCTAACTGGTTTAGGAACCTAAATTTCATTTTCCAAAGGCACTTAGAAACATAAGAGCCAAAATATCACTGTCAATAAGCTTTTTGGCTCCTAACTGCCTTTTGAAAATGAGGCTTAGATTTTAAAATCATGTAGGGTTGCAACGCTTAGCACAGCAATGCATCCATGTCTTTAAAAATCTGGGCCTAAAATACCTCTCCCCCATTTATGAGGTTTCTTACAATCGGACAGATGGTAAATGGAACCATAACATTAAAAATAAACTCCTGCTTAATGTAGGCTTTAGATATGGATTTTTTTATTGGTAGTCTTAAGTAAACCCAGAATCTTTGGGGCCTACTGTATTTATGGAGCTCCAATTAAGGAAAGTTAACAGTTATATCTAATAACCCTTTCATATACTAACTGTAAGAGAGTTAGCACTTTTTATTCTGAATCTAAAACAACTGTTTTCTTTGATTGTGAAAAAATACATCTCTCCAGTGTGCTGTTAAAGCCAAACATAATATATTAATCTATGCTGCTTCGCTACTGCTCATTAAAGCTTATAAGAAACTATTCACCAGCAATTCATGACATTTAATTTAATTGCCTGAGCCATATTTAAGGATAAATACTTGCAATTGTGATTGTCTTCCTTGGCCCAACTTATATTACGGTCTAAAGTTTCCTTTCTTCTACATGCTCGGACTGATAAAAAACACGGTTGGAGAAGTGCATGATGATCAGATTCAAGTGATCAAGTTCAAGCTTTGAGAAACGCATACTGGATTTACTGAGCACAGGCCTGCTGCAATGACTTGACTTGCTAATGAGCTGTGCGACAGAGAAGCTAACACAAGCGGGGTCCGACATTCCTGAAGAGGATGAAGGTGGGGCAGGGGCGGAAAGTATTCTTTTCAAAGGTTCAGCCACTCAAAGCATGCAGTTTGATGCACTGCATAGATACCTTAACGCTCATGACTCTTTCCTGGTGAGCGACAGGCCCTGAGTACTAAAATAGAATTTGCCAAAACAAATTTCACTTAATAAAAATCAATCCCTGGAACCACATTTTTTTTTAAAAAAAGGATCAGATTGGCACTCTTGGCAGATAAGATGTGTCTTTAAGGTGGGTGTTCTTCCAGGCATTCCCCAGAAAAAGGAAAAACCCTTCATTCCCTATCACCCATTTATCCTAGACAGATTGCTTGCTGATACGCTGCTTCATTTTAACACAGATGAGTGATTTCAAGATGTTTCCTTTGACAGCAGTTAGGATGAACTTTTAAAGCAGGATTAAAATTTAAAAAAAACACAGCAATCTCAGTACCATTAGGATGTGTAGAACTACATGGGGTTTGACTGTGCATGCACATGCACGAGTCACTGGAGTTACTCCCGATCTAGATTAGTGGAACTGAGAGCAGAATCAAGTCCAACACCTTTGTCTCCATTTAATTTTTCCTTGCTCAATTTATTTCAGTAACAACGGTCCTGTACTTTATGTAAAACCCAAAAAAGGAGGATGTGATTGGGATTGGATTTTGGATTTGCAGATCCAGAATCGGGATGATTAGGATTTGAATCTTATTGTATCTAAGGGCTTGTCCATATAGGGACTATCAGGAAAATTAATCCTAATTAACTAACAGTATGAATTTAAAGTGGATTAGTTAAACCACATTGAAGTCCTGTGTGGATGCTTTAATTCAGAATGAAAGTGACATGAAAAATGAAATTAAGATCACTTTAACTCTAAGTAAGAGTGTCCACACATGGATTTAACGATGTTTAACTAATCCACTTTAAAAGTTAAGTTTTACTGAGCGTCCCTGTGTAGACAAGACTTCACTCCACTCACAAGTCCCACTGTATCTATCTCCCCTGTTGTATCAAAGCTGACATTTGGATCATCCCTATATTCCATACAGAAAAAAAAAAATACACTACATTCAGACAAAGGCAACAAAAGTAGGATTGTTGAAAGGAGCATACTCAGAGGTTGGTGAAGGGAACCCAGAACTTTGGAAGTCTAAATATTTCAAAATGCATATGAAATGAACATTGTTCTTAACTAACGAAACAAAGGGAATGCAAGATGTTCAGCGAGAACCACACAGTACAACGCAATATATGAGTGATGCAGAGAAAAGCAGACCATGAGAAGCATAAAAGTGGCACATGGAAGAGAGGACTTCCATAAAACATCTTGAATAATTGCACACACATATACCTGGTTTTGGCACAGAGTTGGTCATAGATTGGGGAACTTTGTCGTTAATTAGTTCAACACACTCACTCGGAAAGAATCCCACCTGTATAATGAAAACAGAAACAGGGAATGAATGCAAAATATTAAGAACAGTATATAATCAAAGCTGTGTATAATACCAATTATTGTGCACGAGAAAACATGTTTTAGTTACTTTTTCTCTTTAAGCCTATTCGTATACTGTTCTACAACTGTATGCCACGTGCAGAGGACTAGACTTGATGATCTCTCAAGGTCCCTTCCAGTTCTAGTATTCTACGATACACATGGATTAGTATTAACAATATGATCTTTCAAAAATGATGTAACCAGAGAGTCTATGCGCCAAGTACTTAGTATTGTACAATACACTAAACTTTTTTATAAATCTGAAAGCTTTTTCCACAGGACATAAATATTTCAGCTTGCAATAATCTATATATTTGTACATACAGACGAGATGGCCCGCGGGCTCAAGTGAATCCTGAGAGATGTAGAGCCCAGTTCTATTCTACACCAGGGTTAATTTCAAACACTGTCCACGCTATTGAAAGGGATGTATGCTTCAGATGAATTAAAAATGTTGGGAATACTGATATATTTTCCACTCCCACTGCATTGCACTCAGATATCTTCTATTTGTATTGCTTTTTAAAAATGAATTTAAATACCAACTAATATATTGGGCATTTTTCTATCACAGTTGCTTTCACCATGCCCTATTCCAAAAATGTGCCACTTCCGGCTCAGAGAGCACATGAGGGAATGAATAAAGCAGTACTTTTTACTTTCAGAGTTCCTAAAAACACCAAGATAGTTACATCATTGTTTCTAGACATCTTAAAACCCACTACACACCGTGGTTTCTTTCCAAAGAAAAGACGGCACATGCTCAGGGCATCTCCAGCTTGCCAGGCTAACAACAAATGTTACTGAACTGTCATTTAAAGGGGAGTATTTTTAGCTGTTTGTGTTTTGAGAAGTTCCTGAATTTACTTTGCTGATACGAGATCTAAAGACTTATATTTTGTAACTCAGTCAACGTTTTCCCCAGTTTCTTAAGAGATCATTCTTTCAGGGTCACAACCGATGCTTTATACCTTGCTTTGACCCACTTTAAATCTGCTTCCTTGACTTCTATGCAAAGTTTTCATGATTTTGTACAAATAAGTGAATTTAGTCCCAGAGTTAATCTCAACAGATACAACAGGGCACTATTAGAGCATGATCCAGGATTAAAGGATTTGGCAATGTACTAAAATTAATAGTGGGGATGATATACGCTTAGATAAATGCAAGGTCATCTGAAGGTAAAGATTGCTACCTATCTTAAATCAAGGGAGGAGAGTTGGAGTTATTGTGACACAATCATTAATAATGTTTCTTTTACCACTGTAATTATTCTTCAGCCTAAGTTTTTACACCAGGCTCACAGCATCTCCTGATGCCAACACTGGAAGACACATGAGGATTTTAAACATCTTTATGGGGAATCTGTTCACACCTTAGTGACTCTAAGCAAAGAGGAGGTATTACTGCTCTAACAACTACCGATCAAAATGAAAGCATTTCTCATGGGGCATAAATCTCATCCAATGGATGCTCACCCCTTTAAAATGTATTGGTGAGCAACCTGCAATTTTAAAACTGCATTGCTAGCTTGGGTTCCCTTATAATGACTTACTGCCTCATTGACAAGTTAATGTCTTCGGTTTCACATACTAATGTAATTATTTCAGAAACAGTGCGACTGAGATGGAGGGGAGAGAAGAGTCCCTCTCTAACATAACATCAGGGAGACCAGTGGAATTTAATTTACTTACTCTGTTCCCATTGCTTCTCCTTAGTAGACAGACAAATGTACACTCCTTTCTCTCTCCCGTTCTCCCAGCTTTTTTTAAAAAGCTGTATTTAAGCCACAGAGAAACCCATATAAAACACCTTTCCTGGTAACAGAATTCAAGAGGATGATGCTACGTTGCACAGTACCAAACAGGGATTTCTAGGCTGACAACCTAATAAACTGCACTGTCCATCTTCATTTGGCATCAAAAGCATCATCATCTATTATCTAATGCAGAAGGTCATCCCATCCTCCTGCTAATGCAGAAAGTCATCCCACCATCCCACACCCTGCATTGTAATAGTAGACCCTTCTTCAGGGTGCAGAGAAGCACCCTGACTGCACAGACTCTGACCAGAGCTTAAAGGTAATATTCAGTTGTATTTTCTACCACATTTCAAGGCCATAATACAAGCTGAATTTAAGAAGAGCCTTCACACCATGCACAAAATTTACTTGAAAAAAAAAATGCCGGGATAAGCCTTTGTTTTAATCACCTGCTGCAGCTTTTGCTGTATTTTAACATGAAAAATATGTGTACGGGATAGCTGAGTTGTATTGCTTTGTGGAGGTGTTTCACCTACAGAATGTTCCCAGACAGGGGACAATACTGATTCCCTACTGGTGTTAGAAACCAAAGAGGTACAGAACAGGCCCTTCCACACAAGAAAATTAGATTTGTTTTGATTAACTAGCCCAAATCTGATAGTGAATAGCAACATAACTAGAGCTGGGACCGTCCAGTTCTACTTCTGACTTGGTCACAAACTTACTATGTGTGAAACATCCGCCAATGCAGACTGCCTGCCCCAGCTGGTATGCGCCACGTCAGACCTTCACCACATGTCCTGCACACATACAAATTTTGTCTGCATCTGCAAAAATGATCAATGGACATCCATATCCTCAGATATCTATGGATTTGCATAGCTCTACACATGAGGCTTAAGTGAGGCTGAGGTCTTTGCATGGACATGAAGTCCATTTTATGCAATGTGACCTCAAGCAAGACTTATATTGTCTCTCAGTGTCTCAGTTTGCTTGTCTGAAAGACACGGATTCAGGAAATCAAGGACGGAATGCTTATAGTGTGTGCCTAAGCGATTTCCTTGGGTGGGAGTAATCATTTTTCCTTTGCAGCTGGGATCTGACGTCTAATGAATGCTTGCAAAGCATTCAGTGAAAGGGTCTACCGAAGGGTAAAGAAACTATTATTAAGACATTCCAGGGTGTTGCCACAATTCCTTCTATCACAGGATACTTTGAGAGATATAAGACCTTGTGTCTTCAGCCACCCTACTATATAGATGTAAGACATTATTACAATGCCTGGAAGTATCTTACTGCTATTATAAAAATTTCCATCTCTCCCTCCCCTCCAAAAAGTGTGTTGGCCATGATATTTACCACCCCACTTCGCTGTGAGTTCCAATGCCCAAACCGCAGCAGCCTCTTGGAGGTGCTTTTTTATAATATTATAATCATCTCAGTTTACCTTGCTGCAGTGTCTTATCTAGAACATAATCTACCTCTCAAGGGTACTGCTGCTTGCTTGTGTTGATAATAGATGCAAGCACCTAGAAGATACTGGGAGAGAGGAAGCAGTCCAGAAGCAAGCAGGGTTTGGAAGGAACCCTGATACTGCTTTTTTAAAGGCTTGGTGCACAGTTCCCATCTCTACCATCCCACAGGGTAAGCTGGGACAAGGGGACCAGCATAAATGCTGCCTCCTCCTTGACACAGGGCAGATGCCTGAAGGGAGCGAGAGAAGGTTTGGCAGGGCCCTGAATAACCACCCTGAGGACTAAGTAAAGCCAGCTGAGGGATAATTACTGCTTCCAGCTGCAGGAGGGAGGCTGAAGCTCCTGCCATAAGGAGAAGACACAGGGATAGAGGATTGCAAACCCGGTCCAGGAGGAGAGGTAGGGACTTCTGGAAAGGGAGACTGACAAGAACTGCTTGAACTACCCAAGTTCCCAGAGGAGGGCTGGGCTCCCGCCATAAAGAGATAGACTGAAGCTAACCCTGAGGTGAACTGGAACAGAGGTTAAAGGGCTGGTTCCAGAAAGCCAGGAGCACCTTTTATTTATTTGTAACTTTTTGCAATAAACAGGCCCCAAAAAGAGGATTAATAAGTCAAGTATGAAGAGTGCCTGAAGTGGAGTTATGGGCTTCCTGAGAAGGGAAACTGAGGCACAGAGTATGTACAGCACCATACAAATACAGCAGGAGGCACTACTGAACAGGCACACCCTACAACAGACATACAATATAGGCCAAATTGCTAATGGAACTGCAGGCACTAATCTGATTAGTCAACACTCCAGCCACCAACTATGGGCACAAGTCAGAGTCAGAAGCAAAAGGACTCACATTTACATCCAGTCTGAAAATATTTCCTCTTTGTAGGAGGTTTCTGTGTGCTACATGGTGCTCAGTCCTGCACAGCTGCAAGAACGGGAAAAGAAGATACAGTCTCTCCACTGACACAAAGACAAGATACAATCTCACCCTTTATACTACTGGCATCAAGGGTTGAGGGACTTGAATGCCAACAGCATTGCAAGAAACAGCAGGACTGGGTGGGGGAATGGCCGAGGTTCACCTAACCCTAACACACAGACACACACACGCTTTTGTCACATACTCACAAAAAGTGCAGTACTTCCACTCAGCAAAAGAGAACAACTGTTCACAGTGTAGGAAGCTTCTTGTTGCCAGGTCTAAACTCAGATGCAATGTTGTCTAAACTGTTATTGCAATTGGCTCTTCAGATCCTGCAGATGGAGGTTGCTGGCTGGCAGAGAAATGTTGTTACTAGTGATGCATTCAGTGGCTCTTCCACAATGCCTGTGTCACAAGTGATGTCCTTCTCCAGCCAGATGGCAGCCCCCAGCATTGGTTCCCAAACCAACAAACACAAGCTAGAATTCCAACTTAATCTCAATCTGTTTTTAAAAACCTGAGTTTGCAAACTGTCCTAAATTCACATAAACGGGCTCTGCTCTCCTGCATTAAAACATTTTGTTTTTCTCTGAAAATGTCAACGATATTGCAAAATTATGCACAAAGCAAAACTAATGGTCTGTTTCTCTACCTGACCAATCAAAGGCAGATCTATGGGCCCTTTGGGGAATGCTGTACATTCTTGAAATCCCAAACAGGATTAGGAAGCAATTTAGCAAATCTTAATTGGGCTCCGTATGGAATACAAGTTAGAGAGTGCATTTGAAAGGCCAACTGTTCACGGGTCTGGCTTTCAACAGAGACCTTATCGAGAATGGCAAAATGTGCCAGTGCATCTCAAAAATGGCAAAGAAAAAGCGATTGTCTCCAGGGCTTGAGTTGTTGAGGACTGTGAGAATGGAGTGAGAGACGGAAAGAACAGCAGGGTGAAGGAAAGGAGGGGGAGAAAACACCACACTGAACAGAATGAGGAGAGAGATACAATGTGGAGGAGATTGTGCTTGGGGAGGGGAGCCAACAGGACGGGGGAGGACTCAGTGTTCCTGGAAGGGGCAAGGCCTCAATTGGAAGGGGTTGGCAGCCAGCCCCCAACACTGACTGAATGTTATGGTGCCTACCCCCACCAGCCCGTAGAGCTGTCTGGAGCGTGCACCAGATGGTGCTCCATGCCCAGGGCTCCGGCCATCACCCCCGACAGGGAGCCCCCCAGGCTCTTTAACAACACGAGGTCTTAGGGCAATTGTCCCCTCCATCAGAAGGCCTGCCTTGGGGAATAAAGTGAATGTAATGATTCATTAAGACACATGAACGTAAACATCAATGAAAACGACATTAAAAACTCCACGTTATATTCTTCTCTGTCTTGATAGGCGCAAATAGATTATAAAAGCTACTCACTGAATAATTATGAACAGCAAACACAAGGGGGAGATGCCATGTATTGAATGAAGAATATATTATTAAAAGTTTAATGAATAGATGTATTAGCACATTACAGATATGGGTAGAGCGTAATCTCAATGATTACCAGCATATCAGTGAAAGAAGCTACCGATGGTTATAAGCATCCCAGTGATCTGTTGGATCCAGCCAATTAACTATGCATAAGCAAATGCTTATCGGATAGTCAACACGATAGTCGACTAGTCACTTCTCTGCCCCCTTGCTGCCGCTATCAGAAAGAGGCAGCAAGTAAGGGGGGAGGCAAGAGGGGGGGAGTGCTTCGAAGTGGCAGCGCCGCATAGAGCCCAAGGCCAGCTGGGAACTCAGGGTATGTCTACATGGCAATATTATTTCGAAATAACTTAGCATCTACACGGCAGGCAGTTATTTCGAAATAATGTCAAAATACTGTCAAGCTGGAGGACTTCTTACTCCGACTCCAGTAACCCTCATTGTAGGAGGAGTAAGGGAAGTCGGACGAAGAGTGCTCTATTTCAAACTAAGTGCTGTGTAGACACTCCCCATTTCAAAATAAACTATTTTGAAATAAGCTACGCAACTGACTGGGCTGTGGCTACACTTCAAAGGCAAAGGTGCCCTTATTGACTAATCAAATAGCTGAGGCAAATTGCATTGACTAATCGATTTACCCAATTAATTGAAATTTTATGTCCCTACTGTCACTACAAATGGTTGTTGGACATTTGGGGGCAATCTAGCTCTGTTCCCATGACATGCCCAAACAAACATCCAAAATTTGACAATTTGCAATGAATAATCCACAGTCAGCCTAGTCTTTGGGCCCTCTACTCTGCTTACCCGACAGCAGGGGTGGGCAATAATTGTTGATGGGGGACCACTCCAAGATTTCGGTGAGTGGCTAAGGGCCACACTTTTCTACAGAGGGGGTGCAGGGTCTGGGACAGAGACTGGGTGCAAAAGGGAGCTCCGGGTAGGGGACCGGGATGCAGGAGAGGGTGTGTAGTCTGAAAGGGAGTTTAGGTGAAAGAGGGGGTTGTGACCTGAGCAGGGGATTGGGGTGCAGGGTCCAGGAGGGGTATAGGTGCAGGAGAGGACTGTGCCCTGGGGGAGGGGCAGAGGAGGAGTGCAGGAGGGGATAAGGTACTAGAGGCAAGCTCTGGCCAGGAGGTGCTTATCTAAGAGGCTTTATGCGCTGCTGCCACCTCCAGCAAAATCTCTCAGCTCCTATTGGTTTCCAACCAATAGGAGCTGAGAGATTTTGCTGCAGGCAGGGGCAGCGCACAAAGGATTTCCCCTCCCCGCCACAGTGCCAAGAGCTACAGAGAGCGGCTAGCTGCTTTGAGCGGTTCTGCTTCACACTGCAGGGGAGGGCAGGCCTGTTTAAAAGGTTGGTGGGCCAGCCTCAGCCCACAGGCCATATCTTGCCTACCCCTGCCCTGCAGAATCCATTTGCTAGATAAGGGCTTCTAACCTCTAACCCCATGGCAATTTTCTCCACAACTGCCCTACGGCAGCTCTCTCTGGGATGTAGATAGTCTGGCTATACTTAGATTTCATTATGGCACGAATGAAACACAATGCCCCTTGTCAAACATGAACATTCACCTACAGTCTAAGCTGTCAGGAATGGGCTCTAGAGACTGGGAAGAATTAGCCACCAAAATTGAAGTAATGAAAACTTGGCACTTGCCTTACACTATTCAGGGGGATCATGCGGAATCAGCTGCCTCATTCCAGAAATTCCTACTAACTGCCTGTGATCTTATTTCTGATCTTCATTCTGTGACTGTTGATTCTTCTGCCAGACCATAACGAAACTGCAAACGTTATCTGCACGCAAACGCACACACTGTCAAGCTGGACTTTCCATTTAAAAACGTCTGGTAGCAATGTACTGGATCTTTTTGTGCATGTGAATGGTGAGCAGGTTTCCTCCAGATTCCTTAATGTGTGACAGGAACACTTAGCATGGAGCCAGTGGTACAAGACATGCAGGAGGGATGCAATGCTCAGATGGAGCAAAAAGAAATTTAAAACATCAGGTAACTGCCTGCTATCAATCGTCATTCACATGCAATTGACTCGTGCTACCTTTGAAATTTCATCTTATTCTGTTTTGCTTCCTCAACATTTTTATTTCATCCAGGCTCTCTTTTCCCCAAGACAACCACAGTTTGGACTTGGGCCTTGCCCATTTTATAATTCTTCTTCCTGCTCTTTCTGATACGTCCAGAGGTCATTTCTGCACCTTCTTACTTCCATAATCTCTTTTCCTCACCTACAGAACACCTTCCTTTTCCCCAGAACCTTTAAACCAACTCTTCTGTGTTCACTTTAGATTTCTCATTTTGTCCTGGTACAAATGACTAGTGGAAGGACAAGGACAAATACTGTAATAAGAAAAACCCACAAGTTTTTCTTATATCCTAGAGAAAGAACATGAGAGAGAAAACAATCCAGGGAAACAAGATCAGTTCATTCATGACAGACAACACGTTTATGCTGTCAATATTTCTGATAAGAAACAACTAAACAACAGTGCAACCTTTGATACCACCAACCATAATAAAGAAAATCCCTGAAAGGGGCTAACCCACAAGGCCTGATCCAATAAAAGTTAAGCATGTACTTAAATAATTAAGTACACGAGTAGTCTCATTCGGCTGGACGTGGTTCTTGCTACTTTCCATAAACAAGTCCAAGGTTTAGTCCTTAGCTAGTGTGTGTTCACTGCAGAAGCATCAGCTGGGGAAGACCACCTCCTTTAGATCAGTGTAAAGACTCCTTCAGAAAAACTGCCAGTCTCTGGAACATGTCATGAGCATAGCTATTTTAAAAATCAAAGCCATTGCGTATATCACAGGAAAAAACTGAAGGTGGCCAGTCCCTTAGTTTAGTCACCATCCTTTCGACACTGGGATCAAAGACTGCTACCACTAGTGCAAAACACAATTTGCTTTAAAATAGTCAGAGAAAACAAATGAGAAGAGACTTTGGGTACATCTAGACTGCAGGCTTCTTTCGGAAGAAGCTTTTCCGAAAGAGATCTTCCGAAAAAAACTTCTTCCAGAAAAGAGCATCCACACTGCCAAAGCGCATTGAAAAAGCCATCTGCTTTTTCAAAAGATAGCGTCCACAATGAATTTAAGCTGTGATTACTATGGACAGAGTGGCCACTAGGGAGTTTGTGCTTTTTCCTTTTTCCTCTACTTCTGAAAAAACTCCCTCTTCTGCGCCCACACATGCCTTTTTCTGAAAGAGCTCTTTCTGAAAAGGCATTCTTCCTCATAGAATGAGGTTTACCAATGTTGGAAAGACAGCTGGGTTCTTTCGATTTTCTTTCGAAACAACGCAACAGCAGTGTGAACGTAAGTGAAGTTTTTTTGGAAAAATGGTAGTTTTTCTGACAAAAACTGTGTAGTCTAGACGCACCCTTAAAGTGAAACCCAGTTTGCTAATCTTAGTTTGAAGAAACCACCACTCACTATTTATTTTACACGGTTTGTAAGATTGGAGCATGATTCTCCCCAAACCCCATGGGAACAGAATCATAATGAACTGGCAAGAGCTAACAGATCTCCACTGATTTATTTTAATAATTAAAATGACTTGGGCACAGATTAGCATTATTTAGCTCAGAGGTTTTGGATATAAAATGGGAACTGAAAATGTTTGCTTATCCATAAATATTGGAAAGTGTTACATGGTTTAACATAGCTTCTATAAGGGCCAGATTTGTTTTGTAAATGTGCTCTTTTGTAGCATGTTACAACAACACTTTTAACCAATCATAGCACATCTCTAGGCTTACTATATTGACAGCAGGATAAGACCCCCTCCCACACACACACTTTCCCCTGTAGTGGGCAGTAGTGCCAAAAAGCTGTGCTAACTCAAGAAACTGATTTTTTCCTACACTCATACCAATAGAACTTAAAAAAGACATATCATGTCCTTGGTACAGCTATGAGAGTTGTGATCATTTCTTTCAGATCCTGTTTGATGGAAATAAAAGATCATTACCCGCACACTGCTAAGAGATTAAAGACTAAATCCTGCTTGGTCCTACAGAAAACTGCATCCCTCAGTAAACCTGTTTCACGGTTGTGAGCGAACTACTTAACATATGTAACAGCTGCTGCATTTGCCTGCGTAATAATTCCACTGTCAATGTCTGACTCACTGCTTTGTGAAGAGCTGGGATATGCTGAGGACAGAAGGTGCAATTAAAAATCCTAACTCTATCAACTTTAACTATATTTCTATATTTCTGCAGTTGTTGGGATATGTGCCTGTGAACTGACTGCATGTGCATACAGATGAAGCCATTATCTCAGGGTTACTCAGCACAATCTCTTTTTACCAGTCTACTACACAAGAGCCCATACAATTTATTCTGCTTTTGGCAGGAGTAGAGACAGGAGTGCAAAGGAGCCCTGAGCTGCAAACATATATCCCTGACTCATTTATGCCTTTGATAACCAGATACTCTTTGCATATGGTGGTAGATTCCAGCAACTTTCATGGGAATGCAGTGCTTATCTGCTGAGTCACCTTGATGTGAGATGTTTGATCACTGTGTATAATGATAACGTTTGCTGATTCTAAGACTTTCATTCCCATAGGAGGGTTTAGACTAGAGTATTTCTTTGAGACAGTATGAAACAGAAAGGCCTTGCAGGGAAAACCTAATGAACTGCCCAGTTGAGGGAGAAATCTTAGGCTGATATTTACGTTTTGTTATTTAAGTTCACAATAAAGGCAAACTTCAAGAAGTGGGTAAGTTTGGGCTCTATTCAAGGTGTGTGCCATCTGTTCAGAGCAAAGTGGGAACTGCACCACTTTATAATGTGAAACAACTACAAGATAGAGAACTCATATGCTTAAAATTAAGCATTCAGAGAAGTAAAGTAAGTTCTCTACCCACTGTGTAGCCTCTGCTTCTTCATATACCCTCGTCCAGTGTTTCTCAACCTTTTTTTTATAAATTACCCCTTTAAAAAAAACAGTTATAGTACCCCCAATACCGACAGTTTTCAGACACACAAAATTTTTTTTTACCATTGCAACACATTTGTTTAAACATCTTAATCGTAGCTGGGTGGGTGATGGAATTTTTGGGTGTAAAAAGTAAAAAAAATTATAAAAAGCTGTAAAACTTAAAACAAAAATTCAGTTTTCTCCAAATTTCAGTTGTGTTGACATATGCCCCAGACTTCTCGAGCGCCCCTAAAGGTACTCGTACCACTGGTTGAGAAACACTGACCTTGTCTTAATTTCATAGTGTGCAAGTCCACCCTGGAGTGTTGTGCCAGCTTTTAGAAATTGGGGCTAGAGTTCTGCTGTAAGGTTGGAATTTTAAGAAGTCTAAGATCTACTCTACAACTAAATGGTGGACTAGGTAGCTATGTTGCTCAGGAGTGTGAAAAATTCACTCCCCTGAGAAATGTAATTAAGCTAACCTGAGCCCCGGGATAGATCGCATCAGGTCAGCAGAAGTATTATTTTATTGACCTAGTTACTGACTCTCAGACAGGTGGATTTGTAACAGCAACAGATGAACCTCTTCCCTCTCGGTAGTGAGCGTCTACACTACAGTGCTGCAGCTTTGCCGCGAGAGTGTTTTTGGTGTAACTACACCTAGGAGTGCTAGTCACTCAACTCCCACTCAGTTTCAGTAGGGTCTGGATGCCTAGGGTCCTTTGAACATTCAGCCTAAATCTTTCCTACAAACTGAGGGGCTCTACCGACAACAAAGAAAGAGCACCTATGCACACAATTCCCAGTGCCACAGAGATCAGACAATTCAGCCAGCTGGCCCATCCACTTGCCTTGTAATGACTGAAGCTCAAAGAAACAGAAAGAATCAGAACCACTTTTGTAGCAAGCCTAAATCATGACCCCTGTTATACAGATGCAGAAACCAGGGCACAGACTGGTTGAGTGATTTCTCCAAGGTCACACAAAGCTGGGGATAGGACCCATGCCCAGGGTTCCCTCTAAGCTGCACGCTTTCGCAGGCGCACAGAAAAAAATTCCACCCCGCCACCTCCTACGCAGAGCCACACAGCCGCATGGCAGGAGACTGCTCTGGCACCCGAGGCTGGAGAAGCCGTGAGCTACGTGGCAGGAGGCAGGCAGTTGCTCCGGCGGCCAGAGCAGCTGCGAGCCGCATGGTGGCCAGAGGAGCCGCGAGCCACATGGCGGGCGGCAGGAGGCTGGTCTGGTGGCCAGAGAAGCTGCGAGTTGCATGGCAGGCAGCAGGAGGCTGGTCTGGTGGCTGCAGCCACCCCATGGGAACCCAGGCTGGAGAGCAGCAGGGCAGGTACTGGGGTCTGTACCACCAGGGGAGGCAGTGGAGCCAAGGACAGCAGGGGTCAAGCACAAAAGCTGGACGGGTGGGGGGCAAAGGCGTCAGCTATCTGTGGCGGTGGGAGGTACTGGGCACAGGTAAATTTCGGGGGGCAGAGGGTGAGGTGCGGGGTCAGACATGGGTCTCTGGCCGATGAGGGGGGAACAGGTGAGATGCAGGGCTGGGCACAGGTCTCTGGGCAGTGGTGCTGGGCTGTGGGCCCTAGGCCCAGATACTGGCTGTTTGTGTTTGGGGGGCAGATAGCATGGCCCTGGATTATATACTGGTGGCATATGGTGGGGAGGCAGATTGCAAGGCTGGGCACAACTACAGGGTGTGTGTGGGGGGAGGGGGAAGGGGGAGGAGGCAGTTAGCCAAGCCTAAACAGGTACCAGCTGCTGTGTGTGGTCCTGATGGGCACAGGCAGTGGGAAATGCACAGTGTGTGTTGGAGGCAGGGCCAGCAAGCTGGGTGGATTTCAGGGAGGGTGGATGCAGGGTCATGCTCCTTGTTATTTATCCATTTTTTTAGTATTTCTTGCATACCAATTTAAATGTTATATACGAATTCTGTTAGTAACTGGTGGGTGCCACGGTGGCGCACATCCAAACAAGCGCACACCATGTTGATATTGGTGCACTAGACAAAACTCACTCGGTTTCCGGATGGAAAATCTTAGCGGGAACACTGCCCACGTCTCCTGACTCACAGCCCCATGCATTCGCCGCTGATTCACTCTGAATCTTGTAGGACACCCTGTAGTGCTTTGCCAAGTCTCCATCTCATTGCTCTCGAGGATGGGAAGTTACAGGCCAATATGCAAGGACCCACTCAGGATTCCTCGTGGCGCTGGTGAAGTAGTTCCGACTGTCTTCGAAAGGGTGCAATGTGAACTCCCCGCTCCCTCGGGGTGCCGTGTGCCATCCCCTGAGGATGAAGCTCCAGGGATCACCGGGGAGGAGAGACTCGCATTATGTGACAGGAGCTCCAGCGGGGATGGCACACAAGCCGGGAGTTTGAGACCCCTGGATTACAGGGTCACGGATGTATCCTTATCTTGGACCCTTTTGAGACGGTGACACCACCACTCCTGGGGAACAATCCCTCCACTCCCAGCTGAATGTTCCCCAATCTGTGCTCACTGTGGGGGAAGTCTCCTTACACCTTCCCTTCCCCATGGTGAACCAATGCAGGGTCACCCACTGGTAGCCCTATAGACAGTCATGGGCCTTAGCAATATCAGCAGCCTCAGCAGTTCCGTGTAAAGCCTACAGGCATCGACGAGCAGATTCTCAGTCCTCCATGTGTGTGGCACACTGAGCAAATACCTGTGCATACCTGAAATCCATGTTTGCCCCTCCACCACGTGGTCAGCTCCTTCGGCGGCATGTCAATAACGGACACAATGTCTCCCACCTGGAAAAGAATTGCCACGTAAATACTGCCCACTGGGTGGCTGGAGACAGAGCCCTGCTAGAGTGAATGCACTGCAATCCTTCTGCACTGCATGAAATCCTAAAGCCACCATCTGCCTTGGGTAATCTACCATTGAAGTGCATGATAAATCCCACAAGATAACATGTCCAGGGGAAGGACGTGGTTAAGCGTAGCCAACAGGTGTAGATGTGTGCTGATTAAGCAGTGCAGGGGTGTGCACCGGAGCATGACTAAATAAGCCTTGAAGCACAAAATCCATTGGGAAATGCTCTCAAACAGCCGAACTCGCTTTTCCCCTTGCATTCTGTGCGTTTGCATCAATCACTGCGACTGTCCCCCTCGCCCCACAAAGATAAGAACTGCATTCAGTTCCCCTGACCTGACAAAGAGGGTCTCCTCAGGAAGCCAAGAAAGCGATAAGGCAGTGTGATGTTATTGCAGCAGGATGGGAAGAGACCAGTGTTAAAGGGGTGGAGTGGCCAACAGGGCTTTCTGAAACTTCCCTCATTCCTTTAGGACCAGTTCCCAAAAAGAACAAACACAAAATCAGATAAATGGTTTGTACTGATACTTCAGTGGCTGCAAATGACACTGGCAAAACTAATTCTAGATGCTGCAACAGGGCAGTTGGTGCACACTGGTCCCTAAGGGGTTAAAACGACCCTAGGTGAATGCTAGGGCTAGGACCCAATTAGAAGAGGGCTATCGACACCCAATCAGGGCCTGGCTAGGCCCGATAAGAAGGGCTCCTAAAGAGGAGGCACACATGCTCTTGCTTCAGCTGTGGAGCAGGAAGGACCTGGCTACCTAGGAAGCTGGAGAGGGTACCTGAGACACAGCAGAGCTGAGGCCATGATGTTAAGGCCTGAGGGGTACTAGGGCTGCAGTAAGGCAGCCATGGCAGGGTCCAGCAAAGGGAAACCAAAATGATTAAGAGGCTGGAACACTTCACCTACGAGGAGAGGCTGAGGAATTTGGACTTATTTAGTCTGCAGAAGAGAAGAGTGAGGAGGGATTTGATAAAAAAAGGACAAGTTAAAAATCACTTAGAAAAGTTAGATGTCTGCAAGTCAACAAGGCCTGATGAAATGCATCCTAGAATACTCAGGGAGCTGATAGAGGTATCTGAACCTTTAGCTATCATCTTTGAAAAATCATGGAAGACAGGAGAGATTTCAGAAGACTGGAAAAGGGCAAATATAGTGCCCATCTACAAAAAGGGAAATAAGAACAACCCAGGAAACTATAGACCAATCAGTTTAACTTCTGTGCCAGGAAAGATAATGGAGCAAGTAATTAAATAATTCATCTACAAACACCTGGAAGATAATAAGGTGATAGGGAACAACCAGCATGGATTTGTAAAGAACAAATCATGTCAAACCAATCTGATATCTTTCTTTGATAGGATAACAAATCTTGTGGATAAGGGAGAAACGGTGGATGTGGTATACCTAGACTTCAGTAAGGCATTTGATACGGGCTCGCATGACCTTCTTATCAATAAATTAGGCAAATACAACTTAGATGGGGCTACTGTAAGGAGGGGGCATAACTGGCTGGATAACCGTTATCAGAGAGCAGTTATTAATGTTTCACAATCCTGCTGGAAGGGCATAAAAAGTGGGGTTCCGCAGGAGTCTGTTTTGGGACCGGTTCTGTTCAATATCTTCATCAATGATTTAGATATTGGCATAGAAAGTAAGCTTATTAAGTTTGCAGATGATACGAAGCTGGGAGGGGTTGCAACTGCTTTGGAGGATAGGATCATAACTCAAAATGATCTGGACAAACTGGAGAAATGGTCTGAGGTAAATAGGATGACGTTTAATCAGGACAAATGCAAAGTACTCCACTTCGGAAGGAACAATCCATTTCACACATACAGAATGGGAAGCGACTGTCTAGGAAGGGGTACTGCTGAAAGGGATCTAGGGCCATAGTGGACCACAAACTAAATATGAGTCAACAGTGTGATGCTGTTGCAAAAAAAGCAAACATGATTCTGGGATGCATTAATAGGGGTGTTGTGAGCAAGACACGAAAGGTGATTCTTCCACTCTACTCTGCGCTGATCAGGCCTCAGTTGGAGTATTGTGTCCAGTTCTGGCACCACATTTCAAGAAAGATGTGGAGAAATTGGAGAAGGTCCAGAGAAGAGCAACAAGAATAATGAAAGGTCCAGAGAACATGACCTATGAAGGAAGACTGAAAGAATTGGGCTTGTTTAGTTTAGAAAAGAGAAGACAGAGGGGACATGATAGCGGTTTTCAGGTATCTAAAAGGGTGTTACAAGGAGGAGGGAGAAAAATTGTTCTCCGTGGCCTCTGAATACAGGACAAGAAGCAATGGGTTTAAACTGCAGCAAGGGAAGTTTAGGCTGGACATTAGGAAAAACTTCCTGTCAGGGTGGTTAAACACTGGAATAAGTTGCCTAGGGAGGTTAGATAGACATCTATCAGGGATGGAGCAGTGGTCACCAACCAATAGATCGGGATCTACCAGTAGATCTTGGAGCCTCTGACAGGTGATCCTGACTGGTTTGGCCGGGAAGTTATCAAGTGCTGGCACTTTAGTTGCCCCTCCCCTCACTGCTGCACATCTCCTGCCCTTTGCCTTGGAGCTGCCCTTTAGGAGCTTCCTGCTTGCTGTGCAGGGTGTGGGAGGGAGAAGGGGGGTGCTGATGTTAGGGTGTCCCTCTCCCCCCTTCTGTACCCCATCTCCACACAGAGAGAAAGGGATGGAGGAAGCTTGGCAATGCAAATCTCTGTCATTCTCACAAACACACACTGTCCTTCCCTCTCGTCTCCTGACCCAAAACGTACATGGGGGGGGAGGGAGGGGTTGCAAAGTGGGTTCTTTTTTGTTTTTGACTGGTCTGTACATTTCATAACTTTCATTTCTCTCTTCGACTTAAATTTAATTCTTTGAGTAGTGAGTTCTAACCTGTCATGTCTGGAGTGATTACCCCTGTGGTAACTGTGCTCTGTAAGGGGCTGGCATGCCCCTGAGAAGGTCAGAGCAGGGGGGTCTCCACATGCTGTCCTTGCCAGCAGACGCCACTCCTGCAGCTCCCATCATATATATATAGTAGCCCAATGTCTGTGAGTCTGTAACGCTGAAATTTCTTGCACAATAAATTCACGTTGCCTGTCTACACTGGCCTCTTCTGGAAGAGCTCTTATTCCTCATGGGGAGAGGAATAACTCTTCTGGAAGAAGCCCTGTTTTACAATGTTGTATTGTAAATTTACTTCTGGAAGAACGCTTGTGCAGTGTAGACAGCAGGCAAGTTTTTGTGGAAGAATGGCTGTGCAAGAAGCCGCCAGTGTAGACATAGCCATGGAGTCTCTGCTGTACATGCCAGCTGCTTTCAGGAGTGGTGCAGGGCCAGGGCAGGAGTTAACCTGCCTTAGCTCTGCTCCATCCCTGGGGCAGCTGTCTGGCTGTCCCAAGGTAGGTGGGACTTGAACCCAAGGCCCTACCCTTCCCAGGTGAAGGCCCTATCCACTAGGCCACACCCCCCTGCTAGCAGATTCTTTATCTTGCCTTCCTAATGTGGGAGCCAGCTCCATCCATGGGGCAACCTGTGTTGGCTGTCCAGGTGCTTGGAACTCAAGCCCCCAAATACCCTAGTCCAATCAAGAATCTTCAGGGGGGTCCCTTATCCTGTGTTGGCTGTCTGGCTGCTCCCAGGGTGGGGGCAAGACTCAAGCCCTGAACCCTGCGCTCCCCAGGCAAATGCTGTATTCCCCCGTGTCCACTCAACAACCCACACCCACCTCCCTACCTTCAGGGAGTCTCTTATTCTGTTGTGGCTGTCTGGTCCTGATCCTGGGCTCAGCCGTGAGGCGCTGCCGCTTTGAAGTACCCCCTCGTTGCCTCACTTTTCTGCCTCTGTGTGATATCTGATAGAGGCAGCAAGGGGAGAGGGAGAAATCGACTAGTCAACTGACTATCCGATAAGCATTTGCTCATCGGATAGTCAACTAGTCCTTAACATCCCTAGACTGGACTCAACAACCTCTCGAGGGCCCTTCCAGTTCTAGTGTTCTATGATTCTATGAAGGATATAGTCTATTTAACTCATGTCTTACTGTTTCACTCTATGTGTTCATGTGTTTACTTACAGGTGTGACTGGTCTGAACTGAAGAATCCCCAACACCTCTAAAATATCCGCATTGCCTGCAAGGTGGCACAACTATAATCAGCCTGGGAGCAGGGACTATATTGCCCTTTATATGTGTGCAGTGTTCTCAAAGCTCCAAACATCATAACAGTGCGTGCAAACAAACAGTCACAGCATACGTGTACGGCTCAATGGGCAGCAGAGACAATGGCGAAAGAGATTTTCAATCAAGGCTTGATTTTCAGAAGGGCTTAACACCCTGCAGTCCCACTGTGATGTTTCTGTCAGAATTTTCAAGTGTGCAGAGCCCAACGTACACCCCAACATGTGTTCTTTGGGAACTCTGTCCCCTTATTTTGCACTCCCTCCCTCCCATACACACATGCACACCAGATGCATTTCCTCCTCTATATTTCAGCATGAGGAACTTATGTTCCTTTAATTATTTACCTCAAAGGACAGTTCATCTGCTGCCTGGGCAATGTATCTCTTAATAACATGGGCGGCCGCAATGGCAGGCACGTTAATAGATGATTCTTCATGGACTAGCAAGTGATTCCCCTTGTTATCAATCTGCAACACAGAGAATGGTAGATTATGAGGCAGCTAAGGACATGTGCCTTTGCAAATACATTTGACTGGTGCTCATGCATGGCAGGGATTTCACGCTGATTCACAAAGACAGCACAGCTTAGGGGCCCCTGAAGAGAACAGCATGGAAGGACAATGTAGAGCACAGAATACATAGAAGCAAAGAGGAAGGACAGTTAATAAATTAAGTTTCAGAAGGTCACATCTTCCCTTCCATCCATTCGTGGCTGAGGATGCCGTCTTTGTGTGTTTCTGTACAGAATGCTAACATGACAATGAATGTGTAAGCCTCCTCCTGCTTTGTCACAGCATCATACTCGGCTCTTTCGAGCACTTTGAAAAATAACAGAATGACAACAAAAATGTTTTATAAGCATGGGATTTAATGACGGGAGGACAGTGAGGATGACAGAGCTACAGAGACATTACAAAATCTAATCTACTCCTCTGCCAGTTTCTATAATGTCTGATAACGATTTTGAACTTCCAGAAAAAAATTATGTCTCTTCCAGGCCTTTTTTTCCCGTCCTAAACTTCCCTTTTTAAATCATCAGTTTTTAAAATTCAGATTATTGTCCCCATCTGAAAAGTAAGATTCTCAGTTACACTGGAAAGGAGAACTCAAGTTTTATTAGAGCAATTTCACTAGTGCACACAATAGCTGAGTTGCAACCTTAATTTCCACAGCCTTGCTGTAAATTCTCCAGTTTCATTCTCCTTTAAAAGTTCCTGCTCATTTCTCCTTTTGGGCTGAAAATCTACCATGCTTCATCTTAACCTAAAGGATTTTCTTTACTCTTCTTTTCTGCCAAATTTGAGGAGAATCCATGCATCCAAATTAAAAACATTTACAATCTAGCTACATGAACATGCTGGCAAGTACATTTCTCAAGATTTCTGAAGTCTAATAATCCTTCCTGTGTCCTGTGTGGTACAGTACTATCCCCAAGCTACAGGAAGATCTACATACATACTAGTGTTTGAGATGGCACCATTAACAGAGAAAGCAGTGCTACAGCTGTAACTCAGAGGGCCACGGAGAGCACACAACACAAGCTCTGTTGAGCCATTTAGCAGCACACAGCAAAGCAGAGTAGCTGTTTCGGTGCAGCTGTCTGGCCAAAAATAGCAGAGGAGATATCAACATCTGCAGCTTTTAAAGGTCAATAAATACCCACTGAAACGAATGCAGGAAGAGGTGTGTGCATCTCGTACAACCTATGACCTGGCATCTCAGGCTTTGTCTACACTTCTAAAATTCAAGTGCTGCCATGGCAGCGCATTAAAGTGGCCAGGACCAGATTGAGTCTTCTGGGGCCCCCTAGGCTCATGGTTGGGACACGGGGTCTGGGTGGAAGGCAGGGTGAAGGAGTAGGGTGAGGGTGGGGTCTGAGGGAGGGGAAGGAGAGAGGGTGCAGAAATGAGCTGGGGTGCAGGGTCTGGGAGGGAGGGTGCAGGTGTGTGGGGTCTGGGCAGGAGGGAGGGTGCAGGGTGTGGGAGGGAGGGTGCAGGCGTAGGGGGCCTGGGCAGGAGAGAGGGTGCAGGCGTGTGGGGTCTGGGCAGGAGGGAGGGTGCAGGGTCTGGGAGGGAGGGTGCAGGCGTGTGAGGTCTGGGCAGGAGGGAGGGTGCAGGGTTCGAAAGGAGGGTGCAGGGTGTGGGAGGGAGGGTGCAGGCATGTGGGGCTGGGCAGGAGGGAGGGTGCAAGGTCTGGGAGGGAGGGTGCAGGCGTGTGGGGCTGGGCAGGAGGGAGGGTGCAGGGTCTGGGAGGGAGGGTGCAGGCATGTGGGGCCTGGGCAGGAGGGAGGGTGCAGGGTCTGGAATGGAGGGTGCAGGCGTGTGGGGTCTGGGCAGGAGGGAGGGTGCAGGGTGTGGGAGGGAGGGTGCAGGCGTGGGCTCGGAGTGTGGGTTCTGGGCAGGGTGTGGTGGGGGGCAAGGGCTTGGGGCACTTACCTGATGCAGCTCCCAGCGGGGAACAGGTGGCTTTGTGCAGCTCTGTGTAATTCCCAGCCAACAGGAGTGGTGGGGTGAAGCCTGCAGGCAAGCGCTGCTAGCAGCCGTGCACACAGCTCCAGCTGGGCGGGGGAGGGAGAAAGGGAATGGCAGCACGCAGAGCCCCTGTCCTCTGCCAAGCAGAGCCGCAGCAGGCAGGGGCTTTGGTGGATGCATCCCGGGCCCCCCTTAACCCAGGACTCTGGGCCACAGCCCCTAAAGCCCCCTCATACTCCAGCCCTGAGTGTGGCCACAGCAGGAGCTCTCCCAGTGCTCTCTGTAAACCACCTGCACAAGGAGAGTAGCTCAGCGTGCTGGGAGCCAGTTCACACGGGCGGTTTACAGCGCTGTAACCTGCTGTGCGGGGGTGCACGTGTGCTTTTTTCACAACCCTGCAACGCAGTGAAGTGGCAGTATAGACTTAGCCCGAGTCCGCTGCTGAACTTAGCTTATCTAAATAGAGCACTGACCAGATCGCTGTATCACGTAAGTCGCTGCCTTCTCTTACTTGGCAATTACAGAATGCAAAACTGTGATGGCTTTGGATTGACAAAATCCAAATGGGGTCGGATTCTCCCCTGGCTCGTGTAGTCCTCGCTCCCTGTGCAAAGCAGGAATAAAATGCTACCAACACTGATTCCACAACGATGGACGATAAAGCTTCTCTGCACTCGCTTTGCACTGGTGCCAGGGCTGCACAAGAGGCAAGCTGCGGCGAAGGGGAGAGTTGACATGAAAAGCAACACAATGCACAGCACACTACCTCCATCCATGTGAGGGCAGGCCCGCAGTTGATCTTGTTGCCTGCGATGGCTGAGAGCCGTGACAGGTAAGCCATCAGCATCTGGGTGACAAGCTGCAGAGGAAAAGAAAGGAGTGTAATTATCCTGCTGATATTCCTCTCTCTCCAAGCTGGCCTGATTGTTGCCAAATGAGCTGCTGAGGGAAGTAAGGGTAGTTTGCACTAGGGATGTTAAAAAGCGTCTAATGCAATAACTGTGTAGCGGCTAAAAATCTTAGCGGTTACACGAGCTGCGGGCTCTGCAGTATAAAGCTTAGTGAAGCTACCTTCCTGGGAGTGCAGCCAGCAGCCCTTGCCTGCTGGGCTCCCAGGAAGGAGGCTTCACTGCCCTGCCGCAGCAAAGTCCCCTCCCCAGGAGCCGGCTGAGTTTGAGTTTAATCAATACGGTTAACTGACAAGCATCAGCTTATCAGTTAAACCAGGGTTGGGGAACCTCAGGCCCGGGAGCCGGATGTGGCCCCTGGCTTGCCTGGATCCAGCCCCTGAGGCTCAGGGCTCCCCCCACCCCAGCACGGGGAGGCTGCGCTGGTGCACCAGTCTCCTGCCGTCCCCCAGCAGGGCTGAAGCACACACAATCTACTAGCCTGGGCCCCCCAGGCTGTGGTGTGTGAGGGGAACGTGGAGAACATCCTTCTCCGGGGCCAGGTCAGTGGGTGGGTGTGGGTGGGTTTTTTTTTCTTTTCACTTATGTGAAGCCCCTGATTGATTTTTCTATGGGTCAGACCCAAAAAAGGTTCCCCACCCCTGAGTTAAATAGTTAGTCAGTAAAACATCCCTAGTTTGCACCGATGCTGATTTAGTTCCCAGTATAGTGGGATGCTTGGAGAAAGAGAGAAATCAGTGCAAATATTGTTCCAGCAGTTACACATTTCTAACTATGTAAGATGAGAAAGGTTTCTATGTGAAGGCTAATTGCCAATGTCAAAATATTTGAAGCCCTGAAGTTCTTTGTTCGCTATGCATTTCACATCCAAACAGATTATTTCAATTATGGCAACCCAACACATCTGAGACCCATTTAGTAAAACAAAACAGAGGCTGCTATTTCCCCACAGTTGTAAAGTGCTTTGGAACACAGCAATCCCGAGTGGCGAAACATTCATTTTTCAAACAATAAACGAGGGCTTTAAAAATAACCGTAGTGATGTGCCTTATGCCAACGTAAAACGACTTTCACCAAAGAAGAGCTCGCTGGGTCACTTCGAGCTAAGCACTGGTGATACTTTTCAGAAGTTCTGTGACAGCCTGGAGTCTCCAAAACTAAATAAAACACTGATGGCCCAAAACATCTGTTTTTGCTGTTTAATTTAAAATAAAAATACATCAGAAAGAACAGAGCCACCACACAGCTGCAATGCCACATATTCCAAGGCGTGGCAGTATGTTAGATGTCACAGCAACTCCTGTGCACACAGATACTTTGTCTCCAGCCTCAAGCTCTACAAGGTACAATAGGTTTGCTGGAAAGAGACTAGTCCAATCACTAATCTGGAAACCCTGATCCCACTGAAGCTAATGACAACACTCGTCAGTGTCAAGGGGATGAAAATTTCGCTCTGTATTGCCATGCTCTCCGGTAACAGTCCTGGATCCTCCTGGCTGCAGCCCACGGAACTTTCTATGCCTGCATGGAACTCCACAAAGTCGAAAGGGCTCTACGCAGGAGCAGTGGCCTACCCCATACAGAGTACTCTGCAGGACTATTAATCACACATGGTAGATCCTCAGTCGAGGTGCTTACTGGCTCCAAACTGAGTTGTCAAAAGATGTACTTTTTAAAAAAGGCACAGAAACTCTATATTTTTAGTAACTTCCACAATATTCTTACATGAGGCAAGGCTGCAACAGGCAGAGTACAATTCCTCCCTCCCTCCCCAATGCCTATATTCATCTCCCCAATGCTGGGAATTACTTTAAAAAATGCATAAATTCTACTGCCAGCATCCGATGCAAAAAATAATGAGTCTTGAAAGGCTACGGCGCCAATGCCTACATGATGAGAATGCCACAAAATTAACCTTGGAGCATGTTATTCTCCTTATTTATTGTTTAATTGCTCCATTCCCATGTCACATATAGGAGATTAAGATTTTTATGCTGTCTTCAGCAATATCTTGCAGCCAATACAAAACCAACCAGCCAACCAGTGTAGATTCCCTGATGAGATATTGGGTGAAATCCTAGACTTGCTAACCACAGTGTCAAAAACACACCATTGACTCCAACGGGGCAATAATTTCACCTATGGTGCCCCTTTTCTCGTCTCTCTATTGTCAGTTTTAAAGGAGTATAGATCCAGATTTACAGACAGAACAGATTGTGCTCTGTATGCCTGAAATAGCTTTGAGTTTTCCTTTTCACCCTTTTTCAATCACAGGGCTTATGGGCAGGCAGCATTAGTGCATTACTGAGAGTCACGTTTTTTCATCACTCATGCCTTTGCAATGGGACACATGGTTACAGCCTATGGCATAAGTGGCCTGGGATATGAAGCAGTAGGCATACTCCAACACGGTAATGCATGCTCTTCACATAGATGAAGTTTAACAGAGAGGGTTGGTTATATTACTTGTCTGATTCAAATAGCCTCCTGCAACCACACACATAATTTTTCTGTCCCAATGTTCCAAAGCGATGCACCCGTTTCCTCCAAGCAGATGATTTCGGAGACAAATAAATCCTTCAAATGATAAATGATTGAGTATGAGGTTTGAAACCGGAGGAGGAATGCTATCTGCTTTCACAAAGAGCCCGGCTAAAGTATTTTAATCCACCAGATTTCAGTTCCAAGGAGTTTTTTTATAGGTAAGCTAGAATGAAAAATACCCAAGAAAAAGATCTTGTCTTTTTAATTAAGCTTTTTGAAGCTCCTTCTAAGATGGCCCTAACACGCATATTTTATTTTTATAAAACCCAAAGCAATTCTGGATTTATAGATATAAATTTACTATTCCAGATACTATTTCCTCCTTCAAAACATTTCAGCCCTTTTAACCATTTTCCATTCTTAGCAAATCTTCACTGCTGAAGTTCAGTCAGTAAATATCTATGCCATTGAAAAAGTTTCCAAAAATACAGGAATTCTGATCTAAGTAACTGATAGTACAGGACGTATTAAAGTCTTTGCATTCTCCATAACCATTCTGCATTGAGCAGTGCAGTAATTTATACCAATTTGCAAAGCACTTTCCTTTGCTAAGGTGATGAGAAAAAACAGTTACTTACCTCATCACTGTTGTTCTTTGAGATGTGTTGCTTATGTCCCTTCCACCGTGGTGTGCGCGCACCACAAGCACGAGTTCTGGGAGCTTTTTACCCTTAGCAGTACCCGTTGGGCCAGCCAGGGAGCCCTCTGGAGTGGCACTGCTATATCAGTGCATATATACCCCTGCTGGCCCTCTACTCCCTCAGTTCCTTCTTGCAGGATGTTCCAACAAATGGGAGGTGGGTGGGATTTGGAATGGCCAAAAGCAACACATCTTAAAGAACAACAGTTACGAGGTAAGTAACCATTTTTTCTTCTTCGAGTGCTTGCTCATGTCCATTCCACATAGGTGATTCCCAAGCTATATCCATGGAGGGGGGGTTGGAACCTAGGAGAAAATGGATTGCAACACAGCCTTGCCAATAGCTGCATCCTCTCTAGCCTGCTGTGTAATTGCATAGTGGTCGGTAAAGGTATGAACTGATGACCAGGCAGCCACTCTACAGATGTCCAGGATCAGCACCTGCGCTAGAACGGCCATAGGGGAAGCCTGGGCTCTGGTGGAATGGGCAGTAATCAGGGGAGCCCGTTTCCCCTCTTGGTCATAGCAAGCCGTAATACATGCCATGATCCATAAGGAGAGAGACCGAGCCAACACTGGGAGGCCCTTCATCCTATGCTATGGAGATGAAAAGCTACGTGGACCTATGAAACAGCATTGTCCTGTCTAAATAAAACACAAGAGCTCTCCTTACATCTAACTAGTGCAGTGCCTGCTCCTTCTAGTCTGCGTGGGGCGTAGGGTAGAAGACCAGTAAGAAAATGTCCTGGGACGTGTGGAACGGGGACACCGCCTTAGGCAGAAAGGCCGGTTATGGGTGCAGGTTCACCTTATCCTTGAAGAACACGGTGTACAGGGGCTCTGACATAAGGGCCCTTAGTTCGGAGACCCTTCTGTCCGACTTAATGGCCACAAGGAAGGCTACCTTCCAAGAGAGATGAGACAGAGAACATGTGGCTATAGGCTCGAACAGGGGATGCATGAGCCCCATGAGCATGAGATTCAGGTCCCACTGGGGAATGGGTTGCCTTATCTGGGGACAGAGTCTGTCCATACCTTTCAGGAATACTTAACTATAGCATTCACAAACACTGACCCCCCCCCCCCATCACCTGGGTGTAAGGCTGAAATAGTGTCAAGGTGAACCTTCACCGAGGAGGTGGACAAGCCTTGTTGCCTCAGCTTAAGGAGCTAATCTAGGATCAGTGGCATAGGGGCCCGGAGCAGGTCCTTTTCCCTCTGAGCTGCCTAAGTCAAAAACCATTTCCACTTGGCCATATAGGTCAACCTGGTGGAGGGTTTCCTACTTTCTCTCAGAACTCATCTGATCGGGTCCAAACAAAGCAGCTCTCCACCCCTCAACCTCGGATCTTCCAGGCAGTGAGGTGGAGGGATTGTAGGTTCAGATGACACAGGTGACCCTGATCCAGCTCCTGAGACAAGGAGCAGTAGGATGATGGGGGCCTCCACCTACAGAGCCACCAGGGAGGTACACCAGTGTTGCCATGGCCACTCTGGGGCCACCAGAATCACCGATGTGCTGTACCTCCACACCCCCAGGAGGACCTTGTGCATAAGTGCAATGGGGGGGAAGGCAAAGAGGAGACAAGGGGGCCACCGCATTATCATGGCTTCTCCCACCAACCCCAGGCACTGGTTCAGGTATGAGCAGAATTGGTTGCATTTCCTGTTGGCCTGTGAGACAAGCAGGTTCAGGTGGTGAGTCCCCCACCTGTGGAAGAGATGGTGTACCACATCCTGCCTGAGGGAACCACTTGTGGGCTAAGAATGACCTGCAAAACTGGTCCGTCAGGGTTTTCTGGTTCCCCGGCAGATAGGTGGCCTGGAGGTGGATCCCCTGCGCAATGCAGAGGCCCCAGAGGGCTAGAGCTTCCTGACAGAGAGGAGAGGATCAAGCTTCATCCTGTTGATTGATATAGAACATCGCTGTTGTGCTAATACACGATGGCCCCTCAGCTGGGGCAGGAACGCCTAGCACGCCACGCGCACCTTCCTCAGCTCCATGATGTTTATATGCAGCGACTGCTCTGCCCCAGACCACATACCTTGCGTCCTGAGGTCGAGTAGGCGGGCTCCCCATCCCGTACTGGAAGTGTCCATTACCAGCTGCATCGAAGGGGGCTGCTTGGCAAAGGGGAATCCTCTGCACAACTCAGGCACCTGCAGCCACCAGTCCAGTGCAGCCAGGACCTCCAGCCTCCCTGGCAGCTAGATCCCTTCTGCTCCCCAGCTAGAGCAAGTGTGTCTCTCCTCCTCCCTCCAGAAGCCCTTATTTATACAGCCCCCAGCTGGGTCCTAATTGGCTGTACCTGCCTCAGCTGCGGGCTTTGCTCTCCCAGGGCTGGGTTTTACCGTTAAAGAGCCAGTGCAAGGCAGATGCTTTGTCACAGCCCACTGTGGGATCAGGGAATACTGGGAGGAGAACCCTCTCTCCCAAAACTCGAGTGGAACCTCTTCCATCCCCCCAACAACAGGAGCAAGGAAAACTCCTGGCATAGAAGGTGCTTGTGAGAGGGGTCCCTGAAGAGGGACAGGGAAGGAGGGGCACAAGGGTGGGGAGGACAAGAAAGGGATAGAGTAACCTACTGCCACCATCTTGAGGACCCAAGAACAGCAGAAGGAGGACAGCTGGTTTGTGAAGGGATGATTTAGGAGTGGATCTCCTAGTACACTCTCAGCCTCAACTTCAAAACCCTGACCTCAGACTCTGGGGTCTTGCTCAAGGGCCCCGGAGCTTGGTCAGAAGCCAACTGCAACCTTCGCTGGTTGGCGCTACCGTTGTTGCCCCTATTACATCTCCTATTACCGACCCGTCTGGGGCCCTGCTGGTACGGCCTCTGTGGTCTAGGATTCAAGGGGCAACGTTGCAGGGGTGGGGTGTGAATTCCCAAAGACCTCAGGGTTGCCCATGAGTCCTTATGGCTATGCAGCTTACTGTCCGTTTGCTCCAAACAGAGCCCAGACCCCTCAAAGGGCAGGACCTGCAGGGTGGTCTGAACTTCAGGTGGAATGCATCACTATCCCTATGGCCATTGACCCGCAGCAGCGAGTTCCATCGCATAACTATCCCTACGGCCACTGACCGAGCTGCCGAATCGGCAGTGTCCAGCATGGCTTGCAGAGCTGTACAGGACACCGCCCTGCCCTCCTCAGTAAGGGCCCCAAACTGCTGCTAGGACTCCCTGGGGAATTGGTCTCTAAATTTGTCAATGGCCACCCTGGAGTTATAAGCGTGTCTACTGAGCACTGCTTGTGGGGTAGCAAACCTCAGCTGGAGACCCCTCCCCAAGAGATCGAGTTTCTTAGGCTCTCTACTCTTAGGGGTGGGCCTGGGCTGGCCCTGTCTTTCTCTCTGGCATGTGGCCTGTACCACAATGGAGCCAGGAGGGGAGAGGGGAGAAACAGGTGTTCGTGCCCCAACCGTGGCACAAAGTTCTGTCTCTCGACTCCCTTCTGCATTGGTGGGATGGACGCCGGTGTCTGCCATAATGTCTTCGTGATTTTTGGCCACCATCTTATTAAAAGGCAGAGAGATTCTGGGTGGGGCATCCGCTGTTAGCATATCCACCATTGGGTCAGACTCTTCTGCCTGCACCCCCGGGTTTTGGGCAAGTCTCCTGGTGGGTGCGCATGTCTATGGCGGGCATGGCCGAGGATGGGTCTGCCAACACCTCATCGGGGGAAGAGGACAACGAGGGCACTGCTGGTTCCTCAGGGGCCTCCTGCTGGGGCTGGGGAGGATGTGGCTGGGGAAGGGCCACTGCGGCCGGCTGAGGGGTGGTCAGTTCCACCTGGGCTCCTGAGACCCCCGAAGGACTAGCCCTGGACTCCGATGCACAGGGAAGTAAGGTGCACAGGGAAGTAAGGTGGCCGATGGGATGCCCCTATGCCCCGAATACATCGACACCGAAGCTGACCTCGACACCCTCTGCCCCTGGGCCTGACAGTATGCCCAGGGGTCCAAAGAGCCACTGGGATGGTGGTTGCCACTGTGGCTGCCACAACTGGGTTGGAAGTGGGCTGGCATGCCTGGAGAAGTGACCCGAGCGCGACCGATGCCGTGAGTGAGACCGATGCGGACAGAGGGATCGCCTGAACTGGAGAGACCAATAGGAGGATGCCCCTGACATCGACTCCGCATCCAACTCCGATGAGTATTCCAACGCCGATCATGGCAGGGCCTCAGGTGACAACGGAGCATGCTGCCAGCTGTGGTTTTGCGTACCACCCTCGGTGCAGTGCTGGCGGTACCATGCTGCTATGCTCCGGTGCAGACCCCGGTGCAGACCCTGACAGAGGATGCAGTACCGCCAGTAGCAAGCAGGCTCCATACTTGAGGATTGCACCGATAGGCCCGGTGCCACTGCAGGGGCTGGTGCTGGATCTGGGCCCAAAGCCGTCGAGGGATGCAGGGGCACAGTGGCTGATGCCGACAGAGAGCCCCTTGGCACTGTGGGCTTCGATGGTGGCTGCCACTCCGCAGGGGGGCATGCGTCAGAGTCTCTGCCATTCAGTGCCAGGCCCAGTGAAGACGTGAGCTCATTTAGCTCATTGGCCGTGGCCGTGGCAAACGTGTCCAGGGTCAATGGTTCAGGGACCTCCTCCACCAACAGGTCCTGGACGGGAGCAATGTTGTGCTTGTGCCTGGGCGAGGATGGAGCCATCGTGTGTCCCCCCCTGCGCACACTCCCCATGCTCCCGTCTTGATGGAAATTTTCCCCTCTACACCTTCTTGGATGTCCTCATTATTGGGACCAGTGCCGCAGTGCCGTTGAGCAGCCTGCCTCGTGTGCCAACGCCAGCACACTTCTCACAGCTGGTGCAGGGCCCAGCGCCATGGGTTGGAGCATCGACTCCGCTAGTAGTTTCAGCTTAGAATCGAGCTCTCATTTGGTCCTAGGCTTGAATGAGCTGCAGATCTTGCAGGAGTCGGTCAAATGTCCCTCTCTGAGGCACTTAAGACTGTCTATATGAGGGTCCCCACAGGGCCTCGGCTTCTGGCACTACCCGCAGGGTAGGAAGCTGTGGGGCCCTGGCATTCCTCCCATGACGGGGGTGGGAATGAGGTGTGAACTAACTTTAACTCAGCAGCTTCAGAGGGGTAGCCGAGTTAGTCTGTACAGCAGTGGTCTCCAACCTTTTTAATCACAAGATCACTTTTTCCAATTTAAGTGCAATGTATGATCTACCTCAAACCCAAATGCCCTTGCCTGTCTTCCTTCCTCGAGGCCTTGCCCTGCTTGCTCTCTTGCCCTTCCTCCCCAAATCTCATTCACTTTCACCAGGCTGGGGTGGGGGTGTAGGCTCGAGTCTTGGGCATGTGGTAAATGCCCTGTCCCCTTGGCCACCCCAGGGTCCACACCCTGCACAGCAAGCAGGAGGCTTCCAAGGGGCAGCTCCAAGGCAGATGACAGGAGCAGCATGACAGTGGGCGGAGAGGCAACTGAAGTGCCAGCACTTGATAGGTTCCTGGCCAAACCAGTCAGGATCACCTGTCAGAGGCTCCAAGATCTACCGGTGGATCCCGATCTACTGGTTGGTGACCACTGCTTTACAGGATAAACTTAAAAAATAACAAATAGTCTGGTAGCACTTTATAGACTAACAAAAAAGATAACAGTATTTACAAAAGACTGAACTATTCACAGGTGATTCAGAGAAAAAAGGGCTAAGGGCACACTTGTAAAGTAACAAGCCAAGTGTTCCAGCAACCATCAGGGGCACTAAGGAGGAACTGAGGTGGTGAAGGGCCAGCAGGGGTGTATATGTGCTGATACAGCGGCGCCACTCCAGTGGGCTCCCAACAGATACTGCTAAAAAGCTTCCAGGACTTGTGTATGCGGCGCGCGCACACTTAGGTGGAATGGACATAAGCAAGCACTCGAAGAAGAATGTGTTGTTCCAGTTACTTTTCTAATCAACTCCCAAAATCTAATTCAGAATCCATAAAACTTCTGCATTTTAAAAGCTCTGAAGAAAACACAAACTCTCTTCTGATCAGGTGTAGTTAGTTCTGAGCCTCATCAATGATGCAACTACTAATAATGTTTGTAGTTTACCTCTGGACTGTCCTTCAGGGCATCGGAGCGGGGTAGCTCTGAGAGCTGAGAGAAACGCCGGTCATAGATACATAGGTGGAGATGTTTATCTAGTACTCTGAAATCTTCATAGCTCCGTTTCACAATCCAGCTCTTGCCCTACATGGAGAGAGAAAAGCATCCCATTAGGCCACTTTTATCAGCAGCAAAATAGGACAATCCAAGCAGAAAGGGAGATGCCACTTTCTTTGCTGCCTGTCTTCCCCTATGCAATACATGGGTGTAAATACAAGATGCCCAGTTATTTTTATCTTTAGTTTCGAAACAAATTCATGCCTGGGGTTATTCCTCCCACTTCAGTGGGCTTGTCTACACTTAAGACACTAAAACGGCGCATGCTTCAGTGCAGATATAACCTATGCCAATGGAAGGGGCTCACTCATCCTTGTAGATAATCCACATTCCTAAGAGGCAGTAGGGTAGGCCAATAGAAGAATTCTTACGTTGATCTTGCACTGTCAACATAGGGACTTAGGTCAATTTAATTATGCTGCTCAGGCATGTGGATTGTTCACTCCCCTAAGAGATGTGTTTAAACCAACCTCATTTTCTAGTGTAGACCAGGCCAGTAACGTTATAGCAGGGCTAAATGTGGCTTACTAATGCTAGAAGACCTGCAAAAAGCCCATTTCCTTCCTCTGCCTACCTAACAAGGTTTTCATACTGTACCCGCCACCCAGGCAAGCTGATTGTGTGCTGGTAAGAAAGTACATGACAAGAAGCAGTCAGAGCTATTAGACCTGACTGTCTTCCAGACCCAAGAGTCCACCAGCACAGGTCTGCTAAAAAGCTTCCAGGACTTGTGTATGCGGAGCGCGCACACTTCGGTGGAATGGACATAAGCAAGCCAAGATGCCAAGACTAGGGCCTGAACTATTTGTAGTGGAGTTTACTGAGCTCAGCCTCAGCTGAAGTAAGCGCAGCCAAGATAACTTAATCAGCGCATGTCTGCCCCTAAAGATAGCATTTCCCCAGTTTAAAATAAGGCTGTTAAGGAAGGGGTATCGTGTAGTTGATATAATCTGTACTGACTGCATGATTATTCAATAAGGGGGAGGCTCACTCCGGGACTGCTGGTGGCTCTTACTACATTTAAAATGCAGAGACGCAGCGGTCCCAGACCCGTGCCAGGTCTAGCAGTCCCTGTTCGCAGCGGCCCAGCTGGCCATGGGCAGGGGCTGCTCTGTTCGCGGGGCTGGTGCTGGCCGTGGATAAGGTCTGCTGCCAGAGCAGCCTCTGCCTGTGGCCAACCTGGGCTGCCGCAAACAGGGACTGCTTTGCAGCAGCAGCTCCTGTTTATGGGGGGCAGGGCAGTTCCCCACTGGGACCCCCACGGACAGGGGATGATAGAGGCAGTAGGGATGGGGGGAGAGTGGCACCATGGAGACAGTGCTGAGGGGAACCAGATTTTAAGCCGGCTCCCTCCAGCACTGGCTCCTGTCCCCCTCCTCGCTTCCCCTGCCCCCCAGCTTGCTGCTTCTCATACAGTGGCAGGAAGTGTGTGTGTGGGGGGGAAGCAAGTATTTGAGTACTCCATACGACTATCCGATAAGCTTATGCTGACTACTCACTTACATCCCTGGTTCAAAATACTGACATGATACATTTCATAACCATGCAAAAAACTGGGAAATACAGTTCTAAAGGTTATGTTCCATTCTTTTGCATCAGGAGACAAGAAAGCAAAAAGCTACCATAGTAATGAAGTGTGATTTACATTTGTGAAGCCTTTAATACACAAGTCCCATATTCCAAATGTTTCATGGCCTATAACAAGCAGTAACAACTGCTCTACTAATACAAAAGTTTACAGCTTCAAAACACCTTATGAACCATAATTAATCCTCTCAACACCCCTCTGAGGGAGGAAAGGTTATGTTACCCCCGGTTTATAGACAGGAAAACTGAAGCAGGAACTAAGAATCAATTCAAACCACACCATGTCCCATTTCATGTGCAAGGCATGGTTCTTTGACCTGCCTTTTCCAACGCATACAGAATGCACACATTTAAAAAAAAACAACCCTACAAAACAAAACACATCACTGAGCATGGAATTCTCCCCCTGGGGAGAGGAGGAGAAAAACATTGAACATATGGCAGATGTTAGTCCTGTCGCTTAATGCATGACTGGAAAGAGCTCACATACTACAGTGATGAAGGCAGTGTAAGAATTTAGTAGAAGATACTGAGAGGAAAAGTGAATTACCCAAGGTCGCCAGCAGGCTCTTACAGTGCTTTTCATCAGCAGATCTCAAAGAACTTTATTGATGTACCCCTTTGAGGCAGTGAAGAGCTAATATCCCCATGGCACAGAGGGGGGACAGAGGCACAGAGAGGCTAAGTACCCAATCTACGGTCACACAGGAAGCTTGTGACAGAACACAGAATTGAACACAGATCTCCAAAGATCTAGATTAATACCCTTGCCACTGAATCAGCAAGCCCACATGAGACAGCCAGGGATTCCTAGTGGAAAAGGCCAATACACACAACGGCAAATTATATGGTACAGTGTGAGAAGAGGGATTCTAGAAACAACCATCACCAGAACAAATCAGAACTCGTCACCTTATTTATTGGTTTTAAATCAAAGAGGCACGTTTGCAGATCTGCAGGAATTAAGTGTCTGAAATACGGCCAACGGGCCAAACACAGCCCATGGAGATCTAGATTCCAGACTGTGGCTTTCCTCCCCTGTAGCACAAAAGGGGCAGCCAACATAGAATAGACAACTCCATACAAGCAGCCGTATATGCAGATGAAGATAGAACTGCCTGCAAGGATCTGTAGTCTCCACACATCCAACAGCTCTCTATTAAAGATTAAGCTGGGTAAAACAAAATGAAAAATCAATAAAAGCTGCAGAATACTTACTAGCAGTGCTCCCTGTAAGCTGGGCACTTGTGCAGCTGCTCAGGAGAGATTCAAATGCTGCCCAGCTAATTAGCAGGGCGCCCACAGCTAGGTTTTTTGTTTCTACTGGTGGTGCACATTCACACATGCCTCGGTGCACATAAAAATTATTCAGCGTGTGGATGGAAAAATGTGCACAGGGATGGAAAAGATTAGCGTGAACGTTGCTTCCTTGTATCCCTCATTGTTTCTTTCTCAAATAAAACAAACGTTTTTATGGTTATGGCTGTGTTTTATCTCAACCAAAATAAGTGATCTAAAGAGTTCTTACTGCCTTAAAACACCTCATCCTGTCCTAAAGATTATTAAGATGGTCTCACATGGTACTGAGCCAGCTGAGGATAAAGTCCACTCTGCAACCCAAGGATTGGCCTCATTTTTCCAGTATCATAATTTGCTATTTTTAGCTGTTAATTCCAAATTTTATTTGCCAAGGAAGTGCAGGTATCACTTTTATAGCAGTTAATACACAGAGGTTCTGCAGAAGCCATAAATCCAGCCCCAGAATCTCATCAATAGCACTAACTATTTTCTGTCTAAATCATTTATAACATTCACAGCTCCAAACAACAAATATATTACTGAAAACTCCACTTTCATACCACAGCCTTCAGCCAGTATTTCAGAGGCCCAAAGATCCACTACATTTGTATTTTTCTTTTTCTCTTCTGTCTGCATATAAAAGTTGTTTGTTTTATTTTGTTGTGTTATAGATAAAATATTTGCAATTTGTTCTATCTTATACAAATCAGTTATGGCCCTATCCCTCTCAGTAAATTAACAATATGATCCTTAGCTGAACAATGTCTGATCACCTCATATGAAAAAAAAGATCCAGAAATTGTTGCAGTGCTGTATTGTGCTTTTTGCCAGACATTCCAATCAAGCCCTAAATGCTATTTGTTCAAAGGACAAGTCATCACAACATCTATCACCTCTTGTTTATTACAGTGTCATTAAAGGCAATGCCTGCATAATCTCTTATCCTTAAATACTGGCCTTTGGTAGCTATGCAATGTCCCTCCGTTGTAATTAAGACGAATTTACAAGACAGGAATTGATGAGGTCAGCAACCACCACTGTACTGAGCAGCAGTGTGCGCTAACTTGGAAGAAAACAAACTGTTGTTTTTAACAGAACAGATTCTATACTCTGAAAGTAACTAGGCTACCGGTAGTTACTAAATTCAACAGATGAATGTATGGAAGGATTCCACACCCACTGGACTCTCTCAGATCTCACCCTGAGTGAGAAAAAGAGTGCTTCCGATGTGTAAATACAGAACAGCTTGTTAGGACAGTGCTTTACGGGTGCTTGGGTTATACCTGTTCCAATGTAGCAAAAGCAAATATTTCCTTAAATTTATACAATCACAAAATACTAGAACTGGAAGGGACCTCGAGAGGTCATTAAGT
The DNA here is from genome assembly GCA_032595735.1 of Pelochelys cantorii. NCBI lineage: Eukaryota > Metazoa > Chordata > Testudines > Trionychidae > Pelochelys > Pelochelys cantorii. The sequence continues at coordinate 12,599,850 of CM064352.1, forward strand.
CCAGTCCCCTGCCCTGAGGCAGGACCAAGCTACACCATCCCTGACAGGTGTTTATCTAACCTGCCTTTAAACATCTCCAGTGATGGAGAGTCTACAACCTCCCTAGTCAATTTATTCCAGTGCTGAACCACCCTGACAGTTAGGAAGTTTTCCCTAATGTCCAACCTAAACCTCCCTTGCTGCAATTTAAGCCCATTGCTTCTTGTCCTATCATCAGAGGTTAAGGAGAATAATTTTGTTCCTTCCTCCTGCCTTTTAAATACTTGAAAGCTCTTACGTCTTCTCTCAGTCTTCTATTTTCCAGACTAAACAAACCCAGTTTTTTCCAATCATCCCACATAGGTCATGGTTTTTAGACCTTTAATCATGTTCGTTGCTCTTCTCTGAACTTTTTCCAATTTGTCCACATCTTTCCTGAAATGTGGTGCTCAGAACTGGGAACTTTGAGCCTGCAAAAGCTTGCACATGTTAATTTTTAGTACAATGACTAATTCTTTGCAGGAGTGGGGCCTAAATAGTTAAGGTTTAAGAAAAAAATACAAAAGCATGTTTCTTCAGGATGAAGTTTAATTTCACAGGCCGGAAATCTATTCAGCTGGCTGGTAAGGAACTGAACACCATTTAGCAAGGATGTGTGCCTTTACTGCATCTGATCACATCTCCAGTGGGTGGTCAATACAAATTAAATCAGCTTCCTGGACTGTTTTCCCAGGATAAAACAAGTAGTAAAGTATTTGACTTAAGCTCCCAGCCAGACTTCTAGAATTACAGGACAATAGTGAACCAGTGATACATTAATTAAATTATAAATAGCATTATGATCTTCAATATTGAAAAAAAAGAAAGAAATTGCGTGTTTTATTTTGCTTCACTTCCTCAGTGCCAGAAGGGTTTGCAGAAGTAAATTGTTTTATTCAGAAATGTATTGAAGCGATAGAAACCAAAGACAGACAGTAACTATTATATCAACCTCACGGTGCCAACCTCATGTTTGTCAGTGCAGGTTTTACAGCGAAGGGTGCTGATAATCATAGAATACTAGAACTGGAAGGGACCTGAATGTATCCTGCATTCACGGCAGAACCAAGCACCATCTAGATCAGGGGTGGGCAATATTTTTTGGTGGGAGACCACTCCAAGATTTTGGTAAATGATCAAGGGCCGCACTTTTCTGTGGAGGGGGGTGGAGAGTCTAGGTTGGAGGTTGGGTGCAGAAGGGCACACGGGGTAAGGGACTGGGGTGCAGGAGATGGTGTCGAGTCTCTGAGGGTGTTTGGGTGGAGAAGGGGGTTGTGACCTGGGTCAAGGGATTGGGATGTAGGGTCAGGGAGGGGGTGTGGGTGCAGGAGAGGATTCTGGCCTGGGGGAGGGGTATAGGAGAGGGTGCAGGACCTGGGAGGGAGTTGTGACCTGGGGCAGGGGTTGCAGAGGGTTGGATGGTGATCTGGGGGTGGGAGTTGGGGTGCAGGAGGGGTTGAGGTGCCAGAGGCAGGTGCTGGCTGGGAGGACTTTATCTAAATGTCTCTTGGCCGGCAGCCCCAGCCTGCCTGAAAATACAGGCTGCTCCGCCCATGTGGCTCTCGAGTCTGGCTGCCCCAGTCGCCCAGGCCAATCTCTCAGCTCCGATTGGCTGGCTGTTTCCAGTCAGTAGGAGCTGAGAGTTAGCGGAGGTCAGTTCTTATTGGCTGGTTGTTTCTGGCCAATAGGAACTGAGGATTGGGCTGGGGGCAGGGAGATCGCACAAAGCTTCCCCCTCTCTGCAGAGCAGAGAAATGCAGGACAGTGTTAAATGCAGCAGCTGCGTGTGCCTGAGGGTCCTGGCAGGGTGGTCCATGGGCCTGATCCTGTGGTTTGGCGGGCCGGATCTGGCCCCCGGGCCGTATTTTGCCCAGCCCTGGTCTAGATCATCCCTGATAGATATCTATCTAGTCTGCTCTTAAATATCTCTAGTGACGGAGATTCTACAACTGCCTTATTTCATTGTAGCCGGTCTTCCTAAATTGCTCCTCAGTGACAATTCCCTGGCACCTGCTAGTTTCCCCATAACCAACTTTTGTTCGTTACTCGTTTTTCACTTTGATTTCTGGCTGACCCTGATTCAGAAAAGCATCCTTGCTCAGAACACTGAAAGCATATGGTTAACTTTAAACACATGGTTAAGTCCTACTGAAATTAAGGGAACATAGGCATGTGCTTAAGTATTTTCCTGGATCAGGGCCTGTGTTTGCAAATCCAGGGACTGTTCATTTCCAAGGAGTCATGCCTGTTCAGAAATCGCAACCTCGCCCTTCCCCACACACTGCTGTGTGGGATTTATAATACATTGTGCTCTGAGGGCAGGATAAAATGTCAGGGCATTGCAGGAAGCTCTTATTTTCTCTCACTTTAGCCCAGCGAGAAGAAATATCATGCTAAACATGATTATAGATTACTGAATTGACTTTTTTTTACCCACTGTGCCAGAGACCTGACTCTTCCCATAGCGAGACTGTTTATGCTGTATGCTGGGTACATCATGCAGGATAGATTCAGAGGGACAAAAATTCCCAGCCGCTGCCCCTCATACCAATATCTTTAGCTCCTCAGCTCAATTGCATGAAAGAGATGATAGGAGGGCAAATAGCCAGAAGGGGTTGTGCATATTCTCATAACCCCAGCTCATTTGGTGATATTTCCACTAAGTCATCAAAACAGCAGCAGCATCTTTCTTTTTTATTTTGCAGTGTAGTGTACACAATTCTTGAGGGAGGGGCTTACAGCTTGTTTCATTAAGGATGGCGTAACACTGCTGGGCCAGGGGGGAAAAACAACGGGTCCTTTTTTCTCTCCTATTTGCATGCCCATTTCACAGTAAAGCAGCACCTCATGCGGATGGTCTCTTTCCCACAGAGGATCTGATTGCTACTGAGAGCAGCTCCCACAAGGAAAGTTACAGACAAGAATAGTTTTAGTGCTGGTTTGGCTGCCTTTGCATAGAATCTGGCAAGCTGCAGAACTCCCCCATCTGTATGCTGAGTGGTCTATAACCAAGGTAAAACTTAAAAAACAACAAATGGTCTGGTAGCACTTTATAGGCTAACAAAACATGTAGATGGTATCATGAGCTTTGGTGGGCACAACCCACTTCTTCAGATGACCGGTCATCTGAAGAAGTGGGCTGTGCCCACCAAATCTCATGATACCATCTACATGTTTTGTTAGTCTATAAAGTGCTACCAGACCATTTGTTGTTTTTTAAGTTTATCCTGTACAGACTAACTCGGCTACCCGCAGTCTATAACCAGTTCTGCTTTTGCTGAGTGCTATGGTGAAGTGACCTAGCAAGAAGGAAACCAACAGAACGGGGCACCATTCTCCACATATGTGAAATACACTGCCAGAAATAAAGCACAGCCTTTCCACCAGCGCTGTTATTTGGGAGAGATCTCGTTCGCAACAAACAATAACACTAATTACACTAGGAACTTTTTATTATAATTTCTTCTAACTTATACACATAAAACATTGAGGTGCCCAAGCATTAAAACAGAGACCGGGACCCGCCTACCCATTTCTGACCACATCACATATTATCATGTGCTTCCAGCAGGGGCAGTTGGGATGGGATTCCTTTTATTCCCATCAATACAACAACTCCAAATCAACCAGATAGGGTGCAACTGAGCCCCAGGATATGCTGTCCCAGGGATTTGGACATCTGCTCTCTGTAATGCATACATGAATGGTTTTTACTTTATTTTGTTTTTGCAGATGGGAAGTGTCTTCCTTTTCAGGTTCAGAGTCTCAAACATCCTGAATTCCTGATAGAAATCATGAAGTCACATTACATGGGCACCCTTGTAGAGTGTCAATCAACGTGAAGATAGCGACTGGAAAATGAGAAGGGAAAAAAAAAGAGGTAAAAGACAGTTGGCTCTGACTCTAGAGTAAGAAAGCTGAGTAAGGAGCTGGAAAGATGCCAGAATTCATCTGGAAGATTTAGGTCTGCCATGGGGGTAACTGACAGTTATCTGGGCTTTAGGATCCAGGTGTCGTTCCACCATGACCCTTCCTCCTTTTGTTGCAAATCACAGTGGAAAATGGCTTAGAAAATTATTCAAAACACAGAACAATCTGATAAAATCCACTACTTATAGATGATCCAGGAAGCGTTTCCATCTGGTGCTATAGGTGGCTTTATCTAGGTATAAATCTGCGTACTGAAATCTCTCAGATGAGTTCACATTTTTTAGTGGGTTACTACAACTTTCTAAAAAATTAAAAATAATTGTAAAACTACCACAGCATGGAGCTCAACTGAGGTGGATGAAGTTGCTTGTCACTAAAATCTATCCTCTGCTCCGAACAGAATATAAAGAAGAACTTGCTCTCAATTTTCTGTGTGTTAAATTATGTTGCACGTCATGCCATATCTCAATAGAAACAGATATAGAATTGCTTATTCTGGCATTAATGGCTGGGCATGATTCCATTGTGCTGCAAAGGAGGAGGAGTAAAGTTCCACTTACCTGTTTCTGCTTCCCACTTAGCACTTGCCTACACAGGAATTCCAGAGTGAGTTATGCCCAACTGAACTAAGGCCATTTTACTTCTGAATGAGACCATCCACACAAGGATGTAATGTGCATTGACTAACACACTTTAAACTCATACCTTTAGTTAGCTGAGTTTAACTTTCCTGAGGGCCAGTACTACAGTAGACTACAAAATTAGGCCAGATTAACTACATTGCTCAAAACTGAGAAAAATGTCAGGCCTTGTGTAAGTCATTCAGCTGCCCTAACCCCCAGTGTACACACTAGGTCAACGGAAGAATTCTGTCAACCCAGCTACCACTAGGGGGTGTAAAATTGTTTAAAAAGGTAGCTGTGTAATTGTTAAAAATCTTAGCAGTTACACGTGCGGCGGGGTCTGCAGTATATAAAGCTTAATTTATACTGCAGACCCCATAGTGAAGCCTCCCTGGGGGCGGGGCTGTCAGCCCTGTTCCTGGGATCAAGGTTTTGCTGCCGCAGCTAAGCCATCTCCCCAGAAGCAGGGCCGCCAGGGGCTGCCGGCTCCACTCCGGGAAGGCTTTGCTACAGGCTCTGCAGCCAGCTCTGTAGGAGCAGGCTGGCACCCCCTTCCAGCCCCACTTCTGGGGAGCCACAGCATGTAACCTGTGGTGGAGGGCCAGGCTGGGTCCATCATGGACAGGGGCTGCTTTGAACAGCCAGCAAGGGCAACCCGTGCTTGTGGAACAGCCCCTGGTTAAGAGTAAAGCTTACTGGTTAACCTTTTACATCCCTAGCTATCACCTCGCATAGAGGTGGATTTATTACAGTAACAGAAGAACCCCTCCCGTCGCCGTAGTAAGTGTCTACACTACAGCAGGACAGCAGCAGCAGTGTCTCTGCTGTTTCCAGGGTAGCTGTACCCTTAGTGTCCCCTTGCAGACATGCCCTTAATCTCTGCAGCAGCCCCTGCAGGACAGTTTAGAAATAATAATGTTAACATACTCTAGAATAGAGATTCCCATGCTGACACTGGGAGGCTGTGATATATCATGTTCAGAGAAACTGACAAGCTTTACAAAGGATAAGAGGGAAGGTCCTTTCATGGATTGAGAACTGGTTAAAAGACAGGAAACAAAGGGTAGGAATAAATGGTGAATTTTCAGAATGGAGAGGGGTAATGAGTGGTGTCCCCCAAGGGTCAGTCCTGGGACCAATCCTGTTCAACTTATTCATAAATGATCTGGAGAAAAGGGTAAGCAGTGAGGTGGTAAAGTTTGCAGATGATACTAAACTGTTTAAGATAGTCAAGACAGAAGCAGACTGTGAGGGACTCCAAGAAGATCTCACCAAACTGAGTGATTGGGCAACAAAATGGCAAATGAAATTTAATGTGGATAAGTGTAAAGTAATGCATGTTGGAAAAAATAACCCCAACTATGCGTACAGTATGATGGGGGCTAATTTGGCTATGACAAATCAGGAAAGAGATCTTGGAGTTATCGTGGATAGTTCTCTGAAAACTTCCACACAGTGTGCAGCGGCGGTCAAAAAGGCAAATAGGATGTTAGGTATTATTAAGAAAGGAATAGAAAATAAAACACAGAATATCTTACTGCCCCTGTATAAAACTATGGTACGCCCACATCTTGAATACTGTGTACAGATGTGGTCTCCTCACCTCAAAAAGATATTTTGGCCTTAGAAAGGGTTCAGAAAAGGGCAACTAAAATGATTAGGGGTTTGGAACGGGTCCCATATGAAGAGAGGTTAAAGCGACTGGGACTTTTCAGTTTAGAAAAGAGGAGACTGAGGGGGGATATGATAGAAGTATATAAAATCATGAGTGGTGTGGACAGGGTGAATAAAGAAAAGTTATTTATTAGTTCCCATAATAGAAGAACTAGAGGACACCAAATGAAATTAATGGGTAGCAGGTTTAAAACTAATAAAAGAAAGTTCTTCTTCACACAGCGCGTAGTCAACCTGTGGAACTCCTTGCCAGAGGAGGCTGTGAAGGCTAGGACGATAACAGAGTTTAAAGAGAAGCTAGATAATTTCATGGAGGTTAGGTCCATAAAAGGCTATTAGCCAGGGGATAGAAATGGTGTCCCTGGCCTCTGTTTGTCAGAGGCTGGAGAAGGATGGCAGGAGACAAATCACTTGATCATTGTCTTTGGTCCACCCCCACTGGGGCACCTGGTGCTGGCCACTGTCGGCAGACAGGCTACTGGGCTAGATGGACCTTTGGTCTGACCCAGTACGGCCATTCTTATGTTATGACTGAATGACGACAAACCTCAGGACTACAGTGCAGGATAAGAACATAAGAACGGACATACCGGGTCAGAGCAAAAGTCTGTCTAGCCCAGAATCCTGTCTTCCCACAGTGGCCAGTGCCAGGTGCCCCAGAGGGAATGAACAAAACAGGGAACCAGCAAATTATCCCACCACAGTTGCCCATTCCCAGCTTCTGACAAACAGAGGCTAGAAGCACCATTCCTACCTGTCCTGGCTAATAAATATTGATGGACCCCATGAATTTATCTAGCTCTTTTTTGAACCCTGAAATCCTGGCCTTCACACCATCCTATGGCAATGAGTTCCACAGGTTGACTGTGCATTGCATGAAGAAAACCTTCCTTTTGTTTGAAACCTGCTACCTATTAATGTCATTTGGTGCCCCTTCGTTCTTATGTTGTGTGAACAAGTAAATAACTTTTCCTCGTTTACTTTCTCTGTACCTGTCATGATTTTATAGACCTCTATCATATCCCCCCTGGGAAGGAAGCTATTGCAAGGTGGGAAAAGGGAATGCTCACATCACTTAAACCATCAGAAATGGAAGGACCGTAAGAGACATTTGTTTGGAGCATCCTGAGTGGTTTTATTCCGTGGCAAAATGTATATATTAGTCCTGGGGGAATTCTACATTTGTTCCATTTAGGGCATAGTAAAATTGCAGAATTCTCCCAGGACTGACATATGAACAACACAGAAAAGTTAATTAATTATAAACAACCAAATGTGAAGATTTTAATATGAACCATTGTAACTACTGTCTGACACTCTCCCCCAAAACACCTCCTCTTTATATCCTTCAGCGTCTCATGAACCCACTTGCAAGCACCTCTTGATTCCACATGGGAGCAGAAGTAGATAGATTAAGAAGATACTAGGATGACTAGTCTCCCACTATTTCTGGCCAAAATGAAAGCAATAGAAAACTATGTAAGACTGTTCTCCTCTGAGTTCCAACCCATTCTGGAGAAAAACCGGGTCAGATAAGCAAGGACAAGTAAGCAGAGTTATGCGTGCTAATCTGAAATGAGCACCTGAGCCTTTTGGGGATTCCCCCATCTCTTCAAGGAGTAAACTACCAAGAAATACCCAGCCAACAACAGGCAAATGTTGTATCCATCGTTTTCTGGGAGTAGTAATTAATTTGCAGAGGAACAGGAGCATGTAAACAGAAGAACATACAAACAATGCATAATATCTGAGCTGTGATGCTCAAGTGTTGCCTTCTGAAAAGCCTGTTTCTAAAAGGCAGAGACTTAAAGCTCTTGCAATTTGAAAGGGGATTTACATCTCTCGCCAACAATAAAACTCCCTTCTCTCTCTATGACTTGTAATTTAAACAATCCAATACCAATCATCATCTCCTTAGTGAAATTATATGGTAAGAGCAATGGGTCAGAGAGACAAGGGGCAAGGGAAAAAGGGGGAGAGAGAAAGCTGTGGCAGGAGACATTTCTGCACAGCAGAAAATTAACTCATAACCCAGTGTGAGTTTGCACCACAGAGGAAATGCTTCAAAGCCACCAACAAGACTGACTACTAAGTAATGGGAATGCAAACCCTACCATTCCGAAGGTAGCAGGGCAGTGAATGAATGAATAATCTATTTATAGATTTCACTACACACATTTTTATTACATACATTTAAACAGAACAATGAACATATTCTGTCTTTTCTCCTGGACATGTCAGACACTGCAAGAGTAATTACTCAGCATTTTTCAATCCAAGACCATAACATGCTTTACAAAGGTGAAATAAGCACCATTACCAGCTATTTGACAATAGGTAGCTTTAAAAGTGACTGGCCCAAGGTGACCCATGAGACAGTGGCAGAGCTGCAGATGGTACTTGTATTCCTTGATTCTCACTTCTGTCTCATCCACTCAACCCTGCCTCCCTTTCCCCTACCTCCTACCCCCGTTGCCCCTCTGTGACAGGGCTAGCAAGCCCCGCACTACTGACAGCGCCGTCCCGGTGCTATGGGGGAAAACAGGTGGAGAGGCGGCGGTGTGTCGCTTGCGTCTGCCCGGCGCAGGCGCATGACATCACCCGCTGAAGAGGCGGGGGGACGCCGGCATCTGTCCAGTGCGGGAGAGTGATGTCACTCACCGAAGCAGCAGCGGGAGGCTTAAAAGGGTCAGGGAGGACCCAAGAGGGGGAAGAGCGAGGAGCGCAACCCCGGGGAGGAGGATTGGCGGAGCAGCCCGATGGCCAGAGAGCAAGGAAGCCGGAGGCACAGCCAGACGGGGTGCAGTATCCAGCGGAGGTATGTCGGCACCCGTAGGCGGGTAGGAAGTGGCCCAGGGCGGGGTCGTTGAGCCTGCAGGCCGGCAAGTTTAGGGGAACTCCCCCGTCAGCCAGGCATGGAAAGTAGGAGTCCCTGCCTTAGGGCTCTGGGCGGGGACCCGGGAGTGAGGGTGGGCCCGGGTCCCCCTACCCCGCCACCTACAATTGTCTCTTGGTGCTACAAAGGCGGGGAGCCTTGAGAATGGTATCGGAGATTGAATAACTGAAAGACTGTGGGGAAACTGGTGGAGGGCTTTGGACTCGGCCCGTTTGGACCAGAGTGGGCAGCAGCTCACGGGGGTAAAGAGTTATCAAGGAGATGACTTTTGAGTTCCCTTAGAGCTAAATAAAAGGGGAACACTCCTGAGTCTGATGGTTTACACCCTCCCCCGAAACAACGCAACACTGTCAAGGAGAAAATCAACAAAAGAGAGTTTATCATTCAAAAAATGTTTGTTTCAAAAAATCAGTAACGGTTGCTAGGTTTAGGCACTGCTTTCACTTATCACATCATTTACAAACCCCAAGCACTAAAATGCATGGAAATGATTAGACAGGCTATATTTGCCCACGCTCACGTCATTCACACACAAACCATTCCTGTCAAGCACAAATAAGTGCACATTTCATTATAACAAAACTGAAAAGAAGGATTTTCAAACTGTTTGCCAGACATTATCACCATTGTCCCTCTAGCTTGATTTCCCAAAGATATTCTGCAAGCTAACATAGAGATAAAAATAAATTAGGCTGAAATAAACATGATGTGCTGTCACCACAGTCTACAGTCAGTGAGTACCTGCCTTTATCTGCATTTAGAAAGCATGAACAACAGGAACAAACACTAACCATTTGTGCACCCACTATCCTTCCTCAAAATCCACTCCTTTTACTTGTCATTCTGTTTTGGCCACTCATAGGCCCTTGTTCCTGTATGTTCTCCATGAGTGAGCCCTAAAGGGTCAATGGGGTACCAGGCAAGCTCAGGGGTTCACCTGCACAGCACTCCTTGTAGAAGCTGAGATCTACGATTGGATGGTAAACTCTTCACCGCAGTTTGTGTGTCCTCCGAAGAAGAGCCCTATGGAGCTTTCACCAGCACAACGTTGGTCCAATAGAAGATATTATTTCACTTGTCTCTGCCATGCTTTGAGCATACAATAAAAATAAATAAATCAGCTGAAAAACCCATATTCATTTATGAGGGATGCTGCACAGAATGGCCCCTTTATAGGGCATATTAAAAGCCAAAAAGCATCACCAGTTACCACCTCTTTCAAAGCTGTCTATGATAAATCAAGAAAAGAGGCAGTGGAAGAAATCTAGGAAAGTTTGCAGAAGTTTTGTAACTGAACCAGGGAAGTAGCCACGTTGGAAAAATAGCTGTTTTTTTGGCAGTCGTGCATATTGGTTTTTAAGAAGAAACAGATTGAATAGCAGCACTAAGACCTACAAGATGGAACATTTAAGGTATGTAATTTTTAATGGGTAACACCACAAATGGGGACTTTTTAAAGGTGGACCACAGAGCTTAAATTAAATTAATAAAAATGTACATTTAAAAAGAAACTTAAAAAGAATTTCAGTTTCTTCTCCCCTTACCTGTTTATGCCTGAACTTCCAAAAAGGGTGAGAGCATTAGGTGTTTTCTCAAACCATCATTCAAATGCCATTTATTTTTTCAGGCTTATCTATGACTGTCTTTCGGCTCCCTCCCTTTTACTTTTCAGATCTGCAGTCCTGTTTTTACCCTTTGTTTGACTCCCCTTTTCCTCCAAAGAGCCAATTAACACAAAACAGAAGGAAGAGAAGATATTTCATGGCTCAGGTGGACTGTCCTTGTGCAAGATTTTTAGGTTTAGAATGTAATATTTGTGCTAGCTATTTCAATTTCCATGTTTTCATTAAATATTTCTTAGGTCCCTATCAACAGGCACCATATCAACAGCTATCTTGACTCATAATCATATAATCATAGAGTTGGAAGAGACCCCAGGAGGTCATCGAGTCCAACCCCCTGCCCTACACTACACTACACTACATAACACTACACCAAGGGTACGTCTAGACTACAGACTTTTGTCGACAGATACTGTCGACAAAAGCTTCTGTCGACAAAGAGCGTCTAGACTACATCCAGTTCTGTCGACAAAGCAAGCCGCTTTGTCGACAGGAGAGTGTAGACGCAAAGGTCAGTGTAGATGCAATAACGCCTTCTGTCGACAGAACTCTGTCAACAAAAGGCGTTATTCCTCATAGAATGAGGTTTACCGCCGTCGACAACATTATGTTGACAGAACTCGGCGGTAGTGTAGACGCAGGTATAGTTTTGTCAACAAAAGTCCACTTTTGTCGACAAAACCCTGTGGTCTAGACACACCCCAAGAGGGGAGGCTTAATTCATTTCCCTGCAGGCGACTTATTCTGAAACCAGCTAGCTTCTATAGTACTGTGAACATACTGGAAGATTTGCTACTGGCCAGTTTGAGGGACAGTATTGCTTCGTGGCCAGACACAAGCTATTTAGCTCCTCTTCTTTCTCTCAGCTGACCCTAACTACACAGCCTGTGACTGCTCCACAACTTCCCTTTGCTCTTGTAAACAAGAAAGCTTCTATCCAATCAGCTATGGGGAATGGATGGAATGTGACGATGACAATCACACCAGCATTCTTTCCTTTCCTTGTTCAAGGACAAACACGTTCTTCCTCATATAGAATCATAGAATCCTAGGGCTGGAAGAGACCTCAGGAGTCATCGAGTCCAGCCCCTGCCCAAAACCGAACCAACCCAACTAAAGTATCCCAGCCACGGCTTTGTCAAGCTGGGACTTAAACACTTGTAGGGACTGAGATTCCACCACCTCCCGAGGGAACCCATCCCAGTGCTTCACCACCCTCCTGGGAAATAGTTTTTCCTAATATCCAACCTAGACCTCCCCCACTGCAACTTGAGACCATTGCTCCTTGTCCTGTCATCCGTCACTACTGACTGAGACAGCCTCTCCCCATCCTATCTGGAACCTCCCTTAAGGTAGTTGAAGGCTGCTATCAAATCCCCCCTCACTAGTCTCTTCTGCAGATTAAATAAGCCCCAATCCCTCAGCCTCTCCTCGTAGATCATGTGCTCCAGTCCCCTAATCATTTTGGTTGCCCACCGCTGGACCTTCTACAGTGCATCCTTTCTGTAGTGGTGGGCCTAGTGGTGGATGCAATACTCCAGGGGCAGCTGAGGGGAGAGGAAAATGCGTGGGGGGTCCCCCTGTCCCAAGCCGTGTTGGTCCTGGGTCCCTGACAGGAAGGTGAGGGCACCATGGACCATACCCCCATGTTGCCCCAGAGCTGCAGCCCGGGCAGCACTCACCCTCTAGCGCAGTGGTTCTCAAACTTTTTGGTCTATGGACGACCTGGCTCAATACAAACCTTTCCGCAGACCGGCAGTTGCTAATGGAAAATCACCGTTAATTACATGATTACGTCTGAGCCATTTGCTAGTGCTGCAGTTAAGGAGAATAGTATAATTTCCATTATTAAACAGATTAAGCATTTTAACTTTCTCATGTTAGTTTATCAAACTTCATTTTAAATATAGTAAAATATTAATTTATGCCCAGTACGAAAGGTTTCAATGTTTTCTTTGTTTATGGCAGGGGTGGGGACCTTTTTTGGAGTCAGAGGCCACTGTCCCACAGAAAAATCAGTTGGGGGCCACACAAGCGAGAAGCAAAAAAACTCCTCCAAAACCCCCCAACGCTCACTGATGTGCCCCCAACTGAGACACCTCACTGCTCTCATGCTCCAGCCCCATGAGGCGAGAGGAAGGGACAGAGAGGACTGAGGTTCAGGGCTTCCAATAGGCCAGATTTACTTTTTGGGGGTTCCGTAGTGGATTTTGTGGACCCCCTTAGGCTCTGTGGTGGTGTGACTAGATGTGCATACCCCGCAATGAAGCAGGTGGGGTTACAATCCTGTCAGCGGAGGAAGTCCCGCCCCTTCACCCAGACTGGGCATGTTCCAAATGCTGGGGCAGTATAAAAGGCAGCAGAGCAGCTGCTGGGCTGGCCAGGAAGGGGAAGGGCCTCCAGCCAGAGCTCTGAAGCTGCAATGGTCAGTGATCCAGACAGAGAGAGCCAAAGTCCCAGGATGCTGCTGCCACACAGTCCCAGCGGAGCCTCAGGGAGAAGCCCGTGCAGAGGGAGTGGGAGACCCAGCTGCTACACGGACTACGCCTCAGTGGCACCGGTAGGAAGTGACCCAGGGAGGGTGCAGGAGTGGCCTCTCCCGCCCAGGTACACTCAGCGTGTTTTGGCCAGATTCCCTGCTGAGGGAATGGTAGACCAAGCTGCCACAAACCCTACAGACTCTGGCCCTTAGGCCACGCAGCCCTGAACCAAAGGCTGCGTACAGACTCTGGCTATTAGGCCACGCTGCCCTGAGCCAAGGGCTGCTCATAGACTCTGGCTACTAAGCTGCACTGCCCTGAGACAAGGACCCATTGGGCCATACTACCCTGCAACCAGGGCTGTGACGGGGTGTGCATACGCCGCCACAGGTGGCAACAAAAATGAGGGATTCAGTCTCTGGGACAGGGCTGCCAGCGAGTGGGATGGGTGCAAGAGCAAGGGAAGGTGTAGGAGCAAACTAGGGTGTGGGGTTTTGGTGGAGGGAGGGGAGTGAGTGAGGAGGGTTGGAGCATGAGGGTCTGGGCATGAGGAGGACGCTTACCTGGCTTTCCACCCCATTGCAGCAGGAAAAGCCTCTGGGCAGCGTCACTGCCCTGCCCTTCCTCCAGCGAGGTGGGGAGCGGGTGGGAGCTCAGCTCCCTCCTGGCCAGCAAGTAACTCCTGGCTCCCCACTCCCATGACCATCCAGTTCATTTGCCCTGCCAGAGATATTGGCTCCCAACATCCCCCCACAGCAGGACTCTCACATCACTGGCTACGAGACAGCCAAGGACTGCACAGCACTGACTCCAGGGCTGGTTATACAGGGATCTCCCACCTGGTGCAGAGAAGCAGCAGGCCCGGGGGTGGGGCAGGGATCCCCTGCTCGGTGCTGAGATGCAGTCACCTCTGGGGTGGAGCTGTGTAAAAGTAGTACTGCACAGTTCAGTAGGTTTCAGGAAGAACTGTTGGTTGACCCTGACCTCAGTTCCCTGATGTGATGCTAAAGGGGTCGATGTTCTGTCCCCAGCTGGGGGGAGGGAGGGTCTAGTTTGTTAGAGCAGGGGAGATTTCAGAGCAATGGACTGACCTGAGCATCTTTGAGCTCCCTGCAACAGGCCAGGCCTGTCTCCCCCGCATCAGTCCAGGACTTGCGCTCTGTCCCTCTGTCTGTGCCCTGCTCCCTGGCATGGGTCAAGATGTGGGCAGTCCCTGGGGAAGGGTCACACTTTACCATGTGCCCGCCCCCGGGTCCTACGATCTCTGAGCCTGACCCCATGACACACCAGTCCCCAATCCCCCATTTCCTTCTCACCCCGGCCCCTGTGTCCCCCGGCCCTGGCCCCCACTCTCCCACCCCTTCCACAGGGAGGGAAGAAAGTCCTGGCTCTGTGCGGGGTCCCTGTGCCGCCCTGTGGAAGCAGGTGGGGAGCCAAGGCAGCTCTTGGGAGCACCAGGGGCAGACTCCCCCACCACATTGCTTCCTTCTTGCCCAGACACCTCCCACTGCCTCATCACCCCCCAGCCCTTGACACCCCAGATCCCCCCGGCCCACCTCGCAGCTACTCGGGGATGGTTCAGGCCAGGCCCCGGGGGCAGGGTAGTTTGTTCCCCCACCCCCCTTACCTGTGGGTCCCTGCATGCCGGCGGGGCTGGGGCGGGCGGAGCAGCAGTAGCGCGTGAGCGGGGGCAGGATTTCTGTGTGGGTTCCCTGTGCTGCTTGTGGTGGCAGGTAGGGAGCAGGGTTGGCTCTCAAAGGCACCGGGGGCGGACCCCATTACTTCCTTCTCCCCCAGCACCTGCCCACTGCCTCATCACCCCCCAGCCCTCGACACCCCTCATCCCCCGGCCCATCTCGTGTGGTGGTGGACTGCTCAGGGATGGTCCTAGCCAGGCCCCGGGATCAAGGCAGCCTGTTCCCACCCCCCTTACCTGCGGGTCCCCGCATGCTGGTGGGGCTGGAGAAGGCGAAGCAGCAGCGGTGGCATGCAGGGGCAGGGCCTCAATCCTACAGAGGGGCTGTCCTGGCTCTGTGCGGGGTCCCTGTGCCACCTGGTGGAGGTGGGTGGGCAGCCAGGGCAGCTCTTGGGGACAGTGGATATGGACCCAAGTGGGGAGCCGGCTCTGGTTGGGGCTTTCTTCACCTCCCCCACTCCCATGAGCCCAGAAGCCGGAGCTGGTGCTCCAAGTCTCATGGCTGTGTGGGCTCCCCACTGTGTGTGTGTGGGGGGGGGGGGGGAGGTTGAGCTCCCACAGCGGACTGTGCATGCCACTCAAAATCAGCTTGCGTGCCGCTTACGGCACACGTGCTATACATTGCTGACCCCTGCACTATAATACTGTTCTTACAGATACGTTCTTGCTAAAGCCATCCATGGCTTAGATAGCTAAGAAAAGCAGGAACACTCACCAGAAACCTCTTCCCATTTCGGATTTCCACCAAAACCAGGTCTTGGAAGAGCTGTACTACAAGAAATACTGAGGAGAAACTGCTGTGCTGTGATGCATTTACACTTGTTTAGTTATGGGGCAGAGATCAGTGTCTCTTCAGAACACACAAGCCAACAGTTCTTTTCAACTTGTGGCTGAGCCTTGCCCTACAAGTACCACATTACAATCAGAAGCCCTGCCAAAAGGCATCACTCACAGAAAGAAACCATAATCACCATCCCATCCTCTGAGACCTCAACTGTGATTTTCACTTTCCCCCCTGGTCTAAATGAAATATATTTGGATGCAAGAAGACTAATCTCTCTAATTCAAAGTTCCCTCTGCAGGCACAATGCCCAGGAAACATGACATGGCCAAGCTACCATATAATTGTCAAAGTTTTATCGAGTCAAAAAACACAAAATTTTACATTTTATTCTGAGAAATTTATTCTTTATTTATTCTCCTCATCTTCCCTCCTTGACCAGCACCATGTCTGGGTATTCCTTCAGCCCTTCTGGCAGGCTTCCCATCCACAGACTGACCGGGCTCATTTGGGCAGAGGGCTGGTCTCGATGACCTCCTGAGGTCTCTTCCAGCCCTAGGAGTCTATGATTCATTAATCAGAAGGGGTCATGTATCCCTCATTGATCTCTGTCTTTGGACATCTGGATAGCAATTTAGACCACTGCAAATCTTATGAATTGGTCAGCTGCCATCCCTTCCAAGATACAAATGCCACCATCCTCAAACTAATTCATTGGCTAGGACCGGAAGCTAAAACTTACGAGTTCACAGCGTTGTTGGCCTGTGCCTTTGTCTGGTAAGCCAAAATGACAGCTTTAAAAGTGTACCTAATTTTGCATCTATTGAAAATATTTGCTGTAGTACAGACAGTTTCATTGCACAGTATTTCTCATAGAATCCTAGGGTTGGAGGAGACCTCATGAGGTCATCAAGTCCAACCCCCTGCCCAAAGCAGGACCAATCCCACTTAACCACTCATTTATACCCCATTCAAACCAAAACCAAGTACAACTACGAGCCTGTCATTATATCTGAGCTGTGCAAAAGCCAAGAATAGTAGGAGGCAATGTTGCCCCTTTGCTTTGCCAACACATATTTAAATGAGAAATGATCAAAGTCGGCTGTGAATGGAAAAGTTAAATGTAAGAGGTTGGGAACCAAAAAAATGGGAGGGGGAAGTTCTGCAAGTGGACAGGTTTATAAACAGGAGGGCAAGGGTTGCTCAGTGGCTGGGATGGAAGCAAGGGACAACGGACACTAGCAATTAGGCAGTGAGCCCTAGGGAGCCCAGCATATCAGTATAAGACAACAATATGTTGTTCCAATAATTGATGGGGGGCGATCACTCATTGCCAAGTACGATCATCTTCCATGGGAGCTATGGACCCTCAGATGGCTGATAAGGCCAATCCTTGAACCACAAGTTCTGTAACAGGTAGGACAGATATTTATTTCCAGGTACAACAGGAGGCTGCTGACCATGACTAGAAGCCAGTCTCCCCTTCCTCCTGCACCTCTTCCCCTCCTCAGCACTGGGCCAAGAATCAACAAATGAGGGACTCCACTAGAAACACACCCACATAATGACAATTCAGACCGATCGGTTAGCCAGTTTGGAATCTATTTAACTTTCTTCTAGCAATGTAAAGGGTCAATATCTCCTTTTACTGGGTGATGTTTACTGGGTGAGCGGTTAACCGATGGCCCCACTGTGGATGGGGGCTGCTCCAGCCCAGCCCTCTGTGCTGTTTGTGTGGTAGCTAGGGGATGGGAGGTTGCTCCAGCCCGACCCACCACACAATGCCATGGGTGTGGGGGCCACTACAGCACGGTGGGCCCACCGCACCATGCTGCAGCTCCACGCCGCAGTACATCCCTACTTTGTTCTAGTTTTTAATCAAAATGTTGTGCAGTACTAAATCAAACACCTAAGAGACATCTCAAGTATATTACATCAACACTATTATATTTTATCAACCAAACTTATAATCTTATCAAAAAAGGAATTAAGTCATTTTGACAGGATTTGATTTCTATAAAACCATGTCGATTTGCAGTAACAATGTTACCTTCCTTAATTCTTTATTAATAAAGTCCACATCAGCCATTATCTTGCCAGAGATCTGGGTTCTGCTAACAACCTTATAACTGCCTGACTCATCCTATTTAGTCTTTTTAAAAAACTGGCATATTAGTTTTCTTCCAGTCTCCTGGATCTTCCCTAGCACTTAAGCCATATTGAAAAATTAATATTAATGGTCCAGCCAGTTCTTTTAAAATCTTGGATGCAAGTTTCTGGATCTGCACATTTTATCTTTCACCAGGAGCTGCTATTCAGCTTCATTCAGAGATACCATTGGAAAGAGGAGTGTTATTATGACTATATGATGATACTATATCCTTTATTTCCCCCTGTGAGGGACAGGAGGAGTGCTGGCCAGAACCCAGTGACTAAGGGGTTAAACTCAGGTAGCTAGCAAGGGTGTTGGCAGGGGTCCAAGAAGAACAGATGGGGATACAGCGCTGAAATTTGAATTAAATATAGATACCTGGGTCTGCTCTTCTTTGTGTATTCCAGCCTAAGGGCTGGAGGGAGCAGATGCAGTACTCAGAATTACCATGCCTAAAAGAAATATTGGACATGGGAGTGAACTGGACCTTGAAGTATGGATCAGCACAGATCGTAAGTAGAGGAAAAAAGTATATTTAGTTACAATCGGGGTATTTTTCTTTGTTTTGGTTGTTTGGTTAAACTTCTCTGTGTGAACCTATGCCTTCCCTCCCTTACTCACTATCTAAGAGATGTTTTTTCTGTTTTAATTTGTTTTACTCAATTTCTCTGTAATATCTAGCAACCAAGTATGCTTTATCAAGTATACCTTTTTGTTTTGTTAATAAAATCACCCTTTTTAAGGCATTGATTTGAGTCTTGTGTCCTAGAAAGAAACAGGAGGTCTGTCTGTCTGCCTGAGACTGAGCAGTCAGCTACCAGAGACTGCAGCTTGTCTTCTCTTTTCTTTTTTCAAGCTCTCTTGGGACAAAAGAGCTTGGGGTAGCCCTGAGGAAGGAATTCAAGTGTTCCCTCCTGTTTTTTCAGGGTTAAATCACTTGATAGTGGCAGCTATTGTTTTTTTCCCTCAAAGTTGGTGAATCTGTGACTCTGGGGAGTTTTTGTAAGCAGAGCCTATAGAGGAAAGGTATTTAAGGTCTCTTGCGGGCCCCCATCTAATGCACTCAGAGAGCCAGAGTGGGGAACAGCCCTGACAGTCTGTTCTGCAATTCTGCATTCCTGATGTCCCGTGTTGGAAACGAGGCAGTTAGAAGTTGAACTGGAGAGAACTAAGAAGCTGGGCATTCCAACTTCACTCACCACCCTGCCCCAACTGATGCGCCCCAGCCCAGGAAATATCCGATGTACCGGGTAGGAGATGATGTAGGGGCCTTCTTAGAAAGTTTTGAAAGAGCCTGTCTTGGGTACAGCATCCCCGAAGACCAGTACACGGTGGAGCTGACATCATAGCTCGATGGACCCCTAACAGAACTGGCAGCAGAAATGCCCAGCGGAAACATGAACGACTGTGCACTTTTTAAACAAAGAGCCAGACATAGGATGGGGCTCACCGCCGAACATGCCTGTCGCTGCTTCAGAGCCATAAGGTGGAAACTGAGTACAAGAGCGCCCCAAATTGCCTACGGGATTAAAAGGAACTGGGATGCCTGGGTATCAGGAGCAAATCATAGAATCACAGAACTGGAAGAGACCTAACAAGGTCATCAAGTCCAGACCCCTGCCCAAACCAGGACCAATCCCAACTAAATCAACCCAGCCAGGGCTTTGTCAAGCCGAGACCTAAAACCTCTAGGGAATAGAGATTCCACCCCCTCCCTAGGGAACCCATTCCAGTGCTTCACCACCCTCCTAGGGAAATAGTGTTTCCTAATATCCAACCTAGACCTCCCCCACTGTAACTTGAGTCCATTGCTCCTTGTTCTGTCATCTGTCACTACTGAGAACAGCCTTTCTCCATCCTCTTTGGAACCTCCCTTCAGGAAGTTGAAGGCTGCTATCAAATCCCCCGTCAGTCTTCTCTTCTGCAGACTAAACAAACCCAAATCCCTCAGCCTCTCCTTATAGGTCATGTGCTCCAGCCTCCTAATCATTCTGGTCGCCCTCCGCTGGCCCCTCTCCAATGCGCCCACATCCTTTCTATAGTGGGGGGCCCAGAACTGGACACAATAGTCCAGATGTGGCCTCACCAGTGCTGAATAAAGGGGAATAATCACTTCTCTAGATCTGCTGGCAATGCTCCTCCTAATGCAACCTAATATGCCATTAGCCTTCTTGGCTACAAGGGCACCCTGTTGACTCATATCCAGCTTTTCATCCACTGTAATCCCCAGGTCCTTTTCTGCCAAACTGCTACTTAGCCAGTTGGTCTCCAGCCTGTAACAGTGCTTGGGATTCTTCTGTCCCAAGTGCAGGACTCTGCACTTGTCCTTGTTGAACCTCATCAGATTTCTTGTGGCCCAATCCTCCAATTTGTCTAAGTCACTCTGGACCCTATCCCTGCCCTCCAGCTTACCTACCTCTCCCCCTAGCTTAGTGTAATCTGCAAACTTGCTGAGGATGCAATCCATCCCCTCATCCAGTTCATTAATAAAGATGTTGAACAAAACCAGTCCTAGAACCGATCCTTGGGGCACTCCGCTAGAAACTGACCGCCAACCTGACATCGAGCCGTTGATCACTACCCATTGGGCCCAACAGTCTAGCCAGCTTTCTATCCATCCATACTCCCTTAACTTGCTGGCAAGAATATTGTGGGAGACTGTATCAAATGCTTTGCTAAAGTCAAGGTATATCCCATCCACCGACTTTCCCATATCCACAGAGCCAGTTACCTCATCACAGAGACTAATCAGATTGGTCGGGCACGACTTGCCCTTCATGAATCTATGTTGACTATTCCTGATCACTTTCCCCTCTTCCAAGTGCTTCAAAATGGATTCCTTGAGGAATGTTAAGACTATGGAAGAGCTAGCTCTCCTGATGCAAATGGAACAGCTCCTGGAGGCCCTTGCCATAGAGCTCCAGAGATACATCCGAGAGGGGAACCCGAAAGACATAATAGAGGTGGGAGATATAGGAGGTGATGGAGGAAAACAAAACGAACAGCCAGTCAAGGGAGTATCAGAAGGGGCACCCAGGGATGACATCTCACCACCGTGGGCAGTCCAAGTGCCTGCCTTGCAGGGAGGAGCCCTCTGCACCCCAAGGGAGGCCACAGGCACCCTGTCATCCTGCAACACCATTCTCTAGCAATCCACCTCGCTCCAATGACCAGCTAGCTGGGCGATGTTTTAAATGCAATGAGCTAGGGTATGTGAGGGCCAACTGCCCCAAGAGCACAGCGTGCAGTTCATCACACCAAGAGTCCTCAGGCCCGGATGCCTCCCAGATACTCTCAGAGCACACGGAATTATAGAATACTAGACCTATAAGGGACCTTGAGAGGTCGTCGAGTCCAGTCCCCCTGCCCTCATGGCAGGACCCAGTTCTGTGAGTGTGGGTGGGAAGAAGGTTATTGTGTGGAGAGACACTGGAGCACTGGTGTCTGCAATCCACAAATCCCTAATGGACCCAGACGCCCAAGTCAAAGTTCAACCCCTCGAGGCAGACTCTTTTGACCTGCCTACAGTCAAGCTGCCTGTTACGTACAAGGGCTGGTCAGGAATTTGGAGTTTTGCAATCATCATAGACTGCAAAAGTCCAAATCCTATGCTTATGGGAGAGGACTTAGCCAACTATGTGAAACAGGCTAAGAAGGTAGTAATGGTCACCTGCAGCAGGGCTAAGCAGGCTTCCTCACCCAACTCTGTTCTTGAGCCTTCTACAGGGACCCAGTCTGCATCCCCAGACAACCCAGTGCCAGAGACCCAGATGGAGATGGCGAAGCCAGACCCCCAGACCAGCGACTACAACAGTGACAGTGGATCCAGTTCCTAAACTCCAGGTGGAACCAGCCCAAGAGCTGGAACTGGTGGAGCAGCCAGTGCCCGGATCGGACCTGGCAGCAGAAGGCACCATAGAGCCTACAGCTGTGATTGCACCTTCACAAGAGGCACCCCATGACCCAGTGCACCAGCAGAGTGGTTCACCACCAGCAGACACCTGCATCACTTGCTTCGCTTCCAGAACAATCAAACCCAAGTATACGACCCAGCGGGGAGCTGATATTCCAGCATCAAGGGAGCTCTTCCAGGCAGAGCAGGAAGCAGTTGAGAGCCTCAAGGGGGCTTGGAAGGCAGCTCAGAGTGAGCCACTGTCTTTCAGCTCTTCTAACAGGTCCAGGTTTGTGGTAGAAAGAGGACTTTTATACAAAGAGACTCTTTCTGGTGGGCACAAGGAGGACTGGCACCCTCAGAGACAGTTGGTAATTCCAACTAAGTACAGGGAAAAGCTCCTGAGCTTAGCCCATGATCACCCTAGTGGCCATACTGGGGTGAACAGAACCAAAGACTGGTTGGGAAAGTCATGCCACTGGGAGAAAATGGGCAAGGACGTGTCTAGGTATGTCCAGTATTGTGAGGTGTGCCAGCAGGTGGGAAAGCCCCAAGACTGGGTCAAGGCACCTCTCCAGCCACTCCCTATAATAGAGGTTCCATCCCAGTGTGTGGCTGTGGCTGTTCTGGGTCCTTTCCCTAAAAAGACACCCAGAGGAAAACAATATATCCTGAACATTTCTACCTTCTTTACATTAATATTTATAATTCTACCATTTCCTTCTAGCAATGGACCAACACTACTGTCAGGATACTTTTTGTTTTTAATGTATTTAAAAAACTCATTTTTATTGTCCTTGACTCTGTTACCTAACCTCTTGGTCGGTCCCTTTGCTTCCTTTATTTTCTACAATTCCTAGCTTCTGTTTTATGCTCATGATCATCAACTTTCGCCTCCTTCCACTTTTTATATATATTATGTAGCTGTGTTGTTCACTTTCTTACTAAACCATGTTGATTTTTTTTTTAAACCAGTGCAGTCTTTTTCCATAGTGACAAACTGCAGGTGTCTAGTAAGGTGTTCTTAAAAAATTCCCAATTTTAATAATATTTTTCTGATTATGTTCTTCCTGACAGCTGATCTGGCTTATAACTGTTCTCCACTTTGTGAAATTTGCCCTATTACAGGACCATTTGTGGGGAGCAGGGGAGAAAAAGAAATGAAAGAGAAAAAGGAAAGAGAAAAATTTGAACTGAATTCTACTTGCACATTATAAATGTGGTTAAATCATAGTCACTTGTATCTAAGCTACCATTAATTTTTAATTCTGTGATCATTCTCTCTTCATCTATTAAGATACGGTCTAATAAATAATTCCCTCATGTTGGCTGCAATACTTTCTGAGTTAGGAATCTCCTCTATAAAGTTTAGCAATTCCAGAGACGTTTTCTACAGCAGGAGACCTTAGCATATGTCACTCACATTAAAGACCCCCATGATCACACAGTTTTTTCCTAGCCCTTATGCTCCAGATAATACTTAGTCCTACCTCAATGCATATTTCTAGAATTATAGATAGATGTGTAGGGATGAGGTTGTCTTGTCCCCTAAAGGGTTATAGTGATCATCAGCAGGCACCAATACTCTTATCTTGTGCGTTATCCGTTAGGACATTGATCCATTAGCCTAGGATACTATTAGTGGACTTTGCCTGACTCCTCTGATTACATGGGAGGGTTTGGAGCAGGGTTAGTATCTAAAAGCAAAAGGGAATGACTCTCCACTGTTAATCCTGTTTAATGGGGACGTAATGCCAATAAAATCACAAGCATTACATCCATGTAAAACTAAAGTGAAGATAGCAGTGAATCAATTCCATTGTCTCTAGGGATCATAGTCTAGATTAATGGAGATATTTAGTCTGTTCTAAACAACATCATCCCAGCTACAGAATAGCAGACATTACCGATGATTAGATATGCCACTTGCCTTCTCTGTGGGCAAGTATCTGCAGTTCTTGGATGTGCCTTAGCAAACCTCTCTGTTCTCTATTAATATTTCATGCCCTTCATTTTACAACCATGTTTTTTTAAAATATAAAATTTCATGAACAATGACTAATTTTGGAAAGACCTAAGTCAGTGTTTTGGCATCATGTTAATGTCCAGCAAATTCAAAAAAGCTATTTTCAGTATGCTTGTCAGCTTCATAAAGTCTGTATTAAACTCTAGTACTGCTATCGCTTTGGTTTTAGTTTTTGTTTGTTGGGAGATGAAAGTGTGGCATACACTCAGGACCTATTTTATGGTGTTCATGAGCTAAGATCAACAGCAGACGATTCAGACACAGTACTTTAGGTGATCGAGAAGTGAGATAGAGGAAAGGATTTTATTTGCTTCGCATTAATGGAAAAGACAGGATGCATAGGGAAAGAATGCTGGAGCAGCAAACCTGGAAAAAAAACTGATCCAGCTACTTAGTCACAGTCAGCTGGGAAAAGCGGAAGATGAAAAACAGCACTTCTACTTTGGGAAGGGTATTAGAACTGAGAGATTTCAGTGGCAATAAATGCATTTGATGAGAAACTGGAAGGAGAGGTTGGATATGTCCTGGATGTAGAAAGACCAAGGGCTGGGTTTTCAAAGGTCTTTAGGCACCTGAAGAAAACAGACAGGCGATTAGTGAGATTTTCAAAAATACCTAAGCAACTTGTGCTGTCTCCCCCCAGCACCAACTCCTGCCTGTCCCTCTGCCTCCCACCAAGGCAGCATTGCAGGGGGGCAGGCAGAAGCCAGTACTGGGGGAGCTAGCTTAAAAGCCGGCTCCCCATGAGCACCAGAACCCGTGAAGCCACCTGCCCTCTCCCCACACTGCTGCCTCTGATAGAGAGGCAGCAGTATGGATGGTGAGGGGGGCAGGTGGGAGCCAATACACATGAGGAACTAGCTTTTAAGCTGGTTCTGTGTGTGTGTCAGTTCTGTGGACCTGCCTGCCCCTCCTTTGCTGCCTCCTACAGAGGCAGCGGGAGGAGGGGTCAGGCGGGAGGCTGGTACAGCCCCTGCCTGCAGACAGCTTGGGTCCCCCCCTGTGGACAAGGGCTGCTGCTGTGGAGCAGCCTCTGTCCGCAGCAGGCCCAGGCTCAGTGGGCCTGGCTACCCACGGATAGGGCTGCTGCAGTGCAGGGTGGGTCAGGTGAGAGCTGGTCTGTGGCAAGGTGCCAATTTTTAAACGGCTCTCATTGTGCACCGGCTCCGCCTGCCACTCGGCACTGCTGCCTCTGATACAGCAGCACAGGGTGGGGCAAGGGGCTCCCCAGGAGTGGGGCCCGGAGCTGGGAGCTCGCTGGCTGCCGGCCCTGCCTCCAGAGAGTACTTTAGTAACCATGTAACCACTACAGATTGTTGCGGCTACATGATTACTAAAATACACAATATCTAACATCCCTACTATCTATGTGCTTAGATGCTTAAACACCTTTACAAATCTGGCCCCATGTGCCTGAAGGTTACAGAGGGGGAAAGATGCAATGGGGATGGTTTTTGACCAGCACAATGGCACCTCCACTGCTCCTGAGTGAGGCTTTTTTGGGGCGCTGTCATCATCATCATCAGTATTTCCTCTCATCAGACACAAGAAAGATGACTAGAGTGAAGTGAAATTTTTTAGACAAACAGTTCATTGATCAAAAATCCAGTTTCAGCTAACCCACAAATATTAGCAAATCACACACTTGCACCATGCCCGGAAGAGACAGTGGTGCTGAGTGGTGCAGAGACAGCGGTGCTGGCACCACCTCCAAAAAATTTAGTGGTAGGACACTGAACTGGGATGTCGGAGGTCCAGTGTGAATCTCTGTCCTGGAACAGACCTGAAACAGCCTATTCTGAGATGCTGAAAAGTTTCAGATTCAATTAAACCAAAACTGATTTTATTTTTCAGAAATACCAACTCCTCCCCACAAAAATATACAGTATTCACCCAGCTCTAGAAAGGAATGTTCATGAAAATCCACCATTGTTAGAGGAAACATGTGCTCAGTTCCGCTGTATTATCTAGTTGTTTTACAGTGCAGAATGGCAATGCAGAATCTTTACATCATACTACTTGACAAATACATCCAGTGACCCCGTGTGGATGAGACTAATGCACTTGAACTGACATGCCTCTTGCATGATGATTTCCCATTGTGCCTGTCATTTTTATTGTTAGCATCATAACTGGGGGGAAAAGAGCAGCGGGCTGGGGACTGGATTTCACTTGAAGAATTCTGAATCGGACATAGGATGAAGTTTCTCTGCTGAGAAGACAGTTACTGCGAGTGCTGAGGGCCATGCTGGCAAACAAAAATGAGCTTGGTCAGTTTCGTGACCATGGTTTCCTCTCTTGTAGTCTTCAAAAAATGATGCTTAGCTAGTAGTAAGGAGCATTATGATGTTACTTTAAACCAGCAATTCACCATCCTCAGTGGTTCAGGAGCCAGATAAGTGATCAGCATTACCCAGAAGAGCCACAATAGTGTGAATTCATTGTTTCATTTACTATATCTACTGCATTGGAAAGAGTTTCTGTGTGTGTCTATGAGTGTGTCTCTGTGTGTGTGTCTGTTCAAGAACTCCTCCTAAATGGTAAGTGCTAGGACCACCAAATCTCGTATGCAGCTTCCTCTTATCATAACTTATAGCAGTGTTTCCCAAATGGTGTTCCGCAGAGCCCCGGGGTCCCGCGAAGTGAAAATAAGGGTTCCGCGAGAAAATTCCATTGCAACCTGAATTATTCTAATGGAATGGAATTTATTGAAAACCATTTTCATTTGTGTTTGCCACGATAAGTGTCCCTGTGTAATGCCAGCTTAGTCAGAGAGTGGGGACGATGATGTCATTACTCAGCGCTGTGCGTGCAGCCAGTCAGGGGTTCCACAAAATTCTCTCGAGTTCAAAAGGGTTCCCAGGCCAAATAAAATTGGGAAACACTGACTTACAACAAGGTTATGTTTTTGGTTGTGCCAGGACAATGGGATGTGCCTGGAATTCAACTGTTTCTCATAAAACGGAAAGGGAGGGATCTGGTAGGAGGAATAGCTGTACTGTATAATGACCATATGGGGGCAGTAAAGGGTCAAAGATGGGGACTGGGTTCCCTATAACCCCCATTGGGCCAGCAGGGGTAGAGAAAGGGAAAGTTATCTACCGTATATGTGATTGCCCTACTCTCTCAGTATGAATCAGGCATCCTCCTCTGTTGTATCTTCCTCCTATGTGTTTGCCTGCCTGCAAAGATGCTCTTCCCTCTCTTTGTTAGGTGGTACCCACCTCTTCCTAGCAATCTTTTGCCCAGAAAAGCATTCCATGGTCGAAGAATCTAAAGCCCTCTCTTCAATACAACCTGTGTGTGCAACCACGCATTTACTTCCAAAATTTGACAACCCCCTACTTGGGCCTTTTCCTTCAACAGGGAGGATGGATGAGAACACAACTAGCACCTCACACTCCTTGATTCTTCTTCCCAGCGCCACATAATCTGCAGTGACCCACTCAAGGTCATTCTAGGCAATATTGTTGGTTCCTAAGACCCGGAGCGCGGTGGGGGGGAGCAGCCATGCGCGCCAGGACATGGCTTGTTTTTGACCCCATTCCCCAGACACTAAGGGAGCATAGAGAAAGTGTTTGCATCCTGTGCAGGGCTCTCACACACCAGCCTGGCATGAGAGGCAAGCTGTGTCCTGGCATGCACAGCTGCTGTCCACCCCCACCCCTGTGTTCCGGGAGAGGAGCAAGGAAAAGAAAAGTTTTAAAAACGTTCCGCAGCACCAGTTCCGGCTTCCCACTGGGAGGGGGCGCGCATGGGGGGAGTGAAGAAAGTCCCGACCTTCCCCACCAGACCGGCTCGTGGAGAGAGGCAGAGCGCCACTCGTGTGTCTGCTGAAAGGCTTCCACCAGATCAGCAAGAGGCAGCTGCCCCACCACTTCCTGCTGCCTTGCTCCGGGGTGCCCTGAGCCAGGGGAAGCTCCAGGTCATCTGCCTCTGGTGTCCTCCCTGCTGCTGCACTGAGGACATGGGCGGCAGAAGACGAAGAGCCTGCATGGCCATTTCCCGTGAGCGGATGGTGAGTGCAGCGGCTCCTGCTGCCACTGCGGCCAGAGGGCTGCTGTGAGCTGGGGCGGGGGTTGCCTTGGAGCTCTCCTGCGGAACACTGTGGGGCCCAGCAGGCGGTGGCGGGAGATATGGCTGATGGGAGTGGGCCGCCGGCTGCCCTGCCCATGGGACTTGGTGCTCCGGTGGGCAGCTTTCTCCAGCTGGCCTGATGCTGTGGGGGAGCAGTGCAGGGTCCCAGGAAACGCTGGCACTGCTTCAGGCCGCCCG
Organism: Pelochelys cantorii; assembly: GCA_032595735.1. Lineage (NCBI taxonomy): Eukaryota > Metazoa > Chordata > Testudines > Trionychidae > Pelochelys > Pelochelys cantorii. The sequence continues at coordinate 12,627,915 of CM064352.1, forward strand.
CCTCCCTCCTAGTAAAGAGAGGAGGCAGTTCCACGGCTACAGCGGTGTCAGCTGCCCATGGAGCCTCCAGGCACGTGCACTTCACTCCTGCCCCAGGGAGCCGGGTGCTCCTCCTGCAGTTAGTGCTGCCGCCCCAGCTGAGCTCAGGCGCTTTCAGCCCAGCATCAGCCACAGTCACGAGTTGTCAGAGCTTCCCAGCCGGAGGAGGGCTGGCTTTGAATGGCTCTCTCCCCCAGCCCTTCAAGCCCACTCGTCTGATCAGCTTGCCCTTGGCCTGGGGTGGGGCAGGGAGCGCTGGGGTCTCTGCTGCTTTCCCTAGTGGTTGTGAAAAAAGGAACAACTCTGGTAGCTAGCTCTAGCTGCAGGATCATTCTGGGATTTGTTCTCGTCCAGGGTGACAGCTGAACAAGAGGCAGCTACGAGAACGAAACGTCCAAGAGCAGTCTTGCACCTAAGTTGGTAGCTCGTGTATTTCACTGCCCTAAGTTACCTTGCTCTGCTGCTCTCCACAAGCTGGTCTGGCGGGGTAGTTCAGGGTTTTTTTCCATCTCACCCTCCCGCCCCTCACCCTCCAAGCGGGAAGCCAGAGCTGGTGCACTGTGTGGGGGGAGAGAGGGTTGCGCACCCCACCCCACTGGGGGAACAGCAGCACAGTGATGCACTGGCCGGAACCTTTCCCCATTGCTGCCATTGGCCAGACAATGGGAACAATGGGGGCACAAAACCAAGTAAGTGTCCCCCCTCATGCACAGACCCCCACACCTCAATGCCACTCACTCATCCCCCTCCCCCACACTAGAGTGATGACTGGAGTGGAAACAGTCTCTTTATAGTTGTGACCATTTCTATTTCACAGCCTGACTTTCTCCCCAGCTTTCATACAACAGGCTACTGTAAATCTGAAATGCTGTTTGTTTAACCTTAAATCAGAATAGGTTTTGTTTTATACTTGAATAATTAGATGGGGCATTTTTGAGGTACATTTTTAATTATATTGATAGCTTCGAAATTTACTCGTAAGTCGCATACATGTTGGCCTACAGATTTCAAATCTGCTTTACAACCCCAAGAAACAACATATAAGGTTAGTTCAGCCTTCTTGGAGGCTTTTTGTTTATTTGTCAGTGTCCTTTATAATCTGCATAAATATTTTGCAGCACTTGTACATTCTCTGCTACTTCCTATGGACCTTAAACTGTTTGCACGCATGGTCCGTAGACATTGAAGGTGCACAGGTCAGCCTGTCATTCCAGTGATCTCAGGTATGTCCTGTGGTCATTTAAAGCTCTGTGCATTTCACTATGATTTGCCACTCCTGTGCTGTCTACAGACTTTGCAAAGTTCACTGGCATGTCATCCCTTAGAAGACTTTATACTAGTCTGTTTCCTAAAAGAAAATCACTACTGTTGTTGTTAGTGAGACTCTCCTTCTCAGTAAAATGCATGTTAAATATCATTAGTGTTTTTAAAAGGTGGAAATCTAAAGGAACTTTGGTGGAAGGAAACTATACTTGCTTTGGATGCAGCACTCACTCTTCCCAAAATCTATTTCAAGTATTTGTGGGTTGCTCTAACAGTGTCTATCTACCCCCTTCCTTTCTCAAAGGGGATGGGGAGAGCATGTGTATGTGTGTTTAACAACAGTGATCCTGCTACCACAGTAACCAGACGCTCTGAAAATACCAACCACTTATCTAGCAACAGGGGAAGGCTAAATGATGTAATTTTACCCAAAATTGCCTTTCTTGGACTGAGCTTTTTAAATAAAATTGTAATATGCATCTCTACAATCAACTCTCTTACTTCAGAACTATTAATCTAGCTTAGTTTGCATGGCACCTAAGATATAAACAAAAATAAACAGGTATCTCAAGATCTGATTAAAGACAGACAATATTTTGTACACTGACAAACAAAGCTGTCCCCAAATGATTATTTTAAAAAAAAAATCTAATCTTATTTGGGAAATAATTCTTTTCACACTAATAAAATGATATTTGCAGATGAGAAAGGGGGAATAGAATTTCCTACATGCAACTGCTAAAGGGACTCTGCCACGCAGAGCTGAGTCTGAGCTGAGCACTTTAAAGGTCTAGTGTTCAAAAGCTTTTGTTTGGTAATCAGTTGCAGAGTGAAATTACAAAATAAATGTCTTTTCAACAAGCCACACAAAAATACAAATGGTACCCGTGTACTGTGCCCACCTTGGACTGCTTAAGAGCTACAATGCAAACCAGGGTAAGGTTTTTCTGCCCATTTATCCAAGAGCTTTGATCTGTAGTTGCTGAAATAGCGGATTTCTCTCTCACTTTCTACCACTCTGTTCACATTTGCAACAAAATACATATAAACCTTTCAGAGCTCCTATATTTACATGGATTTAGACCAGACTAAACAATGATGTTTCTGGACCTGACTTTTAAACATGATGACTGGCTCTCCTTTAGTGGGCATTTTAAAAAGAGTCTTGTCGGCTGCTGTAAGCAGCCTAACAAATGTTAGTAGCAAATTCAAAGTATGATCCAGTGGAATCTGTTTCCTAATTTTTTCCCCTTTCAATTATTTGGCCTGACATGGACATATTCTGTCAGAATGTCTCCCCATAGTACTACAGGTTGAACCTCTCTAGTCTGGCACCCTCAGGACCTGACCGGCGCCAAACCAGAGAATTTGCCAAGCCACAGGAGGTCAATATTGTCTAGCAGCTTTGCCAACACTTCCACTGCTTACTGGGATCCTAGAAGACACTTAAGGATAAATTAGAGCTACACAACAGCACAGAACATGAGAGCCAGGACTGGTGGCTGTAAACAAACTTCATGGGACTGCAGGAAACTTGGCCACACCCATGATAAGTGGACATCCAGCGAACTGAAATCATGCCGGACCACAGATGTTGCTGGACCAGAGAGTATTGGACTAGAGAGGTTCAACCTGTATCATCCTGTACACTGTTTCATACCTCTCTTAAATTACTCAACATTAATACAGGGTCGAATCCTTTCTGACATCTTATATCCAGTGTGACAGAATGATGCTCTTCGCTAGACATCAGGAAAGGATGTGAGAAGTTAGGACTTGCAATATCTCCCCAGTAGGAATAATACTCAGCTCTGCTGGTCCTTCCATCTCTTTCACCAAATCCAGATACTGCAAGTTTCACTGCTAAGGGCTTGTCTACACAGCCCTGCTATTCAGACCAGGGATATGAAGGTTTAACCGGTAAGGGGGGTGAGCACCAAGCGCAGGTCTACTCCGGCTGGGCTGGAGCAGCCCCCACCTGCAGCGGACCCAGGTACCCCACAGACAGGGGCTGCTCCGACCCAGACATTAACTGGTTAGCTGATTAATTGGGACTGTACATCCCTATTCTGGATATAGTAAACTTAGGTGTTGCTTAGGGATGTAACAGTTAACCAATGAGCCCGGAGAGAGGCAGCAGCACAGAGCAGGGACAGGCTTGATTAAATACATTTTAACATCCCTAATTCAGACTACAAGACTCTGAATAGCAGCATGCACCAAAGTATTACGATGCATTTCCCCCATAACGATGCCATGGGAGCAAACTAAAAGGGTCCCATTTGGCGGAATCGTGAGTGGTTATATCTCGTCGCTGAATGTCACGGTCCTAGTGACAGCAGTTTAGTTCGGGGAAACACTTCAGTGGGAGAAACACTTCTCAGTGGGTGGCCCATGGTTCACAGTCTTGGGGTTCGCTGGAACTCCTGGATCTGTAAGGACGTTCAGGGATGCCTGGATGGGAAGTGGTGAATTTCGGAAGTGGCCACGGGCCGACCCGAAAGGGGCGGGGCCTCGGGCCGAAAGGCTGGGGTCGAGAACTACCCTGCTGGGTATTTTCTGAACTAGCTGCAGCTAGTGAGAACAGTTTAATTTAAATTATGAAACAGATTAAGCATTTTAACTTTCGCGTGTTTATCAAACTTCATTTTAAATAAAGTAAAATATTATGTCCGACACAAGAAATTCCATGTTTCCTTTATTTATGGCAGGGGTGAGGAACCTTTTAGAGCTGGGGGTCACTGACCCACAGAAAAATCAGTTGGGAACCACACAAGTGAGAAGCAAAAAAAAAAAAAAAAACCCCTCCAAAAACCCCCAGCGCTCACTGATGTGGCCCCAGCTGAGACACCACATTCCTCTGGTGCCCCAGCCTCATGGGGGAAGGAGGGAACTGAGGTTCAAGGGCTTCCCATGGACCAGATTTACTTTTCTGGGGTTCTGGAGTTAGTGGATTTTATGGACCCCCTTAGGCTCTGGGGTAGGGACAAAAATGAGGGTTACAGCGTGCGAGACAGGGCTCCCAGCAAGTAGGATAGGAATGTGGTTCAGGATCTGGGAGGGAGCTAGGGTGCACAAGCAGGCTGGGAGTAGGGTGTCTGGCCAGGTGGAGGGAGCAGGAACAAGGGGGGGGTGCAGTGTGTGGCTAGGAGAGAGGGTGCAAGAACAAGGGAGGGTGTCAGAACAAGATGGGGGTGCTGGGTCTGGGGGGGAGGGGGAGGGAAGTGACGGGGTTGGGGGGGGTCTGGGCATGAGGGGAACCCTTAGCTGGCTTCGTGTCCCCTTGCAGCAATGGCTGCAGCCACGCTATCCTGGCCGCCCTGGAGGCCAGAGACACTGCTGCTGCAGCCACCGGCCACCCCAGAGGCGCCAGTGCCGCAGCTACACAGCTGGGGGCTGCCCCTGGAGGCACCGCGGCCACAGGCCATCCTGGAGGTGCCGCTCCCGCGGCCATGCAGCTTGGGGCCAACCTCAGAGGCACCGCAGCCACGGGTCCCCAGGCCGCCCCGGAGGTTGGAGGCACTGCGGCCTGGGGCCAGCTCCAGAGGTGCCGCGACCGCGGCCACGCAGCCTGGGGCCAGCTCTGGAGGTTCCATGGCAGTGGTGCCTCCAGCCTCCGGGGCTGGCCCCAGGCCACGGTAGCAGCGACTCTGGGGCCAGCCTTGCTGAGGAACCTCAGACCCAGCGTTGCCCCCTCTCCAGAGGCTGCATGAGGGGAGACGGGGAGGGCTGAGCTCCTTCCCGCACAGCACACACCCATTAGGAGGCAGGGCCTGGAATTGCCTTGCGGGCCGGATCAAAGCCCAAGACAGGCCTGATCCAGCCCCCTGAAAGGCTTTTGCCTACTCCTGCCTTAGGGCTACCCTTGAAAACCACCCAGGAGCTTCAGCAGAAACTGCAACCTTCCTCCTCGGTGTATCAGTATCTACTAAACATTTGAGAGAACTTGTCTGTTGAAGAACTCCGAAACAGTAAGAACTAGGACCAGCAAAGTCGGTATGCAGCTTTTACTTGTCATAACTTCAAGTAACGTACAGGTCTGGTTGTGCCAGGAAAATGGAGTGTGTCTGGAATGGGATTACTTCTCATAAAACAATACAGAAAAGAGACAGAATCATCACGCAGGTGAAAAGGGTTGGCTGGGGGGGGTTCCCCCCACATTCATGGACTGCCCCAGCCCAGAGGCTTCTACCACCCAAGCACCCCTTAGGGAGGGCAGGTTGGAGGTGGGGGGACTGAAGCTCTTCCTTCCCCCACATTCATACAGGGACGTTGCTGATACTCTCCTTCATCAGGGAGTGAGGGGAAAGTACACCATTTGCTGCATTCCTCACTCTGTCTGGGGAGCACAGGGGAGCAGACAAGCTGTGCATTTTGCACTTGCTCCTTGGCAGGGACTGGAAAGGGAAGAGCAAGCAGCCCTGGTACAAATCTTGGGGGAGGAGAGCACCTTTGCTGCCCATACACCCCCCCCGCCCCAACATACACATAGCCCCCTGCCCTGAGCCCTCTCACCCCCCAACCCTGACTCTGTTTCCCTGAGCCCCTCCTTACAGACCCAAGCAACACCAGGTAAATGTGCTAGTGAGCATGCAACATCAAGGCCATGCACACTGTGCTGGCGACTGGTCCATTTCTTAGTACGATCTCAGCGGTTGGGTCCCACCTTTACAATTCTCACCTTGAAGGGCTGAGTTACGCTAGGAAAGACCTAGTGAATCCTGAGAGAGCTCCACAAGGTGGCTCTGCCTAGCTGGGCCCAAAGCTGTACTCCTCAGGCTCACAAGTGAAAACCTCTCTTTACCGAAGTGGCATGTTCTGGTGGCCCAACTTTAGGGAAGGATATTACGGGTTATCTGCTTAATCAGATGCCTTAATTGAGTTAGCTACTGAGCTAATAATGTTGATGTCTTCAAACATTTTTGAAGTGCATGTGTGTGATGGCCCTCACTGCAAAGAAACAGAAATGCCATGTATTTTAAATTAAAACTAGGTTTTTCCAATAGGCCTAAAGGAGTAAGGCACCCAAAATCACATTCAACTCCTTTAGAAAAGTTCAGCCTAAGGATATGTCCACACTTGCACTTGATCTACAAAACTTTTGTCGTTCACGAATGCTTTAAACTATAATGACAAACTTTTGCCATGGCAAGTGAAAGTGTGAACACAGCTTTCTTGGCAGGAGCGCTCTGCTGTCAACAAAGTGAAACCCCCTCACTGAGGGTGGAAATATTTTGTCGACAAACGTGCCAATGAACAGCATTCACACAAGCTGACTTTTAGCAACAAGACTGTCGACACAGCCTTGTTGCAAAAAGGTTTGAAGTGCAGACATACCATAAATCTTTAGATTGCTAGAAACAATCCAGCTGGCTGAGACCCGGGCATGTAACCTCAATTAGATTTGCAGTCTCGCCTTGTTAGCAATTACATTGCTCTTTTAATCTATCATCTAGTCCCCCACTGGCAACAACAGGGTGATATGGTATCTCGGAGATGCCCACAAAGCACAAACAGTTTAAAAGCTACTCATCTGAGAAACTTCTGCTCCTTCCCTCAGCCCCAAAGACATTCATACTATTTTGTGCAAAGATAATTTGAAAAATGGGATTCTAACTTTGTGGGGAAATAGCCCCTCCCACATAACACAATTAAGATAGGCCTATTTACAGGAGGTCACTCCTTCAGATATACACTTACCCGTAGCCTTCAGGAACCTGATAATAGAACCAATTATAGAGATTCAAAATAAGAGGGAGAAAGTGCAGATATTCCCACTGATGCACACTGCTGAATCAACAAATCGTGTCCTTGAACGGGCCAACTTGGATGATGGGAGGGGGAAAAATAGACATGGGCTGGAAAAATAACCAGTAGCTTCCAACATTACATGCACTGTAATTTACTTTCACGCAAAATGGAATACATCTCCACACAAGCATCAATTCCAATCAATAGAGTAACACAGTTTGCATTATTTGCACCAAGGGTAGGGAAGAGTTCCTATCCCTATTGTAACAGAAAGAGAACCTGGGGTACAAAGAGTTGAATTTACCAGTACCAGGCACTGAAGATCTTGCAGAAATAAGTGCCATTTAAGATCATACAATGCGTCAAGAGCAAAGTGAGGAACAAAAGTAGAACCTTAATTTTCTGATTCGCGGTTGCAAGCCTTATCAACAGAAAAGACACTTCTCTTTATTCACATGTGCATAATATATATGCATGCCCCTAATATGAATGCACATATATATACACACACTCTAAGCATGCATGTGGATAAGATATATCCAGGCTAATTATTCCATAGCTCTCCACATACTAGTTGGGCTAGTTTGCGGAACAAACTCATCTCTCTCTGTACCACATTCCATATTTCTTTCTTTAAAAATTATCTACCCACTGCACAACACAAAGCATCCTTCTGGGGCTCAGCCAATGAAAAGGTTTAAAAAAAAGCACAACAAAGTAGCAACACATCAAAATATTAGGAGGCCATGACCGTTAACATAATGCAATAGTTACGCAATGCAAGGGGGGAAAACATGACGTTTACCTGACAAGAGATCTGCACAAGGTAGACCAGTTCCTTCGATTCACAGCCATTTCTTGTTACTTCATTCTGTTCCTCTGGGAGTGAAAGCTACACCAAGGAGCGGGGAGGGGGAGGGTAGAAAAGAAAAAGAGACAGAGACCAGGTCAGTGAGCAGGGATAAGCCAGGCATGTAATAATGCCTGAAGCACCACATTCACATCAACTTGCTCCAAGACATGCTGGTTATCAGGAACCAGGATTGTGCTTGTCTGACTGGAGTTGCAAGCCTGAAAATATTCAGTATTCACCAGATATACAGACCTTGAAAAATACAATTTGATTTTATATCTCAGCTGACAGGTTTTTAAATATATGGTGCACCACTCAAACAATTGTCAGCAATCAAAGAGCGAAAGCCAAGGATTAAATCTCTAGAAGTCTGTAAAAACTAAATGTCCAGTGGAAATATCCCCATAAATATTCATGCATCAGATACCAGTGATGTTTTTTTTGCTAACTATCCACTTTATTCTATTTTCATTTAATATGTTGGGGAAGGCATTAGATAATAAAACATGTCTCCAGATTTCAACATTACCAAGTAATTTACCACAACAAAGTGCTTTACAGCATCATTCATCAAATACAAAGAGTCGTTAAGCACAATATAACCATGAGCTTTTTCAAAGCACTGAGCAGAGATTTAACCATATCATTACTGTTCACGTAACCGGAGGTGGAGTTTATCTCAGGATTTGTCCACATTCAAAAGCTTTGCTGGCATAGCTCTACAAGTAAACCCTCCAAGAATAGATGCAGTTTCTATCAGCAAAAAAGTCCTTCCTTAGGGAAATAAGCTGCACCAGCTGGCACAAGGACTGTTTTACTGGTATAATCGGGTCTACACAAGAGCTTTTGTCAGCATAATTATATTGCCCCTCCCACTCAAACAATCCCACCTCTAACCAATGCAGCTATGCCAACAACAGTTCTTTTTCACTCTGGAAATTGCCCCAAGGATCTGACTTAACACCCTGAAAGAAACTGATTCACAGGGCACCACACTACATTCCATCCAATTTAACTCACCCAGTCGTAAGCACTGTATGGATGACGATCCCCGAACTGGGATCCTCAGGAATACTAGACAAGGCTCCTGAGCGATGCAGTGTATGAGATGCAATATTCAGGCTCCACAAAGGAGCAAGCTATGGAGCAGCCACTTTATGCCGCATTCCCCAACAAGTACTTTTAAATCAACACTGTAGCATTCTGGGAGTTTGGTTTGGGTTATTTTTTAAGCTCTTATGAAACTCGTAAGAGACATTTGCACGGACAAAGCTGGGAAGTGAGATGCTGTAGTTCTCTCCATTATTGGCTTGTCTGGCTCAGTTCCCAGTCCACTGCTCTCTAATGTAAGCAGCAGGTTCCAGTAGAAATAGCATGTAGTAGTGCCGTGCAGCATAAATGCTGTCAGCTGATCTGAGATTCTCTATCAGCTTCTCATGGCAAACAGGCTGAATTCTGTTGCAACATGAGCCATCATGCAACCCCAAGTACAACATGGCTGTACAGCATGGAATATGGCCCTATAATCTGAGCTTCACTTGACATGGTCGTACTTCCAGCCTACACAGCTATGAGCCCCTCTCTGTACCCTCTCCTCGATCAGCTCCCTTTGTGCCCATCTCCAAAGCAGACTAGTCTGGGATATGGGGGAGGGGGAAAACCTTCAGCATTTGAACTCCTGATGAAATCAACAAAAACTTGTGTCTAAAAATCAAAGAACTTCCCACGGGAGATTTTTAATGGGAATAACGAAAGAGAGATAAAGTCATAAAATGCATGTTTGCTAATTAATGTTTTCATTTTAACTTATTAATCTTCTGCCTGAAAACACTCTGCACTTACACCAAGACACTGAACATTTTCCTCCAAAAACTGTTATACGATGAGTAAGCATTTTACCCTATATGCCTATTTTACAGATGAGAACACTGAGGCAAGGAATGTATCCACAGTCACACAGTGAGTTAGCAAAAGACTCAGGAACAGAACCATAGGAGATAGGCATTGACCAAAAGACCAGCTCGCTCCAAATAAGCACATATCCAAATTAATCACTACCAATAAAAGGTCATTTTTATATCCTAATGAAGGCTGGAGGTGAGAATATCAATATATTTCACTAGGTTTGATTTCCCATAACAAGAACATAAGAATGGCCATACTGGGTTAGACCAAAGGTCCATCTAGCACAGAATCCTGTCTGACAACAGTGGCCAATACCAGATGCCTAGCAAAGATGGCTTAAATATTTTTGGAAAAAATAGAAGTTGAAAATTGTACTCAGACTACCCAGAGTTACAAACCAATGACTTGAGACATCAAAAATAAACTCCCTGAAAAACACTGTTTATAAAAGAATCACAGAGCTTCAGAGAAACTAATATTAGCTCCTCTGAAAGGTGCACTGAACCTAATGAAATAGCTCATACACACATGCACATGCTTTCCAGGAAGAAAGGCCCATCCTCATAATCTTGTTGGCTCATAGGGTGGTAATTATGTTGGACAGTAGAGGCATTAGTTCTAATTGCCAGAAGAATTATTTGCTTCCTCTTTCAGGCAAAAATAAGTTCAGCTTTAGAAAAAAAAGAACGAATGGCTTGCAAAGAAAGATCTTTAAAATGACTTTTCTTTCTGGGAAATGTGCACATAATTGATCCATTTATAATACTTCAAAACTAGTCAGGAGCAAAACCTAATCCAGGAGAGAACTGAAAGAGACAAGAGTGAAAGAGAAGATCAAGCTAATGAGTGGCCTATCTGTTCACAGAAGCAGATGAAGCCTTAGCTCTCCCCATAACTGAGCTCCCTCTGCATCTTTTTTAGATAAGGTAGTTGCAGAACATATTAAACAGAATTCACAAAATGTGCCAAAATAATTAAACAAATTCTGAGTTTTCCTTGACTAGACATAGTTTCCTGAATTTTAACTACTCTTTGGCTGGCTACGTACTTTATGGTAGGCAACAAAATGGTGTTTCTTGGCCCAAGACACTTCAAGCTTTGGACCATTTATTTTATACTCGAGGTATTAAATACAGAGTTCAATCTCACCCTTGTCCCTTGCGTGGGGCAAATTTTCTGCTGCTCTAAAGTAGTCCAGCCTTCATAGCAAATGAAAAGCCGCCATTAAAAGAATTTTTGTATGATAAACAAAGGCAAGGTCTCCAGTATTTGTGCTTGACTGATGGGCTGAACAGACAATTTAGGAAAACAACCTGTCTAAAATGAGGCACATTTTAAAAATCTTGCACAGCTGCTGTTCTTCCTTTTGCTGGAAGGCCACATCAAGGCTAAGGATCTTTTAAGAGTTCCAAAGGTGAAGACAATCCGCTTTTGGTGTCTGCTCCATTCTCATTTATTGTCTCCTTTCCTTTGCTCTCCAACCCTCACTCTTAAAAACCCCTTTGAGTTTCTCCCCCTCGCATCCTCTTCACACCCTCTCCCATTACTGCTTTCCCCCTCTCTCGTCCTCCTCACACCCTCTCCCCTGTTACTGCTTTCCCCCTCTCTTGTCTTCCTCACATCCTTCCCCGTTACTGCTTAATACTTGAGCTAATCTCCCTCTTGTCCTTCAGACAACCCCCAACTATAAATCCTCCAGCAAAGCACACGTTTCTTTACAGCAGGGTAGGTGGAAATGTAAAGCTTCAAGACCATCCAAACACTTGTGTCTCTCTCTGCCCTGCTGCCTGTTATTATGATTGAATACCTGATAAAGTTATTCACTTCTGCATTTGTGCCCAGGTTTTTTCTCACTGACATTTTATTTTTCAGCCAAAGGTCCAATTGTACATTTGAAGTGCTGTGGCATAGGTAGTACACGTGAATGGGAACAGCAATAAGAAAGACACAAAACACACAGTTAAGGGGAAACTAAAGAGGCTGAAATCATCATTTTCTTCTTACTATTGTAGAAATGTGTGTCTGTCCATACATTCGTGAGTCTGTCTGTTCAATAATTCCTCCTAAACGGTAAAAGCTAGGACCATCAAATTTGGTAGGCAGCTTCCTCTTATCCTAACTTAAAACAAGGTCAGGGTTTGGTTGTGTGTGGAATTTGATTGTTACTAATAAAATGGAAAGGGGGGAGGGGTCCTGGCAAGAGGGATGGTTTTATTACAGAATGAGCACAGGAGCCAGAGATGGGGACTGGGACAGCTATAACCCCACAGGGCCAGCAGGGGGAAGAGGTGGAGAAAGGGACAGGTATCCACTATATATTTCAGAGAATGAGTCTGTTTGTGTGTGTGTGTCTGTCTGTCTCCCACTCTGGGGACATGCACCCCTTCCCCGCTACCGCTGCAGCAGCCATTGAAAGGCATTTTTCACCTGGCTCCAAGCTGCTGCGGTTGTCCTCTCTCCCCAGTGCAGCCTGAACACTGAACCCCTCATCCCCAGCCTCACCCACAGCAATGATTTAAATGAAGAAAAACAAACGTATCTGAGTTAAGGACTCAAGCACACCTGGTAAAGCTCCGCTTTGAGGGGTTTGTGCCAGTGTCACTATATGGGTGCAGTGTTCATATTCTTAATGTAAAAAAGATCTCACTTAGTGTAACTTACAGCTTCTACCTGCCCCAGGGTAAGTCAAAGTAAGCTGGGGATCACTGTACTTTCTTTCTGCTCCTTACAACGTAAGTTACAACAACTGAAAGTGCCTTACACTGACACCTGGAGAGTAAGGCGCATGAGAATCAAACAGGGGAAAGTGAATCTAACTACAGCCCCTTCTCACATCACCTCTGAATTTGCGACTGAACTCCACTTCTGCTCTACTAATTAAGGGCTTGCGGAATTGCTGATGCCCCTACAGTAAAATGCCAAGGGATTATCTAAGAACAATTTGTTTAGCAATAATATCCAGCCTCCAAGGGGAGCAAGCATATCATCTAGATACCATTCCTAGCTCCATTTAGAACAATAGGCCAGTGTTGAGGTCTCTGAAAACAAGCTACCCAGCTGTTTTTATATGTTCTGTGGTAATCGAGCAAAATATGCACAGACTATTGCATTAGGCTGCATACGGTTAGCAACTAGAGGATTATTTCTGCTCTTTAAAGGCTGATATGACATGATGTGACATGACGGGTCATTCCCTAGTAATTTTCTTTCTAACTGTGCCTCTAATGATAAGTGAATTTTGAATTTACCATATTCCCTTGCATATAAACAAGCTCCCTAATTTTGGTTTGTAAATATTCACAAAATGAATGCCTGGCATTGTAACTAGCCATGTTTCTCTCTGTGCAGCCAACCCCACATCCTTGGTAAAAGAAAAGGAGTGGAGTTGCAGGAGAACTTACTGAACAAGACAAAAGGACAAGTTGCTTCTGAAACAGCTTTTTTATGTAAAACCCTACCCCACACCTCTCTGCAGAACTACCTTGAAACTATGGAAGAAGTGTCTCGGTCCATATAGATAACTGAACTGAAAATGTTACTGTATGTTTCATTATGTTTACCTTTTACTTTACCTTTCTCTGCAGTAAAAATATCCCAGTAGCATGAATATTTTGTATATTCTCTTTTCCTAGGTGGAACAATTTTTCCCTGAATAGTATTCCTGCAGATTATATTAGTATGTTCTTTGATTCTGTCCTGTTTCGGAGCTTTTCATTCCAAGCGTCTCTTGGAGAGACAATAGTCTAAAGAGAATATGCATACAGTGAAACCTTTGTTATCTGGCACTCTGTTAACCAGAAAATTTTGTTAACTGGCATTGCCCCCAGCCACAATACTGTCACATCTTCAGGCGCACAGGCCTGGCTTGGTTTACCATGATTGGCTTAACAATTTTTTATTTAAGTGCTAATCATCTTTAACTCAAAATAGAAATGAGAGACCAACTGCCTCACACTACAAAACTACCAATATTAAAAACATGAGTATTACTATTATTGTCCATTGGTTTTTTCCTAGGTTGATGGGACTCTCAGATAACTGGAATTTTTAGATAACTGGAACGCCTTAATCCCCGAGTGTGCCGGATAACACAAGTTTTACTGTATAAAGAACATAACATAAGAACGGCCAGTCTAGGTCAAACCAATGGTCCATCCAACCTAGCATGTTGTCTTTCAACAGTGACCAGCTTGAGAGGGAATGCACAGAAGAGGGCCATTTAGCAAATGATCATCCATGTTGTCCAGTCCTTGTGCCAGCTGGAGGTTTAGGGTTATCCAAATCATCGGGTTTTGTCCGACCATCTTGATGAATAAACATTGGTGGACCTACCCTGCATGAACCTTATCTAATTCTTTCTTTTTAACCCATTGATATTTGTTGCCATGGAATGTTGTAAAGATCACAAGTTCCACCAGTTAACTTTATGTTGTGTGAAGAAGAACTTCCTTATGTTTGTTTTAAACCTGCTGCCTATTGATTTTATTGAAGACTGAGTCTTCTTGCCCCACTTCTTGTACTCCTTTAGTCACTTTCTCTACAATAGTCATGATTTTACAGACCTTTGTCATATCCCCCCTCCATTAGTTGTCTCTTTTCCAAACTGAACAAACACAGATTTTGTCATCTCTCCTCTTATGCAAGCTGTTCCATTATCCTTAATCATTTGTGTTGCCCTTATCTGTATTTTTTTTCCCAATTCCAATACACCTTTTTTGAGACAGGAAGACCAGAACTGCAGTCAGTATTCTTATGTGCCTGATCTAAAGCCAACTGAGCACAAAGGAAAGCCTCCTATTGACCTTCGTAGATTTTGGACCAGGTCCTACGTGCTAAACTGAATGACCCCAACCTGGGCAAACTGCATTATTCTTCTGAGAAGAGAAGCCAGAGACAAATAATGCTACAAGAAAAGGGTACTGTCCTTCCCTCCCAGCCCCCAGACTTCAACTGGATCATCTGGGGAAGCACTGAATGGAAACAGCAGTCTCCAATAATTTATATATAGATTGGCATTTTTCATATCCCTTGAAATACTCACTTTTCACCGTCAGACAGTCTACAGTTTCCTGAACATAACAAACAATTATACAATGGTATATTTATTCTTCAGAGATGTGTGCTCAGCTATCATAAGTAGATATGAGTGACTTCATTCTTCTTTTTAACAGCATAATTTTTTCAGTGGCAGCATTTTATAATGAGACATGTTAAGAGATGAAAGGTAGAGCTGCAGATAAACTGTGCAAAATCTTGAAATAAATGCCGAAACTGTAAAGAAAACACTCGAGAAAACAGAACTGCAGAATATGATATTCGCTTAATTACACACAGTGAAATGGATTAATACAGCAATGGAATTCTATAAGACTGATACAAGAACACAGTTTTTCATTTTAAAAATGGATTTAGGAATAAATTACACATTGACATTTACATGCAAATCCTAGTGATATAAATTTATTCCATAGTATCAATCAGCTACCCAGGCAAAGCCAAGTTTCTGAGCACCTATTCTTCATAACTGGACTTGCAAATGAAGGACAGAGAAGTGCAAAAATCCTACAGACAGGTATCAGGTTTCTCTGTTTGCTTCAACTGTAGTATCTCAGAGCGGGCATTCATTTTTTTCTGCCTTCAAATTCACACGTCACCCAGTGCAGCTGACTGTAGTAAGTACCATAGTTCCTAATATAACGATCCATTGAACAATAGCTAACTATAATAAACTGAATAGCAGCAAAGATTTCCAAAGCGAAGACAACAAGCATGATCTCACTGAATCAGTCCACTTATTGGGAATAGCTCCACCCTTGCTATCGTGAAAGGCAACGCTAAATTATGCATCCCGTTTACATATATTTTGCAGAAAAAAACCCCAGTGGTTCTAGTCAAGGCTTTATTGATCATTTAAACAAACAAGGCTAGCAGGAAAAAAATAAAATCCAAAGCCTGATCTACTGCACTGACCCTTCATTGTCTGGGATAATACAGCTCATCCTAGTAAGCTGCTGAATAGAGTGATTAAAATGAGTCTCCTGAAGAGAAGAACTTATTGGCTTTCTGGATTTCTCTTCTAGAAATAAATAATAACTAAAAAAAAACAAAACCCAGGAGTTCACCACTTATGGTTCAACACACTCTAGATGTGTGATTTGAAAGTGTGCATTTTAATACTTAGAAACATTTTTATAACACACACAAAGAATTTCTAAGGGCTAGCAAATAATGTTGCTTTTTTTGTAATAGGACCAAAAAAATAATTTGTCCACTCCAAAGAGGCTTGGAAAGTTTCATCCTAGTAGCTCTCCATGAGCAAGTTGTTGTAGAAATCTGTGAAACATCAGCATTTCGATCAAATGACATTAAGTTTCATTCATTTATCTGGAGCTCTGCAATCACAAAACCTGGCTGAGAAGCTGGCTGGATGCAAGACACACAGGACCTGCCACATTCCACAATGCTGACTATATCATCTAACTGTCCCGTTTTAATAATATTGCATGCCAAACTTAGGAAACAAGGATTGGTCCATCTGTCTGTGAAACTTGTTCATTCCAACTTCTTTATAAAGTTGGGAATATTCTTTGCTCAAGTCAGTCAGTCTCTCACATTCTCTCTATATACAAACACACACCCATTGGCATACAGTCATCATGGAAAACAGAGCTTATTAAGGAAAAGGTTTCAAGAGCTTTGCCAAATAAATCCTATAAATCCTTCTGCATAAAGCAGTAAACAAAGCTTTGCCTAGTTAGCCAGTTTTACCTGCATTATACTAAAAAAATATACCCATGTCACCTTTAAGTAATAATAATTGGGGTGGAATGTTAACTATTCAAGGTAAAAAACGCTGTTGGGAGCACACTTGAACCCCCAGAGACTACCCCAGACCCAAATCTGCATCCAGATCTTGGAGTCATTGTGGAGAGTTCTCTGAAAACATCCACTCAGTGTGCAGAAGCAGTTAAAAAAGCAAACAGAATGTTAAGAATAAGAGAGAGAATATCTTACTGCCTCTGTATAAGTCCATGGTATGACCACATCTTGCATACTGCGTACAGATGTGATCGCCTCATCTCAAAAAAAGATGTCTTGGCATTAGAAAAGGTTCAGAAAAAGGCAACAAAAATTATAAGGGGTTTGGAACAAGTGCCATATGAAGAGAGATTTTAAAAGACTGGGACTTTCTTCTTAGAAAAGAGGAGACTAAGGGGGGGATATGACAGAGGTCTATTAATCATGACAGGTATGGAAAAAGTGAATAAGGAAACGTTATTTACTTGTTCCCATAACATAAGAACTACGGGTCACCAAATGAAATTAACAGGTAGCAGGTTTAAAACTAAACAAAAAAAGGAAGTTTTTCTTTACACAGTGCATAGTCAAGCTGTGGAACTCCTTGGCAGAGGATGTTGTGAAGACCAGGACTTTGAACAGGGTTCAAAAAAGAATTAGATAAATTCATAGAGGTTAGGTCCATCAATGGCTATTAACCAGGATGGGTAGGAATGGTGTCCTTAGCCTCTGTTTGTCAAAAGCTGGGAATGGATGACAGGGGAGGGATCACTTGATGATTCCCTGTTCTGTTCACCCCTCGGGGCACCTGGCATTGTCCCCTGTTGGAAGACAGCCTACTGGGCTAGATAGACTTTTGGTGTGACCCAGTATGGCCAGTCTTATATTCTTACGTTCACTGAAATTAACTGAAGCAGAATCAAACCTCTGGAATCTTGTATCCAACTGTCCCGTCACACAAAGGTGTTTTGAATACATCAAACCACTTGCCAAGCCCCATCATGTAGTGGGGACACAGAACCTATGCTGACTCAGGACTAAGCCTGGGAAGATATGACCTTTGGCACAGACTGTGTGAGCTTCCACAAGATCTGGGAAAATCTTTATGACCACGTACAATGGAGTTTATGAAAAATTTTATGGTAAATTTCTCACGCTCCCATACAAAGTTCTGTGGTAACTATGCAATGATTGTGGGTCAGTATAAGCAGAGAAGCCTGTATCTTACATGTGCTATTAAAATTGGAATCTGGTGAATGGCTCCTTTACGAAATGCCACTGACATTATGGATAAAACCAGTCAGAGGGCTTTCCTGCTAAGTGCAGCTTGGTAGGCAAAAATTCTGGTGCTGATGACATGGGCCACAGTGGGTTGACTTCTGTATCATTCAGCAAAATATGTACTCAAGACCATGGATCTGCTACCAAGCCATGCTGTCAACTACACTTTCTGCATTTCAGGACAAAATATTGACAGAACATGCCCTTTTTTCTGACCCTCCACATTAAGCGCAACAATTGACACATTGCTGAACATGCTGATAAAATTCAGTTTGTTCTACAAACTATACAATATTCTGGGCACTCACTTTCACAAAATATGCCAGGAATATTTAGCAGGTCAGGTACAAATTACACTTACCTCTGCAGATCATAACTATGCAAAAAAAGTTGTTCTCTGCAAAAGAGGGGACAAGCAGCATTTTGCAAAGCACTATAGCTCTGGCTATATAAGGATACGTCTCCACAGCTCGTTTATTTCGATATAAGCTATTTTGGAATTTTTTTCCCCTGAAACAGTCTATTTTGAAATAGCACGTCTACACTACAGGGCAGCCCCCAAATTAGTCCAAGGCAGGCTTCCCTAATGTGGATGTGCTACCTCGATTTAAAGGCCCAGGAGGCACTGGGGAGTAATTACTTTGAATGGCCCTGGGTGGGAGCTATTTTGAAATAGCAGCAGTGGAGCCAGCCGTTATTTCAAAATTATTCCGAAATAATGGAATTGCTGTGTAGACACTCCCAATTGGTGACCTCTCATCTGTGCTAGGACGATAAGAAGGGCACAGGCAACATTAGGGAATGGTTGAGCCTAGGGATGTAAATGGTTTACCAGTTCTGGTTAACCAGAGGGGGCTAGAGCAGCTTCCTGCCCACCGCAGGCAGGAGGCAGCTCCAGCCCTGCAGGGTGGAGAAGGGTGCTTCAGACTCCCCCTCCCCCTCACTCCTTCCCTTAATCAATTAACCAGTTACACATAATGTTTAACCTGTTAACCAATTCAGTGGGATTTTGCATCCCTAGCTGAGTCACACAGAAGAATGGCAGCAGAGCAAAGAATATAGCTACATAAGAATGGCCATCAAGCCCAGTATCTAGTATCCTGTCCTCCAACAGTGGCCAATGCCAGGTTCCCCAGAAGGAATGACCAAAACAGGTAATCATAAAGTGATCCTTCCCACCACCCATTCCCAGCTTTTGACAAACAGGGGCTAGGGACACCATTCCTACCCATTCTGGCTAATAAATATGGATGGGCCTATCCTCCATGAATATATCTAGTTCTTTTTTGAACCCTGTTAAAGTCCTGGTCTTCACAACGTCCTCTGGCAAGGAGTTCCACAGGTTGACTGTGCACTGTGTGAAGAAATACTTCTTTTTGATTGTTTTAAGTCTGCTACCTATTAATTTTTTTGGTGACCCCTCATTCTTGTGTTAGGAGAATAAATAAATAATTTTTTATCTACTTTCTATACACTAGTCATGATTTTATAGACCTCAATCATATCCCCCATTCATCTCCTCTTTTCTAAGCTGAAAAATCCGAGTCTTTTTAATCTCTCTTCATGTGAGACACATTCCAAACTCCTACTCATTTTTGTTGCCCTTTTCTGAATTTTGGGAGGAGGGTGGCAGCACAGAGACATTCCAGAAGCAGCCGACCACATCCAGGAATGGTGCGGGGCTATGGCAGGAAAGCAGCAGTTTCTGGCCAATGGGAGTTGTGAGGATGGTGCTGGGGGGCGGGGCATGATATACTCCCTCCCCCAGAAGGGGATGTACAGAGACATGCTAGCAGCAGCGTGGAGCCACAGTGTGTGGAGCCACAGCAGGCACTTTGGGTCAGGAGCCACTTGTGGTAAGCGCCTCTCGGCCAGAGTCTGCACCTCACACCCTACCCCACACCCCAATCCCTTACTTCAGGTCACAACTCCCTCCCAAAGCCCACACTCCTCACCCCCATACTCTGCCCCAGCCTGGAGCTCCCTCCTAATCCCAACTCCCTCCCAGATCCTGCACCCTCTCCTGCACCTGAATCCCTGCCCCAGCCCAGAGTGCTCCCCGGCACCCAAACTCCCTCCCAGACCCCCTCCATTAATATAGTAGAAATGTGCAGCTCTTGAAAACTTACCAACATTCGTGGAGTGGCGTCCGTGCAAAAATTATGGCTCACCCCTGGATTTGGATATGACTGCACCATGTGGCTGCTCACACCAGGGCTACTCCAACCCCAGAGCCGATCATGCACGTTAACTGCAGGCCAGACATACACCTGGGGAGCTCTAATACATGTCTGGGGAAGTACTGCAATGCATTCATCAGGAATCATACATCAATTTTCCTTCTCAACAATGGCAACCAAGCCAAATATAATCATGCAGCATCTCAGAAACTCGGCTGTTAGTCACTGCTGCGCAAAACATAGAATGATCGATCAAGTCAGAAGAGATGCGGTGAATGCTAAAGAGCCACGAGCGGTCTCTTGCCAGGAGCTATAAGTCAGTGGAAAGGCTGATAGTTTTCCTGGCTAGGAGCATGTCATTGTTCCAAGGAAATCTGGTAATCTTTTTATGTTTCCAAAATGGAATTTAAGGTTACTCCCTGGCAAAGGTGGCCAGACACATGCAGTCGAAATTGCAGCTGCTCATGCTCAGCTATAGAAAAAGCTCATTAAATGTCTAAACCACTGTTACATTTGATAATTTTTCTGACACTATTTGGAACTCATTTTTTTTCTTTTTAAGCCACCACACTTTTACTGCCTCCTTGAAGTTAGTCCGCTCTTTAATTCATGAAGTTTTTGCAACTTAGCAATTCTGATGAGCAAAACCACAGTATAAATGCCACCTTTATCCACCACTGTGGAATGTACTTATGGGGTGAAAATTACATCTGAAGGCCAAAAGCAAGAAATAAGAGGCTAATTTTTCTTGCAAACCATTTCTACCACTAGCTAAAAAATATCTAGAGCCAAATCCTGTCATACACAATATATTTCCTCAGACAAAACTCAAGGGGAGTTTGGTGAGAGCTGACCTGAGAAAGCACTAGAATATGTAGCCTCTTCTCATTTATTTCCACTGGTGAAAATTAAAAATCACTCTCATTTTACACTATGTAGTTCAGTTGTACATCGTGGTCCTAAAAGCCTCGTTACAGTTAAAAATAAAACTATTTATGTAATATCGCAGAGGCACGAGTGCCCTCAACTTCCATTCATGTTAATTAGAATGAGGGCATTTGGCACCAGGGCTAACCAAAACCAAGCAAATTCATCCAGCAAAAACTCAAAATGTATTTACATTCTGAGAAAGAGAAAGACATCCCCACCCACCTGATGAGGACATTCCCTTGGGGTGCGGTAACCCATAGGGCAAATCCCTTCTTTGCTTAATTCATTCAAGGCAAGTGCCCTACTCAAAAAGCTATATAGTCAGGCTCTCAATTCCACCCTGACTTCAAGAAATATTCCCCCAAAAAGTTTTGTTAAACCCAGTATGTTTCTGGAAAAAGATCTGGTTTCAACAAATCAGGATTTTCCAGTGAAATGACATTTAGCTGAAAGATTCCCAGCCAGCACTACCTGGCACTTCTCAATATCAGGTCCTTAAAAATTAACTGAAACAAAGCTTTAACCTACACAGAGGTGAAGACAAACATAACTTTCATTTTATTAAATGGAATCTCAAAGGTTGTATGCAATAGGCGACTCTAGAAACAGGAGCTATTCCCTCCTTTTTCAAATTCAAAGTTGCTCTGGGACACCAGACAGTAATTTCACTATCTCCTAAATTACTCCAGTGACTCAGAACTATTTAATTTCATATTACTGCACTGAGTCTTTTATTTGCATCTATTTTTGATAGATTATGTTCATCCTAAAAGTGAGTTTTGATAAATTTGCCATTGCTATTTTATTATAAGCACAGTGTTGGTTGGGAAGGCATTTTTTTTTTGTACTAGGAAAAACTTTGAAATAGTTTATGGGTAAACTCATTGACCTGGATTTATTTTTCAGAATTTAATCTTTCTAATTTTGTTAATTTCATTCCCACACAGCCCATTATATCTTCAAATGGGAACTGAGGATGTAAAAGAGTAATCGATTACTCAACTACCCAATAGGCCTATGCTTATCAGGTATCTGAGTCGACTACTTGCTTCCTTCCCCCTCCCCCCACCTCCCACTGTCTCTATGTGAGGCAGCAGGGGACGAACAGCAGCCGGTGCTGGGAGGAACTGGCTTAAAAATTGATTCCCCTCAGCATGTCTCTGTGGTGCCCTCCCCCGCTGCCGCCTGTATGCAGCCCCAGCCACTGCAAAAAAGGGCTGCTGCCAGAGCAGCTGCTGCTTGCAGCAGCCAGGCCTGGCCGTGGACAGGGGCTGCTGGACCTGGCACAAGCTGGGACTGAGCAAGGCCGTCTCAGTCCCAGCTCGCGCTGGTACAGGACCACTGTAGCTCTGCATTTTAAATGTAGTAAGAGCTGCCCTATTCCTACATTTAAAATGCAGAGTCACAGCGGTCCCGGCTCTGTAGGACCTATCCCCACTGTGCCTCTGCAGTTTAAATGTAGTAGGAGCTGGGCTGTCTGCACACCAGGATCCTACTACGTTTAAACTGCAGAGCTTTATCGACTAATCCTGTAGTCAATACGAATTGTATTGACTACATAATTAGTCAGTTACCTGCCTCTTAACATTCTTAATGGGAACACATGGTGGAACAGTTATTAAAAAAAACTATGCATGAGCCTAATGTCCATCGATGGTGGGATACACACTGGCACATACTGGAAGAAGAAAATGGGATTACAAAGATGAGAATGGAATTTTTTAACTTGAAGACTCTATTGCTGGTAATGATGCATGAGTTGAAAATAACTCATCTTGACTCTCAGTTCCCAGGTTGTTATTGGTGCTGGCAGCTTTATACATAAACCGAGCATGTTTGATCTCCAAGTTATTGAGAGACAAACATGGAGCCCCACACAGCAATTTTATAGCTTCCCATCTGAGAAGGGACCTGTACTAAGTTGCAGGAGACTTTTCTGCCTGCTTTGGTAGTTCATTCATTGTAAATGGTAAGAGGAATGGTCTTCAGACACAGAAATGTATATGTATATGTTTCTAATACTATAGCTGCAGTCAATCAGGGTCTGGTCTATATTAAGCATCAAAACCTTGGTAAAGTTTGAAAGCAGAATGTTTTCATCGAGTTAATACAGCTGACATTTAAAAACAAACCTCCCATGGGGCTGTGCACAAGAACTTTGCCTTGGGCATTCCTTTTGCTGATTGGCTGAGAGTACATAGCATCATGAAATACTCCATGAACTGCATTTACCATTTGTGCGTTTTCTGGGTGGCATATATTGCTATTCATTTTTTTTAAACCCTAAAGGGTTTTGCTTTTGGAAGAACCAACTCCCTCTCTCCAGGCCATGCCGCAGCACTTGTGAGCAACAAAGATGCTAGAGCTAAAGTCTATTTGGTATCAGAGAAAAAAGGTGGATTTCAGTAGGGCAGTCATAAGAATGGCCGTACCTTGGTCAGACAAGGGTCCATCTAGCCCAGTGTCTGCCTTCTAACAGTGGCCAATTCCAGGTGCCCCAGAAGGAATGAACAAAACAGGGAATCATCCAGTGATTCATCCCATTGCCCATTCTCAGCCTCTGACAAACAGAGGCTAGTGACACCATTCCTGCCCATGGTGGCTAATAACCATTAATGGACCTATCCTCCATGAATTTATCTAGCTCTTTTTAAAATCCTGCTAAAGTCCTGGCCTTCACAACATCCTCTAGCAGGGAGCTTCACAGCTTGGTCTCATAAGTGCTATTGGCAATAATTTGTTTCTTACCTTGGATTTGTTAACATTCCAGGCTATCAGAATTCCTTTTCTCTAGGAAACTTGGAAAGAGATGGAGAAGAAGGGATTTCATTAGTTGGTGTTAATGGGGGTGCCTTTTATGAATGTATTTTTGGTGTTTTTCTGGAAGCGCAGCTCCTGAAGTCCTATGATTAGATGAAAACCTAAGTTTATTGCCCTTTTTTTTTTTTTTTTAAGTAAGTTACTCTCCACTCCCCATGTTTTGGAGAAAAGCTTGAAACATGACATAAGTGTACCTTAAAGGCTCAAATACTAAAACAAGAAAAAAATCAAAGTTTTATTATTTAAAATTTCACTATTTTAGGTGCGTGACTCTTCATTGTTTCACGTGTGGAGTTGGCAATAAAGTGCATGATTATAGGATTTATTAGTGATCACTTCTACTTGGGAGAGCTGTACATTATGTGACTTTGGTGACCACCAGGCAAATCAAACACAACTGCCCAGATCTTAAGAGGGGCCCACCTTTAAATGCCCAGCCCACCAATTGTGCAATCCAGCCTGGGAAACCCAGTGGGCCAGGGTCAAAAGGCTCTCCTTTCCTGTTCCCCAAGCCCCGCCCCTTCCCACCATCACCCCGCCCTCTTCCCAACATGGCACCCATTTGCCAAGGACATGGCTCCAGGGATTACCAGAGGGATCTGGCATGGGGTGGCAGCAGCTCTCAGGCTTTCCTGCAAGTCCCAGGGCAGCGAGAGCTGCGGGGAAGCAAAGCACACTTGGTGTATGTATGCATTTGCCCCACACCTCCTGCTGCCATGGGGAATGCAGCTACTGCTGCACCAGCCACGTCCACAGGGGATGGGGTGCCATGTGGGAAGAAGGTAGGGCACTGGTAGGAAGGGGTGGGGCTTGGGGAATGGGAACAGATAGCGTCCCCATCCAGGTCTCCTGGGCTGGATTTCGCAACTGCTCAGGCTGGGGATAGCCCACAGTCCGGGAGTTTGAGACTCCTGTCATAAACTAGACACAAGTAAAAACAGAGTTGTCAAAATAAGTATTTTTGGAGGGGTGAGGTGGAATTTTAAAATAAATGCACACAAATTCCTGGCCTCCTTTATACTTAATCATATTCCCTTTTAATAATATAAGTGCAATATAAGACATGTAGTGATACAGGAATCACCCCTCAATTTGCTGAAGGTACATCAGCCTGTTATTTCTCTGCATTAAGGCTCGATCTACACTTGGAAGGCTTTGCCAGTACAGCTGTGCTGATATACTTTACCAGTCAAGCACTCATAGCATGGACACAGCTTATGCCACCAAAACTACTTCTGCCAGCATAGCTTATTCCACCACCCCTAAATGAAATAAGCTCTGTTTTGCCAATACCACTCTGTTGGTGACAGATCAGACCTCATCACATCCCTGACTGATACAGCTGTGCTGGCAAGTCTGCTGTGTAGATGTGACCTGTGTAGATCTGACATCCAAACACACTGTCACTACTACGGCATGCTGTTGATTACGTAAGCATTTTATTCTGCCAAGAAAATGGAACATTCCAATTGCACAAACAAGGGAGGGGGGTGTGGTGCCTTATTTTTTGCAGCTACAGTATTTTCATGACAGGGTATCGGAGCGCTGACACCCCTGCAAGACCACAGGCCATTTCTGCTGGAGGAAAGCAATTCTTACTGCACTGCCTGTAGCCCCCATGTGGTCTGCTGTGCAGTTATCAGGCCTTAACCAAGAAGCAAAGAACGCAAAAAGAGTAAAGCAGCCGAAGGAAAATTAAAATAGTCTTGAGGAACAAGGGTAATCTAGTCCAAATAATTTCCCATAAAACAATTATCACATAAATGAAATATTTACTTAATAAAAGCATTTGCAAGGACATGTTAAATTTTCAGGGATATATGATCTCATTACTTTTATATGAGTGTCAAAGATTTTAAATGCATGCATTGCCACACTTCCTGAAAAAGACACTTCTGGGGACCCTAACTTTGGCCCCATATATGGAGAAGGAGGGAAAAGAGAGCGTTGTTTTTTAAAAAGAGTTTCAAAACGTACATTGAAGCACTGTTAATGGAAAATGAGGTAAGTAAACTGGCATGTTTCAAAAAATCAGTGTTGCCAGTTCTTGAGAATTCACTGTAAGCATCACAGTATTTTGTGCATTTCTTAACGACCCATGCTCACAGACATGTGATTATGTGAGAGTTTCAGCTTTCTAAGTGTGAGAACAGGACACAAGTGCACCCTCAGGAGCTAGAAGCCTCAGATACCAGAAGCAGAATAAAAAAGAACCCAGACTATTATTTATTTTTAAAAAAACCTCATGATTTTTTCAGACTTAATTGATGATTTTGGAACCTCTGGGGTTGGCAATACTGCAAACAATGCAACCTTGGGGTAGCGGATGGGATCCAACTGAGAGTAAAAGCAGTAAGATGAGCCATATCTAGTGACACTGTTCTCTCTGCTCTGCAAAGTGCAAAAAGGCAAACACAGCCCATAAATGATTCAAGTAGCTTCAATTTTTAAAGTTCTATCAGTGTCTCTGGCCCAAAGGCCAGTGTTAATCACACGAGTAAGGAGTTTTCCTTAATGTGTAACTTGCATCACAGTGATCCCCCCTTAATGGCAGAGATGAGAGGAAACAGTGAGGTGCTTTCTATTTAGTGTGCTACAAGTGGAGAGCTCAGCTGCCATCCCTCTGTGGCAGGGCAGAGAAGAAGAAGTTACTCACCTTGTGCAGTAACGATGGTTCTTCGAGATGCGTGTCCCGTGGGTGCTCCACTATAGGTGTTGGGCTTGTCCTGGCACCGCAGATCAGAGATCTTTTCTAGCTGTAGTCCACCGGACCACACATGCGCGATGCGCGTCTCGTGCTTTTCGCGCTGTTTGTGTGCATGCGGTCTGGCCCCCGCCAGTTCCTCCTGATCCTCTTTGGTCTGAAAAACATAAGAGACAAGATACTCCGAAGAGGGGAGGAGGGCAGGTCGTGGAGCACCCACGGGACATGCATCTCGAAGAATCATCGTTACTGCACAAGGTGAGTATAACTTCTTCTTCGAGCAGTGTCCCATGGGTGCTCCGCTATATGTGAATTTACAGCAGTAGCCCCTGTAACGGAGGCGGGATTCAGAGCTATCATGCTGTAGCAGTGGAAAGGACTGCTGATGCAACTGCTGTATCGGGTAGGAGAAGATTGGGGATGGCATAATGCTTAGCGAACGTGAAGCCGGAGGACCATGTAGCAGCCCTGCAAATGTCCCATAATGGGGTAAATATTGTGTAAGGTGGTGATGCTGAGAGGGCAGATAATTCACCGACCCTTTGTGCAGAGGTTATCGCCAGCAGAAAGATGACCTTCACTGTTAGGGTGTGTAGATCACACGTTGCTAAGGGTTCAAAAGGGGTTTGTGTTAGGGCATTCAAGACTAGCTCTAGGTTCCACAGGTCCACAGTTGTCTGGAAAGAGATTAGCCAACCCCTTCATAAATCTCTTTGTTATTGGATGAGAAGACGGATTAGCCAGCCACTGAATGACGAAAAGCAGTGATAGCCGCTATATGAACCTTAATGGAGGAGCAGGTGAGACCAGAATTTTTAAGATATAAAAGACAGTCCAAAATGCGGTGAACAGGTGTCAAGTATGTGGCCATCATCCGGCCCACAGAAGATTTCTATGTTTCCAAATAGGCACAGACCATTTCCAATACAAGTCCTGATTTTTGCTGGGGGGCTTTTGCCCTCTGTTGTGCGGCATCCACAATGAGAGGATTTGGTTGTGGATGCGTGAAAAGGAATTCCATGCCTTTCACAGGGACGAATTATTTCTTGTCCGCTTTCTTGTTGGTAGAGGGATTTGATGCTGGCATTTGCCATATATGTCGTCTGCTATTTCTAAAATGGCATAATTGATTGGTAGTGCCACTTTGGATTGTTGTGATGGTTGCAAATTCCTGAGCAGATGGTGCTGGTTTTGTTGTATTTCAGCAAGTTGGACTCGTTGACTGTCCGCTACTCTCTTAAACAACTTCTGGAATTGACGGAGATCATCTGTTGGGGATGTATCCCCTTGAAAAACTGCATCGTCTGGTGAGGATGAGGACTGGGTGACCGTCCTTGTAGTTCTTCTTGTTCAGAATAGTGGTGTTGTTGTTGTGGCTCTGAGGGACGTGGCATGGAAGGCGAAATTCCGGTTGGGGTAGGTGGCCTTGTTGAGGGCAGTGCAGACGAATGAGCCCCAGTAGGTAATGGTTGCGACCAGTGAGGGGACAGTGATGACAACGTGTCCCAACGAAGTGAGTGGGAGTGATGCCTATAATAACGGTAGTGACTGGGGGAGCGATCGTAATAGCGCAAACTATGCGGGGACCTGGAGTTGTATCTACGCCTGTGTGTCTCATGGTGTCCTGAATGACTGAAGAGCGTGGGGGATCTAGGCGATCGTGATCTTCTCCTAGAGTATGTAGATGGAGCCGGAGAGCATTGGTACTGATAGTGGTAATGTGGTGAGACGTGAGGGGAACGATGAGTTCGCCGTGTATAATGTCTTGGTGCATGTCTTGAATGCACCAGAGCAGGTGAAGGCGGTTCCAGTGAGAAACGCATGTACTCCGGGCTGGGAGAGGGTGTTGGTAATTTCCGAGGCTTCTGCCAAATCGTAATCTGTGTCAGGAATTGCTCAGGCGAAGATGACCCCGGGGTCGAAATTTCCCTGGGTATGGGCTGCGCCACAGCATGGAGAGGCGGTGCCATTCTTGAGTAGGTGGTGCCTTGCATGGTGGTGCCGTTTGTGTAGGTGGTGCTGCTGCTAGATGGCGTGCCGGTGCCGAGGTTAATGGTGCCACTGGTGCAGTCGGCGACGAGGTGGTGGTCGGTGCCGAGATGCACCTCGGTGCCTGGGTCTCTTCCGGTGCTGGTGTTGCTATCGGTGCCGGGCGTGGTGCCGGACAAGGTACCGTCGCTGCATTTGGTGCCGTATACCCCGATGACTATGGGTTCGGTGCTGATGTGCTGCGGCTCTGTTTGGTTTTATCGGGGCTGCGTGTAGAAGATGTGCCCGAGGTGCCTGGCTTATCCCCCACGCTAACGCATGTTGGGGGTAAAGAACGAGAGGGAGAGGGCCTCCTCTTCGTCCGTTTAGGTGACAGTGGTCGTGTCTAGAGGAGTCAGAGGGTTCTGTTGGGCGGGAAGAGTCCGTCTTTTGCGCTGTAATGCCTTATCAAATAAGAGTATTTTTAGCCGCATCTCCCTGTCTCGTCTAGCTCGCGCCGTGAGCTTGGAACAATGGAGACACTTTTGGGGGATGTGTCCCTCGCCTAGGCACCTTATACATAGAGCATGTCCATCGGAGGGGGGCATCGGTTCTCGACATGCGCTGCACTTTTTAAAACTGGGTGAGCTGGGCATGGCAACTCTGTAGAATATTCTTCTTCTTCTTTTGTTGTTGCTGTTTTGGGGGGGGAGGAGCGACTACGCATCGTGTCGACACATACTAATTAACAAGAATTTTTTTTTAACGATATGAATTGTAACGGTAACTATCGAGGACTATGAGTATAACAAGTATAATTAACTAACTAACTAATTATCTCTCTAAATCCTGACAGGATTCTGAGGAGAGAGCGTTCACTCCGTCCGCAGCTAAGGATGGTCAGGAGGAACTGGCGAGGACTAGACTGCACGCACACAAACGGCACAAAAAGCACGAGACGCGCATCACGCATGCGCGATCCGGCGGACTACGGCTGGAAACAATCTCCGATCTGCGGTGCCGGGACAAGCCCGACACCTATAGTGGAGCACCCACGGGACACTGCTCAAAGAAGAAGTAAAGGATGTTTCCCCCATCCTTTATGGTCCACATGGATCACAATTCCAGGCCAGCTGGAAGGGAGAAGGGAGAGAGCAAGCTCCAGGGAAAGCAAATGGGCAGAGCCTTCCATGCCAGCAGAGCAGAGCTGGTGCAAAGTGTGCACACTGGGAAAAAGGGAGGGGGTGCAGTAGGCAGTAAGCTGCAGTGACTTACCCCTCCCTGCCCCAGAGCAGGGTGCAATGCTCTGAAAGCCACAATTCCTTCCGGGCCATTTCTGGTCCAGCGCACCTCCCTGCGCCCTCTTACTCAGAGTTCAACCCAGCACCAGGCAAATTAGCGGTATGTACAGGACTGACGACAAACTTCATTAGGCCCAGGGGGAGCGTGGCTCCAGGCACCCAGAAAGGTAGGGCTGCAGGTTAGCATCTCCCCAGCAGGGGCTCCAGCTGCTGCTGAGGAAGTGGAGGCAGAGGCTGAGAGCCCCAGGCCCTTTTAAATTGCTGAATCATAGAACTCGAACTGGAAGGGAACTCAAGAGGTCCAGTCCCCTGCCCTCATCTAGACCATCGCTGATAAATGACTATCTAACCTGCTCTTAAATATCTCCAGAGATGGAGATTCCACAACCTCCCTAGGCAATTTATTCCAGTGTTTAGCCACCCTTACAGTAAGGAAGTTTTTCCTTATGCACAACCTAAACCTCCCTTGCTGAAGTTTAAGCCCATTGCTTCTTGTCCTATCCTCAGAGGCCAAGGAGAGCAATTTTTCTCCCTCCTCTTTGTGACACCTTTTTAGATACCTGAAGACCAGCTATCATGTCCCTTCTCAGTCTTCTCCTTTCCAAACTAAACAAGCCCAATTCTTTCAGTCTTCCTTCATAGGTCAAGTTCTCTGGACCTTTCATCATTCTTGTTGCTCTTCTCTGGACCTTCTCCAATTTCTCCACATCTTTCTTGAAATGTGGTGCCCAGAACTGGACACAATACTCCAACTGAGGCCTAATCAGCGCAGAGTAGAGCAGCAGAATGACTTCTCGTGTCTTGCTCACAGCACTCCTGTTAATGCATCTCAGAATCATGTTTGCTTTTTTTGCAACAGCATCACACTGTGTTGGCTCATAGTTTAACTTGTGGTCCATTATGACCCCTAGATCCCTTTCTGCAGTACACCTTCCTAGACAGTCGCTTCCCATTCTGTATGTGTGAAATGGATTATTCCTTCTTAAGTGGAGTACTTTGCATGTGTCCTTATTAAACTTCATCCTATTTACCTCAGACCATTTCTCCAGTTTGTCCAGATCATGTTGAATTATGACCCTATCTTCCAAATCACTTGCAACCCCTCCCAGTTTGGTATCATCTGCAAACTTAATAAGCGTCCTCTCTATGCCGAAAACTAAATCATTGATGAAGATATTGAGCAGAACCGGTCCCAAAACAGACCCCTGCAGAACCCCCCTTGTTATGCCTTTCTAGCAGGATTGTGAACCGTTAATAACTACTACTCTCTGAGAATGGTTATCCAGCCAGTTATACACCCACCTTATAGTAGCCCCATCTAAGTTGTATTTGCCAAGTTTATTGATAAGAAGGTCATGCAAGACTGTATCAAATGCCTTACTAAAGTCTAGGTATACCACGTCCACCGCTTCTCCCTTATCCACAAGACTCGTTATCCTATCAAAGAAAGCTATCAGATTGGTTTGACATGATTTGTTCTTTACAAATCTATGCTGGCTGTTCCCTATCACTTTATTATCTTCCAGGTGTTTGCAGATGAACTCCTTAATTACTTACTCCATTATCTTTCCTGGCACAGAAATTAAACTGACTGGTCTTTAGTTCCCTGGATTAGTCTTATTTCCCTTTTTATAGATGGGCACTATATTTACCCTTTTCCAGTCTTCTGGAATCTCTCCCAACTTCCGTGATTTTTCAGAGATGATACCTAAAGGCTCAGATACCTCCTCTATCAGCTCCTTGAGTATTCTAGGATGTATTTCATCAGGCCCTGGTGACCTGCAGACATCTAACTTTTCTAAGTGATTTTTAACTTGCTCTTTTTTTATTTTATCCATGGGGCAACTGTCCCCTTTTGCCCCCAACCTCTTTCAGCCACCCTGTGTATATAGCATGATTTTAAAAAGCCTCATTCTTGAGAAGTCATGAGGTAAACACTGATCCAGTTGAGCTACTTTTTTATTGGCTATGAAATGAAAAATTTGCTCATAACCCTCTGGAAAGCGTTATCTGTCCATCAAAGATTTGGCTATCAATCCTGCAGCATGGCATGCAAGCTCTGAATGAGATGCCCCTGTGCATTACTCAGTATTACCTGTATCTTGAGAAGCTTGAGAGGTTAAGTAAGTTCCTAATTTGCATAAAAGTTTGGAGTGTCTATGCATTTCTGACTCTCTATTCCAAGGGCTGTTTCTAGTGGGAGAAAAGGGAAGAAAAGGGCTAGTGTAGGGAGGAAAAAAGGCTGCTAACATTTAAATCAATTAAAACACAAACTCTCTAATAAATCCAGTTTCATCAATAAAAACACATTCTGTGTGTCATCTGCAAGAATTAAAAACAGAAGTACATCAGCATAAAATGCAGCAAATGCAGGTCCTGTAATTAATACCAAGGATGTATTCAAGCTTAATAATAAATTAATAATAATAAAATTATTCAGATTTACTGGACAGGGTGGGAAATTAGAAAAGGTTGAGTTTTGAAAGATTCACCCTTTATAATGCAGTAATTTTGTTATTCACATTGACTTCCTCTATATAAACCCTTCCAACAGGCCAAAGGTTAATACGGGGGAGGAAGGGC
Organism: Pelochelys cantorii; assembly: GCA_032595735.1. NCBI lineage: Eukaryota > Metazoa > Chordata > Testudines > Trionychidae > Pelochelys > Pelochelys cantorii. The sequence goes on from CM064352.1 coordinate 12,660,291, forward strand.
GAGGGAAATCTGATCTTTTTTTTATCCTTGGTTTTAATGCTATAAAGTAAGAGATTTTATTCAAAAACCCCTTCCAGCTAGAGCTGGAAATTTTACATGGAAAACGCTGCTTGTTAAGCTATAGTCTCTCTCATTCGCTTTATTTTCCTGTTAACATTTGGTGCCAAGCTAAATGCATTTCCCCACCCCACTACTCACAGACCTAGATTTTAAGATTCTGCAACAGTAAAAGAAAAATAAACAACACAAATCCTTTGTACAATGAGTAGGATCTTTGCAAGTCTGCATTCTACTTACCTCTGCTACAATGATCTATTCTTTCCATGGATGGGATCCCTAGCCAAGGCCTAGCAGTTCCAGGTTTCTCCTTAGTTTCCCAGCAGCTAATTGAAAAAACCTTCCAGGCATCAGCTCCAAAATGCAAGAACTCCAGCCCAGCAAAAATCAAATTAAACTCCCCGCATTCAGCTCACTTGCTCTCCCCTTTTCCTGCTGCTGCTCCTTCAGATGAACGTGCCTACGAATAGCATTTAAGATCGCTCTCCGTAGCCCTGTTAGCCGTTTCCACACTGCCCATTTCATGCTCAATTTGCACTGTAGAGAAATCAGTGGTATTCCTTTCTCTTTCTCTCGCTCTCTCATTGGAAAGGTCCCACAAGACAAGCTGTGGAGCTTAACAAGAGCCAAGAGAAACAGAGAGGGAGGGAATGTGTGCCGGGATTGTGTTCAGGGTAGGCATAAAGTCTGCTGCTACAGCTCAAAGGGTGAAAAAAGTGATAGCAAACTGCTGTCACATGAGCACAGCTTCACATGAGCACTGTTTAACTCCAGCTGATTTCAGATTCTTTCTTTCATTTCTGCTGATGTCTCACAGCCCAGACTTACCACTCCATGAGATCGCACTAAAGTCAGTGATGCTGCTCAGAGTGCAAGTCAGAGCAAAATCTGCCCTCCAAGATTTACAATATTGCAGCTCTATTCACTACACAGATTATTAAACTGAATTCAAACAATGGAGCATCTGCTTTTGAAAACCCAGGAACAGCCAGAACTGCCCCATTCAAATGATGATCCAAATATGTTTATTGGAAGACATCAGTTTGTTCATAGGGTCTGTGTTATGACCATGAGGGGGAGCAGAAAGTGATTGGAAATTTAATGAGTTTTATCCATTACTGGGATTTTATCATTTAGAATCTGCTGGCAGCTAAAATTATTATAAGAGAATCATTTCCTTATGCTAGCCCACAATTATGGTCTCAGTCTCAAAGTGTACAAGATAAGTTAATTGTCTAAAGAGCCACTGGCCCTATTGAAGACAATACCACACAACTATTGCTGCGACCTCATGATATTGCTGGTGGTCCAGGATACCAGGAAAGAATAAATGAGCTCTTCAATACCCTCTTACCAGCATTTGCATTTAGCCAGCAGCAGCATGCCATCCTATTTATCACCCCATGAAAGGGACAGAAATGCAGCTAGCTCTTCCAACACAATCACCTAATCACCACAGGTTTCCTGACACAATTTTGTTCCTTTATTTCAACACTCTAATCAAGCAGCACCCCAGACACATTAGATTTTGATTCTTCCGTTTCGATGCAAATTAATTGGTGGTGTTTTGTGATACCCATGAAAGGGTGAAATCAGTGCTCAGAGGCTGCTAGATTAAAGTGTCTTCCTTCATGATCATATATGAGCTACTGAAAGGCTTTTCTAATGATGTAATTCATCTGTCTTGTGTCTGATTAGTTGAGTTTGTTTTTATTCCCTGTCTTGTGGCAGAGTTGAACTCTGCCAGAATTGGTCTCCTCCCAGTTTACTCACATAGTTAAATTAATTCTCAATAAAATGTCACCTCACTGTTTACTCCTTTTTCCAGATCATTTATGAACATGTTGAAGAGACCTGGTCTCAGATCCTTGGGAGATCCAGCTATTTACATCTTTCCATTGTGAAAACTGACCATTTATTCCCACCCATTGCTTCCTATATTTCAACCAGTTACTGATACATGAAAGGACCTTCCCTCTTATCCCATGACTGCTTACTTTTCCTAACAACCTCCTGTGTGGCACCTTGTCAAAGGCATTCTGAAAGTCCAAGTACTCTAGAGCAGTGGTGTGCAACCTTTTTCCCAGTGTGACCCCCGGGAATTTTGGCTGAGAAAAAAAAAAGTCGCAGCCCCTTTAAAGCCGGGAAAAGAATATGGCAGCCAACCTGGTGCTGCAACCCCTCAAGAGGACAGCCACGCCCCCCTGGGTTGCGCACTGCTGCTCTAGAGCAGGGCTACTCAACTTTGGAAGCCCTGGGGGCCACAAAGATACTCACAGCACATGCCAAGGGCCACATCTTAAGTGTGGTTATATACATGCAAATATATATGCAAATATATGAAAATAGCTTCTTTCACACTGACAGGCATGAATACAAAGCACTTCCCACAATGCCCCAGCGCTCCCGGCACCTCCTCCCTGGGTGCTAGAAACAACGATACCCTGTACCTCTCTGTTCCAGCCAGCTCATCCACGTGCGTCTTTCAATGCTCACCCCGCCTGGGAGACGCCTCACTGTTGTGGAGTGTGTTCCCAGTGGAGGCCACATGTTGAGCCCCGCATAAATCCAAACTGCACCATAGGCTGCAAACAAATGGGCCGTAGGCAGCCCACGGGCCATGTGTTGAGTAACCCTGCACTAGAGCATCTTTGTCCACATGCTTGCTGACTCCCCCTGAGAATTCTAGTAGATTGGTGAAGTATGATTTCTCTTTACAAAAGCCATGTTGACTCTTCCCCAACATATTATATTGATCTGTATGTCTCATAATATTGTTCTTTACTATAGTTTCAAACAAACAATTTGCTTGGTACTGAAGTTAGGCTTATAATTGCCAGAATCAACCCGGAAACTTTTTTAAACATCAGTATCACATCACCTATCTGCCAGCCATCTGATACAGAGGCTAATTTAAATAGATTATGTACAAAAGTTAGTAGTTCAGCAATTTCATATTGCAGTTTCTTCAGAATTCTTTGAATACCACCTGGTCCTGGTGATTTATTACTCTTTAATATATCAATTTGTTCCAAAATCTCCTCTACTAACACCTCAGTTTGGGACATTCCTCAGATTTGTCACTGAATGGAATGTCTCACATGTAGGAATCTCCCTTACATCCTCTGCTGTGAAGATCAATTAAAAGAATTAATTTACTTCTCCACAATGGCCTAGTCTTCCTTTTCACCTTGATCGTCCACTTCCCTGATTGTTTGGTAGGCTTCCTGCTTGTGGTATACTTTAAAAAATTGCTTTTAGTTTTTATGCCTCTTGTTAGTCATTCTTCTAATTCCTTTTTGACATTCCTAAATAATTTTTACACTTGAGTTTATGCTCCTTTCTATTTTTTACTTCAAATTTTTAAAAGATGCCTTTTTGCCTCTAACTGCTCTTTTGGCTGTTTAGCCGTTGTGGCATTTTTTGTCCTCTTGTTGTTTAATTATGTACTACTATTATTATTATTAATTATTAAGGCTATATTCTTAGTCTGAGCCTCTCAAACTTTTTAATATTTTTAAATATTCACCTTGCAGCTTGCAGACATTTAATTCTTGTATCTGTTCCTTTTAATTTGCATTTAAGTAGATTTCTCATTCTTACATAGGTCCCCTTTTTAAAATGAACTGCTATTGTGGCGGGTTTCTTAAGTATCCCACACACACAAGGATGTAAAATTTAATTACATTATACCATATTCACCTCTTCGATGAGATCCTATGCTCCACTTAGGACTGAAGCAAGAATTATGTATCTTTGCTGTATCACACAATGTCATGACTGTCAAGTCCCTGTATGTGTCAGTGGGGAACACGGGAAATGTCCCTTTTCAAGAGATAAATTCCCCACAGTTGGTCCTGCAAGGCTGTGAGACATTGAACATTAACGTTGTGACATCTTTTTCCAGAGACGCTATTACTGTCTTAGGACTGCCTCTTTGGGCCCTATGCAGAAGGAAGTTTGTGTGGGCGTTGGAGGTTACTTTGGCATGTGGACTGTTAGGATATGTCCTCGGAAGATGGATTTGTGGGCAAGGCACTTGGTGGCAGTACATCACACACCTCTCCAATATATCACAAAAGCACCCTACATATATTAACCCAGTGGTTTGTTTCACTAACCACTCACACACAAAAACTTCCACAAACTCAAATCTTAGGGCTCTTAACTCTGGGGACAATGAAATTCAAATAAACTCTCTTTTCACACAATTTGTATCCACTTCCTAGCTATGTGGAGTGTGTATCAATAATCTAAACCTTTCACATCCTTAGTATCTTTACCCAATCCTTGGCCACCAGGTTCTCCTGTCCCTGTGGAACACATCCTTTGGCATCCACTACAGCCACTGATTCGTGCCATTTCACTTCCAGTGTTTCAAATCCTGTGATGAAATGCCATATACACCCTTGTGAGCTGAAACCTTCTTCCTGTTTTTCTGAGTTCCTTTATTTCCTGCTGAAGTTCTCGGTCTAATACCATGTGACTCAAAGCTGCCATTTCAACACAAGACCCACCCCTCCCCCCATCAAAGCACTGAAGAATATCCCTCTAAAACACTACAGTTTTCAAAGCTGAAATTGCAAGTCAGAATAGCCACTATTGTCTTAACCATTTTTACATCTAAAATGTGAATTAATTTTCTGTTGCTGTCTGTGTCCTCATTAATTAACTCAATTTATATTTGAATGGTAACTAGCTTTTAAAAAATATTTCAACTGTTTAATCACATACATTGTCCCCACCCCTTGTTCTAAGAATGTCAAACTCCCATGGGCATCCTGCCTCCCAAACACAGAGATGAGGTTGTGTCATACAAGAAACATTAAAAATGACTTCGCAATCAAAGTTGGCTTTTTATTTTCCAACCCCAGCTTAACAGAAGTGCCTGTGAGCATTTCCTGTACTCCTGAAGATGCTAGGTTAAAAACAAAAAAACTTCCATACTAACTGGATCAATTTTCTATACTCCAGAAATGAAAATTAACTGTTGAGACTAAAGCTAATTATGGGGTGGAATATAAAGCTGAAATGCTTCATTCCAGAGAGACCTCACTATTATCAAGGCAGTACAGTACACTATTACTGCACCTCTTCTCCAAAGACTGTTTCTGTCAAAATATACGTAATTAAAAGCCACACTTTCGTCACTAGTTGGACATATTTCCCCCCCTTTAAAAGTTGCCCTTTGTTTTACCAGACTTCAAAATACTCCAATGAATTCCTGTCTATAAGGGATGTGAATGCTTGTGGAGCCCGGTCGGAGCAGCCCTCACCTGCAGCGGGGGGAGGGGGTGTGTGTGTGAGTGAGATAGAGGGTGAAGAGAGGTTCACTGGAGCAGCCCCCCCTCACTCACCTTCGGTTAATCAGTGAAACAAAGTTTAACCAGTTAACAAATTACATGGGATTTTACAGCCCTATTGTCTTTTCAATGCTCAATGTGAGCTAGAAACCAGAGAGTGGAGTTTATTACTGTATTTTTTTTATTCTTTTTTTTTGCAGGGGGGGGGACTGAAAAAAAAAAAGGCAAACAGTACATGAAGCTGAATGACAAATAACTCGGGGCTGTTATGGTAAGATAAGGAAGGGAAAAATCTTTCCCATCAAAAATGTGTCTTTCAGGCCATTATTTTATACTGGAGAACTTCTCAGAAGTTACTGTCTGAAATAAACTAACACTGACAGCGTGCCAAGTTGGCACACACTACAGGACAGTTCCCCCCACATACTCAATGAAGTAGTCTGACTAGTGGGTGTTGTCACCATGCCAAGCAAATATACATGAGAGAATAAAGCCGTTGCCTTGAAATTACACATTATTACAGCATGAGACATCTGACTAACAGTCTTATTTAAAAAAAAAATTGTGCAAGAAAGGGTATTATTCAACAAGCACTGGACTTCCAATTCCTGGTGTTTCTCCATTCTCTTCTTCCCTCCCAGTTTTCCTACATGGCTCACTCCAGTGTATCTGATCCTCCCAGAAAAAAATAAAAAGTAATTCCTCATGCAGAACTGCTGCCTCTTATAATGATTTATAAATTGGCCTGCCCATTGCAAGGGGAGATTATGGCAGAAACTAGCGAGGAGAAATCTCTCTGGTCAGAATGGAAATATGAACACTATGACAATTAGTGCTCTGAGCTAATCAGTAGATTGAAAAGAGAAAAGAATAAATGCCTGACCATTATCACCTATTCACCTCTATTCCTATTAATTAATATCACACATTTTCTCTAGCTAGAAAAAGAAGCCCCAGTAAATCAACAAAAATGGAACTTTTTTTCCAATTAGGAAAATAACCATCATAGTTACAAACGGCCATCAGTAAACCATTACTGTATACAGCCATGCACCTGGTAAAAACTAATTCTCATTTGCACTAAGACACTTTTACACTGCCAAAGAGGCCTTAAGGCAAACGAGAACCAGGCCCTGAGGGGTCTCAGAGCCTAAGCAGTTAATTATGTAAAGAACAGAAAATAACTACAGGATCTCATATACCATAGTGTGGTATATGCTGGGTTTTTAATGGTGAGCACTGTACCCAATTGCATCTTATGGTTTCAACATCTCTCTTTATGAGTCTGAGTCTCCCACTTTCTTTCTCTCTTACACACACGTATGCTGGTTTAAACAGAAAGCCCCATGTCACAGCAATAACTAGCAGACTCTCTTTTTTCCCCCCAATCAACCACAACCCACTCCCTAGCATGCAAAATCCTCTTGTTTCAAACCGTGGAGCAGACAGGCCCCATGGTCTCTGCAACCAGAATTGCCACATACTGGAGCTCCACAGGAATGTGATGCGGTGACAATGTGGCAAAATGTGATCACTGAGTGATGTGACGACATTTTGCAGCTCCAAATCTGACTCAGGAGACTGGTAACACCATAGGATGCTGGCTACAGCAACACTAGGGCAATCTCAGCATTTATGTTGACAGGAGCACTGCCTACAGCATTCCTACCCTCAGCTAACGACTATCAACTCAGTACAAACTCACTGCCTCTAATCAGAAAGAAGTGTTGGCAGCAATGGTATCTTCAGGCGGTCGTTTAATATTCCGTAGCACTGTGAATTTTAGGATGCACACACTAACACATAAATATGTACTAATGTCAGTGCACATTGCAGGAATCTCTAGGCATCCCTTCTTTTCTGAGTTACTCACATTCATTACTGGATTTTATCCTCACAGAGCCACAGGACGGCAAGGTGGTACTAGATCCATTTTGCAGATGGAAACCTGAGGTCTGGGTAGATTAAGTGTCCAAGGTCACACGGGAGGTCTGTAGCTGAGCCAAGAACTGAACCCAGGTTTTCTGAGTTCAAATCCAGCATGTAATACCATTTATGCTGTGACAAAATTGTAGCCACCGAGCAGTGTTCCCTGTATACTGAGAGCTCGGATGGCCCAGGAGAGATTCGGGTGCCACCACGTTGATTGACAGAGTGCCCACAGCCGGCAGCATGTGCGTCTACTGGTGGTGCACATCTGCACATGCCTTGCTGCACACAACAAAAAATATTCTGCACACAGATGGAAAAAAATTAGAGAGTACACTGCCACCTAGGACAGCTAAAGGAAACTCTCCATTAGCAGTACAGAACTTTAAACACTTATTTGGACATTCCCAATTACACCCAGGGGAGGGCAGTGGAACAAATACATTAGCTAGTTCAACCCCGTACATCAGGCGTGGACAATAAAATAATGGCTTTTTACCAGGGTTAGCCCCTGGTAGGCTGCCGCTGATATATTTACCTTCCCATCCACAGGTACGGGCAATTGTAACTCACGTTGGCGAGGAATTGCCGTTCCTGGCCAATGGGAGCTGCAGGAAGTGGCACAGACCAGGACCCCACATCCCACAGCTTCCATTGGCCAGGAACAGCGATCCACAGCCAACGGGAGCTGCAATTGCCCGCACCTGCGGAGGCTCAGGTAAATATAGTGGCAGCAGCCCATCAGGGGCTAATCCTGGCAAACTGGATCCAGCCTGCAGGCCGGTATTTGCCCAGCCCTACCATACCTAAAGCCAAGCTGGTCTATTATCTAACTAATGCCAGCTCCCATTTGTCAGATTGTAGCTGACGATGTAATTTAATCAACTAAAATGAAACCAACATTCTTTATATGCATCTTGGCATCTACTGACAAGACAGTTTAATTAAAAATAATTGCGAGCTGACTGATTTCCCTCCCCTACACACATGCAAAAAGAAAAAAAAAAGAAAAGAAACTGAACTATAGTAGATGCTTGTTAACGCAGGGCTGGAACACCCACTCATATTCTGGATTGCTGCAATGGAAAGCCTTACCAACATATCACTGGGTTGAGGATTCTGGCTTGCTGATACCACGTGTCAGCCACGTGATAGACACACGACACAATGGCTCACCATGAAGACAAGTGTCTCCCACCTCCATATGATGTTTGTCTTGAAACACACTGCCTTTGAGCATCCTGCCCTTATCCTCAAAGCCTAGAGAACACAATATTCAGCATATAGACATAATTCCTCCTGTTTTCCATACATACATCTCATAATGATGGTGGTGACACATTTGCAATAAAGATCTTATATACAGCATGACCCTTGTTGGTGAAGCCAAGGCATCCCTAGACTCCTGTGAATCTATGCTGCCTCTTCCAAGAAGTCCTTGGGTCATAGTAACCTTAACTCTTGGGGCAGGCACCATGTTTTCTATGTCTTATGGAAAGCAGCTTTCATTTCTTGGGCATCACCGTGACAAAATGGATAAAGGAACAAAAGATCATGACTGGACCTGTTTTGAGGCCTGGGAAAGCTGCCTGTGGGATGAATGGATGGATCCACTCAATAGCCAACTTCTACTCCTGCACCCCTACACCCTGTCCTGAGCCGCCCACAGTCTCAACCCTCTGCCCTGAGCCCCTTTACACCGGGAAGCCCCCTTACACCTTGCAGCAAGTACATTTTCCTTTTCATTTTTTTTTTAAACAAACGTTACCTCAGTTAAGCACCCGAGTAGCACCAGGTACATTTGCTAGTCACTTATATTATATTCCCATAATCACTGAAATATTTCTCCCATTGTTGCATGTCTGAGCAAAGCTTTTTTCTGATGAACCTGGCACTGAAGATGCTTTTGACCCATCCAGCCTGCATCTTTTCATTGTGCGGGTCTCATAGGCCTGACGCAAAAGCTTTTTTCCTTTCTCTTGTCCCCACTAAGAGTCTTTCCTAGGGCAATCACCTTCCCCAGCACCATGGAGACCAATTTTCAAGCAGCACCATCAGAACCCATAAATCTCCCACTTGAGTCCACAGGCTACTAACATTTGCACTGGAATCTTCAGGAACACAAACTAAATCGGCCTTATGAGCTACCAAGAGAATTCACCAGAAATTGACATAAATGCACATCCGCAAGGAATCTTCCATTTCGTCTATAAAATCAGCAACGTAACAACACGGGGACTTTTTTAGATGGTTTAATGGATTGCGACAGTTAATTGGAAACCTTTTCGTCCATGTAACAAACAGTGTTTCGAACACATATTTCCTTAAAATTCTCATGCCTACCACTAAAGAAAAACTAGCAGCCAAAAACAAAAATCCTAGTCTGTCTCCAAAGGAAACCACCTTTAGTCACTAGTTAATTGACCCTGGTGAATATAATATCAGACATGTAGAAATAGGCACTTTGATATATGAAGTACACATGCCTGGTCTTGCGTGTTATTTGTTTCACCACAGACTATACTCAAAAGGGAAAGGAAAATATTTTCCATGTTGCTGTTCAAAGGGAAACTAATTCAATGTAATGATAGGCTTCCATAGCATCATTTGGTATCTTTTCAATAAAATAACTTCAGTATTCTGATAGGGTTCTGGGATCTTTGCTTCAGGGTTTCATCCTGCCCTTGGTTACATTTCAGAAGAGCTATTGCCAAAAATCTGCTATTGTGCAGAAGATTTCAAGATTTGCAACAAAGCATGAATCCCCTTAAACCCCAGAACTGCATCTTCAGTTTGTATCCAGTATTTTTGGTAAGGGCTGCAACTGATTAATGCAAATGTACATAAAGGCCTCCCAGATTATGATATGTTAATTCCAGTTCACATCCTAATTAGTCTGATTTACCAATTAACAGAAAACAAAATGAGATTATTATTCAGAAATTAATCTTCGCTTGCAGTAATTCTCAGACTGAGGTTCAAGTTCTGCTTAGGGAACTATGGAGGCCCCTCCAATCCTCTGCAGGATTGAACTATTTGGGAGTCAAGCAGAGGAAGTGAGGGGTGTTTAGAGGGGAAGTGAGTGTGTGAAAGGGTCTTTTGAAATACAAAGCACCTAACAAAGAGACACATACAAAAGGGATGGATAATAGCACCAAACCTGAAAAAAATTCCTTAGGCATCATATAAATTAAGAGATGGGTCTGAACAGACTGAAATACCTCCAAATTCTGGGAGATTTTGGGATCTGTGCCCAGATATAGATTACAGATACGTCTGATGTTTATGGTAAGTCCAACCAGATACAAACATCCTCAAAGATAGATGATGAAGAGTTTGGAAATCCAGAGACTAATTCTGTGGATTACACCATTATAAATATATTCCTAATCTCATCATTGGCTTGCTTGCTGGAACAATAACAGCATTGCTGCTTCAAATATTCTTGATTGGATAAAAAATCATTTTACTTATGAACTTTTATCTAACACTGGCAATGAATAACCATATAACGATGCAAAATCCTCCAATGAGCAGGAGAAAAAGCCTGCTCAAACTGAAGAAATTGCCACTCCACCCACAAAGAGCACAACGTATTCTTAAATCTAGATCAAGAGGGAATTTTGGAAACTGGGAGATCAGGACCCAAATTAGCGGCTCCTTGACACAGCCTACCAAAGAGATATGAAATTGAAAACAGCTAACAACCAGGCAGCAAGGAGAAATTCATGATGAAAGTGCAGCTTCTATTCTGACCAGCTTCTAGTCTCTTCATAGATTTGAACACTAGATGGTGCTGTGCTACAGAGCATAGCCATGGAGTATGAGATGACTTGTTTTCTATGCAAACTCATCTAACATTTTCCACAAGAAGTTTATCTCCTTGCTCTGGTATTCTTATTTCTTAGTTAAAGGGGTGGGCTGACTATCACTGAGCAAATATTTACAGTGTTATGACAATGGAGACAGAGCTATGAAAGGAACCAGCCACTTGGTGGTTTGGGGAAAAAACAAAGACGCAAATTAAGAGCTAGATTTTTTCCCTCTAAATGGTTTCACCACAAAGAAAGCATCCTTTTATTCAGTCTCAGCCTCTCTCTGAACAAGACAGGGTACTTATTTTAGTTGTTGCCAATTTGTTTGTATGAATGCAACTGTCTATTCATCATACAAAAGCTGTCATTTTTAAAGTTACTCCATCATCCTGAATTATCTGCATAGAGCAGCCACTTGCGTAGGCTAAAATGACATGCCTTTCTTTTTTAGGGCCATCTTTTTTTTTAAAAGCATATTATATATGTCAGCAAAATATAGTAATTGTTTACCTTCACTGAGAAATTCTGTATTAATAAAAATACTATACAGCACCATAAGATACATACATGCTCATTCAGAATTCTCCTTTTATAAAACTGCTGACTTCCAAAGAAAGTGGATGAAAATCACTGAGTTCAAGTATGACTGCCTTTCCTTTTTATGCCAGGAGCCTTTAAATTTTGTGGTAGTGTCATTTTTAGTCATAGCCCTGTTTTCCATTTGCTGGAAACAAGCATATTATCCCTATGAGAAAACTGAACATTGACCAATCTTTTCATTCTAGGTTAAAAGTCTCTCTTCTTCCCTGTTTTTTTAAATCATATTAACTGTTCTCACACTGAAAAGAATAATTGGAAAATATCTATTCTCATCTGGCATTAACACTGAGATCTGGTGTAAGTTAACAGGCCTGTATCAGTATTATTATGTTGTTCAGGGGCACAGGCACTGGCTTTCTCCAGGCCTGGATGGTGCTCAACTCCTTCTCCCGCCCCAGGTCCTGCCTGCCCCCACTTCACCCCTTTCTACTAGGGTTGCCAAATGGTTTAACCAAAAATACCGAACACATCCCCTCTCCCCCCCACCACCAAAAAAAACCCACCAGGGAAAAAATTCTGTTGATGAAAAAAAAAAGGGGGGGGGGGGAGAGACCAAAGTTGTTGAGGGAAAAAATCCCCCAGCATTAAAACAGCATGGCCCCTTTCACAGTGCGTGCAGAGTCAGAATAGGGATAGGAACAGGGGAGCGGTTGAGCACTAAGACCCAGGGAAGGCATTGCTTCCCCTTGGTCTTTAGGCTTTTTGCTGGTGGCCATTTTGTTTTCTTGATCAAGCCAGAACACAGCTTCCTTGTGGAACCAGGTAAGCAGGGGATACAGTGGTGGGGGTGTTGGGACTCTGGGGGGGTGGGGGAAGGCTGGGGGATGGGCGCAGTTGCCGAGTGTGTTGTAGGGTTGCCAGGTGTCCAGTATTTTTGCCTCCTGGCCGGGAAAAAAATTCAGAAAATACTGGACATTTTAGGTGTCTGGTATTTTCTGAATTTTTTACTGGACAGGAGGCAAAAATACTGGACTGTCCGGGTCAATACCGGACACCTGGTAACCCTACTTTCTACAAGTCCCCATCCTCTGCCCTGCCCCTTCCTGACCCACCTGCCTCTTCCTGCCCCTCCCCTAAAAGTGCCGTCTCCTTGTTCCTTCCCCTCTCTCATGCTGCAAAACAGCTGACTGTGGCAGGCTGGAAGTGCTGGGAGGGAAGAAGAGTTGAATGGCAGGGCCCCCAGTGGGCAGGAGTAGCTGTCATGTATTTCATATCATTATGGTACCAATTGTATATGGAAACTCCAGCCAGTGATAAAATGTGGAAGAGACTGGTTGGGAGTGTTCTCCCCACACTTTGCATGAGGGGAACAGGGGGAAGAGGTGGAGTAACTGCTGTCCTGAAAAAAGGAAAGAAAATGAAAAGCCATTCCCTGCTAACGCAGAAAACAGGACAAAGTTGCTCAATGAGACTAGAACATCTGGCTTTGTCGTGCTTTTCCTTCTCGCTGTCATCTGGGTCAGACTCACTTATCCTATATATTTCTGAGCAGCAATGCGCTGGCTGCTACCTCAGCAGCAACTCACGGGAATCTGTCAGTAACGCTCCCTCCCTCTTGAGACTGGGCCTGTGTTATCCCTTCCCACTCCCAGCTCCCTGGCTGTTGGGCCACTTACACCTCCCAGGAGACGACCGAATTGCAATTTTACCCTAAAACGTGCCTCCGTGAAAATGCCATGCTCCATATTCCCTGTGTCTACCCTCTCTCCCCCTAGCACAGGGGCGGGCAATCATTTTTGAAGGGGGGACACTTGGCGAATTTCTTACATGGTTGTGGGCCACCCCGGAAGAGGAGGGGCCTCAGGCAGAGGGGAAGGGCCCAGGAGTCTCTGAGTGCTCCCCAGCCCTGCGTGTCCCTGGCTGCATAAGGAGACCGCAGACTGGCTTGGGGGAGGGGGAGTGCGTGAAGTCTTTGCCAGAGGGAAAGGGAAAGGATGGGACGGGACAAAGAAAAGTAAAAGGAACTGACTGGGGGGGGAGGGGGAGACAAAAGGACTTTAAGGAAATATTTTCTCTCTCTTTCCAGGGACCCAAGGTGCTTGGTCTTATGGGGTGGGAGGGAGGGGCCAACGCAGCAGCTACATCAAGAGGGGGCTGGAGGAAACCCCCTCCCCTCACCTCCCAGCTGCCGGGAAGGGCCTGAGGGTGGGGAAGCGGACAAAGTCTCTCGCGCGCGGTTCCCTCCTGGCAAGGTGTGGTAGGAAGTAAGAGACTTCATGCGCTCCCCCGCCCCCAGGCCCTGATTGTCCTGGGGACAGGGTGAGTGGCAGGAAGGTCACAGGCTGGATCAACTGGATTGGTGGGCCGGATCCAGCCCGTAGACAGTTTTGCCCACCCCTGCTCTAGCACTGCGCATTTGCCCTGTGCCTGAATCTGCAGGACAAGTTGTGCTCTATGGACCCTTGAGGGAAGTGGCTGTATGTAGTGTGTGTTTCTGTTTGGGGTTTTCTTGCTGTGTGCTGAGCTTGTGTTTGGCTGTTGGGTTTTTTTGTTTTTCCTCCTTTCCCTACTCCCTCTCCTCCCCCTCAAGGAGTGTGTGCTGTGGCTGGCAGGTGGAAGCTGTGAGCTTCTAATCAGGGTTTGAAATCTAGAAGCCTCTGCTCATTGGTTGAGCCTTAATCGGGGGAGGGGCTATCAGGCAGTCCAGGGCTTTATAAAGAAGTGAGTCACTAACCAGGGAGCTTGCGAACAGGGGCTGTTAACAGGGAGTTTGGAGAGGGAGTTGGGAAGGGGGTGAGATACACTCGCCATTCTTTAAAATCTTTTCACTACATTCCTGCCCTTCAAGGAGGCATTTAAAAACAACTGAGGAATCTCTCAGAAGGAAGGCAGGTATGGATGGTGATAGGTCTGCTCTTGTTACCTGCACAGCATGTGTATGTTTGTCTTCCTCCCGGAAGAAAGAAGGGATTTCATCTGCACTAAGTGCAAGTTGGTCGCCATTTTGGAAGAAAAAAGTAGAGGACTTGAGGCCCTGTCTACGTTCCATCAGACAGGATGAAGACTTCCTCGATAGAAGGCAGCGTTTAATCCTGCAGGCACACCACGCTGAAGAGCCAGTCAGGGCAGTACAGGACAAGGAAGAAAACTGGCAGCATGTAATCTCTAGAAGGAGAAGAAGTCCAACTCAGGTATCCCCCATTTCTGTAGAGGTAAGTAACCACTATCAGGCTCTCTCCACAGGCACTGCGGTGGAGAATGTTTGGCAGGGACCTTTCAGGGAAGAAATCAGAAGGGAACACCATCTACCGGAAGGCATGGGATGCGTAGTCTTAGGGATGGGGGTTCCACGACCACCACCCCCAAAAGAAGACGACAGGGACTCCCTCCTAAGAGGGACTGAGTCATCCATCTGCCGTCCAGACCTGCAATTTTGAGAAGTGTGCTCCTTACCAGGAGCTCACATTCAGGATGTGACCGAGAGTCTTCCGAAGTGATTAAACCTTCGGATCGCTACCCCTTCCCATTTCTCCACGTAGGAACTAATGATATGGCCAAGAATGACCTTCAGCGGGTCACAGCAGATTACGTAGCGCTGGGAAGAAGGATCAAGGAATTTGAAGCGCAAGTGGCATTCTCATCCATCCTTCCGGTTGAAGGAAAAAGTCCGGGTAGGGATCATCAAATTGAGGAAGTAAATGCGTGGTTGCGCAGGCAGTGTCGGAGAGAGGGCTTTGGTTTCTTCGACCATGCGACTCTGTTCCGGGCACAAGGTTTGTTAGGAAGAAGTGGGATCCACCTAACCAAGGGTATGTCTACACTACAGCACTACATTCGAATTAGCGCATCTAGACTTAAAAACTAGTTCGAATTAGCGTTTTGCTAATTCGAACTAGCATGTCCACATTGAGTGGACCCTGAACCGAAGTTAAGGCTGGCTGGAACCAGTGCTGGCAGGGCATCAGCTTAGGACTTAGAGCGTGGAGCTGCTGCCTCAGGCTAGCCGAGGGCTGTGCTTAAAGGGACCCGACCCCCACCCCGGACAGACAGTTCTCAGGGTTCCCCGCTTGCTTGTCTACCTCGATGAGGGACAGCAAAGCAGTCGTGTCTTGGAGTGCCCTGAGTGCCCACCCTCGGCACATCACAGCACTCAGCCATCAGCCCGGCTGCACTTGCCGCAGGCTGCCATCCGGGGGGGTCATTCTGGGGGCTGTCAGCATCCAGGAGGCCCTGCAGGAGAGCTTCCACCCCGAGGAGCCCACAGAGCCACCCCAGTCCTCTCCATCGGGGGCTCGAGCCCCATTCCTCCCTCACCTCCTTCCACTTACCCTTCCCTAGCCCCCCTTCCTGATGTAAAAAATAAAGGACACGTGTGTTCAAAAATGGAAACTCTCTTTATTTAACAAAACTGAGGGTGGGGGGGGGGATTAACTTCTGGGGAGACTGGGAAAAGGAGATGGGAGAGGGGAAGAGAGAGGGTGGGAGAGGGGAGGTGGAAACCTGGGAGGAGGGAGCTGGAAGGGGGAAGCCAGGGGAAGAAGGCGGAGGGGAAGTCTAAAACTATGGTACGCCATATCTTCAGTATTGTGTAGAGATGGGGTCTCCTCACCTCAAAAAAGATATTTTGGCCTTGGAAAGGGTTCAGAAAAGGGCAACTAAAATGATTAGGGGTTTGGAACTGGTCCCATATGAAGAGAGGCTAAAGAGACTGGGACTTTTCAGCTTAGAAAAAAGGAGACTGAGGGGGGATATGATAGAGGTCTATAAAATCATGAGTGGTGTGGAGAGGGTGCATAAAGAAAAGTTCTTCATTAGTTCCCATAATAGAAGGACAAGAAGACACCAAATGAAATGAATGGGTAGCAGGCTTCAAACTAATAAAAGAAAGTTCTTCTTCACAAAGCAAATAGTCAACCTGTGGAACTCCTTGCCACAGGAGGCTGTGAAGGCTAGAACTAGAACAGAGTTTAAAGAGAAGTTAGATAAAGTCATGGAGGTTGGGTCCATGGAGTGCTATTAGCCAGGGGGTAGGAATGGTGTCCCTGGCCTCTGTTTGTGGAAGGCTGGAGATGGATGGCACGAGACAAATGGCTTGGCCATTGTCTTCGGTCCATCCCCTCCGGGGTACCTGGTGTTGGCCGCTGTTGGCAGACAGGCTACTGGGCGAGATGGACCTTTGGTCTGACCTAGTACAGCCGTTCTTATGTTCTACGCTCAGGGTCGGGGGTCTCACTGGACCAACTTGATTTTCATGCAACCCTGCTCCTGGGTTCGCATGTGGCCTTTGGTGGCCAGGCTGGCAGCTATCCTGCCCTAGACGGCCACTTTCCTGTGCCTAGTGCGGAGATTGTGGATGTTGGAGGCCTCCCCCCAAACCTGGATGAGGTCCACAATCTCCGCACTAGACCAGGTGGGCGTCCACCTCTTGCGGCCCCGGGCAGGCTCCTGGGAGCTGCCAGCCTGGTCCTGGGAAGAGGGGGAGGGCTGGGTGGCAGCGGGTGGCTGGCTCGTGCTGTGCCAGGTGCAGGGTCTGCTGGCTGGGTGCTGGCAGGCTTGCACCTGGCACGGGCACCGTAGCCAGACCGTGGCCCTTTCAGGGCTCCGGGGCTGGGAGGGGGGCAGACGAGTTTCCCTGGCTTGGCCCAGAGTGGCCACCAGGGCAACCTGGGAAGGGCTGGCCTCCCACTAGTTCGAATTAAGTGACTACACAGCCCTTAATTCGAACTACTTAATTCGAACTAGGCATTAGTCCTCGTAGAATGAGGTTTACCTAGTTCGAATTAAGCGCTCCGCTAGTTCGAATTAAGTTCGAACGAGCAATTTGCGTGTGTAGCGCCTATGAAAGTTAATTTGAACTAACAGCTGTTAGTTCGAATTAACTTTGTAGTGTAGACATACCCCAAGAGAGGAAAGAGCATCTTTACGGGCAGGCTTGCAAACCTAGTGAGGGGGGCTTTAAACTAGGTTTGTTGGGGTACGGTGACCAAAGTCCTGAGGTAAGTCAGGAAGTCGGACACTGGGAAGAATCACAAGGAGGAACGAGCAACAAAGGAGGACCCCTGATTCTGATGGAGAAGGTAGGGCGATCAACTGGTTATGTATGGCATTTGTACACAAATGCGAGAAGCCTGGGAAACAAACAGGAAGAATTAGAAGCCCTGGCCCAGTCGAAGAACTATGGTTTGATTGGAATTATGGAGACTTGGTGGGATGACTTGCATGACTGGAGCACTGTCATGGAAGGGTATAAACTGTTTAGGAAGAACAGGTGGGGAACAAAAGGAGGAGGAGTTGCATTGTATGTAAGAGAGCAGTATGATTGCTCGGAGCTCCAGTATTTAGAGGGAGAAAACCCTGTTGAGAATCTATGGGTTAAATTTAGAGGTGGAAGCAACAGGGATGATGTTGTGGTTGGTGTCTGCTATAGACCACCAGATCAGGGGGATGAGGCAGACGAGGCTTTCTTTGGACAACTGAGACAAGCTTCCAGATCACAGGCCCTGGTTCTCATGGGGGACTTTAATCACCCTGACATCTGTTGGGAGACCAATACAGTAGTACACAGACAATCCAGGAAATTTTTGGAAAATGTTGGGGATAACTTCTCGGTACAAGTGCTGAAGGAACTGACGAAGGGCCATGTGCAGCTTGTCCTGCTGCTTATAAACAGGGAGGAACTAGTAGGAGAAGTAGAGGTGGGTGACAACCTGGGAAGCAGTGATCATGAGATGGTAGATTTCAGGATCCTGACCAAAGGAAGAAAGGAGAGTAGCAAAATACACACCCTGGACTTCAGAAAAGCAGATTTTGACTCCCTCAGAGAACTGATGGGCAGGATTCCCTGGGATGCTAACATGAAGGAGAAAGGAGTCCAGGAGAGCTGGCAGTATTTTAAAGAAGCCTTATTGAAGGCACAGGAAGAAACCATCCCCATGCACAGCAAGAAAAGCAAATATGTCACACAACCAGATTGGCTTACCAGGGCATCCTTGGTGAGCTTAAACACAAAAAGGAAGCTTACAAGAAGTGGAAACTTGGACAGATGACTAGGGAGGAGTATAAATATATTGCTTGAGAATGCAGGGGAGTTATCAGGAAAGCGAAAGCGCAACTGGAATTGCAGCTAGCAAGGGATGTGAAGGATAACAAGAAAGGTTTCTACAGGCATGTTAGCAATAAAAGGGTCATCAGAGAGGGTGTGGGGCCCTTACTGGATGAGGGAGGTAACCTAGTGACAGATGACGTGGGAAAAGCTGAAGTGCTCAATGCTTTCTTTGCCTCTTTCTTCACCGACAAAGTCAGCTCCCAGACAAATGCACTAGGCAACGCAGTATGGGAAAGAGGTAGGCAGCCCTTGGTGGGGAAAGAACAGGTTAGGAACTATTTAAAAAAGCTAAATGTACATAAATCCATGGGTCCGGACTTAATACATCCGATAACGGTCTCCCACAATATTCCTGCCAGCAAGTTAAGGGAATATGGATTGGATAAATGGACTGTAGATGGATAGAAAGCTGGCTAGACTGTCGGGCCCAATGGGTAGTGAACAACAGCTCGATGTCAGGTTGGCAGTCAGTTTCTAGCGGAGTGCCCCAAAGATCTGTATTTGGACCGGTTTTGTTCAACATCTTTATTAATGACCTGGATGAGGGGATGGATTGCACCCACAGCAAGTTTGCGGATGACACTAAGCTAGGGGGAGAGGTAGACACACTTGAGGGCAGAGATAGGGTCCAGAGTGACCTGTACAGATTAGAGGATTGGGCCAAAAGAAATCTGATGAGGTTCAACAAGGACAAGTGCAGAGTCCTGCACTTGGGACGGAAGAATCCCACGCATTGTTACAAGCTAGGGACTAAGTAGCAGTTCTGCAGAAAAGGACCTAGGAATTACAGTGGATGAGAAGCTGGATATGAGTCAGCAGTTTGCCCTTGTAGCCAAAAAGGCTAATGGGCATATTAGATTGCATTAGGAGGAGCACTGCCAGTAGATCCAGAGAAGTAATTATTCCCCTTTATTCAGCTGTGGTGAGGCCACATCTGGAATACTGCGTCCAATTCTGGGCCCCCCACTATAGAAAGGATGTGGACGCATTGGAGAGGGGCCAGCAGAGGGCGACCAAAATGATTAGGGGGCTGCAGCACATGACCTATGACGAGAGACTGAGGGATTTGGGTTTGTTTAGTCTGCAGAAGAGAAGAGTGAGGGGGGATTGGATAGCAGCCTTCAACTTCCTGAAGGGAGGTTCCAAAGAGGACGGAGAAAGGCTGTTCTCAGTAGTGACGGATGGCAGAACAAGGAGCAATGGTCTCAAGTTACAGTGGGAGAGGTATAGGTTGGATATTAGGAAAAACTATTTCACTAGGAGGGTGGTGAAGCACTGGAATGGGTGACCTAGGGAGGTGGTGGAATCTCCATCCCTAGCGGTTTTTAAATCTCAGCTTGACAAAGCCCTGGCTGGGTTGTTTTAGTTGGGATTGGTCCTGCCCTGGGCAGAGGGCTGGACTCAATGACCTCCTGAGGTCTCTTCCAGCTCTATGATTCTATGATTTTATGATACTCCCCATCACCACCAAAACCTGTTTTCTTACAGGTCGAGGTGTGACTGAAAAAAATAGTCAGGTAACAGTGGGATTGCACAAGTGTAGTTCTTTCCTCAATTTGGGTACAGAATCTGAGGAAGGGAAAATTGAATGAAATATCAGTATACAGGATATGATATGCTAACAGCATTGCACCATCATGATTACCTAAGGAATCCCCATATCACCCCTGTGAGCTGGGCACCAATGTTAAAGTTGGGGATACTGAGACAGAAGTCAAGTGATTTGCCCAAGGCCATGCAGTGAGTCAGTGGCAGAGCCTGTCTTCGACCTTAGGAACTCCTTAATTCCAGATGTGTGTGTCTCCTGCCATGCCACATGCCTTCAAGACATAATTATAGCTAATTAAGCCAGGCTACGTCTACCATGCAGAGCTATTTTGGGATACCGGAAGTATCCCAAAATAGCTATTCTGCGTCTTTTGAGCAAGCCTGTTATTTCAAAATATAACAGGCTCACTATTCCAACATCCCTGTAAACCTCGTTCCATGAGGATTAAGGGATGTTTCGAAATAGTGATTTATTTTGTTGTTTGGTGCTGTGTAGATAGTGCCAATGTTCTAAATAAGCTATTCTGAAATTAACTTGAAATAAGCTACGTAATTTGCGTACTCAAATTGTGTGGCTTTTTTCGAGATACAGGTGCAGTGTAGATGTACCCTCACTGGAAAGAATTCCAATGAATTTAATGGGCTTTAGAGGAGACCTCCTATAGGTAATGTTGCCAAAAACCTGTCCCTGAACTTTGCATCCTACTGATCCTTATCCAGTGCCAACTCTTGTTGCTATACGACCAGCCCAAACAGATTGTGAGAACCTCTCTCCTGGTTTTTTTTGTTGTTTTTTTTAAACACATCCTTGTAATAGAGGTTTGTGTGTCAGGCACCAAGAGATCCTGAAATCTGCTAATATGACTATCTCCTTTGCAAACAGATAGCAATTAGGTTAAGTGAAAGACTGAAAGCAATCTCAGTGGTCTCTTTTGCAGGGGTGTCTGGAGAGCACAACTAGCTCTCTCTCATTGCTTCTATGCGAAGAGAGAACACACATGAAAATGGCCAGAGAAGGGCAGAGCACAAAGCCCTGGCTCAAACTCCAAGCTCAGAGACAATACAAAACGAGCCTGGACTCAGCGATATTCTGTCTTTTGGCCCTACCCCCTTTTTTTAATCAATTGAACAAGATTTCCCCAAATGTCTCCGGCACTGGTTACCTCAGCCATTAATACCCAAGTTATAACATTTACATAGGAAATACAAAGATGATTCATCATCCTTAATCAGTAGATTTGGGACACAGCCGACCCATTCATCAGCACAGCTAGACAAAATAAAGCCATAAGGAAACTGATGCTCATGTGTCAAGCAAGGCTCTCACTTCTCATTTGTGATGTACACTGGGGATGTACAACAGGAAGCAGAGAACAGCAGGGTTTGTGCTTAATGCATTTCTTGCTCTAGCTGTGGTGCTTCAGAAGAACCTCTTTCCGATAATACTGACACACATGAAGCAACTTCTCTGAAGTCAACAAGCAAAGACATTCACGTATCCATGTCAGATTAGTCCCTAATGGGCTGGCATTTACGGTTTTTTAGGCAGTTCATTATTTGCAAGCTACGAAGGGTTTGATTTAAACATAAAATATTTTATTACTAATGACAGATAAAATATCTTTTCAAGTATTTTCCCTTTTTTCTATATGGCAGGTTAGCTTTTTCAGCTAAACATACTGAAGTAGTAATAGACCATTTATGAATTTTGATTGCTACTGCTGTTAAATGATCAATGAAAGATGGAATATAGTATACCACTAAGAAGTGGCCCATGTTATGTTTGGCTACAACCCATTTCCCTCATTGCCCAACTTGCATCTACCGCTTGTCACCCTCACTCACTCCACCATGTGTAATACTAGGCCTTGAACATGCATTCGGATTGGCTAGCTCAAACCCACTGTTTCCATACAAAGCCCCACTGAAGCTTTTAAAACGGAACTCATTTTCAAATGTGTTTATATAGGCCTGGTTGAAAGTTTTCTAAACAAACCCAAACCCCTCACCTCTCCCCTTCAAAAAACGTGTCTGCTTTCTATGGAAACATTTTGATTTTTTTTTTTTAACAGAATGCCCAAAACCACAATATTTCAGTCATTGAATTTCCACTGAAAAATTAAAATTTCCTACAGAAAGCACCTCCCATTTTTATGGGCGCCAGTCCAAACCATGTGCAGTTCCTGTTGACTATAACTAGAGAGCGTGCACTTACCTCTGAAAATTTTTAAAAACCAAGTGTTCATTTACAATCCAAGTTAGACGTTTATGCTAGTTTATAAAACCAATCAGCTACAACATGGCATTTAAAAAGTCTCCAATTGCAGCTCACTTCCCCCCTCTCCACTGTATTGCTGTAAGAGATTTTAGACTGTCATAATTACACAATGCAATTAGATGTTCTGGAGAGGCTTTTGTGTATTTATGATAAACACATCCAGTGACATTTACAACACTTCTATCATTTGAAGAAATTAGCCTCAATACACGAAAAGAAGTTATTACAGAATATGTTGTGCAGATATAGTTATGCCTATTAGCACATTTACAGTAATTATGGTAATGATGCACAGTAATTGTTTTTTAAAAAGGAATCAGAGTACAAGAGAGGGAAAAGGAAGAAAATGAAGGCTCAGTTATGTTCTGAGATGCACTCATATCAATTTTAAGTAACTATCAATGTTAACAGGGTCACTGAGAATTTATATTGCTGCAGCTGGTGCTAGAATTTGTCTCAAATTAAGAAAAAACCCCAGAGATGCCTGAAGTCAGGTTACCCAAGGCACAGCCTGATATCTATTTCAGCCAAGCCACTACTGGACACTGAGTTGAGTGATTTGCTTGTCCTGAGAGTTGGCTAAGCCAACCCACTGAAGAAACTTAGTTAAAAAAAATAAAAAAAGACTGCTGAAAACTGGGTGTTCCAGTTCATCTGGACTTTCTTCTGCTCATAAATTGTAAACGTCTGATACTTTGGTCCAAACTGGAAACCAAGAGGGAGTAGTACAGGTGACATAGTATGGAATGGCCTTTACAAACAGTGTGGCCAATTCTACTGATTTTATCACGAGTCTCACAGCATGGGATAGTTTTCTAAAGCCCCATGTTTCAAGTGATCACACAAGAATCTCAGCTTTCATTTTAAAAATAATAATCTAACTCTCCAGGTTGCAGAGAAACGCTAGAAAACATAACACAAAATACCTTAAAGGAATCCAGCAGGCAAATTAAAAAAAAAAGACACTAATTCTTTTTTTTTTAATTTTTTTTTTTTTTTTTTTTTAGAAAATCCCATTATTTTTAAGCTAATTGACAGATTGATTGATTTTGAGGCCTGACTCCAGATTTGTTGAACATTAAGGGATTGTCAATGCTGGGACAATGAGGGCACTCTAAAGCATTCTCTTAAATCAGTGGTCACCAAGCAGTAGATCGGGATCTGATCTTGGAGCCTCTGACAGGTGATCCTGACTGGTTTGGCCAGGAAGCTATCAAGTGCTGGCACTTCAGTTGCCTCTCCACCCACTGTCATGCTGCTCCTACCCTTTCCTTGGAGCTGCCCCTTGGAAGCCTCCTGCTTGCTGTGCAGGGTGTAGGAGGGAGAAGGGGGGGATGCTGATGTCAGGGTGTCCCTCTGCCCCATTTCTGTACCCCATCTTCACACAGAGAGAAGAGGTGGAAGGGAGCTTGGCAATGCAAATCTCTGTCACTCACACACTGTGTGTGTGTGTCTGTCATTCTCACAAACACATGCTGTCTTTCCCTCTCATCTCCTGACCATTGCGTACATGGGCGGGGGGGGGGGGGTTGTTACTACTTTTACTGCTTACAAAGTGGGTTCTTTTTGGTTTTTGACTGGACTGTGCATTTCATCATTTTCATTTCTCTCTTGTGCTTCAATTTAACTCTTTGAGTACTAAAATGCCTAACCTGTCACACCTGGAAATTATCCCTGTGGTTAGTTGTGCTCCTGGAGGTGACTAGCATGTCCCTGCAGCCCCTGAGAAAGGCAGAGCAGGGGTCTCCACATACTGTCCTTGTCTGCAGACACTGCTCCTGCAGCTCCCATTGATTAATAATGGAGAAGTATGGCCAGTGGAGGCTGTGGGGTCAGTGCCTGTGGATGAGGGGCAGCACATGGAGCCATTGCTCTACTTACCAGCTGCTTTTGGGGGTGGTGCAGTGCCAGGACAGGAGTAGGATTGCTTTGGTTCTACTGCTCCATCCAGCTGTCCAACTGCTCCCAGGGTGGGCAGAACTTGAACCCACTATTCTATGCTCCCCAGACAACTGCCCTATCCCCTAGTCCACCCCACTGCCTTCAGAGAGGGCCTCATCCTGTGTCTGGTCACTCCCAGGGTGGGCGGAGGGGGTGGCTTGAAGGTAGGGAGGTGGAGTGGGATCTCCAGTGAACTTGGGGATGGGCATCAGCCTCTGGAGCACAGGATGGTGGGCTCAATCCCGCCCCCCTCCAACCATTCAGGCAATGGCTGGGCCGCCAACACTACCTGCCCCACGGGTGGACCTGGCGCCCATATTAGGAAGGCAGGATAAGGGCCCTGCTGAAGGTAAGGTGGTGTGGTGGGCTTTGGAGTGGTTTAGGGAATAGGGCCGGTTCCTGGGAAACACAGGGTGGTGGGTTCAAGTCCTGTTCTCCCCTCCTCCCCCCCACCCATGGAACCACAAGACAAGGGGCCCTCTGACAATAGGGAGGTGGGGTGGACTAGGAAATACAGCACTTACCTGAAAAAGGCAGGGTTGGGGGTTGGAGCCTCCACCCAGCAGCCCAATCCCCACCCACCACAGCAGCAGACAACCAATACAGGACCCACCAAAGGTAGGGTGGGCAAGCTCTGGAGTGGCCTACAGCATAGGGGATTTGCCTAGAGAGCACAAGGTAGTGGGTTCAAGTCCCAGGTGCCCTGTGACCAGCTGGACAGCTAACAGAGGCTACCCCAGGATAAGGGACCCACTGGAGTGCCCAAGGGGAGAGGGCATTTTCCACGCACTCAAGACTAGAGCCTGCACCCTCACCCTAGTGAATGAGAAGTAGCCCAATGTCTGTGAGTCTGTAACACTGAAATGCTGGCTGTTGCCTGAGTCATGTCCTTTGCCTCCCACCATGGTGCTCAGCTGACTTCTGCACCAGGCCACCAGGGGGGAGCCCAAACAGCTGCTTGCTCCCCTGCAGTGGCCTGGCTGAGCAGTGCAGAAGTCAGCTAAGTGCTGTGGTGGGTGGGGGACAGCAGCTTCAGGCCCTGTCCCCCTTTGCCTCCAGCAGTGGTGCTCAGCTGACTTCTGCACTGCTCAGCCAGGCCACCACATGGGAGCAAGTGGCACAAGCAACCATTGGGGCTCCATGCAGCAGGGGGAGGCAGTGGAAGGAGGAGAGAGAGAGACACAGAGCAAGAGACTGGAGGCTCAGGAGAGACCTGAAAATCCCATCTTATGGCAGGCTAATGAATGAGATTCAGGGAGGAAGGGCAATAGGTGAGGGGCAGAGCCCCACAGATGGGGGAAGGAAGCCAGGCATTTGGGCTTGAGGCAGATCTTACATTGCTCTTGAAAAAGTAATCTTGGGGTTAAAAGGTTGTTAAAAAGGTTGGAGACCACTGTCTTAAATATTAACTGCATTGCCTTGCTCCTTGTTCCTGAAGTTTGAGACAGAGGTCCTCTATAAGGTTCAAAGAGGTTTCTGTTTGCTTTTGACCAGAATTGAAGGGAGCTCTGATTATGCAGACATGTGTGGGTAAAGGCTTGCTCGAACATAAGAACAGCCATACTGGGTCAGACCAAAGGCCCATCTAACCCAGAGGGAATGAACAGAACAGGGAATCATCAAGTGATCCATCTTCTGACACCCATTCCCAGCTTCTGACAAATACACACTAGGGACACCATCCCTGCCCATCCTGGCTAATAGCCACTGATGAACCTTGTCATAGGTTACGCCCCCGGGCAGCATGGCCCAAATCAACTCGCAGGACTGGGTCTCGGCCCGGATCCCATTTATTGTGCAACCACCACCCCAATCAGTTTACAGTCATCCCACGTTATATCTGGCTACATACAATTAACCCCTTCGGCGGGGCTAGCCTTATCCCAGGTGATTCGAACCCCGGCAGGGGGAAGGGGGACCCAGGCCCGCCCTCTCTCCTGAGTCCCAACCCAGGGCCCTAAGGATAGGGAACTTCCGTCCCTACCCAGCGGATGGGGTTACCAACCCTAAGCCATCCGCTCACGGGTTCCATGGCCCTACCCTGGATTACTTCCTTCTCCCTCCCATCTCCGAGTGCCGTCTCCCCAGAGTACCTCACCGCTCTCCTTCTCCCTGTCGTCCGTCCCTTCTACCTTGTTCTTTCCTTCCTCCTCTGACTGGCGGGGCCCTTTTGAACTCCCCGCTGTCTCCGTGGGGGTCGTCATTACGCCACGACTGGTGTACTCCTCGCCGGCATGGTGGGTGACGTCATCCAGCTGCGCCCCCGCTTGCGCATTTCCGGCATTCTGACGGCTGGTGCCATCCTTGGTCCCGGCTGTTCCTGTCTCCCCAGCGGGCGCCGTTCCGTTGCGGGGTGCCCGGCCGGTGCTCACCCATGGCACTTCTCCCCAGAGTCCCCGGCTGGGGTTCCCAAAAGTGCAGGGCAATGGCGCCCCTCACAGACCTATCCTCCACGAACCTATCTAGTTCCTTTTTTAATCCTTTTGTAGATTTGGCCTTGTGTTCTATAATATGGCACTTTATAAGGTGCATGCCGGTCTGAGAGAGAGGCTCTGCTAGGTTCTTCAGACAGCTGCAGACCTGCTAACATACACCAAGAATCCAAAGGGCAGGAGAGAAAACTGCCTGATGCCGCATTGTTTAGGAAACAGCATGTGATTATGTAAATACTGACTATACCATCATGCACGAGGGGACATGTGATCTAAACGTTGACATTTCCTGTCACTGGAGAGCATAAACACTGTTAACATGGGTGTTTTTCCATGAGTTTATGTACATACACATTACATTCTCAGACACAAATGCCAACTAGAAATCACTGTAATTCCCAGCAAGCAAGGGCACGCACACGTCACCCCATTACTTGTCCTGCCACGGACTGTTTATCTCACATGGCAAAAGCACTATGGTGTATGTACCTCTGCAATTCAAGTAGGGGGAAAACAAACAGTTGTGCAGATAAGAACAGCAAAAAGGACAAGGATAAATTCTGTATGAGACAGTTAAGGACAAGCTGAAATAAAGAAAACCCTAAGAAACCACAGTATTGAGAAAATCTTTGCCAAGGAAAAAGAATGTGTGTGAAAATAGTAAACTGATATACAGTTTTGAAAAAACAAGCATCCTTTGGACCCATTCGCTTTATTCCAAGTGTCAAAACCGTAACTGACTGGCTTCAAAGCAAGAATTTAAATATCATCTATCTTTTTGTAGCTCTGTGGTTATAAAAGGTTATGGTCTGATCATAAGACCATTTTGTTTTTTGCTCTTGGAAATTCCACTAGGAGGACATTCAAAGGCAAAAGAATAAAATAATCAGTTCCAGTGTCTTCTACATCTTTAATTTCCAGAGATGTCCCTTCTTTAAGGTACTAGGCAGTGCAGGAAAAGAGGCCTTTGTATTACAATATAGAGGCCATGGTGAAAATGTAAGTCTGGGTCCTATAGGCGCGTGTTTTTCTTGTCAGGCACACAGAAGGCCAGCCTCTGTTCTCAGTGATAGCAATGTAAATCTTGAGTTACTACACCGAAGTCAGTAGAATTACTTTGAATTTATACTGGTTTCACAGATCTGAATTTGGACCACTTCCTCTCCACACAGCTAAAATGAAGTTCAGAAACAAAACTCATCTAAACCATAATCACATTCTCTTACACTTTTTTTTTTCTCCCAACTCATGACCTTGCATATGACATGCATCCTAATTAAACTGCAAGTTCTTTGAGGCAAGGACTACACCTTTTAGTTATAAATATATAGAGCCCCTGACACAAATGTGGCCTTTAGCCTTGACCGGGGCCTCAGAAATTACCATAACAACAAATTAAAAACCAGTACTGCCATGGAGAAAGATGTTGCTTCAGAACTTATTGGAGTCTGATTTAAAGCTGTTTACTGTGCGTATTTTGACCCCCAATGTTGACAATTTGAGTTTTTAACAATCATAAAGCTTACCTTTTATAATCTCAGTGTCTATTGTCATTGAATAACTATTATCTGATCTGTTTGTTGTATTAACCCCTTTTCGTTTAAATCAAACCCTTCGTAGCTTGCAAATAATGAACTGCCTAAAAAACCGTAAATACTGTTTGTTGTATTCCACGAGGAGTAACGGTAGTTAGAATTAGAGAACCTAATTCGAACTACCTACTCCGTGCCGCGTGTAGCCGCGGGCACGGAGTTCAAACTAAGGGCATTTAAAAATGGCGCCCGCCCGGCAAGATGCAAATGAAGCCCGGGATATTTAAATCCCGGGCTTCATTTGCAACTTCGAATGCCTACATTAACCACCCTAGTTCGAACTAGGATGGTAGTGTAGACATACCCTAAGAGCCTCCCTGGTCTGCCCCACTGGGGGCTTGTGCCTCACTCCTCCCTCACGTCCTTCCACTTACCCCTCCCTAGCCCCCCTTCCTGGTGTAAAATAAAATACATGTATTTT
This sequence comes from Pelochelys cantorii, assembly GCA_032595735.1. NCBI lineage: Eukaryota > Metazoa > Chordata > Testudines > Trionychidae > Pelochelys > Pelochelys cantorii. Next base: position 12,689,252 of record CM064352.1, read on the forward strand.
CATAAATACAAACTCTATTTAACAAAATCGGGGGGGGAGGGGGATGATACTCCGGTGAGACTGGGGAAAGGAGGCGGGAGAAGGGAGAGAGAGGGTGGGAGAGGGGAGGGGGAAACCTGGGAGGAGGGAGCTGGAAGGGGGAAGACAGGGGAAAAGGGGGAAGGGAAGTTCAGGACTCAGGGTTGGGGGTCTCGCCGGGCCAACTGTCTCCCAGCACTGCAGGTGCAGGGGCCTCGGTGTCCCCGGGGGGATGGGGAGGGTGTGGAGGAGGTGGAGGGAGAAGCGGGAGGGGGAGAAGGAGTGGGAGGACGAGCGGTAGCTGGGGAGGCAGCAGGCTCTGGAGCGGCAGGAGGCAGCGCACTCTGCACCAGGGTCTGCAGGTGCTGGCAGATGGCACAGCCCTGGGCAAGCTGCTCCCACCGGAGCTGCAGGTCTTCTTGCACCCAGTGTGGAGGGTGCAGTGCAGGGCTTGCAGTGCCCCCAAGTGCTGCTGATGGTACCCCTCCACTGCATGGGGGGCCTGCGGAGCCCTTGGGTGCAGGAGCATGTCCCGGGCGGGGTGGTGCGCCCTGCACGAGCAGCTGGTGCGGCTGTGGAGAAACAATAGAAGTGGTCCGTTCTCCCTGGGGACACAGTGGGTGAAGCCCAGCCCACCATTGCAAGGCGAGGATGACCATGCCCTGCACCATCAGAGCCGATGTGCTGCACAGAGGCCATGTTTGGAATGTCCTGCTATCCCTGGGAGTGGGAGCTACCTCGAGACCACACCCATGCCCCTGTGCTGTATATAGTGTGTGTATGGGGGGGAGATGTCCCCTGCCTCTGTGTAGAGTGGCCTTGTGGAGGGAGGGCGTCCTGCTGGGTCCCACCTCGGAGTCAGGAGAATGTCATGTCTCTTCACACATGAGTGTGGCTAACAGGGTAAGGCCCCAGTGTGGCAGTCAGCTGGGGCCACATGCCCAGGGGTGGTGCATCACATGCTCGCACATGCATGGGTTGCTGCATGATCCGTGGACAGCAAGGCCCACACGTGCAGTCCCTGGTTTCCGTCCCTCCCCTCCCCCCGCATAAGGGGACAGTGATGGCACTCACCTGTTGTTGCCTCCTTGGCTTCGGATGACACCAGTGACAGGCCCACGGGGTGGCTCGGGGGCCCCGGCGGCTCAGCACCCTCCGCCTGGTCTGCCTGCGGCTCCTGGCTCTCCTCCTCCTGCCCAATGCCCTGGTCAGGGCCCTCTGCTGCAGGGTTGACAATCACCTGGGGGGGCACGGTCTGTCCCGCCCCCCCCCCCCAGGATGCAATCCAGGGCATTGAAATAGGGGCAGGTGTCTGGGTCTGCTCCTGGTTGGGAGCTGCCCTCTGTGGCCCTGGCATAGGCCTGCCGCAGCTCCTTGATTTTCATCCACACCTGCTCCTGGGTGCGGATGTGGCCCTTGGTGGCCAGGCTGGCAGCCATTCACCTGTAGACAGCCACGTTCCTGTGTCTAGTGCGGAGATCATGGACATTGGAGGCCTCCCCCAAACCTCAATCAGGTCCATGATCTCCGCACTAGACCAGGAAGGAGCCCGCCTTTTGTGGCCCCTGGCAGGTTCCTCGGAGCTGGGGGACTGGTCCTGGGGAGCGGTGGAGGGCTGGCTGCCGGTGGCTTGCTGGCTCATGTTGGGGCCACTGAGTCAGGGACAGTGACTGCTGGCTCTGGGCTGGCAGGACTGGAGCTGGCACAAGCACTGTGGCCAGGCTCTACCCCTTTAAGGGCTCCGGGGGTGGTGGGGGGGGGGGAGTTTTCCTGGTTATGCCCAGAGTGGCCACCAGGGCACCCTGGGAAGGGCTGGAGGCCCCCTATTTCGATATAAGTGTCTACACAGCACTTATTTCGAAATAGCTATTTCGAATTTGGCGTTATTCCTTGTAGAATGAGGTTTACCAAATTCGAAATAATCTCTCCGCTATTTCGAAGTAATTTCAAAATAGCGGTTTGGCTGTGTAGATGCTAGGAAAGTTATTTCAAAATAACGGCTGTTATTTCGAAATAACTTTGCTGTGTAGACATACCCTAACAAATTTATTGGAGCATAAGCTTTCATGGGCATAAGCTTTCCTGGGCATCTGACGAAGTGGGTCTTTACCCATGAAAGCTTATGCTCCAATAAACCTGTTCGCCGATAAGGTGCCACAGGACTTCTCGTTGTATAAGCACTAAATAAAGTCTAGAGCTATTGCTGAAATATGCTGAATTACAATTTCTACTATAACTTATGCTGACAGAAGCTGTTTCATCCTGAACACACTCCAAGCAATTTACAAGCTACGTATAGTGTGAATCCTACAATGAGGACCAACTACAGCAGCCCTTACCCCCACCTCATCTTAAGCAGCTACTTTGAAATGTCTTAATTTTTAATGACCATAGACATTCAGATTTTGGATCACTAAGATAATTGGCAAACTTCATAAAAATGAAACCTGATTGAGTGATATTTATTCAGACTGCTTAAACCATTTTTGGGGGGAAGAGGGGTTAACTAACATGGCTGAGAATAACTTGGGAGGAAGGAGGTTGCTGTTAAAGATTCAGCATTATTCCCCCTTCAATTAAGGGATGAGAAGGCTCATAATCCATATCTGAGACCTCCAATGAATCCTTAAAATCTTGACATTTCACACAAGAATAAAAACACTCCAAATATGCATCAGAAAAAAAGCAAGAAGGGGCACAAACACCACTTTCAGATAACTTATTTCACTATACAAAGGAATCACTTCATCTACTCTAAAAAGACTGTCACATCTGTGGCATTTCACAAAAGCTAACAACTTACATACCAACATTAACCAGTTTAGGATGAGTAATCAAGCAGAATATGGTACCAACTGCAATGGGAATTTAAGAAAACAGAATTTAGTTACCCAAAATGGGAAGTGGAGCACCATACCTTAACCTTTGCAAAAAGAGAGATTACAGAATATTAAGAGAATATTAAGGCTCCTGACATCCCAGTCGGGCATTATAAAGGATCCTTCAAGTTAAGGATGTTAAATATCGACTAATTGACTAGTAGGGCTGTTGCTACACTCCAAAGGCAAAAGCTCCACGAGGGAGTCCCTAGCTGATCCCGGGCTCCATGTGGCACTGCCGCTTTGAAATGCCGGGAGGAGCCTGACACCGGGCGCCCCGCGACATTTCAAAGTGGCAGTGCCACACGGATCCTGGGGTCAGTGGGAGAATTTCCCAGCGGATCCTGAGCTCCATAAAGCGCTGCTTTGAAACGCTGCGTGCAGCCTGGGAACACCCCTGATGGCCCCAGACTGCATGCAGCATTTCAAAGCGGCAGCACCGCATGGAGCCCGGGGTCTGGCCCCAGGCTCCACATGGCATTGCTGCTTTGAAGTACCCCCCCCCCCCCATTTTGCCCCCTTGCTGCCTCTTTCTGATAAAGGCAGCCAGGGGGAAGCGACTAGTCAACTAGCCTGTCGACTATCCGATAAGCATTTGCTTATTGGATAGTCAACTAGTCCTTCACATCCCTACTTCAAGTGGGTGACAATGTAATTCATTGTAATGAAGCCTTAATGTAAAAGGGAGTCAGGTCCAGGACCTTCAACAAACACACTGATTAAGATCTCTGATTTATATCCTTTGTCCAAACGGAACTGTCCAAGATTTCCAAAAATGAATGGTAATTTTGAGGGCCCAACTTCTCTGAGTAGGATATCTCTATTCTGCAGATATCCATTTTATATCCATGGGTATTCATATCAGCGCATGTAGATGTGGATATCTGCAGCTCATTTTTGCAGATACAGATGTGAATACAATCCTGAAAATTTGTGGATATCCACTTTATATCCACAGTTCTACTTCTGAGAGTGGATATGCCACGGATATGCCACACATTCAGAAAAAGTTGGTAACCCAACATCAGTACACACTTTTGAAAATCTGCATCCAGCTGCAACATGTTAGAGCATTGGTTGAGCACTAAACTCAGGGGGAAGATCATCACCTATGGAAATTAACAGCATCAGTCCCTGTGGTACCCTAACAGGCTTCCCAGTCCAACCCGGCTTCACCTGTGACATTTGACAAGATCACACCCAGAAACAGTAAGGCTTTGGATGAAATTAGGTAGATTACTAATTAGCTCGGCTTCAAAACCAGCCTTAATTAGAGGCCACTATCATTTTTTGGCCTCTCTGGACTAGAACTGGAATTACAGATAATTAATCTTAAAAATATCACAGTGATTCTCATGGTGAGTTTCCAGCAGCACAGCAGGCAGTGAAGGACATAATAACATTTGGATAAGGACTATTTTTTCCCTGTTATTAAAAAGAATGGAGCATTAAGGGACCTGATTTTAATTTAACAATATCCTTGTTAATAAGAGTTTCTTTGTGACTTGCTCACGAGTTTGCAAGCCTGGCTTCACTTCCAATCATGGAGCTCTAAAAAAAAGCTTAGAAATCAGGTGAAAAAAATGTGCTTGGGACGCATGCTTTATAGTTACCAGCCTGGGTCTCTCCCATAGATGTGGAGACTCAATCTTCTATTCTGTTCTAGTCAACATTCAGACTGAACCTCTCTGCCAGACCATGGATGGTGCTGGGCCAGAGAACCCCTGGACCAGAGAATCCCGGCATCTGGGAGTGGGACCGAGGGTCAGCAGCTGGGAAAGGAGCCGGGAGCCCAGGGCTGGCAAGGGAACATGGTGTTTGGGGGCATGGAACCTGGCATCCAGGGCCAGACTGGAAGCACAGCCCAGCCAGGGCCAGCAGCTTGGGAGCAGGGAGCCCAGAGGCAGGGGCTGGCAGCCAGTAGGGGAGCCAGAAGTAAAGCCGGGTGGGGGCCCAGAACCTGGAGGAGAGCCTGGCCAGTTCTGCTGATGGACCCCAAGAGAGTCCAGAGTCCATCAGCTGAGTGGCCAGAATTTACCTCTTGTGGTCCGGCAAACTTCCACCTTCAGCACCGGTCAGGTCCCAAGGGTGCCAGACCAGGGAGGTCCAACCTGTAGGTCCTCATACTATGCTTATTGCCATGATATCTGAACACATTAAGCAATCAAATGAACTTCGGTCAGGGACTAAGATTATGGGGCAATATGGAGAAAAAAGAAAGGTATTTTATTGTTTAAAGATGACCTGAAAAATATTTTTCTGCCCCTTTTTGCTTCTTTGTATTAATTAAGAAGGACCTTCTCCTTTTGTTATTGTTTCTAGAGGGTAGACTTCATTTTTCTGCTTTCCTCCCTTCCCCCCCGAAGCTTCAAAATATCAGGTACACCAAGCCTGACCCTTCCATGGTTTTACAAGATGAATTGGGGGCCCTCAGATATGGAGGCGTTGGGTGCGGAATCTTTGACAAGGATGTTCCTACTGCCAAATGTTTCTTAGGTGTTTCCTGAACAAAAAGAAAAGAATTCTAAAAATCCCGTCATTTCTCAAGCACTTCAGTACCCAGCCTCTTGCATCCTTGTAATATGAAGTTCCACCTTGAACAAGACCTGAATTTCTAACAAGCAGAAAGAACAAAACAGGACACAAACTCTTTTTTTTCTACTTTCCAGGTCACCTTTAAACATGGGAGGCACTCAAATCACTGTGACAGATGCAGTGTAAATACCTAGAGAAACAAATGCATTCCTGCCAATGCAGCTCCATTTTATATGCCTTCATGGTACAGAGGGGAGAGTGGCAGCATATTAATCATTCAGTTAAAAGGGGAAAACGTAACAAAGAACCAGCCTAGTGGCTTAAGAACTTTTATTTGGTTTGGAGATGCAGATGCAGTAGGCTCAGTCAATAGGGAATGTGTTGCACTCACCAGCAGAAACCAAACTCTCTGTCTGAATACAGAACTGCACTCAACAGGAACTAAAGGTAGCCCCATTCACCTGCCTAGCTGGAATTAACAGGAAAGCAGCCATACAGCTGGCTAACTCAGGGCACACAGGGGAATGAGTTTTGCAAGAGCCTGAAACAGGATGCAAAGACTCCACACCGAGAGAAGTGAAAAACAACGGGCAGGCAAAAACCAGGGTGTGTTCAAAGCATAAGTCACAGCTCTAATAATATGGAAAAAATGCAGAGTGAGTGCAATAGAACCAAGGGTCACTAACCCTAACAGGGTTTCAAATGCACATCTCTCTCATTTATTTTTAAATATAAACCAACCAAAAACCTGGGACATCAAATCTGATCTCAAACCACAAAACAAGACAGACAGCAGGCAGCTCCTAAAGCAGATGCACTCCTCTCCTTCTCCCCTCATCCAAGTAATCCCATGTTCCCCATTGCTTATCAGAGCACCCCATGCTGATGCTCTCAGCTCTCATCCTGATGCAACTCACAGCTCTCTTGTACCTAAATCTTTTTGATCCTAAGGCTTCAGTTCCTCAAGCTATGCTGGTAATTACCGGTAGTTATTACAAGGCTAGACATACATATATAACACATTATATTTGACATGGTGACAAACAAAGTCCTATTAGCAGGGTGATCAGACCTTAAACCATAAAACTAAAGTTAAAAAATCACTCCAAGATGAAATCTGGTAAATAAGAACTTAGCCCCCAATCATTTTTAAGTCATTTGTAAAAGTTTGACCCTTTTGAAGTTTTATATTTGCAATAAAAAAGCTGTATTGAAGGCCCACACTCAACAGCTATGCTGATGTGAATATTACAGCAAGTCAGGAGGGTCTTTAATATCTACAAGCTGGCATGACATGACCATAAAGGATGCCTGAAAATAAGGTTTTCTGATAGACCATCTGCTTTATGACCACATTAATAAGCTTTATTATCCACCCAATAAAGTTAATTTTAAGGCAGACATATGGATTCTGAACATACACACTGTGAAGTGTATGCCATTTTGTATTTTTATTTCAATAGTTCAATATTCATGGGGTTGGTTGTTAATTCATTAAGTAACTTTCTCCCTTCTGAATTATTACTGGCATCACTCCTTAGTATGGGGATACAGAGTTGCTAGTGTCTTTGAATGGGACATAAAAAAAACAACAACAAAAAACCCTATGTCCTGACAACTGAAAATCAATAGAAACTTCTTGGTGCTTTTCAGAAGGGTATGCATGTGAACTTCAGTGCCTGACCACATCAAATTCAGGTTATTACTTAGTCTTCAGCAGAAGTCGTCTGGGGGAACTGAAGAACATTCCTGTCTGTGTGGTACGATGGCAGATCTTATGTTCTGAAAACAAGTACATCACACTGGTAGGTTGTTAGCTATGTATTCAGGGTCTGTTAATTGTGTGGAGGGGCAGAGAAAAAACACCCCAAAGCCTGCTCATCAGTAGGGATGTGTTATGCAGGCATTAGTGGAGTCAGACATTGAAGAGCAGTGCTTTAGCAGAAGAAAGCTTGAAGATGGAAAGTCCTGCAGAGGACGAGGTAGCATTGCACATTTCAGTTTCAATAGCACATCAATATGAGCCACAGAGCAAGTGTGTAATGGGAGCATTCAGCTTCAAATGTCTTTTGCTCCATGACTGCAACCTGAATTTTAAGTACTTGATGTTACAATGGCGAGGAGTAAAAGGAGAAGTAAGACTGAGCAAGGAGGAGCGATAATTGATACTAGTGGAATTTATAACAGATCAAAGCTGCCTCTCAGTACTAAAGCCTGAGGGACTTAAAGGTCAGAGCCTTCACATAGGAACAACCCAGAAACAGGAGTCTCTCCTACACATGCTGCCACATCAGGGAACAAAGCAGATCTTAGTTAAAACAAAGACCACATCAAAGTCTGCCGACTTGCCAGAATGCCTCTGGCATATAGCTGTAAGGTCATGTGTGCATATCATTTTAAATCTAGAAAAGGGCCCAAATAAAAAAACCCATATATCAACATCCAGGAGCCTTTTGTGCAACCTCTCTGACCTGTGAAGCTGTCAAGACGGCTATTCTGAGCTGCACCATGGAGACAGACCCTCACAGCATACATGCAAACATTTTAATGTACAGTATATAAGTAGAGCCTCTAGCCCAGGGCTTCTCAACACATGGCCCGTGGACCGCATGTAACCTACGGCCCATTTGTTCGCAGCCCGCAGTGCTGTATGGGTTTACGCGGGGCTCACCCTGCTGCCCGCAAGTGGGAACCAAAACAAAAAAGTAGTCAATATAATGGTCTTCTGTTGATATGTGTTTTAGTAGTTAAATTCCTGGACTGTCACTGCTCATTAAAAGTGCTGTCATATGTCTGAAAATCGGGTAAATATTGCATTGTATTAATATTAGCAGAACTGACTTACATGGGGCCTGCGTGTTGTATAGTCTTGCCTGAATCTTTGTATTCATGCCCGTCAGTGTGAAAGCAGCTATTTGCATATATGTTTGCATGCATATGCAACCACACTTAAGTTGCGGCCCTTGGCATGTGCTATGAGTATCACTGTGGCCCCCAGGGCTTCCTAAGTTGAGTAGCCCTGCTCTAGCCTCATATGCCTTTCCCCACATTTACTTGCTGTCCGGTGCAGATTATCAAGATGTGTACATAAAGAGAAGCTCTCTTCTTGATATTCAAAAGGCCTTTTTCCACCCCGTTTTTACAGTGACACTACAATCCAATGTTTGATTGAGACTTCCAACAGTGAAAACAACCTGGAAATCGGCTCACATTTTTATACCTAGTCAATAATATAACCAAAGTTCCAAGCTATGGACCCCATCCGGCAACCCTTATTTACATGCAAAACCTTAACTAGCAAGTAGTCCCACGGAAGTTAATACAGTAACTCTCATGAACAAACTTTGCAAGATTAAGCCATTTATTATATGGATTTCTTGAGCAGGAAGTGCACTATACGGTACCTGCATACCACTGAAAATCTCAAGCTAATTAAAAGCAGCATTAAGTGGCTGGTCTAAGCCATCAACTGTGTCAGTAAAACCACAATTTCTGGCACATAAGCACAACTAAATAAACTCTCTTTTATGCAAGCAGGTAAAGTAAACAAACAATGCAAATATTACAAATGATGTTTGGGTTAACAGTTAATACATCCATCAGCACGCCAAACTTCCAATGGGGAATAAAAATACTGCCTGCTTCTATATAAACCAGGGATTACAGCTATAGAAAGTTTGTTAATATTACCTTGGCATAACAAATGTTACTCCATGTATTTTAATGTTCTTCTTAACAGAATGAATTATTGTTTATAAAAATGTAAGTGTTTAATTGCCTTTTAAACTATTTAACACTATGAAATAAGGATCGCTCTTCTGGAATATGTGGGTTCTTTTAAAATGTGTTTTAATTTTACATTTTTCTGTTTTTCCAGGCCATTAAACATTTGCAAAGAGAATTTTTCCAACACATCTATGCTCTAATTGCTAATTAATTAAAACTTTTTTAAATATATAGTTTTGTGACATGCTGCTAACGATGATTTATAATGATGGCAAATATAGATCACTACCAAAATTAACTGCTGGACTAGTTCCAGAATTATAGAATCATAGAATCAGAGAACCATAGAGCTGGAAGAGACCTCAGAAGGTCATCAACTCCAGCCCCCTGCTCTAGGCAGGATCAGTCCCAACTAAATCAACCCAGCCAGGGCTTTGTCAAGCCGAGACTTAAAAATCTCTAGGGATGGAGACACCACTACCTCCCTAGGTAACCCATTCCAGTGCTTTCCCACCCTCCTAGTGAAATAGTTTTTCCTAATATCTAACCTGGACCTCTCCCACCACAACTTGAGACCATTGCTCCTTGTTCTGACACCTCTCACTACTGTGAACAGCCTTTCTCCATCTTCTTTGGAACCTCCCTTCAGGAAGTTGAAGGCTGCTATCAAATCCCCCCTCACTCTTCGCTTCTGCAGACTAAACAGACCCAACTCCCTCAGCCTCTCCTCATAAGTCATATGCTCCAGCCCCCTAATCATTTTCATTGCCCTCCACTGGACCCTCTCCCATGTGTCCTCATCCTTTTTGTAGTGGGGGGCCCAGAACTGGACACAATACTCCAGATGTGGCCTCACCAGAGCCGAATAAAGGGGAATAATCACATCTCTGGATCTGCTGGCAACGCTCCTCTTAATGCAACCTAATATGCCATTAGCCTTCTTGGCTACAAGGGCACACTGTTGACTCATATCCAGCTTCTCATCCACTGTAACCCCCAGGTCCTTTTCTGCAGAACTACTACTTAGCTGGTTGGTCCCCAGCCTGTAACAATGCTTGGGATTCTTCCATCCCAAGTGCAGGATTCTGCACTTGTCCTTGTTGAACCTCATCAGATTTCTTGTGGCCCAATCCTCCAATTTGTCTAAGTCACTCTGGACCCTATCTCTGCCCTCAAGCATATCTACCTCTCCCCCTAGCTTAGTGTCATCTGCAAACTTGCTGAGGGTGCAATCCATCCCCTCATCCAGGTCATTAATAAAGATATTGAACAAAACCGGTCCTAGAACTGAACCCTGGGGCACTCCGCTAGAAACCGACCGCCATCCTGACATCGAGCCATTGATCACTACCTGCTGGGCCCAGCCTTCTAGCCAGCTTTCTATCCATCTTACCATCCATTTATCCAATCCACATTCCCTTAACTTCCAGGCAAGAATATTGTGGGAGACCGTATCAAAAGCCTTGCTAAAGTCAAGGTAGATCACATCCACTGACTTTCCCACATCCACAGAGCCAGTTACCTCATCATAGATGCTAATCAGATTGATCAGGCACGACTTGCCCTTCATGAATCCATGCTGACTATTCCTGATCACTTTCCTCTCTTCCAAGTGCCTCAAAATAGATTCCTTAAGGATCCCTTCCATGATTTTTCCAGGAACCGAGGTAAGACTGACCGGCCTACAGTTCCCTGGATCGTCCTTCTTCCCGTTTTTGAAGATGGGCACTACATTTGCCTTTTTCCAATCATCCGGGATCTCTCACGATCTCCACAACTTTTCAAAGATAATGCCCAAAGGCTCCTCAATGACATTTGCCAACTCCCTCAGTACCCTCGGATGCATTAAGTCCGGACCCATGGATTTGTGTACGTTTAGCTTTTCTAAATAGTTCCTAACCTGTTCTTTACCCACCAAGGGCTGTCCATCTTCATCCCATCTTGCATCACTTAGCGCATTAGTCCGGGAGCCGACCTTGTCCGTGAATACAGAGGCAAAGAAAGCATTGAGTACTTCAGCTTTCCCCGCATCATCTGTCACTAGGTTACCTCCTTCATCCAGTAGGGGCCCCACACCAGCTCTGATCACCTTCTTCTTAACATGCCTGTAGAAACCTTTCTTGTTATCCTTCACATCCTTTGCCAGTTGCAATTCCAACTGTGCTTTCGCCTTCCTCATAAACCCCCGGCATTCTCAACCTATACATCTATACCCCTCCCTGGTCAGTTGTCCAAGTTTCCACTTTTTCTAAGCTTCCTTTTTGTGCTTAAGTTCACCAAGGATGTCCCCTGTAAGCCAATCCGGTCCCCTACCATGTTTGCTTCTCTTGCTACACATCGGGATGGTTTCTTTCTGTGCCTTCAATAAGGCTTCTTTAAAATACTGCTAGCTCTCCTGGACTCCTTTCCCCTTCATGTTAGGGGATTGTTCTTAAGATTTACTCAAGTCATTAAATAGCCACTGTCTCAAAAAAAAAAAAAAAAAAAAGTTATACACATGTTGCAGGCCACAATTTTCAACCTGGGGTGCCAAAAGTTAGGCACCTAAATAAAAGTGATCTAATTTGCAAAGAGATACTGAGCAGTCAGATTAAAGTGAAACCAATCTGAGCTGTACATGTTCAGCTCATCTGAAGTATGAGGGGCCCCAATACATGGGTTGAGATACCTAATTTTAGGCATCCAAGTTTGAAAAGTTTCACCCAGATCTTTGCATGCATAGCTTTTTCTAGGTTATCAAAGCAAACACATGCCCATGTACAGCAGATTCAAATTAAGTCAATTCATGAAAGGTATAGGATTCACCAAAGTGTCCCAGATTTAGGAAAACAGCCTGAGTTTGATTCTCTGCTGATACAAATGCCATCATCACCTGCAAGTACCTAAACCAAGTGGAAAAGGAACAAGGGCCTCAGGAAGTATAGATACTTATTAAAGGTGGGCCCAAACTCTGAAATCATCTCCTGATCCTTTGGGAACATTCAGATGCACATCAAAAACCCAAGAAAGCTCACAACCTAATAAATTTGTTAGTCTCTAAGGCACTGCAGGACTGCTTGATGATCAAAAACCGTGTAGCTTGAGCTCATGATATCTAGTATTTAGCCAATGATCTTGCCCTATTCATGGCAAGAGATGGAAGAACAATGGTCATATGAATCAACAGCTAACGTTTTTCTTGCTCACTTGTGATCAATTTAAACCTAAAGGCAATTTACACTAAAGTGAAAGGGGATATTTGGGATGAGATACAGAAATTTAATCCAAAGTGACAGTAACAGAGAGAACCTCTTCTATGAGAGGTAATTTAATAGCCACATACTACATTTGATTTAGTACTGGTAGAAAACTGAATTCCTCCTTTATAAAGAGAAAGATAAACAGGTTTTGATGCACTTTGGTTCAAGGATCTGTCAATCTGTGAAAAAGTGCTGTAAACAGCACATTTAGAGAGGGGGCTAGGCAGCTGGAAACACATTGGCTGTGTCTACATTGGCAAGATTTTGCACAAAAGCGACTGCTTTTGCGCAAAATCTTGCCGCCTGTCTACACTGGCCGTGAGTATTTGCGCAAGCACACTGACATTGTAACGTACAAAATCAGTGCTTCTTGCGCAAATACTCTGACGCTCCTGCTCAGGGATAAGCCCTCTTGCGCAAGTATTCTTGTGCAAGAGGCCAGTATAGACAGCAACGTTAATCTCTTGCGCAAGAAAGCCTGATGGCTAAAATGGCCATCGGAGCTTTCTTGCGCAAGAGAGCGTCTACACTGGCACGGATGCTTTTGCGCAAAAGCAAATCTTTTGCACAAAGGCACATGCCAGCGTAGACGCTCTCTTGCGCAAATACTTTTAACGGAATAACTTTTCCGTTAAAAGTATTTGCACAAAATCATGCCAGTCTAGACACAGCCATTCAGTTTTTGAAAGAAAACCCAGAAGAGAATGAAATTGGCCAGTATTGTATCTTCAGCTGAAGAGCAGAAACACACTTTACTTCTTTGAAAGAAGCCCATATTCTGCGCTGAATCACCCCAGTGCAACACAGCTTCACCCCACTGGAGAATCTGACCCACATATTCAATTTAACCCTATTTGTAGCAATAAGATTTACACATGCACAGCAACAGAAGGGACTTGACTGTCTCCTACAGAAGCAAAGATATAACTATAAACGACAATTTTAAAATGTTAACCACCAGCTCCACTTGGGCCTTCAGCAGGATTTGAACCTAGCATCTTCAGAGTTAAAAGTAGGAGCCACGATGGCTTGACCTAAAGGACTAACTCAATGAACCTCTTCTAAACCTGTGATGGGGACAAACTAATGGGAGAGGGACAAAGTCCGTACCATGTCAATTTGCTTTGTTCTGTAGAAGAGTAAGTACAGGTACTAGCAACGAATGTGCTGTATAATGGGGAGATGTCAATCATTCCACAGTTAAGATTTTAAAAGATTTATATTATCCTTCCATCACAAATAAACCTGAGTCTGATTTTTCCTCAGTTTACTAGAATCTGGCTGAAATTTCACAGGTGTGCTCTAAGTCCAGCATAGACTTTTTCTAAGTTGTTTTTGACAAATGGAATAAATAGGATGGGAAATACAAGGATGTAAAACCTTACTACTTGAATATTTTACTTTTGGGGGGCTTCAAAAGCTTGGCCTTGAATTTCCATCTAAAAATAATAATCTATTGACATTGGCAAGAGCCGGCACTGATTTTGGGAGTCACTGGCAGAATTATTCAGTTATTAGAAACACTTTCATACTCGTTGTGGGCTGTTATTCTTCATTTCCTAGACTGTCAAAAGACCTTGCTAACTCTCCAATGGCCTTCACTGAGGGAGGCAGAACAACATGGAAGAAAGCATATGGAATGGACAGAAGATTCTGGTCTGAAAGAAACAGAGTAGAGAACCACGCAGAGGATGAAAGCGAAAGAGCCATAGGAGAGGAGGTGGTGATATCCAGGCTGGAGAGAGGAAATCCAGTTTGGAGTTGAAAGCCAGGCTGGCAAGTAGCAGGGTTCATCCATGCGCAGCTTGCAAACTTGTCAGAGATTCTTGTCATTCAGACTCTCAAACATTTTTTAAAAACCTAAAACAAATTTCTGGGATTACAGTCTACAATGGGCAATGATACAGGGCCAAAATATGGTTGTTTGAATGGTTTCTGCTGTGCATATCCCCTTTTTGTGGAAGGGAAGGAAAAGAGAAGTTGTTTTGTGCTTGTAACTTTAAACAGAGAATTTCAAGCCTAACATTTGTGCTTCCTTTTGAATCTTTCACATGCTATCTGGAGATTTTTTCCCCTTGGCTAACAAATAGTTACAAGCTTTTTAAAAAAAAATTCCCTGAGCATTATTTAAAAACAAAAAACAAAGAAAAGTTCTTAACAAAAGGCTTTATTCACAAATGGCACAAAGAGAACCAAGCTGATCCCTACACGGCTCTGCTTCCTGGCACTCACCAGGAAAAGACACATACAGACTCCAACTACAGCCACAGCGGAAATGTAGCATGTGATCTTGGCTGGAAAGTCCTCGCTTGCCGAAGGCATTCTACAACCATTCTAATAGGCATTCCTGGCTGCTGTTGCCTAGCCTGGCGGAAGTGATTCTGATTTCAAGTACTTCCTCTACCATTGATAACATGCTTATCCCACTTGCAATGCCAGGGTTTGAAGGATGAGAGAGAGTGGACCTTCGGTGTGCAGCAATCCAGACAGCCATTGTGCAGCTCGGCTGTTCATATTGCAGTCCAAATGCACATTCAAATGAAGAGGATGAAAAATCAAAAATAAAATTATTTTAAGAAGAATTAAAGCTACTTCCAGTGTCCGTTATCTCTGCCTCTCTGTCTTACGAGAGTATATAATGCTGAAAGAATTACCTTTCTTCCAGTATTACTGCATCCACATTAGGAAAACTGTGCTGCACAAAGCTGCTCATTGTTTAAATGTCAAGCCCTAACTTCAACTAATGGGGCATAAGTTCCTAAATCACTTTTAGAAATGGACTTTAGCTGCTTTGGTACAGTTTTAACAAAAGTGATGCAGGAAAGTGGGGTGTTTGTGAATAGGATAAGCGACAGGTAATTTTGGTTAAATTGGCTCTTTAAAATGGCCCCCAAAAGTTCCACAGGAATTATGCACCTCACATGGGATGAGATGAAAAAGAAGAAGAGGAATTTGGGCGGGGGAGGGGGGAAATGGATACTGCTGCACAGAATTGATCATAAATGCAAGGGTTCTCGCTGGAGTGGAACATAATGATCACATCGGGAAAAGACAATAAA
Organism: Pelochelys cantorii; assembly: GCA_032595735.1. Taxonomy (NCBI): domain Eukaryota; kingdom Metazoa; phylum Chordata; order Testudines; family Trionychidae; genus Pelochelys; species Pelochelys cantorii. The sequence continues at coordinate 12,704,708 of CM064352.1, forward strand.
TGCTTCAGACGGTACCATGGCAGCTGTGAATATGGAAATAAGAAAAAGAAAGAACAAACGATGAGAAAGAAATAGACCAGCAAAAACCGAAGATAAGAGAATTAAGGATATGAGTCATTAAGGGAATGTGTTAATCTTTTAGAACCAGATAAAGGAACAGTAGAGACATTACTCTGAAAGGCTTCTGAAGGAAGAGAATCCATGGGAACCATGTTTTAGGAAAAACCCAACCAGGGTCTGGTAGCTCCAGTCCTAGAAGTAATAACTGCAGAAGCAGTAAGCAGCAAGAAGGAAAGCAGCAGTATGGAAGCCCTGGGGCAACTCGGTGTGAAAACATAGATACAACTGTTGAATTCCATCACATGGACAGAGCAGATGCCTGGTGCTTGGAGAAAGAGCACATTCGTTCAATATTTAAGAGAATAGGAGGCATACAGAGGCAGCAAGGGGTGGAGGGAAAGCGAATAGTTGAGTAGTGACTCGACTAGTCGCTTACATCCCTGGTAAGAGGATGGGAATGAGTAACAGAGGTGGGATCACTTGAGGATTCCGTGTTCTGTTCATTCCCTAAGGGGGGCACCTAGAAGTGGCCATTGTCAAAAGACAGGATACTGGACTAGGTGGGCCTTTGGTCTGACCCAATATAGTTGCTATTATGTCATGAAAAAGGAGTCTCTTAGCTTCAAAGTTTCCAAAGAACTGCTCCAAGAGACCTGATCCATGAGTTTTTTTCACCATGTACCCTTACTTGAATTTTATGGGGCTTTGGGCATACATAAGGCACCACATCACAATTACCAGATAGCAAGAAAAGTGAAAATAGAAGAAGAATTAAGCAGGGGAGGGGGAAGACTGTAAGACTAGGCTAATGACACTTAGCAAGCACTTTCCGACTGCCGCATAACTACATTTCAGTATACAGCTCCCTTCTTCCCCCTATCAAAACCAGTCAGACTTGTGAAAGCTCACCCATTGTTAGATTCAAAGCAATTCATCATGCAGAGCCTGACCTTTCGGCATATAATTAAAAATTCAGTGAGGCAGACCTCAAGGATAAATGCAATAATAAATATAATGTATTTCCTTAATATACCAGTGAATTCTTTATAATGTTGAGATAAACAAAGCACATCCCATTCCTAAAGTGATGATCCCAACTACAGGAGTCAATATATTCCACTAGTTGCCAATAAGCTAATATTTTGCCTTACTGCAATCTTACCGAAAGATTTGGTGTGGGTATGAAAACATTAGTCTTTGTGAAAGGATATTTCCACCATTCATTTCTGTGCCTCAAATCAAGAGTGAATGTGCATTTGCCATATGGCTTCATGGCAGAAAAAATATAAATGTTAGTAACCAAGGGGATGCTTTGGAACTCTTTATTCATTTATTGCTAATAAAACCTGCTCTTCAATAGATTGGTAGGATAACAGTTAACATTTGTAGTTAACATAGCATTTAATGTTTTCAAAGCTCCATACAAAGCATAACACATTAAGCTCCAGTACATCTACATGAGACATGGAAATATTATCTCTGTTTATACATGGGGAAACTGAGACACGGGGAGATTCACTCTGTCAAGATCAGAGTAAACAAGTAGTTGAATCAGGATTAGAACTCAGAAGTTTCTGGGAACCAGGTCTGTGCTCATTCCATTAATCTGGGGGAGAAGAAAGCAAGATACCTCTCATGGGCCAAGCCACTGGAAATAACCAGCCAATAGGAACTGACTCCAGCCAATCTCTCAGCTCCTATTGGCCAGAAACAATCAGCCAATAGGAGCTGAGAGACTGGCCTGGGGAACAGGGACAGTGCCAGCCTCTTCCCCCTCCTGGAGCTGAGAGCCATGTGGAAATAGCAGTCTGCAATTTAAAGTGATCAGGGGCTGCAGCAGGCAGGAAGCCCAGAGTGCCTGGCAGGTGCTGGAGAGCTACTGGCCAGGAGACACTTAGGAAAGCATCTCCCAGCCAGAGCCTGCCTCTGGCACCCTGGCCCCTCCTCCACCCCAACTCCCTCCCTCAGGTCACCAGGTTACAATTCCCTCCCAGACCCTGTGCCCCCTCTTGCACCCCTCCCTCAGGCCAGAATCCTCTCCTGCACCCACACTCCCTCCCAGACTCTTCACCCCATTCCCTTGCCCCAGGTCACCATCCAAACCTTCTGCGGTCTTCACCCCCTTTTCCCCTTCTCCCAGGTCACAATTCCCTCCCAGACTTTGCACCCCCTCCTAGAGCCCCTCTCCCAGGCCAGAATCCTCTCCTGCATCCATGGTCCCTCCCTGACCTACACTCCAATCCCCTGACCCAGGTTACAATCCTCTCTTTGACCCAAACTCCCTCTCAGACCTCACACCATCTCCTGCACCCCAGTCCCTTACCCCATGCGCACTTCTGCACCCAACCACCATCCCTAGACCCTGCACCCCTCTCCACAGAAAAGTGTGGCCCTCGACCACTTTCCAAAATCTTGGAGTGGTCCTCCACCAAAAATTATTGCCCACCCCTGCATTAATCCACGCAGCCTTTGGGACACAACATGCTAATCCAGCCACAGATGACTATGCATAAATAAACCAAGGGTAAAAGCTATCAGGCCACCTCACACAATGATAGAACAGTGCTGGATCATCCGGTTGAGGTGTGTTTGCACAGCATCAGCCCACTGGCACTTGGTCTAGGAGTACTATGGTAAGGCAACTCATCCAGTAACAAGATTCTCCTGCAATTTTGAGTCTTGGTGGCATATAACTCACTGGGGTACTGGCTGGACATATAAATAATAAATGGGTTTATGAATTGTGCAACTTTTTATAATGAACTAATGCAGCTTGTCCTTCAGTGACAACATTCTGGGTAAGTTGTGGCACCTTGTTAGGAGTTACTGGCTAGATAAATAGTCAGCTCTACCACCCTCTGATGACTCAGTCCCTAGAAGAATTCGTCATTGTTTCTGTAATAAATTTCACTTGGTTTCTCTCCTATGGAATATGGAAAGAAAAAAAATTAAACCCCCTTTACAGGGTTTCAGAGAATCTCCTTGGACACTTTGGTATCCAATACCCATTAATTTAATGGGGGAGGAGGGGAGAATGAACATCTACATTTGTTAGAGAAGCTTTGCAAACCTAAATTTATATCTGAATTTGGCCCAAATAGATCAGTCCTGGGTCTCTCTCAACAGGGAAAAATCAAGCTGAAACGAGTGTGGTCTTGTCAATATAGCACTACGGTAAGAAGAGAGCAAATCCATTTTCACACATCTCATGAGCCCAAGCTGACAACTCCCATTCCTCCACCAAACCCGTAGCACAGATGACATCAACATTAAAAACCAATTTGAAAGCTGGCCAAACTGTTATTAGACACCTTGATACAATTACTGATGCCTCCATAAAGTACTGCCTGTCTACTATGCAAATTTTAAGAGTGAACTATTCTTCTAAGGATATTACACCCACTACCCCTTCAGATTAGAGTTAATAATTTGCCATCAGGTGTCAAATTATCATTTAAAAGTATGCCATTTCAGCCTACTCCTAGTTTCTAGTTTACTTCAATTTATGAGCATAAATGCACCATTTGTTTCAGATGTGTAAAGCCATATCCTATACAACACTATTCTCTACTGCGAGAACTACATTCATTTTATACTAACAGTTCTGAGCTGTTTTTCTCTTCTGGCCTTTTAATACTCAGTCTTCTGCTATCCAGGAAGCAGCATAATGCCTATTATCTTTCATAACTAGATACCAGGGCTCAGATACGGTTTAGTTCATAAAAGCAGTGACTGTCAACCTGTACTTTCATGTAGTTTTTGCTCACATTACAAAATTCACTACACAACTTGACTAGTAGCCACGGTTCAGCAGAAACTAGGAACTAGAGAAATAGGACAGATAATTAGAGTCCTGATTCAGCAAAGCACTGAAGCACGTGCTTGATATTAAGCATGTGATTAATCCCACTATTAAATTAAGAACATGCTTAACTTATTTCTAAATAAGAACTGCGGGGGGGGGCGGGGGCAGAGGGATTTCACAAGTACCTATGTTATAGGATCCAAAGTTCCATTGTCAAAAATAATGCAAGTATTTAGGACCCTAAGAACATGTTTACACAAGGATACTCAGAAAAGTTAATCAAAATCACCTAAACGTACACATTTAAAGTGAATTAGTTAAACTGCATGTAGTCTCTTTTAAGTGAGGTTAAAAAAATAAAGGCTGCTTTAATTCTAAATCAAAGAATCCACACAAGGATTTCATTCTGTTTATCCAATCCACTTTAAAGTCACACCATTGGTGAATTCAGATTAACTTTTCTAAATTCCATGTCTAGACAAGCCCTAAACCTCATTTTTGAAAATTTTACTGCAGATCTGGATTCAGATTCATTGGAAGAACAACATGAAGAAAAATTGTACAGAACACATCTATCTGACTTTACCATTGTCATGTAACTCCCTGCAGCAATAGGAAAAGTCAATATATACTTAATCACAAATAAAATTCAATAATTTGTCTTCGAAATACTTTAAGCGAAAATAATATGCAACAGCATGCAATTTCACTCAAGTACCTGCAATATGAAGACTGAGTACTCATTCTCTTTGAATAACAAAAGAGAAAATTCTCATAAGAATGCATAATGCAGTAAAATATCAATCTATAGATGAAGAGAGCAGTGCTTAGCAGCTAATCCCTTATAAAACTTTTTTTTTTTAACCAATATCTAAAAGATGAATGGTGTCACTTCTGAAAAAATAAAAGGAGGCATAGGAATGCAGAGACAGCCACACTCTTCCAGAAGTACAATGCAGTGCCAGGAATTGATCCTGCACCGACTGGCACATTTCACACTGACTTTGATGAGAAGATAGATGGAGTACCTATGCAGCGTGGAGAGTAGGTACAGTTGGGGGGCCATGGCACTGATATGGAATTCAGAAGTTATGGGATCTATCTTTGAGTTGCCATTGATCCCATGTAAGCATAGGCAAGTTACTTCACCTCTGCCTGCTGCTCTGAAACACTTTGGCTACGTCTACACTACCCTCTCTTGTGCAAAAAAAATATGCAAATGAGGTGAAGCGTGGAATATTGCTGCACCTCATGTGCATAATTAATGAGGCTCTGCTTTCAGGAAGAACGGTTCTTGCGCAAGAGGGGGGTTTTGCACAAAAATGGAGCCTTATTAATTATGCAAATGAGGCGCAGCGATATTCCACGCGTCACCTCATTTGCATATTTTTTGCGCAAGAGAGGGCAGTGTAGACGTAGCCTTTGTTTTTGTTTCGTTGGTTGGTTTTGTTTTTTCTGATTAGAGTCTTAGCTCCAATGTGTGAGTGTACAGTGGCTAGCATAATGGCACTTTGAACTCAGTTCGGACCTGAACTTTGCAGACTTATTTTTATATAGTCATCTCTTGCAGGACTGTTTCACCTTGTCTCTCTAGCCAATGATATTGGGCCAACAATATTACCTGGCAGCACCTGCCTCTCAGAAATCAAATTCCACATGGAACCTGACCACTGTCACATTCCATAACAGTCAGTAATTTCTACTGCAGTGGCTCAGATGTACAAAAGCAGAACTACAACTCTCAAGGGAAGCTGGTAAATAAAATACTCTAAATTTTTTAAAACTGGATTAGATGTCAAAGGGTTGTGGCCTGGGGATTCCACCCTCCCTCCACCTGTAAGGCTGCTTTTCTAGCTGACATATGATGAAAGCACTAATGATGCTTACTGTCTCTGAACACACAGAACAAGGCTTGTGCCATGTATGAACCTCTGATGGTGCTTCTTGGTTCAGGACAAGTCTCAGGTCCAGTTCAATAAAAGGAAGTTCTGCTTGGAGGGAACTACAGATTCCTAGAATCATAGAAGATTAGGGTGGAAGAGACCTCAAAGTCCAACCTCCTGTTCAACCCCTACTAAATCAATCCAGCCAAGGCTTTACCAACCTGGGCCTTAAAAACCTCGAAGGAGGAAGATTCCACCCCTGGTTAACTCATTCCAGGGCTTCCCCACCCTTCTAGTGAAATAATTTTTCCTAATATCCAACCTAGACCTCCCGCATTGCAACTTGAAACCATTGCTCCTGGTTCTGTCATCTGTCACCACTGATTTTAGCCTCTCTTCATCCTCTTTAGAACTACCCTTCAGGTAGTTAAAAGCTGCTACCAAATCTCCCCTTACACTTTTCTGCAGTTCAGATAAGCCCAGTTCCCTCAGATTCTCCTCATAAGTCACCGCTCTCCCTCGTCTTTTTTGTTGCCCTCCACTGGACACGCTCCAATTTGTCCACATCTTTTCTGTAGTGCGAGGCCCAAAACTGGACACAATACTGCAGACATGGCCTCACCAGCGCAGAATACAAGAGAACAATCACTTCCCTCAAACTGCTGGCAATGCTCGTACAAATGCAGCCCAATGTGCCATTAGCCTTCTTGGCATCAAGGACTCACTGTTGAATCATATCCAGCTTCTCATCCATTGTAATCCCCAGGTCCTTTTCTGCAGACCTGCTGTTTAGCCAGTCGGTCCCCAGCCTGTAACAGTGCTTGGAATTCTTCCGTTGAACGTAATCAGATTTCTTTTAGCCCAATCTTTCTAGGTCACTCCAGACCCTACCCCTACCCCTACCTTCCACCGTATCTACCTCTACTCCCAGCTCAGTATCATCTGTGAAATGACTGAACATGTAATCCATCCCATAACCCAGATCATTCATGAAGAGGTTAAACAAAAGCAGGCCCAGAGCTCACTCCTGAGGCACTCCGCTTGATACTAGCTGCCAACTAGATATCGAACCACTGACCGCTACCCATTGTGCTCAACAATCTAGCCAGCTTCCTATCCAATTCAAAGTCCATTCATCTAATGCATACTTTAAATAGTTGGCAAGAATACTGAGACACCCCGTACTTAAAGTTTAGCTCAAGTCAAGGTAGATTACGTCCACCGCTCTCCCCATATCCACACAGTCAGTTACCTCATCAGAGAAGGCAATTAGATTCATCAGGCATGACTTGCCCTTGGTGAATCCATGCTGTTTCTGACCACCTTCCTTTCCTCCAAGTGGTTCAAAATGGATTCCTTGATGACCTGCTCCATGATTTTTCCAGCGACTGAGGTGAGGCTGACTGGTCTGATTCTCCTTCTTCCCTTTTTAAAAGATTGGTACTACGTTTGCCTTTTTCCAATGGTCTGGGACCTCCCCGGATTGTCACGAGTTTTCAAAGATAATAGCCACTGACTTCTCGATCACATCAATCAATTCTCTCAGCACCCACCCAGGCATAAGATCCAGCCCCATAGACTTGTGCATGTCCAGCTTTCCTGAATAGTCCTTGACCTGTTCTTTCTGATCTGTGCTACCCAGTACAGCAGTCTGGGTGCTCACTTTGTCAGAGGCTATGTCTAGAATACAAAGAAAAGTCAGAAAAAGATACGAAAATTGCAAACCGCAATTTGTGTATCTTTTTCCACTTTTCTTTCGAAAGAGTTTTTTCTGAAATTTGGCACATCTACATGGCGCCAAATTTTGGAAAAACCTGCTCTTTCGAGCCATCCCTTCTTCCTCGTACAAGGTTTACAGGGATGGCGAAAGAACACGTCCACTTTTCCGACTTTTTTTTTTTTTTTTTGAAAAGCAGATGCGTTCCTTGGATGCGGCATTGCTTTTCTGGGATACTTCTGGTATCCCAGAGAAGCGCTGCAGTCTAGATGTAGCCTGAGGCAAAGACTGAGGCAAAAAAAGCATCGAGTACTTCAGATTTTCCCGCATTATCTGTCACTAGGCTGCCTCTCCCAGTAAGGCGCCCACACTTTTCCTGACCTTCTTGTTGCTAACATACCTATAGAAATCCGCCTGTAACCCGTCACATCCCTTGCTAGCTGCAACTCCAACTGCACTTTCTAACCTTCCTGAATACACTTCCTTTTTTTGTTTAAGCTCACAAGCTGGTCGCACTTACCATATCTGGTATTCTTTCTATGTGATAGGATGGCGTGTTCCTGAGCCCACAATAAGGCTCTTCTGGACTCCTTTGCCCCTCATATTAGCCTCCCTGGGAATCCTGCCCAGGAGTTTCCTGAGGGAGTCACTCAGGAAGGTAAACTGGCATTGCAAAGTGTCCACAACTCAAGGGCAAACTGCTGGAACATAAGATCTGGGTCGAGGATCATGTAAACAAAATAAGGAATCCTGAATTCAAATCTATTCTTACAACATATATTACATCTACATTAATATAAACACACAATCTCATATATATACACATGTACACACCCAGAGAGGAAGAAAAAGACACACACACACACGTTATTCAAATGAGTTGTTTGTGAAAATTAAAAGTTCTATGCCCATTGCAGTCTTTACAGACATTGTCCTTAACTCACCCAGGTGCAGTATTTTCTATACTTTACTTCAAGGGAGTGTGCAAATGTAACTGAGGGCAGAAACTGGCTCACTTTATCAAACCAGCTCCCCAAAAGGGGCCTTTTCTATCCCAACTTCATATTATCAAACAAACTAAGCAAACCTACCTGGAGCTCTGTGAAGTGCTTTGCTCAGCTCAGTTAGCTAGTGACACAAACACAACCCAATTTTGTATGTAAAAGAAACCTGAAACTTACCTGTATGTTACCAAAGTCCACATTCTCATAATGGAAATGTGCACACTCCGCCATCTTCGGGAAGTGGCCCTTGGTAAAGGATAACCTGAAGCACATTAAAAGCAAGCCATTAGATACACATCACAGACAATGGTCAGAATTGTGTCATGATGAAATGCAGCTACGCCATCTAAATTTAAGTGCTTGACCAAGACAATCCATCTTCCTGAAGCTAAAGGAACATTCAGTGCTGTTTACTGTGATGCGCTGAAGCAGTGAGGTGAGGGAGTTGGTGAGGGATTTTAGTAAACTAAACTGCAAAGTGACATTTATCATCGTTGCTGTACGGAAACACAAGCATTCCATCACCACCAAGGCCAGTATCATAGGGAAGGATGCAGGCACAAGCTGTTCCACCTGTACTTGCACTGGGGAAATTAATCTGTAAACAGCCTGACACAAGAGACATATGAAAGTCAAACTTTACCTGTGAAAGGCATCACAGCCCATCAGTCCAGGGTTGATGGATCTGAGGGTGCAGAACAAATGCTATTTATCCTTTTGCTTTTAAAAATTCAGAGGTGAGGCATAAACTTCTCCAAGCATCCCCAATTACAGCAATGGCTGACAGGGAGATACTCTGATGCTGCAACAGGATATTCCTTCCACTGAAGCTGCTGCAGACTCCTACAGATACTTGTGGTTGTGAGCCAATGAGATTGTCATTATCTGGCTCACTCTTCCCACGGGAATAGAAGTGGGAAGTGAGATACAGCATCTAACTCCTCGGCAATGGTACAAAGAGCCATTTTCCCTAACATGATCGCTCTGAATGTGCAGACACTTTAAACTCAAAGTCTTCATGGATGCAGAATAAGGCAGTCAACACAGATGATATATTTAAATTCCAAGGCAAAAAAAGAATCAGCATGTACCTGGTTTACACTTTAAAGAATATTCAAAGGCTATTGTTTTCCAGGCTGAAGCAATTATTCTGAGATATGAGTCTCTCCCTTATTGTTTTTGAACCTCTCATATTTGCAGTCTGGGACAGACCTGAATTTTCAGAACTATAAAAAAGCCATAATCTTCATAAGTAAAAAAAAAAAAAAAAAAAATGAGGAAACCATACCAGAGATCAACAAGCTGGAGTGAAACAGGCACTTCAAATTGTGCTAATTTACTTCTCAGTTCAGTTTAATTTTAAAATCTCAAAGGACATAATAGGGCAGTAGTGTTAAATTTAAAAATACATGGTGGGGATGCTTTTTTTTAGCGTGAGAATATGACTGTATTTTTAAAGGTTTTTTTTTTAATTTGATATTTTTTTCTTGTCAAGTTCTCTGAAGATCTATGGAGTGGCGGTGAATTTAAGTGACTAGAGACTTTTTTATTGGTTTTTGTCCAAAATGTCCTGTAATGTTATTTTTATCACTACATTTTGTGTACTGTATCTATCTATCTATAGTTATATGAAAATAAATATATAATATGTGGCTCTTCGCACTCTATTCACAGCTATTTTGGCTCTTCATTTCTTACTGGTTGGCCACCCCTGCTTTAGTACTTACAGCCTGGCTTCTGGATGCATTAAGGCTCTAGTGCAGCATGACAATCTTGAGCACGGCTAGGATCTCAGAATCTAGGACTGGGAGCACAGAGGACAGAAAATCTACAGAATTAACTCACAAACAAAATAAACTCAAGGCTCTTACTTTTTAATATTCTTCACTTTCATGCTCGCTGTGCTGCCGCACGTCCGAAGTGGCAGCTCCCCTGGAATCTCAGGAATATCGGCACCTCTCGCCTACAAGAGGAAAAAAAAAAAAGGAATGTTAGATTTGATTGGACACTACATTCTTCATGCCAGATAAATATTTGCATTGTCTGTGCAATTCTTACACATGTATGCAAGTTGTACGATAGCACCGAAACACTGAATCCAAGAACTCTGATCTCAAATATGGTTAGTTGCTTACAAACAACAGAACCTTGCTAATTCATACTCATCACTGGGAAAGTCAATGCACTATCAACCCAAAAAGTAAGAGACTACCAGCCTAACTTTATGCTTCCAAGACCACATTTAGGGTCTTAATTAAGCCTCTTAACTGTCAACACTGATGTCAGTGTGCACTTAAAGGACCTTCAGTTAAGGTAATGGAAGTTGCTGGATGACCAGTATACTGCTGAAAATCAGATTAGCTATTTAAGTGACTAAATACGGAAGAATTTTTTTAAATATTTGAAAAATCTGGGTCTAAGCAAACAAACACAACAACAAAAATAACACGAATCGGTAACAAAAGACACAATCAAGAGGCATCACAAAATTTGTACCTATTATTTTGTGTGTGGCATGTTGTGGTTTAATATTTGTAACTATTCTATCCATGCCCATTCCAGACACTTTTAATTTTCCTACTCTGTCATCTAATGAACTTTCATTCCTGAAAAAAATGAAATGGATAGGTCATGTTTTGCTCCATTCGGGTGGATAAACGTGATTTGTATCTGTGCCATTCACGTCTCATATTAGCATCCTTCAAAAAATTTAAATATTTAAGATGCAAGTTATCTTGGAAGTTCTCTACATATTACACATCTTATACCGGAATAATCAAGAGCTTCCTTGGTATATACTTATAGGAATTAAAATCATTTTGTTTTAACTGAGTTGTTTTCCATAATGGTTTCCCAATTTCACATGACTTCTTATATAGGTTGAACTTCTCTAGAGAATTTGCCGAACCACGGAAGGTCAATATTGTCTAGCACATTTACCAATACTTCCACTGCTTACTGGGCCCTTAGAAGACATTTTACAATAAAATAGAGCTAAATAACAGAACACTGAGAGCCAGGACAGGTGATTGTAAACAAACTTTATGAGACAGCAGGAAATTTGGTCACACTCATGATAAGTGTGTAGGGATAACATATTAAAGTATTAAAAATGATTCCCCAAGTAGAAGAAGCATATAAGTGTTTAGATTTATTCTTGTTAAAGTGTTTAGATTTAGTGTTATCAAGCTTGATAAGTGTTTAGATTTATTATTATTATTATTATTTGTTAAGATTGTTAAATGTTTAGATTTATAATTATTGCCCCTCTAGAATATAATTTGTTAGGAATGTAATATTAGGTCATGTAACTTAAAACTGTTAAGAATATAATACTATGTAGCCAGAAACAGCTCCCCTCTCTGTGTCCCAGGGCATGCTCAAACTTTTGCAAGTGGCTGCTTGTCAAGCCACTAACTCTGGTCTGGGAGCCAAGCCCTGTAATTGATTAAGGGCATTGTTACACAATTGATGCCAGTTCTCTTCAAAGCATTGTGAACCAATTAACCCTAATCGCAAAGTGAAACATTGTAACTACAACAGTAACTAACTCCTCACTCAGAGAGAGAATGTTTTAAGAAATGCCACCCAGAAACTTTTGTAACTTTTTGTAACTACAACTCTTGTATATGTAAAATTATTATTATACAAAATACTGTATGTGAAACATTAATTAGGGAATGTATGTAAGAGAGAGAGTGCTTGGACAATGAATGAATGGTTTGAGAGGTGCCAGCCTGAGAATACAGTATCAAAGGGCTGAAGAAGGTGTCAGGTGCCAGTGCAACCAAAAGGTGTCAAGTGGAGAAAAACTGGAGACTGGAGGTCTACCCTATGAGATCACTGACGAGCACCTGGCAGCCACCCTGTAGACATCAGCATGACGCAGCAATTCCCATAGACTGGCATAGGAAGAAATTGCTATAAAGACTGGACCAAAAGACTATGGAGTCAGAGTCCAAGGTTCTGCTGCCAGCCTACCAGGAGCTTCAGATGCGCATCTGATCAGGACTTCGCTCTCCACTACCATCACTTGTGTACAGAATACCTGTCCAGTAGTCTGTCACAAGCAACTTCCAGGCTGGTAACTATAACAACTACACAGAACCTGAATGAATGGATGAATGATTGAATGAATGTGTGTGTGTGTGTGTGTGTGTGTGTGTGTGTGTAAGGGTTAAGTAGTGATAGGAATAAGTAGTTAAACAACGTTGTTTGCTTCTATCTCGTTGTTTGCTTCTATCTTTTCTTTATTCTTTATTATTATCTTTACAATAAATGTGGCTTTTTGCCTTATCCTCCTCATAAGATCCTGATTGCTTTTATTGGTACAACAAGTGGACATCCGGCTAAATAAAATCATGTCAGACCAGAGAGTGTCAGACTAAAGAGGCTCAACCTGTACCATATAAGTGATCTTTTATACCCCAGAGAGATCAAAAAGGTATGTTTGTGTGTTGGATTTCTATTTAAATAATATTTCAGTTAGATACAGATGGATAGCACTGAGGTACAAAGATGTTCATCTGAGGCAGAATTTTGCTTTTATGTGCTGTGGCTTTGATCATTTGAAATATCTCAGGATCAAAAACATTTAACCCACAGACCTGGTGCTCAGAAAATCCTCCGTAAGGATGTTCATTGGTTCAGAAATGTACACAGGAAACAGGGCTCTGACATCCATTTTGCTATTTGCAATAGCTGTCGGTACATTTTTAAATAGATTTTGTTCATGTTTTAGTGCTAGATGCTACACAGACATTAAGGGGTTCCAATGAGTTCAAGGGAAATCATAATTATTTTCAGTGTTTCCAGAAAACCAAATTCTCTTTCAACTTACACTGCAGTTTTCGTCTCTTGTTCTCTTTACATTTCACAGATAAAAATAAAATCAAAATATTGTACCTGTCTGTATCATTCTGTGTGTTACTGTTTCATTATTAACCTTTATATTCTCACTATAGAGAAGACTGTTTATGTACCAAGCCATGGGCAGATGGGATCCTGCAGCTTCAGTTGTGCCTGTGGGTATATTTTTGTTTCCTGTGATAGCTCCTGTATTTATTGCAGCCTATCAAGGAGGGAAATTCCCACCGTGGCTATTTAATAGAGATGGGTCTCTTTAGCAAACTCCAGACTGACTGCAAATATATGGTAATTCAAGAAGGTTGGCACCCATGGCTCTGGAGTAACCCTATCACTAATTTTTAACGCTTTTAACATTTTCATTTTCACTGCAGAAAAGTGCATGAAGTGGCACAGACGTACACAGCACATTACAGCCCATTGAACATGTCTATGTCCTGAGATCTCAGCATGCAACATAGCGATATATGGCAATATACAGTGTAGGATAAGGCCTACAACAAGAAAAGGTCATGAGAAGCCCAAGTTTTCCTCCTCCTAATTTAGGAGTTTCTCCACTGAAGGCCAGGGAAAAAACATATGCTTAAGTGTGAGAAGGATCAGGCCTGAGAGATGCTTATTGTTACATATGGAATATGATCTATTACTGTACATGTATACTAGAAGATTTACCCAGGGTTGCTCAGGCGCTTAACTCAATATTTATGCAACTTCTCCTTGCTCCCTGACAAAAGGGGAACAGCCAGAAATGTCCCATATGAATCTGAGGGAGCGGGAGGGACTTCAGCTCCCACACCCCAAAGGGTGCCTAGGTGGGTGAGAGGCTAAGGGCTGGGGTAGTCTCAGCCAGAGGAAATGCGCCCCCAGCCAGCCCTTTTCACCTACCATTCCAGGCACATTCCATTTTTCTGGCATGACCAAACCCTTACCTTGCCTTAAGTTACAAGAGGGAGCTATATATCAAATTTGACAGTTCTAGTTCTTATCGTAAGGAGGAGCTCTTGGACAGACTCTCACAAATATATAGCAGAAGATAAGAGAGATGCGATGGTACACAGTTTAGGGCACCAGCTAGGACCTGAGAATCTTGGGCTCAATTTCCTGCTCTGCCAAAGACTTCCTATGTGACCTTGAACAAGTCACTTAGCCTCTCTATGCCTCATCTATACAATGGGGATAATAGCAATGCCCTACTTCAGAGGTGTTGTTTGGAAAAATGCATTTTGTGAGGAACTACAATACTACAGTGATGAGGGTTATATTAGGGATGTAAAGGCTTAACTGGTTACCTGTCTTAGGCTTACCAGAATGCTCACTGTGTAACAGTTAACCGGACCTTGCCCAAACCCCAGTGGACGGACAGCTGCACCAGCCCAGAGCAGCCCCTGCTGCATCGGACTGGTCAGCTGGACCCTGGCCGTGTTGCGGCAGCAGGCAGGGCCATGTCTGTGTCGGACAGATGGGGCCCCAGCCATGCAGCTGGCAGGCATGACTCTAGTCACGCCGGACTAACTGGCCCCTGACTGCACAGTCTCATCCAGCCTGCAGACGGGACCCTGGCCATGTGGTGGGCAGGTGGGACCCCGGCCCTGGTCGTTCCAGAGCAGCTCCAGCCATATTCTCTATCAGCATTGGCCAGGCTGACCTGGAGCAACCCCTGCCATGCCTGGCAGGCAGAATCCCTGCCCTGCAGCCCAAGCAGGATCCCAGCACCAGCTGCCCTGTGCAGGCCCACAAATGGCTAACGAGTTAAACAATTATAGTTACATCATTTAACTGTTTTGACTGATATCTACATCCCTAGTCTACATATGTTCAAGCCAATAGGAGCGTTTCAATTTACTTGCATGGGCTTTAAGTTGGGCCCATAATGGAGGGGAGGATGGGGGACACGAAGGAACAAATTATGTCCAAGCCAGCTGAGAGTCCAAGGAGGGTCAGGACAAAGCAATGACCCTTGGTCTTGGCTGAGCAGCTCATTAGTGACCATGGCAAGAGCAGTGTAGTGAGCACAGTGCAGAATATAGAGGTCACATACAGTAGCGCCTGCTTCACATACAGAACGATAAAATGCGAGTGGTGTGCAAAACAACAGCTGGCAGAGAGATGGAATGCGGGCGCCTCAGTTTACCTTCTCTCAGAAGGCAAGACACTGAGCGTAACCCATTCACCAATGTTGGGAGTGGATGGACCAGTGCTCTACTCCGGAATGCCAGTCATATGTTCCTAAGCAGGTTTGCAGAGAGATCTCTGACCAGAGATGAACAGCTGCCAGAAGTTATTAGGTTTACTAGAGAGTAAGTGTACACTGTGATTTAAGAACATGGAGGAAGATGTGCTCTTTGACTCAAAGAAACCATTAGAATTCAAGCACATTATACCACCTACAAACTCCCAATGGTCATACAGGCATTTCAAAGGCACTCACCACAGAACCAGACGCCAAGACAAATCAATTTCAGAGTAATAACAGTACTGCCATTACAGAGCAGGTTAGTGGCGCCCCCTCACCCAGTAAACTTCAGACAGAAGAGGGCAACTTCCATAAAACACCTTCGCCAATTGTGCAGTACCATAAATAGGATGTGGGAGAGGGGACGCTTCTTGCCCCCTTCAAGCAAGCAATCATTTCGGACTGGAGGGGGAGGGGAATCTGATTGCCGACCTCTTATCTGCAAACAGCTGAAAAATGATTACTCAGAAGAGGGTTACTCAAAAAGGATAAGTACGTTAAGCAACAAGGTGAAATCCCTGAGGGCTTACGTAGGACTTAAGGAATCTCTGCACAGAGGTGAATTCCGCTCCAATGCCATTAAGCACTGCCCTGGAAAGAGAACGGTTACTGCAATGAAAAATGGCGCCTCCTCCACCTTTGGGCACTACTGATTTAAACAGCAACTAAGACATTCAGCCTTCTCATAATTGGGCTCCTGATAACTTAAGCCAGTGTTTTCCAATTTTATTTGGCCACGGAACCCTTTTAAAGTGGAATTCTTGTTTTAACCAATAACATTTTTAATTAAATACAGAAATAAAATGTTCACAGGGCACAAGTCAAAGCCCATGCATTCACAATAATTAACTGGCCGATATTTTCAAATTTTGGTGGTCTTAAGTTAGGGGCCATCTTTAAGCATAGAGATGTTTGTAAAAATGCTATATCCCTAGATCACTTAGGTGCTTTGGAAAATATTACTGCTAAAATCAGTTAGTCCTGTGGGGTCCCGCCCGGCACCCATAACATACACTTCCTGAGTTGCCGTGTTTGAAATTTTTGGTCTGTCTACGTGCAATCGTTATTTAGTGCAGCTGAAGTGAAATTTAAATGATACAAAACCTCTCACGCATAAATAATTTAAATCCAACAAGTTCACAGAATACCAGAGCTTCTTGCGCAAAACAAACCTGACTGGGTTTATTAGAAAAGGTTCACAGAAGCACAGAAGACAAGCTGCCCAATTGAGAGAAAACAGTCCAATAAAAGTGTTCCAGTATTTGTAACACTTAACAGGGCGGCACAAAGGGAGTGCCCAGCATGGACAAAAGCAGATGTCCTATACCAGGGAGGGAGAACAAACATGTTGGAAGTGCAGAGGGGCAGAAAAAGTGGAAAGTTTGAAGCACAAAGCACTATAGGAATCCGCAGCAGCTGAATTGGTGTCTAGGGCAGATTGTCTCTAGGGCTGCTCTATGCCACTCTGGGACTGAGCAAGGAATCAGGGAGCAGTAACCAGTTTCCTCCTCCCACTCCCCAGCACTCTGCTATGCACATTGTAACCTCCAGGTGGAATTATGAGAATGGTCTTCAAAGAAAATTTTAAATATTACCTTTGAATGACCAAGTAACCATGCCATCCTGATACTGGACTCTTTATCCCCACTTTCCCTTTTGCAGTATGAAATTACAATGTTAAGTTTGAATCCTGACAACTACACATGTGCACATCCTGCTGGGTTCCTCCCTTTGCAGAGCTCACTGCAAGCCCTATGTATAGAGCCCTGAAAATCCATGGATATCCACTTTATATCCATGAATATCTGCAGCTCATTTTTGGAGATATGGATGCACATGAGGACACACATTTTGTATCTAGAACCCTACAAATGTGCAGATACTCTTTTTATATCCACAGATATCAATGCAGATGTTCATGTCTCATTTCTGCAGATGCGGATGGAGTCTGCCTACGTACCACTCTGCACACTGATCCTCTGCACAGGAATAAAGTTTGCCATTACAGAATGGATACTAGGTAGCTGTGTATAGGCTTCCTCCCATCCCCACACTCAATATATCTCCAACCTGATTTGTAGGGCCCTGCAAATCCGTGGCTATCTGATTTATCTCCACAGGTATCTGCATCCACAACCATGGATGAGGATATCCGCAGTCATTTTTGTGGATACAGAGGCAAATTTTGTGTCCACACAGGGCTCTACTGATCTGGACTCTCTCTGGGTATGTGGATTCAGTTGTTGGACTCTTTCAATACGGTACTTGGCATCTTTTTTAAAAATTGTAGCTAGTAAAAAAAAAAAATACCAGTTGCTTTTGGTGGGCATTTTTGAAAGATTCCCCGCCCCCTCCCACCCCACCCCGTATTTCCTGCAAAATATTTTCTTTAACAAAATAAGGGGGGGGGCTTTTATTTTTCATAAAAAACACAGATGAAGATCCAAATTTTCATTCTGGTCAAAAAGCCACTTTTCATCAAAAACAGGACTAATCAAGGAGGCCTGGCAGCATGGACCATGATGGGGTTTCTTTCTGTCCACATAGAACTCAATGGCTACAAGCATCCTATAGATTAGGTAACAACTACAAACCAAATCTGGCTTGGTACCATTGCTGTACAGAGTATTTACAGTGATTGTCACTTTTCCTCTTCAAAAAATGTGCTACAAATCTACACCAGTCTAGACTAAGTACCATCAGCCTCAACCTGATCTAACCACTGGCTAGAGATACACAGATAGGGCGTGTCTAGACTACAGGCTTTTGTCGACAAAAGTGGCCTTTATACCTGCGATTACACTGCCGCTGAATTCTGTCGACATAATGTCGACAGAACTCAGCAGTTTTGTCGATGGCTGTAAACCTCATTCTACAAGGAATAACGCCTTTTGTCGACAGAGTTCTGTCGACAGAAGGCGTTATTGCATCTACACTGTCCTTTGCGTCCACACTGTCATGTCGACAAAGTGGCTTGCTTTCTCCACAGAACTGGATGTAGTCTAGATGCTCTTTGTTGACAGAAGCTTTGTCGACAGCATCTGTCGACAAAACTTCTGTCGACAAAAGCCTGTAGTCTAGACATACCCATAGTTTGCCTAAGGCGCAATGGTGTTAGGCTGACTGTTCACCTCAGAATCAAACTTAGTCCAGAGCCTTGAAATCACACAGCCTCCTTGAAAATTAGGTTCTTGTTACCCCTGCTTCTGATGATACCAAAACCATCCTTTTAAAACCTAATATTAACCATAACAAAATTGTTATATATTTAGTAAAAGGGGGGGCTAACTCAAACAGAAACTCTTAGACCAGTCCTGCAGAATATATTTTAAAGTGTAGCACCCTTGATGATAAACGAGGGCTGCAAAATTGAGTCTTTTATTTGGACTGGAAAGAGTATAAAAACAGACAAAATTATTGCATAAATTACTGACGTGTCTTGTGAACAGTAACACTATTTGGTGAGAATACAAGTATTTGAAAGTTCTTTATGATCCATTCAGACTGTTTAAACTACTGAATGTAAGTATTATATGTGGCTTTATCAGCAATTTTTGCAAATGCAGTTAATATTACAGTAGTATCAGACCGATGTTTTCAAAACTGCCTATCAGATCTGTACACAAACCTTTGGGAAGGTTAAAATTGTCAGTTTGAAAACAAAATCTAATTTGTACATTATTTCATTAACAGCTTCCAAAAGGGAAAAAAGCTCGTTTTCTAACTTTGAGTCTATTTGCAAAAATGTATTGGATTTAGATGCTATTCATGTCCTGATCAGCAGAGTGCAGCAGTTACATACTGAACAATCACCTACAGATGTGCAAAGCTGTCCATCTCTTCTGTTCTTAGATGAAGTACAAGAGCATAATTGTGTAATCTAGTGCACCCTTGCACAGAAAAGACTGGGGCCCCACATTGCAGTTGGGAAGGATTAAATACATTTCACATTCCAGATACAGCAAATAAAAACTGGAGGTCCTGGTAGACTCTTTAATTGCAGAAACTCATGTCATTCTGTGCAGAGAAATAGTTGTGGGAACTTAGGGCAAGACACAAAAGCATTCTCAAGAATGAATAAAGGGTTGAGAATTCTGTCAAATTGTTACCAAAAAGGAGCAACTGTACAGAAAAATCTGTTTTATTAAATAATCTCCTTGTTCCACACTCAATGAAATGTTCTTTGATTCCCACTGCACAAAGACCTGAAAAGGTCTAGTTATGTCCTACTGGGCAGCCACCAGTTTCTTGAGTGTTTTTAAAGCACAACAAGAAATTCTTGTTGGTTTAATTGGAGGAAGTGAGTCTTGCTGATTATGGCACAACACTAGTGGCTCTATGATTCAGAGAGACGTTGGATATATTTTCAGCTATGACACATAAAGTAATACATCTCCTTGGGTGAGTCACCTCATCTCTCTCTCTCTCTCCCCCCCCCCCACCCCCCTCCACTTCCTCCTCTGTAAAACAGGAATAATACTTGGAACCTCACAAGGACGTTGTAGTGTTGCAGTCATTAAAAAGTCTCCTGGAGTGCTTTTGAGATACCTGGATGAAAGGCCTTGGAGAAGTGTAAATATTGCTATTTATTTGTGGACACAATACAGAAATTCTTTTGCTCAAGAATACAGAGAGAGCAATTCAGCAACATGTGCCTCTTATAAAGCTCATAATGGATGAGAACAATATGAAAGAAAAGAACTAGTGAGAAAAGGGGCAGTGCCTGCTGTTAGTATGGTGCATCAACTCTAAACATTGTCAATACCAGCACTTAAACTGAGATTTTTTAAAAAAATTGTGTATTATTTTTGGAGTATAGACCTTTTAGCTCCATTTTTGCACATTCTTCACCTCTGTGGTTGATTTTTTTTTTTTAGCCAATAATTATTGCATGGCATAATTTACAATGAATTATCTCTTTCAAGGACCACACAAGATGCATTTTCCTATTCCTAGCATCTCCACTTCAAATATAGAATTTTAAATGCTGTCATGAGTAGGCAAATTGTAAGGGATGCTTCTGTCATCAGAGCAGCAGGAATATTTTAGAGGAGGAGCTGGGTCATTCATTTATCATCATTTACGGGTTTCATGTAACTCTACATGCTACGAAATATGCATCTCACACTCATTGTTATTCATCTCACACTCTTCAGAGGGAGTTTGCAGTTATATATATTGATGATCCAACCTGCACGTATGTTACTAAAAGCAAGGATCCAACCCTTTGGGCCTTAGGACAGTATGTAATACAAGTCCTGGAAATGGGCCTGTCACACACATAGTGACACATGCTGTAGCACTTCTGAACACACCTGGCAGAACCATCTATACCAGTGGCACCCAATCTTTTTCAGCATACCTTTTCAATCTATTAAAATTTTATGGACCCCCCCCCATAAGTGTTTTTATACACTGTACATTTATTTTAATTTCTATTTTAAACTTTCCGGGGACCCCCTACAGTACCATCACGGACCACAGTTTGGGAACCACTGATCTACATCCATGGTGTTCAACCAGTTCTGAAGCAGTAGCTACTATAGTGGCTACTGCTATTGTGAACTAGACACACTCAATGGGCCAAACAGCCACATTCTTCAAGCCAAGTAGCCACACTCAATCGTCCCAATAGCCACATGTGGCTAGTGGCTAACATGTTGGACACCATGGAACTACACAGTATGTTGAAATTCATCCTCGTGCAGAGAGCCAGCATGAGATATAGGCTTTGTCTACATAAATAGCTTTTAGTGAAATAGCCATGTTGCTAAAAATCAGGCAGTGTAAATGCTGTTTAAAACTTCCCCAGGAGTGGTGTTTTCTTTGTTTACTGTTTACACTCACACTTGTCATGCCTTTTGTCCTTGTGGGAGGTTAAGCACCTGTGAATGATGAAAGCTTTGGCACTCAATTCCTGGTGTAGACACACAACTTAAGTCCCACTTAGTGGGACTCAAATGGTGCATAAGCTTTCTGCTGGCCTTCTGCAGAGAGATGAATTTCCTGGTACTCTGGTGGTTCATGCCAGCAAGAAATCCAACACTTGCATTTCCTATTATTTCCTAAGCCAGGGTTGTTGTTTTTTTTTAATTAACATAACAGATGCACCAAACCAAATGAGTGGTTAGCTCCTAAGGACAACATTAGCATGATAACTACCTGGGATCCTTAAGGTTAGATCTGACACTGCTATGGAGAGGCTACAGTGAGCTTTCCTTATTACATTAACAAAGAACAGCTCCACACAAAGAGCTGCATACAGTACACTGCCCTACTTAACAGTATATTGGCTAAGGAATGTACTTTAAAGAACAAAAACCTCACATACAATATGCGTGGGAAAGGCAGCCAGGGTTAAAGTTTTCTGTACAGCTTACAGAATATATCTGAGAACAAACCACAGGGAACAAAATATCCAGTGAACAGCATGCCTTGATTTCAGTTACTTACTTGATTTTAAAAGAAAATCAACGTGGTTAGAGGCACAATTTCTACAGCCTATTGATTTGCTCCTCTCTCCCCCAACTGCAGTTTAAATACCAAAGAATAAGGAAGGCTTTGGGTTGTTGTGCTGAAATACCGTTTCTTTTACATGGAAAAAGAACCAAAGCTACTAGGCTGAAGTCCGCTCTGAACAAGCAGTGCAACTTTAATGGAAGTCCCTTGTGCATATTTAGTGATGACGTAAATGACAATGTGTCTGGCATAAGGTGGTTACAAAAGGTGTGTCAATAAACAAAGTGATATGGATATGAAAAAGGGGGAGACGAGGGGTAGAATATGAAAAGGCAGCAGGAAAAGCATTGTAAGCAAAGTTCTGTCAGATGCTTCTCACACTAGAGCAGCGGTCACCAATCAGTAGCTCCTGATCTACTGGTAGATCTTGCAGCCTCTGACAGGTGAGCCTGACTGGTTTGGCTGGGAAGCTATCAAGTGCTGGCACTTCAGTTGCCTCTCCACCCACTGTCATGCTGCTCCTGCCCTCTGCCTTGGAGCTGCCCCTTGGAAGCCTCCTGCTTGCTGTGCAGGGTGTGGGAGGGAGAGGGAGGGCACTGATGTCAGGGTACCCCATCTCCATGCAGAAAGAAGGGGATGGAGGGAGCTTGGCAATGCAAATTTCTGTCACTCTCTCACACTGTCTGTGTGTCTCTGTCAGTCTCACAAACACGCATTGTCCTTCCCTCTCATCTCCTGACCCAACACGTACATGGGGGGTTGTCACTACTTTTACTGCTTGCAAAGTGGGTTCTTTTTGGTTTTTGACTGCACTGTGCATTTCATAATGTTCATTTCTCTCTTATGTTTAAATTTAATTCTTTGAGTACTAAAATGCCTAACCTGTCATGTCTGGAGTAATTGTCCCTGTGGTGAGTTGTGCTCCTCCTGGAGGTGGCTGGCATGTCCCTGCAGCCCCTGAGAAAGTCAGAACAGGGGGTCTTCACATGCTGTCCTTGCCAGTGGACACCACTCCTGCAGCTCCCATTGATCAATAATGGAGAATCATGGCCAGTGGAGGTTGTGGGGTCAGTGTCTGTAGATGAGGGCCAGAACATGGAGCCATTGCTGCACATGCCAGCTGCTTTTGGGGGTGGGATGGGGCCAGAGAAGCCTTGGCTCTGCTGCTCTATTCCTAGGGCAGCTATCCAGCTGCTCCCAGGGTGGGGAGAACTTGAACCCACTACTCTGTGCTCCCCAGACAGTTGCCCTATCCCCTAGTCCACTCCAGAGCCCACCCCACTACACCACACAACACCACACCACACCTCCCTACCTTCAGAGGGTCCCTTATCCTGTGTCTGGTCACTCCCAGGGTGGGTTGAAGGTAGGGAGGTGGAGTGGGATCTCCAGTGAACTTGGGGATGGGCATCAGCCTCTGGAGCACAGGATGGTGGACTCGATCCTGCCCCCCTCCAACCATTGAGGCAATGGCTGGGCCACCAACACCGGCTGCCCAGGGATGGACCTGGCTCCCGTATTAGGAAGGCAGGATAAGGGACCTGCTGAAGGTAAAGTAGTGCGGTGGGCTCTGGAGTGGACTAGGGGGATAGGGCAGTTGCCTGGGGAGCACAGACTGGTGAGTTCAAGTCCTGGGAGCAGCTGGACAGCCAACACAGGCTGCCCTAGGGATGGACCAGGATCCTGCATTAGGAAGGGAGAATAAGGAACCCCTGAAGGCAGGGGGGTAGACAAGGGGATAGGGCATTTGCCACATGCCTAAGACTAGAACCTGCACCCCTCCCCACCCCAGCCTGATGAAAGTGAATGAGATTGAGGGTATGTCTACACTACAGCATTATTTCAAAATAACACATCTACACACAAAATGCATTTCAAAATAGCATTTTGCTATTTCAAAATAGCACATCCACACTGAGTGGATGCTGAATCACATTTAAGGCCAGCCGGAACCAGGTCCGGCAGGGCATCAGGTCAGGAGTTACTTTGTGTGGCTGCTGCCTGAGGCTATCTGAAGCCTGTGCTTAAAGGGACCCCATCCTGGACAGACGGTTCTCAGGTTTCCCTGCTTGCTTGCCTACCTCGATGAGGGACAGCAAAGCATTTTGTCTCTGCATGCTCTGGTTGCCCTCACTTGGGACACCACAGCACTCTGCAACATGGAGCCAGTGCTGCCCCTGGGCACTCTGGTGCTTCTCTTGGACGTGTTGCTGCGAGCGTGGCTGCACTTTCTGCAGGCTGCCATCCGGGAGATCCATCAGGGGGCTGTCAGTATCCAGGAGGCCCTACGGGAGAGCTTCCACCCTGAGGAGCACGAAGAGCCTCCCTGGTCTGCCCCACTGGGGGCTTGTGCCTCATTCCTCCCTCACGTCCTTCCACTTACCCCTCCCTAACGCCCCTTCCTGATGTCAAATAAAATACACGTATTTTCATAAACACAAACTCTCTTTATTTAACAAAACTGGGGGGGGGGGGAGGAGAATGAAACTCTGGTGAGACTGGGGAAAGGAGGAGGGAGAGGGGAGAAGAGAGGGTGGGAGAGGGGAGGGGGAAACCTGGGAGGCAGGAGCTGGAAGGGGGAAGCAAGGGGAAGAAGGGGGAGGGGAAGCTCAGGACTCAGGGGTGGGGGTCTCACCGGACCAACTTGATTGTCATGCAAACCTGCTCCTGGGTTCACATATGGCCTTTATGGCAGGATAGCTGCCAGCCTGGCCACCAGACAGCCGCGTTCCTCCATCTAGTGCGGAGATCATGGATGTTGGGGGCATCCCCCCCAAACCTGAATAAGGTCCATGATCTCCACCTTGGACCAGGAAGGTGCCTGCCTTCTTCGGGCCCTGGCAGGCTCCTGGGAGCTAGCAGACTGCTCCTGGGGAGCGGTGGAGGGCTGGCTGCCAGTGGCTTGTTGGCTCATGTTTTGGGGCCACTGGGTCAGGGGCAGTGACTGCTGGCTCTGGGCTGGCAGGCTTGGAGCTGGCACAGGCACTGTGGCCAGAGTCAACCCCTTTAAGTGCTCCGGGGAGGGGGGAGGGAAAGGAGTGTTCTTGGTTGAGGCTGGAGTGGCCAGCAGGGCACCCTGGGAAGGCTGGAAGCCCCCTATTTCGAAATAAGTGTCTACACAGCACTTATTTTGAAATAGCTATTTCGAATTTGGCGTTATTCCTTGTGGAATGAGGTTTACCAAATTTGAAATAAGCACGCCGCTATTTCGAATTAATTTCGAAATAGAGGTTTGGCTGTGTAGACGCTAGGAAAGTTATTTTGAAATAATGTCCCGCAGGGAGGAAGGGCAACAGAGAAAGCAGGGCAAGGCCTCAGAGAAGGGGTAGAGCAGGGGCAGGGCCCCAGAGAAGGAGGGGGAAGGAAGCCAGGCAAGGGCATTTGGATTTGAGGTAGATCTTACATCGTACTTAAATTGAAAAAGTGATCTTGTAATTAAAAAGGTTGGAGACCACTGCCTTAATCCAAGACCAGAGCCTGCACCCCAACCCTCTGCCCCAGCCTGATGAAAGTGATGAGGATGGGCAAAAGAGGGAGGATGGAGTGAGCACGGGCGGGGCCTTAGAGAAGGGGCTGGAAGGAGGTGGGGCAAGGGTATTTATATTTGAGATAGATCTTGAATTCAGAAAGTGATCTCATGCTTAAAAAAGTTGGAGACCACTGCACTAGAGTTACCTTGAATTTGCACCCATGAAACAGAGCACAACTGGGCTCAGAATTTTGACTTCTGTGGGAGTTTCAGTCATTTAAAGTAGATTCTGAATACACAACTGGAGTAGGGATGAAAGACTAGTCAACTACCAGACTTATCGGGTAGTCGAGTCACTACTCAACTAGTCGCTTCCCCCCTCCTTGCTATCTCTGTATCATAGGCACAAAAGGGGGAGAGTAGGAGTCGGTGCTGGAGGGAGCCAGCTTAAAAGCACCATCTCCGCAGGGGGGCACAGGAGGCAGAGATGAAGCAGGGAAAACAGCGTGAGCAAGGACCGAAGCAGTCTCCACTCATGCTGAATCCAGACTGCTTTGCTTCTGCCTTTGAAATGTGCCGTGGCTCTTGTACATTTCAAAAGGAGAAGCGCAGCAGTTGGGACCCCCGCACAAGTGGGGACTGCTTCAGTTCTTGCTCATGCGAGTTCCCTGCTGCACCTCTTCCTTAATTAAAATTTAACAACCCTAAACTGGAGTAAGATCCACTTATTTTGCCCAACTGAGTGTCACAGCAATGTAAGTTATACACCGACCAGTAACTTGCCTTTACCACAAAGTTTAGAGCAGCAGAAGTTCAACTGACCAGAATTTAATTAACTGAGCTTTCTTACGCAGCAGGAAAATTAAGAGCAGCAGCAGAGGTTGTAGTGCTGTCGGCAGAATCAGGAAGGCAGCTAGCAATATATGGGTCACTTGTTTAAATGAATGCTTGGATTCTACAGAAACTGAGGGCTTAGACCAGGGGTGGACAAAACAGCCTCTGCAGGCCACATCCAGCCTGCGGATGCCCTCCCACTCCTCCGCCCCATTTTAATTGGCCTAGGGGTGGGGGAGCACGCGAAGTCTCCTGCACCCCCACTGCTTAGCTGGCAGTTGACTCTAAGCATGGTGCCCTCTTGCAGGGCAGGTGCATGGAGTGAGAGACTTCCCATGCTTCCCCCACCCCCAGGCCATGATTGAGCGCGCAAAGTCCCCTCCCACTGCCAGGGACGTGGGCGCCTAGAGGGAACCACCAGCTGTTCAGAACAGCTGGCAGTTCTCTCTGGGGGGAAGAGGGAGGCAAAGACTTCACATGCTCCCCCCACCCCCAGGCCAGTCAGGGTCTGTGGTCAGAGAAGCACGGAAGTGTCCTGGCCTTCTGGGGCAGCCCAGGGCCACTTCAAAAATTTGTGAAGTGGCCCTATGTCTAAAATTATTGCCCACCCCAGCTTAGACCCTGTTCATTCCCAAGGAAATTTCTGTTCTCTCCTGCAGTGACTAGATAGGCAGAATTTTAAATCACTGATCTTTTCAACTATGCACATTTATACTACAGTACCAAGAGCTTGAGGTAAAACGAAGTCAGCTCTAAAATGTACATAGCTGTAATACAGTTTATCACTGGCATTTTCAGTAACCAATAGTTGGCCACATATAACTAGAAAGAAAAATGTTCAGCCACAAACTAAGAATTAATAGTTATAATTTTTTGGTTCTCTAACAATGCCAATAGATCCCTTTAGACACTCTGAAACAGAGCAGTAATTTCTTGTTTGCGATTCAGGCCGCATACCAGAACAAGAGGAAATACAGAACCATAAGTTTCCCTTCTCGCTAGCTTTCAGCTTGTCTGAAACAGAATGATCAACGAGACAATTGTGAGGGTACATGGACAGTTTGCAGTGTAAGTGTCCAAGAGCAAGATGGCTGTATTGGAATAAGACGAAATAATCTTAGGATCTGCTCTGAGGTACACTGATATAGGCCTATAAGAAGTACATTTAAACCACTGAAGTCACTCCAGATTTACAGTGGCATAATTTTTAGTAAAATTTGACTTGTACGCCCGAATTCTGATCTCACATCAGTCTAAATCCTGTATGACTCTTCTCCTGATACATCAGTGCCACATCAGAATGAGTCTTTAGGCTGAGATTTTAAAAAGCACGCAGCACTTTGAAACTAGGGATGTAAATACGCATTTAAAAAGATAACCGGTTAAAAAATATAATTTTAATAGTTAATCGTGGAAGGCTGAGGTCCCACAGTAGGGGCTACTCCAGGCAAGGGCCCCCATGACTGGTCCTGTCAGCAAGCCCACCTCAGGCTCCTCCAGCCAGGCCCTCCTTGGGCAGGACTGCTCCAAGCCCAGCTGGGCCTGCTGCACCACCAGCAAGGAGATACTTTGGCTGGCCGGGCCAGCTATGCCACAGGACTGTACTGGGTGTGTCCACCCCAGCCTGGGTCCAGCCAGCCAACCTGCAACTCCAGGGGCAGGGAGCTGCTCCCACTGGGCCTAGCCCTTCAGTTAACCAGTTACCAAGTAAGCATGTTGGTAAGGCTAATGCTTGCCAGTTAACCAGTTAAACTTTTACAACCCTATTTGAAACAAGTGGGATTTTTACCATCAAGTCCAACAGCAGCTGCATTATTTATTTATTTATTTATTTATTTATTTAAATATTTTTACCCCGCTTCTCTATTTAAAATATTCTAAGTGGCTTACTAAAATTTTAAACACAATACAAATATATATATATAAATTTAAAATACAAGACCCCAGAAGGACATAAAACCTGCTAAAAACACACTGAGAAGAGGAACATACACATACAGAATCAAATATTAATAAAAGCACGAGTAAAAAGGGGGACTTTAGCCTGATGCTGAAACAAAGCTAGCGTTGGCGCCATGCGAATATCCCAAGAAAGAGAATTCCGCAGCCTGGGAGCAAAAGCTGAGAATGCCCTGTTCCGCGTAGATGTTAATCTTATCTCCACAACTGGGGGAACACGAAGCAGAGCCTCCCCAGCTGACCTCAATCCCCGGGCAGGTTCATATGGGAGAGGACGGTCCTTCAGATACCCCGGACCCAACCCGTTTAGGGCTTTATAGGTCATAACTAAAACCTTAAATTGTGCCCGGAAACATACCGGAAGCCAGTGCAGCTGCAGAAGCCCTAGCATCATATGCTCCGTACAACAAGTATTAGTTAAGACTCGAGCAGCCGCATTCTGGACCAGTTGAAGTTTCCAAAGACTCTTTAGAGGCAGCCCCACATAAAGCGCGTTACAGTAATCCAGTCTGGATGTAACAAGAGCATGGATCACTGTGGCCAAGACACGCTTGTTCAGGAAGGGTCGCAGCTGGCAGATCAGACAAAGCTGCCCAAAAGCACTCCTGACCACCGAAGACATCTGGTTTTCAGTGTTAAAAAAGGGGTCCAGGAGGAGTCCCAAGCTGTGTACCTGTTCTTTTAGGGGGAGAGTAACCCCATCTAGAACTCCGAGCCCATTAGGAAATCCCACCCGTAATCTATGAAGGAAAATGGACTGATGGCCACTTGGGAAGTGACCATTTGGAAACCCAAAGTTTGGATATTCAGGGAATCTTGAGCATACCATGAGATTGCCCTCCCTCCAGGCACACCCTGAATCCTCTGGTGAGTGATATAGCTGGGATCTCCTAGAGCAGGGTTGAGATTTAGCATCCTACTCAGATGTACGGGGCCATTCACACTTCTCCAAGCTGTTATTTCAGAACACCCCCAGACTTGTAGCGCCTATATGGTAATCAAGCCCTGGGTAAAGGAACTCAATGAGGCACTGCAGGGTGACTCCAATCAAGCAGTTTAAAAACCCTGAGGAGTGGGAAAGCCTGGAAGCAGGGTCCATGCCAACTCTGTTATGACACTGAAATTAGGGCTATTATATGAGAGTCATCCCCGGGATGGTGATCAAAACCCTCCACAATCACATTATCTGTACAATGGAGAGCCTGCTATTTCACTCCCACCTCACAAGGGAGCGTACACTGGACAACAGTTCAAACCAAGTATCTCCAAGTACCTTCGGTGACTAATGGACCATTGAGAACCAGGCCAGAGAATGAATTCCCACTAAGAGGGCTTTATTATTTTTCTGGAGGAAGAGGGGGAGGTACATGCTGCAAACGTATTAACAGTGATTCAGAAACTTCTCTCAGCCTCGTTCTGCACACTCTGGGTGTATTTAAAGTGCTAGGTAGGGATGTGAAAAGTTAACTGGTCAGCCTCACCCTTAACGTGTAAGGCTTACTGGTTCTGGTTAACTGGTGGGGGCTAAAGCAGCTCCCCACCTGCCACGGGCATGGGGCTGTCCAGCCCCGCAGGGCCCGCCATGGACAGGAGCGCTCTCCCTTCTCTCCCCCTCCTTAATGCCTCTTTGCAGTGCAGGAAGGGGGATGTAGGCGGGGACTGCTCTGGCTGGGCTGGAACAGTGGGCAATGGGACCACTCCAACCTAGCAGTGGTGGGTGAGGGGGCCATTCCAACCCTGCTGGAGCAGTCCCCCAACCCACTCCCCATTTAATAGGTTAACTGGTTAAAAATTATATTTAACTGGTTAACCAATGAAATGAGATTTCACATCCCTAGTGCTAAGCAGAACATTGAAGCTTGAAGCCATTAGGACAGTGTTTCTTAAACTTTTTAAGACCAATGAACACCAAACAATTTTTTTTTTAAATGGGGAACACCAAGGATTTTTTGTTGAGGAAAAAAAAAGGTCAGGGGGAAAAAGAGTCGGGGGAAAGTTATTGAGGCAAAAAAAAAAGTCGCCTGCCCCTTTAAGGGAGGCCATTTTTAATTCTGCTGTTCTCCACGACACATGCTCTTTGTGAGCAAAGGGGGGAAGCAATTACATCCCTAATATAGGCCCACCAGACTCCAGACTTTCCTCTGTTCCTGCCAGCACACAGGGGCTTGCCCTCTCTGCCCAGTGCTCCAGCTGGGCCAGGGAAGTGATGTCCAGAGAGCAGGGTCAGAGCACCAGGATGTGCCCTGCTCTACCGCTGCCCAGTGCTCCTAGCAGGGGAGCTGAGGGTGGGAGGCACGGAGGCTTGCAAGCCCCACTCTGCTCCCTATCAAGAGCGCCAGGCAAGCGGAAAGGGGGAAGCCCTGACTCCGACCGCCATTCCTGGCAAGAGGAGCAAGTGGGGGGAGGGGCAAAGTGGGTGAGGCATGCAGGGCCCACACTTTTATGGGGGGCCCTGGCCAGAGCATCTCTCTCTCCCTCTCTTCCAAAGCTACCTGGGGGAGGGGGAGCAGCAGCTCCATTACTGCTACCCCCCAGTCACTGCCCACCCACACAAAGTCAGGGCCAACCCACCTGTCTATTGTGGCTATACCAGTGCAACAGAGACCTGTGAAAGGTCTGTATCTTAACGCAAAGACACTAACGCACAAACATCATAAAGACAAGGCAGATGAGGTAAAATCTTTTACTGGACTAACTTCTGTTGATAAGAGTTGGTCCAATAAAATATATTACGTCAACCACCTTGTCTCTCTAATATCCTGGGGCTGACATGGCTAGAAATAAACTGCTAGGGATGTAAGAGGTTAACCAGTTAACTGGTAACAGTGGGCTTATCAGCCTGCTTACCCAGTAACCGGTTAACCGGCCTGGCCAGAGCAGGCCGCTTAACCACTGTGCCATGGACGGGGGTCGCCAGCAGGCTCGGCTGGATGGCCCCCCTCCTCCCTCCTGCGGCTGAGGTGGACTGGAGCAGTCCCCACCCACGGCTGTGACGAGGCGGCCGGCCGCACCCCGCCTGTGGCCGCAGCAAACCAGAGCCGCAGCCATCCCAGACGGCTGGATCCCAGCTGTGGTGCAGTGGGCGGAAGCAGTCCCCTGCTCTGGACTACGGCAGGCAGGTTCTGAGCAGTCCACTGCCTGCAGCAGGTCCAGATGGCTGGAACCCTACCACCCATGGTGGGCAAGAGCAGCCCTACACCCATGGCATGGTGGCCCAATCACCTGGACCCCCCCCCGTCCATGGCACAGTGGTTAAGCGGTTTATCAAATCATTTAACCGGTTAACTATTTTAATTAGGGATGTAAGTGACTAGCCAAGTCATTACTCAATTAGTCGCTCCCCTCCTCTTGCTGCCTCTATCAATGCAGGGGGGGAGCCAGCTTAAAAGCCGGTTCCCCCCATCACCATCTCCACAGAGGGGCAGGGAAGAAGGTGCAGCAGGGAACCGGGCACGAGCCAGGAATCAACAGTTCCAGCTGATGCCCGACAATGTTCCCTCTACGTTTCTCCATTGATGTGCAGAATAAATATTATGTGCACCAAGGCATGTGCACATGTGCACCACCAATAGAAACACATGCTGCTGGCTCTAGTCAGTTGTGGGTACTCTGCCAATCAGCTGGGCGGCACCTGAATCTCTCCTGGGCAGCCACCCAAGCGCTCAGCTTACAAGGAACACTGGCGCCCAGCGTCAGACACTGTGCACCTCAGCTTTTTAAATGCAGTAAGAGCAGCCAGGCTCTTATTACATTTAAAAGGCAGAGCCGCAGTGGCATTAGCTCCCAGGGCAGTCAGAGCAGGGACTGCTTAGTGCCAGCTCGCGCAGTCCCGGGAAGCTAAGCCTGCTGTGGCTCTGGAGTTTAAATGTAGCAGGAGCCAGGGGGCAGAGAGACAACATTTAAACTGCAGAGCTGCAGTGGGATTAGCAAGTGCTCCCCTCCCCCCCATCAACCAATCAAGTAGTCGATGGAAATTCCATCGACTACTCGATTAGCTGATTATCCACATTTTAACATCCTTCACTTTAATGGGTTTTCTTCAGCCCTATAAACTGCATACACAGACATCAAGAAATTCAAAACTGTAATTCCCACACTAATCATAACTTGCCTCCCCTTGCCAAATTACAGTTAATATTGAAATTATGCACACCATTTAGTAGAACATTATACACAGAGTACCATATGCATAAGTACATTTTGCATAATGCACCTTAGAACACTTCATACACAATGTGGCAGAGGATTATTGCTGCTGTGGCAAACTTAGCTTTGAATTCAAGAATATATTCAAAATGTCAGACATCACGCTGCAGCAACATCATTTATTTATTTGCCTCCTTAAAACTACGCCGGGAAGAGCTGCTAGGGCTGTTATGCAAACGCATGACCCAACTATCTCACATTGCAAAAGACAGCCTTTGCTGCAGTGCACAGGGGCTCATGCCAAGACAGACACTGGCTTATGTCGCACATATCTAGAAGGACCAAAGACAGTGAATGGACAGCCTAATCCCAGCTGTGTTTATTTCTAAGGGAAAGATCAAATGACAAAAGAGGTGAGCAGCACATTAGCAATAAGACAGATGAGAAAAAGAAAACATTTTCTGACAAAGAAAAACATTTCTGGCAGAATTTTAACACACATTGTTACCTTTAAACTGGGGAATTGCTACATTCACTGACTGATGCCTTCCTTTACCCCCTTTCAAAGCCTTTCACACTAACAGCCATCTCTAAGACAAATTCTTCTTAACAATGATCCCACCAGTGTCAGCAGGACAAATGTTAAATTAACAAATTACTTCTAAGCTGAATGTAAATTCCTTGGTAATTGCTGAGCTTTGGGCTTGAAAGCAATCTGACAGCATTTGTGAAGGGCAGCAGCTAAGAGGGTAAAAGTCTGAGTGCATTCAGACTACATATGTACAGGCTAAATAATAAAATCTTCACTATGCCAGATTCCACAACATACTAGAAAAGCAAGGAAATATTGGATGACTGGTAAGTTTTCCTCTTGGTATAAATTTGCACTGCAAGATGGGTTTGCTCTGTTTTCAGTGTATATAAAGAACAAACAACATTACTTCTCCAGCTTTTCAAATTAAAATGAAATGATTGTTATAAATTAATGCCTACTGCCCACAATACAGTTTCCATTCCAGTATAATTGAATCCTTTTAATTGGCAAACTCTAGTGGAAGCCAATGTGCCAATTAAGTGATTGTCCCAATTATCAGAGACTCCCAGGGATGCTCCATGCTGGGAGAAAGTCATTTTTTATTTTATGGACTGTTTTAAAACTATGCACAGAGAAATAAAGCCTTTTCAAAAATGCAGAGAAGGGAAAGTACATATTTTCAAACCCCTGGGGCAAGCGCCCCAAACCCCAGAACACCACTTCATAGGGACTAAAGCCATCAGATGCCTGGACCTCAAGTGAAGCTTGGAGCCCTGCCTCCGCATGGGGCAGAAGTTCTTAGCCCCACTACCCTGTCCCAGAGCAGAAGCTTCAAGTTCCCCACTGCCCCATCCCAGCAGCTGAGGCCAGGAGCCTCAAGCACCTGCTGTCCAGGTGAAACAAAAGACAGGACTATGTAGCACTTTAAAGACTAACAAGATGGTTTATTAGGTGATGAGCTTTCTTGGGCCAGACCCACTTCCTCAGATCAAATTTGATCTGAGGAAGTGGGTCTGGCCCAAGAAAGCTCATCACCTAATAAACCATCTTGTTAGTCTTTAAAGTGCTACATAGTCCTGTCTTTTGTTTCAGCTAGACCAGACTAACACGGCTACATCTCTATTATTATTCTGCTGTCCAGGGAGTTCCTATACGTGCGGGGAGGGAAGGAGAGGGGATAAAGGAGGCCCCGGGTGTGACGTAGTGTGGGTACCTTGCTGGTTGCTATGCTGGGCAGTGGGTTGTCAGTGACCTCCGCTGGCTGCTGTCTGCAGCACGACCCAGCAGGGCAGGGGATGAGTCATTATGCAAGGGGGCTTCGAAACTCGTCAGACAGGTATCTCCCATGGAGCGGAACAATGGAAAGGAAGGGGGCGAGGTCAGACCTGGCTGGGGGCAGGGCTGGAAGGGAGTGGGAGTTAGTTTCTGTCTGGGATCATGGAGGAGACAGCCTAGGGCCCAGAGGGGCTGGAATTTAGGGGCCCAGCATCCCCCATCTCAAGGGGGGCTGAGGCATCCTAGGCCCGGTTCCTGTAACCAGATGACATCTGTGCTGTGCTGTATCCTGGAGAAGCAATAAACTCCCTCTATTCTACTGGCTGGTGGAGTCTGTCCATGCCATTACGGGGGTGCAGGAGTCGGGGGACCCCGACACGCCGCCACACCGGGAAATACTCTCTATGACCTGGTCTACACTCGGGGGCAATGTCAAACTAAGGTACACGATTCATTTTTGTGTTTTTGAAAATAAAATGAAAATGTTCATGCTTCATTTCAATCATTTGTCTGGGGTGGGGTTGTGGAGGAGGGGTTCAGTGTGCAGGCTATCCCGTGGAGAGAGGACTTTCCCAGCTCTCCCTCACTGCAGCAGCTTGGGGCCAGGTGAGAAGTGCTTCTCTGTGGCCACTGCAGCTCCTGCAGGCACAGTCTGGGGAGAGGTGCATGTTCTCCAGCTGGGACAGATCCAGGTTCATCTGCCCTCTGCACCCCCCAGCCAGAGTGAGGAATGCAGCAAACAGTGTACTTTCCCCTCGTTCCCTGACAAAGGGGAACAGCCAGCAATGTTCCTGTATGAATCGAGGCAGGGGGAAGCTTCAGCCTCCCCCCACAAAGGAGGGAGGTGGAAGTCTCAGGGCTAGGGCAGTCTCAGACAAGAGAGGTGTGCCTCCAGCCAGCTCCCTCCACCTGCCTGGTGATTGTGTCTCTTTTCTGTATGGTTTTATGAGAAGCTCTCCCATTCCAGGCACATCCCATTTTCCTGGCACAACCAAATCCTTACATTGCTTATGGTAAGAGTTATGGTAAGAGGCAGCTGCATACCCAATTTGGCGGTCTTAGCCTTTCCTGTTTAAAAGGAGTTCTAGAACAAACAGATGGATGGACAGACTCTCACAAATATATACAGGTGGGACCTCCCTGGTCTGGCACCCTCAGGACATGAGTGGTCCTACACCACGGAGTATGCCGGACGAGGGGAGGTCAAGGCTCCCCACATGGCTGTGGGCTCTGCTCCCAGACGCTGCTGTGCTCACTGCTGCTGGCCCTACTGCCTCCAGCCCCCCACTGCACCAGCTCCAGCTGGGGCTACACCTGCCACCGCACCAGCCCTGGGCAGGGGTTGCTCCAATGTCCTCCCCACCACCAGCCTCTGCCAGGGCTGTGCTCCCCATAGTGCCAGTCCAGGCTGTGCACCCAGCCACCAGACCTGCTGCTTCCAGCCCTGGCTGGGGCTGCATTCCCCACCACCAGCTTCCA
Source organism: Pelochelys cantorii (assembly GCA_032595735.1). NCBI lineage: Eukaryota > Metazoa > Chordata > Testudines > Trionychidae > Pelochelys > Pelochelys cantorii. Next base: position 12,740,432 of record CM064352.1, read on the forward strand.
CCGGGGCTGTGCTCCCTAGTGCACTGGCCTGCTGGGGCTGTGTTCCCCACCGCCAGCCCTGCCCAGGCTGTACTTCTGAACCTGGACAGTTGGGACTCTCTGGTCCAGCAATATCCATGGTCCTGTCAGACCACAGATGTTGCCAGACCAGAGAGTCCCGGATTTTAGAGGTTAACCTGTAGTAGATTAGTCCAGCTTTGAAATCAAAGAGCTAGAGAAGTGCTTATTTTACTTCCTGGAAGAGAAGAGGGAAAAACAACCATTGTGGTCATCTTAGTTTAAATAAGTGAGTTATTCCAAGAGAAGAATGTATGCACAAATGTAAATAGCACAGTCCAACACACTAATGGGTTAGCACTGCAAACCCATTTTGACAGCACTTTCCTAGCTCTCAGTATTGCTGCTAGGGTCAAGCATTTACATACCTGAATGCATAAGTTGTATAATGATAAAATCCTGCATATTTCTATGCCATCTGTTTAACCCTGGGAAGTGGCAGGAGAAGGGAGGTTACAGAAATATCAATACTCCTCCCAAAGAACAGTCATTCACTACAACCTCCATTATCTAGTGGCTAAATTAAGAAACAGCAAAAACCTGTCGTTTGCAACCTCTGCAGAGATTAACCAAATATAAAGCTTAATTTATTATACAAATATGAGCTTCTCAAGCATTACACAAGGAGCCAGCTACTAGAGGAGTCAGCATATCCAGTGGGTGATAGAAATGCAGTGAAAATCATAGCTGGAAGTGACTCTAAGAGGTCATTTTGTCCAGAGGTTCTCAACCAGGATACATACACCACTGGGCATATGCAGAGGTCTTCCCGGGGGTACATCCACTTACTAGATAGTTACCTAGTTTAATAACAGGCTTCATAAAATGCACTAGTGAGGTCAGTACAAACTAAAATTTTATACGTCTTGTTTATATTGCTCTATGTGCTGTGCACTGAAATTGAAGTACAAGTTGAACCTCTCATACTCTCTGGTCCAGCAACATCCATGGTCCAGGCAAGATTTCAGTTAGCCAGATGTCTGCTTATCATAGATGTGGCCAAGTTTCCTGCAGTCCCATAAAGTTTGCTTACAGCTACCAGGCCTGACACTCAGTGTTTTGTGCTGCTAGTTAGCTTTAATTTACCCCTAACTGTCTCCCAAGGGCCAAGTAAGCAGTGGAAGCTTTGGTAATGCTGTTAGACAACACTGACCTCCCATGGTTCGGCAAATTCTCTGGTTCAGCACCAGTCAGATCCCGAGGGTGCCGGACTAGAGAGGTTCAACCTGTACAATATTTATGTGCCTGATCAATTTACTTTATAATTACATGGTAAAAAAGAGAAAGTCAGCAATTTTTCAGTAACTGGGTACTGTGACACTTCTGTATTATTATGTCTGATTTGGTAAGCAAGTGGGTTTTAAAGAGGTGAAACTTGGGAGCATGTAAGACTCCTGAAAGGGGGACAGTGGTCTGGAATGGTAGGGAACCACTGATCAACCCTGCCAACTCAAGATCAAGATAACCTAGAAGACCATCCACGAGAGGTGTCTATGCAGCCCAAAGGTTCTCAAACTTCACCCCACGTGACCCCCTTCTTACAAAAAGAATCACTACCTGATCCCAGGAAGCGGGACCAAAGCCTGATCCTGCCTGAGTCCTGCCCCCTGGCGCAGGGGACCAAAGCCAAAATCCGAGACCTTCAACCCAGGGAGGGGGGCTATAACCTGAGCTCTGGACCCAGAGCTGAAGTCCTCAGGCTTGAGCTTTGGCTCTGCATAGTCAATCTTCAATTTTGTCCCTGGGCCCCAGCAAGTCTAACACCAGACCTGGTGACCCCATTAAAATTGGATTGCAGCCCACTTTGGGGCCATGACCCACAGTCTGAGAACCTCTGGTCTAACCTGTTCTTAAAACCCTCCAAAGGTAACGATTCCAAAACTTCCCTTGGTAACCTGACCCGGTGCTTCCCTATACTTAAGAGTGCTTTTCTTAATTCCTAACCTAAATGCCCCTTGCTGCAAACAAAGCTGATAACTTCTTGTCCTATCCTCAGTGACATGGAGTTCACTCCATCACTGTCCTCTTTAGCATATTTGAAGATATACCAGGCTCCTCTCAGTTTCTCAGTCATCACTTTTCTAACCTAAACATGCCCAATTCTTTCAATCTTACCTCATAGGACAAGTTTAAAAAAAAAAAAAAGAAAGAGGGCAAAGGGGGATATGACCCACAAAGATATAGTATATATTAAATAGCAAAGTCTAAACAGATGACAGAAATATGCAATTCAGGGCATCTAACTCAAGCACCCTGAAAACATTAACTCTTCTATATGCTTCCACCACTAAGATGAAATAAAGGATAAAGGTTGTAAAATAGATGGAATATGAGTAACTGGAAGTGTTTCTACTTGTCTACAATTTGCTCAGGTGATCATCAGCTTGAAATTTCACCATGAATACAAATCAAAAACTTCACATTTAAGTTTTAGCTGTCTCCTATGTTTGTTCTAGATTGTACTACAGCTGACTATGTAATAAAGCATGATGTGGGAAATGCTAGCACCACACTTTCATCTTCATCCTTTTCAAACACTATTTGTTACAGACCCTTGAATCTCTGTTGTCCATTGGCTGTCTGGCAGGACAGGTTCTAAGGAGTGTATTAGAGATAAATGCAATGAAGAGTGCAGTGGTTTTAAAAGTAAAATGCTAGAGGATCTGATCCTGCAGGTTGTTCCAGGTGGGTGGACCTGTTTCTCTTTTGGGAGCCTATGATGTGCTCAAGAGAACAGTGAAGACCAACCCAATGATGTAATTAGTAATGTTTCCTTTTAATTTTCTAATTGATTCAACTCCACCTCTGGAAAAACAGAACAAAAACTCGAACCACATCCATTTCCTTAGTCTCAGGACTTGTGACTTGAGCAACTGGAAACCTCCCGCAAATAGCTGAATCTCACCACCGAGGCCTGACATTTTCAATCCAATTCTCCAGAGTTGTTAGGTATATGATACAAATCATGACAACACTGTCGGTTGCCTGGACTGAAATCACGCTCTTTCTCCACCACCTCACAACTGACTTTTGTATTCTCCTTTCTTTCCTGCAAGTTGTGTGATCTTGAAGCTTTCCTGCAGGGATAAGAGTTAGCAGAAACGGAAGGCATCTGTAAAGTCCGACATATCCCCAGATGTCTGCTCTATATCCATGGGTATCCCTATCAGCAGGTGTGAATGAGGGTATGCACAGTTCATTTTTACAAATACAAATGCAAGGGCGGATACAAATTTTCTATCCCCACAGGGCTTTAGGCATCTGGATGGTTTGTCAGGGAAGAAGGCGTTTATTCAAGAACTGTGTGTGCATTGTTTTTGGTGACATTAGGCAGACAACCCCTACAGAACGTACAAACTATTTCTACAGGATTTTTAATAATTTCCTGTAGCATCACAGTGGCCTGAATTCACCTACTAACTAGTTCATATTTCTATTCAAACCGCTAAACATTCAGATTCATCATTAGAAAATGATTGTTATTACCTAACTCAGAGAAGAACTGTACACACAAAAGTAGTACTAGAAAGAGCAAAGAATCAGAACCAACATTTTTGGCAAATTCACCAGTCTCAGCAGCAGCACAGATTAAATAGGATATATATTTAATGAAACAGAAGTATTTACCTATCTTATTACCTGAAGCCCTGATGTCAAGTGCCACACTTCTGCTAAAAATAATTGTATATAAACATTTCACTTTTTATGCTTCCTGTTTACATTTTTTAAATGCAGGCTTACAATACAATTCTGAAAGAGAAAATAAAACAAAGCAAAAAAACTTCCAACGCTTTGAAAGCGCCTCAACTAAGTTATAAACTGGAAAAGAAAGAGAGTGGATTAAAAATAGTTCTACAGATAAAAGAAACAGTGAATTAACAACATGTAAGATAAATTTCACTACTCAATTTGCCAGCAGTTGCATCCCCTCCATTGTCCAGTTAGACCCCAATCCAATGCTTATATATATACATATATCTAAGCACGAAAATCCCATGGAAGTCAATAGGACTAATAAAGTAAGTAAAGTTATTCATGTACATAAGGGCTCACAGAATTAGTTCCCTAGACTGCAGGTTTTCAGTGAGAGGACGTATCTGCATCTTTGTCTAAAGAGCCCACTGTGCTTTTAATCTTTGAATAAATCTGGAATAATTTTTATTTCACTCATCTTGTTCACTGGATTGGGGGGGGATGAGGGGGAAGAGCTAGGCTTTTAGTTAGTTTCCTTTCCTGATTCTCATGACCAATCCTGCAAAGTTTGCGAAGGCTGGAGGGAGGTGTTAAAGTACAAAAGCAACTTTTTATTATTATTTATTTTTAATGTTGAAAAACCAGGCTTTATTATGCTTTTCTTTTTAAAACAAGTTAGTCTACCTCCATCATATCCAGGAAGTACAGTAACTGCCTTTTTGAAAACCTAATGCAAACATGGTACTACAATCTTACTGAACTAAATACTGCTCTTCCTGACATTCCTGTGCAATTCTCCTGGAATCAGTGGAGCTACAGACATGTACCAGAAGGAAGAATTTAAACATATTTTGTATTCTTAAATGTGGATTTTATTTTAAAAGGTACAAGTCAGCAGCTTGCCTACTAAGACAAGGTTTGGTTTGCATTTTGGAGAGTAGTCATAATCATATGCCAGATTTTTGTGGAGACTCTAAGAAAGGCCTCACCTGGAATGCTTAGAAAATCCGTTCTCCTACATCTTCAATCCCTGCAAAAAATAGTTCATGTTTCGGTTGGGTGGTGGGAGGGGGAGGCAAGAAGGACCCCAATGTCACATGGCCACCTAGGAAATTCACCTACATTAGATAATGCTGGATGAAGAGCATCTCTGGGAATATTCCACTAATAGCTATAGTATGTACAGATAATCTGCCAGCTGTCACTTCCACACACTGAGAAAGGCATAACTGGATGCTGACCTAGGATATAAAACAGTCACACACCGTGCAACAAAATTTGTCATGCCAGTTCAGCCAAACTAGACCAACGTGGCTCACTGCATGTCACTAATGGCTGGGACTCATTAGTGACAAATAGGCCTTTCAGAGGGCTAAAGTCAAACCATACAGAAATGTTTCTATGACCATTGCTATAACTGGAAGAAATGCCACAGAAATACAAAACAATAATTTCTAGTGAAACTTCCCAGCAAACACCAAGAAATGGAAACCGACATTTTTATTAGTAAGAAAATATGAAGTTCTTTCAGAAAGGCTGAATGAATCAAACAGCTTAAAATGAGGGAAAAAACTTTGCATCTATTTCAAAACTGAGGGGGACACAATAAAATTGATATCACATTAATACAGTTGTGGCATAACAGCACGTTTTATACATTACAAAAAACAAGATTTTATCGATTGCACTCTTTACTAACATGCTAGTTCCACTTCGAATGGGGAAGATGCCTTCATCCTTTATGAGTTTCCAGGAAAGCAACCTTTTTTTTTTTTAACCCTAATCCTTTCCTATGTTAACCAAAACAAAAACCAAAAGCTAAAAAAAACATGGAGTAGAAGACCTGTATGTTTGCAGTCTGCAACAACGATTGTTGCATTCTCTGACACACAAAGAATCTTCTAGTCTGGGGACTGACTGTTACACCAGCTGTGTCCCACGAAAACTAGAGCAGGACATGAAAATTTCAAGTATTTGGTGCACAAACTGCTCTCCTTAAGCTCTTACCTCACTTTTTATGTTTCTCTGGTCTTGTCTCCACTACAGGAGAGATCAATACTGATCAGTCCACTAGCGGTTGATTTAGCAAGTCTAGTAAAGACTTTGGATGTAAGTGACTAATTGACTATCCAATAAGCACAGGGACTCCACACTGGCCCCAGGCTCCATGTGACATTTCAATCTTTGAAATGCACAAGAGCCCCTGCTGGGGCTGCAGCACTTCTGCCTTTGAAATGTAGCAACAGCAGGGCGGTTCTTGCTACATTTCAAAGCAGAAGCGCCCTTATCGACTAATCGAATAGTTGATGGAAATCCCATCGACTATTCAATTAGCTGATTAATCTAATTTTAACATCCCTAGTAAAGACCCACTAAATCAACCACTGATCACTCCCCTGTCAACTCCAGTACTCTGACATAATGAGATGAGTAAGGGGAATCATTAGGAGAGTTTTTTCTGTCGACCCCTGTCGTATGTAGATCTAAGCTGTGTTGATTTGAATTATGCTATTCATTATCTCAAATTGTGTACCTTAGATCAACCTGTTCCTGCTGCCACAGACCTGCCCTAAATCACATTAAAATAGCTCTTTACAAGAGCCTTGCCATGAGCTGGAGGACTTGCTGAAACAGGTTTTTATTAGCAGGCCTCCCTTTCTCTTCTGTCCTGCTCCCCATCCTCATTGGTACAATTGGAACCCATTGCCTATTTAATTCAACAAGGACCATTTTTATTGATTTCAACAGCACTGGTTGGGACCCATCAAGATCACCTGATCTTGCGACATGCTTTGACTGGAAATTCGGGATGTCCACCAGGAGGCACCTCAGCACGTCAAAGATCTGTCCTCAAATGCTATGACACAGTCTACACTTTCCCTAATAGTTGATGCTTGTGGAGGTATCAAAACAGCCACTTGATAAGATTGCACAAGTTTCTGATCACTACTTCAGATAAGGGCTGTCACGTTACTGAATTTGAGGGAAGCAGCCAGATCACTGCTGCACCCATGGGGGGGGGGGGGGGTTGGCCCCAAAAGTGGTATAAAGGAGGCCATGTGAGGTGTCGAATAGAAGCTTACTGTCTGCTGATTCTATATATGCTATTCATGTAATTGTATAGTATCTGTGTGTGAAGTTATAAGCATGTACTTTGTATGAGTACTGAATGTTTCTCTGTATGTGGTTGAGCCATGGACAGAGCTTGGCCTATGGACATGCTAATTAGCAAGGCTCTGTGGAACAATAACCCTCAACAGGCCAAGGACACACCTCAAGAATGGGGAATGACTCCTAAGGGCTACCAGCAGGGAACACAGGGATAGGCCGCTGGCCAGGTGACCTGCTGCAGCCAAGAAGAGATGGGGAAGAAGGTATAAATATGCCATGTGGCCGACTCCATCTTGGTACTCAGCTCAGCCATTCATCCCAGAGGCAGCAGTGCAGGGATCGAAGAGCCAGAAGGAGCTGTGGACCCATCCCGATGCTGGACATTCACCAAAGACTTTTATGCCAGCAGTTATAACATCTCTGCTGCAAGCCTGCATTGAGAACTGGGAGATTCGATGCATGTAATGTATGATACCTTAACAACCTTACTCTCATGCTTTTCTTTCTTGTAGTAATAAACCTTTAGAGTTTAGACTCTAAAGGATTGGCTCAGCGTGATTTGTGGGTAAGATCCAGAGTGTATATTGACCTGGGATATGTGGCTGCTTTCTTGGAACCGGACAGGACTTGTTCAGGGTAGGTGAATGAGGCCCGGGGCCATCTGGGGCACGGATATTGCTAGGGTGTTAGAGGGGTTTTGCTCATGAGGCTTCAGACAGTCAGCTGAAGCGCTCTGTGGGACTGGTTGTGGCCTATTAGGAAAGGTCTCCAGTCTGGGGGCTGTAAAGAGCCCCGAATTTGAGCAATTCGCCCTGAGTGGATGCCCTCAGCTGTGCCCAGACCCGGCCCGGTCAGTCACAAGGGCCCAATTGGATTTTCATTCCATTACGGAATGGCTGATCATAATATAATCTGAATGGTGAATAGAGGCCTGATTTTTATCTCACACCTGAAGTAAGTCAGGTCCAATTCCAATGAAGTTATCAACTTGACGTGAGCGCAAAATGAGGCTTCTGTCTCAAGGCAGCTACTTAAGTTAGTCATATGCAAGTTAGTATACACTCACTAAGTATATCAACAGATCTAGCATAGGTAGAAATCCCAGGTGTATTACGAATGACCAAACTATTGCTACATAAGGCATACAAATCAAATGAGAGATGTTACAGTGAATCTAGGGAGCATTCACCTATTCCAATAAGGAATTTGTGTCCGAACTTTCATACATCTAGAATTCCTACATTATATGGTAAGGCTAAAAGTTCCATGTTAAAGACTGACGCAATATGATGGCCAGCCATAGACTATAGTCTAATGAATAAGCAATACACTCTGAGCTGGAAGGATTCAGTTGCTAGTCAAAGAGAGGATGTGATCACCTCAACCAGATTTACTGAGCTGGCAGGGAGGGAATTGTCAGGTGAACGATGGTACCTTCCCAGTAGGGATGTTAAGTAGCAATTAATTTGCTAGTAGAGTAGTCAATGGAATTTCCATCGACTATTGGAATACTCGATAAGCACTTCTGCGTTCTGCCTTTGAAATGTACAAGAGTTCCCAGCGGGGGCTCTTGTGCATTTCAAAGTTGGAAGGCGGCGTGGAAGTCCTGCTGACTCCGGGCTCCACGCAAGTACTTCCACTTTGAAATGACAAGAGCCCCTGCTGGGAACTCTTGTACATTTCAAAGCTGGCACGCCACGTGGTCCCAGGCTCTACCCGGCATTTCAAAGCGGCAGTGCCGTACAGAGCAGCTGACCCCGGGCTCCGTGCGGTGCTGCTGCTTTTAAGTACCCCCCTTCTTGCTGTCTCTATCTGAAAGAGGCAGCAAAGGGGGGGGGGGGAGGGACTAGTCGACTATCCTGTCGACTAGTCCTTTACATTCCTAATTCCAAGCAGGAAGAAAAATAGCCATTCATAAAGTCGAATGCTATTGGTTCATGATGATCATAAGGCCACCTCATGGCAAATAATCCCTGCTGGCATCTAGCTCCAAACTATATGGGTACTTGATTGTACTGCAAATTTAGGCAAGAGACAACCTACCAGATGGGGAAATAAATGGGTTCTGTAGAGAATGGATTCCAAGAATGCAAAAGTGATCTGGATGCTAGATGTTAATTCAGCCTTGCAAAATGGTAATGAAAATCTACCTGCACAGGTACAACAATCCTGTCACAGGAGGAGGATAATGGGGAAAAAACCCCTGAAGATATTTTGTTCATCTAGTAAATAAAAAGTATCTGCCTAAGGCAAAATGTTTTAAAAAGAAGGTCAGTATCATTATACCCATATTAGAGGTGGAAAAATTGAGGCACAGAGATGTGACATAAAAAAGACTGCCTTTGCCTGTTCCATATTAAAATGTGTCTGGTCTTCAAACTCTTGCAACATGTATCATGAGGACAAAATACCCACTGCTTGCTGCAGTAAAACACCCCAACATGCATGGATGTAAGTTCTGAGTTTGCTACCTAACTAAACTGCCAAGCTTTAAGGAATATCCGCGAGTAAAACTGAAGCCAAGATGACAACCATGATGGTTATCAAGCTGGAAAAAGTGAATCTTTTAGTCCACTGTAAACGATGATTGAAAATAAAACAGCAGCAGAATTATGCCAGGAGGCTTGCTTTGCCTCCTACAGATGGAATTTAGATATTATTGTTTTGGTTTGGGTTTTTTGAGACATCTTTTCCATCTCAATGAAGGGAATATCATACAACATTTTGATATTACTAGCCCTACCATACAGATAACTTGGCCTCAAGCAAAAGCTGTTGAAAATGTGCTGCTTGCCATCACTCAGAAGTCATCCTGTTATGTCACCCCAGGAATATCATAAAAATTCAAGATGACAAGTATGTTGCAGCACCAAAGATGTTGATTGAACACAGTAGTAGTAATGGGTTAGTATAATCTTCGGCTGAAACTCTACTGAAGTCAACAGAATTCAACAACCATGAATGTAGCCCAAATAAATTCATGCATATTTAAAAAGCACTTCACAAATACCTGAAGGTGAACATATTCTGAAAAGTGACTAAAAATGTCATCATGAAATTACATTTATCATCCACCAATAATTTACAGAAAAAATTGCTCAATTTAGTAGTAAAAAAAACCTAAAGAAATGGCAGGGTGTTTTTCTAGGATCTGAAATTCTTCATCTTAGGAAGCACTTAGCTAGTACCATGCTCCTGAAGACACGAACACATGATCCTTGCCGAACAAGATGGATTAGGAACAGACTTTGTTCTCATGCATGTAATATCAATGGTGTCCCTATGCAACTACCTGCCAAGTTACGGTGAAGAAGCAGTATGAGGTTCAAACAAGAAAAAGAGACATACAGAGAAAGAACAATCCAGAAGGGAACGACTAGAGACAGAATTAATGAAGGGGGGATGGAAGTAAAGAGTCAAATACAAGGCAATACATGGAAACAACCCTGGGCAAAACCACAGTGGTGAACCTAAAACTTTTTTTTTTGTGCTTGAAAATAAACTTTGGAACAAAATATCATCAATATAAGCATACATGGTGCTCTCTTTGCTAGTTTCCCCATCTGTAAAATGAAGATGCAACCCTACTATGAGGTAGATGATAAAATTCAGAAAACGTGCATATAACAAGTGTACCTAGAACGAGAGTTATGTAAAAGAACAATCAACACAAAAAATACCCCATTTAAAACCATCAGATATCAAATCCTCTCTCCTGTGTTAATGATCCATGTAGGTATACGTTCTTCTTCCAATTGTTCTAGCAAACATGATTTTGAATTCAAAATATCCTGCTTAGTTACTCTGTATGATTCTTGCATGGCTTCAGAAGCAGCACTTTTATTTAAACTGAGCCTCAACAAGGTTTGTTGGCTCTGTGAAACTAAGTGATGTTGAAAAGCATGCTTTCTCACTGTTGGGCACAGAATGAATCCAGGGTTTCCAGTGGCCTTGTTTTAAAGGTCATTTGGAAAGGTGTTGCTCTATAAACACTGCTGCATATGTGACAGTGTTATAACTTATGGATGTGAAAATTCCATTGCTACCCAGATCTTCTAGGGACTCTGATGACTTTGCCTCAAAGACTGAGGAAGAAAACCTCAAGAAATATATTGAGGTGACAAAATGTCATAGTTTTTAAGAAGAGCCCAGGGGATTTAGAATCCTGACCTTCACCAAGCTGTTGGCCTGGAACACTAAATGGCTACATCTGCAAGAAGTCTGCAGACATAATTAAACTGTTTCCTGCAGTGTTACCAATTAAAGTATTCAGCCCTCCCTGTCAGGGCATTAAGATTCCTTACAAGGAAAAATAACCCCAAAAGGTCATGGTAAGATTGCCTGAATATCTGGTCACTGAAACACTGCAAAAGGCAAGAACACACACCCCAGTGTGTAGGGGAGGAGTTAAATTTTCTGCAGCTACACATTCACATACAGGGGGGCAGGCAGAAGCGGGTGCTCGCAGGAAGCTGACTTGAAAGCCAGCTCCCGTTGTGTACGGTCTCCTGTCTGCTCCCTCAATATCAGAAGCAGTAAGTGGGGGGGGGAGGGGCGGTTGCATGTAACCGAGCAGGTTAACCAATGAGACCAGGCTTATCAGTTAACCATGTACATGAGTACACATTAACAACCCTACTTAATACACTGTTCATTTCTAAGCATTGGATTTAGAAACACACTCCCTTTGCAATAATGCAAATTCCCTCCCTCCCCTAGAAGGGGACTGGCTATCTCAGCAGGGACAGCTAGAAGCTCTCTTAGCCTTAGATACGTTCTGCTGGTAAAGCTTCCAGCATGGGCTATCGGAACTGCTGCTATCATCTAATGTTTGAAATGTGCTTGGGGGGGGGAAGGGGGCATGCAGAGGGAAGGAAAGGAGTGAGAATGAGGCCAGACACAATAAGAAGAAAAGAGAAAAATATTATTAAACAAAGAATATTTATCCTGCCAGCAACAGCATCCCCTTTCAGTTCCAAACAAAAGGCACAGACTCCTCCACAAACACCAATTTAGGCATCAGGAAAGTGCAGAAGTGATACGGTTGAATTGCCTGACCAAAAGATATGAAAATAATTTGGGGCATGGCCCTTACTTTTAAAATATTGATCCTCCTATCTTTGCCCCTCTAGGTGACAAGTCCCCTTTTCCATGCAAAACGAACCCTACAAATCAAAAGGGGAAAGCAAAACCACAATATATTTACTGATGACAAATGAAGATGGCTAGTGTTTTTTATTAGCAGCAGTTTACTTGGAAGGGCTTTGTACCAATGTCTTCTAAAGCAGAGGATCAAAACCCATCCCAAACATACTGAATCCGTATCTCGGTCATTGGAACAGAATTTCCTCATCAGAGTAGTTGGTTCAGATTAGAAATTGTAAAATGAACACACACTACAACAGTATTTCTTAAACTTTTTAAGACTGAGGAACACCAATTTTTATGGGGAACACCAAGGATTTTTTTGTTGAGGAAACAAAAAGAAAAAGAAGTTGTTAAGCAAAAAAACCCAGTTTGCCCTTTTATCAGGAGGGAGGCCACTCTGAACTCTGTTCAGGCATTGCCCTTTTAAGGGCGGCCATTTTGAACTCTGTTCTCCGTGGCACACCTCCAATTGCCTCATGGCACACCAGTGTGCCACGGAACACACTTTAAGAAACGCTGCACTACAAGCTCCAACCAGCCCTCCATTAACAGAAGTCAGGCCATTTATCGAGGCCACCAGGAAAGAAAAACTTGGATATTAGGAAAAGCTATTTCCCTAGGAAGGTGGGGAAGCACTGGGATGGGTTACTGGGGGTGGAATCTCCATCCCTAGAGGTTTTTAAGTTCTGGCTTGACAAAGCCCTGGCTGGGATGATTGAGTTGGGGTTGGTCCTGCTTTGGGCAGGCAGCTGGACTTGATGACCCCCTGAGGTCTCTTCCAGCCCTAGGATTCTATGATTCTATGAAGCCCTCTGAAGTTGCTAACAAAATAACAGCCTGATTTCCAAAACTGAGCAACCCCAGCTCCTGCTGGAATCAACCTGAGCTCAAGGTGCTCAGCTCATTTGAAAAATCAGGCCACAGCTGCCTAATGGCTTGACCCAATGGCCGCTTTCCATTGCCTTCACTGAGCATGGAAACATGCACCGGCCAGTTACTTTTCTATTGCTCTATTCACTGATGGGCTTAAGTTTTCAAGCCACTGTTTTATTTATGTGGACACAACCAACATATTGCTAATTTTCTCTGTACAACATGGTATATTAGTAAAAACATGCCCTTTGAAGATGTTCCCCTCGCACTGGAGATAGTTACTGAAGAGGAGATTAATTCAGACTGAAAATCATTGTGACATTATGGACCATTTAATTGATTTTTAAACCTGCTTAGGGGCATAAATAGGACAGACCCTTCATGCGTGGGGTTTTTTTCTCATTGGTGAAATTCACCAATTGCAAGAGGAAGGAATGCATTTCACTCTTCAGACTACAGCACAATCAGTGTAATGATTGGAAACAGAGAAATATATTGTCAAAATCTATAACTACAAAAGGACCGACGGGCAGCTCATTCTAACACTGATCAGGACAGAAAATAACAATGCTTTACCATAGCACTGAGTGTCTCTTCCCAGTCTGGCCTCTCTCGGGGATGAATACTTCTCTGCAGCTCTGGAACAAAGTCATCCTCTTCTGTATGTATAGAGGACTTCATCATTCTAGAAAGACAGACAGACAGACATGCTTGTTTCTTGCTTACAAATCTCTAGTAAATCGTACTTATGACTTCACGTTGGTGCCACTTCAATAAACTCTTTCACATCAAAATACAAAGGTTTTAAATATCTGGAATCAATGGATTTTTCTTATTTTTCCAAGCATACCAGCAGCTCAAGAACAATCTTGTTGAGACATTTTCTTTCCCAACCTAACTTATAAAATCAAAATAAATCAATAATTTGCAAAACTAACCTCATGAATATAACAACATCTGTCAATAACTACTTCTATCACCATCTGCTGCGCCACGTTCTCCCCAAATGCTTGAGGGGAAAAAGATGGCCCTTGCAGCATGCCTGGACAGTTATTATATCAAGACTCTGATGGGCCTAAGGCACGGGTGGGGAACCTTTTTTGGGTCGGATGCCGCTGACCCACAGAAAAATGAGTCAAGGGCCACACACAAGCAACAAACAAAAAATCAACCCTCACTGACAGACAAGCAGAAAGACACTCCCCACATTTCTCTCCCACACCAGAGCCTCAGGGGTCCAGTCTAGTATATTTTCTGCTCTCCAGCCCCCCGGTGGGCAGCAGGGGGGCTGGAGTACAAGCACAGGGTCATGAGCCTCGGGGACAGGATCCAAGCCAGCTGGGGGCCACATCCAGGCTCCGGGCTTGAGATCCCCCACCCTTAGCTTATGGAAGGGGTAGGCAATAATTTTTTCCCGGGGGGCCACTTCAAAAATTTTTGAAGTAGCCCCAGGACACCCCAGAGGGGGTGGGGCCTAAACAGGAAGGGATGGGGCTACCCTTTGCCCTCCCTTCCCCTAGGCACCCATGCCCTAGAAGAGGCTTGGCACACTCCCCCACCCCCAGGCCAATCAGGGCCTGGGGGCAGGGGAGCATGCAAAGCCTCCTCCGCTCTCCCCCCGGCCCTGTGAGCAGCGCACAGTGCTTCAAAGTGCCATGTGCTCCTGGCAGGGAGGGGGAAGGCTCCTGGGGGCAGGGCAGCGCGCGAAGCTTTCTCCACTCTACCTCTGCCCTGCGAGCAGCACGTAGCACTTTGAAGCGGATCTGGCCCACGGAGGCCCTTTTGCCCCACCCCGGCCTATGGTCTGGGTCATCAGTTGTTGCAGGGCTTGTGTGTCCCCCTAACTACCCTTGACTCACACTCATTGCAATAGCATTTGAGGGGTGCTCAGCACCTATCTCCAAAACATGTGCACTTAATGAGGATCTCGTTTTCAAACACCTTGCTCAGTTTACTGTTGTATTCCAACACAGAGACTGTCACAGACTTGGCTGGAAACTCAAACCTTCTAAAAAATTATTTACAAAAAGGTTCCCAATTCACCTTTAAGGCATCTCTATCATTATGGACTAAGGTACACATCATGTCCACAGGCTGTATAAATGACATTTTGCAGAGGACAGAGGCAAAGATCCAAAGCAGTAATTCCTGCTGAATGTCTGGTGGGATTCTTCTCAGATTCATTAACATGCACAATTCAAAGCTAATCTTTATCAATAGGATTGATTTATTTATTTAAACCATTTCATTAATCAGCTGTACACATACATGGACCCCAAGGAAGGAAGGGTGAGCCAAATGTTAGCTATGCTGAATCCGCTAGTTTGACTAAAGCAATAACTATATTGAAAGCTTTTACATAGCATTGCTACTCACTTTGCAAGTCTTTAAAATGTAGCTAAGCAAGCATTAAGTATGATTTGTTAGTGATGTTCCTGAACGGATCACCAACCTTGATTACTAACTTCCTACAAAAACAATGAGTACTTCTGTGGCACCTTATACACTAACAAAAATATATAGTATCATGAGCTTTCGTGGAAGCTCATCTAAAGCTTTTTGTTAGTGTTTAAAGTGCCACAGGAATACTCACTGGTTTTAAAGTTACAGACTAACACAGCTACTCCTCTGAGACTTCCTAACTTCCTACAGTAAAAACTTAAACTATAAATGTGTAAGACATATATAGAGCCCCACAAATCCACAGATATCTGCAAATGTTGGATATCCGCAGCTCATTTTTGCAGATATGGATGCGGATACAAATTCTGCATCTAGAACCCTGCAAATTTGCAGATATCCGCTTTATATCTACAGGCATTTGCAGATGTCAACGGCTCATTTTTGCAGATAGCGAGAGCGAGAGAGTGAGTGGGTGAGAGAGAGAGAGAAAGAGAGAATATTCCCTCTAATTTTTTCCATCCATGTGTGGATTTTTTTCTACCCATGTGCAGAATAAAAATGTTGATGTGCATCAATGTATGTCACCACGAGTAGCCGCACAAGTGCACAGCTTACAGGGAACACTGGGGGGGGGGGGGGGGGAGAGAGTGTGTGTGTGTGTGTTCCATTCAAAAGATAAAAATAGTCAAATAAATGTATGAGATAGATATACTATTTGCAATCTAATTTTATAACCTAATTTTACATCTGAAATGGCCCTGACACTGTGCAAACTCATTCTTGATTCATCAAAAAAGGAAATGTACTGTACTGAACTTTTGCTTAAATATACAGCATTTTGCACTGATGTACATGGCAAGACAATGCAGGAAAACGGGGCTAACAAATTCTAAGAGATTCATGGAATGCAGACAAAAACAGGCACTGCATTTATTTTACAGTTGCAAAATGTGACCAAAGAGATTCCTCCAGTGGCTAAATAAGAGCAGATGAAGAGTACAACAACTGGGCTGTTCCAGGTATGAAATGTCAAATTAACTTTTGGCTTATGCAGGACCCAAGGATACCAATGGCGTCACTCTAGTACTGGCTTCCACAGCATATCAAACATAGAATAAAGCTCAATTATTCGCCCTCCTGCTACACATCCTGTTCCAGATCTGTGATTTAAACCGTGGTTTTATCCACATTGCCAATAGCTGGAGCAGCGGTAAGACATAAAGGCTAGCTGTACTGCACATTTGGACAGGGATCTTTGCAAATATCTGCTGGATCTCATCTTCTCTCCTCTTCTCATGCCATTGGACCCAAGTTTATGAGGGGAAAATTCCTCACTTCAGAAATGAGACAATATAAAAAGGGTTCCAGGAGGACAAACCATCTCACAAGCCACCTGGCCACCATGCACAAAGCCCCATAAATCGTTCCATAACCATCACTGGCAGAAGGAGAGCCAGGAGAGATGCCTAATGAAACACTGACCTCAGATCGAGATCTATTAAATACACACATGCTAAAGCATGTAGCATGTATGCTTTATGGCACACTTCACACTGACTCATACTAGTGGATTGTGTACATTACACAACAGGTACGGAGTGAAAGATTTAAACCTCTAGCAACAGAGTGGCCTTGTTTCTAGACAGTTTTTGTGAAATTTTATACTTAGCTTCACAACTGCATTTTTGTCATCTCACAGCATTAGAAAACAAAATACTGAATGGATACTTTCCCAGACTGAAGTTCTTAAAATAACCAAGCCACTAAGTATGAATTCACACTTTTATGATCAGATTACAAATGGGTTTACTACACTATTCATCAGACGTGATGGCAATTCCCACCTCAGATTAATTATCAGGCAGCTGGTTGCTTTAGTTTGCTTATTCTCCAGACAAAAAAAGTTTTTACTTTTTTTTTGCATGTCTGAGATTCCATCTGCAAAATGAGACCAAAAAAAGATTCCTCTAGTGGCTAAGCACTGCATTTTTTGCACATTTTGATCATGAGTTTTAATGAAGTTTGCAGGAGGATGGCAACTGGCAATTTCACCTTGAAAAGTTACAGGTATTAGGGAATCTCTCAGAATAGTGAAAGAATCAGATTGGGTATTTAAAGACACAGGAATCAGCGGGGAGCTTTGACCAACAGCCAATCTACAAAAACAGAACATATTCTCCCCTTGTAACACACAGCATTTAGCTGAGTCTAATTGGAAATTTCTCTCCAATCCCACCGACCCACTTTGTTCCAGGAGCAGGCCATTGAATCTTGGAAGCTGAAAGGGTCAAGAGACCCATCAGTATCAGTTTTCCCTGGCTGCTGGGATCCTCAAGCTGTAGTGAGCTCACTTACTCCACCCCAGGAGGTAAGAATGAGCCCAGAGCACACCAATGTAGGTCTGGTTGGTTGTTTGACAAGGATTTGGGATGGGATAGTTCCAGGTAGACAGAGAGAAAAACTTTCCTGTTGGGATGACACTACGCACCTTGTGTCATTTAGGAGCTTCTAGTAGGAGGTCGAGCTCTCTTGGTTTTTGACCTCAGTGACCAAAAATGCAGCCATGACAAGGTGATTAGTTTTGTGCAATGTGTGGAATTAATTTACCGTAAGTTCATACAAGTTCATATAGTTCATACTATAAAATGGGGAAGGGGACTTACAGATGATGAGTAAGTTCCTGACCCCAGTCATGTCACTGGGAGTTCTGCGCTTGACTCTAATGGGAGTAGACTTGTGCCCATACAGTGTATTCTAAAAATAAGTCTTCAAATCAGCAATCACAGTTTCCTAGGAGCTCTCCCACAGCCTTACTTATGCCCCAAGACAAACTGGAGCAGCTCCACAGGAGCATTCCTGTTTATTAGCCAGTATCATTTTTCCAAACCTCCTGATTGTGCATACAAACCAGAGACTCCCTGCTCAGCGATAAATTCTTCCCATCACCTCCCCTCCCCACCACAAATTTGAAAATGCATCTAACATATTTACCTAAAGCAGCTGTTCTGGCCTCTCACAGCTCATGCAGGGGCAAGAGTGGCTATGGCTTCCTAATTATACATTTTAAACAAACAACTGATTTTGATATTTGCCAGAGTAGCCCTCTTGGACACCTCAAGATTCAAGCAAGTAGCATGCAATTAGGCCAAACCCCGAACAACTACCTCTGGAAACAAAGGAGTTAGTTTCTCAGAAAATTACACACATTTTATACATGTCCATAAGCCACTTTCCTTATTCAGTATTTTAACAAAAACTGCTTGGAAGTCATATATCTGAGGCAGAAGCTGAAGACTGAGGATGATAGGTGCAAGGAGATGATAGGTTAGACTCTTATTTTCTTTTGCAGCATGACTCTCCCCCCGCCCTCCAAAACTGGCCTGAATTAAGCAGAATAGCCCCTGTATCTCATAAGAACGGCCATAGTGGGTCACACCAAAGATCCGTCTAGCCAGTATCCTGTCTTCCAATAGTGGCCAATGCCAGGTGCCCCAGAGAGAAAGATCAAAACTGGTAATCATCAAGTGATCCATCATCCCTTGTCGCCCATTCCTCCTTTCCTCCATCTGTCTGGCTAATCAGCACAAAGGGGAGAAAAACTCACTGTCAGGAGAGGAATGCACTACTCTGATACTCCCCTTCCATAGCTGCCTCCAGAGCAGAGGTGGGCAATCATTTTTGACGGTGGGCATGCCAAGATTTTGGAAAGTGGTTGAGGGCTACACTCTTCCATGATATTATTGGAGGTGGTGCGGGGTCTGGGATGGAGGTTGGCTGTAAAAGGGACCTTGGGGTAATCTATTGGGGTGCAGCAGGGAGAGTGGGGACTGGAAGAGAGTTTGGGTGAAGGAGGCAGTTGTGACCTTTAGGGGGAATGGGGAGCAGGGGTTTGGAATGTGACCTAGGGGAGGGGGATTGGGATGCAGGAGTTTGGGTTATAGCCTAGGGCAGGAGGGGATTGTGATCTGGGGCTGGGGATTGGGGTGCCAGATCTGGGAGGGGGTATTGGTGCAGGCAGGGGGCAGAAGGTTTGGGTATGCTGAGTAGGGGGGCAGAGGGATGGGGAAGAGAGGAGCTGGGGTGCCAGAGGCAGGCTCTGGCCAGGAGACTTAACAGCCAGTAGCCCAACCAGCATGCCTTCCTACAGAGCTTAAAAAGTTTCTCAGCCAACTATCCAGCCAGCCAGCCTGCCCGCCTCTCCCCCCAGGGATGTACGACCATGTGCTTATGTGAATAACTAAGCTGGAGTGGAAGGGGTGTGGTGCTTCATGTGCTGCCTACTATTCAAACAGTAAGCTCCCATTGGCCAGTTTCTGGGCAGAAACTGGCCAATGGGATTGTGCTGTGGGCCGTATTTGCCCAGGCCTGCGCCAAAGTCTACATAAAACATGTCCACATGGAAAAAAAGAAACATGCAAACTGGGTGGAAGAGGGAAAAATGATCCCAAAGATGCTTTATGGACTGAAGTTTGCATAGAGAATAATTAATTTTTCCTCATACAGCTTCACCTCATTCTCCATAAACAGGGTTATAATCCACACTTTCAAATGGAGTTTTGCCATTGACTTCCAGAGGAGCCAACTCTGGCCTCTCCAAGAGTCCTGTTGGAGGCATCATAGATAGGGCCCTATCAAATTGAAGGCCATGAAAAACATGTCACTGATCATGGAACATGGTCTCCCCCCATTAAATCTGGTCTTTTATGTGCTTCTACTCTATAATATACAGATTCCATAGGGGGAGATCAGCATTTTCTCAATTTGGGGGTTTGCAAGTTTATTTTAGGGGCATCACATTAGTGCTTCCTTCACCTCTGTGCTGCTTTCAGAGCATGGCAGCCAGAGAACAGTAGCTGCTGGTTGGGTGCCCAGCTCTGAAGGCAGCACTCCAGCAGCAGAAGTGCCAAAGTAAGGATGGCAAAGCCATACCAGGCAATCCTTGCTTCTCTGCTGCTGCTGGAGATGGCTCTGCCTTCGGAGCTGGGCTTGCAGCCAGAAACCTCCGCGCTGCAGTTGCCCAGCTCTGAAGGCAGTGTGGCTGCTGCCTGCAGTAGCAGAATTAAGGGTAGCACTACTGCAACCCCCCCCTCCCCCGCCCGCTGCCCGCCCCCCACAAACACACAGTAACTTTGCAATTCCACCACAACTCCTTTTCAGGAATTCTACAATTAAATCTCCAATTTCATAGAGTTTTAACTAGCTGAAATAATTACCATTTATTATTTTTAAAATCCTATGACCATCAAATTGACCAAAATGGATGGTGAATTTGACAGGGCCCTAGTCATAGCACACATGCTACAGACACATGCCAATTCTGATTCATCCAGGAGCCTGTCACATTACTGTTCTAGGAGATGAAGGGAGCATGACAGGGAGTATGAGTGGAAAATGTATCATTACCTAGGGAGGTGGTGGAATCTCCATCCCTCAAGGTTTTTAAATCCTGGCTTGACAAATCCCTTGCTGGGATGATTTAATTGGGATTGATCCTGCTATTAGCAGGGGGTTGGGCTCTGTGAAAGTAGACTGAATTATATTGTAAAAGGAGAATGAATTAAAGAAATGATTGTTCCTTTAGCAGGAAGAGAGATGTTAAGGTAAAGTTGTTTGTGTGTAAGCAGGAAGGAGGATGTTAAGGCAGAGGACAATGGATCCACTTAAGGGTGATAGTGGGACATTAACAGGAGATTGCTAAGAGTTAATAAGGAAATGAGGTACTTGACTGACCCCAGGTAACCTTGTCAGTTCGCGCCCTTTTTCAATCCTTTGTCTGCTCTCCTCTTTTATCTGTATAAATAAGGTGACTTGGGTTTCTGTGGGGGGCTCACTTTTTCTGGTTGGATTAGCGAAGCGCTTTGCTAATAAAACAGAGTGGTCTACGAAAATCGCGAGTCCAGAGTCTAACTTTGACAATTTGGAGGTTCCACTGAGATGGCAACCATCTTCACTGAGGCCGTGTAATTCCTGATCGTCTTGCAGGACGACCGTGGTAGCCAGCACCTGGGCGCTTTGGCCCGAACTGTCCTCTGCCAGAATGGAAAGGTGCGCGACTGCAGTGGAGTCTACGCCATCGAACCTGTTGGTTCCCACTCTGTTCTGGTGAATCCCGGGATCTGGAATCTGGTATCTGGTCAGGTAATTACCTCTGGTATTTGGTCCAGACTGAGGACTGTCTTGTCTCTGTGTCTATCCGTCTTCCCTGTGATGTGAGTGAGTCTGGGAGCCGTCCCTGTCCGGGGGCTGGCCGACCAAGGGGCTCCTGTCCCCGCGGTCTGTGTGACTGGAATCTGCACAATCGCAGCCCGCACCGCGCCTTGGATAAAATCCTTGGAGGGCGATTGAGGCAGTAGCCTGTGGGCTTCTTTTGTGTGTTGCACCGGGCACCACTCTGACGAACCCAAATTTCCTCCTTGTATGATTGGTGTGTGTGAAGTCCTCCTGTATGGGAAATCAGATGTCTAAGTCGGGGCAGTTCCCTAAAGGGACGCCGGCTCATTTTATGTATTTTAGAAAGGGTCCGGACTCCTGTAAATTGCTGGAGAAATGGTCTAGGTTAACCCTAGGGGATCCCAAATTGCAGTGGCCACTATTAGGATCTTGGGACAAAGACCAAGTGGACGTCTTAAGAGACAAACTCGACCAACCCAAAACTAAATTGGCTAGAGGAGAGGTCGATTGTTTCATGTAGTAGTGGGAAGAGGCAAATCAAAGGTGGACAGAATCGAAACTCGCCTCTCTCAAAGATCGCAATGATAAGTTAAAAGCTTTATTGGAAACCTCCTTTGCCCCATCCTCCGAGAAGACCCAGATCGGTCCCAACCCCCTCCATACTCCCATCCCATTGTGGAAGAGGACGAAGGAGACCCCTTGTTAATTTCTGGTGATGATGATGAGGAAGACGCATTAATTGGCTTGGCAGCCTTGCGTCAGATCAATAGACGGCCACCAACCGCCTCGGCTCAGGGACAAATCCCAGAGGTCTCCAGTTCAGGCCAGTCCGAATCATCTGGCACCGCCCAGACCCATTCCTCCAGTGCCGCTCCCCCAAAACCTTCCAGTCTGCCTGACGACTCCACTTTCCCTCATACATGCGAAGATAGCCTAGATAACGATTGGGCTCAGCGCTTGCGCTCTGGCTCTAAAACTATCCAGGCTCCCCTTCAAATCCTGCATACTGGGGGCCAAGAAGGGGGTCCCACTTGGAGCTATAAACCCTGGACCCGCACGGAGCTCCACTCAATTGTAAAAGGCTTTCCGAAGCCCCAGGAAAACCCTACCAAATTTGCAGAGGAATTTTTGCTAGTGTGAAACGCCTATGAACCTTCTGAGTCAGACCTCCTGCAACTGTGTAAGCTACTTGTAACCCTTAGCGAGCATGAAAAATGGCTCACGACAGCAAATTGGCCCACCGCTGAGCATCGTTCTAATTTGCCAGACACTGGTCCCGACGCTGCCTATCGGAGCAAATGTAAGGATCAAGCTAAGCACCTGCATGAGGTCATTCCCCAAGTATGGACTCCAAAAACCAACTGGACGGCCATACATTGCTGTAAACAGCGACACGGAGAAAGCCCGTGTGACTATCGCACCCAGCTGACTGATGTTTTTCTGCAACATTCTGGTATACAGCAACCGGGCGAAAATGGACAGGGCATCCTGGAGCATGCGTTTGTTAATGGCCTCCTACCTGCTATTGCCAGTATGCTAAAGCGAATAAGTGTTGAATGGGAGACCAAGACCATGGACAAATTGCAAGCAGTGGCAGAGCACTGCCACTGCACTCTAAAAGGAAAGGAGGAACAATCCTCCCAAAAGTTAATGGCCCTCCAGATACAGCATTACTCGGGGAGGGGAGGGCAATACAGGGGCCGTGGGGATTTCCAGGGTCGGGGAAGGGGCCGTGGGACTGGGTTTTCGGGATTTGGAGGTGTTTGTAATTATTGTAAATTACCTGGACACTGGAAAAACGAGTGTTCAAGCCGACCTAATGGCCCCGTAAGTGATCAACAAGGCTACATGCTGCCCTCCAGCCCCCAACCATACTTCGCTCCCCAGCAATGACGGGATCTTGGGGAACCTCAGGAAATTTTGGCTCCCTTGTTACCTCTTTCTCCTATGGGTGAATGTGTCCTGACTGTCAATGACCTTTCACTTCCTTTCCTTGTTGATACGGGAGCCTCACTTTCTGCAGTCCGTACCACCGATTTGCCTGCAGTTCCCCATTCTGGAAAAAACTGTATCCACTGTAGGTATCATGGAGGTTCCAACTCCCTATCCCCTTTCTGAACCTCTGCCTGTTCAAATTGGCCCCCTCTCAGCTGATCATGCATTTCTGCTGTCTGATTCTACTCCTGTTAATCTGTTGGGTCGTGATTTACTATGCAAGCTTGGCTGTACCATCTACTGTTCTCCTGATGGTGTGTATCTGCAAATTCCTCAGTCCTCTCTGTTTGACTCTGCTGCTTCTCTGTTATCTGAATCCTCCCTCTCAACCCCGGCCCCTCTCTGTCCGCTAATTCCGTCTCTCGAACCTCTGCTTTCTCAAGTACCTTATTCTTTGTGGCCCACTCATTCATCCAAGGTTGGCCGCCTAAATACTGACCCTGTATGTATTACTGTCAACCCTTCCAAACCTTTACCCTGCCTGTCTCAATATCCATTGAATCCCGAAGCAGAGTCCGGCATTGCTCCGGTCATGTCCGCCCTGCAGGAACAAGGCATTATTGTCCCCTGCAGTAGCCCCTATAATACTCCTATCCTCCCAGTTCGAAAGGCTGATGGAAAATCGTGGCGTTTTGTTCAGGATCTTCGTGCCATTAACCACATTGTTATGCCCACCTTTCCTGTTGTCCCTAATCCAGCAACCATTCTGGCTTCTATCCCGCCAGATGCAACTCATTTTACTGTTGGTCTGTGTTCTGCTTTCTTTTCTGTCCCGGTTCACCCTGACTCCCAATATCTTTTTGCTTTTACCTATAAGGGGTATACATGGAACACGCTCCCACAGGATTATACTGAAAGCCCATCTTACTTTTCTCAAGCATTAGCCCGAGATCTCGCCGACCTTGTCTTCCCCTCTGGGTCCACACTGGTCCAATATGTAGATGATCTACTCCTCTGTTCCCCTTCGTTGTCTGCTTCAGAAACTGATTCTTTAGTGCTTCTTACTGCACTAGCAAACAAGGGTCATAAGGCTTCTTGCTCTAAGCTACAGCTCTGTCAACCCTCTGTCATGTACCTCGACTTTCTCCTCTCCCATGGTTCTCGTATCCTTTCTCCCGCCCGCGTTCAAACTATCCTTAACTTTCCCTGACCGAACTCTCCACACCAGGTCCGGAAGTTTCTGGGCATGGCTGGGTTTTGCAGGCAATGGATTTCCCAATATGCTTCTCTCGCTAAGCCACTCCAGGAACTCACTCGGTTCTCTGTGCCTGACCCCATGCCATGGCCCCCTGAGGCCGACTCAGCTTTTGTCTCTCTTAAACAAGGGTTGGCTTCTGCTCTCGCTCTAGGGTTACCTGACTACTGTAAGCCTTTTACCCTTTTCTGCCACGAACAATCTTGTTGTGCACTTGGAGTTCTTACTCGGGTGCATGGTGACAAAAATCGCCCAGTGGCTTATTTCTCTGCCACTTTGGATCCTGTTGCCCCGGATTTACCCCCTCCCTGTACGCTGTGGCTGCCACGGCATGCCTAGTCGAAATGTCTGAATCCCCTCTCCTCCGCTCTCCTCTTACCTTCATGGTCCCTCACACTGTAGAAACTCTCCCGCTACAACGTAACACAGCTCACCTTTCCTCTGCCTGCCTCACTAGGTACGAACTTTTACTGCTGTCGGCTTCGCATATTACTGTGAAGCGTTGTTCTCAGTTAAACCCTGCCACTCTCCTCCCTCTGTCTGATGACGGTGAACCCCATGACTGCCTTGCAACTGTTTCTGCTGTCACCATCCCACGCCCCAACCTTTCTGATATCCCTCTCCCTAATTCTGACCTTGTTTTGTTCACTGATGGTTCCTGTTTCCGAGACAACCAAGGTCATCTCCTTCCAGGATACGCTGTTGTGTCACTCTCTGAAACCCCAGAAGCTGCGCCTTTACCTTTAACTCAGTACAGATCGCTGAATTAGTTGCCCTCACCCGTGCTTGCTTTCTGGCTGAGGGACACTCCACCACCATTTATACTGATTCTCGATACGCTTTTGGGGTTGTCCATGACTTTGGCACCCTCTGGCAAGCTCTGTATTCCCTTACCACCGCCGGCACCCCTATTAAGAATGGTCCCTATATCGCGGCTCTCCTGTATGTAGTTTTACTTCCATCTGCCCTAGCTATTGTTAAGTGTTCTGGCCACTCAACAGCTGATACGGATGTTGCTAAGGACAACGCATTGGCTGACGCTTCTGCTAAACATGCCATGGCCATAAAACCCTCCCCGGATGCATTTCTAGGTTCTCTTTCTGTTTCCATACCACCACCGTCCCTCACTGATCTCGCCCTGCTCCAAGACTCTGCCCCAGAAGCCGAAAAGGACTCCTGGGCTGCCGAGGCTGCATTCTGCATCCTGATTCCCTTTGGCACTCACCTACTGGCGCCTTTGTGGCTCCCTTTTCACTCTACCTGTCCCTGGCTGCCCTGCTCCACGGTGTTTCGCATGTCGGAAAGGAGGGGATGGTCTCTGCTATATCTAAGGCAGGATGGTGGGCCCCTCATTTCAGCTCTTTTGCAGCCCATCACTGTGCTGCCTGTGTCACTTGCCAAAGCCACAATATTGGTAAACCTGTAAAAGTGGCTCAGGGGTTCCAGGGCTTGCCCCAAGCACCATTCTTGCATTGGCAACTTGATTTTGTACAAATGCCTAAGTGTCAACGATATGAATTTTATTTGGTTATGGTATTTTCTGGTTGGATTGAAGCCTTTCCTTGTCGCAAGGCTGACTCATTGTCTGTTGCCAAATGTTTGTTGAATCATATTATGCCTGCCAAGGGAATTCCTGCCACTCTGTCCAGTGACAGGGGTACACATTTCACCGGACAAATTATTCAGCACCTGGATCACATATTACATATCACACATCTGTTGCACTGTCCCTACCACCCTCAGAGCACAGGTGCAGTTGAAAGACGAAATGGTGTACTAAAGAATAAGCTTGCAAAAATTTGTGACTCTACAGGATTAAGCTGGCTAGCAGCCTTACCACTGGCCCTTATAGAAATGCGATCCACCCCATCCCAAAGACATAATTTGAGTCCCTTTGAAATAGTTATGGGACACCCTATGCGAACTATGGCCACCATTACTCCAGTCCCAGACCTGAACTTGACCCACAGTGCACTCCTCCAATATTGCAAAGGACTGATGCAAGCTGTTAGCAATTTCCATTCACAGGTCCGAGCCACCTGGCCGACAGAACACACCTCTGACATTGCCACAACCTCGAGCCAGGTGACTGGGTCTACGTACGATAGCACCATCGAAAACACGCCTTGGAGCCCAGGTGGAAGGGTCCTCATCAGGTACTACTTACTACCCAGATGGCTGTCAAACTATCTGGCATCGCAGCGTGGATACATGCCTCACAGTGTAAGAAGGCACCGCCCCCAGCGAATCAACCACCAACCTTATGACCTCGCAGAGTCAGTTTGACTCCAGAAGATGACACAGAGGAACAGCCTGCAATACCTTACAATCTACGCTCTCATTCTCATAAGGGTTGCCAGAAGCAGACAATGACCTAAAGCAAGGCCCAAGAAGCAGCAGTAGCAAGCCTAGCGCCTGCTGCCTGGTGGATGTAAAACTGCGACTACGGTTCCCTCAGTTGAGGTTGTCAGAACCAGAAGGGCCTTGCCTCCAACATGTGCCTCTGGTGGCGCCTGTTACTCGGTTACTGGTGTCTTAAGGTCTGGGGAATCCACAATGACAATTCTTTTATCCAACAGCAAGTGTGGATAGCTCAGACTCTCAATATCTCTAATTGCTGGGTCTGCAGCCACATCCCAGCCCACTGTCAAGCTGGTGTTCCTGTCCTGGCAATCCCACTCAATTCCCCAGACCTCTCTGCAGGACCTCGTCCATTTAACAAAACATGGAACAGTAATGACACTTGGGAAGCGGTGGGAATAAATGTATCTAAATGGATAAGTGTGGTGGAGGGAAAAGGTCATCAGTGTTGGGTGTGTAATGGGACAGGGCTGAATCTGGGGAGGAGCAGTTGTCTTCAGCATATTGTAACCAATGGTATATGGAATTATTAGAACGAAACTAAAGAGTGGAAGGCCGGGTATGGGGATATGACCTTCTTCTCAACTTGGAATCAAACAGAGAAATCAATCTCATGTTCCCCCTTCGGTAACCCTAATGAGAACAATACAATCTTTCAATGTCATGCTAATAACACCACTCCTCGTAAGGAGAATCACCGTGTGCCCTTTGGGGGATATTACTCCTCCTTTGCAGGCACCTGACAAATATGACAAATGGGTGCAACCGACCACTCCCGGCATTGATAGGGCATCATTGGGTTTGCGGGACCAAAGCTTATACCATATTACCAGCTAACTGGTCAGGTATCCGTTATCCCGCCTAACTCTTCCCACAATTTCGAGTACTAGAGTCCTTTCCACGAAATCGCCTCCGTAATTTCAGGCGAAAAAGAGGGGACTTATCAGATGCCCAATGGTATGTAAATAATATAAGCCCCTTAACCTGGGAAGAGGCTATTGGCAGTTCCTTTGTCCCACTTGGTGGAGTAATACACCATGCAAAAAGGCTCCTGGGGTTACAAGCTGTAGTTGAAATAATGGCAAATGAAACCAGAGAAAGTTTAAGAGCCCTGGCCAAAGAAACAGGGGCGATCCAACAGATGGTCCTCCAAAACCGTCAGGCATTAGACATAGTGCTGGCAGCCAAAGGAGAGACCTGTGCTCTCATTGGCAAAGAATGCTGTGTATATATGCCTGACAACACCAATGATGTAATAGATCACGCTAGCCACTTAGAACAGATTGCATATCTTCCCCATGAAGAGCCGAGTTCTCTATGGAAGTGACTAAGTAACCTGTTCAATTTCTCTGGCATAGGAAGCTGGTTGTTTCAGGGAGCCTTGACTATCCTGTTTGGAATCTTAATAATATTTGTGTGCTTTCAGTTAATCTCCTGTTGTATCCAAAATTGTGTAAGGCACGCCACACAGGTTGTTGCCCCAAACCAGAGTGCTAATATGATGATTCTAAATATCACTGATGAGCAAAGAAACAAAGAACGGTTGGTATGTGGAACCCAGCAATTGTTGGTCATGGCGTAACTTGACCAAAAGAAGGAATTGTGAAAGTAGACTGAATTATATTGTAAAAGGAGAACGAATTAAAGAAATTTTGTTCCTTTAGCAGGAAGAGAGATAAAGTTGTTAGTGTGTAAGCAGGAAGGAGGATGTTAAGGCAGAGGACAATGGTTCCACTTAAGGGTGATAGTGGGACATTAACAGGAGATTGGTAAGAGTTAATAAGGAAATGAGGTACTTGACTGACCCCAGGTAACCTTGTCAGTTCGTGCCCTTTTTCAATCCTTTGTCTGCTCTCCTCTTTTATCTGTATAAATAAGGTGACTTGGGTTTCTGTGGGGGGCTCACTTTTTCTGGTTGTATTAGCGAAGCGCTTTGCTAATAAAACAGAAAATCGTGAGTCCTGAGTCTAACTTTGACAGCTCGATGCCCTCCTGAGGTCTCTTCCAACTCTGTAATTCTATGATATGCAAGCCCCTTCAATTTCAGTTTAATCCATTTTTGACACAAAAAAAAGAAAAAAAAAAGAAAAAGCCTAGCTCAGGGATGGCCAACCTGTGGCTCTTCTGAAGTTCATATGCGGCTCCTTGCTCAGGCACTGACTCCAGGGCTGCAGCTACAGGTGCCAACTTTCCAGTGCTCAACTCTTGGCTCCACCTCCTCCTCCAAGCGTATTGCGCCCTCGCTCCTTCCCTCCCCCACAGAGCCTCTTGAGGGCCATGAAACAGCTGACTGCAGTGGGCAGGAGGTGCGGGAAAGGAAGAGGAGGTGCCGATCAGTGGGGCTGCTGGTGGGCAAAAGATACTGGAGACGGGAGGAGGTGGCACCTGATGGGGACTGCTGAAAAATTACCATAGCTCTTTGGCAACGTACATTGATAAACGGTGGCTCCTTCTCAGGCTTGGGTTAGCCACACCTGGCCTAGGTTTTATGGAAAATATTGTTCCGTTTTTTTCTGATTTTCACTCTAATTTTGTATAATTTGAATATATAAAAATTTGTTTTATTAAGAAAACACAGTACATTGCATGAGATATAAGTATTACAATAATACATTAGTCTGTGTGTATCCACAAAGCTGTCTGTTAAAGCAAGGCTCTGGATTACTCTCAACATTACACATAATAAACAAGCATGCACACAAGCTCTGAAGTGTGCATGCGTCTGAATGCCCTGATGAATCTCATGCCCATCATGTACACATTTCAAGCTGTTAGCAGACAATGGTTTAAAAATTTGACACACTAAACTGTGAAGAAAATGAAAATCTGTATCAGAATACATTTCTGAACACCAGGACGTATTTGAAAGAAAATGCAGGAGAAAAGTGTATATTTGAATGTTTGCACTACAAACGGTGTAGCTCAGGAGTCAGCAACCTTTCCGAAGTGGCATGCCAAGATTTAACCTCCCTGCCCTGGGCCGTGCCATTCTTCTGGGAGGGGAGAGAGGCTCTCTCCACCACGTGCCCCGTGGACCACCTGGGTCAATGCAAACCTTTCGCGGACTACCAGTTGCTAATGGAAACTCAACATTAATTACATAACTATGCCCACGCCATTTTGCTAATGCTGCAACTGGGGAGAATGGTTTAATGTAAATGATTAAATAGATTAAGCGTTTTAACTTTCTCATGTTCGTTTATCAAACTTCATCTAATATATAAAGGAGAATGTTTGTAAGTTTGTGCGCTAATAACTTGGACACTATAAGAGCTACCGCAACCAAACTTTGCACGGGACAACCTTTCATCCAGGAGAAGGTTTTAAGGTACTTTTGGACCCTATCGGGCCCAAGCTCAAGCTGTAAAAATCAAAAAGTAACCCGCCGCCCCACCCACTCTAGGTCCCGTGCCTGCCGCCTGTAGCCCCCAGCACCGTCCGGGACTCGCCCCCTCCCACCCACGAGGTTACATAAGCGAACCTCTTGCCCCCCTCCGTGCCGGCACGCAGTGTCCCAACCTCCCCCGTGCACAACAGCGGCTCAGGCACCCGCCCTGCCTCCCGCGGCACCTGCAGCCCCGGGCGCAAGCTGGGGCACCCCTCCCACATGTAACCTCCCCTCCATCTGGGGTCGCACCCCCTCCCCCCTCCGGGGATGACACGGACCTATATTTTAATTCCTACAGAAATCAGTGCAACTTTTCTACCATTCAAAAAAAGATAATGGACTACTGTTTTTCTACATTTTGTTCCTCCGGTTTCCTGAGCAACACCAGATAACTCCAGCTAGTTTTAAATAAAGTAAGATATTATGTCCAACACAAAAGGTTTCAATGCTTTCTTTATTTATGGCAATGGTGAGGAACCTTTTTTGCGTTGGAGGTCACTGACCCACAGAAAAATCATTTGGGGACCACATAAGTGAGAAGGAAAAAAACTCCTCCCCAAACCCCCAACCCTCACTGATGTGGCCCCCAACTGAGACACATCACTCTTCTGGCAGTCCAACCCCCATGAGGCAAGGGGAAGACTGAGGTTTTAGGGCTTCCCATAGGCCAGATTTACTTTTCTGGAGTTCCAGAGTTAGTAGATTTTGTGGACCCTCTCAGGCTCCGGGGTGGGGACAAAAACGAGGGGTTCAATGTGCAGGACAGGGCTGCCAGCGAGTGGCATAGGGATGAGGGTGCAAGATCTGGGCAGGAGGTGGGGTGCAGGATGGGGTGAGGTGAGTAGGGTCTGGAAGGGAGTTTGGTGGCAGAAGAAGGTGTGGAGTGGGGGGTACAAGAGGGAGTTTTGGGGCGGGAGGAGGTTGGGGTAGTAAAGGTGAGAAGGTGATAATGCAGCCAAATAGCTAGTTGGGGAGGAAGGCAAAGAAGTGGGGAATAAAGGAAAGTGCAGCTTCTGCAAAGTAATATTGTTATACCCCCTCAAACCTTCCCTCTGCTCCAGCCTCGCCCCTCTCAGCCCCATGATCCCCCCGAGCCTGATCACCTGTATCGCCCCATGCCCCTCAGTGCAACCCCTGCCCCCTCCCATCCTGCCCCCGCGTTCTCCTTCACTATGGTTGCCAGATGGCCGGTTTTTGCCCAGACTGTCCATTATTCAGGTCCCCTGTCCGGTTAAAAAACACAGAAAATACCGGACACTGAAATGTCTGATATTTCCTGTTTCCCTCGGATGGAAGCCCAGCGGGGACATTTTTCCCCTGCCGCGTCTGGCGGGGGAGTGAGGAGCGTGGAGCCACTTAAAGGCGCAGTGCCCCTTCCCCCCCCCCCATCTAAACAACTTTGGTCTCCCTCCTTCCCCCCCCCCCGACAGTTGTAGAACTTTTTCCCTGTGGTTTCTTTTTTTTTTGGGGGGGGGGGGGTCAGCAATTTTTGTTAAACCATCTGGCAACCCTATCCTTCACCCCCCCCGTCCCCAAATCCCTGTGCCCACAGCACACTCACAGGCAGGGCAGCAGTGCTGGGACTCACAGGCCCCCAGGAGCAGTGCTGGGCGAGGCGGGGGGGGGAGGGGGAAGGGGAGTCTCTTCCCGGCCTGGCCCAGGCCCAGCCCTTTGCCTGCAGACTGTGGCTCCAGGCTGAGGCAGGCAGAGATTGGGGCTGCCCAGGGCTGGCTCCAGCCCAGCCGGGTGCAGCAGGGTGCTGAGGAAGGGGCTCCCCACCACTGCACACAGCCCGCAAGGAGCTGCGCAGCCCAGGCCCTGGTGCACCACGTGTACCGGCCTCCCAGCCCCAGGTCTGCGGAGCAAGCCCGGTTTAGCCCCCTCCCGAAGCAGGAGGCAGCCCCAAGGACCGCACGCGCACGCCTCTCCCGCCCCCACTCCACCAGCAGGAAGCCGGAGCTGCTGCTCCAGCCTGCAGCTGAGGCCCAAGCTGCAGCACGGGCTCCCCACGGCGCAGAAGGGAGACGCGGGGCTGAGCTCTCGCCCCATGTGCCAGTAAATATCAACTCACATGTTGCTTGTGGTACGCAGGCTGGGGGTTGCCATCCCTGATGTAGCCTAATTGTTAAATGCAAATATTTATAAGCTAATAGTTCTATGTCTACAACAGCAAACTAGCTATGTGTATGAAAAAGTTTTATTCGGGATTAGAAATATATTCTTCTCAAACTCAGAGGTGGCACTGGGTTTTGAGTTCTTGTTTTAGTTCTGTAGCAAATCACATTGCTGAAGGGAATTCAAAGCATTAATCTACTGAATATTTTTATCCCCCATCTTTCCAGCCATCGGAATAAACGCTGCTATATTTGTAGGAGAAATTATTTGTTTTTTGCACTGATTTCCACTTGTTTTTCTTGTTGTGGTAATAAACACTGATAAATTACTAGGAAAATATAAAAACTGAAAAAAAGGGGTCCTGCGCACAAACCCCGCAACTTTTCCTGGCCCCACCCCTTTGCACAGGTCCCATGAAACAAGGATTATATTTAAGGGCATATCTACACATACAGTGCTTGCAACTGCACCACTGCAGCGCATCTGGTGAAGACACGCTATGCTGATGGGAGAGAACGCTCCCATTGGCATAATGAAATCACCTCCGCAAATGGCGTAGCAGTGTCAGCAAGAGGGCATCTCCTTCCAACATAGCGCTGCAAATATGAGCACTCATGCTGATGTAGATTATGTCCATAAGGGAGGCTGTTTATTTACATATAAGCAACATAAATTATACTGACACAGGCTGTAGTGTAGACATAATCCAAGAATACCTAGCACAATCTGCACATTTTATCTGCCATACATCAGGAACAGGAACAGAAAGACTGATTATGTTCCCGTCCACAGATTTCTTATACACAGGAAGGGAGGGGGAATTAAGTCTCAGTGTTATTTTACATAAAATATTAAACACAGATATATTGTAGATATTAAACACAAAACAAAAAGACTGATGCGGAACCTCTCACAAGAGCCTCATATGCATCCAAATATAAACTGGCATTTAATATTTAATCCATGATAAAAACAAATAGCTCTTCTATTTAAAATGGTATTTGTTAGTCTCTTTAGTAACTCTGAATGACCTTCAAATGCAATCTGGCACTATTACATTAATAAAAAAGTTCTGTCTGTATAGAAAACCATTAAGCAATCTCTCCCCAGATGAATGAACCCTTCTCCACTGTAAATTGAAAATCAAATGTACTGTAACAAATAGTTACAAGACATTTTACAAAATTCACAACTCGCATTTGCACCTATTTCTGGTAACCTAAAAGATCACTGGTAGGGTGAGTTACCAATTTCAAATTACAGATGGGTACATTTCATGTCACATTAACACCACTCTCATCAAAACATCCTGATGGCCTTTTCAGGATCCTCAAATCTAATTTACTGATCCCAACAAGTACAACATTTCCATTTCTCCTGGTGAGGAATTAAACACTCCAATTTAACACCTGCAAAATTCTCCCAGCAGGGCTCACTTACTACACTGCATTACCAAAGGTTAGACCCTGCTACAGAACACACATCTACATGATATACACATCTGTATAGATATAACTGCATCCACTAGGGATGCAAGCGACTAATCGACTAGTTAACTATCCGATAAGCAAAAGTTTATTCGATAGCAGACACATTAGTCAACAGTTGCTTTCCTCCCCCCCACCCACCCTTCTCAGAAAGAGCCAGCAGGGACTCTTGTGCATTTCAAAGATTGAAATGCCATGTGGAGCTCAAGGCCATGTTTCAATCTTTGAAATGCACAAGGGCCCCTGCTGGGGCTTTTGTACATTTCAAAGGCGGAACACCAGGCTAGTCCTTATCCACTAATCAAATAGTTGATGGAAATCCCAGTGACTATTCGATTAGTTAATTAATCGAAATTTAACATCCCTAGCATCCACCTACTTAGAATTGTGCCACTTTAAATAAACCCGGTACAGTTAGAGATCTACAATCTTCTAGTGTAAATGAGGCCTTACTTTTCTGACAATGGGTAACAATCACCATGTTTTGCTAACTCCTGCTCTTGCTCAGGATGCATGAGAGACTCTTAACGGATTTTGCCTTAGGCCAGGTCTACGCTAGACCCAGAAGGCTGGCTTAAAGTACGCAACTCCAGCAACATGAAATACGTAGCTGGAGTTGGCTTACCTTCAGCCAAGCTTGGCGTGCCTTCACAGGAGAAGGCTGACAGGAGCACAACTGGAGCCGTCTTCAGCGTTCAATTTAGTGGGTTCTAAATAGACCCGCTAAATCAAACACCAGAAGATTGATTCCCAGTGTAGCAAGTGATGATATGGCCTTAGTAAGTGTTATTTACTTAATACTTGAAGCTAAATCCTCAGCCAGTAAAAATCAGGGTATTTTCACTGACTTTAAAAGAGCCATCCCAATTTATAGCTGCTGAGAATCTAACTCTTAGAATCTTACATGCCAATAAGCACTTAAACACCCTGATGACCAATGCTGCAAAAAACAGATAGGCAAATGGAAGCTGCATCAGTTTTTGAAGTATTTGTTTTACTTCTTACAGCAAATACTGCAAACACTGCCTCCATTGAGTGAAAAATCATTGTGCACCTTAAATGCCCTCCATTTTGAGGGGATCCTACACCCTACCAACAGTGCACACAAATAAGGCGTCCCTTCGCTACTACTGTTGAAAATTATTTACATCAGAAACAAAGATTCATGAAACAGGGAAAAAAACCTTAAAAAACGAATGGTCCTGCAGCACCTTAGAGACTAACAAAACATGTAGATGGTATCATGAGCTTTCGTGGATGCAACCCACTTCATCAGATGAATGGAGCAAGGGGTCCGGAAGTACAAATAAATAGCAGAAAAAGAGGGGATGGGCAGAGAAAGAGAAGGGAAAAAATCTTGTAAATTAGAGTGTCCATGGTAAATGAGGCTAACAGAGTGGGCTCAACGTGCCCAATCCTTAGCTTTTGATGGCATTAGGGTGTTGAATATAGCGGCCCATCCGGTTCATATCTTTGTTCAAACCTTGATTAAAGGTGTCAGATTTGCAGATGAAGGCAAGTTCCGGAGCTTCTCTCTCTAGCTGGTTTTTTAAATTGCTTTGTATTAGTATGGTCACTTTTATATCCATTAATGAGTGCCCGGGCAAGTTAAAATGTTCCCAGGCAGGTTTCTGTGTGTTACTGTTTCAAATATCTGATTTGTGTCTATTAATCCTTTGTCGTAGAGACTGTCCAGTTTGGCCAATATACATGGCAGAGGGGCAATGCTGGCACTTGATGGTACATGTGGTTAGGTCCTGTCACGATGTCACTTGTATAGATGTGTGGACACAGCTGGCACCATAGTTTATTGCAGGGGCGGGTTCCTGGGTGAATATGATGCAGGTATGCTGTGTGGTTGCTGGAACTAATTTGTTTCAGGTTAGGGGGCTGTCTGTAGGTGAGGAGTGGCCTGTCCCCAAAGGCCTGTGAACGTGAGGGGTCATTTTCCAGAATAGGCTGTAGACTGTTAATGATGCACTGGAGCAGTTTGAGTTGGGAGCTGTAGGTGATGACTAGTGATGTTCCGTTATTTTGTTTGTTGAAGAAGCTGATACCTGGGTACTCGTCTGGCTCTGTCAATCTGTTTTTTCACTTCCCCTGGTGGCTATTTAAGTTTTAAGAATGCCTGACAGAGATCTCTGTCTATGGGACTGGAGCAA
The DNA here is from genome assembly GCA_032595735.1 of Pelochelys cantorii. Taxonomy (NCBI): domain Eukaryota; kingdom Metazoa; phylum Chordata; order Testudines; family Trionychidae; genus Pelochelys; species Pelochelys cantorii. The sequence continues at coordinate 12,776,591 of CM064352.1, forward strand.
ATGTGGTTCTATCTTAGAGCCTGGCTGTAAACAATAGATTGGGAAATGTGTCTTGGATGGAAGCTAGAGGCACGTAGGTAAGAATAATGGTTAGTAGGTTTCCAGTATAAGGAGTTTGAAATGTGGGTTAGAGTCATTTAAACTAGCAGTAAAAATCCCATGCGTTTTACATTTCCTAATGGAATATCCGCATTCTGGTCTTGGTCACACACGTGACCAAGCTGGTAGGCTGAGATGTAGGGTAATCATGGTCATGGACTACTGCATATTGACAACATGCAGATTGATGGCACTCCTTTCCCAGGGAGATGACACATTACCTGCTAGGTGTCGGATGGCTGGGAAGCTCTGTGCTAGCAAAGTGGTATTACGCATTTGGAAAGTTAGGCTCTTCACATCAGACAGTTAATGGTCTGTTTGACAGATACTCATTCTTTGGTGGCTATATTTTTTTTAATTAAATGCCATGCCTGAACTTTGGGTTATGCTCCCCCAAGGAGGCATTAGGCATTTCAGCCATCCAGGATGTTTTCCCCTCCAGTGACTTTTCTCTCTGACCTCAATTTAGGCGGTGAGGATGGCTGATAACTGATTTATTATTGTATGTAGTATTTATACAGCACCATGGTTGTGAATGGGACTTCTCGGCCTAATGAGAAAGCATGAGGAATTTACGATCCAAATGTATTTACAACTCTACTGAGAGTGATGTTTCTTGACATGTTACTACCACCGAAGGACTCCCTCCCTGATGAAGGGGAATAGCCAGCAAAGTCCCTGTATGAATGGAGGAGGGAGGGGGACTTCAGTCCTCCGTCTGCAGGCTTTCCTAAAGAGTACCTGGGGATGGGAGGCTCAGGGATGGGGAAGTCCCAGACTGGGGAAGGAGGAGGGGAGGGAAGGCACCGAGTGCACCCCCAGCGAACCCCTTTTATCTGTCTCCTTTCTGTACGGTTTTATGAGAAGCAATCCATTCCAGGCAAATTCCATTTTCCTGGCACAACCAAACCTTTACCTTGCTTTAAGTTATCATAAGAAGAAGCTGCATTCCAAATTTGGTGGTCCTAGCTCTTACCATTTAGGAGGAGTTCTTGACCAGACAGACAAACACAGAGTAACGGACAAACAAACTCTCAAATACATCTGAAGAAGTTGGCTGTGCCCACAAAAGCTCATGATACCATCTACATGTTTTGTTAGTCTTTTAAGTTTATCCTGTACAGACTAACTCAGCTACCCCCTGAAGCTTCTCAAATACATAGCAGATACAGTGAAAAGAAATCTCTTTGTGTCAAATGCTTGTATCTTATATACAGGAAGAGGAAAGTTGGAAAATGAGAAAACTGGAAACCTAGAACTACAGCATGATTTATGCGATGCTGGTACAATCCTCAAAGCAGCTAAACAGAAAACTAGAAAATGCTCAACTTGTCTTTATTCCAGACCTAAAACCTATCACCTAAGGGAAAGACAGGCACTAATTGGAGAAAGACAAATGTTTCTTCAAGTAAATATGCCTGAGTCTCCTCTGCTCCACAAAACTAAAGCTGGTACTGAGAGTCTACTGAGAATAATCACGCATTTTAGAAAGCAGAGCCAACACAATAGCTCATGAAAGAAGACATGGGAATTGAAGGCTCAGAATACTGACCCGGGAGACTAATTCATTTCAAGTGTTTTAAATCAGCATTGTCAACACTTTACTGATTATATTATGTCTGTCTGCATTATGTGAAAGAGAATATCAAGTCTGTCTCGAGGAATCATGCAGGCTGGAGATGGAAACGACCTACTAGGTCAGCTAATCCATGTCCTTGCCAATGCCGAAGTGTTCTAGTGCTTCTCCCAATCTGGGCAGAACAAACACATATTGTATTTCATCCTCAAATACAAAATGAGAAACTGGCATAATGCATTGTTTCAACTGCATTTTTGTTTAATTTAATTTGGCTGTTTTATGCTCTACAAAGTTGCAAACCACAACCCCAGCGCTTGTACAGAAATTCATTTAGTATTTAGAAAACTGTTTTTTATTTTATAAATAGGGCCCTACCAAGTTCACAACCACAAAAAATTTCAGATCATCCATATATGCAAATTCCAAACAATATTGCATATATAAGTGAAAGTTTCAGTAACAAGGCTTTAAGTGCATTTTTATTTTTGGTTGTTCAGTGTCATTAAAAACAACTAATCACTCTCACTTTCTATGCATCACTAAAGGAATGAGATTTCCAGAAAACAGACATATGAAAACATCTTTCCAACAGAAGGAAAAATCTGTCTTATTTTTCTAGCATTAGCTTTTCAACTGGAACTTTAAAAACCTTAGAAAAGAGCAGCTGTTAAAAAAAGAAAAATGAGACGCTTTAAATATACCCTTTTAAAGACTAGTAATGGCACTCTAATTAATTTTAGAAAATGCCACAGTGAAATAGGTCATTCCTACCATTGTTAATATACCTTGTTACTGACTCCACTTAGTAGGCTAACACGACTGTAACATTTAATCAACATACTGTTTCCTTGCCCTCTGAAACCCTGATCAGTCTCTCTAGTCTCTGGACAAGCTGTTAATACAGGCTGTGATGCAACCAATCAAATGAAATGTTCTGCGCATCTGAGGTTCAGTTGAACTTTGGTACGTGAAAGTATCTATCAATTTGCCTAAAGTGTTTATTAATTTGCATGAATATTTAAAAGGCAGTTTCTATGCTGCCATTAAAGAAAAAATTGCACTGGAAAGACTAGATCATTCAGAGTTCAGTAGCTCCGGGCAACTTCTATTGTTCGATGGACTGTATTTTAGCAAAAAGCATTTTGCTAAGGTTCTACAGCAACAAAATTTCACCCCTGTAATGGTCATAAACATTTTCCAAGTATACTTACACTCCCCTCCACGCACACATTTTATTTCACCAAATCCCTTGTGATCCCTACTTGACAAAAAACAAACCACACAATATTCCAATTCTGGATGTCACTTCATGTGTTTTCAGTTGTAGATAAACTTGGACTGGCTGTCAAGGTGACTCCCTTTGTTTAGTGTCAGATAAAACATCTCTGCAAAAGGACCTTGACACCCCGATCAGGTGGCAAGTGCCCTCAAGGTGTCAAACAGGCAAAAAAAAAAAAAAATGTAAAAAGACAAAAAAAAACAAAGCCACCACTCCTAATTTTAAAATTGTGTGTTTAAGAATGTAATCCCAAGCCAACAGATTCACATAACCCATATAAAATAGGCTACATCTACACTAGCATTTTTGTTGGACAGGCCTGTGGGGGGAAAATGCACCCCCACCCACTGTGCAACATAAGTTTCACCAACAAAAGTGCCCAGGTGGTCAGTGCCATGTTGGCGGGACACACTGTCCCACCAACATAGCTGCTTGTTAGGAGTAATTTAATTATGTTGATGGGGGATTGGTCTCCCATCGGCATAGAGTGATTACACGGGACAACTTACCGCAGTGTAGCTGCAGCCGTAACACTGTACCAATGTAAGTTGTATAGTGTAGACATGGATATAATCAATTCATCATCATGCTAGAAAGAGCCAGAGCAGCTGAGATTCAATAGAGCTGTCCATTATGCATTCTAGTCTTCACCACCCCTAGGTTTGGTGGTTTTGTTTACTAATTTCCCATCTCTCACACTGTTGTTCTGTTAAGCCCCAATTCAACAGCACTTCCCTCTTCAGCTAAGCACTGACATGCTCAACTCAGAGAGAAAACCAATGTATCAAGTGAAGCTCACTAGTGCATTGCACTGTGCTTGCTGAAAGTAGTGTAAAAGATAAAACTGAACTAATGGTGAAAAATTCTGTTGTAATGATCTATGATCTTATGGAGTAACAAAGGTCAAGATTTTTTAAGATAAAGTTGTTCCCCCCCCCCCATGTTCTATTAGAATTTTCAAAGTACAAAGCATCACTGTGCCCCAATCCTACAGCATGCACACAACTGAGCATAGCATCAGAACAAGGAGATTAGAAACAAGGAAAGACAGTCTGGTGCTTAATGCACTAGGCTGGGAGTTAGAAGAGCTGTGAGAAGCGTTGAGCTCTGGTAATTTGCACCATTTGAAGATGTGCTTCTTGGTTTCAGTTCTTGCTTCTGCCCCAGACTTTCTGAGCAGGTTTGGACACGTCAATGTATCTATCCTATGCCTCATTCCCCTTCCGTAATACAAGGCTGTTCTTACTCTCTTCTCTCTCCCTTCTCTTGTTTATTGAGATTGTAAACCAGTAGTGAGCAACCTGCAGCCCATTGGGGGTCAGTGGGTAGCCCAGGAGACATTTTGTTTACCATTGCCCACACGCAGGGTTGCCAGATTACGCTGGTTTCCATCCATGTAGTTTTTTTCCTACTGGTATTACTGAAGTGACATGCACATAAAGCACAGGCAGATGAAGAGAGGTGTGTGCTGACTGAACACAGCACTGACAGTGAGAGCCATGTGCTCTCTCAGCATTGGATCAAAGCGCTGCTACAGTTCAATTAGCATACCCCAAAAATCTAGATACGTAAGCACAATTAGTAACGTTACCCTATCCCGGGAGACTCTCTTGGGTACAACAACCTTGCAGCCCAGTGAGATGAAGGAGGGCCACACATGAGACCCACTCACTAGCCTAGGTTTCTTATCACTATTGCAAACACTTCAGAGCAGGGATTTTCTCTTACATCTCTGTACAGAACGTAGCACAAAGCTGTTCTGATCTTAACTGGGGCCTTCAGGTGCTGCCTTAATACAAAATAAGAATCTGAAACCAAATTGCCTTAAATTTTGGAAAATTTAGATATGATCCAAAGTATTTTCAAGTGGCAAACCCTGACTTGAACTTGGCTACAAGAAATTAATTCTGGCCCATCTCTACTTTGAAAGGTTTACTAGCCATTTGACAGCAATGAAAAACTCGAAAAACTCTGATAAAGGGATTCAGACATTTCAAAATTGCACTGGGAAAGATGCTTTCAACACACTGAATAAACAAGTGGGATCAGTCACAATTAACTTTGCGGTTGTACAGTGATAATCACTGTACCTAACATGAGACAACACTTAAAACATGTTCATTCAGCTAGACAGCTTAGCAGAAAAAGCTTCACTCCAACTAACTCAAATGTTAGTGTGACTTTCATTCATTCTTGCAGGGTCAAATGTTTAATTGTCCATATCTTTATGCAGATAAGCTCCCATCTACACTACAAAAATAGCCATGTTTAGAATAGTCTGCGTAGCATGGTGATAAACTGTGGGTAGTCACATCACTTCCAAGATATTAGCAAGACAGAATGGTGGTCAAGGGGCCACTGAACATATGGCCCATGAGGCACCGACAGTACGGAGATGCATGAGCAGGACTACTAATGAGGGACACAGTCAGGGAATTAGCCCAATTCTTAGTTGGCAGACTGTATCTCATAACAGAGAGCCTACCCCAAATACCAACACACAGAAGGACAATCCCCACCCATCTACATAACCGCTCTACCATGACTAGCTCTGCAACACTTCCCATGGGTGACATACCCAAACACTTATTCCCTGCTACATAAAAACTTGCACATGTAAATCTAGGTCAATGCTGGTTATATACTGTATATATCTTGTGACTTTCTAAGCAAGACTTAATTTTACCCCAGATGTACAGAGCCGTTCCTTTAAACCTGTGTAGTTGATGGAATTTCCACTGACTACCCGATTAGTCAATGGGGTGGGGGGCGCTCACTACCCCCACTGCAGCTCTGCAGTTTAAATGTAATAGGAGCTGGGTGTGCAGGCAGCCTAGCTCCTACAACATTTAAATTGCAGAGCCATAGCGAGGTTAGCTCCCGATGGCGGCGTGAGCCAGAACTGAGCAGTCCCAGCTTGTGCTGGCTCAGGGACCACTGCATCTCTTCCTTTTAAATGTAGTAAGAGTTACCTGGCTCTTTTACTACATTTAAAAAGACAGAGCTGCAGCGGGAGACCCGGCACAAGCAAGGCAGCTCTTAACCACATTTAAAAAGCAGAGGCGCAGTGGTCGGGGACCCAGCGCAAGCTGGAACTGAAGCAGTACCAGCTCGCGCTGGGTCCCCCGCTTCGCCTCTGCATCCCCTGCCCCCCTCCAGACAGTGCTGAGGGTAACCAGCTTTTAAGCCAGCTCCCCCTTGCTGCTTCTAATATAGAGGTAGTGAGGGAGGGAAGAGAGCAAGTAATCAAGTAGTGACTCCACTAGTCGCTTACATCCCTATGTGAATTTTCATGTTAAATGTTAGCAATAATAAAAATTTTAAATCTGTTACTGGACCAACTTCTATTGATGAGCGAGACAAGCTTTCCAGTTACACAAAATGCTTCTTCAGGTTTGCGAGAGAGAGGTACTCCCTGCCTCAGAGTTAAATGCAAAGTGGAGTGGATAGTTTAGCATAAGTACTGTAATTAGCAAATATTCTGAGGGCTCATTCAAAGTGAGGTGGCCCACTAATATCACTGCCCTCACAGGACCAAAAAAAAAAAAAGGATGTTAGCAAATGAACTCACGGGGCAAAATGATAAAAGACAAAACCACTATACCACCTTTTCACAAACTCTTTTCACAAAAGGATAGCTGAACTCTCAGCCACTGACACCAGGTCTGCATAATTTTTGGTGGTGCCCAGAATGGGTCCAAGCACAGTCATTCCATCAATAGGATGGACCAGACAAACATCCCCATGCCCGGTGCTTTGGAGGGCGGGGGGGGGTCCCAGGCTGCAGAGGAATGAAGGGTCCAGGTAGCCTGGAGGGCTAGCAGCAGCCAGCAACCTGGCCATAGCCTGCCACTCATTGCCCTGCCCCAAAGGCTCCCATTGGGGGAGAGGCTGGAAACTGGAAAGAGGCGGGATATGGGTGGAGGTTTGGAGGAACGGATGAAATAGGGTTGGGGTGGAGCGGCTGGCCCCCACTCATTCCCTAGGCCACCATGGACCCTGCACCCCTCTGGAACTCAGGGCCCCCCAAAGTGCAGGGTCCCCCAAAACACAGGGCCTGGGGAAGTTGGCTGGTCCATCCCATGGATGGGATGGCTCTGAAATACAAGACCAAGCATTGGTCTGGAACTGGGCCCATGTTCTGGAATCCTGGTGGAGCCCGGGCAGCAGGGCCCATATGCTTGCTGCCTATGCTTTCAGCCTTCATCCTCAAAGGAGTCCAGCTCATACTTTCAAATGATGAGTCTAAGAGCACAAATCTGTAGCTTTGCTAGACACTACATATCATGTCTTACTAAAGAAAATGTATTTATGATTTAGTATACCCATGTGGCCAGTAGCATCGAGGACGGCATGGGGGTTTAAATGTCAGTGGTCACAGGCATCCTCTTTACCTACAATTGCTGCCATTATTGCAATGCAGTGTGCTATTATAGAAGAAAAAAGGCTAGCATAAGCACCTCCTTAAGAGAACCACATTTAGCACCGTACACATCCAGGTGAAAGCATGATTATGACACTCTCCCTTCATTCCCCCACTGCCATTCACAAAAGGCCTGAAAAAACTGCATTAAGCCCTAAGCATGTCATCTCAGTCTCTGCTTTAAAAGAATATGTTAAAGGAATCAGAGTCTAAAAGACCCTGGAAAAGCAGAAGGCGATATCTTTTGGATTTTCTCACACTGAGTGGTGCACATTTAAATCACCATGCTGTCCAAGATGCTACAGTCATAGACAGACCACATGGTGGTAAAAATGCTTGCTGCTCTTCTGTGAGATACCCTTCAACATTGACTCCACCAGCTGTTGCAATGGCTTCATGATGAGTTCTAAATTTGCCAGTGACTCGGATGGAATACATGCTAGTTCAGTGGGAATAGAAATCACTTCACCAACACTGAAATAAAACCACTGTCAGTTTGGGCCTAATGCACAAAGGTAGAAGAAGGTGGCAACTCGATCACAGCATCTGTACATCCATCATAACTCCTCTAAGTGGTCTCTTAAAGCAAGAGCTCACCGATACTGTTGCTTGCTCACTAGGCAATCTGCAAAAGAGAAGACTTCTCTCCGTGATTACTTTGCACAGGGAAAGAAGACAGCTCAGCCATTTTTTTAGAGCTATCACTGAAACATAGGGCAGGTTCTACTGAAATAATGCCCACAAGAAGTAAGCTAATATTCTAACATATATAGTTTAAAAATACTAGTAATTCTCTCCTGGTTTCTTATGGCTTGATTTTAATAGAAGGCCCCTGAGAGCTTTTGTATAGGTACCGTTTTGTACCTAAAATCCTGAGGAAGGTTCAGGAGCACTCATAAATGGACCCAAATACTTGAAAAATCTAAACCTCCATTTAATTTTTAATTATCTCCTGTTGAAGAGCAACTGAAGTGGCTACATGCTGAGCCCATGAAAATACCCCTGGTTATCCAAGGGGCCTAAGTGGGAGCTGATAAGCCCTTGGTTGCTTAGAAAATTTGACCCTAAATAATCAAGAAAAAAAAACTCATTCTGTGTCTGGCTTACTTAGGCTATGTCTAGTCTACTGGGCTGAAACTTTTTCATGCAGGGGTGTGATAAACTTCGAACGTTGCCAGAATGCTTTGAGGGGGCATCTCGAAATTATTACTAAAACTCCTGACAGTTAAAGTATCATGTTCGCCTTGACCAAATAAATGAAGAAAAAGTGTTACCCTGTGTCCACACTAGGTAAAAAGGTATGGAAATGTTGGGGTCACCTCATATGTGTTAGCTACATTTTAGCTAATTACAACCTTAATGTTTTAACCTAACAAGGACAAAGCCATAGTGAAAGGACTGATTTACTTCAGAAAAAAATGGAACTAATGAAATGGTGAAATCCCCTAGAAAAACCAAGTTGTCCCAGTGCAAAGTATGCTGCCCTCATGTAATTATTGGTGGAACTCCTATGTTACACCGATACATAATAGAAGCTACACCAGGACAAATATCCCATTATCAACAGCTCCTTGGAGAACCAAACGGCAATTATTTTGTCCTGCTGGAATAAATTTTGATTGTTAAATCTATTTTAAAAGAAAAACATAAAAGAAATCCTGATCCTCTTGTCTAATTTTCTCCAGAGTACAGCTGCAACCACTACTATCCAATCATTTCACCTTCAACGCCCACACACGCATTTGTGTTACAAAGCATTCACACTGGCATGCATGTCTGCAATGAATGGAAACCCTGCTGCTATGTTTCCAGAGATGAATAGGAGAAGAACAATTAGCGAAGGCTTCAATCTAATTTAGATTGTGGGAGGGGAGGGTCCCTGTGGAGACAAAAGGATAGTTACATCATAAACCAAAATTTAACTCTAAAGACCACTGAGAGGTTTTGGGGGGAGTAGGTTTGTTGCACTGTAAGACAGAGCATTGGTGGTGATAGCAGCTTTGGTTTTTTTTGTTTGGAGAGGGGGGGAAGGAAAAGTAAAACCTTTTTTTTTTATTATTATTGTTTTGGTTTTTAGCTTCAACATGAAGGTCTTGCCTTTTCTGTGTGTGAGCATTCTACGTCTTCCAAAATGGGTAAGGGCGCTACCTCATCATTGATCTTTTATTATTACTATTATTTACTACTATTACATTTGTACAGTATTCCTTTTGTACCACGTGGTTACGTCAAGAGAGCTCTCCCAGCGCTGTAGATCAAGGGTCGGAAACCTAAGCCCCATCCCCCGCAGCCTTGATCCAACCTGTCAGCCTTGGGGCTCTTCACCCATGGCGGGGCTGGAGTGTGAGGGGAACCTGGCACTCTGACTTGCACGAGTGAAGTGAGTGTCTCTTTTTTTCTGCTTATCAGTTGGGGTCCACGTCCATGAGGCACTGGTTTACACAAGCGCCTTACTTGTTGCATTGGGGGGTAGGGGGGTGGGTCACACTCTTGAGCCAGAAAGTTGCAGCACAATAACATGACAGGAGACTATAAGATCGTTGAGGCAAGGACTAGCTAAATAAACAAAACAAGCAAAAGATGAGAGTAGGAAATATTTATCCTCCATTTTACTGATAGGGAACTGAAGTACAGCAACATCAAAAGATTTGTCCAAGATCAGAAAGGACACGTGTACCAGAGGCAGGAATTGAACCCAGATCTCCTTAGTCTCAGTCAGAGCTTTATCGGCAAAGAACATTCTTGATTTTGAAGAAGAATTTGCCAAATAATGAATTATATATCTTTTTTATACAGCATGTAGCCTATGCCTTCCAAGGCCCCAAATATACTGCCCTACAGACTTGCCCTTTACAATCAACCACACCCATGGCGGCATCATGAAGAAAACCCTATGTCCCAAGTACATTCCTCTAACTCCAACTGTATCCATCAAATGGCTATTGACTGCCAAAGACTGTAATTTCCAGCCTTGGAAGCATCTCTGTACTGTTTGATTAACTCCAAGAAAAAAGCCACGCATTTGAGGAAAGATGAAGGTGTGTGGCATTTTGGGGATTTCTTATTTAAGCAAATTGGGAATAATGGACAAAAATCAGATATCTGTAAGGGAACCTACAAAAACCTGTTGGGGAACACTTCAATCTGCCTGAGCATTCATTAACAGATCTTAAAGTGGCTGTTTTGTTACAAACCAATTCCACAAGCCAAATACACAGGGAAGGACTGGAACTATAATTCATTCACAAATTTGAGACTCATACTAATGGATTAAATAAAGATAGGGGATGGCTGGGACATTATCAACCTACCAAACAATGAAGGTGCCAATGGTTCTTTGTCTGCTCTTAGTACTCTTCCTCTCTAATTGCCTACTAATGGTTCTTATCTGCCTCTTTTGACTACCCAGTCTTTAGGTGCTTATAGACTTTTTCCTGTTACATTCCAGTTCAGCTTTCCCCTTGATATTTTTATACCCACTACCTCTTCTTGTTCCCCCCACCCTGCTCCCTTCCCTTCTCCCCTATTTATTTTAGTTCTGGACAGCCAACGCTCGGGTTATCTGAAGAAGTGGGCTGTGCCCACGAAAGCTCATGATACCATCTACGTGTTTTGTTAGTCTAAAAAGTGCTACCAGACTATTTGTTGTTTTTTAAGTTTATGGAATAATTCAGACATTCCAGAAAAATGAGACGAAAACCAAAAGCTATTTAAATCATGCCATGAAAAAATATTAACCAAGAATTTTCACGCATCACTAAACAAAAGTGTTAATCATGGTGCTTTAAAACATTCTACTCTTTTTAAGTCTTATAATTTTAAAACACAGGCAGGCAAAGAAAGTGTCTCAGAATTACTTGCAAAACCTCAACTTGGTTTTGAACAAGAGGTGAACTGAATATTCACAAGTTATGTGAGAGTGAAGGTAAGAACAATAGGATGCTCACCTTGACAAGTGTTCATGGGGGGAAAGGTATAAAAGATGTTTAATTGCCTATGTAGGTGGCAGTGGCAGAATGTATGAAAAAGCTCCAGCGACAGGGTTTTGCATTTCCCTCTCCCCCAGGCGAATTCATTTGCATTACTAAGCTATACTGTGTGAGGAAGGAATAAATAATTTTAAAATGATTACAGAAAAAACAACTTGCTGAGAAGAGGCCAAAGTCTGCCACCACTGCATGCCCCACTCAACCCAAATAAACACAGCTATCAAAGAGATCAAAGGGGACTGGCTATGCAGAGACATTTAGAAGTGATGCAATTACATAACATGTGTAAGGGAACAGAAAAGGTGCATGACGCAAAGTGATTAAAAATTCCAGGAAACCAACCGTAGAAATAAGTGAAAGGTGGTGGAATGACTCAACAGGAAGAAACCCAAGTGCAGACAGCATGGTCTTTTCCCCCAACAGACAGTATTTATCACAAGAAAGTAAAATAAATGAAGATAAACAGAAATAGTTCCCAGCTTGGGATTCAACCTAGGCCTATGAACCCTATGTGAGCAGCTGGACCTTCTGTCTCCCCAGAAGCCACTCTCACTGCCCTTTTCTGAGCACCTGAGCAAGTAAACAAAGGAAACTGAGCTGGAGTTAAAGCTCTTGTGCACCTATGCTTCTGCACGCCATTTACAAGGCAGTTCTCTACACCAGCCATGGGCAAGCTAGGCTAGTGAGTGGGCCACATGAGTGGCCCTAGTTCACCGCAGTGGGCTTCGTCAAGGCCTTATCCAACTGTGATGAGGAAATATAGCATTGAACATGACATTCGAAAGAAGAAAACAACCACAGTGGGCTGCAAGATTGTCCTAACCAAGACAGTCTCCAGGCATAGGGTAATTTTGCTCACTGCGCTGACGTACCTAGAATTTGCAGAGGGTGCCGACTGAACCATAGCAGTGCTTTGATAGGATGTGGAAGGAGTGCACAGTTCTCAGTCAATATTGTGGGCAGTCAGCATGCACCTCACTGCACATGCCCTCACATGCATGTCACTTTAGAAATACACTTGAACCTCTTTAATGCCAGGTCTATGCCAGGAAAAATTTTGCCAGATCAGCAAAGGTGCTGTGGGGTCTGGGCATGAGGGGGATGGGAGTGGGGCACTTACCTGGCACCTCACTCACGAGGCACAGGTGGCTCCACACCCCACGCCATTCCCAGGCACCATCACGAAGGAGCCACACCCCCCCTTGCGCTGCTGCCTTGAGGAGGGGGAGGCAGGAGATGGTGCTCAAGGGGAGATAGCTTAAAAGCTGGTTCCCCACAAGCTCCAGCTCCTGCCCGCTTTCCCCATCCTTCGCTACCTCTGATACAGAGGCAGCAGTGCAAGGGAAGTGGGCGGGGCTTGCATGTAACCGTGAAGGTTAACCAATAAGCCCAGGCTCATTAGTTAATCATTTAAACATTTACATTGTCACATCCCTACTACAGGAACTTCCCCCCACTTAAAATCTCTCACCCTTGTCCTAGCATCAGTATGACATCACCAATGGAAGAAACCAGGATCTACATCGCCCATCTGCTAGCACTTCCACTTCCTTGTGGTCTAAACTTGCACAGAACAGGCATAGATGACTCAGTGGTTAAAAGGCCAGGGGATACCAATGCCTTGTCTATGTTACTGCCACTACCACTGCATCTACATTTCCAGTGGGGGAGGGGAATGTAATGTATGCAATAGTGATGTAAGAGTTTGACTGGTTAACCGATAAGCGTTACTTTATTGGTTAACCTTACCCGTTAAACTCCTAGCCACCAATGGCAGCCCATGGTGCCTGCGGCCGCTTCAGCTGCCAAGAACCTGTGGAGACAGCAGCCCAAGGAGCATTTAACCACGTAATCGATTTAATTTCAATCAGTTACACAGTTAGTGCCTTTAAAAAAAACCTGACATCCCTACTAGCTAATTCCAAATATGGAAACTGAGAAGTTCATTCAAGAATACCTGGAACCATTTTCTAAATCCTGGTGGTCTTTGTCAACCCCTTCACTTCACTGGCTTCCATGTTTGACAAAGATGCTGTCTGGTCCTGCAACACTCTTCTCACTTTCAGTTCCCATTGCTCAGGAAATTTAACCTGAAGAAACCGAGTGCTAGCCATGCGTCTGCATGTGTACATGTGCAAGAGAGAAACTGAAGTGCAGTGATAAGGCATCAAGATGGACCATGAACTATTACATTAGGATGTAAGCGACTAGTTGACTATCCAATAAGCATAAGCCTGGCGGCTCTTAATACAATTAAAAGGCAGAGGAATTCCGTTGATTAAATGCAATTTAACTTCCCTATATTACATCACAAATTTTTACAGTTGTTAAAACTGGCAGTCACTTTGATGGGACTCTCAGCATCTGCAGCGTTTTAGGTGCATTTGTGCTGCTCATTTGTCACACCTCTCACATGCCTCTAAGATAAATAAGTACTGATATCCCCATTTAGTAGACGGGGAAATGTGGCAAAAGAAGGGATTATATGATTTACACACACCCCCCAAAGTCAGAATCTGGAATAGAAGGAACCCAGGAGTCCTTTCCTTATTACCATTAAAGAACACTCCTATCTCTCATGTAGAGCAACCCCCTTTTCATAAGATTTGACCAACTCCTCTCTTTAAACACCATGCTGTTCATCTGATGATTGCACACAAGAGCAGCACCGATGTAATGCAGAAGCACAAATTTTCCCTTAGGTGACAGCCTGCAAAAAATGAGAGGTGGAAGGGGAATGTTGTTGCAAACAGAGCTGGCAAGGAGCTGTCAGATCAGCAGCATAGAGCAATTTTACCTTTTTCCCCATAATGACTAAGTTAAGCTAACATTTCTGCCTCATTTCAGAGCTGGATTATTTCACTGCAAACTTTTAAATATCCTGAGTCACACTATTGGTCATAAAATGCCTCTCAAGTACAGAAAAGCTGATCTGGCAAAGTGCATAAAATAGGAAAACAGCTTTGTGCCATAATTTACAGCACTTTTTTTTTTATTGTTTTGTATATTAAAGGACTCAAGAAGCTGTAATGGCTTAACTTGACAAGGATTAAAGAAAAGTGTTGTGCAGACTAAACAACCAAAAATAAGAAAGTAAAACTTAAAAAAGGAAGAAGTAAAAAAGATAGTGAAATGAAGGGACAGAAAGTAGAAACAGAATACATCTTCTAGGGAACAAACTGGTGTGTGACGGCACTTGCAAAAATATTTCCGCTAAGAATAATGCTTACAAAGCAGCCTAACAGCCAACAAAATCTCCTGGAAAGTGAGTCAACTGCCACTCACTGCCTGAATTGTTGGCCCCATTACCATAGTGCTATGAAAAGAAAGCTCATCCTGTCAGCACTAAATCTGATTACAAAAGAGGAAAACCCACTCTAGGGAAAAATAAAAAGCCTGAAATAGAACCTCTCCCCAATCAAAAAAAAAGATAATTAATAATCAAATAGAAGGGCACCAGGCTGACAGAGAACATTTAAGAGCCATTAGAAATCAATGGAAGTTAGAAAACTTCAGGCCCTGTTTACACAAAAGGCAACAGGAACCTCTGACATTTTTACCAAAGTGACTTGTAAAACTAAGTTGCCAGGGGATGTTGTGAATCCCAAACCTTTAATGGGGTTCAAAAAAGAACCAAATAAGTTCTTGCAGAATAGGTACATCAGTAGCTATTAGACATATCACGAATGCAACCCCATGCTCTGATCATCCCTAGCCTCTGACAGTCAGAAGCTGGCAGTGGATGACAGGGAATGGATCACTCAGTGGTTACCTGCTCTATTCATTCCTTGACAGTACCTGGCACTGGCCACTATCAAAAAACAGGATATTGGGCTAAATGGACCTACGGGTGATGCAGTATGGCCATACTTGTGTTAAGTCCCTGTTTTCAAAAAATAATGTAAGCACTTGAGCCTAGCTTTCACTGAAATTCAGTGGGACTTCATTTCAATAAGCCCAAGTCCCTTTTGAAAGTTTTACCAATAGTCTAAACATTTCCTACCAATGAAATTCATTATTCTATTCTCCATGGTAGCATTATTGGGACCCCCTATGTACACGTGCCACCACTATTTTTAGCGCTTCTTGATGTTAAAGGCACAGAGTATTGCTTTGAATGGTGGAAGTAATCAGTGACTTATCTACTCTAGTGCTAGCAAGATGCAAGTAACAGTGAGAAACATTTGGACAGGTTTCCTAATGTAGACATGGCCTCAAAGTTGTAGTTTTTAAGGTAAATTCTAACTCCTTGATTTTTTTAATCATTTATGTAATATAGATTTGAAAACTAGCTTTGAAAAAGAAACAGCTCTGGAATGGCGCATTTCCAAAGGATTCAAAAAATCCCTGAGCATTCTCACTCCCCGGTACATCAGGAAAGAGAGTCTCTTGCCGTGAAATACAAAGCCGGAGCAATCTGGTGACATCTCAGATGTACCAGATACCACTGAATGGAGCTACTGGTACCATAGGCCAGATCGTACCTTGGGGGACCTTTCTGCGCAGCTCTCTCCCAACATGCACAGAAGAAGAAGGGGCCCCCATTCCCAAATCGTCCCCTGTACAGAACATTCAGTGGTATGAAGGGTTAGAGTCCACATAGGCAAGAGGCTGTATTTACATACACACACACACCTTCTATGTTTCTTCTCCCCTTTCCAGGACCTGGGAACAGCTGTGCACAGAGGGAGCTCAGAGGGATCCCCACAATATAAAAACTAGGGATCACCAAATGAAATTTATAAGCAGCAGGTTTAAAACAAACAAAAGGAAGTGTTTCTTCGCTCAGTGCACAGTCAACCTGTGGAACTCCTTGGTGAAGACTAGGGCTTTAACAGGGTTCAGAAAAGAACTACATAGATGCATGGAGGTTAGGTCCATCAATGGCTATTAGCCAGGATAGGTAAGAATGGTGTCCCTAGCCTCTGTTTATCTGGAAATGGAGGGCAGGAGAGGAATCACGTGATGATTACCAATTATGTTCCCTCCCTCTGGGGCATCTGGCATTGGCCACTGTTGGCAGACAGGATACTGGGCTAGACAGACCTTTGGTCTGACCCAGTAGGTCTGTTATGTTCTCCGTCTGCACAGCCATGTATAATGGATATCTCAGGGCTCCAACAGATTGGATTTCCTAAAACGTATTTCAGCCTGACGAAAAAATATTGGGTGAGATTCTTCAGCCTGTTTTCTTACAGGAAACCAGACCAGACAATCATAATCATCTTCTTTGGCCTTAAAAATCCAGCAACCGATATTATGGGCAGCAGGAACATTGCGATTTTCTGAGGGACAGCAAACCTTTAACTGTAATAATATGCCCTGAAGTCATGTACAAGGAGCTTGAATGTGAGAGATGGGATCTGTGACAACTGCACTCTTGGGGAAATGTCTGTTTAATCTATTTTAGTTTTCCCTCCATCTCTCATCATTGTTATGAGGGTACTGATCTGTAGATGATACAGTGATGTGTGTCTTACGAATGTGCAGCATAGAACAGGAAATACAGATTTTATAAATCATTTATTTAGATGGCCACCAGAATCACCTGCCAGTTATTTATTACACACAATCACTTGGCAATAGTGGGTTTAACGTACAATACATGTTTTGTAAAGATCTAAACATAATGCTTACTTGGAGCATGCATGATACTAATCCTGACAGAAGCAGGTAAACATTGTTTAGAACATTCATTTTTTAAGCTGGTACATACTGCACCAGAACATGTACAGCTCTAACTACCCTATTAATCAAACACATCTACTTCCATGCTCACTGCTATTATGATATCAGATCATAATCTTGTGACCTGTCTTTTTCAGACTCTCTGCTTTGTGGCTCTCCCAAAGGAACACATAGTTCAGAGTTGAGGCTCAGATTCTACAGTGCTGGATGCAATTATGAACCTAAATTGAATTAATTGAATAGAATAGGAAAATGAGTGTGGCAAACAGCCCTTGAAGGTAGGGGCATAACATTCATAAGGACTATGTTTAACTGGTTAACTGGCCCACCAGTGCAGCACCCTGAGCCCGGCCAGGTTGCAGCTGTCAGAGGCAAGAAGCTGCTCCAGCCCAATGTTTCAACATTCTCCTTATTAATGGCAGGGGCAGGGAACCTGTTTTGGGTCGGGGGGGCCACTGACTCACAGAAAAATCAATTGGGGACCACACAAGTGAGAAGGAAATAAAAGCCCCTCCAAAAACTCCCAGCCCTCACTGATGTGGCCCCAGCTGAGACACCTCACTCCCCAGTGCCCTAGCCCCATGGTGAGGGAAGGAGCAGGAGGACTGAGGTTCAAGGCCTCAAGCCAGATTAACTCTTCCGGGGTTCCAGGGTTAGTGGATTGTGTCGGCCCCCTATGCTCTGGGGTGGGGCCAAAAATGAGGGGTTCATTGTGTGCAGATCCACCAGTGAGTGGGATGGGGTGGAGGTGCTGGATCTCAGACTCATAGACTTTAAGGTCAGAAGGGACCATTTTGATCATCTAGTCTGACCCCCTGCACAATGCAGGCCACAGAATCTCACCCACCCACTGCTAGAATAATCCTCTCACCTATATCTCAGATATTGAAGTCCTTGAAACGATGGTTCAAAGACCCCAAGATGCAAAGAATCCTCCTGCTAGTGACCCGTGCCCCATGCTACAGAGGAAGGCGAAAAACCTGCAGGGCCTCTGCCAATCTACCCTGGAGGAAAATTCCTTCCCGACCCCAAATATGGCGATCAGCTGAACGCTGAGCATGTGGGCAAGACTCACGAGCCAGACACCCAGAAAAAAGTTCTCTATAGCAACTCCTATCTTCCCACCATTGGCCTATATGCCACTGATAGTGAAAGGTCAATTAATTGCCAAGATCATGTTACCTCATCAAACCATCCCCTTCATAAACCCATCTAGTTCTATCTTGAAGCCAGATAGGTCTTTTGCCCCCACTACTTCCCTTGGAAGGCTGTTCCAGAACTTCACTCGTCTAATGGTTAGAAACTTTCACCTAATTTCGAGTCTAAACTTCCTAATAGCCAGCTTATATCCATTTGTTCTTGTGTCCACATTGGTATTGAGCTTAAATAATTCTTCTCCCTCCTTGGCATTTATCCCTCTAATATATTTAAAGAGAGCAATCATATCTCCCCTCAGCCTTCTTTTGGTTAAGGTAAACAAGCCAAGTTCCTTGACTCCCTTCATAAGACAGGTTTTCCATTCCTCGGATCATCCTAGTGGCCCTTCTTTGTACCTGTTCCAGTTTGAATTCATCCTTCTTAAACATGGGAGACCAGAACTGCACACAGTATTCCAAATGAGGTCTCCCCAATGCCTTGTATAACGGCACTAACACCTCCTTATCCCTACTGGAAATACCTCGCCTAATGCATCCCAAGACCATATTAGCCTTTTTCACAGCCATGTCACAATGGCGGCTTATAGTCATCCTGTGATCAACCAGGACTCTGAGGTCCTTCTCCTCTTCCGTTACTTCCAACTGATGTGTCCCCAGCTTATAACTAAAATTCTTGTTATTAATCCCTAAATGCATAGCCTTACACTTCTCACTATTAAATTTCATCCTATTACTATTACCCCAATTTACAAGATCATCCAGATCTTCCTGTATGATATCCCAATCTTTTTCTGAATTGGCAATACCTCCCAACTTTGTGTCATCCGCAAACTTTATTAGCACACTCCCACTTTTAGTGCTGAGGTCAGTAATAAAAAGATTAAATAATAATGGTCCCAGAACTGATCCCTGAGGAACTCCGTTAGTAACCTCTCTCCAGCCTGACAGTTCACCTTTCAGTATGACTCGCTATAGTCTCCCCTTTAACCAGTTCCTTATCCACCTCTCAATTTTCATATTGATCCCCATCTTTTCCAATTTAACCAATAATTCCCCATGTGGTACTGTATCAAATGCCTTACTGAAATCAAGGTAGATTTGATCCACTGCATTTCCTTTATCTAAAAAATCTGTTACTTTCTCAAAGAAGGAGATCAGATTGGTTTGGCACGATCTACCTTTTGTAAAACCATGTTGTAATTTGTCCCAATTGACATTAGCCTCAATGTCCCTAACTACTTTCTCCTTCAAAATTTTTTCCAAGACCTTGCATACTACAGATGTCAAACTAACAGGCCTGTAGTTACCCGGGTCACTTTTTTTCCCTTTCTTAAAAATAGGAACTATATTAGCAATTCTCCAGTCAAATGGTACAACCCCTGAGTTTAGAGATTCATTAAAAATTTTTGCTAATGGACTTGCAATTTCATGTGCCAGTTCCTTTACTATTCTTGGATGAAGATTATCTGGGCCCCCCGAATTACTCCCATTAAGATGTTTGAGTTTGGCTTCTACCTTTGGTAATTATCTACCTCCATGTCCTTATTCCCATTTGTTATGTTGCCATTATCCGTAAGCTCTTCATTGGCCTCATTAAATACTGAAGCAAAGTATTTGTTTAGATATTGGGCCATGCCTAGATTATCCTTAACACTCCATCCTCAGTGATTAGCGGTCCCACTTCCTCTTTTTTTGTTTTCTTCCTATTTATATGGCTATAAAACCTTTTACTATTGGTTTTAATTCCCTTTGCAAGGTCCAACTCAACATGACTTTTAGCCTTTCTCACTTTGTCCCTACATACTCGAACCTCAATAAGGTAGCTTTCTTTACTGATCCCTCCCATCTTCCACTCCTTATATGCTTTCTGCTTTTTCTTAATCACCTCCCTGAGATTCTTGCTCATCCAACTTGGTCTAAAACACCTACCTATACATTTTTTCCTCTTTCTTGGGATACAGGCTTCTGATAGTTTCTGCAACTTTAACTTAAAATAATCCCAGGCCTCCTCCACTTTTAGATCCATAAATTCTTTAGTCCAATCCACTTCCCTAACTAATTTCCTTAATTTATTAAAATTAGCCCTTTTGAAATAAAAAACTCTAGTCTCAGATTTATTTTTGTTTATCCTTCCATTTAGTTTGAACTGAATTAGCTCATGATCGCTCGAGCCAAGGTTGTCCCCTACAACCATTTCTTCTATGAGGTCCTCACTACTCACCAAAACTCACCAAAACCAAATCTAAAATGGCTTCCCCCCTTGTTGGTTCAACAACTACTTGATGAAGGAATTCATCGGCTATCAGATCCGGGCAGGAAGCGGGGTGTAGGGTGTGAGATCTGGCCGGGCAGAGCAATCTGGGGGCAGGGTGTCTGACTGGGGAGAGGAGGGCAGGACCAGGCTACAGGGGCAAGGTCTCAGTGAGGGACCTGGGGATGCAGGGTCTGGACATGAGGGGATGGGGGGCACTTGCTTGTCTTCGGGCGCCGCGCCGGCCCCTGGCTCCACCTCCCACTGCTCCCATTAGGCAGAATCCAGCCAACAGGAGCGCAGGGAAAGGCTCCAGACAGCGCACTCACACTGTTGTTGCCCCAGCCCAAGAGGGGGAGCACTTCTTCCCCATGCAGCAAGACTCGGGGCTTTCGCTCCCTCCCCCCTCACCGGGAAGCCTGCACTAGCGCTCCAACCACATGGGGAAGGAGGGAGGGCAAGGCTACAGAGCCAGGCAAAGGGGGCCCGGGCCACTCAGGTCAGTGCTGCTGGGCGCCTCCTCGTAGGGTTGCCAGGTGTCCAGTATTCTACCAGACAGTCCGGTGTTTGCACACTCTGCCCGGTAAAAAAAAAATCAGAAAATACCGGACACGTGCAATGTCCGGTATTTTCTGATTTTTCCGGCTGCGCACCGGACGGAAGCCTGGCGTGGGCGGGGGGAGCAGCTGGAAGGCAGGGCCACAATCGGCGCTAGGAGCCTGTGATTGCGCAGAAGCCTGGTGGTGGCTGGGCGGGTGGAAGGAAGGCAGTTTGCGGGCTGGGCATGGGTCTCAGTGGGACAGCTCGGCTCTGGGCTGAGGACACGGCCACTGAGGGTGGGGGTGGAGGATGGGGTGGCTGGGAGTGTGGGGCACCTTGCACCACATGTGGCTCTTCTCTTGAGCCTGATGGCCCAGCAGCCCGTGAGCACCAAGAACAGTGGCACAAGCAAACGGCCCTGGAGTAAGGCATGGCACCCCGGGGTGCGGTAGCCTTCCTCCATTCCTGGCATGAATGGGCCATGCCCCAGGCTTCACACCAGCCAAAGCAGCCCCTGGGCCGGGGGACTGGCCACCTGAAAGGCCATGCTGCCCAGAGCTGAGCGGGCTGGACCCGTGGGAGGAACAATCTACCCAGGTTGGGCTGCCAGGTGGCTTTGCCAGCCCCCAAACAGTGTCTGGGGCAGGGAGGGCAGAGCCTGTGGGACGCAGAGTGATGTGATTATGTCACTCTGTCATGCCACAGGAAAAGTTTTTAGAGAGAGATATTAGGACTCTGTCCCTATAAGAGCAGAGCGGGTGGGTGAGGTTCTGTGGCCTGCAAGGTAACTTGACTAGATGATCATGATGGTCCCTTCTGGCCTCATTCCATGAGGTGTAACAGTTAACTCGAACTAAGGACTTAGTTCGAGTTAACGTTTGACTGCCGCGTGTAGCCGCGGGCAGTTAGTTCTGACTAGGGGGATTTAAAAATGGCGCCCCGACGGGAAGATGCAAATAAAGCCCGGGATATTTAAATCCCGGGCTTCATTTGCAACTTCGAATGCCTACATTAGCCTCCCTAGTTCGAACTAGGGGGCTAGTGTAGACATACCCTAAAATAGTAATAATATATTAGCACCTTTCCTCCTAAAAGTGGTTTACCAATAACTTGAATGGCCCAAGATCTCTGTGCACCAACAGGCAAATAGCAATATCTCTAGCAATGGGCATACTGAGGTACTTAGTGGTTCAGGACAGAATTTTAACAATTGTCCACTCATTTTGCATGTGCCAGTTTTTAGGTGTCCAGTTTTTGACACATGGGGCCCAAATCTGAGGCAGTCAAAATAGAGGACACTTGCGAAAAGGTTGGCCCATGTCAGCTGACCAGAATAACATGCCGAGTTGCTTTCAGAGATGATAATTGAGCTCCAGTCCCACGCTTTGTTAGGTTAATCTTTCTTCTTTCTTAGCAACACTTTGTATTTTACTTACAGTAGAACTTACTGTGCTCAGTAGAAAAATAAAATGATATTTTAATTAGCACATTCAGATGCTGAGTAGAAAGTACTAATTATGCACTGTAATGGTAACGGGAGGTTCTATAAATCTTTGTCCAACTAAGAGGAAAGATACTATGCCAAGGAAAGAAAAAGTGTTTCTTGACTAAACTTGCTTTCTCCTGCAGGGTTTTTATAATTTGGTGATGAGACGATACCAGATGACATAAAAGTTCACTTATTCAACAAAGTAAGGCAGAAATAGGAGTTATTAATGGAGTTGGAGCCCTTTTAAAATTTTGCTTGTAAAGCTTTTAACATTAGCCTTGAGAATCCTAGGAAATTCATGCTAATTAACAGAGTTCTCTTGCAAAACTTGTCACTAAATCTTGTGTTTAAAGTAAGAATCTTTGGCTAATTATCTGATTAGCATGATACATTGCAGAGATTAGATAACAGAGCAATAGCATCTTCATTCATGTTCCATTTGGTCTTTAAGGAAAGCTGCAGTAGATAGCTCAATAAATATTTTCTATGAAAGAACAAAACAGTTAAACTTGAGTTTTCAAACGAGCTTTTATTTTAAATAAATACGGAGCCAGACTGTACTTTGAGTAGAAAGACCCAGATGGGAGATAGGAAACTCATGTTTAGGTTCTGCCACCTCCACTTAGGCTGAGTTCTCCTTAGTGCAGGCCATTAAGGAGGATCTCACTTTAGTTCTGGTTATGTACTATTCCAAGAGTTCTCTTTATCGCCACAAATTTACACCCATCTATCTGAAACTCCCTAATCCCATATAGCAGTATGAGACAGGAAGAATGTTTGCAACCCCTTCAACTACTGTTCATAGTGACACCAGGGTGCTTAAATCAGGCCCATCTCTGCAAACAAACATCTACTGCACGCATCGAGACCCCTCATTGCACCAGTGCTGTTGCTCAAGGTGGTTGAGCATTCTTCTCATTGGTTTTCTTCAATTTTGCATTTCAACACAATTTATTTAATACAAGTGTGTGTTGGGTTAATAAAAACCCTGCAATTTTCACAAACTTTGGTGGAGTATACACTATCCCAGGAATGAATAACTGAATGAACAAATCCAAAATTTCCAAAGGCTTTTGCTTTAACCAGCCAGCCACATCTGTTTATTATTTGCTATATTCCTAGTCTTTCCTGTTATAGGAAGGTGGCGGATCTGGTTGTTTGTGGATTCCATCAGTAATTCAGCATCAGGATAAACTGCCGAAGAAGTTCTTTCCATAAACCCCAAATATGCAACGACGTTTTGTGAAATTCTTCCTCTAAGTACATAAACATTTCTTTCCATTAAGTACTCGTTTGCAGTTTCTTAGGGTTTGTCTGCACAGGGAAGCTATGTGAAATATGGTCCAGTCTGATTTTAAAGTGCAGTAGCTGTTCTGCACTAGTTCCTCATACAGACACTCTTATTCTGCATTGACAGAGCCTTTGGCAGTTTAACTTAGGTTTGTCTGCACTTATAAGTTTGCTGCCACAGCAACGCTTTAACACAGCACCAGAGCTGGCAGAGATTTCACTCCCTGGTGATGTTTTATTTAAACACAATGCCAGACCAATATGCAGATGTGTGAGAAAGAAAAGAAATATGGGATTATCTTGTACTTCCTTCATTTTATAATCTTCATTTTATAAAGAACAACTTGATTCAAAAACAAGCCACATTTTAATTTCAAAGTCTGTGTAAACATCTGCTGGTGTTCAACAAAACATTTTAATCACAATTGGTATCTCTAATCAATTCTCTATCCAATGTCAATATTTTGTAAAATAGTAATTTGATATGTAATCTAATTTGCACAGTCCTCTTCACTAGCCTGGATCAATGCTGTGGAGAACAATCCACAGGCGTGGTTTTAGCGGGTCTAGTGAAGATCCGCTAAATTGACTGTGATCACTCTCCCACTGACTCCACCAGAATGAGATGAATAGGGGAAGTCAACAAAAGAATTTCTTCTATCAGCTCAGCACAGTGTGGACCTTGTGGTAAGCAGATCTAAGCTACGTCAATTTGAGTTACGCTACTAATATAACTCAAATTGCATAGCTTAACTTGTCCCCATACTGTAGACCTGCCCTGAGTTCCACACTTCTGCATACGCAGATTTGGAATTATATGTCTGGAGGAAGATATGGAGAGTCTGGAATTAAAGAGGTGGAGTATAGCTCTTTAAAATCTTCCCTTGAATAGCCTCTGATTCATGAGAATTTGTCTAGCCATGTTAATAACAGCTAATGATGGAGGGTTGTTTTTTTTGTTTGTTTGTTTTTTGTTTTGTTTTGTTTTTTTGCATTTATACAGACGCTTCTGCTGAGGATCCAAAAGCACTTTACACAGCCACCTGACAGAGAATTTCTATAAGTATTAACCTCACTTTACTCGCAGCATGGGATTGTGAATCAGCATAACTCATCATCAACTTCCCCTCTCCTCCCACACAAAGGGAAGCCGGTATCATGTGAGCATGTGTTTTGATCAGTGTTACCACATACAGGAAGTAAACTAAGACCTAGTTTCATTTGAAGAAGTGGGTTGTGCCCATGAAAGCTCATGACACTATTTACACTTTTTTTTTAAGTCTCTAAGGTGCTGCAGGACCATTCGCTGATATTTCAGTTTTTTCAGTTGCAGACTAACACATAAGAACATAACATAAGAACATAAGAACAGCCGTACTGGGTCAGACCAAAGGTCCATCTAGCCCAGTATCCTGTCTGCCGACAGTGGCCAGCACCAGGTGCCCCAGAGAGGGTGGACCGAAGACAATGATCAAGTGATTTGTCTCCTGCCATCCCTCTCCAGCCTCTGACAAACAGAGGCCAAGGACACCATTTTATCCCCTGGCTAATAGCCTTTTATGGACCTAACCTCCATGAAATTATCTAGCTTCTCTTTAAACTCTATTATAGTCCTAGCCTTCACAGCCTCCTCTGGAAAGGAGTTCCACAGGCTGACTACATGCTGTGTGAAGAAGAACTTTCTTTTATTAGTTTTAAACCTGCTACCCATTAATTTCATTTGGTGTCCTCTAGTTCTTCTATTTAAGGAACTAATAAATAACTTTTCTTTATCGGCCCTCTCCACACCACTCATGATTTTATATACCTCTATCATATCCCCCCTCAGTCTCCTCTTTTCTAAACTGAAAAGTCCCAGTCGCTTTAACCTCTCCTCATATGGGACCCGTTCCAAACCCCTAATCATTTTAGTTGCCCTTTTCTGAACCCTTTCCAAGGCCAAAATATCTTTTTTGAGGTGAGGAGACCACATCTGTACACAGTATTCAAGATGTGGGCATACCATAGTTTTATACAGGGGCAGTAAGATATTCTGGGTCTTATTTTCTATCCCTTTCTTAATAATTCCTAGCATCCTATTTGCACCTTTTTGACCGCCGCTGCACACTGTGTGGAAGTTTTCAAAGAACTGTCCACGATAACTCCAAGATCTCTTTCCTGATTTGTCGTAGCCAAATTAGCCCCCATCATACTGTACGTATAGCTGGGGTTATTTTTCCCAATGTGCATTACTTTACACTTATCCACATTAAATTTCATTTGCCATTTTGTTGCCCAATCACTCAGTTTGGTGAGATCTTCTCGGAGTCCCTCACAGTCTGCTTCTGTCTTGACTATCCTAAACAGTTTGGTATCATCTACAAACTTTACCACCTCCCCATTCTCCAGATCATTTATGAATAAGTTGAACAGGATTGGTCCTAAGACTGACCCTTGGGGGACACCACTCGTTACCCCTCTCCATTCTGAAAATTTACCATTTATTCCTACCCTTTGTTTCCTGTCTTTTAACCAGTTCTCAATCCAAGAAAGGACCTTCCCTCTTATCCCATGGCCATGTAATTTACACAAGAGCCTTTGGTGAGGGACCTTGTCAAAGGCTTTCTGAAAATCTAAGTATACTATATCTACTGGATCCCCCTTGTCCGCATGTTTGTTAACCCCTTCAAAGAACTCTAATAGATTAGTAAGACAGGATTTCCCTTTACAGAAACCATGTTGACTTTTGTCCAACAAATTATGTTCTTCTACATGCTTCACAATTTTATTCTTTACTATTGTTTCGACTAATTTGCCCGGTACTGAAGTTAGACTTACCGGTCTGTAATTGTCCGGATCGCCTCTAGAGCCCTTTTTAAATATTTAAATATTTTTAAATATCGGCTACCCCTCTGATCTTTTCATCAGTTGTAAGAGAGAGGCCTGGTTCCCTTCCATGTAAAAGAGGGCCAAGCACTAAGCAACAGCCAAGAACGCAGCTGTCATGAAAATACAAACTCTAAAATGTGATTATTTACTACCACAATACTACAGGTTTTTTCCCGCTTTGATTCGATCCCTGATAGAGGTTTGGTATTATTTTCTGGACACCCTACTCATTAACCCCAATGTATGAAAACCAGTGATGGTATGGCAAACAGCAGAAAGACAGATAAGCAGATACCTCAACAAGGTAGAGCGACGGCCTCCGCTTCCACACGAAGTAACAGGCATTTGAAAATGAATGGAGCCAGTCTGTTGTAAATATGTACCACGGTATCTTTCAAGACATGCTAATAAGCACGATGAATCAAACCACAGGAAAATAAAATATTGGCTTCTCTAGCCAAGTTCAAACCCAGGCTTTTGTAAAACACCTGGCAATTTAGTATCACTGATAAAAATAATTTTAGAATCTAGCTAAGTGTATCTGTGATCTATTTAGTACTGACAGAAGGAAGCAAAAAATATTGAAGATGCATGCAAGTGGAATTCCCCAATAGGGATGAGCGGTGATGCTTACCAGTTCTAGCTTACCAATAGGGGTGATGCTTACCAGCTCCCCGCTCACTGTGGGCAAGGGGCTGCTCCAGCCCCACAGGGCCCACCAGGTACAGGGGCGTTCCAGGCTGGTCACAGCAGACCCCTGTCTGCAGCAGGAAGGTTTTCAAGCCAAGAAAATATTTCAAACTGAAATAATCCATATCAAAAAAAGAAAAATATTAATGTTTTAACTGTAGAAATATTTTAGGATGCAATTACTAACTGCAATACCAAATAATGGATTAAAGATTGGCAACAAACCTAAGATGCTTGCAAACAGAATTTTTCATCTGCACATGTTTTCTAGGGGGCTGCACCCTGCTCGCTATACTCGCCAACTCCCCCCACTTTCTGGGGGTATGTGTCTGGCTGGGAGCAGGAGCGAGCTGGGTGCAGGGTGTCTGGCCAGGAGGGAGGATGCAGGAGTAGGGTTGCCAGATGGTTGAAACAAAAATACCGAACCCCTCCCCCTCCCCAAAAAAAACACCGGGGAAAAAATTCTGTTGAAGGGGGGAAAAAAAGGGGGGGGGGAGGGAGGAGACCAAAGTTGTTGAGCAAAAAAAAAGGATTCCAAGAGTGAGTGCAGGGATAGGAAACAGGGGAGCGGTCTTTTGGCTGGCAGCCATTTTGTGCCAGCAGCCTTGCAGAACCAGGCAAGCATGGGGGCTGGGGTCGGGGGGCTGGAAAGGGGGAAAATGTATAGAGAGAGAGAAAACCAATCACCGTGAGATATGGAGAGAGTCTGTGAAATCTGGAGTAGATAAATAGAGATTTCATTCTGGATTGAAAAATGGAACGCTGAAAAAAGTTTATATTTTTAAATTTTAATCATGTGCTGAAATAACTTGATTCTATCCTTAAAATAACTCAAGTGAGATTTCTAGGTAGCAAGGCCAACAAAAGTGATTGTAAAAGGAACAATAACCAAGGTCAGTCTATAGATAGAAGCCTGATGTATTGCACTGAGCTGTGGTCAGGGCTTGTCTACTAAACTACGGGAACTGAATTAATCCATATCTAGACATGCTTACTCCAGACCAATAGTACCTTGCTCCAATTTAGCAAAACCCATCAATTTAATTTTCAAAGATGTTAGGCTAAACAGGAACAAAGCATCCTTATTCCAGAATAATAGAGCTCATACCTAGAATTATTTGAAATGATTTCCATTAAGGCCTGGTCTATATTAGGAAATTAGGTTGGTACAACTATATGGCTTAGAAATGTGAAAAATCCGCATTTCTGAATGATGCTGTTACAAACCTAATTCTCTTGTCAACCTAACTACTGCTTCTTGGGAAAGCAGATTACATACACCAATGGGAGAAACTCTCCTATCTGCATAGATAGCGTCTACACTGAAGTACTACTGCATTTTAAGTGTAAGCAAGACCCAGTGCAATTCTTCTTATCCACAAAACATGAACTTCACCCAGCTACAAGGTGCCACTCTAGAGTTGGAGACCTGCCATTTTCCCAAAAGAATACACCCCACTGGGGAACTGGAGGAAACTAATTAAATAGCAGAACATCAGCACATTAGCTGGGACCTACTGACAGGCATACAGAGAGGTCTGACAAAGAAATGTGCAGAATTTTCCCAAATATGCATTGTAGTTACATCTAAAAGAAGCTACTAGGCACTGATTCAAGAAACCATGAGAACACACAACCTTGCCTCACAGAGACCACATTGTTCATTTATAAATTTACACGAAGCCATTTTTTTAAAAAAAATATAGTCTCCAATTTACGCCTACAATCGATCATGGAGGTATTTTATAAGCACAGGAAAAAACACTTTAGGCAGCTGCCTGTGCTCACTAATCAGGCTGACAAATGTGGTACTTGAGAAATTTAGCAAGTACAGTAAAACTCCAGTAGTCCAGCATCCAATTGTATGGCACTCCCAATAGTCTGGCATCAAAATGGCAAGAGCCTAGTGAGTGAGCTTCGGCAAAAAACGAGTTACAAGGCAGCAGCGGCAGCAGCTGAACCGAGTAAAACCGGAAGGGACCGAGTCAGTCTGCCACTGGCATCGTGTGATGCTGGACAGTGCTTGTGCTATAATAAAAAGGGTTAAAAACACTTTATATACAGTATATACTGTGTGTGTGCATTTTTTATTTTATATATATATATATATATACACACACACACACACACACACACACACACACCCATCTTATATTACCTCCTGATACTTCGGCATATCCGATAATCTGGCACCACCTACGTCCCAAATGTTCTGGATTATCGGAAGTCTACTGTACATTCAATTTAGTAGGCAAGGTCTACGCTATAGGAGCCTACGCTAAGGCTATATCTAGACTGCAGGCTTCTTTCGGAAGAAGCTTTTCCAGAAGAGATCTTCCAGAAAAACTTCTTCTGAAAGAGAGCATCCACGCTGCAAAAGTGCATCGAAAAAGCCATCTGTTTTTTCGAAAGATAGCATCCACACTGAATGGATGCTATCTTGAATTTAAGCTGCAATTACTATGGATCAAGTGGCCACCAGGGCACCTGTGCTTTTTCCTCTTTCCTCTTCTTTCGAAAGAACTCCCTCTTCCCCGTCCACGCACACCTTTTTCCGAAACAGCTCTTTCGGAAAAAGGCTTCTGTTCTTTCGATTTTCTTTCAAAAGAATGCAATTTCAGTGTGGACGTAACTCAGGTTTTTTGGGGAAAAACAGCTGTTTTTCTGAAAAAAAACTCTGTAGTGTAGACATACCCTAACAGAAAAACCTCTTCCTTCACTATAGTGTCTGCACTACAGCTATGCTTCTGTCAAACCTGTCGTGCAGACATACCTCATCTCTTGCTAGTAAATTTTTCTCCCTATGAAACTCCCTTCCTCTCTCAAGGCCTGAAGGTAAAAGGAAATTTCTGTCTCTCCTTTCAACTACAGGGCTTCTTGGCAAATAGTCTCGGCCTCTGTTCTGATCTCCCAGATAAGGCTGTCTCCTGCCAAGAAAACGAAAGATAACTCAGCTACTCTTAAAAAACAACAAATGGTCTGGTAACACTTTATAGACGAACAAAACATGTAGATGGTATCATGAGCTTTCGAGTTCTCTTCCCCTATTGTGTAACTTTTGTGCTCATAGCTTTGCTACGTAGGACTAGTGAAAGTAACAGAATTATTGACAGGTTCACAACTTCCCACAGAGTTCTGAGTACGTGACTAGTGTCTCACTAACGTCATATTGCTGCACCTTAGGAAAAAAACTATGCGTGGCAGAGGTAATGGATAGGTCTGTCTTAAGACTCAGGAAGACAACGTTGCTTGGCTTACATTCTGTTCATGCTTGGAAAGTTATTTTCCCAACCATAAGGGCGAGTATATTTTTATTTGTGTTTGTTTATAAAATGCTTAAATTCTTTGGAAATTGACCCACTGCATTTATCAGGGAAATTTTCCCCACCCATTGTTGATGAATGAGATTTTCAAGCCAAAAAAAATATGTTTTCATTTTTTTTCACTGGTGCCCATAATTCTTGTATCCAGTAAAGTCAGAAGCCAGGATAAACCTCCTTTTAAAAAAAATCACCCAAAGTACAAACTTCTACACCAAGTTGCAAACACAAGTAATTGCCCTTCCCTATTTTACCTTTGATACCATGTGCATTTCCACCCTTGAAAAACTATTCCATGTGACACAGCTTTTTTCTGGTACTGCGTAAGACCTTTAAAAACTTCTTTAAAATGTCCGATACACCTCATTTGAGGAAGTACAGTAAATAATCACCTATTTTCTAAATAGCACTGTGGTTACTCAACAGCTTATATTAAAATGGCTCATGGGGAAATCACATATTCAAAGTAGGTTTTCAGAAGCTGGGTCTCTTTGCTGGACAGCTCAAAACATTTCAAGAAAAGAAATCCTAACTTCTAAAAATATTTTAATGAACTTGCTGGTATGCATGTCATAGAGTCACTTTATACCGGAAGGAATCAGAACTGTTCAACTTTGTGTCAAAGAGACTAATAGCTGAGATTCCCTTTAGTTCAATTTGGAGCAAGAAATCTATACTCTGAAGCCCTAGTTCTAAGCCCTGCTAGTACTGCCAACCCCCAAACATTTAAAAATCACAAGTCAGGCCAAAAATACCTTGAGATTGACTTTAAAATATGTGATTTATAAAAATATAATAAATTAGAAGATTTATCTGGTGTTGTTCGGGTCCTTAACTTAAATTTTGTTTTGTGGAAGATAAAATGAAAATGCACATGCTTCTTTTAAATTATTGCTCTGGGGTGGGGTTGGGGATGAGGGTTCAGTGTGCAGGCTGCCCCAGGGAGAGAGGACAACCCCAGCCCTCTCTCACCACAACAACTGGGGTCCAGGTGAGAAGCACCTCTCCATGGCCACTGCAACTCCAGTGGGCACAGCCAGGAGAGGGGTGCATGTCCCCTGGCTGGGACAGGTCCAGGTTCGTCTGCATACTGTGTTCCCCAGCTAGACTGAGGAATGCAGGAAACTGCACTTTCCATCTGGCTTTCTGATGAAGGGGAACAGCCAGCAATGTTCCCATATGAACTGGGAGGGGGTGCCCTCTCTAACGGGCACCTGGGGAGGAGAATGCTCTGTGCTGAGGCAGTGCCCCCACCCAGTCCCTTTCATCTGCCTGGTGATTCCATCTCTTTTCTGTATGGTTTTATCAGAAGAAATCTCATTGCAGGCACATCCCAGTTTCCTGACACAACTAAAACCTTATCCTTGCTTTAAGTTATGATAAGAGGAGGCTGAAAAGCCAAGTTGGTGGCCCTAGCTCTTACCATTTAGGAGAAGTTCTTGAACAAACAGACAAATGGACAGAAACTCTGTCAACTATATAGCAGATTTGGGGTTTTCTTTATGTGTTTTCTGCAAGATACACTTTGGCCATATTTTCAACCTTTATTTCCACAAGTGTGTAAGCTAGAAACTAACTTAATGTTGGGGGGTTTTAATGAAAATTAAATACTGACAAAATCACCTGTCTATTGGAGTAGGGGATTTAAAGAAAAGATCAACTATTAGAAGACTCACAATAAAGTCATGAAAATTTCAATATTGTTATTGGTGCAGCCATGGCTTTCAACGTACTGAAAATTCTGAAGCCCTACATGGTCACAGAGTCATTACAGTGTATGTTGACACAGTATATTTAGACCATACAATAAATATAGAATACAGCTTTGTGACAGAATAAAATGCTTAACAAATATATGTTTGTGTCTGTAGGATGAAAACAGTTCATGCTGGGATGACATCAGTTTTTGAAAACTCAGTTATTTCACATTGTTGTGTTTTTACAATACAGGAAGGTGATATGCATTATCCCTCGTCACATGTCGCTTTTTAAAAGACAAAACCAACAAACTTCCACAACTGAAGAAATACCACCAGAAATTGAGAGACAGAGAGTGAGTGTTTTTGGCTTTTTTTTTTTTTTTGTACTTGCTTCAGGGCTGAAATCTCATCTGTTACATTCCAATCCTGAGCAAGGTTTTTAGCACAAATTTATAAGTCCTTGGGGGAGGAGGGGAAGCTGAAAAACCGCTGACTATTCAGCAGCATTGTGAGTAGGAAAATTACTATACAATAAATAATGAAAAGAAGAAAACACATGTTGCCCGAGTCCATTAGTATGTCACATTCAGTTTACAAAAACAAGCTGCGCCCAGAGATTCAGATCAAGTGGACAGTCACGAAAACAGCTGGCCTCATCACAGAGTGATATATTCCAGTGGGGTTAGATACTGCACTAAAATCACTTGCTAAGAGAAACTAAATGACAAATGTGATGTGTAGAGGGTGCGAGGAAAGTGTTCAATAACCATAAAAGCCATCATCTTACCTCAATAAAAGCACAGGAATATTTGAGATCACCCAGGTAAAACTGCCCCCATCTTGAACGGTCTTAACTGAATAACAAAATCTGACATTAAACAATCAGCATGCTGCTGTAAAGAGGGCTTTCATTACAACAAGTGTCGTATTAAAAGGTTTAACTTCTTTCTTTAAGTTTGATTAGCCATAGATTTTAATCCTCCACGAAGTATTAAACTGAACCTACAGTAACTGTAAACACATGTCATCCAACAAGCAGTAATGCACTCATCTTCAGTATTCTTACAGGTTTCCTGGAATTTTTCAGGACAAGAGTGCCTTATCAACTGAGCAGGACTCTGCAATCCTCCCTCTTGGTAGGTCTAAGTGGAAGCCATGATGATAATGCAACACAGATCATACAACTACATGTTGGCTGAATGGAGATCATATTCTGCTCATTGTTCTGCTACCAACCAGGACAACCACAATCATCTATTTAGTGCCTTCTGCCTACAGCCCTCAGAAAGGACATGTATTACAGATCAGATATAGGGCAAATGTCCGTTTAACAGGAAAGCTGCAGTGATATTTGAGGGCTGGTCTACACAATGGGGCAAAGTCGACCTAATTTACGCAACTCCGGCAACACGAATAATGTCGCTGGAGTCAATGTACTTAAGGTCAGCTTACTGTGGTGTCTACACCACACTGGGCCGACAGAAGAATTTCTCCTGTCGACCAATGTTCCCTCTAATTTTTTCTACCCTTGAGTGGAAGGAATTTTTATGCAGCAATGTGGAGGTGTTGTATGACACATCACCTGCATCTTGGTGCACACCGCAACATTCATGTGATGGGAGTGCGGCCAAGGTGTTCTGAATGTGGGAGGGGGCTGGGGTGAAGGAGAGTGGGGCTGCCACTCGGCTGGGACAGAGGGTTGGGGTTCAAGGGCTCTGCCTGGGGGTGCAGGCTCTGAGGTGGGGCTGGAGATAAGAGGTTTGGAGTGCAGGAGGGGGCTCTAGGGTTGGGGAGGGGCTCCGGGCTGGCTTACAGGAGAGGGTATAGGCTCTGAGCGAGGGTATGAGCACCGGAGAGGGGCTTGGAAAGAGAATGTTAGGGTGCATGATGGTGCTCAGGGCAGGGGGAATCTCAAGGAGAGGCAGGAGGTTGGGGCTCTGGACTTATATGAGCAGCTCCCTTGTGTGCTGGGCTGCGAGGAGGGGCTCCCTATCTTTCCCTTCTGCAGCCCTGAACCCCTATGTGAGGATTAATGGGATGCTGCAGAGTTCTCCCTCTCATCTTATGGAGAACTATACCATCAACTTAATTTACGCGTCTTGTTCCGGTGGAGTACCAAAGTCAACTAGAGAGTGATCGGCAGTCAATTTGTCAGGTCTCTAAATCAACTGCCATGTGTTGATCCCCCAGTAAGCATAGACAAGCCTCGAGTAACTCCATTTTACTGCTCCTTCCCAACAAGCAAGGCAAATGACACGGACTGGAAGGGGAAAAGAAGAGAAAGCAGTAAACAGCAAGTTGGCTTCTCAGCCACCTACCTGCATGAATATCACAATAGTCAGACCCGCATTCATACCATGGTAAAACTAGTGCTACAGTTCTTAGAAAAAACTGCAGTACTAGATCATAGAATCATAGAGCTGAAAGAGACCTTAGAAGGCCATCAAGTCCAGCCCCCTGCCCAAGGCAGGACCAATCCCAGTTAAATCAACCCAGTCAGGGCTTTGTCAAGCCAAGACTTAAAACACCTCTAGGGATGAAGACTCTACTTCTTCCCTAGGTAACCCATTCCAGTGCTTCACCACCCTCCTAGTGAAATAGTTTTTCCTAATATCCAACCTGGACCTCTCCCACCACAACTTGAGACCATTGCTCCTTGTTCTGACATCCGTCACTACTGCGAACAGCCTTTCTCCATCTTCTTTGGAATCTCCCTTCAGGAAGTTGAAGGCTGCTATCAAATCCCTCCTCACTCTTCGTTTCTGCAGACTAAACAGACCCAGCTCCCTCAGCCTCTCCTCGTAGGTCATATCCTCCAGCCCCCTAATCATTTTGGTTGCCCTCCGCTGGACCCTCTCCAATGTGTCCTCATCCTTTTTGTAGTGGGGGGCCCAGAACTGGACACAATACTCCAGATGTGGCCTCACCAGAGCCGAATAAAAGGGAATAATCATATCTCTGGATCTGTTGGCAATGCTCCTCTTAATGCAACCTAATATGCCATTAGCCTTCTTGGCTACAATGGCACACTGTTGACTCAGATCCAGCTTCTCATCCACTGTAACCCCCAGGTCCTTTTCTGCAGAACTACTACTTAGCTGGTTGGTCCCCAGCCTGTAACAATGCTTGGGATTCTTCCATCCCAAGTGCAGGACTCTGCACTTGTCCTTGTTGAACCTCATCAGATTTCTTGTGGCCCAATCCTCCAATTTGTCTAAGTCACTCTGGACCCTATCTCTGCCCTCAAGTGTATCTACCTCTCCCCCTAGCTTAGTGTCATCTGCAAACTTGCTGAGGGTGCAATCCATCCCCTCATCCAGGTCATTAATAAAGATATTGAACAAAACCGGTCCTAGAACTGAACCTTGGGGCACTCCGCTAGAAACCGACCACCATCCTGACATCGAGCCGTTGATCACTACCCGTTGGGCCCGACCTTCCAGCCAGCTTTCTATCCATCTTACCATCCATTTATCCAATCCACACTCCCTTAACTTGCTGGCAAGAATATTGTGGGAGACCGTAACAAAAGCCTTGCTAAAGTCAAGGTATATCAGATCCACTGACTTCCCCATATCCACAAAAGCCAGTTACCTCATCATAGAAGCTAATCAGATAGGTCAGCCATGACTTGCCCTTCGTGAATCCATGCTGACTATTCCTGATCACCTTCCCCTCTTCTAAGTGCTTCAAAATTGATTCCTTGAGGATCCCCTCCATGATTTTTCCAGGGACTGAGGTAAGACTATAGTTCCCTAGATCATCCTTCTTCCCTTTCTTAAAGATGGGCACTACATTTGCCTTTTTCCAATCATCTGGGATCTCTCCTGATCTCCACGACTTTTCAAAGATAATGGCCAAAGGCTCCTCAATGACATTTGCCAACTCCCTCAGTACCCTAGGATGTATTAATTCCGGACACATGGATTTATGGGAATGTACTTCTGATAAGTAACCATACCACAACTACTGGGGTGCCATTATGGATCCCAAAAAAGTGCTGGAACAGCCTCCCAGAGTATTCCAGCAAAACTCAAGGCCTGTTTAAAAGGCACAAAAAGAAATAGTGACCAAGACATTGTGCTCCTTACATTCCACCTATCCTTCTCGCCTCACATCTCTCATCCACTGTCAGTTCTGAAACTTCCCTGACCACTATATTTGAGGCAGCCTCTTACTTTCTGTAAGCCAATGTTCTCCCATTCTCCATCAAGCAAAACAGTTGGTTGCCAATTTTCTTTGAAATATTCCCCCCCCACCCCAGATTATTTTGGGAGTTATTTGTTGAAAATTGAAACATTTTAAGTTTTGGGGGTTTGGTAACCAAAAAACTGAAGTTTTAACCAGTCAGGTGAAAATGTTCAGAAAAATTTTAGCCTGATTGTCCAGCATTTATTTGTTGTTGCTTAAACCAAAACAAAAACCATTTTCACTGGAATTCTTGTTTTTGTCAAAATTTTTCATGGAAGAAAAAATAAATGTCCCAAAGAGCTCTATTCTATTTTTAAACTCCACTTCTACTAGGAATCTTTTATGTCCAGTTGTCCTTCACAATAGTTGCCACATACACATCCTTATCTCAACTTCGTCCTCACATCAGGTTTTGTCTGTTTCAGACTATAAGGTCTTTCAGGAAAAGAATATGTTCTACTCTGTGTTCTGGAAAGCGCTGTATGCTGTCGACATTATTCATAATAAATAACAACAACAACAACAACAAAATACAGAAGTTAATGGATGGTAGAGAGAGCTAACTACGCAACCGCTCCAATTTACAATGCAGGAGCAAGAGGGCCACCCTTGACATTTTAACAATACGTTTAGAACAGCTGAAGAGAAATAGTGCAATACTAAACCTCTAATTAACCTGTGGAACTTAACAACTGCAGTCATATTTAAAACAAAGATTAGGGACATATGAATAAGAAATAGCACCTGCTCTCCCTAGCTAGAAAAAATTCTAAATTGGCAAACCGGTAATTTAAAAAAAAAATTACTAGTCTTCTATATTCTCTCCATGAAAGTGGAGTTTTTAAGCCACATAAAGACAACCATTTGATTGTTGACTGCAAAAGGTACATTTGACTGCCAAAAAATGCTAAAAACTGCACACACGCACGTTGAGAAAGGTATAGGTTGTGCATTGCTGATCCATAGCAACAGCATGTTGCCCTCAGAGAATGTCTTACTGCCTCTGTATAAATCCATGGTACGACCACATTTTGAATACTGCGTACAGATGTGGTGACCTCATCTCAAAAAAGATGTCTTGGCATTGGAAAAGGTTCAGAAAAGGGCGACACAAATTATTAGGGGTTTGGAACGGGTGCCATGTGAAGAGAGATTTTTTAAAAATGGGACTTTTCAGCTGAGAAAAGAGGACACTAAAGGAGACCACATCTACACTGCGGAGGTATTTCAGGATATTGGAAGTATCCTGAAATAGCTACTCTGCATTTTTTGAGCATGCCCGTTATTTCGAAATATAACAGGCTCACTATCCCAACCTCCCTGTAAACCTCATTCCACAAGGGTTCAGAGATGTTTCGGAATAGTGCTCTATTTAGAAATCTGGCGTTGTGCAGACCATGCCAAATTTTGAAATAAGCTATTTCAAAATTAACTCGAAATAAGCTATGCAATTTGCAAAGCACAAATAGCACAGCTTATTTTGAGATAAAGGTGCAGTGTAAACGCATCCTAAGGGGGCATATGATAGAGGTCTATAAAATCATGACAGGTAGGGAGAAAGTGAATAAGGAAAAGTTATTTACTTTTGCCCATAATTTAAGAGCTAGGGGTCACCAAATGAAATTAGTAAGTAGCAGGTTTAAAACAGTCAACCTGTGGAACAACTAGCAGAGGTTTGTTCAAAACAGGGTTCAAAAAAAGAACTAGATAAATTCATGGAGGTTAGGTCCATCGATACTTATCAGCCAGGATGGGTAGGAATGGTGTCCCTAGTCTCTGTTTGTCAGAGGCTGGAAACAGGTGACAGGAGATCACTTGATGGCGACCTGTTCTGTTCATTCCCTTTGTGGCATCTGGCATTAGCCATTGTCAGAAGGCAGGATACTGGGCTAGATGGACCTTTGGTCTGACTCAGTATAGCCGTTCTTATGTTCTATGTTCTCTCTTTCAATATTTGTTTTTACTAGTGATATATTGGAAGACTTTTTCTAAGAAAAGACCAGAGATCCTAAGAGAGGGAATTCAGCATTGTGAATTCCCAGAATTGTGTTTCTTCTCAACAGTGAAATGCTAGAGGACATGATCAGGTCACAAATATAAGCGAGATTAGTGGTCTCAGGGTAATCTTCTGGATGCAAAGCTACATCACACAAAGCAACCCACAGCTTGGCAAGAACATGAAATGCCAAAAATTGGCATTAATATAAGGTTGTTGCAAATCAGAAATAAAGCATATTGCTTTGCTGCGAGAGAGAAACTTGGGCAATCATTGCCTATACTATGTCTGGTCATGCTTTGGTAGCTGTCCCACTTTCAACAGCACCAATTTGAGACCCAAAAGAAAGAATATAATCAAAACAATAGCTACTTCTGGACCCAAACCTGTAGTCCTGACTCACGCAAGGAAGAGGGTTTTTCCCCCAAGTAAGGCCAGCAAGGATAAGGCCCTGGAGTTTGCACTGTTTAGCTTCACACCAGTGCCAACAATCAAAATTCCTTGACCAATATTACAGCAAAACAAAATGTCAGTATCAGGAGCACATGATGGGGGGAGCAAAAACTTTAAAATATTCCCACAATCCTTTCAACTGGAATGCTGACAGACTCAGTGCAGATTTTTATCTGTACACTGAAAACCAGGATGCGGAGGAGCCAATCATGCTAATTCCATCATGTTTTGGATTATTTGCAAAGGATATAGTCCTCCTGGAATTAAAATAGATTTGACCTATGGACTGTCATTTCAGAATCATTTAGATGAACGCTGCACATTTTCTATAAGGAAAAACAGGTCTCCAGCAAATAACATTCTTGCATCTTTGGCAATGGAAACAGTATATAGTAACATAACACTGTTATCTGCATGCAAACAATTGCTGCCTCAGTACACAGAGCTAGGCACCCAACATTTCCGAAGAAAATCCCATGACATTGCTATTTACAAAAGTCCTCTGCATTGATGTGGGAATTTTGAAATGTGTATTTATAATTGCATGGCTAATAGAAATTAGGAAGTGTGTGTGTTCTAGTATTTTTCTCTCAGACATTTGTGTTTAGGCTTTTGCCAGGCTTTTCTTATTACATGAATAAAGGAGCCTATTAATGAGGCCCAATGTTATACAACTTTGAATTTTTTCATGGTATTTCAGTTCCTCAGTGGTTCAAATGCTGTATTAACAGTTCCCTCAAGTAAAAAAAAAAAAAAAAAAAAGAGCAGCTTATGAGAAAACAAATTCAAAGGAATCCAGATTTATTTGGGTTCCTTTGCAACACTGCTAGAAATTATCCACTGCACCCCTGAGGCTGTGTAAACCCAAGTGGGTGGAGTCAGCATAAAATAACTAAACTTAATTTATACGTATCATGCACTGAAATAGGAGAATCTAAGTCTTCTGCGTCCTACCACTACGTCCATAAATAACTTTTAGTTTTGCAAAACAGCCTCAATCGGCAAACCAGGTAGGAGGGTGACAGCCGTGCCAGAGAAGGCAAGTTTTAAATTAAACTGTCTCTCCACCCCTCTTTCTCCGCAAGGAAATATTTATGTGCTCTCAGTCCAGTAGTAGAAAAGCTCAATTGGATTGGAAGAGCAATAGAGGCTTATTTCCTATCAGCCACTGGATAAATGCAAGCCAAGGGTGAAGGAGAAGATCCATCCTGAAGATAATCAGCACTGCCTCATTCTACAAGAATTTTAACTACATGATAAC
The DNA here is from genome assembly GCA_032595735.1 of Pelochelys cantorii. NCBI lineage: Eukaryota > Metazoa > Chordata > Testudines > Trionychidae > Pelochelys > Pelochelys cantorii. Next base: position 12,816,854 of record CM064352.1, read on the forward strand.
CTGGACTTTCACAGCTAGTTTCTAAAACCATATGGTGGCAATAGCAGTTAGTTAGCCACAAAAAAAAACATTAGAAGTACACCGAGAACACCAACTACTGTTCTCGTAATACAACTGGTAAGGATTATGTATTTTTTCCTATTTAAATTAGTATCACACAAAACATTTTATTTTTAGATTAAATAAATGCACGTTTCAATTACACTAATTCCTACAACTTATACCTATTTTACTGGAAAATGCTTCAGAAGAGATGGTCATATAAAGGGTGAGGGATGAAAAAATACCAAATTATTATATCCAACTACTTTTTATATCTACTATAATCTATAATAAAATCTGACTGCAGGAAATAATTTACCTTCTTCTATACCAATATTCGAAATCTCGCTGGTCTTATCTTTAGGCTTTGTAAAGGAACTTGCATTATCTACGTGATAATGACATGCTTGCTTTTTTTAAAACACTGTCATGCTCTAAATTTTTATTAGACATTAGTGGCTAAGACACAGAGTGAAACAATTATGTTCATTGCGGCAGCTAAGGTATCAGCTTAACATTCTTTTTATTAGAGGAGGGTTTAAAAAAAAAAAAGAACTCCTTTCAGGAGCATATCTCTGTGGGTGATTTATCGATAGCACTGACCTTTTGGATTCATCCCGATTGCTGCCAGATCCTAGCATCCCTGCAGTGGAAGCGGCTGTATAGATATTGGTAAAAGCAGCAGCAGGAGCTTCAGTCCCTCCCTCCATGTTTTGCGCGCACGCACACGCACGCTCACACACACACACACACACACACACACACACACAGAGTCTGCAGGAGCAGCTGGCTAGAAGCAGCAAGAGGAGAACGCAGAGGAGTCACAGAGAAAGGGCTAAAAACTGAGGTTGTTTCCTCACCCAATCCCTCTCCCCTTCTTTAATGATACAGTACATACAGACTGCTTTCCACCTCAGGCAGGCTCAGAAATGTCAGTTGTATGCAACACCTCCTGAAACATCGCAGGGGAAAATCGGAAATGAGAAGTACCAGGGTTCTCATTCTTCCTTCACCCACTAATACTGATTCACGTTTTCCTCAGGCTGATACAGGCATTTCCAGCTGTAACCCTTTCCAGGCTGAAGCAGGAAGGCTATCAAATCTTTTCTATGCCATATAGTACCCCGAGGCAGTGAAGTAAGTTGGACATTCTGATTCCTAAATAATTTTAATAACTCTGTAGGAAATGGTCAACTGGGACTAAAAGTTAGGAAAACTGGATTTTATTCCTAGCACCGCCACAAACTGACTTCGACATAATTTTGTTTTGAGGATATTTACATGCTTCCCAGGGATGACTCAGAGACCTTAACTCATGGATGTTGGTAAAGCACTTTGGACATCCTAAAACATAAGGAACTGTAGAAAAGCAAAGTTTTTTTATTTAACACTGAACCAAGCATTAGTTTAATCTGCAAATCTATTTAAAAGAAGTGAGAACAGACTATTATCTACAGGAAAGTGATGTTTTAACAGGTGATAAAATACTCGTGAGAGGCAGCATGGTCTAGTCCAGTGTTTCTCAACCTTTTTTTTTTTAAATGAAGTACCCCTTTTAAAAAAAAATTATAAGTACCCCCAGTACCTACAGTTTTCAGACACACAAACTTTTTTTCTACCATTACAACACATTTATTTAAACAACTTAATCATAGCTGGGCAGGCAATGAAATGTTTGGGTGCAAAAAGTATAAAAATAAAGAAGTGCTATAAAACTTAAAACAAAAAATCAGTTTTCTCCAAATTTCAGTTGTGTTGACATACCCCCATACTTCTCTCTAGTACCCCTAAGGGTACTCGTACCACTGGTTGAGAAACACTAGTCTAGTCTACTATAGTCTAGTCTACTATATATTTGAAAGAGTTTGTGCATCTGTCTGCCTGTCCATATGTCTGTGAGTCTGCTTGTTCAAGAACTCCTAAACAGTAAGAGCTAGGATCACCCAATTTGGTATGCAGCTTCCTCTTATCATAACTTAAAGCAAGGTCCGGGTTTGATTATGCCAGGACAATGGGAAAAGCGCACGGAATGCTATTGTTTCTAATAAAATGGAAAGGGAAGGCTGTGATAGCAGGGACAGTTCTACTCCCGAATGACCACAGGGGACACAGTAAGTGCCCCAGCCTCAGGGAGCAGCCAACATTCACTCCCACCTCTTGCCCTGAGTTACCCACCCCCACACCTCCCAACCTCCTTTAACCTCACCCTTAGCCTCTCCTCACCCCCAACCCTGTCTCCTCCACCCCCCATCCCTGGCCCCCCTGTATCCCTAAGCCCCTGCCTTGAGTCCTGTACCTCCCACAGCCTCAGGCCCCTACTCTGAAGGACCTGAGCAATACCGGGTAAATCTGCTAGTTAGTATTTATAGAACTGGATTGAACAGGTGTACAGTACAAACTTACATCGATATAGCTATGTCATTCAGGGTAGATCGCGCTATGTCGACAGAGAGCTACTCCCGTCAACATAGATACTGCCTCTCATGGAGCTGAAAACTACACCAAGCCCTTCCATTCTGTGTTCTTTAGGGAAGGAAATGGGTCTTATATCTGAATACGATGGTTTAAAAATGCTTATTACTGACCATAGATTTCACCACAGAGAAAAGTCCCACTGAAACCATTTCAACAGCACTATACTAGGATTAACAAGATTGACACTGATGTTTGCAAAGTGCAGTATAAATGAATGACAATATATTTCTTTAACAATCCTAATAACTAAGCATGTTGTTCCTAAACATTAGCTCAACAGGTTGCAGGAGGAAGGGAGGCTAGTGGATTGGCAAGATTTGGCAGAGGTGAATAGCTACAGGGAAAAACAATGGAACAGGTTAGACTGGTTCAGTACCTAGACAGCCTGATTATTGTTCTTAGGGCCCTTTCTTCCAGAATGTGACCAATAGGAACGTATCTTTGCTCACCAAAGCAAGTATGCACAAGAGGGATAGGCTAATCCAGACTCCACTGATGAAAGAAAAGAACACCTAGGAGAGGGGAAAAGTAGAGAGGAGATGTAAATGAGAAAAAAAAAAAGAGTCCTACACTAGGGGGCTACATGCTTTATTGCTTCACTGAATATACCAGGGGCTCCTTGCATTCCTCCATTCCCCCACAGGCTCCCTATATGTGCCTCCTCCCATCCCTTTCTATTTCAGGAGCTCTCTACAAACATGCCCCCAAATACCCTCAAGTTAGGGATGCTATCCCCCCCATCTTCCTTCACCATTATTATTAATCTTCATTCTGTTTGGTAGAGAAGTCATTCAGGATGTCAACAAGTTAAAGGCAAATGGGAGGCTAAGCAGAGATGAGACAGAGATATTAGTTACACTGGAAAATATTACTTGATGCCATCAGCCAATTCTTTCATCTACAGACAACTGTGGAGGAGCTTGAAGGGAGTTTACTGTGGCCTCACTTGCCCCCTTCTGGTATTCCAATTTTCCCCAAATCTATAGGATTCTTCCAACTGAGCCCTAGAACATTTCCTGAAATGCTGGAATTACAGACTGTAGTGTTTCGATTCTAAAGTTACTGAATTACCTCCAAAGAGAGAAATGCCTTGCCTTGCTCAGCCGAAGATGTAGGACAAGTGCTTTCATAGACTGTATGGGATGCAAGAAGGTGGTGATGAGTGATCTGTTTTCGGGGGTCACCAGGGGAGGCGGATTTTAACCTTTCGAAAATGGATGATTTTAGAAATGATTAAATATTCAAGTGCGTTTTAGAATGTTCACACAAATTCCATCGGTTGCTTAGCTACCTCTGAGGCGAGGAGTGTATATTAAGGACCTATTTATCAGTATTCACAAAGCTAAGATCCTTGGGCAAACTGCAGTTACTGTCATGCCCAGGTCACTACTGCAGAAAGAGGGGCCCAGTGCAGAGTGAGGGTGGTTGGAGAGCAAGCCCACGTGGCACTCACTGCACAGCAGCAGCTCCTGTTCCACAGGGCTGGGGGCCCATCTCTCCTTTCTGGCAGCTGCTATCTACTGAGCAAGGTTACAGTGCCACTCCATTTGGCCCAGCCATCCCCCAGGGAGTAGCATCAGGGCCAAACCCAAGTGACACTGCAATCCTGTGTGCTGAACTGCAACACCCAGATTGGGGAATCAGACCCAGCACCACTGCAGGATGAGTGTGGGATGGGGGTCACTTTCCAACCCCCTTTCTTCTGGGGCCTCCCCATCACCCTGGGCCAGGATCAGAATTCCAGTGTCAGGATGAAGGGTGCTCCTGGGAGTGGCCAGTGCCCCTTCACTGGGGCAAGGAGAAGGACTCCTGCCTATGATTTTTACAATGCCCCGCCCCCCCAAATTTGGACCCTGTGTGAATCACAAAAAAGCGGGGCAAAATGCAGCACTAAAAACGTCTGGAAAGCACTGCTCTAGGTCACAGTCCTATGATTAGAGTACACTGAGAATGAGGTTAGAATATCTGTTGAGATTCAGCAAACAAGTATGCTGCAAGCTAGAGAATACTCTTCTGTACCTCCAAAGTAGTTATCAAACTGGTGTTTTGTAGAAAGTTACTGAGAACTCACAACAGTGAAACTAAACCAGGGGTGGGCAATAATTTTTGCCCAGGAGCCACTTCAAAAATTTTTGAAGTAGCCCCCGTCCACTCTGGAAGGGGAGGGGCCTAAACAGGAAGGGGTGGGTCACCCCACCCCCAGACCGTGATTGCAGGCTTGGCACGTTCCCCCACCCCCAGGCCAATCAGGGCCTGAGCGTGGGGGAACGCAGGAAGCTTCCTCCCACCCTGCGAGAAGCATGTGGCACTTTGAAGTGCCGCGGGCTCCTTACAGGGCTGGGACAGGGTGAAGAAAGCTTCATGCAGCTCCCCCGCCCTCCAGACCCTGATTGGCCTGAGGGCGGGGAAGTGCACGAAGCCTCCTCCTCTCTCCCCCCGCCCACCCACCCTGCGAGCAGCACACAGCACTTCAAAGCACCACGTGCTCCTGGCAGGGCAGGAGGAGGCTTCGGGCGCTCCCCCACCCCCAGGCTTTGATTGGCCTGGGGGCGGGGAAGCAGCAGGGCCTCCGTGGGCTGGATCCACCCGCTTGGCAGGCCAGATCCAGCCCACAGAGACCCTTTTGCCCATCCCTGAACTAAACCTATTTTGTAAAAGCAGCTACAGTTTCCAGCTCAAAGCTGATGAAACAGCCAGCAAAAAAAAACCTTATGTACTTTTTATTACATAAGTTACAGCAAAAGCTGACAGGTGTTCAAACACCTTTGTCCACACTATACTGTTATTACTAGAACTACTCTCTGTTGCTACCACAAGTTATGGTCTCCTGAATTTAGTGCTGCCAGTACAGACTAGAAATCAGTAACTACCACCATTTAAGGAACCATATTGTGAAGGCCTGCTGTACACAAGGTTACAGGCCATTGCTTTAAACTGACAGCCAAAGCCAATCAATATAAGCATTTGCATCATTATACTTTTAAATCTACGGGTCCAGATAATCTGAATTCAAGAGCTTTAGAAGAGCTGGCCAAAGGAGCTCTTTTTGCCATTCACGTTAATTTTCAATAACATTGGGAATACTGGAGAAGTTCCAGAAAAAGCGGGGCTGTGGGGCTGTTTGTGTGGCCGGAGGGGTGGGGATGGGAGTAGAGCATGTCACGTATGTGCCGCATCACTGACGTGGTTGAGTCAAAATGGGGGCACTAGGGTCAACCTTCCATGGATGGTTATTGTTATTGTTGCACCTCCAAAGAGAGGCTACAGCATGCTCGTGTCCAAGATCGATGAGAGTGTGACGCACAAAGGGCAAGTTTATGAAGAAAATGATTACAGGAATGTTTGATTTGTTGCATGACAGAAGGAGGTGAATGAGAACTTTGCCACTGAATAAAGTTGAAAATTGAATGATATCATGTGATGGTGGTGGAGGAGCTCTTGGACATCCTAAAGTGAACATAAATTTGGACAGATACAAAAACTGGAACCCGTGGTTACTGTGAACTTCAGTTTAAACAACAATATCACCACTGAAAAATCATCCCTTCATGCCTTGCAGAATTCTATCAGGATTTCAGTGTTAAAATATTAACAATAAACAAAATGTAAAAGCTCAACAACAAAAACCCAACCAAACACAAAAACAAAACTGTGAGCCCAGAGTGGAGGAGGGGAGTGGTACTTTATGGCTGCTCCCACCCCTAGCGTAATCCCATTGGCTGGTTTCTGGCCAATGGGAGCTTCCTGTTTCAAGCCCGTGAAGCACCACCCCCCTCCGCTCAGGCTCTTATTAACAGAGAATATGGCACTGCAGCCTGCGCAGGGGCAGGTCAGGCTCCTGCCTGAGAAACAAGCTGGGCTGCTGGCTGGGATTCTCAGTGGTAAGTCTCCAGCCAGATCCTGCCTCTGGCACCCCAGCCCTTCCCTTCCCTCCAGCCTTCTGCCCCCCTACCCCACATAACCCAAACCCTCTGCCCCCCTGCCCCGCCTCCTGAGCCCATAGGCCCTGCCAGACCCTGCACCCCAATCTCCTGCCCCAAATCACATTTGCCTCCTGCCCTAAGTCACAATCCAAACCCCTGCATCCCAATTCTGAGCCTCAGGTCACAACAACCTCCTTCACCCAAACTCAGTGGCCCCCAACCCAAAAAAAGCTTTCCCACCCCTGCAATAAATAAACACATTGTTGAAACTTGGTGTTGGACATAGTATTTTACTTTATTTAAAAATGAAGCTTGGCCAACCAGCCCCCATTTGGGGCCCAGCCCCCATCTGGCCACAGTGTCATAACACTCCTGCACTCCCCACACACCAACCCTGAGCCCATCATACACCTGAACCCCCGTCCTGAGCTCCTCGTACCCCACATCCCCAGTCCCCTGCCATAACACTCCTGAACCCCCCCACACTCAAACCTTGTGCCCTGAGTCCATTATACACCCAAACGCCCTGCCCTGAGCCTCTCATACATCCCAACCCAGACTCCTGCACCCCCACACTCCCAGGCCTCTGCTATAGGATTGACAGAAGACAGCCTGAATGCATGCATAAGCTGGGTTTGACCAGTTATGATGTAAACTTCAAAGAAATGTGCAAAAAGATGCAGCAGCAGAAGTCCCATTAAATAAAGTTTGTGAGTACAATGTTTCATTTATGCTATTATTAACCATTATGTCAATAATATTAAGCTGTATATTTTCAGTCACACAAATGGGCATTCTTATACAGCTCTTTGTTGACCACTTGCTCTGAATTTTGATATAGTTTGGCTCGTTGGTTTGAAAAGGTTGCCGACCTCTGGTCTACAAGTACGTACCTGAGGAACAAACATTCAATGATAAGGGCTGTCATCAGTCTACCGAACAAAGACAGAACAAATCTAATGGTGCACATTGAAACTAGACAAATTCAGACTAGAAATATGGTGCTAATTTTTAATTGGCCTAATTTACCAAGACTTGTCATGAGTTCTCCAACACTGGTGATTTTAAAATCAGGACTATGTTCTTCTAAGAGTTATGTTCTAGTTCCAACAGGAATTAATTCTGGCCAGTCCTATGGTATGTGTTATGTGGGATGTCAGAGTAGATGATTACAAATGGTCCCTTCTAGGTTTATAATCTATGAATCTCTCACTAGCTGAGATTGTAGTGGCAGCAGCCACACAATTTTTAGCAAACATATCCTTTCAAAGACATCTCCAGAGGCTCTTGCCAATTAATTTGAACAAAGTCATTGAGAGGTGATTATAATTACATGGCAATCTAAAATGCCATAATGGTAGCATCTGGCTGTTCAACATACCATGCAGCATATAGATTATACCATAATGCACCTTTTCATGCTAAGAGGACATCAGTGTGTCTATTTCTTTTCACTTCTCAGCCCTATTGGTTCCATCAGAACTGCTCAGAGACCACCCACCAATTATGAAGAGATATTATTGGTTATATTCATTAATACAATGCTTCAGACTGGTCTGCAAGACATCGCTGGGAAAGCTAGGTTGCAAACGCCAATTCCAAAACAGCCCTGAACACTGTCTGTCATTGTCTGTTTGTGAAGCTAAACTACATTCTGCACTGGGGCAGCTATTCCCATTCCACTGGGTAATTTTTCCAGTGCAGTCAAAGCTTTGGCTTCCACGAATAGTGTTTCACCGACATCTGTGCTGAGGTAATTATCGTGGTGGCAAAACAAAGCTAAGCTGTTTGCCTACAGAGTCTAGAAAGAAATATCCCATTATCCTGTATTGTGATCTGATGGGAGCCAACATGAAGCAGCAACTGGAGTATTGGCTTTTACCCTTAGCTGCCACTAATATGCTTGATGACTCTGAGAAAGTCCCCTGACACTCATGTACCACAGTTTCCTCATCTTGAAACAAAAGGACCGACTTCCTTTGCCATGCGCTTTGAGATCTATGGATGAAAAGCACCACAAGAGTTAAAGATTAGTATTAATTCTGACCACACCACTGTGTTACATTCAAAAGGCAAATTTAGACGGCATTATGTGAAACTCAAGAAAGGATCAGAATTATGTAATTAACTACAGGCTGTGACTTGCTGTTAAATAAGCAACAGATTGGGAAACCATTCATCTTTTAATCCTGAGGGGGAGAAATCATCAAATCTAAGAATTCATCTTCAGCCCAGAAAGCTGTTTTCCAACACAGTCACACTCATGCTCAACTTCTGAGTCTGTATCTCCAAAGAATGATAACCTGAGTTCCATATCGATTCAGCTTTCTATCATCTGAATAACTTGGGTGTTGGGGAAAACTGCACCAGGAGCTCCTCTCAAAGAGAATTCACTTCTAAAAACAGCATCTATCATCTTCATGAAGAATGGGATTATCAACCCTGAAAAGGATTTGTCATCTTTGCCAATACAGCCACTCTCCTTAGATAATTTCCATGAATTTAAATCCTGCTCCATTTAAAAAGATAAAAACCCAAGGCTACTCTGCCAGATTTTAAATTTAACCTCACGCAATCAACTGAGGTTATCTAGGCCACAAATGAGCAGAATGCTGAAAGACAAGCTTCCCGCTTTGCTCTTTGCATAATTTTTCACGGAATTAGAAATGGATTGTAATTAATAATTTATGCACGGCAAGATATTATAAGGCTGCTTTTGATACCAAAATCAAAACAAATTTAGTGGGAAAATATTTCAGTTTTATGAATAGAATTTTTAAAAATGTTTTAAGTAGCGCTCTTCTCAGATTCCACATTCCAACTTTGATTTTAGCTTTGCCATGCCTTTGTATGCACAAGACCAATTTCAGGAAATGAGACAATAAACTGGCCAACCAGAACAGATGTCAGCAAAATATTTCAAAGAAAATCTACTTAGTCGTCTAGAACATCAAAGGAAATTTCACTGCCAAATCGTGACAGAGATACAAAATACCTTTTACAAGAGCATATAACAGCACATTTTGCTTATTTCATACCAGAGTAAATGCATATAGTCATTCATACTCTGTTCAATCTCTCATGCCCTCAAAAATTATGACAATTCAAGGATTTCAGCTAGTCACATTAAAAAGAGAAAGAAAAAAGTTATCCTCTGACAAGCTACACTTAAATTCTGATGGACACAGACAGTCCAGTCACCTCACTTTGTTAGCATGCTAACCACTCCTTTGGAGGATTACGCATTAGCCTCATCCTTCAACAATTCACATAAGCCACACGCTCAGTCCAAAGACAATGGAAATGCTAGGCAAGCAGCAGTGTAACACTTTCAGACCCCTTCAAAAGAGGGCTTGAGTTTCTGGATCTTTTCCTGTGGTAGCATGCAAGGAGAATGATGCCCAAACATTCAGCTTTTGCCATCATCGTTCACCTCAGCAATTAAATCACCTTCAAAAGCCAATTCCCTCTTTGTATTTTTACTCTACCAAGACAAATATCCCCAAGGTAGATCTCTCAGTGTAGTTTCCATCACCTCTACATCAAACTTTTTGAAGTTTACTATTGTTCCATAGATTTGTTGAAAAACAAGTTAATAAATCTGAATAAAAAAATAGGAAAATAAACCCAAGAACCCTTGCCAACATTTAATACCAGAATGTATTTAACCCTACTTGGGTGATGATGGAGCAATGAATGGGTAACTAAGGGCAGCAGGAGGCTTCTCCTCACCCTTGCATTCACGGGACCTGACTCCACAAGAAATGAGGGCATTCAGCACCTTTGTAAGGATGAGGCCCAAAAAGGGAAAAAGACGTTCACAATCTAGCTGGTGCTAGACACACGCATATGCATGCCTTTATCAAAGGTGGGCAGAGTAAATGTTAGGTCACGCACCCCTAACTGCCCTGGACTCAGGTTGCCCTCAGGGAGACAGTGGGTGCTTAGCCACTCGTAATGACTAGTAGCAACAACTGCAGTATCATGTTTGCCTGAGGCATACAGCTTGTGGGCGTTTCCATTGAGGTGTCCAGCCTTTGCAGCACTGTCTAGCCCTAAGTGAAGCATTTTAAAAGTAAAAAAAGATGTTAAAAATCATAACTCCCCAACATATAAAAATAATATAAAAAATATAATATAAAAATATAACAATAAGCTAAAACAGGAAGTATCTAGTTTAGATGGAGTAAAACCAGCACAACGAAATAGAATTAACAGGTAGCCTGGCTGAGCTACTCAAGCTGCACCAGGCATTTGACTTGAATTTTTAAAAGAAGAGTACAATCTTCCCTGCCACAGCCACCCCTGGGGCCTTGGAGAAACAGGTCATGTAACATTTTGCTGCTGAAACATTATTCCAGGGCAAAGAGAGACCAAGCCTTGTAAAGTAGATACTAACTAGATGACTAATTTCATTATTTCCACACTACTTTTCTCTCCCAGCAACACAGTCTGAATTAGCGGCCCTTTGGTGCAGGTTTAGACTTGTGTGTTTTGCAATGCTATGTTCAAGGAGTGTCTGTCGTATCCACCTGCTCAGTACTATAAAATGCCTCAGCCACCTGCCCTCTAGGGAACTGAAGAGAAGGACTCAGGTTTCTTTATTCTCTATTACAGAGAGCAAAAACAGGGCGTGTGTTTGAAATACATTTGCCTCATATGAGTCTCTCTAATTACCACACTGTGAATTCTATGTTGCTAGAGAAAAAATGCAACTTTAGTGCTAAACTCCAAGCAACCAAATGTACAGATATGGGTCTTTATCTTTAAAGGAGTATTTTGTTCCTTATGATGGCTTTTCTTCAAAATCTTCCCATCATGCTTTGGGAAAGCCACTCACCGTGAACAAGCAAACGAGGGCTGAGGACTGAGAGGAGATGACCCTTTCTCAGAAAAGACTGTGAGATGTGGAAACAAAGTGCTGCTAGTTTGCCCCCTCTCTTGCTAGAAAGAAGGAAGAGCCAAAGATGGGCTGCAGCCATCTCCCTCTCCCTTCAGCCCTCCGGAGCAGGTGGTGAAGAAGAGAGCTGGGAGGAGGGGAAAGTTGTCAGGCAGCTGCTGCAGCAGCTAAGAGCTGCCCTCCAGAGAATGAAGTACAAGGGGCAGGAATGGCAGAAATGCTTCTCCATGTGCCAATGTAAATTAAAGGTGTGGCTTTCAGGGCACAGGGTGAGGGTTAGGTGTTGGCCTCAGTTATATATACCTTTGTCAACTACAGCAATACAACATGGAGTCTGGTGGCACTTTAAAGAATAACAAATTTATTTGGATATTAGAGCATAAGCTTTTGTGAGCTACTTACTATTTGCTTCCTCAGACACAGAAGGAAGGAAGGAAGGAAGGATACAGAAATGGGACTGTGACAACAGTGCTAACTAATTACATCAGAATGGATGTAGCTAATCTCCAACAGTGGTGAGAAGGTGAGAGTATCTGAATGGGAATTGCCTGTTGTAATGTGAGTAGTACTCTATATAGTATACCTGGACATGAAGCCCTTTGTCCTTAGGAAATTCCACTTGGTGCAGTATGCTGTTGTGTATTTCCTTAGCAACACAAGCTGCTGCAAATGAACCACACTTGTTCTCCACTCTATAAATGGGCTTCCCATAGACTATCAAGCCAAATTGAAGGTTTCAGTCCTTTTTTTTTTTTTTTTTAGGGTGCTCAATGGTTTGGACCAAGCACAGGTAAATGATATCATCTCCAGGATCAGAACGCTGGGTGACAGCTTCACTCCTCTGGCACAACAGAATGAAAAGTAAAGCTCATCTGGGCAGGGGACATTCTTCTTGGGAGCTGATGCAAGATTCTCAAATAAACTCCCACAAGAACTAAGAATTGTCACAGACCTGACCATTTTCCACTCCAAAATGGGGACTTATATCAACAAAGGCAAGTTGGAGAAACACAAAGCAGTAAGTACATTAAAAAACAGAACCCCTTCTCCCCACAACTTTCCCTGAAAAGTAAAACCTGGCCCAACCAATCCCTTGCAGTGCACACAGAATTCTCCCCCTGGGGAGAGGATGAGAGAGAGCACAAACCACACTTGTCAGATGTTAGTCATGTCACTTAATGTACTACTGGGAGGAAGAATGGCATGATATGGACTTTTTTAGGTGTTCTTCAGCACCACTGAAACTGCAATGTGCAGTTCCCTGGTATTCTTATGCCAGCATGTGCAATGCTTCTGAAAGCCTAGTGCTCTCTCGGGGTGCGTACTGGGAAAGCTGCCGTGTCCTCGGAACGATCAAGGTTGTGAGACAGAGTAGAGAGCCTGCTGATTCCAGCCCTTCTTTCTCCTGATCTCAATTGCCCTCCTCTACCACTTCCTACTGCTCTGCTCCTTCTCTGTTTCCAGACTCAGCTCCACCCCACTGCTAGCCTTGGCCCAGGTTCTAAACTTCCCTCTTCCACCTCCTTCTCGCTTTCTCCCCACCCCCATTCATTCCCCAACCTCGACTCTCAATTATTGGTCAAACATCCAATTAGGTCACTGGTGTCCTTTTCTGCCCATTCATGCTATAAAACAGAGATTAGAAATGTTACCTGCAGAACACCACCACTGTCATATCTCTCTTTGCGTTGATAAGGAGATACACAACAGCATTCTGCACCAAGTGGAGTTTCCTAAGGACAAAGGGCTTCATGTCCAGGTATACTACTTAGAGTAGTTCTCACATTACAACAGGCAATTCCCATTCAGGTACTCTCGCCTTCTCACCACTGTTGGAGATTAGCTACATCCATTCTGATGTAATTAGCACTGTTGTCACAGTCCCATTTCTGTATCCCTCCTTCCTTCCTTCTGTGTCTGAGGAAGCAAGTAGTAAGTAGCTCACAAAAGCTTATGCTCTAATATCCAAATAAATTTGTTATTCTTTAAAGTGCCACCAGACTCCAAGTTGTGTTGCTGTAGTTGACAAAGGTATATATAACTGAGGCCAGGTCAGGATCCTCCAGGATGAAGGAGTCTTCTGGCCACCTGAAAATAGTAGAAAGCATTACTCATAAGACGCTGCTATGTGACAGCTTCATGTCAGTGAGAAATCCAGGAGCACTTGTTGGGTAACTCCCTCCAGGAAAGATTCAAACTATTTTTAACACATTCCCTTGTACCCCTCCCATTTCTCACATTTGGGACAACAATAACCGATGAGGCAGCTCCCACGTGGTTACAATGCAACATTCACCCAGATATTCAGGTGTCCAAGAATTGGTTGGTTAGTTTCAGTTTTGGTTGTTGGGTTTTAGAAGTTATTCTTCATACATTAACCAACTGTGACTCCAATATCTGTTAGACTAAAATAAATTTTAGCCATTACTAATAAAACTATTCTGTCTTGCCTCCTCGAAACATAAGGCTTCAATAACATTTCTCAGTATTGGAAGTTTCTCCTTCCCTCTGTCTCTCTTTCTTTGTTCCCACTGCTTGTTCTCATCACCATTGACAATACACCAATCAAACTGTCACCTTTGTGATCCAAAAAGCTTCCTGCAAACACAACATTCCCTGGCACTTCTTAGACACTCATGTAACCCACACACCTTCTGAGTGCACTGCACTGTCCCGTCCCAGCTAGTGGCACAGAGAGCACTTTCAGAGAGAGCAATGAGTCTGCTCTATAGCCTTAGCTGAAAGATGGCTGGCTTTTAGCTCATGCAGCGAAGCCTCATGCACTAAGCTCCAGAGATCCCAGGTTCAATTCCACCTATCGGCATTATAAACTATAATTTATAATGTCTCATTAAAACTATCTTCTCAAATATCTCCTGGACCTTTAATTAATATTAGCTGATATAATCAAAACAGGATCCAGAGTTACGACTATAATAAAGCAAATAAAATAAATACTAAATAGCAACAACCACTACCACCACCATTTATATCATTATAATGTGCTTCCCAGAAATTAAACATACTTTAAAAAAAAGGACAAAAGACCTTGTCCTGAAGAGCTTATATTAAGATCCTGAGTTTGCAATCAGATCTGTGAGGGTATGTCTACACAGCACCCTTACCTCGAAATAAGCTACACAATTGCACTATGCAAATTGCATAGCTTATTTCAATGTTATTTCAAACTAAGGCACTATTCCGAAATGTCCCTTATCCCTTATGCAATGAGGTTTACAGGGACATTGGAATAGCGGGCCAGTTATATTGCAATATAACAGGCTTGCTCTTAAGACGCAGAATAGTTATTCTGGGAAACCTCTGGTATCCCAAAATACCTCTGCTGTATAGACGTAGCCTGAAGGTGGACCTTTGTGCCCAAGATGCATGGCTGATTTCAGTTGGATTCTGTATGGATCCAATTGCAGGATGAGCGTCTGAAATTTCTACCAACAAAATAAAACAAAACCCAATCCTGCTGCAGTATCTACTATGGATGTAAATGGTTAACCAGTTAACCAATAAGAACCACCCTTAACGGGTGATGCGTACCAGTTCCAACCCCCACTGGTTAACTGGAGCAGCTCTCTGAGCAGCCCCTGTCCATGGCACAGGGAGGGGGGTGCTCCCCCCAGCTTCCCTTGCTTTAATTGGTTAACCAGTTAAACATTACTGGTTAACCAATGAAACAGGATTTTACATCTCTAGTATTTACCGATGTTGGGAGTTCAAAAATCCCATCTTCAGCCACTTTAATGACACAAACTGGGTAGCCCACCCGATTTTCATTTTGCCTCACTACTCATACCTTCCTTCTCTTTTCTTTACTTCACTGGCTTCCTACTCAACTGCATTTCCATTTTCAAATTCTCACCCTCTTGTTTCATGCCACAATTCTTAATACTTTCTTCTTTCTTGTTCATACCTTTCATCATCTCACTATTATTTCACCACTTACTCCCATTCCTAAATATCTGCTTCCCTCTCTCTCTCCAAGCTATTTTTTCCACCTCCATGATGCACGTCATCGTTTCAAAACTTCTCAATTTTCCTCTCCCACACACTGCTCCTCCTAATGAAGCAAATCTCTTGCCTTTTTTGTTGCTAAATTGGTTTCTAGTTCTCATTTGGGGCTACCACTTTGTCAACTTGTTGGCTATATCTTTAGAGCCCTGCAAATTTGCAGATATCTGCTTTATATCCATGGATATCTGCATTCGATGACGTGGATGCAGATATCCGCATCTCAGTTTTGAGGACAGAGATGCAGGGTTCTATGTACCTTTGTTTTTAGTCTGTAAATTTCTGTTTCCCTTTGCCAGAGCCTCGAAACAAAAATACATTACAGACAAATAAAATGTTAATCTACTCCCCAATGAAAGTTAAGTCAAGTGGCCAATGTCCTTATTAAGGCAAAACTGTCTTGCTCTCCATCACACATTCTTGCTCAGAATGCTTCAGATAAAGCACAAACAGCTATTATGAAAGATTTAACAGATGGTTCCCTGAGATATTTTTAATAAAATTCTGGGGATTCTCTCCTGCTGTCCTATAAGCAATGCACATCACTGTGAATCCTGCCGTCACTTGCGCACCAACACAGTCATTAATTTTATGAGCTAGTGGGACAGAACCAAGACCTAGAAACTGCTTCATGAAATAGGTTCTTTAACTGCTGATTTAAATACACAGATGATAACTAGGACTCAAGTGGGTCTCAAATATAACTAGGGCCTTCCCTGATAAGGGCTCCTACAATGAGCTTAATATCATAGCCTGCCACTTTACAGGAATTTAGGGATGTAAAAGGTTAAGTGGTAACCATAACGGATTAGGTTTACTGGTTCCGGTTAACCCGTGGGACTCACCAGAGCAGCCCCTATCCAGTACCACCGGTTACACACTAGCTCCTTGGGAGCGGCCAGCGTCACTCCACAGGAAAGCCTCTGGCCCTGCTCCGGAAGAAACGGCTTCACCGCCACATTGAAGCCTCCTTCCCGCCAGGCTCGGGTTGCTGTCCCCGCTCCCGGGAGAGGCTCTGCTACGAGCTCTGCATTACAAAGCTTGTTTAAGGTTTATACTGCAGAGCCCGTAGGGCGTGTAACTGTAACCGCTATGATTTTTAGCGGTTACATTTCTAAACACTTTTTTTACGTTCCTACAGGATCCAACGTAAAGAGCACGAGTTTGTTGTAATGTAATCTAATCACAAGTATTTGCTGCTTTCAGTACTGGATAGAAGCAGCAAAGCAGCTCTGTTACAAACTTGACCAAAGGGCTAAATGCAGTAGTCAAGTCTCATGGTATCAAGGCCAGGTATCATTGCTGCAAGGCTATAGACAGCTAGTAAGTGAGGACATAGCTGCATGCAGGGATGCACCGTCATACACCATTCAGTACAGATGTCTATGGCATGGGCACAGCTGAAAATAACCCTAAGATTCTTAACCACTCTCCACTTCTGAACAGGCTCCCTGCTTAGCACAACCTCCGGAAGACAGACCTTTCTTAAAATGGCAAACTGCACCCACCAGCAATGTTCCCACTAATCTTTTCCATCTGTGTGCAGAATAAATTTTATGTGCACCAAGGCATGTGTAAATGTGCACCACCCACACCAAAAAAACCCCCACAAAATCAAGTTGTGGGTACTCTACAAATCAGACGGACAGCATCTGAATCTCTCCTGAGAAGCTGTGCATGCACAAAGTTTCAGGGAACATTGCCCATCTGGCACAATTTCAGTTGTTACAGCAGGGAGACCCACAAAGCAACAATGCAGCTGAGAGCAACCTCATCCAAGCAGACACTGAACTTACAGGGTCCTGTCTCGTGAGCACCCAGGTAACCAACAATCATGGTTAAACATTACTTCAAAAAGACATGGCAGAAGGGATAAATAAGTATAGTGATGATGCAGCACAGACCCTCACCTCTGACTGACTTTTTTAACAGTGAGAGCAGTTGCAGACACACACCTGGAGTTAACTGGATCACTCACATGTTGAAAGTTAAGCAAGAACATGTTTGCAGAACTAAAGCCCAAGTGAAGTTTTGACAATCCCACTCAAAAATATCACATTCACACCCCTAGCTTTTAGTAACCAGGACAGATGGGGGAACAAAATCACAATTGTTTTGATACTCAGGAAAGGTACATGTACACTGCATGGCTATTTCAGGATACCAGAGGTATCTCAAAATAGCTACCCCATATCTATAGAAGCCGCCTGTTATTTCAAAATATTTTTCAAAATAACAGGTGCATTATTTCACCATCCCGATAAACCTTGTTACATGAGGGTTAAGGGATGGCTCAAAATAGCCATCATTATGTGTAGACATGCCAAATTTCAAAATGGATTTGAAATAAGATATGCAATTTGCATAGCGCTAATTGCGTATCTTATTTCAAGTTTAGGGTATTGTGTAGATGCACCCGGAGTGAGCACATTTCCAGGACTGTATGCGTGTATATATATATATATATACACTTACTGAGCATACAGATACATGGATTTAGAAAAATAGCATGCATAATTTCAGTTGAGAGTCTTGTGACAATATAAATAAGATTTTATTGAGACTCATAAATCCTATTTTCTGGAGATTATAAAAATGCTCAGGGCTGTAATTCCATATGCAAAGTCTTACTTCGGGAGCATTATTTTTACACGTTTTTCAACTTCGTGCAAGACTCATTAAAAATGCCATTTTTCCAACAAAAAAATGTGCTGTCTTTCGCGCACTCCTCTAAACATTTTAAAGAAATGTGGTTTAGCAATTAAATAAACCATATTAGGACTTAGGTACTATATTTTGAAAATAAAATGAAACTTAGCTACAATATTGTGATGGCCTGTTTGTTTTCCACACATTTTCATATGGAGATCAGGGTTATTGCATCCCAAGAGGTGATGGAATGGGCTCTGAACCCTCTCTCTCATCCTCTATCTTTAGTCCCAGCCTCATACACCTGTGGCTCACTGCCCTTGTTCTGGCAGAGGGCAGCAGCATTATCCAGAGCTTATCAAAGCTACTCCTGAGCTGTAAGAAGTGGGTCACTAGAAAGTCACACACGCTTCCCTACTCCCAAGGGTAAGAGCATTACTGCTATTGGACTCCTAGGCAAACAGAACAGAACGTTCCCCTGCAGGTTACAGACATGCTCCCACTATAACTCTGTGTTGAACTGTGGAAATTTTCACAGTGAAAAATGTTGCCAATTAGATCAGTAGATAATTAAATGGAACTCAGGGCATTGTTCCTATTAACTGCAAATTCTAGATTTAAAATCATACCAACTCTGTATTTGACTGTGCATCGTGTGAAGAAATGTTTTAAATCTGCTATCTGTTCATTTCATTTGGTGACCCTTAGTTTTTGTGTTATGGGAGTGAGAAAATAACTTTTCCTTATTCATTTTCTCCACACCAGTCATGATTATTTAGACCTCTATCAGATTCCTCCTTAGTCTCCTCTTTTCTAAGCTGAATAGTCCAAGACTTTTTAAATCTCTCTTCATATGGCAGCCGTTCCAAACACCTCATCATTTTTGTTGCCCTTTTCTTAACTAGATATCTTTTTTGAGATGAGGTGACCACATCTGTACACAGTATTCAAGAGGTGGCCATATCATGGATTTATACAGAGGTAATAAGATATTCGCTGCCTTATTCTTTATCCCTTTTTTAGTGATTCCTAACTTTCTATTTGCTTTTTTGACTGATGATGCACAGCGAGTGGATGTTTTCAAAGAACTATCCACAATGACTCCAAGATCTTGAATGGTAATAGCTAATTTAGTAGCCATCATTTTCTACATATAGTTGGGATTGTGTTTTCCAATAAGCTTTACTTTGCATTTATCAACATTAAAATTCATTTGCCATTTTGTTGTCCAGTCACCAGTCAGGAGGTCATCAAGTCCAGCCCCCTGCTCTAGGCAGGACCAATCCCAACTAGATCAACCCAGTCAGGGCTTTGTCAAGCCGAGACTTAAATACCTCTACGGATGGAGACTCCACTACTTCCCTAGGTAACCCATTCCAGTGTTTCACCACTCTCCTAGTGGTGGAAGAAATAGCACTCTTCCTACACTGCTGGCCTTATGTACGTAACCTAACACCCCCTATTAGGATAGATTACTGATGTATGACCTTACATGAAAGAGATAGGAAGCAGAAACACAAATTGCACACAATGGCATACACCGAACACTCTAAACACTCCCAACCAGACACAAAGGTAGGGGAAAGGAAAGAGAAAACACAAGCTCCAAAAAATGAATATCAGTACTTTCTAAAGTAAGGCTGATAACTTCTCATCATTAGCAGACATCTGCTGCTGCTGCTGCTGCTATCTCAATATTACTTTACATTGGAGTGGGTGGTAAAAAAGGCAAAATTACTTTATTCACATAAAATACATAACAGCCATGAAACAGCAGACGATCAATTCACTTGGGAATGCACCTGAATTTTAAATCCTAGCTCATGACTTCACTTTCAAAGCTGAAGAGTAATCCCCACTTCCACCGAAAATACGATAGGACGTAAATAAAATGTTTGTGATTAAATTTCAGCAATTGTGATAAGTGGGGAAATTGAATAACCACATATGCAACTCTACAGTATAAGTGCTGAGAACTCTGCGTTAATGTGAATTATGGATTAGAAGACTGGATTTCCAGCAAGGCTCCAGACGGTAGCACTGATCCTGTTGTGTAGAATTGAGATGACTCACCAAACAATAATTATCTAAAAAATTTTTGAATGAATCAAAAAAATTTCAGCTATTTTGACAAAACTATTCAAAACACAATGTTTTCATTTGGAGTAGACGCAAATCAAATCAGAAGCATCTTCCTCTTTCAACTGAGGGTATTTTCCTCTCGTCACCATTCACCGCCACCCTCAGAAAAAAAAGAGAGAGAGAAAGGGAGGAAACAACCAAAGCTTAAATTTTTCATTTCAATTCCAGGGGACTGAAACAGAAATTAATTTTTCATTTTGTCAAAAATCGGAGCATTTCACATCATAGAGAAAAATACAAACTCTCACAAAAAAATTAAAAAGCAAAAAAGTTATTTGATGAACCACTTCCATCAAATCTCTAGTGTGGAGAGAGGACAATAGCCCCCCAACAAGGGTGAATGGGTGCACACTACAATATCAGACCATTTAAAAGGAAGTCAGCAGTGAGGTCTGGAAGTTAAATGTCAAGCATTGTTTTCAAGGCCAGAGGTCTATAATACACAATACATACTCGGTATTGAGTGGGGAAATACAATACTAGAATTAAGAAACCAAAGAGCTGATGCTAGAAAAATAAAGTCAATGTGCCATGAATTCTGTTATGAGGTTGCCTCCAAAACACAGTGTAGTTAATAGCCACAGAACCTCAACATCTCATAGCACTAAATCCTTATATTTCAAGGCACTAGCTCTACTGATGCTTCAGCTCCTGAACGATCATCACTGAAAAGACAGCAAAGATCTAACTCAAAGTCAAAACAATCCCCACAAGGCCAATAGGTTGTTTCCTGATTAAATTTCATCAGTTTAATGGGCATAAAAGATGTAAAAATCAGCAATTAAGAAGTAAATACACCCAGTCTCTTCCATCCCTACAAGGTACTATTACAAACATGCAGAAATCCATAAGTAACATTAAACTCAAACTAGGAAAATGTATTTACCATATTTCACCAGTAATTGGAACTAATTGAAGATTTCACAGCTACAGAAAGAACGAGGCTTTGCTTCATGTCCTGATTTCTACTACAGGGTATTTTGATATTAGCACAACTCCTCAGAATAAAAATGCTAACACAATCTAATTGTGGATATTGAATTAAAAATAAAATCACTGTGTTTTTCATTTTTGCCCTTTTTATTGTTTCCAGAGCAAACAAGAGACTATGTTAAGAAGAGGCTTTGTAGGGTAAGGGTTACAAAAGGAGAAACGTGTAACAGAAAAAAAAAACCACAATGAATGGTCTGCTAGCACTTTATAGACTAACAAAACATGTAGATGGTACCATCTTTTGTTAGATACCATCTACATGTTTTGTTAGTCTATAAAGTGCTACCAGACCATTTGTTGGGGTTTTTTCTTTCTGTAACAGACTAACTCAGCTACCCCATGAAGCTTCTGTGTAACAGAGAGGTTCTACTGCTGTCTAACACATTGTAGTTCTTTACTCCATCATGAAAGAAAAGGGGTCTTTCACAGCATATTAGACACGTCTCAAGACTTGAGAACAGTGTGGGAATACCTGTTATCACAGGGGAGGGAGAGTTACATTAGACTATAGATAAATCCAGTCAAATAAAAAATATATGGGGGAAAAATGTTCTCTCTAAAGTCAACTCCCTGTTTAAAACAACCCCTCTCTTGACATAGACTTCCTTTCATTATCACCTGAATGATTATTGGCATGAACAAAAAAAGCAGTCATGTAGCACTTTAAAGACTAACAAAACAGTTTATTAGGTGATGAGCTTTCGTGGGGCAGACCCACTTCCAGAATATGATCTGAGGAAGTGGGTCTGCCCCACGAAAGCTCATCACCTAATAAACTATTTTGTTAGTCTTTAAAGTGCTACATGACTGCTTCTTTGTTTTACCAAGATCAGTCTAACATGGCTACCTCTCTGTGACTGTCAGCGTGAAGCAAGCCATTTCCAAATCTGTCACGAATCAAAGTTAAGTGGTGCAATCTAATACAATGCTGCAGTGCGTTGGCAAGTGCTATACCTGCCTAAACTCAAGCTTTTTGCTTAAGACACTAGCTACTTGGGAGATAGGGAAAGGGATTTCTCAGGCTCCTCTGACTGCCTAACAATATCAGGTCTTCCATCTAGTCCACGACAATGAATACATGGCAACAGGATGCCCCAACCACGGGGGAAAACAGCATTTAAGAGAACAGAGCAAGAAAGCAGAAATGGGTTTTGGCATCTGCAGAAAATACAGTTGTGTCCTACCTTCAAGTAGGGAGGTTAAATTTAGTTTAATCAACTAATCGACTAGTCAATGGATTTTCCACCGATTAGTCAATAAGCTGGGGGAGCTGCAGCAGGGTTCGCTCCCACCTTGGGAGCTAACCCTACTGGGGCTCTTCCTTTTAAATGTATTAAGAGCCTGCCAGCTGTTAATACATTTAAAAATCAAAAGCACAGCAGGGGGGACCAGATGTCCCAATTTTAGAGGGGCAGTCCTGGTATTTGGGCCTTTTTCTTATTACCCTTCACCCTTGTCCCAATTTTTCACATGTGCTCTCTGCCCACCATAACATTAGGGGACAAAGCCTGAGCAAACAAATTTACCAACTGCTACAAGTCAAAGGGAGACAGGAAACAGAGGGCTGGAGAAAGAAGTGACTTGTCTAAGGTCACACTGCAAGTTATTGTTACAGCCAGGAACAGGACTTAGCTCTCCTGTCACCCACCACGGTACTTTAATACACAAAGAACTCCTTGGTGGCAGAGAGAAATCCAAGACTTTTTGATCTCTTCCCTGCAGCCAGATATATACAGAAATTAAAAGGTTCTTTCTTTCCGGACTTACAAAGCACAGTAAGTGAGCCCTATAGAAAACACCCTGTTTTCTTAAGATTAATACAAACCAAATCAGGATCTTGCAGATATTTGCACAGGCCATGGAAGAATGTTTGCATCCAATTTAAACTAAATATCACTTAGCATTATGTACATTTAACAGGACAGAAACATTAACATCATCGGCAAGAGACTCAGTGGAGAAACAGGTGATCTTCTGCATTAAGGCCCAAGGAGTGGCAGAAGACAAAGCAGCTTTGTCCAAGAGTTCCATACGTAACTGATGCAAATATTAACCGGAGCATAAACTATGTTAAAACAAGAATTACAAGTGCCCTAGAACACAAACCTCCAACAACAGATACTCTATTCACATCAACCACAAGAACACAGAAATAAAACCCAGCTTGTCTGTGCAATTGCATTTTAAAGCAAGATCGCTGTAAAAAGAGAAGGACTTGACAAAGTTATCTACACTAAGGGCTCAATTATGACAGAGCTGGAATTGTGCTTGAGAGGTGAGGCAGTTGAACTGCAAAGTATCTGAAAGTGGATCCCATGCAGATCACAAGCAGACATATTTCTAGGGCCCTGGGCTGAGTATATTCAACAGGAACAGTTAATACAAATTTTCAGCAGGTGGCACACATGCTCCCACAATCTAGCCTACCTGCTACTTGCTAGCACGCAGGGGGGTCAGGCCACGACTGCACCACTATCCTAAGCCAGACGCGTCCTCTCTAGAGTCTGGTGGAGGTGTAATTCACTCATAGAAACAGGTAAGAAATATCAATCTGTGTCCATAGATCCCATTGACATTTCAGCAACTCCACCGCTGGGTCTCCCTTTCAAAGAGTGGTCAGCTTGTAGTGCTGCCTCTCTCATCTCCCATTGGTGTGAGACATTACTGGTTTTCCTTTATCAGTAGTGCATCAAATAATGTCCAGATTCTCTTTATCCAGCTAGCAGCTGATGAGATCCTCTGCAGAGGTGAGAAAGAACATCACCAGGAAGAGGGTGGAAACCTAGAACTGATCAGGATGTTACCAATCAGAGAAAGGGCTGCTGGTGGGAACCCTGAACAGAGAAGAGAGTGGAACAGGCAACACAAGCCAAAGGGAAAGATGAGAACTTTCTCTTCTCCCCTGATTTATGAACACAGGGATTTTGCTTTTGCATTATGCAAACACAAATTATCCTGCAAAAACAAAACAAAAACCCATCATGCCTGGATGGTTGGGAACAACTTTTATCCACTTCCACACATACTAGTCAGTGAAGCAAGCACAATTATTTACTTGTACAGCTGGTCCCCAAGTTACGAATGCATCAACTTACGACCGTTTGTATTTACGACCAACCTCCTATACAGCCGGAACCCGAGTTATGAACAAAATTCGCACTTACAAACAGCGCGGCCATACGTAAGTGAATGTAATCCAACTTACAAACAGATCGAGTTACAACCAGGTGTTTGGTACATAACCCGTTCGTAAGTCGGGGACCGGCTGTATTATAGAAGCCTTGAGAGCCCTCTACTCAGAGTGGGATCCCACTGTGCGAGGTACTTAGCACACTGCCAGGCCACGCCCATGCCTTGATGATCTAAGTCCCCTGTAAGCTGCGCAGCTCGCAGCTACTAACTGAGCCATGCCCAGAGGTTTAGGGCTGCCACACAGAGAGCTTCCTGGCTGGGGAGGGGCACTCCCTCAGCAGCAGGCGCTCCCTGCTCCAGACCACAAGCATGCTGGTAGGGAAGGGGACATAATGAGGAGGGAGGAAATATGTGGCTGGACAGGAGGGGAGTTTGGAGTGTGTAATAAGTAAGGGAGAGGAGAGGTCTGATTGCAGGAATCTGATTACAGCAGCTGGGTTTGCCAGCATGTTCTTCTAGCTTCCTAGTCCGGGAGCGTGGCAGCAGACTGCAAGGGGCAGGTGGGGAAAATGGGAGGCAGTGCTGTCATCTGTGCAGTGAGATGGGGCCAGAGGGGAGTTTGGGGTGTCAACTTGTTTCCCTCTGGACTGCAGGCAGCAAGACTCAAACCCGGTCAGTCCCACCACAGCAGCCCTAGCTGGGCTGCCGACATAGGACTCTATCCTGGAATGGGGTGGGGGAGAGCAGATTGCATGGGGATAAGTGGGGTAAAGAGGGGGTGGGTGCTGGCATCTATGCAGTTAGGTTGGGACCAGGGCTGGCCTTACCATGAGGCGAACTGAGGCGGCTGCTTCCGGTGCCAGACTGTGGGGAGGTCGCCACTAGGACCCAGAGAATTGAGACCTTTCAAAGTTTTGGCCCAAGCAGAGGAGCATGGGGGCGCCATTTGAGCTCCCCGCCTCAGGTGCCAAAATGTTGTGGGCCGGCCCCGGTGGGGACAGAGGGGCATTTGTTTGGGGTGTCTTAACTTGCTATCTAGACTGCAGGCAGCAAGAGCCAGACTGTCTGCCTCAGCACAGCAGCCCTGGTTTGGCTGCAGACATAGGACTCTCTCCTTAGCTGGGGGCTGCTTTTGAATACTGGAATAAAAGGCCTAACTCATGGCATTTGCACAATTACATTTCAAACAAAGTTTACATAGCTGTTAATGGCTCAAGATAAGAAAGGTAAGGATTCTTTTAACAGAATTTTGTTTAGTATTGTAGATACCTGCAAACTCTAATCGTCACAACGACATGTACTGTGTGCATACAGATGCGATGTAAAACAACACGTGACCTCTTAAAATTCATTACCATAATGAATGTGCAAACATGCAGATAAAATGTTACCAGTCCGCCAAAAATTTGTGAATGGGTTTGCCAGTTTGTCGTGTAAAAAAGGTTGGGAACCATTGCTCTAGCACACTGGCTATGCTGTAACTCAGCTCTACATTAGAACATACCTTTTCTAGTCTAGAATGTTATTTTGTTTTCTACTGTAAGTAGAAATTAATTATGACTTCACAGGAGAGATACGTCACTGTGTATGCACTTAGCCCTATGCAAGCATATCCTGTGCATGTGTACTTAAAGCCAGAAAGCATTTACTTTCACAGAACTGCTGTTTCTCATTGAAAGAGGTGTATATTGCTCTGGTCCACAGCAGAATGATTTTCTCCAAGGAGGAGAATGTGACAGGTTTTATTTTTAAGAGGTCTGAAGACTTGCATTTTTAATATCTAGCTGTAAAAATATGATTCACCATGCTCCCAAGTCTATTTCTATAAAAAGAAATAAGAGCATCAGACTACTCGGTGACAAATATTACATAGCAGGTAGGTGAATGCCCCAGCATACAGAAAGTTGTAATTTTATATAAAGATGTTATCATAATCATTATTTATCAAATGCACCATTATTTTTTAAAAGAGAACTTACATTTGTCAACACAAAAATATGAAAAAAATTTGGAGATTTCTCTTTGACTATAAATGTATCAGGAGCGCAAAGTAAAAAAACCTACCTCCTAAGACCTGAATTTATGCACTGACATTTGCTGTCTTAAACAAATGAAAAAAATACTAGTTGGGTAACAAGAACTTCAGAAAGCGAGAAACCACATTTTTCCTTTCACAGTCGTCTAGGAACGGAGTACAATTATTTATTTGTATTACAGAAGCCCTGAGACACCCTGCGACTGGAATCCCATTGCTGTGGGTAATGTACAGACCCATAGGTAGAGCCCTGAAATTCTGAGGATATTCGCGGACCATGTCTGAGAGTTTCAGATGGATGCAGATCCAAATTTTGTATCTAGAGCCCTGCAAATCTATCGATATCCACCTTATAGCCACAGACTATGCTTGCAGATCATGTATCAGAGGTGGATACAAATTTTGTGTATGTGCAGGGCTCTATACAGAAACTGCACCGATGAGCCAGGAGTGTGCAACCCAGGTTGCCTAGATACACTTGCACTAGTTCAGGAGTATAACTGGTAGCACAGGTGAGGCAGCACAGGCAGAGGCAGTGCAGGCATATGTGGGTTTCTATGCCACTATGCTCAATGCCTGTGCTACCATGGTTATGCTTCTCTTCCCATTCACACTAGTTCAATGTATGTGTACGCAAATGGAGAATCACATCCCTAGCTTATAGAGTACATGTCACCATAGACATGGCCTCTGATCTGAAGAGCTGAATGTTAAAAGTAATTACACTAGAATGGGTAGTACCACGTCATTCACCCACTTAGACAGAACAATAGGGAAGTAAGGTAAAGGGGGTGTTCAAGAAACAAAGGCGTGGTCACTGGTAGCAAATGGTTTAACAATTTAGCAATCAGAAGAGTGTTCTGAAGCTTGATTGTAAAGTGCTTTGAATACAAACCTGTGGTGTGCAATTATGGTTCATACGCCCATCACAGAACAAACAATGTGAAACACACTTCCTAGTGATAGGTCCCTTGGAAATGCTAGGTGGGTTAAACACACTAGCTTAGCCAAATTTCACCATGCTGAGTACTGCATACTTTCTGTTAAGTCCATACAAACAGTGTCAGACACAAAACGCCAGTCATAGTTAGACTGTTACAGGAGCACATGCACATTTGAAGTTATGTTTAACAAACCTAGATGTCAATGGGCACCCTACTGACTGCAAGAGTGTGCAAGAACATACCAGACACAATTTCGTATTATCAATCACTTGTGTAAGACCGTCAATTTATAAACCATAAGGATACTAACCTGCAAACTGACTATTACTGGGGATCATTTCTAAAAACCAAGACAGTAAAAAGAAAAGAAAGTTCAAGCACTGACTTTTACAGTGCATTCTTCACTTATTTCACCAGTCAGACCCACACACAACTCCAATTAACAGGAACCTAACTCACTCTGAACCCTCAGAAGAATAGCTTCTGCTCAAGAATTGGTTTACAATAGCTAACCAAAGCTTGGCACAAGGAGAGCTTCTTTTGTTTGGTTTTCAAATTAAATCAAAGATCAAGAGACCATTCCATAATCTTAAACAGATAGAAAAATGCCTAATTGAAACATTTGTTTTTACAGTGGAAAAAGGAAAATTCACAGCTAATTTAATTCAGATTCTGTTAGTGCCAAATATGCAGTGTTGGAGTGCTAGTAAACTGTGTATCCAATTAGCAATTGTATTGTTCAAGGAAATGCCTCTGAATGTCCATTTCATTTTGACTATCTTCATTAAACTCCCTTGGGAATGGAGAAATGAAAATGTTCAAAGTAATCATTACTTACCAAAAATACATTTTAGAACAATATAAATAGCTGTTACTACCATGTAATTTTAAACAAGTGTTTTTAAAAAATACGCACTGGTCTCTATCCGTCTTCATTATTCAAGCCCCTTTTTCCTCCAACACTGTGATAGAGTAACCTATCACACAGGAACAAGAAAAAACCCAAACCATGAAGCAAGCTTTAGATTTAGAAAGTCTAGCTGTCTGTGCATCGAGGAGTTTCTGCTATACATGGAGAGGAGGATGCAAGCCCAAGCTATTAAAGTTGTACCTCTAAAAACCGATACACTCTGCTCTGGCAGCATCCGTGTCCCAGCAGGATGCTCCTGGACCAGACAGCCCAGGAGCATACATGCAGGAGAGACAGCAGGGGCTGGGGAAAAACAGTGTCAGCTGCAGGCAGTGCAGGACCAGACCGGGACTGGAGTCCCCTGGCAGCCCTGCCAGCAGCATGGGCTTGGGGGCTGATGGCAGACCTCCCCTGGTCCGGCAAATTCTCTTGTTCAGGACCTGTCAGGTCCTGACGGAGCCAGACATGGGAGGTCCAACCAGTAGTATTTTTTTTGGTAAAGCATCCCTGGGAATGAAAGGAGGTGGGATCATATAAAAAATCTGCTCTTCTTATTCAGTCAGTGTGAGGAGAGGCAGTGCCAGGAAAAGGTATGCTAGAAGAGGCAACATCAGAGAAAGAAGGTAAGCTACCCAAAGTGTCTTATTAGAGAAGCTATTGGAGAAACAACTGGAACAAGTCCAAGAAACGTGAAGGAGAAAGTGCTCACGACTTACTGCTGGTTTTGTCATCTATGTTCAAAGTAAACAAAGTAAATTTTCTAAAAAACTGCATGAGATTCACCCCTGTGCAGAGGATCAATATAAGGACAAAGTATCACTAATACTACAAAATGGTGCTTAACTGGAATGTAAATAATGCACACTTCTTGTGTTGGCTCTCTGCCCATGAGCAAACTTCCCTATAAATAAGACATAATATTTAATGGGAGGAATACCTTGGTATGTCACTTTTTTAACCCAAAACAAGTTAGCCTACACAGTTCTGCCACCCCAATAACACCTCAAATAATCATTAGATTACCTTAAATTATGATTTCAAAAGAAATGCTAAATTTTACAGTGGTGTTGTAGCCATATTGGTCCCAGGATAGTAGAGGGGCCAGGTGGGTGTGGCAATAGCTTTTGTTGGACCAACTTAAGTTTCTGTATGTTGGGCCAATAAAAATATTACCTCACGTGCATAGTCGAATAAATTGACTTTTTTCTGTTTGGTCTTCTGGTTGTGAGCCATTAAGATGCAACTGGGCAATATTTTCAAGCTTGGAACTAAGGGCTAGATTTTTTTTTTAAATATAAACTGAAATTGTCATTTAATTCCATTAAAGAAATCAAGGATACCTGTATCACTCACTCTCTACTGTAAACAAAAGACAGAACTATGTAGCACTTTAAAGACTAACAAGATGGTTTATTAGGTGATAAGCTTTCGTGGGCCAGACCCACTTCCTCAGATCAATATGTGGAAGAAAATTGGCACAACCATATATACCAAAGTGATACAATCAAAAAAAAGTGAACACATAAAAATGACGAATCAGGTTTCAGAACAGAGGAGGGGTGAGGGGGGAAGGTTAGTTTCTGTGAGGTAATGACATTAGGGGTGATAATTGGGGAAGCTATCTTTGTAATGGGTGAGATAATTAGCATCTTTGTTGAGACCCATACATAAAGTGTATGTTTCGGCTAGACCAGACTAACACGGCTGCATCTCTATCACTCTCTACTGTCTGGCAGAAAAGCCAACAAGCCAGCATGGCCAATTTTTAAGTCATTTCTTTTTGTTTTTTCTTCTTTGTAAGGTTTGTGGTTTTATTTCTCTCCCTTTAAAAAAAAATAGCTACTATTGAAATAGAGGTGCCTTATAATATTTAAAAGCAAATTGCAGTCAGCAAGGATGTCAGGCCAAATTCTACTCACACTGACTCAATAAAAAGTTGAATTGCTCCAGTGACTTCATATCCGAAACATCTGCTGTCTGCAAGATTGACCACGTCTACCTTCATTTTCACACAATACTGAAGTGAAGGCTTGATTTATCAAACAATGTCAGATTTATTTATTAAACTCAGCAAATATTAATAAAAAACTTGGAGGCGATTCGGACTTACTATGGACAATAGCTTAAAAAGCTTTTGTTTCTGACAGCAGGAGGCTGGGAGAAAGATAGAACGGTGAGTTAATGTGATGCTTTCTAACTAAGGACATTAAAGAACTGTGCTAGTGTAGACGCATCCAGTACAGAAGCCAGAAAATAAGTTCAGACTTAAAGTACCCCTTTGACATGGGTTAACGGTAATATTCCCAGAAAAGAGAAGCGAATTAATAATTTTGTCCTCTCTCAGAATTATAAGGGAGAGCTCTCATTCAACATCACTTCACAGTTTGTGTTGAGTGGACAACCAGCACATACAGCTCTTGACATAAGTCACTTTTATAAAATGAGCAAACATGGGTCAAGTTGTCATTTCACCCAGACTGCAACCGTGTCCTCATTTGGCACTGGAAGCTATTAAAGGCTATTAAAAATAGAATGACAAATACAGACGTGAAATACATGTTTTATCTCGGCAACTAACATGGCTACCCCACAGCGTACATTCAAAAGATTTACATACATGAGAGCAGTGTTGACTGACACGTGTGCATCCCCGCTCTTGCCTCCTGCTCTGAGAGTGGGCTGGGCGGCTGGCATGTGGCATGCTGGGGACAGGGCTACGCTGCGCTGTTCCCTGCGGGCTGTGTGCCAGGTCGGAGAGCCACCTTCCCCAGCGCCCCACTGCGCCTGGCCCAGCTAAAGCCAGCCCTGGATGGCCCCGAGTTCTGCCTAACCCAGCCCCAGGCCTGGAGCCACTGGCTGAGCTGGGCAGGGAAAAGACTCTGCTCCCTCCCCCTCCTAGCGCTGCTCCCCAGAGGCTGCGAGGCCCAGTGCTGCTGTCCTGCCAGTGACTGTGCTGGGGGCACAGGGATGTTGGGAGGAGGTTTGTACTGAGGGGCATGAGGTGATGCAGGGGATCAGTCTGTGGGGAAAGGACGGGAGGGGGCAGGGGTTGCACTGAAGGGCATGGGGCAATGCGGGGGATCATGGGGCTGAGGGGAGCAAGGCTGAAGCAGAGGGAAAGTTTGAGGGGGGGATACCGTTTTACTTTGCAGAAGCTACGTTTTCCTTTACTCCCCACTTCTTTGCCTCCCTCTCCAAGTAGCTATTAGGCTTCATTCTCACCCTCTCACCTCTTCTGTGTTACTCCCACAACCTCCTCCTGCCCCCAAACTCCCTTCCAGACCTTGGACCCCCACCTCCTACCCAGATCCTGCATCCCTATCCCACTCGCTGGCAGCCCTGCTCCACACTGAACCCCTCATTTTTATCCCCACCCCAGAGCCTAAGGGGGTTCACAAAATCCACTCACTCTGGAACCCCAGAAAAATAAATCTGGCCTATGGGAAGCCCTGAACCTTAGTCTTCCCTGTCCCTTCCCTTCCTCTTATCCCGTAGGGGCTGGAGTGCCAGAAGAGTGAGGTGTCTCAGTTGGGGGCACATCAGCGAGGGTTGGGAGTTTTGGGAGGAGATTTTTTGCTTCTCACTTGTTTGGTCCCCAACTGATTTTTCTCTGGGTCAGTGCCCCCAACCCAAAAGGGTTCCCCATCCCAGCCACAAATAAAGAAAAAATTGAAACCTTTTGTATTGGACATTATCAAACTTCATTTTAAATAAAGTAAAACATTAACTAACATGAGAAAGTTAAAACACTGAATCTGCTTAATAACACTGCTCTACAGCCAAAATGCTTCTGAAATAAATGTAGTCAAACTTTACTAATTCTGGGTCACTGAGAACGAAAATGATGCTTAAAATTGTTGATTGGTTCTAGTTTTCAAGATATGCTATTGGGTCAGTATATACGACCCTTGACTTAGGAATGGCGGAGGATAAGTGAGTTATAAAGGGAAGGGATCTCAATTTAAACCAGAAATGACTAAAATACATCTTTGACTGGATCTATGAATAAATCTATGACTGGGTTTGGACAGTACTTGCTTTTTAGGCAAAACAATGAATGATGCAATCTGAAGCTGGTATTGCATCATACATGATATGAATTGCATCATGTTATTCCTAGAAGTCATGGATGATGCAATCATAACGAAGCTTACATCACTCTGCTGAACAAATTGCCCTATATCAGCTCTAGAAATCATACAGTGTCATGTTCTCTTATTTGTCAGTGTTTGATTTTGCAAAGGGACACATTTCTGTTCAGCCAAAGTGAGCAGAGATGCCTCGTACTTGTGTGAACAGTGCAGATAACTTCTGCGATGTTGTGGTGAAGTGACTTTTGCATCACAAAAGCGCAGTATAACCACTATGGTTAAGAAAGCCTATCACCTTTACTTTGGCTGCAAAACTGGAGATCAGGACAAGAGGTGGGCCCCACACATATGCTGCAACACTTGTGCAACAAATCTTCGCCAGTGGTTGAACAGGAGAAGGAAATCTATGCCTTTTGCAGTGCCAATTGTTACTTCTGCATGGTGCCTCCAGTTGGGAAAGGTGTGTCAAAGAAGAAAAAGTGGACTGTGCATTATCCAAACATTCCATCAGCTATACGCCCAGTACCCCACGGAGAAGGACTGCCGGTTCCTGATGCACCAGAATCATTCTCACTGGAGTCAGACGAGGAAGAGGATGAAACTTCTGGTCCTGAACCATCAATGTCACAGGACCCACATTTTCTCCCATCCTCCTCCTCTGAACCACACCTCATAACACAAGGTGAACTGAATGATCTTGTCAGGGATTTGGAACTACCCAAGAGTAAGGCAGAGCTGTTGGGCTCCAGACTACAGCAGTGGAATCTCCTGGCAGGTGATGTTCGGGTTTCCATGTTCCGTGACCGTCAAAAGGATCTTGTCCCATTCTTCTTCATGGAAGGTGCTCCATTCAATGAATACAGAGACAAGCCAAGAAGCGCCGAGTAGACACTGAATAGGACTAAACTATGTACATAATAGTTTTTTGCCTTTTGTTTCATAATAAATTTTATTTATATAACCCTTTTGCTGATTTTTAAAGTGTTACATAAACAGGACAGGTGAAATATTATCATGTAAAGCAACCATAAACACATGAAAAGACCTAGGTTTACAATTTATGATTAAAACTCTACTATCTACACAATATACATAGACGTAAAATGTAAAAACTTAAATATCTTGGAAACAGTAGCCAATCAGTTGTTTTAATTGTCATATTTGAATTCAGCACATCAAAATACATAATAAATAGTACATTTTATCTCTGAAGCAGACGACTTCTAAAAAATTGTAGATCAGTGTAATTTAAATTAAATCAATCTCCCCAGCTGCAGAACTAGCAAAATGGCTCGGGTGTAATTATGTAATAAACAGTGAGTTTACATTAGCAACAGGTAATCCGCGAAAAGGTTTGGAAAGGGTAGGGCCTCAAGAAAGGAGTGGGATTTCAGAGAAGAGATGGGGTAGATCCTGGCTTGCCCTGACATTTAAAAAGTGATCTTGAGTATAAAAAGGTTGGAGACCACTGCACTAGAGGGTTTTTTTTAACCTCACCCAGCCCAATCAACTCTGATTAGCCCTAATCTCCTCTCTTTTCAACATATTACCGGGAGGCTCTTAACACATTTAAAAGGCTAAAGCGCAGCAGGAGGGACCTAGCGCAAGCCAAGACAGCTGATTCCCAGCTCGCACAGGGTCCCCCGGCTGCACACCAGCCTTTTAAAAAGTTTCCCAGACCCACTGATTCTAGGGAGAGGATGCTCCAGGACGAATGTTAAATTTAATCAACTAATCGACTAGTCGATGGATATTCCATAGAATAGTCGATTAGTCGATAAGTGGGGGAGCCACAGCGGGGTTAACTCCCAGCCTATCGGCTCTTAATACATTTAAAAAGCTGGTGTGCAGCGGGGGGGACCCTACGCAAGCCAGGAATTGGCGCTGATCAGACTTCAAGTACAGTTTTACCTTAATCTGAAAAATTCTAAATTTAATTCAACAAAATCACAGAAGATGCAAAGAATCACACTGGAAGGCTGTAAGGAATCATTATAATCATACTATCTGGCCTTCTCCAGAGCACTGGCCGCATAATCACACCCCATGATTCCTGCACCAAACCAAAACTTCGGTTCTGCTGGATGTATTTTTTAGAAAGATACCAACCTTGATATAAAGACTTCAGCAGCTGGAGAATCCACCACATCTATGTTTGTTTTTCCAATAGTCAGTTACCTTCACTATTAGAAATTTGCAACTGATCACTAATTTCAATTTGTCCACATTTCTACTTCTAGAATTGGATCTTGTTGTGCTTGTGTCTGCAAGATTTAAAGAGCCATCTATTACAGGAGATAGCTGGTAGGTAGGACAGAAATCAAATCATTTCTTACTCTTTCCTTGGATAAACCAGACAGACTGAGGTTTGTATGTGGCACTGTAAGGCAGATTTTCCAGATCTCCCAACAATTCTTGTAGCCCTTACCTGGGGCCTCTTGAGTCAGAGTGATACTTTACTATGATCGACCTTTCTGAAACTTTTTATTGTTTAAAATAGAAATATTATTTGTAACAGGTAAACCTGAACAGCTTATTTCTTGGGACATCAACTTTCTGCCTAACTTGGAGTTTTAAATTTGGGATAAACCCTCAATGAAGAACATTTATGTTATGGAAAATATTTTCTGTTTTTAAACCAGTATTTCACACAAAGATCTCATGAAAATGGATGTTTTAAATTATTCCTAGCAATTAATGGTACTTCTGCTCATTAGAGAAACTGAGTAAGCACTAAATTTTAGCATACAGAGGAGGCAGCTTGATATGTCACAGAAATTCAGAGATGCAGTTATTGATCCAATACTTACAGGAATGGAATCTGTTTTTCTGAATATTCAGGAAAAAATGCTTCTATGGTTAAAAAATTACGCGAAAAAAAGACAATGGGGTGAAAAATTTCCCCAACAAATTAAGCAGGAGAGAACTTATACGTTATTGCTACCACAAAAGCTCTGTTATTTATGTGGCAGAGTTGCTCATTTTTGTGTGACCTTGAAAGCTCAAGAACATAAAATTGCCAACACTGGGTCAAAAGTATCCTGTCTTCCAACAGTAGCCAGTACTAGAAGCTTCAGAGGGAATGAACAGAGCAGAGCATTTATCAACTGTTAATTCCCTGTCGTCCAGGCCCATCATCTGTCAGCGATATAGAAATACCCGGAGTATGGCAAAGCCTCTCTATTTCATGTAGGAAAAGTCTACTCTTTCTTATGACTGTGTCAGATAAGTAGAAAACATTGGAAAACTGAAAAGCAGGCCCTTATGAATAAGTTCTATAGAATTTATTAGAATATAACCTTTCTAAATATATTCCAACTACAGTGTGAACCTCTCTAGTTTGGCACCCTCAGGACCTGACTGGAGCCACACAAGATAATTTGCCATACTACAGGAGATCGATATTGTCTAGCAGCATTACCAGCACTTCCACTGCTTACTGGGCTCTTAGGTAAATTAGAGCTAAACAACAGCACAGAACACAGAGACAGGACTGGTGGCTGTAAACAAACTTTATGCATCCGTGGGAAACTTGGCCGCACCCATGGTAAGTTGACACCCAGCTAACTAAAATCATGCCGGACCATGGATGCTGCGGGACCAGAGAGGTTCAACCTGTACTGTACAGTTATACATTGACATTCAGGGCATGCTTTTTGCTAACTGAACATCCCAGGTAGGGAGTTGCCATATCAAAGCTTTTCAGAGTAAGAGGTGACAACCCCTTGCTGATCTGGAGTGCACCCCTGAACTTGATAAAAAAACCAAGGCCTGAATTGCAGAGATGCTCAGTATCCACAATAATCACTGACCTCACTGTAAGATGCAGGAGCTCAGCATCTCTCCAAAGGCATTTGCCATGCCAAAGAATCAGGACTCCAAAGATTAGGGCAGGGTTGGACTTATGGAAGTGGCACCAGATACCCTGAGGTACGTGGTATTTTGGCAATACTCCAGATACTATAGTATCAATCACTATCATGTTCTACATATACAGGCAAATGCTATAAAATAGGAGGGAGCCAGGAACAGTTCCCTCTCATATTATCCCACAAACCCACAGCTACTGACACTCTTGGCAGTTAACAGCTCTATTAATTTATAATTTTGAATGATTCTGCACTACAGGGATAAATGGGGACATGGCAGGGACCATTGGTAGTATGTTTTCCATTATGTGACCATTACACAGGGAGGCTTTTTCCTCCCTCTAAAGCATTTTTCCTCTTCTCTGTAACAGCACAACTCAGATTATCCTATGTTCTCAGCAATACGATTGATATAAATACATATATACTTGTGTGTTTGTATGTGAATCACCTCACAATGGCTTATAAATGTCTTCTGCCTTCATTATGGAGAATGAGGGAGCTACGTGTTTTTCTAATAACCACATGCACCTCAGTTAATGTGGAATTTGTGATGGGTTTGGTCACAAACTCCCTTGTGATTGTCACTTGATGTGCTGAAATATCACTGAGCCTACTGTCAGGCCCTCTGCAGACCTTTGCAGTGTAATACAGATACTGAGATCAGATCACCTCTGGGAAGGTTCAGCCAAAGGGACTAGCCTCAGTACCCCCATGCATGGTCTTAAGGGGGCCTGAACCCCAGATAAATCCATATTACTCTGTATAAAGTCTTATACGGGGTAAGCTCATGTTGTTTGCCCTCTTTCCCAGGGTAAAGAGAGATATGTACAGACTGCTTGCCCTCCCCAGGTAACATGTACACCAGGTTCATTAACAAATAAAAGTGGTTTTAGCAAGTATAAAAGGTAGGATTTAAGTCATGAGTTGAGAACCGCTTTTGGGTCAAGGGCCACACAAAAGTGAGAAGCAAAAAAACAACAAACAAAAAAAACAAAACTCCCACAACCAACCTTCATTCATGTGGCCCCCGACTGAAACACGTCACACCCCACATGCTCCAGCCACACAGGGGTACAGGGTAGGGTTACCAGATGGTCTCCCAAAAAATACCGAACACACAGGCTAAGAATTTGTCAAGCAAAAAAGAGCCACCAAGCTCGGAACAAAGGGGGAGGCAGCAGAGCCTGCTCTGCAAAGCAGCCACCTGCTACCCAAAGCAGAGAGGCGCAGACCCCAGGGCAACACAATGGTGGGAGGGGGGGCCCATGGGTAGGAAGGTGACTCCCCATAGCCAGATCTTCGGGTATCTCAGTGGGAAGAAGCAGAAATTCCACCCCAGTCAGTTTTGGCTGAGAGCCCATGGAAGGCGCCTAAACGCAACTACAAAGCACCTGCAGGCTTCTCTCCTGGACTACGGTGCCACGACGCACTTGAACAGTGCTCAGGAGCAGGGACAGGGCTTCTCCTCCTCCCCAAGGCGTCACTCCTCCTCAGACGCAATCAGCTGAGGGCTCCCAGCGCCAACTGCACCCCGCCTCCCAGCCACTCCTCCCGCCCCCGCCAGGCTTCTGTCCAGCGCCCAGCCAGAAAAAAAGA
The DNA here is from genome assembly GCA_032595735.1 of Pelochelys cantorii. Classification (NCBI taxonomy): domain Eukaryota; kingdom Metazoa; phylum Chordata; order Testudines; family Trionychidae; genus Pelochelys; species Pelochelys cantorii. The sequence goes on from CM064352.1 coordinate 12,854,581, forward strand.
AAATACCCGACATTGCACATGTCCAGTATTTTCTGAATTTTTTTTATCAGACAGAGGGCGCAAAAACCAGACTGTCTGGTAGAATACCGGACACCTGGCAACCCTAGTAGAGGGGAGGGGCGGAGTGAGGTTCAGGGCTTCCCCCAGGCCAGATTAACTGTTCTGGGGGTGCAGAGATAGTAGATTTTGTGCCCCTCCCATGCTCTGGGATGGGGCCGAAAATGAGGGGTTCAGTGTACAGGAGGAAGGATGCAGGAGTGGGCTAGGGATGGAGGTGTGGGATTTGGGAGGGAGGGAGGAGGATGCAGGAGGGGACTGAGAATGAGCAGTCTGGGCAGGAAGGAAGGTCCAGAAGCGGGATGGAGGTACGGGGTCTAGGCGAGGGGGGGGGGGGAAGGCCTGCGTGAAGGCAATAGGGGGCCATGTACCTGCCCAGCTCACACGTGGCTCTGTGCCCCTGCCATTCCCAGGCACCTCCCCTCGCTCTGCTTCCATTTGCTGCAATTCTGGCCAATGTGATCAACAGGGGAAAACCTCCAGGCAAGTGCTGCACTGTTGTTTCCCCAGCCCACAAAGTGGCTTCCTCCCCCGCCAGGCAGAGCCTGCAGACTGCACCAGGCCCTGGCCTGCCCCAATCCAGCCCACAAGGCTTGAGGCTCCCCTTCTCTCCCCATAGGGAGCCCTGAGTCTCACGGGCCAGATCCAGGCAAGCCACAAGCTGAATCCGTAGGATCCCTACAAGCCGTAGGATCCCTACACCCGATTTAAGTGGTCATAGAGATAGACAGAACAATGAAAGTTACTAAACAAAATAAAACAGCACAAGCAACCTAAGCTTAATACACTAAGAAACTTGTTACATATATCTTATCCTATCTTACCCTAACAGTTGTTCTCATAATCACTTTCACAGACTAGACTCACTTCCAGTCTGGGCTTAGCCCTATCCCATGTCCAATTTCAGGTGTTTTCAGTAGACATTTGGGTGATAAGCAAGAATGTTCTGATGACCAGTAGCCACCACTATTGTTTGGTTTCCCACCTTTATATAGATTTTCTCAAAGGCAGGAATCCTTTTGTGTCCAGTTTAAACTTTTCTCACATTCAGTGGAAAAGTACAGCTTCCAAGATGGGCCCCAGCTAGGGAAGTTAAAAAGCAGATAACTGGGTAACCATGAAACAGCTGAAAAATTCAGCGGTTACATGCATCCACAGCACATGTGATACAGAGCCAGCAGCGTGGGGTGGCAGCCAGCTTCCTAGGAGTGGGGCGGGAGCCTGCACATAACTGTTAACAGTAATCAATAAGCCCAGGCTCATCACTTAAGTGTTTAAACCGTTATACTTCCACATCCCTACTCCCAGAATCAGGTGACATGGCCATATGTCTTGTTAAGACCAAACATAATCCTATCTCCCAAGTTTACAGGGAAAACAAGTCCTCTTACAATTCATTGTTTTGGTGGTCAATGGTCAATGGGTCGTCAAGAATCTAAACTACCAGTAATGGCCCTCACTTAGCATGACGAGGTTAATTAAACAGATTTATACTCCATATTTTTAACTTGAAATACAGGAATGATACATGCATGCAAATGGGATAATCATATTCTGTAGATTACAAGCTTTCTAATGAAACCTCACAAGAGGCATTTTTCATAAAGCGTATTCCAGCTGTGTCATATTCATAAAGCCTACTGAATGCTCAGTGACAGCATTATCCTGCCTGAATGCAGAGTTAAATCAACAGGAAGCTTCGAAGCAAGAAACACAGAAAATGAAACAGCAAACAGGCTCAGCAGCATCAAAGGAGTTGACATTACAGTGACTAAACTACCAACTGGAAAGAAATTTCCCTCCATGTTAATTGCTTACTCTTCTCAAGGCTAAGCCTAAAATCAAAGGATACCAAACCATTTTAGGGCCCCGGCCCCTGAAAAGGAAAGGGACTGAGTACATTGCCAGGAAGTGTCAGTGAGAACTGACAGGCACACAAGGAGAGAAGCCTGCAGGAGGGCACTTTCCTTCTCCCAATCCAGAGCTGGAGGTAGCTGGTTTAGATTAAAATTATTATTTATATTCCTGTAGTGCTTTGGACCCCTGAACTGTGAACCAGGACCCACTGTATTAGGTACTGTATAAAACACACAACAAAAAGTGGGTCGCTGCCCCAAGAAGCTTACAATCTACATACAGGCGGCCCCCGACTTGTGACGCGATTGGTTCCTGAGGAAGCATGGCAAATCGGGGGCGTCGTAATTCGAACCCTCATTTACGATAGGCGCCATGCGCCGTCGTAAATGCAGGACAAGGACGTAAGTCGGGGGTTTTGGGCCTCTTCTGCACTTACAAAAATGGTTGTAAGTGTGAGGAGTCGGAACTCGGACAGTCAAAAGTCGGGGGTTTCCTGTACATGACGAGACAAGAGCTGGACACAGACAGGTGGAGATGTCCATGTAAATGGTGAGAGGTTACTGGAAGGATCATAGGCTGTTGCCTGCACACACCAGCAATCTAATCATTGCCAAGTTTTTTGCAGGAATCACAGCAAAGGAGTTTTGAGGAAGGATTTGGAAAAGAATACAGAGATAGCTTTGAGGCTCTTTACAGGGAGCCCCTCCCAAGCATATGCGTCGGCATGAGAAACTAGCACTTGTTTGAAAACATAAAAAGTGGACAATGGAGGCTGGCTCAAGCGCCAATCAGAGGCGAGGGCTGAGAGTGCAAAAACAAATGAGGAATGACAGTCAGTGGGGATTGACAGTGAAGGGCCTTGAAAGTCAATATAAGCAGCTTATGTTTGATGCAACAGAGACTGGGGAGCCAGCGAAGGGATGCAGAGACGGATAACATAGGCAAGGAAACTGGCTAGGAAACTGATCTTTGCAGCACATTCAGAACAGATTTGAGCGGAGTAAGATTGCATTTGTCAAGGCCAGACAGAAGAATGCTGCAATAATCAAGATGTGAAATATCAAAGCTTTCAAAAAATTAAGGATTAGGTAAAGGGAAATATACATACTGACTTAATGCTTTGTACCTTGGGATGAGTGAATAAATAATGCTTTGTTCTGAAGCGGTTTCTTGAGAAACTTTAATCAGCTCGCTGGTCACAGGTACCCCAAATGAAAGGATTCCAAACAGAGCTGCACAAACGTGGCTGGATCTGGAGTCTGCCACACAGAGGCCTACTCCCAGAATGGCTGAATCACATGATTTCACCAAAAAGGGGATGAAGATAGTAAAAGGATAGTGTAGTATGTCTTGTAACCATGACAACAGAGATAATAACATGGAAACATGGCCCCTTCAGACATTCATCTCAGAATCCCAGAAATTCTTCATACAGCTGAAATATTGTAACAACTGTAATTTTACATTCAGGTGATTACTCCAGATAATTGCTTACACAGTAGCGGAGTGAATTGCTGAGGTTCCTCCTTCATGCTTCTGAATCAGGCATTGAGTTGTTAGACATGGCATGGTCTATTCTGGGTGAGAGTCTTTAATTTTCCATTTGCACAGGAAGTGTCCACATCTAGCATGGTTTGTCCGGATGCAATTTAGGGTTGCCCATGAGCGTCACAGAACAGTGAAGCCAGAGAACTTCTGTGGTGGGTATTTCACAAGATATTTGTTTGTGACTTCTTGACAATGGAAATAGCTGGGTGTCTTACAATGAGCTATCTAAGAAGGATCTTCAATTAGAGCTTTAGGATCATTAGGGGGAGGGAGAGGAAAACTATGAACCTACTAAACTCTCTTCCTAATTTTTTTTTTATTGCTACATCCATAGTATGGATGCAGTGTATGGAAATTAAAAAAAAATCCAAGGCATTTTCAGAGACATCACCAATGGTCAGGCAAGCAGAATAGTTACTTTTTTTATTTTACTGTAGCCCACTGTCTTGTAAGTGATGCTGCTTTTTTACTGGAGACATTCATTTATAAGAAAAAAATGCCAGAGAAGTAGCGCAGTTTGGCTGGAGACCTAGGTAGACACATCCCGAGAGACCTCTCGTCTAAAGTCTGGAAAATGCAGCATCTAATCTACTTTGTTACTCCGTGAACTGTGAAAGATGCTGACAGGAATGATGATTAAGAAACATTTCCAGATACAGTCTTCCTGACATACCTAAAGATAGAATCCGAGAACTAAGCTCCCCTGCCTTCCCACTTTGCTCCTCTCATTTAGATCCTTTCCAGCAGCCCTCTCAACTTCTGCACCTGAACTCCAGTCTCCCACCTCCCAGCATAGCTCAGCATGGGAAAAGGTTTCCCAATGTGCCCATCTAAGGGCTGCAGTGAGTCTGTGCCAGCATTGCCTTTGCATCTCATCAACTCCTTCACCATAGCTGATGCCCATCAGTTCTACAGCAAGACATGGATTTTATTTCCACTCCCCTCTATGGACTCCTGGGGGAATTTTGCATCACTGCACGTGCACAGAGTTCATGACCCCTGCAAAAAATGACTTCTGATGAGGAAATAAAGGAAATAAAGCCACAAGAGTGGTCATGAGTCCATCCGCAGCAGTGCAGGCAGGTGGGTTTGGGCCCCCAGAACACAGCTGATAGAGATGTGAAATCATTGCAGGGGTGGGGCCTCAGGTGGTGTGTGTGTGTGTGTGTGTGTGTGTCTGTGTCTGTGTGTGAGAGAGAGAGAGACACAGACAGACAGACAGACACTGCTTAGGCATGCTTGGCATGGAGGGGCAGGGCTTTGGGGTGTTTCTGAAGAGAGGTATAGGGTAGGCTCTGTCCCCTCAAACAGCAGAATGTAGCTGCCTGCCTGCATAGTGAACAGTTCCCACTGTTCTTAATAAATTCCTCCAGAAGTATAAAAAAAGGTGTAAAAATGTTAAGGCTCTTTTATAGTGCCAGAGTAGCATAAAAAAGTTATCATAAAGGACAGTATGGCCCTATTGCACTTCAGTGGTTAAAGGTGGTCTAAACTTTTGGACTGAAAAAAATTCCTATAAAAAATGTGGTCCATGAATTACTTGCTACTGACCTTTCTGGAGATGCTCAGGAGCCAATATAAACTGTGAGTGTGAGTCTCCAGCCCTCACTTGCTCTTCAATTGCCTGTGATGTACCACTGGGCATATGGCTGCATAGATTCATTGACTGATAACAAGAAGTAAAAGATTAATACTAGCTACATTCCTGTTAGACAGAGGGGGCTTGGGAATTTCCTCCAATGCTGCCCAATTCTATTCTTCATCCATTGTACTGTAGTTTAAATAAATTACCAGAATAACTGAAGACAGTGATTATATTGCATTATTTCAAGAAATAATATATGCAGAATTTTAAAATATGAATTTTTAATCTTGGCACAGAATTCCCCCAGGAGCACTCTATGAAGCATATGGATACCAAATACGGATGTAAGGGAGTAGTTGAGTCAGCTACTTGCATTCTCTCCTCCCCCGCTGCCTCTATATCAGCAGAGGGGAGGTTGAGCAGGAGCCGATGCTAAGGGGGGAGTCAGCTTAAAAGCCGGTTCCCCCCAGCACCCTCTCTGCAGTGCCAACTGCCCCCTCCCTTGCTGCCTCTTCTATCAGAGGCGGGGGGACAGGGAGGGGAGACAGGGGCTGCTGCATTTAAAATCTAGTAAGAGCCCGGCAGGCAGACACCCTCACTCAGTTCTTGCTTGCGCCAGTTGAGGACCAAACCCCGCTGTGGCTCTGCAATTTAAAACACAGTAGGAGCTGGGGGGAAGGCTGACCAGCTCCTACTGACTTTTACATTGTAGACCCGCAGCGGGCCCGCACGAGCAAGGACTGAGCTGGCTGCCTATCGAGTAGTCGATAAAAATTCTATCGACTACTCAATTAAATACCCGCTTCTTAACATCCCTAATACCAAGGAGCTTCCCTGTAGCAGAAATAGAATTGCAGTTGCACTCAAGGGACGTATGATCTTTAGGGATGTCAACGTGTAGATGACTACACGATTAACCGATAAGCCTGGGCTTAGCGTTAACCCTGTCCACTACACACATTCCTCCCCCGCTTGCTTCCTATGCATCACAGACAACAAGGGGGGTGGGAGCCGTTGCCCAGGCAGAGCCAGCTTTTCAGCCAGCTCCCCACGAGCACTGGATCCGCCTGCCCCACCACCGCCCATTGCTGCCTCTGATAGAGAGTCAGAAGCACGGTGGATGAAGGGGGCAAGCAGGAGCCAATGCAAGTGAGGCAGGGGGGCAGGAAGGAGCTGGTGCTGGGGGGGAGCTGCCTCTGTCCGTGGGGAACTTGGATCCCCATGGACAAGGGCTGCTGCCATGAAGGAGCCTCTGTCTGCAAGGAATTGGACGCCCCCCATGGACAGGGGCTGCTGGCAGCAGGCAGGAGCTGGTCTGCGTGGGAAGCTGGTTTTTAAACTGGTTCCTCTTGTCGAGATTTCTCTTCATTTTCATAACATCACACTCTGTCAATTACAGACATGAAAGTTGTTTAAAATTATCTATATAAAGAACTAGAGAAATTCTTAAGTATTCACAATTGACCAGAGAAAGAGAGTTCTAGGGATGTAATAGTGTTGTCGATTGACCGATAAGCAAAAGCTTATACATTAAAACTATAGACTACATGCATTTCCCCCCCGCCTGCCAATACATTTGTTAGCAGGCTGGCCAAGAGCCCGGCTCAGTCCTGACTCATGACCTACTTCCTCTGCATTTAAAGCATATTAGGAGCCAGAAGCTCAGGCACCATTATGCGGAACAGCACAAAAGCAAAGCGACCACACATCCCTGGCTGATAACAAGGGAGGACTCCTCAGCACCATTCCTCTATCTATGGGAAACATCGGTGGGAAGATGAAGAGGAACAAGTGCTTTCAATTCACTAGTATAAGCAATGCCCCGGGCTTGGGGTGGACTCTCTCTCCCAGAAGGATGTCGGATCCAGTCCAGTGATTTCACATAAGCTGTCTGCAAAGCTTCCCAAGAGCCAAGGGATGGGCATCACCTTCAACACGCTTTATCAGCTGCAAAACTCATTTAACTAGATCTTGCCCAATTCTTGTTCTGATGGCTTAAATATCATCGCATGGCCAAAATGCCCTTCTTGCACTTTGTTTCAACCATCAAACCACTGTGAAAGAAAATTGATACTGCCTTCTTCCATTAAACCATTATTTTGTTTTGCTGCTGCTTAATTAGATGATGCTGACTAATCCTCTCTATTGCTCATAGTCAAAGGAGCCTGGCAGGGGTGTTAAGATTTGAGTTTAAAAGCCACAAATTATTTCTTTTTTATGAGCAACACTTCTCTTGAACCAGTTGTCTGGTCAGGTGCTCACTTCCAGCACTGTGTCCTCTATAAAACTGGAGCCATTTCTCTGGAACTGGTAGAAGAAAGGCAGAAGAAATTCAAAGCGCAAAAAAGGGACTCAAGCCATATACACAAAAGCAATGCCACTGACATTTCTGGGATAGCTCATACAAGAAAAAGACTGTAGCCTTGATTTATTTATTTTAAACCAAACATGAAATCCTGAAAGCCCCAACCCTGGAAATACTTAAAGCCCTACCCCTGGAAAGACTCAGGTGTGGGCTTAAATGTAAACATGTGAGTCTTCACATAAGCAGCAGCAGTAGGACTATTCATGAGCTTAAAGTTTACCACATGCCTAAATCTTGGCAGAGCTGGGTCCCCAATTTGCATAGTCTCACAGACCTTTAAGGATTCTTATCAATTACAATCCCTGGCATAATTAGAAATGCTCATTTAAAATGTAGTACCTTGCCCCATAGTTTCCCCAAAGGTCTCCTTAAACCCTGATTGACAGAGGTGAAGGTAAAAACCAAATTCAGGAAGACCACCTTCCACTGATCTCCACGGAGGCTGTAAGAGAACTGCATCATAATATAAACTAACAACATAAATTGCTTCCTGAGAGGAAAAGAATGTAATTGCCGGATCCCTCCATTCTCTCCAAGACTAGCACTTTAAGTCATGAGCAATTCAACAGCAAAATCTCTCCACTGGAAGCAGAACGCACCAGAGGTAATATACGCCTATTTTTAAGTGGTTTTGCAACTGTAAGAACTGAATCTGAGAGGAACAAAGCAAATAAGTGCCCATGTACAATCTTTTTTATTATTGTTCTTGTGCAAATAAAATATTCGCCTTCATTATTTTCCTTCATCATTGCAAAGGGTGGATGGCACGCTTTTCGAACAGCTTTGCTCGGCTTGAATATAATATGCACCTATAACCTTTTGCCATGCAGGATGATGGTGGAAAATATTCCTCAAAATTACTGAAAAAAAGCTGAGTTGTTTGTTTTGTACTTTAAAGCTAAAGTATCCTTAGAGACTTTATACACAAATCAGAAAGCATAGCATCTGGAGTCATATTTTTCAGAAAACAAAAAGATTACTGCAGTGCAATGAATATTTCAAAAGTCACAACTGACTGCACATCTGCCTGAAGAACCTGTCATGGTCCATCCCATGCTTTATGAAAATTGACTTACGAGTATGCATAACTTAAAGACTCTTTATGCAAAACAACTCATGTAACATATTTTTTTAAAGTTACAATCTGCTGAATGTGTATATTCTACTTGTGTGTGTGTATCATTCTTGTATGTGAAATCATAAATATGAAGCATGAAACTGGTTTTAATTATCAATGTGCCAATGAGGGCCATTAGTGATTCTTTAGAAACTTAATGGCTCAGTACTCAAACCAACAATCCATGAATGGTTTTATTTTTCCTATGAGCTGAAACTATAGTTGGTCCTAAAAGACATGACCATGCCACCTGGTACTGCAATCCATCTTGAATCTACTTTCCATGGGGATGGGGAGACTGTTCCCACCTGGGGGGGGAAGTCCATTTAAGAAATAGAAAGCAATGGGGTCTTTGTCTTCAGCCAGTCTTTGAAACTGTTTCAACTACCCTAAGAGGATATACATGAAGAAACCTGAAAACAAAGAACTCTAAAGGACTAAAGGACTTTGAAAAGCTATAGACCCAGGCCAGAATAAAAATCAGCTCTGATCTGAAGCATTTTCTCAGAGATAAGAACAACTGTTTAGGATAAGAATTTGAATGAAACAAGTTTCTCAATGCATTAGAATTAGCTGGCATCTTCTGTTTATTTTAACTTAGTAACTTACTTTGCAAGTGAAAACAGATCAATCACTTAAATCCTACTTTTTATAAAAACACTTTTGTTTATTATCAAGCCCAGGGTCAATAATTATTACCTGGGGAGGAGCAATCACTGTGCATATCTCTCTTTCATTGATAAAACGGGCTGACCTCATGAGCTTTCTCTATGTAAAACTTTTCCACAGGGTAAGATGGATTTATTTGGGGTTTTGGTTCTTTTGGGAGACTGGTTTCCTGGGTGCTATCAGTGGCTTTTATAGCTGAATACTCTCAGAGCTGAGCTGGTTCAGTGTCTCTGTTGCTTTGCAGGAGGGGTGGTAACCCCAACTCTGTGCCTTGGCTGGGGGAGACCAGAGGATCTGGACCACCCGACAGGGTGGTGGGGAGCCCCAGAGAGCAGGAAGGCATGCATCAATGGCTTGATCAGCACACTGGAAGACAACCCATCACAGTATCACTAGCAGTCCTCATTAGCACAGTTAGAATTAAAACCATATTCACACTTCATATTTCTAACTTCACATACAAGAACGATACATGCACAAAAATAGAATATACACATTCAGCAGACTGTAACTTTAAAAATTATATGTTACACGATCTGTTTTGCATAAAGCATCTTTGAGGTATGCATATTCATAAGCCAATGTTCATAAAACATGGAAGAGGCCATGACACTGCTAGAAAGTGTGAATCCTGCTAAGAGAGGATCACTGGGGTTCTGCTGACTCACTGAGACAAACTCCTCATTATTGCTGTCTAAATTCTGGAAAGGGGGGCTGCATGATAACTCCAAGAGGGAGACAACACAAATCTCTATTGAAAAGCTCAGTTTGCTTGAGTAGCTTAAGTCTCAGATATACAGAGAGCTTTCGGCCTGGAACATATGAACATGGCTCTTGGTTTTGAAAAGGAACCTAGGCAACATGCCATCCACTGAGAATCAGCCTACCACAACGCACAAAAACAAAATGCATAAAACAAAGCCTCAGAGCCTGGTTAGAAGAATAACAGCCCACGGAGGCTGAAATACCACAGAATATCTTGTAAGCCAATCCAAGCAAATAAAATAATTTTCAGTATGTTTCATTTGATAAGACATGTGACCTATTTTGGGCTTCACTCCAGTTTGATTATAATTAACAGTAATTTGTACAGATTTCAATTTAATACATGAATTAACTCATCCAGAAGGGAAAGCTGGGTGATTTCTTAAGCTTTTTTTCCTATTGAATTAAGAAGGTTTTTTCACCATTGTTTTTGATATTTTTAAGCTGAAAAACTAAAAAAACCCTACAAAAGCACCCACCCTTTCTCTGAGCTCCAAATCACAACTTTAAAGATATTTTCATGTTGGAGCAAAGATTCAACAAAATCAAAAATAAGATTTTTCAGCCTTGAGACATCTGAACTCTTCTTAATGGAAATATCTGGGTTTTAATAATTGTTTTCTTTGACACAGCCTGGCTTTTCCCATAGCTTGATGCTGCTGAGAAGTGATAACTCAGCATTTATTTTGCTTTTTAATTTGTAAATAACTCTTCAATTCACAACATTACATTAAAAATGTAAAAATATACAGTGAATGCATTAATAATGAAAAGAAAAAAGTATTTTATTATTTTCTTCAGGTGCTATACATTAACACCAGCAATTGTCTAGAAAATTACACAACAAAACAGGAGACAGGCTTGAGCTGTATTCCTGACACTGCCACTGATTCACCTGTGTGAACTTTGGCAACTCACTTGGACCTAGGTGCACAAATGGTGTTAAGGATGGTGATGCTCAATGAGTTCACCATCTAAGACAGTATTTCTTAAACTTTTTAAGACTGAGGAACACCAAACAATTTTTTTTTTAATGGGGAACACCAAGGATTTTTTTGTTGAGGAAAAAAAAAAGGAGGCTTGCCCCTTTAAGGGCGGCCATTCCCAAGGGAAAAGTTGTTGACCAAGAAAAAAAGCCCCCAGGAAAAAGTTGTTGAGCAAAACAAACAAACAAAAAAGGATGGGGAAAAGAAGTTAAGCAAAAAAAAACAAACAGTTTGCTCTTTTATCAGGAGAGCAGGCATTGCCCTTTTAAGGGTGGCCATTTTGAACTCTGTTCTCCGCGGCACACCTCCAACTCCTGGTGTGCTGCGGAACACACTTTAAGAAATGCTGATCTAAGCTCATATGCAAAGAATAGGGACAGACAGACTCCTTAGACCAGTGGTCACCAACCAGAGATCAGGATCTACTGGTAGATCTTGGAGCCTCTAACAGGTGATGCTGTCTGGTTTGGCCAAGAGGCTATCAAGTGCCAGCACTTCAGCTGCCCCTCCCCCCACTGCTGCTCATCTCTTGCCCCTTTGCCTTGGAGCTGCCCTGGGGAGCCTCCTGCTTTCTGTGCAGGGCAGGGCAGGGGAGGAAGGGGCACTGATGTCAAGGTGCCCCCTCTCACACTCTGTATCCTTTCTCCACAAAGCAGAGAGGGGGCACAACAGGACTTGGGATGGACTTTGTTGGCTGCTTTACGGGGTGGGCCAAGGCCAGGGCAGGGGGGAGTCTGCCTTAGCCGCACTGCACCACCAACCATGAGCCACCAGCAGTGCCCAGCTGGAGGCCACATCCCCAACTCCTATCCTAGTCATGAACCCCCTCCTGCTCTCCAAGCCCTTGTCCTAGCCCCGAGCAACCCTGCATCAAAACACCATCTCAGAGCCTGCATCTAGAACCCCCTCCTACATCCCAACTGCCTGTCCCAAGAGCAGCTCAGAGCCCCTCTCGCACTCCAGATCCCTTAATCCAAGAACAGAGCCTGCACCCCAACCCTCTGCCCCAGCCTGGTGAAAGTGAGTGAGGATGGGCAAGAGAGGGAGGATGGAGTGAGCAGGGGCGGGGCTTTGGAGAAGGGGCAAGGGTATTTATATTCGAGGTAGATCTTGGATTGCACCTAAATTCAAAAAGTGATCTCGTGTTCAAAAAGGTTGGAGACCACTGCCTTAGAAAAGCCTGTATGCTAGACAGGGAACTGTCTAAACTAACCAATGTATGCCTACCTGTCTCTCAAAGATAGGCAAGTGCAGGCTATAGGAAGGTTATGCACCTATGCCATTTTAGCCAAAAACCTTGGGGGAAAGGGGATTCCTCATAATTTTTAGCCTTTTGCACAGGGTATTCATTTGGAATGTGGGAGACCCCCTTTTCACGCCCCTCCTCCACCTCAGAAGGGGAAAGGATTTGACTGGGATCTGCCACCAATCGGATGAATTGGGTGAGAAAATATCTCAGTGTGGGGGGACTCCCTCAATTTCTCTTGTTGAAGCTGATGCCCTATAGATAAATAATTGAGTGACTGGGGCAGGAGGACTGGATCGCCTTCAGAAGTCACATAAGTAATGTCACGTAGGTCCCTTGAACAATACTGTCAAATCTTGATGCTACTGGAGCAAAAATGACTCAATGGATAACAAGTGTGAAAAGGTTTAATTCACAGACTGGCAAGGCAAAAATAAATTAAAGATTGAAGGAGAAAAGAGCACAAGCAAGAGATGTGGCATTACACTAAAAGAGGAGACAGCAGGAGCAACAAGAAATCATCCTGACTTGGAATTTCTTTGAGATTGTCTTGTTAGGAATATTAGTAGCCGTTCCAGATGACTAGGACACAGGACAGGACTCAGGGGGCTCTTGAAGAGGATGAACAACAAACATACTCTCAAACGGCATTTCTCAACTCCGGGGCTGGATCCAGTATTGAAGAACCTGACTAGCTTAAAAGCAGGTTCTGGTGAAAATTTGTGTACATTTCACCTGTCTGCCTCCCACTCCCTCCCCAGAGCACTCCTACTGCAGATGACTACAGTGCCAGGGATTCTGACAGTGGCCCATCATCTGACCCAGCTTCTTCTTACAGCTGACAAAAGTGTTCCCAAGGTCACTAAGCTCTGCCACAGTAATATCTCGGGGCTTATCTTCCTGATACCCCCATGAAGCATCCACCCCCCCGCCCCATCATCAACAGAAGCATACATATTGTTTTCTAGTGCATGGCCGTGCATGGGGACTTACTGAGAGGGAAAATAGCAAGAAAAAAGTACTGCCACAAAAACAAAAAGATACAGAAAATAACGAAAGGCAGAAAAACGGGACCGAACAAGATAGGAACTATAGGTAGTTAACCATAGGCTCTCTTTTCAAAATATATACTCTAGGTTCAAGCACATGTTATTGTCTGGGTTATGCAGCAGGACAAATAATTGTAATGATCCCTTGTGGCCTTAAAAACCTATACATATAGCAAGGCGAGAGGGGAAGTCCTGGGTCCGCATCCAACAAATCGCTGCAATTGGGACAAAAACGGTTCGGAGCCTATCTCTCTAAAACACACCATAGCATAGAGACCCAGGGAACAATCTGACAATAGTTCACTGTGCACATGTGTAATGTATTATTCAAGGTGAGTGAAAAATTTAGGGTGAGGAGCGTTACTTCATAACTGGCCTATTCATCTTTGTCTGGTGCTCAAGGGTCAATCTTTTCTATCGGATGTTGCTCTTTGGGTGTCAGAACAGTTTTTAACATACCGTAAAATCGCGAGTATAATGCGCACTTTTTTCCCATTTTTTTTTAAGCGTCAAAGTCAGGGTGCGCATTATACGTAGGAGGTTTTCTGTTAAAGTTTTAAACTCACCCTCCCCTCTGCACAGAAACTTTCCAGCTGCAGCGCAGCGCCCCACCAGGCTCCTGGACAAGGCGAGGAGCCAGCGGTGCCGCCAGGCTGCAGCGCCCTGGCTCACTGCCTGCCCGGTAACAGCGCACGGGCAGCTGTCTGGGGAGGAAGGGGGCTCAGCGGGCAGCTGGGCAGGGGGCCCCCGCGGCAGGCGTGAGCTCAGCTGGGCAGGGGGCCCCTGCGGCAGGCGCGAGCCCCTTCCTTCCTCTATATACACACCGTAAAATCGCGAGTATAATGGGGTGCGCATTATAGATAAGAGTTCAGTTTATTCCAGAATTCTGATGTTTAAAAGGCAGGTGCACATTATACATAGGTGTGCATTATACTCACGATTGTACGGTAAACATTATCAGCTTACTCAGTGATAGATGTCCGATCCCTTCCGCTGCTAGAAAATCCACTGCAATTTTCCAAAATGGAATATCAATAGTCTACTGACAGCGGAAGGAATGGTAGGAGAAAAGTCAGGTTTTCATTATCTTTTTCCAATACACATTCTGATTTGGAATTTTTGTTGTTGTTCTGGTGGGAACTATCTTAGATTCTATTTTACAACATGAGATTATAAATCCAAAGGGTTAATCTTCCCCCTGCCGGAAGATGAGGTTTATGTTTCTGCTAAACACCCCTCCTTCTCCACACACACCATCACTATCCCCTATCTCAAAATCAGAAAGCTAGTCATAAAATTTTGTTAGAAATGTAGATTGCCACTTGAAAAGAATCACTGGTAAGAAAAAGGATGGGTTTTGCATAGTAGTCATTTCTTCTTTAGAATAAAAGAATAAAGATAGTAATGATTTAAAAAGCTGCCATTATACCCAATCCTGGAGACTGTTTTAACAGGAGACTATTGTTTTTACTGAAATGCCCACATCTTATCTAGCTTGAGGAAAACCAGAACAATTTTATCCTGCTAGTCCTTTATACATCCAAAAATTTTAAAAATAAAACCAACCAAACTGCCCCTTCACCAAAATTGGATTTTCTATATTATGCACTGAATGTCATACAAATGCTGAGATGATACAGATTTTAGACAGCAGCTATTTGGAAAATGCAAGTGCCATAAATGTTCAAACATGAAGCAGATCCCCAAAAAGGCTCCCTTCTTAGATACGACAGAAGAATAATATGGTCTTCTAAATTGAACCAGATATGTGGTTTTTAATTACTCTCATTTTTCAGATTTTGCCCAAGCCACGCTAACCACATCCCTGAGTTTGTGGCTAAACGATGCAAAACAAATTCACCTTCATTAACTCCTTTTAGGAAACAATTAAAGTAAGGTACTCAGTGTTTCTCTTGTGAGTAACAATGACAGTTTGTTGTGCAGAATCATTCTTGCTCTAACTCATCCATGTAACAGCTTAAAATAAAAACTATTTTATTAATCAAACATGTTCACTAGACCTTCAAGCATAAGCACACACTGGTTTGTTATTAAAGAATGTGCTAACTGTTGGGCTGCTATTTTTCTTTTTTTTTTAGAAATCAAAATACTGAAGCATGTGGCTTTATATTAAGGAATAAAAAACAGATGGGACTTTGCAAACTGATACAAAATGTTAGGGCTTATTAAATCTGGGATAGATACTGCAAATACTACCGAACACAGTGCCTCCTACTATAACTGGTCCCGTTGCAGTAATAGCTTCACTTTTAACCATCATGATTTCATCCATTTTAGCTTAAAACATGCACTATACCATGTAATTAAAAAAGACAAGGTTCTGAAATGTTCCCAACATGTGAGAATAAGCAAGAATGTACATTTTCAATATAGATGCATTTCATGTTTTAAAATGACATCTAAGTTTTGCTTTGCTAGGATTCTTTCACTTTAACTAAACTTTGTATTACAATTTTACCCAGGGTTTAAAAGGAAGTCTTTAATTTAAGCATGGAAAGGGTTGAGGGGATTTTCTCCAAACTAAAATATTTACATTGTATTATTTTATATGATATAAAAATAAACCATGCATGTAATGTCTCATGTATTGTTCATGCTACACTAATTGTGTCTGAGAGATAGGGGCCTAATCTCACTATCCAGTCTCTTCTAACCCACAGAGAGAGAGCCTAAAGTGCCACTGCCAAATATGGAGCAGGGCTCTATAATGAATGTTAAATAATTTCTAAAAGGCATCCTATGGTGCAAAGCTGGTCCTGCTGAAGTCTAGAGCCAGGATTTTATTCCCATTCCTAGAAATGGAGCATCTTTCCTCAAAGCTTCATAGTGAAGATGATCCCTTGCGCCATTTCTACTTGGCAAGAAGATTTCACTGGAAATCATAACACAAATCCATGTGAAAACCTTGGGCCTAGAAAGTGAATATAAAATGTTGCCCCTATTTACTATTTTGTTAAATTTGCCCATCATCACAGAGAGAAGTTGTTGGTATTTATGTAACAGCCTTCAATCACCAAGGGTACTTCATAATTTAGTGTAACAATTCACTAAATGCTTTTAGCAACTCAAATTCTAGCCAAACTACAGTTAATTTGGGAACAGATTTCAAGTAAACCCATCAATTCTTAAACCCACTGGTTCCTGCCTCAAACCAGCAAAAGGAAATCTCATCATATTTACCCATGAATATGTTCTCGTTAGCAACATTTAGGACGATCACAGAAACTGATCCCAAAAAGCAGATGCCTTTTCTGGACATGGCAGAGTTTTTCCGGGATACGTATCCCAGAAAAAACTCTGTAGTATAGACATAGCCTTATTCATTCCAACCCCACTTCTTCAGGATATGCTTTGGGAGGACAAAGGACAACCAGATACACTCTACTGACCAGTTACATAGCTCAAGAAAGTAGGAGGGGAAAACAAAAAAAAGGTTACTTGCCTTTCACAACTGTTGTTCTTCAAGCTGTGTTGCTCATGTCCATTCCATGTAGGTGCGTGAGCGCCGCATGCACACCTCGTCAGAGGTTTTTCCCTTAGCAGTACCCGTTGGGCCAGCAGGGGAGCCCCCTGGAGTGGCGCCGCTATATTGGCTAATATATACCCCTGCTGGCCCTGCTCCCCCTCAGTTCCTTCTTACTTGGATGCATCCAATGAAGGAGAGGCAGGCGGGATTTGGGACAGACATGAGCAACATATCTTGAAGAACAACAGTTACAAAAGGCAAGTAACTGTTTTTTCTTCTTCAGGTGATTGCTCATGTCCATTCCATGTAGGTGACTTCAAAGCAGAAACCCAGGAGGCAGGGTCAGAGTCCTAATCTTCTGTAGAGCGGAGAACAGCTCTACCAAGGGTGGCATCCTCCCTAGATTGGTGAGCCAGCGCATAATGTTTGGCAAAGTTGTGGACCAAAGACCATGTGGCTGTCCTACAGATGTCCAGGATGGGCACCTGAGCCACAAAGGCCATGGAGGAGGTCTATGCCCTGTGGAGTGGGCCGTCAAAAGAGGGGCTGGCACCCCAGCCAGATCACAACGCTCCCTGATGCAGGAAGTGATCCATGAAGAAATCCTCTGAGCAGAGACCAGCTACCCCTTCAGTCTCTCTGCAATTGCCACAAGCAGCTGTGGGGACTTATGAAAGGGCTCTGTCCTGTCTAAAAAAAAGGCTAAGGCCCTTCTAACATCCAGTGTGTGCAAGCCAAGTTCTTTACTAGAGGCATGAGGCAAAACATTGGGAGGAAAATGTCCTGAGACACATGAAACTGAGACACCACCTTAGGCAGAAAGGCTGGATGGAAAGACCTTATCGTTGGGGGGGAAACCATGTAAAGTGGGTCTGAGGTAAGTGCCAAGCTCTGAAGAAACAAGTAACCAGAAACACTAACTAATTTATAAGACAACAGGCGAGAACTGCTAAGACGTGCTTGCAAAGGCAAGAGGAAGGCACATTCCAAGGACTGTCACAGGCGGTAAGAAGCAACTGAGGGAGTGGAGGACTAGCAAGGATATATATTAGCCAAAATAGTGGTGCTACTCCAGGGGGCTCTCATGCCTGCCCAGCAGGTATTGCTAAGGGGAAAATTTACAATGCGGCGCATGCACACCTACATGGAATGGACATGAGCAATCACTCAAAGAACAGTGTCTTTACTTACTGATTTGTTTTGTTCATTCACCTGCATAAGTTGTGACTTTGAAAATATGTTCTCTTTTTACACAGAGGCACATGCAGCAGCACCAACCTAAGTCAAATAATCCCAGCTCTTGTACTCCCATTTAGCCTGGGACTGTGCAGAGCTTGGTTCCATGACCTGTTCCATCAGATTTCCTCTGTAACCTTAAATATTACTAGACCACTCTGTGCTAAGCACATTAAAATTTTATGTTTCTCTTTTACTACATAGTGACCCTCTCTAGCTTAGTACCCTTGGGAACTGATGGGTGCTGAACTAGAGAATTTGCTGAACCACGGGAGGTCAATATTATAGTGAGTGGGCCTCTTTTTATTTTGCTGAGGTGAATAAATGGAACACAGAGTCAGAACTGACGGCTTTAAACAAACTTTACGGGACACAGGAAACTTGGCCACACCCACAATAAACAGACATCCAGCTAACTAAAATCATGGACCTTGGATATTGCTGATCAGACATTGCCAGACTAGAGAGGTTTGATCTGTAGAGCAGTGATGGGCAACCTGCAGCCCACAGGCCACATTTGGCCCACTGGGATTCCACCTGCGTCCCACAGACCCCCTGTCTCCTCCCTCCCCCATGCCATGGGGCACTGGAACCCTACACTTCCTACTCGGCTCCTCCCTCCCAGCACTTTCAGAGCACTTTCAGCTGTTCATGGTCATTCAAGCTCTGGGAGGGAGAGAGAAGAGCGGGGAAGGCGCACGAATCAGCAGATTCATGGCACTCCAAAAGTGCTGAGAGGGAGGGGGAAAGACATGCAGGGCTCCAGTGCCCCAGTCCAAGAGGCGCATGGGGGAGGGGAGCAGACAGCAGTTGCGTGGGCCGCAGGCCACAGGTTTGTCCACCACTGGCAATCATGCAGCCCACTGAGACAGAGTAGGACCACTCATGCAGCCCATCACTAGTCTTGGTTGCCCATTGCTGCTGGAGAGCAAAGACACCCAGATAAATACCTGACAGATGTAGTCAAAATGACTCTTCTGATCTGTGTTTGAAAGGCTAAGGGACTAGCAGAAGCAACTCATCCTGACAGGAGAGAATTTGCTGCTAGAATCTTCTGCCCCAGTGTTCCCAGTGCACCTCCGGAGCCTTGTTTGACCCTTCAGGACACGATGTGATGTTCATCTTCCTACCGACTTGAGAAGTTCACCCCTGTGCAGATGACCAACAAAGGAATGGGTATCACTCAAGTCCTTCCCCACATATCGAATGTAACTGAAGGTGAGAATCTAAGGTTCAGGCTAACAAAAATAACCAGTAATGTTCAACTGAATCACCAGATCCAAAACCCATTCGAAGCAGTGTTTTAACTCTCACAAAAAGTTGCATTCTATTTAAGCTGTGAACAGCTGAATCAAGAGGATTCCAAGTACAGCAGCCCTAGGCACAAAAACAATCTCAGTAATTCTCTGAATGAGTTCTTTCCAGAACATCTGTTATGTTCCCTCAGATAGTTATCCAGAGACAAACCAATTCAACCTATGCCTCATTGTACTGTCCTTCAATCTAACTGTGAAATGTACCTACTGCTCTCATCAACCCCTACCCTGTAATGTACCCTGGTTTGCTTACTTTTTGCAAGACGTGGTAATCAGATACTTCTAAGGTTTGCAGGAAAGAATTAAAATCACCACACCAAAATATTGTGTTTCCTTTTTCTTTACAGTTACTTTCAGAGTAAAGGATGATTTAGCTTTGTTCTGATCTGCAGTATTTAAAGACCGGCATTAACAGGCCCAAGTAGAAACATGCACAAATATTCTGCAGCTCCTTCTCTCTGCGTCAAAATAGCATCCAGTTTCATTATTCCTTAGAGATGTTCTTTTTGGCAACTACAAAATCCATTTCATGAGTAGGCTTGTTAAATATTCTCACACCTCCTTGAGGAGGCAAGTAAAATCCACTATAGCAACTCTGTGTTTCTATTATAAAGCCTGAGTCAATATCTAACCCACTGCAATCAATGTCTAAAATAAGTATTCAATAGGAGCTGACCACTGTAGATATGATGGACAGGATTTTCAACTTGGCGGTAAATGCACAGTGGCAAACTTATTCAAACAATGGTCAAAAGTCCTAAACAGCCCAATTTCCTCCTATGCTTTCTTCCAAACTGGAGCAGGCACTTAAAATTCCCCATCACCACAAAATACAACAAGAAAAAAAGTTAAAGAGCTTTCCCATAAGAATCATGGAAATTATATTCATTTACACCCCCAAGTAAATAAATAAGAGACTCTAAAATCCTCTAGAACCACCACATTGAATATTTGCTTAGAAATATATGAATAAGTTGCCCTTCCATGGCTCCCTCAATCCAAAGACCTAAAAGCATTTTGCAATACTGCAGTGAAATTGGAATGTGTTATTTACTGTCCCCATTTTACAGATGGGGAAACTAAAGCAGAAAAGTCAACGCCAAGAGCTGCAAGTCAGAGCTTCATGGATAGGGATGCATAGATGCAGTACCCTAGCAATATTGGCCTAGATGCACTCTAAGGGCATGTTTACACTAGGAAATTATTTATTTCAAAATAACTCCTGAAATAACTATTTCAAAATAAGGTTATTCGCCAATGAAAGCAGGAGTTGTTATTTCAAAATAACCAGCACGTTATTTTGAAATAGTAGTGTGGATGCTCTGCTTGTTATTTAGAAATAAGTGGAATTATTGGGAAATAACTCCCTAGTATAGAGCAGGGGCTAAGTGCAGAAAGATAAGTCAGACAGACTTATGGGTGGCAGCCATGCTCACCTGCAGCATTTACTACCCTTGTACAAGAAGTGCAGTGAGAGCATCATTGCCAGCGTCAGTTTGCTATTGATAGATAGTACAGTGGAGGCAAGTGTGATCTATCCTCCTTTGAGCTGACACACAGCAATATTATGTATCATCAGCAGTATGAACCAGTCCCCTTGTATTGAAGGGGCCCATGCATTAGTACTGTTATTGCCCCTTAATAAGAATGGCCGTACTGTCAGACCAAAGTTCTATCTAGCCCAGGATCCTGTTTTCCAACAATGGCCAATGCCAGGTACTTCAGAAGGAATGAACAGAACAGGGCAATTGTGTAGTGATCCATCCCCCACTGTCCACTCCCAGCATCTGGAAATCAGAGGGTAGGGACACTGAGATCACAAGTTTGCATTGCTGACCCTATCCTCCTCAAACTTACCTAATTCTTTTTTGAATTCGGTAATATTTTAGGCCTTTACCACATCTCCTGGGAACAAGCTTCACAAGTTGACTGTGCTTTTTGTGAAGAAATACTTCCTTATATTTGTTTTAAACCTGCTCCCTATTAATTTCATTGGGTGAGCCTGGTTTTTGTGTTGTGTGAAAGAGCAGGTAACACTCCCTTATTCACTATCTCTATACCAGTCACAATTTTATAGATCTCTATCATATCCCCTCTTAATTATCTCTTTTCCAAGCAGAGAAGTCCCAGTCTTTTTAATCTCCTCTCAGACAGGAGTTGCTCCATACCCCTAATCATTTTTGTTGCCCTTTTCTGTACTTTTTCCAATCCTAATCTATCTTTTGGGGGACAGAACAACCGATCTGCACACAGTATTAAAGGTATGGGTGTACCATGGATTTATACAGTAGTCTTAAGATATTTTCTGTCTTCTTATCTTATCTATCCCTTTCCTAATGGTGCCTAACATTGTTAACCTTTTTAATAGCATCTGCATACGGGCAAAAGGCCCTATCACCATCTAGCATACCTGTGCTAGGTTCAGCATGGTTCGATTTTGCATTCAAAAACAAATGTAGGAATAACTGTCTTGTAGACCTGAATCTTGGTGTCCTGCCATAGGTTACACTTCATGAAAACGCACTGGACTATTTTCACAAAGGAAGCACATTGGAGCCTGCGCTGGATCTCACTGATGATTTTTGCATTTTATGGAGCATCTAGATAGATCAGGCCCATTTATAGGTCAGAGGGGACATTGTATAAGTGACATTAGAAATTCTTCTTTGCATCAACAAATCCATAAAGATACAGCCTGGGAAGCAATTGGCTTTCAATTGAGAATGTAAAAAATGCCTAAAATAGTTTAACTGGTTAAACGATTTAGTACACAGCTGCTTAGTGATACTTATCAGGTAATGCTAATGCTTACCAGGTAACTGTTTAACCTTTTACATCCCTACTTACAATAACTTCTAGCCTAAGAGGGAGAGATTTCAGATTCAGAGATTGGCATTAGTCTTGATGATTAGATATTTATCCCAACACAAAGACCTATTATTTTATTCTGGAGGGGAAGTGGCAAAACCCACACAAACTCTGACTGGAGAGGAAGCACTGCAGTATATTTTGGACTGAAAGATGCTTTTGAAAATGCAGAAAAACTATGCAATTTTCATTTTCCACTCTCTCCTTCACCTACTCTCCCACTTGTGAATGCTGTTAAGTGTGCCAGTGTCAGCATATAATGGGGCAATTGTGTTGTGGAAGAAATTTGTTATTTTGTTTCTTTAAAAGGCAGGAAACAGAAAAACAGACCAAGGTTTGGCCCAAGAAAGACCTTCCAGTAGAGCATTTATGATGCAATGCGTAACAAATTTCTTGTTTCGCCACACATTCTCAGTATCACTGAGCAGCTGTGTACTAAATACACCCAGGTCACGTCTATTGCCCAGCAGAACCAGTGATGTCAATGCTCCATTTAAACACAGCTGGAACATGGGCTTAAAAAGTATTATTTCTCAAGAGTGGCATTACACCACAGGTTTGGAGCACAAGGCAGCACTAAAAAACCTGTCCATGAGATAACTCTGTCAGCGGCAACCATCTCCAATGTCAAATATCAAAACATCTTGAGTGACAGGATGTCACTGAAAACACTGATCCATGGAGCAGCAACTCTAAAAGTTTACATGCAGCCATGAATTTACCGCTCTTGCAAAAAGAAATTACAGCTCTAGAAACTGAGGCTTTCATATGAAATGAGTGTATTAAAATTCCAATTATCCCATTAAGACTAATAGAAAATAGTTATGTATTAACTTATGGGTGGCAGGAAGACATGTACATGAGGAGACCCTAACCAGAGATCCTATTTACAGTGTAAAGCTCTTCCCATATTCTCCATTCTATCATCCCACAAGCTGTCAACTCTGTTTTCCTCCCCAGATGACCCACATAGCTTGCCAGTTTGGGCAGGTTGCTGAGGGCGCAATTCTGTGGGGGGAGTTAGGATGAAGAAAAGCCATTCCTGATTGTGGTTCTTTATTGCTCATCACAGCTTTGAGCTAGTGCATACCTGCTTAAAGGACAAGTGAAATGAGTCATCCAGACAATTCTGTGAATTTTTATTTAGCAATGTGAAATAACTAACTAAGAACAAATATTTTTTATATAGATCTATAGCCAGGTGGTCCTTGTCTCATTATTCATAAGTAGGTGACAGCTGGAACAACTTATCAAATTTCACATGCAAATTGACAAACATACCTCTCTCTCTCAAAGCTGCCACAATGGTGTAGGCACATGGAACCGAGATGGTTGATATTCAAGGGTCTCATTACCATTTTTTCTAAAGGACCCAATTTCAACTAACTATCTTCTTTTCAATGAACCTAGGAACAAGCTTTGCAAAGCAGAAGAAAACACAAGCTGCTTCTCTAGGAGAGAGTCTGGAGAGAAATCAAATAATAAATCAACATTCCCTCCAAAGAAAACAAAAACACATGAGCTGCTTTCAGTCTTATTCCTTATGGTGAATTAAAACTTTTTTAATGAAGACTAAAATCACAGTTATTTATTCTTTAATGAGTGTACTTGGCATGAAATAAATTGGAGGTCCCCACCCTAAGGGCTCAATTCTGCTATTATTAGCGATGCTGAACGGTATCTGACTCCATAACTGAGGGATCCACTGATTTCATGAGACCATTGACAGAGTAAAATAAAACTACGTGAAAGATGACTGAAGAATCTGGCTCTTAGTGAGGTAAATTATGCAGTCCCAGAGTGTAATATGCTAATTGATCAGAGGAAGGTACAATCTGAAAGCCAAACCTTTTCCTGTCCTACTTTGTTAAACCCTCAAATACACAACATCAACTACAAAGGAGAAAGTGACAGCAAAGAAACACAGCTTGGGTTAGTGGTTAAAGCAGTGGTTCTCAACCTTTTTTTCTCACAACTCAGTTGAAGAAAATGCTCGTGACCCAACTTAAGTATGTCTTTTGACTAGAGGGCTGGCTCTGGGGTGCAGAACAGGGTTTCTAGTTGGGGGGGCCTTCAGAGCTAGAGAAAGGGGTTGGTGCTTGTGGTTGGGCACAGGCTTACCTCCAGTGGCTTCTGGTCAGCAATGCTGTGGGGATGCTAAGGCAAGCTTCTTTCTTCTCCTGGTACCGCAGACCACGCTGTGCCCTGGAAGCAGCCATCAGCAGGTCTGGCTCCTAGGCAGAGGCCAGACCTGCTGCATTCTGCTCTTGCCTGCAGGTACAGGACCTCCCTCCCCCCCAGCTCCTACTGACAGGGAAGTGGCCAATCGGAGTGTGGAGCCAGTGCTCAGAGTGGGGGCAGTGCATGGAGCCCTGGAGCCCCCCTGCCTACGAGCCAGACCTGCTGCTGGCCACTTCTGGGATGCAGTGCAGTCCACAGAGCCAGGTCAGGCAGGAAGCTGCCTTAGCGCCCCCATTAGTCATCGGGTCACCCTACAGCAAGGTGACCCAGTGCCTGACATTGTGTGGCCCAGTGCTGGGTCACAACACATAGTTTGAAAACCACTGGATTAAAGAATGGCTCTGGGAGACAGGAGAAGTCTGGACTCTGTCAACAGGCCATGGTGAAACCTTGCACAGGTTACATAACTTCTTTACACCTCTGTTAAACATGAAAATAACCACCTGGAGGAGGGCTGTAACAAAGCAGAGTTGGATGGCTATGGTTTAATCCCCTAATGTTTACAAAGCTTATAAAAGATTCTTAGATAGAAGGCATTTTAGAAGAACTGCAGGAATATTATGATTTGGGCTAATCTTTAAATGTTCAGACTCCCCTTTCCAGGTTGACACTTGAAACAGAAAACAGGTCTGTTACCTCTTATAGGCCTTCTGCACCATGAAAAAAAAATTGTAATGACCCCAGTGGGACTAGGATTTGGTCTTTAGCAAACCAACGTTATTCATCCTCGTAGCTTGGCTTCTATAACATGCCAACCCATGGGGCATCTCCGTCTGCCCTTCATCCACCAAATATTACAGTTACAATAAAGGCTTTAACACATCTGCATTTATTCTACATGATTTTCTAAAACTCTAACACTTAGAGGGTTTTAAACCCTGCTTACTCCTAAAAAAAAAATCCAAAAAACCAAGGACTCCCCAAAAACTGTGGTACAGAATAATGAGAAGCCTCCTCCAAGCAGCTTGCTACACAGCACTGATTTAAAATCTAGGCTCTTTATATACGTGTATCACTGCAGCAGCTATGCTCTGTTGACATAAAAGCCTCCGTGAGCAGCCAGGCAATACGGGTGGAAGAAGCTCTCCCACCAACAGCACCGTGCATGTGAGTGTTTATGTCAGTGTAATTTATGCTGCATGCAGGATGCTTATTCCCACCCCTCAGTGACATAAATTATGCCAACAGAGCCCAGTGGACAGAAGGTGCCAGGAAATTTGAGATCTATTCCTAGCCCTGCAAATGATCGGCTGCGAGACCTCCGGCAAATCACTTCCAATTTCTGAGCCTCTGTTTCTCTAGTCTACTTAGACTGCTCCTGTCCCCAGAGAATTTACAATCTCTTACTCTCTCTGCCTGTGCAGTGCTTCACACAAAAGATACTCAATGGGGGCCTTTACCATAATTAAAATAATACAGCTCAGTGCGTCTCTGCCATAATATAAAGAAAATAAGTCAGCCTTTTTAAAAACAGAGTCATTTCAGGGTCTCCACCTATCCTGAGTTTCCCTGCCACACACATTTTCCTATTTTTTTTTTTAAATTGTTCTCTCTCCTGTTACTTGTGAAAAAAAAATCCACAAAAACAGGCAAAACTCACTATGGAGAGGAAAGTGCAAATGACTAAATACAAAGAGCTGTCAAATGCACAGCATAAAACAAACAATACAGGAAAAATCTTAGGTGTTGTTTTAACAACGGTAGGTTAAAGAAAGTTTAGAGGACTGTGGTTTTTAAACTGCTATGTCCTTTTAAAAATTTATAGCAACAAAGCTAATAAATACAAAAAGGAATTCACTGCAAGTTTTAATTAGTGCAAAGCAGTGGTTTTATATTAAATGGCAAAGCATATTTGCTCCTAAATATCCTTACAGGAAACTTATGTCAATGGAAAGTTTTAATCCATGAGGGTTTTTTTCAAAGCTTTTTAAGTAATTCTGACTTAATTCCATCTTACCCCCACAGCTTGTGAAAGCCTGAAAACACGACAGTGTAATTCTTCAAACTCAATGACAGCAGCTGAAAATAGAGCAGATAAACCACAAATTTCCTTCCTGATGAATGTGATCTAAAAGCAATTTATTGACGCTAGAGACTTTGCTTTTCAGAGAGTCCCTGACCTCTTCCTTCCCTCCTCCTCCTTCCCTAGCAGAAACCATTCATCAAATTTACAGAATAAAGCTGAAGGAGACTCCTTCACAGTTCCCTCAAGCTAATGAATTTAGGGTTCAGGCCTGTTCCTGTTCAAATTGGTGGAAAGTTCCCAAGTTCTTAGAGCCTTATGCAAATTCCACTGAAGTCAATGGAGAAATTCCTATAAGCTTCAATGGGATTCAAATCAGTCTTTAACGCAAATTTAGAACCTCATTCTTCAAAATCCTTCTAGTTATTCATGAGTATTCCTTGTGCAAGTATGGATTACCCACGTGAATCAGCATTTGCAGGATTAGTTCTTGGACTGCATGAATATATGTTGTAAATGCATCTCTTGCTTTCAGCATTAAAGTAATTTTTAAAAACGATGCATCAAACTATTGAAGTTTTTACAAATTCCTGTATCGGTTTAGAAAAGTAAAATATACAGCATCCCTCAAGTATAAGTTAAGCATAGAGACTTCTGAACTTATTATGTGAATAGGTGTTAAATATTCTTCCCTTTCTCCTCCATGGAGAGGAATATATTTCCCCAATTTTCTCTCTTACACATGATCAAACAATTTTATATTATATGTTGTACCTCTGTGATCCAGCACCCTCAGGACCCAAACCAGAGAATTTGCCAAACCAGGGAAGGCCAATGCCGGCCCCTCTGTTGCCATCAGATGTGAAGCTCCACTCCAGGGTCAGCAGAGGAGCCGGAATTGACCATTGGGCATCAGGGGTGTGGGAACTCAGAGAAAGAAGCAGTGTGGCTGCAGAGCCCGGCAGCCAGGTATCAGTACAGCCCTACAGGAGTACACCTAGCCACATGGCTGCTAGGTTGCACTCCTAGCCCCGTCTTGGGGCTCTGCAGCCACCCTTCCTCTTCCTGAGCGTCACCCCCTTTCCCGCTCCTCCCCACCCTCACTGAGCTTGAGCACCACAAATGAACTATCTATCTGTGGTGCTCCAGAAGCTCTGGGAGGGCGAGGGAGGAGTTGCTGAGCACTGGGCCTGGTTTTTCCCCTGCGGCTGCCCCACCTTAGCAGCACCCACAGGGATGCCGGACCACAGATGATGTCGGATGACTAGAGAGGTCCAACTTGTATTGCAAATTGATAGCTGACTAAGTGACTTTAGAAGCTGAGATTGTAGAAAGTGTTTAAAATTTTAAAAAATGAAACAACTTAAAAACAACAAATAGTCTTGCAGCCTCTTAGAAACGAACAAAAAATGCAGATGGTATTTTTAGCTTTCTGCAGTATTGTTCTGGTGTCCCTCATATTTGAGACTTACCCCTTTCTGTATCCTTCACAAGAGCCTCCGTAATGTTATACATGCTTGCAATCTACTTATTCACGGGTTACCAAAGCAGAGTAGCCAGAATGATGTCACAGGCATGAGTTCAGCTAAACAATAGAACTACATCCATTTATCACTTAAAGACACAAAAGGTGGGTCTCCTGCTGCCAGTTGTTAGTCTAGTACTTTCTCTTCCTCATGCATGAGAAATGCTCAGGCATGCCCATGCGAGTGCACACCCCCGCACCTACACCCCCGTCCTCTCAGAATGAGCTCCAGAGATGGGGGGGTCCTTTCCCCATAAACAGAACCATAAGCCCTTTAGGGGTTCAATAGATGGGCTAAACAACAATCAGCCATCCAGCAAAATAATCTGGTGACAGTACCATAGGCTAAAGCCTGAACACACAAGATTTTTAAAAGGGACCCTCTACCCCAGCCTCATTTTGTGAGGGTGCAAATCACATTTTCAGTAATCCCAGCATTTAAATTTTCTGTGTGTGCCCAGAATCAGGTCCCTAGCCATTCAAGTGTTAAGATTTATACTTGCCGTTGCTGGCACACAATAGCAGATGGTGGTATCGTGGGCACAAACAGAATTTGCAACAACAAAAAAAGGGTGGAAGTGCTTTAAAAATATGGCCTGCAGCTATCACATTCCAGTGTACTACGTAACACCATATGTACACATGCACAGCTCACGAAACTGTTCTAAAGTGCCTCTATAACGGTAATCGAATTATGCAATTTCAAAATTCCAGGTGGAAGGTTTTATCCTTTATTAGTTAATCTTTAATTTGCAACAGAAAAATATATTCCTTGCAACACTTACTGCACAAGAGAGTACTGACAGCTCAGAAAGATGGAGGAAATAGATGGTTTTAACGTCCTAGTGTTAAAATGATGGCGGGGGAGGGGGGAGTGAAATAAGCTGTTCAAATTGTCTCAGAAAACACTACTTCGTTGATTCATCCTATTGAAAGAAGCAGAAGTTACTCCATTTGTAGAGATACCCACATTCAAACCATGATTCACCAGGATATCTGGCTGCCAGCCAGTGCTGCAGTTCCAGTTACTATGACAATGTCAATACCTCAGTGGCCTACAATCTTACCCAACATGGTAGTAATTAAAAAATAAATAAATAAACCTACCAGCCTACCCCCACCCCCCACCTCCTGGGGAGGTCCATGTAAAAGAAATTCAAGGAAATGTTTCATCAAAAATCCTTGACAGAAAATGAAAAACAGAGGAAACAATGACAAGATTTGCAGTCAATTTAGGATGCTATTTTTAAAGCAGGACACCACCTGATCTCCTTGAATATCTGTTCTGCCAACCTAACAAATGTTAATTCTGTGCAATAACAGAAAGGACCCTCTTTTATAAATGCATCTGGTGCACAGGAAAGGTTGCTATTCCTGTCTGAATATCTGTTTGCTGCTATGCATGGATACAAAGCAGATCCATATAAAACCTGACCCAGCTACTAATCTAACAGTTTAAAACAGCTTCTAATCTAAATGGAGACACTCTACTCACTTGGATAAAAATATATAAGTGAATAATGGTCCTATTCTGGTATTCATGCTTGTTTGTTTATCTTTAATGTTGTCGTGGGTTTTTTATCTGTACAGAAATAAAAGCAGAGAATCTTTTTAGGGTAATATTTTTAACTTGCTCATAAGCAATTAAAAAAATGAAATGGAGGTGAGGGGCAATTGGGTGATTTTTTATCACTGGTGGTTGGCAAGTGAACTTGATCCAACAAGCTATGTATGCCCTGATCCTGCTAAGAGAAGCATGCAGGCAGATCTCTGCGCCCACTCTGAGTCCTGTGGACTGCAAGAGGCTTTTGGTGAGGTGCCGGGGTCTGTCTGTAGTATCCTCTTTGCAGAGCCAGGTTCTAACTTTATACACTGGGGACCCAAACTTGCAGACACTTCCTGCTGTGCATAGTGCTTGCAGGATGAGGCTTAAGCTCTGGACTGCAGTCACTGTCACTCATCAGTCTGTTTTTATCTGGGAATAGCATACAGCTTGCGGCTGTGCAGATCGTTAATTTTTTTTCCTGTCCTAGCACACTTTTAAGCTGTGAATGAACAAAGCATGCCAATAGAAAGATTAACAGATTGAAATGCTATTTAGCATTTGTTAGTGTATCTTCACTGAAAAATGTGTTTAACTATTCTAACACAAGCCAGTCCTATCAGTCTAGTTTTGTGAGGACAGATTTATCTTCCTGGCCTTGGATTTGTTAGAAAAGAAAAAACTATTTGTACTACATACTGTTCAATAGCCTCAATTTCCATTTTGCCTGAAGTCTTCAAAATTTAAAATTAAGTTCTATTAAACCAGTAACCAATTCCCAGTAACAGTAAATGATTTATTTGAAGTGTAACTGTTTCAGGATAGTTTTTTTATTGTCATCTCTGTTCATTAAAAGAGACAGCATGTAGATTACTGTTACTGTACAAGCCTTAACCAGTGTCACCCAATTGCCCCTCACCTCCATTTCATTTTTTTTCCAATTGCTTGTGAGCAAGTTAAAAATATTAACCTAAAAAGATTCTTTTTATTTCTAGACTGATTTTATTCAGTTCCAACTTGTTGACTCCCTGAACAGCTATTTGTTTGTATGACAACACACCTCAATGTTGCAAAGTCATGTGTTATACATCTCCATAGAATCATAGAACCATAGAGCTGGAAAAGACCTCAGAAGGTCATCAAGTCCAGCCCTCTGCTCTAGGCAGGACCAATCCCAACTAAATCAACCCAGTCAGGGCTTTGTCAAGCCAAGACTTAAACACCGCTAGGGATGGAGACTCCACTACTTCCCTAGGTAACCCATTCCAGTGCTTCACCACCCTCCTAGTGAAATAGTTTTTCCTAATATCCAACCTGGACCTCTCCCGCCACAACTTGAGACCATTGCTCCTTGTTCTGACACCCGTCACTACTATGAACAGCCTTTCTCCATCTTCTTTGGAACCTCCCTTCAGGGAGTTGAAGGCTGCTATCAAATCCCCCCTCACTCTTCGCTTCTGCAGACTAAACAGACCCAACTCCCTCAGCCTCTCCTCGTAGGTCATATGCTCCACCCCCCATGTGCTCCATGATTAAATCTACTGTATTTGAACTCCTAACTCCACTTCAATTAACTTCAAACATTTTTCTATCATAAGTATCTTGCTCAAACATATGGAATCAATCTTCTATAGGGATGGGTTTTGGTTTTGTTACAAGAAGAAGCAGGCATATCTTTAAAGAAAATCTTGCACATCCCAGTTTGAAGAAACCAGTACTGGATAGTTATATTACTGAGCATAGGTTTGCTGAGGTGTAGGAAAAAGAAAGTCTGAGCTCACTTTGAAAGCACTGGACTAAGACTTAGAAAATGAGAGTTCAAATCCTAGCTCTGCTCAGACTTCCTTAGAAAAGCCATATTGTCTCTCGGTACCTCATTTTCTTATATGTAATATAGGGATAATTAGAGTCCTTCAAATCCATGGGTAGCTGCAGTTATCTACATTTGCAGATGTAGATGCAGATATCCACGACTCATTTTTCTGGATAAGGGTGCGGATGCAGATACATATTTTGTATCTAGAACCCTGCACATCAGTGGGTATCCACATCCATGGATGTAAATCCAGATATCTGCAGCTCCTTTTTCTGGCTACAGATGTGGGTGTGGATACAAATTTTGTATCCATGCATGACTCTAATGATAATACTTCCCAGTTTCTCAAAACACTGAGAATAATGATAGGTACTAATAAGTTACCAAGCAAGACAGTAAAATGATGGTGCATGTCTGGGTTCCAAACACCACTGCTCTCAATTTCTCAGATATATAGGAATCCCAAAGATCAGATCTACAGAAGTTGTAAAAGCAGTTGGACCAGGCTGTGAGGTTTGGAGCAAGATCCAGAAATAAACTAGCTTACTGAGCACCAGCTTGCTACATGGACCATACTACAAGTTCCATGGTACGGGTGTACAGGGGAAATGGGAGTTGTTATATGTTGAAAGAGTATACTAAGACGCACTATGGAACTTGTTAGTGCATAGGAGCAGGGTCCACACAGTGAATTTAGTGCTCTCACAAGCTAGTGCACTGCAGAGTAACACCCTGGCTTGCCGTACACTAACAAGCCGTATGGACAAGCCCTCAGTGAAGCAGCACTAGCCAAGGCCTGGGAAAGATTCCTTTCCCCACAGACCAGCAACACATGTCCTTTTGCGAAGACCAAACTAAAAACACTGATAATTCTTTTCAATACTTACTTGATGTCATAATTCTGCAAACCATGAACAAATTTAATATTAGAAGAAACAAAGAGCTGGTGCTTAGTGATCTGCTTAATCATACTGACGGAAATACCGTCCTAAGTCTTGGATCCATGTGCTTAACTTCAAGCATGGTAGTTCCACTGGTGCCAGTGGGGCTACATGCACGTTTAAACTGTTTTGCTGGAGCAGAATCTAGAAGTATATTTTTACAATTACATTCATCTTCCTCCCTCCAGTGCAAACAAATCCTGGAATAATTTCTCCCTAATGAAAACTGTTGCAATGTTTATTGGCATCAGCTAAAGGTAGGGAGAATACCTGTCCATTCTGATATCATAAAGCCCTTACCCTTGCCCTTACATTTAAGTGGCTGCGGGTGATTGGAAACAGAAGAAGAAAGGCTCTAACTGCAACAACAGGGCAGGGCACTCTTACACGTACACATACAAAATTTAAATCCTGCAAATTGACTATACACATTATTTTCAGTGACAGTAAACTTCATTTAGAAAAAAACTGTTCCACAGCATGTTTGTTTCTATACTAACCACTAGACAATGCTGCCCAGCCAAATAAGGTCAGATCTACATTAGTTTCAGCTCCTTTGGAAGTCCAGAAGTAGTTGAGAGAAACAAGTTTGCCATGCATATAAAAGCTGAGGTGAAATCTGCCTGGGTGAAGACTGCTAGTACCTGGCCTATGCACCACTTAAGTACTGCTGCCCCAGGATGAATTTCATCTGAAGGGAGAAAAGGAAAAATGTTTTTCAGGAGGATATTACAGGAAAAAGGAAAAACAAAATATGAGACATTAAACGTTTAAGAAAAAGAACAGAAACAGATGGCAGATCAAAAGGCTCTATTTTACATCCCATTGAGGTTATCTGAGATTTGCATTTCACAAGCTGACAGCCTCTAGCTGTACTATATATTGGATATATTTGATCAGCCTCTTTAAAAAAATCTTTTTCCTAAGGCACATTAGGGCTCATCTCCCCTACTTTTCTCCCCCTTAATTCCACATGTTTTATAACTGACGGATGTTGAAATATTGCCAGTATTATAATAATTGAGATTTTTTTTTAAACTTACATCCCCATACATTATCACCATCATCAAATAAAAAGGGAAAGAAAGACAATCTGGGGAATTACAAACCAGACAGTTTAACCTGGTACCTGGAAAGATAATGGAGCAAATAATTAAGCAAACCATTTGCAAACTTCTAGACGATAATACAGTGGTAAGTAACATTTAGGATGGTTTTGTTAAAAACAATGCATGGCAAACCAACCTGATAGTTTTCTTTGACAACGTAACAAGCCTTGTGGATAGGGAGGAAGTGGGAGATGTGATATATCTTAACATCAGTAACGCTTTTGACACTGTCCTTCTCATAAAAAAGTTCGGGAGATGCAACCTAGATGGGGCTACTATAAGGTGAATGCACAATTGGTTGGAAAACCATTCCCACGGAGTAGTTATCAATGGTTCACAATCATGCTGGAAGGGCAAACCAGGTTCTGCAGGGATCAGTTCTGGGTCTGGTTCTGTTCAATATCTCCATAAATGATTTAGAGAATCGCATAAACAGTACACTTGTAAAGTGCGCAGATGATACCAAGCTGGGAGAGGTTGCAAGTGTGTTGGAGGATAAGATTAAGATTCAAAATGATCTGGACAATCTGGAGAAATGGTCTGAGGTAAATAGGATGAAATTCAATAAGGACAAATGCACTCAACTTCGGAAGGAACAATCAGTTTACACCCATAGAAAATGAGACATGACAGCCTAGGAAGGAGTACTGTGAAATGGGATTTAGAGGTCATAAGGATCTTAAGTTAAATATGAGTCATCAGTGTAACACTGGCAAAAAAAAGCAAACAGTATTCTGGGATGTATTAGCATGAGTGCCACAAGCAAGACTTGTGAAGTAATTCTTGACCTCTACTCTGAGCTAATTAGTTCTGAACTGTATATGTAGTATTGTGTCCATTTCTGGGTACCACATTTCAGGAACAATGTGGAGAAATTGAAAAAAGTCCAAACCAGAGCAACAAAAATGATTAAAGGTATAGAAAACATTCCCTGTGAGGCAAGATTGGAGGAAAAAATGGGGTATGTTTAGTCTGGAAAAGAAAAGACTGAGAGGGAACATGATAAATGTTTTCAAGTTCCTAAAAGGTTGTTATAAGCTGGAGGGAGAAAAATTGTTCTGCGTAACCTCTGAGGATAGGACAAGAAACAATGGACTCAAATTGTAGCAAGGTAGGTTTAGGTTGGACATTAGCTAAAACTTCTTGTCATGGTGGTTAAGCACTGGCATAAATTGCCTAGAGGGGTTGTAGAATCTCCCTTAATGGATATTTTTAAGAGCAGGTTAGACAAACAGCTGTCAGGGAAGGTTCA
The DNA here is from genome assembly GCA_032595735.1 of Pelochelys cantorii. Lineage (NCBI taxonomy): Eukaryota > Metazoa > Chordata > Testudines > Trionychidae > Pelochelys > Pelochelys cantorii. The sequence goes on from CM064352.1 coordinate 12,889,122, forward strand.
GATAATACTTTGTCCTGCCAGAGTGCAACTAGATGACCTCTGAACTAGATGACCTCTCAAGGTCCTTTCCAGTCCTATGACCCTATAATCACCATGATGTTCCCATTATACCTCTGGCATTTAGGTTGGCCACGATGCACCTTCACTCCTATCTGTTTCTGGCAAGTCTTTCAATGGTGCCCCACATGTGTCCCATACAGAATTTTGAGAATGGATCTTTTTCTACTGTTGATTAGAGGGCAATGCTGTATCACATGCAACTGAAAACAGGGCTCAACCCTATAAGTGGGACCAATGGCCTCACAAGTATGACTCTCAGAAGTAAAACTTGTGTTTGGTAGTAAGTAAGTGTAGGATTGAGCCAAGCTAATGAAACAGTCTTACAGAAGTGAAGAAAGATGAAGTCACTAAGATCTTACAGAAATCAGGAACCTCAACAAAATAAATATCGATATCACAATAAGAAGCCAACACCACATGGTGTTTTAAATGTAAAAAGTACATGCTATGAATAGAATTAATCCTTTTGTGGAAAGTCGTACGTGAATAACAACAAAATATTTTTTTAACAAATCACCCTGAAAATCTAGATAAATTAAAATAGAATAACATGTCCACAGTACTTTCCACCATCCTATAGAATTCTACAGCCATGATAAAATTATCCATTAATTTGTACTGGACTTTCCCATGGCAATAATGCAACACCTTTTAGGCACAAAAAGCCCAATTACTTATTTTCCCCTTTACACTTCAGAGATTGAAAATATCACTGATACAAGGACTGAGCAATGATATTCCCTCCTAGATCATAGCCAATTAAATTAATAGCAGGACAACAGACCAGGGATACCTTTAACATCCAGTATTTCATGAAACATCAGATCTACGCATGAACATCTCTCAATACTGGAAGCTAACAATCTTGTTTATTTTATCAGCTAATACCTCACTAGCTGCTACAGTTAGGGATTCATGTTTTATATTAGTTGAAATCTGGGATTCGGGGTTTTCAGATACAAAGCACTGAATTCTAGAAGCACCCATGACAGTGATAACTACAAGTATATCAAAATCAGAGTAGTGAGAGATGAACCAAAATGGTATTCGATATAGTGTGATTTTATAGCACCACATCCCACCATCTGTAAGGCTAGAAACACTTTGGTGGACCAGTACAAAATGCATACAAGACTAGTAACCTTTCCAAGGTCAGTGTCAGTGTTCAGAAGTTTTGATCCCAGTGTTTTCATCTCTTTCAGCAGTAATAATGATTATGGGGATCAAGCATTTCCAGGCAACTGCTGAGTCTATCCATCAAACTCCATTCAGCCCATAGTTATTTGCCAGGAACTAATGTCCTCCCATTATTATAATTACTCTTTTAGACCCAGTGCATGTGCAAGAACATATTCCATTTGATTTATACATGGTTTACACAGGAAGAATTCTTGTGCCTTATATAGTGTGCATGCTTCAGTAAGAACATCCCGCCTTACTCCTTGTAGATAAGTAAGTATCCCCTGCCTGAGAAACAGAACTCCACAAAATAGCTGGATAAAAAGGGTGCATTCCTAGTGATACTGTAAAATACATTTGAAGATTGTACAACGGGTCTACCTAAGCATTGGGAATCAGCAATCTCATCAGGTCACTTAAAAGATGTAGGAACCATACCATTCTGCCTAGTGAATCAGCTTACAGCCACTCTTAAATGGGAATCTGCAAATATGTTCAAGCAGAAAAATATTTTTTCTATGTCCATCAAGCCTAGTCTTTGTAGGACCTTCAAGACTTGTTGTCATGTGTTTATTTCAAGCAATCCCTTGGTAAAGGGAAATGCCTTTGTATGCAGACAGTAAGCAATGCCTGGACTATAGTATACAGAATTACTTCTTTATAGCTTTCATCTTCTAATATTTAATGTCCGTGACATCAAAGGCCCAAAAATAACTGTATTCTCATTCAACAGAAACAAATGCTTATTTAAAAGGCACTGGGATGTCCACCCACATTTCATAAAGTTTGAATAGAGTGTAAGTAATACTTACTTAGCATTGATTTTGTTGTGATTTTTTCCCCTTTTGGAAATGCCAGAAAAAAATAGCTCTTTGGAGGCTGAGTTTCAGGGGAGCACAGCAGCCAGAACTCCAAGTGAAGTCATGGGGGTTGTGGGTACATAGCACCTCTGAAACTCAGGTATGTCACAAATCCAAAGAAACCAAAAGGGAGCCTTTTTAGATTTCTGCCATGTTATCTCTCATTTTGAACTTGCCCCTTTTGCTTCCCTCAACCTTCAAGTGATCAAAAAACATCTCACGCCCTTTCTCCCATCTCAAAGACAAGAAGACCAAGCCTCCCTCTCAAAATAAAGGCTCTCCCCATCTTCTTAACACACCCACATTCCTGCCTTCAATGGCTGATTCATTCTCCCTGCCATATTACTCATTCCCACATGCACCAACCTGCATTGCAGACCTGTCCTCACTTCATAAGTGCTGGCTTCTAGCCTAAAACAAGACCTGCTTTAGAGACAGGTCACACAGGAGATGCAAACTAAGAGCCTGAGACCAGCTAGATCATGCACCACTCAAGCAAATCAGAGTTCTAATGTTGGCACCCTGTCGGAACAGGTTTGGGGACAGAGGGTTTCTGGTAGTTGGGGGAGTCAGTAATTACTTCTCAACTCCCAGAAAACTTCTCAGATCAGCAGTATAGTGCCTATCAGTGGATATTTACCACCCCCCACAGCCTCCCAAAAAAATCACTAGAAAACAGCTACTTTTGTAGAGGTTAAAGTAACAAGAGTGTAGGGTTGCCAAATGGTTTCAACAAAAACACCGGACACACCTGACATTACATCACAATCTACATTACATCTTATTTAGAAAATACCGGACATTTATATTTTCTCATTTATATTTTTTCAATTTGTTTCTCCGAACAGAAAGCTCAAATACTGGACTGTCCGGTTCAAAACCAGACACCTGGCAACACTACAAGAGTGGAGTCACAACAGTGGCTGATGTAAGAGTCAGGGGTATAATCTTTCTGTTGAAATATTTATTTCAAAGTACAGTCAATAAAAAATGCTGCAAAGCAGGAAATTAACATTTTCTAGTTCAAAACATTACTTCTAATACTCTAATTACATCCTATATACTAGAGCAGGGGTTTTCAAACTCAGTCGCAGTTTGTAAGGGCAAGCCACTAGCTGGTCACAAGATGCTTTGTTTACCTGCACCTCCGCAGTTATGTGCAAACACTGCTTCCTATAGCTCCCACTGGCCAGGAACGGCGATCCACAGACAACTGGAGCTTCGATTGTCCATACCTGTGACTCCAGAGCTTGAAACCTCTGTACCGGAGGAAGCATGATTTAATGAACAGAACATAGGACCTCTGAGTTAAGGACCCTCGGCTCTATTCCCAGTTCTAACACAGGTCAAATCACCACACTGGTCAAATCACTGCAGGCTTGACTGGCTGAGCACTCAACTCACATTGACTTTCATTTGGCATTTTGGATGCTCTTCCAGATGTGAGGCCCTTAACCTTTGTCTCCCTATCTCCATATTGGACACCATAACCATTTCCTACAGAACCTCAGAACAATGTTGTGTGATTTAATAGCTGTACAGCACAGAGGTCACTGGATAAAAGACGAATGCACTCCATAAGTGAGCTCTCATGTAATCTTTCTGTAACTCTTCTGCTTGCCCCTCCCATCCAACCATTGTGCCTAAAATTAGCACATATATTCCTCAAAGTAGGGACCACGGCCACTCTGCTATATTGCCATTCACACAGATGCACCGCTGCACTCACACACACCAAGCCCAACATGACAAGGGAGCAGCCCACTTCTACAGAACAAAATGCAGGACCAATGCCTGTGTGTTTTTATTTGCACATAATTTAATTTTAGCCACGATATACAAAATAAGGCATGCACCATAATCAGTAAGCAAGCAATCCACTTTATTCTCATGTTTGTTTTTCTGTTTGGTGCGCACTAGATAACTAGTAACATCAAGAACTTTGTTTCTCTGCTAATTAACCACCCTACTCAAAGTGTAATTTATGCACTGTTAATAATTTATGGATAACTCCCATTTCTCTGCCATCAATCTCCATTATATTTAAGCCCAATAGTTTCTGACTATTTCCTATCCCGTCCTTTCCTTCCCTTTCATTATAAGTTTTCAGACCTAAGTTTTGATGGTGATACCCAGAGAGATGGCTGATCACATGGTGATGACACTTCCACTTAGTTTCCAGATACAGGTTGAACCTCTCTAACCCAGCACTCTCTGGTCCAGCGTGATTTTAGTTAATTGGAGGTCCACTTATCATGGGGGTGGCCAACTTTCCACAGGCCTGGCTCTCAGTGTTCTGTGCTGTTATTTTGCTCTAATTTACCTGTAACTGTCTTTTAAGAACCCAAAAAGCAATGGAATTGTTGATAGTGCTGCTAGACAATATTGACAAAATTGACCTCCCATGGTTCGGCAAAATCTTTGGTTCAACTCCAGTCAGGCCTCAAAGGTGCCAGACTAGAGAGGTTCAACCTGTACTAAATTGTATAACATGCTTCTAAGAAAAAGCACTCTCTACTTTCCTAATATTGCTTTTCAATGCTGAACCATTATTAGTGCAATTGCCACTGGATGATACAGAAGGGAAAATTCAATTGGAGGCCAATGTGTCCATAAGACAGTTTCTCTCTAACAAGAGATGGCCCACCTTTGTTAGAACCAGTGGTAGATAACCCCATTCAAAACTATAATCCTCAGGAACATTATGCAATAGCAAATGCCACATATAAATTATGCTTGTCTTGAACAAAATGTTATTTCCTGATCCATTTAAACTTTGAACGCCCTCTTTTCCAGCATTGGGAAAAAATAAATAGGAATGGCTGCAAGGTCTTTATAACATGCATTGTTTTATATATTGTACATCTAGCCTTTCCAAATTAAGTGGCAGTAGTGTCAAGCTGGAGCGGGCAGCCACAACAAGGCCATCATCTTAAGCTGGTGCTGAATATGTCGATCTCAGGGATCTTACTGAGATTAACTCAGTTTTACAGATGGGGAACCTGAGGCACAGGGCCGTCACACAGAGTTCCAGTGGCAGATGTAGTAGTAGACTCTTGACTCCTGGGCTGGTGCCTTCCTAGTAATACCTCCCTCCTAACTTGTTCAAGGTGAAGCGATACCAGCAAGGCATCTCGGTCCTTCCAAAAGTATTTTGGTTCAGGAAATACTGTTTAGGTAATTGAAACCACAAAGGAATCGTACTGCTGACAAGTTCAGTAATCACTAGTTCACTGTAGGCTTCCAGGAGGCATTAAGCTTGCACCTAACTAAACTGCTTAAGAAAGAAAGTACAAAAGAAACAGATTCTATCGAGCGTGCTAAATTAAGGGTAGCTGTTAAGTTCCAACTTTCTGACCACTTTGATTCCCCCCCCTTTTCCTTAAAAGTTGTGTGCATAGATGACAAATATGAATTATCGTCCATTTTCAGTTTTGGTAGAAAAGGATTTTTCATTGCTGAGCCAGCAGGGACCAGAAAGACTGAAGCTGCAACATGCTGAACACCTAGAGGGATAGAGTGCCTCTTATCAACCAGGAGAGGTCCCTCTGGCTGATTAAGGAGCAGAATTCACAAGTTTCAAAGAAAATTACTACTCATAGAAGATAGTAGCTATGTTACAGACCCTCCAGGGATCAGGTGGCGAGGAGAGCGTAAAACCTGGGGAATTGAAGAGAATCGCGTGCTTCAAGAAGGACACAAAACTGCTCATTAACACACATGGATATTTTAATTTTGCTACAGCAGCACAAACAACTGTAAGCCATTGCAGTCACATGAAATGTGGGTCGTGAGGTTTGATTTCAGAAGTGGGTCAACAGCTATGCATCCTGTGACTTCTGACAAATCAAGAGTGGCAGATACAAGCTTCATTCGAGGATATCTTGTCTTCTAAATAATCCATAGCTGTCTGCCCTCCAGAGACTCTTGGGGAGGAGGCAAACTGGCCTCGGTCATTCAAGATTGACTGCTTATAGTTAGAGATATAAAAAGGGCCTCTTCTACACCCAGTGATCCTTGCTGAGCTAGTCAAGAACCCTCACCACTTGGCTACAGAATGTCCTTCAATATAAAAGACGGCTTTAATATTCTCCTCACTACAGGTCTTTCAATCATCAGCTTCGTTATCAGATCAAGAGGCCTGATCAAGGGTGCAAAGTCTCCTATCCACTTCTGATCAAAGAGAAGAGCTGAGATATTAAAGAGGTTAGACTTATCCACACTAATTTTCCCTCACGATTAAACTGAATTCCTGGAGGGTTACCAAGACTCATCTAAATCAACAGGCTTGTCTATACTACAAAGGTTAGTTGACAAAAAACTTATATCGACATGGAATAAAAGACAAAACAAAAATCACCAAAGGGTGTTTACACTTGCTTCCTTTGTCAACAGATCACATCTCCCTTGGGGCATCATCATTGACAGCATGAGCAATACACTGTGGGCATCTTGGGACCATGCTAAATGTCCCATCATGCACTGCTTTCTGTCCCAGCCCTCCATTGGCTTCCAGCTCTCACTGGTTATACGACAAAATTTGATAATGTAGATGAGGCCAAAAGCAGATAGTCGGCTTGATCTTCTAATGTCAAAAGACTCCTCAATATTCAGGGAAATAAGTGGGTGCAGAGTCCTTCCAACAAAAGTTACTACATCTTTTATACAGTAAATAGCCTTGAATTAATCTTCCCCATCCATATAATTAAAGCATCATCATTTCACTGTGATATTCTAGGCCTCTTTTTAAAAAAAATAGTTAATTTCTCTAGGCTGTTTTTTAATGTGCAGAATTCTGTATGTTAAACCAAAACATTTTTATTTCAAATGCACAAAGCAACTCAAAGTCAATCAAAATTAACCCAATTTCCTTACCACAAAATAACTCCACACTGGAAAAAAACCACCACACTTTTGGTCCTGCAGGATGAAGCGGAAAAGAAAAATTCTGAAAAGAAAACAGAAACAAAAATAATTTCAACTCTAACTCTGTTTGCCAGCAATGTTCAAGGTCATCTTCTTAATGACACTTACAGACAAAGATCATTCTGTCTTTATGAGGCAAATACTACTACTTATGGCTTTTACAGCACTGCTCATATTTAAAGTAACTTACAAACATCATATATATAGTAGCCCAATGTCTGAGAGTCTGTAACACTGAAATGTTGGCTGTTCCCTCTGGGCGGTGCTGTTGCTGATATGCTGGCTGTTCCCTCTGGGCAGCCCATGCTGCATGGGGAGTGCGGGGCCCAAACGGCCGCTTGCGCCCCCGCAACGGCCCAGCTGAGCGGTGCAGAAGTCAGCCAAGCGCCACGGCGGGAGGGGAAGGGGGGTGGGGCGGTGACGTACATGCCCAGGGGGTAGGGCCTGGCCATGTACGTCACCGCCCCGCCCCCCTTCGCCTCCCGCCGTGGTGCTCGGCTAACTTCTGCGTTGCTCAGCCGGGCCGCCACGGGGAAGCCCAAACAGCCGCTTGCTCCCCCGCGGCAGCCTGGCTGAGTGGCGCAGAAGTCAGCCGAGCACCATGACGGGAAGCGAAGGGGGGTGGAGTGGTGATGTGCAGTGTGACAGCGGCTCCAGGACCCGCCCCCGGCCGTGAACGTCACCGCCCCCCTTCGCCTCCCGCTGTGGCGCTCGGCTGACTTCTGCGCCGCTCAGCCAGGCTGCTGCATGGGAACAAGTGGCGCAAGCGACCGTTTGGGCTCCATGCTCCCCATGCAGCACGGGGAGTATGGAGCCCAAACAGCCGTTTGGGCTCCGCGGTTCCCCGAGTGAGAGGCAGGAGGGGGAGGAGAAGAGAAAGAGAGAGACAGAGAGAGAGGCAGGAGGCAGAGGAGAGCTGAGAGAGAGATGGAGTGAGAGACTGGAGGCTCAGGAGAGAAAACCGACGTGGAGGAGAGACCTGAAAATCCTGTCTTATGACGGACTAATTGGCTAGTCATATATATAGTAGCCCAATGTCTGTGACTCTGTAACGCTGTAGCGTTATGAGTTGCCTCTGGGGGGCGCTGTTGCCTCACGCCGTGGCGCTCGGCTGAGTTCTGCGCCGCTCAGCAGGGCCGCTGCGGGGGAGCAAGCAGAACAAGCGGCCGTTTAGGCTCTGCGGTCCCTGTGCTGCATGGGGAGCGCGGATCCCAAACAGCCGTTTGGGCTCTGCGGTCCCCCAAGAGAGGCAGCAGGGGGAGGTGAAGAGAGAGAAAGAGAAAGAGAGAAAGAGAAAGAGACATGGAGGAGAGACCCAAAAAATCCCGTTCTATGACGGGCTATTGGCTAGTGAATAAATATTCTGAGTACCTCTGTAAGTTACAGAAGTATTCTCATCATGCTTGTTTTACAGATGGGAAAACTGAAGCACAGAAAGGTTAAGTAATTTGCCCTAGGCTACAACTGTTCAAACTGGTAGGCCACACCTGGCACAACATATAGTCATTCTTCAGAATAAAGGACCCAAACCTGCAAAATGCTAAGGATAAAGGGTTAAATCACTGGTCTCCAATCATTTTACACCCAAGATCACTTTTTAAGTGTCAGGGTAAGACAAGATCTACCCCATCCCTTCCCCAAGACCCCACCCCTTCTTTGAGACCCCACCCTCTCCATTCCCCTCCTCTCCATCACTTGCTGTCTCCAGCTCTTACCCACTCTCACTGGGTTGAGACAGGATGTGCGGGCTCTGGGGTGGAAATGAGGGATTTGGGTGTGGGAAGGGGTGAGAGGTGCAAGCTCTGGGAGGGAATTCGGGTGCAGGAGGAGGTGGAGAAGGGGATGCTGGCTCAGGGAGGGGGCTCCAGGCTGGAGAGTGTTGGGGTCAGGTGGAGGGTTGGGGTGCTGAGCAAGCTGCAGACTTGAGAATATCAGGGTGCAGGAGTTTGGGTTGGGGTATATGAGGGGCTCACGGCAGGAGGGTTAGGTGTATGATGGGCTCAGGACACAGATTTGCTGTGTGTGGATGGTGCAGGAGTGCTGTGGCAGAAGACTGGGGATGCAGGAGTTTGGGGATGTGAGGGGCTCAGGGCAGGGCTTTCAGATGTATGATGGGGTCTGTGGAGGGTGCAGGAGTGTTATGATGCTGCAGCCAGATGTGGTCTTGGCCCCAACTGGGGACTTGTTGGCCAGGCTTTGTTTTTAAATAAAATATTATATCTAACACAAAATGTTTCAGCATTGTCTTTATTTATGAGAGGGGCAGGGAACCTGTTTTGGGGCAGGGACACTGATCCACAGAAAAATCAGTCAGGGACCACACAAGTAAGATGCAAAAACCAACCCCTCCAGCCCCCCCTCGCCCCCCCCCCCCGCAAGCCTCACTGATTGGCTCCAACTGAGACATCTCACTCGCCTGGCACTCCAGCCCCATGGGGGGGGGAGGGGTAGGTAGGACTGCAGTTCAAGGCCTGAGGCCAGATTAACTCTTCTGGGGATCCAGGGTTAGAGGATTTTGTGGTCCCCCTCTAAGCTCTGGGATGGGGCCAAAAATGAGGGATCCAGTGTGTGGACCAGGGCTGCCAGTGAGTGGGATAGGGATGGGGGTGCAGAATCTGGGTGGGAAGTAGGGTACAGAAACAAGCTGGTGGTAGGTGTCTGGCCTGGAGGGAGGGGGAGGAGCTGGTTGCTGGTGGGTGTTGGCCACTGTCGGAATACTGCACACTGGGCTAGATGGACCTTTGGTCTGACCCAGTATGGCCGTTATGTTATGTTCTAATACTATTAATACTATTAATGCAGAGCCGCAGAGTGGGTAGTTGCTGGGACCTGGCTTGAGTGCTTGCAGTGCTAACCCTAACTGATTAATCATGTAGCCGATAAATTTTTTGTCAACTACACAATTAATGAATTCCACGATTCTTAACATCCCTAACCGATAGCCCTCCCACTCTCTGTACCCTGCCCTCACTTTACTATGTTCTCTCTGGCCCTAGCCCACCACTTCATTTTTGAGTGAATGTTTCAAAGGCTACCATATGATTAAGGGTATTGTCTGCACTGAAAAACAAAAAGTCACAAAGCCTAGGTCAAGTGATTTGTGCTCCTGGTGTTAACACTACACAGCTAATAACTGTGCTGATATTTGAGCTCAATCTACCTACAAATGAAAAAATAGGCAGCAGCAGGTTTTAAAACAAACAGAAGTATTTCTTCACACAACACATAGCCTGTGAAACTCTGCCAGAGGATGTTGAGAAGGCCAAGACTACAACAGGGCTCAAAAAAAGAGCTAGATGAATTAATGGAGGATAGGTCCATCAGTGGGATTAGCCAGGATGGGCAGGAATGGTTTCCCTAGCCTCTATCTATCAGAAGCTGGGAATGGGTGACAGAGGATGGATCACTTGATGCCCTGTTCTGTTCATTCCCTCTAGGGCACCTGGCATTGGCCACTGTCTGAAGACAGGATATTGGGCTAGATAACCGTTTTTCCAACTTGGGTACAGAACCACCAAGGTAAGCCCCCAGGGTAAGCCCCACCACTTTTTTTATTTAACATATGTAGCTGTGGAACTTTGAAGCGCCCATTGGCTGCAATTTGTCGTTTCCAGCCAAGGGGAGCTGTAGGAAGTGTGGCTTACCCTGGCAGCCCCACAATCCAACTTTGAAAAAAGCTGGGCTAGATGGGCTTTCGGTCTGACCCAGTATGGACAGTCTTATATTCTAAGCTGGAGCTCAGGGTTTGAAATTTGGAAAAGGAGGTGGCTCTGGGAACGTGTCTTAATTTTGGTTGTGGAATCTCGAATTTATGGTTCCTCTATGTGACAGTCTCTCCGCTCTAAACATAGCAGTCTATAACTGATTCAACACATGTTCATTAGTAAGGAAATACAGAAATCCCTCCCTACCCAGCTCTTCACTAGTGATTCATTCCCCAAGTATCGCTGGTGGGTTTGTGAACTCTTTTGCCTCCACTAGATTTACAACTACGCTCTGCATCTGTGCCGTTAAGCGTTAGTATGCAAGCACAATGTCTTTTCCCATCTTTTACCATAGCAGCCATGAAGTAGCATAACATGCCTGCAACAAAAGACTTTTATAGGTAGACTAGGAGCTGTCAACAGGAATGACCTCAACCTCACAGCCACGGATATCCAGCAGATCGACAGCAATGAAATTCTGATTTTCAGAGAGTGCAAGGAGTTTTTTTGCAAGTCAAAAAATGCAGCTTTTCACAATTGACATAATGAATTTGGTGTGAATTTCAGATTTGCAAAAGAAACTTAACTCTTATACTGCTTACATTTTTCAAAGCTGAAGGGCTCTTCTGCAGCATGATATACAAGCTATACTTACTTGCTACCCGTGCTTGAGAAATTCTTCTCTTCAAGCTCTACCTATCAACTTTCCCTCTCCCTTGTGTGTATGGGGGAGGGGAGAAAGATGTTTAACCAATTTCATTCTCAAGTGTTCACATCGTTTCACAGAATAATTATAAACTTTAAACTCCTGTATGAAAAATAGGAAAAAGCACTTAGAAAATTCAGAAAAATGTATAAATGTGGGGAAAATACCAATTTTAAGTGTAGAAGTCAGTGAGGCAGTTAAATTAAAATTTCATACTTTTCTATAAATAGTTCAAAATCCCCAAAAAAGGGGTCACAACATGCATCCTGGGACATTAAAATTATAACTATTCCAACTCAGTATGAATGACTGTTCATCCTCTGCTAGATAATTGAAAAAAAGGTCTACTACAGTCAACAGGAGCATTACAGCCAGAGACTGAAGACTGAAAAGCCATAGTTCCACCATATGCTTCATACAGAGAAAGCAGCAGGGAAAGCAAATGAGAGAAATTTGTTCTTAAAAAGCAAGGCCGATAAAAAGTTTAGGACAGAAGTTTCTGATCCCTATGAAGTATGTGCCATATGCAAATGATGGTGCCAATTTTCTAGAAAGGTAGAATTGGTTATTGTGAACAAAAATTACTGAAGTGAAGTAAGTAGATTTATAGGCCCTGAAAATTTAATGTCTAGGATAAAATAATAAATGGCACCGGGAATGTATTAATACACCAATTTAAAAAACATCTTTTCTCTTTGGAGGCAAGGATCCTATATTATTTTTCTAATTGTTTTGCATGTTATTTACACCCCCAAACTAGGCTGAATACCACTTAAGCTTTCCAAAGATGGATAAATATTTTTATTTCCATTTTGTAAAAGAAATTTGAAGGTTCAGACTAAGTTACTAAGCAGAACTACAAATATCCGCAGATACCCAGCCTTGTTTCCTATCCATGGCCTCACATGCTGTATGTATCCCATGTACCTCTACTCAAGGCTAGCAGTTATATGTGTTTTAAAAGCCCTAAGTCCTAAGGCATTTTTATTACTTTTTAATCCAAATTTATTATTAATCTCTTTCTGATCTTACTGGGCCACACGGCAGCAGCAAGCTGCATCTGGCCCACAGGCCATATTTTGCCCACCCCGATCTAGACTGTCCCTGACTGACATGTGTTTGTCTAAACTGTGCTTAAAAATCTTCAGAGATGGAGATTCCAAATGGCCCTAGACAGTTTATTCCAGCGCTTAACTTCCCTCACAGGAAGTTTTTCCTAATGACCAACCTAAAGCTCCCTCACCACAATTTAAACCCATTGCTTCTTGTCCTATCATCAGAGATTAAAGAGAATAATTTTCCTCCATCCTCTGTGTAACTACCTTTTAGGTACTTGAAAACAGTTATGTTCCCTCTCAGTCTTCCCTTTTCCAGACTAAACAAACCCAGTTCTTTTCAATCTTCCCTCATAGGGCATGTTTTCTAGATAATTTTTGTTGTTATTATCTGGACTTTTACCAATTTGCCAACATCTTTCCTGAAATGTGGCATCCAAAAATGAACACAATCTCCAGTTAAGGCCTAATCAGAGTGGAGAGGAATGAAAGAATGATTTCTGCTAATACATCCCAGAATGATGTTTGCCTTTTTTGCCTCACTCCTATATAGTAGAGAAAATGTCACCTGGTCTCCTGAACATAATTATTCTCCAGTTATTTCAATTTTTGAACAAAGAATACCTTGCCAAGTTTGCATGGCTTTAGCAGATTACAAATTCATCAGAATCATCACATTATGCAGAATTGATAACTATATATGCACTAAATATTTATGTCCACGTGGTATTCTTTACGGTGAAAGCTAATGACCTTTACATCAGAGTAAAAGGCTATACTCTTCCCAGAAATACACAGGACTAGAGCCTCAGCTGGTGTTAATAGATATAACTCTACTAAAGCCCACAGAGCTACAATGATTTATCCTAGGTGGGCTCTGGCCCATGAACTTTGCCATCACTAATTTGGCTACTACCGTAGGCTGGGAATAGAATTGTGCCTCTGCACCCTTTTCCATAATTCTTGCCAAATTCAGTAATTGATATAGATGATGTTTGGCTTCCTGTGTCACACAAGCAGAAAGAGAGAAATGCCTCACAAGTGCTTTTTAGTATCTGGAAGATACAAATTCCTAATGTTCTGATATGAGCATCTGTTTCCCGCAGGTTTTCTTTCTGCCCCAACGTTACTGAATATATGATCAGGGAAACAAGCTACGCCACAGCTCAGCTTCCCATTTCTTCTTCAGCCATCTTGTCATCATAATACGTCCCATTCTTGCTACACTTCTCTTTGTCATCAGGATAGATGCAGCCATTGGGGAGCAGTAAAGGAAGAAAGATGAAGATAGCCATCGCCCAATCCCAGATAAACCAGATCATCTGGATTGTAGATACTGAGGATGTGCTCAACTAACACCTCTATCATTGTGAAATTTGCTCACACAGTTATACCCTGATACTATAGAGCCGTGGTCACCAACCAAGGGGGAAGCAAGGTGCATACCGGGGCTCCCCTCCTCTGCGGGGGAGGAGGTAGGAGTCCTGGGGGGAAGCGCGCACGCTGAAGCTTTCCTCCTTTGTGGGGGAGGGGGGAGGATGCTCTTGCCGGAGCTTCCCTCCTCTGGGGGTGGGGGTGGGGGGCGCGTGCTGAGGATTCCCTGCCCCAGCCAACACCCTGCCCCCTGTTCCCACTGGCACTCTGCTCCCACTAGCATCCTGGCCCCTGGCCCCGCCAGCACCCTGTCCCCACCCCAGCACCCTGTCCCTTGCCTCCACTGACACCCTGACCTCTGCCCCAGCACCCTTCCCCAGTACCATGTCCCCTGCTCCCACTAGCACAGTTGGGGCCACATTAGTGAGGCTTTGGAGGAGTTATTTTTTTTTGCATCTCACTTGTGTGGCCTCAACTGACTTTTCAGTGACCCCTGAATCAAAATAGGTTCTCATAAATAAAAACAATACTGAAACTTTTGTGTTTGACATATTTTATTTAAAAATGAAGCCTGGCCAACAAACCCCCATCTGTCCGCAGCATCATAACACTCCTGCACCCCCCCCCGACCCTAGATTTGAACCCATCATACACTGCAACCCCCATCCTGAGCCTCTCACATTGCCAAACTCCTGCATCCCCAGTCTTTTGCCACAACACTCCTACACCATCCACACACCACAAATCTGTGTCCTGAGCCCATTATACTCCTAACCTCCCTGCCCTGAGCCCTCTCATCCCCCAACCCGAATTCCTGCACCCTCACATCCACAAGCCTGTGCCTTGCTCAGTACCCCAACCCTCCACCTGACCCCAACACTCCCCACCCTGAGCCAGCATCCCCTCCTCCAGCATCCAAATTCCCTCCCAGAGCTTGCACCTCTCACCCCTTCCCACACCCAAACCCCTCACTCCCACCCCAGAGCCCACACATCCTGTCTCAACCCAGTGAGGGTACAGCTAGACCGCAGGAGTTTTTCCGGGATTCCAGAGATATCCCAGAAAAACCTCTTCCGCATCCAGGGATGCATTTGTTCTTCCACTTTTTTTAGCGGAAGAGCAAACATGCTCTTTCGGTAACCCCTATATTCCTCTTTCCACGAGGAATAAGGGGGCTTCCAAAAGAAGGGGTTTTTCTGACATTTGGTCTAGTCTGGACAGGCCAAATTTCAGAAAAACCTCTTCCTACAGAAGAATTGGGGAAAAAAAGCAGCAGTATAAGGGTAGGGGATACCAAGTGATGAAGAGGAGGAGAATAGAGGGGGCAGGGCTTCAAGGAAGTGGCGGGGCAGTAGATCTTGGCTTGTTCTGTTATTAAAAAGTGATCTTGGGTGTAAAAAGGTTGGAGACCACTGCTATAGAGCATTACAGACAGCCATACTGAATCTCAACCACTATAACACTGGAATAAAGAACATGTACCATTTGCTACATTCCTTCCAGCAAAGTACAGTAAAGGTTGTTGATAATCTCAGTGCATTCTGTATACCTCCTGCCGCTCAATTGTGCCTCTTTTCAACACTATAGATAATAACACAGTGGAAGAGAGAAATCTAAAGTAACTGCATTCTAAAGACAGGCATAAAATCACATCATGCAAAGCACTTTCACGCTACTGCCCATGTACCATAGGCAGTAAAAGCTTCAACGTTCAATCAAGATGCCATTCTGAAACTATTAGAAATTACTTGCATGCTTCACCGGTTCCGTGGATAAAAGCCTTTTTAATGTTAATATTTTACAAATATCATAAAATAAGCATTATAATAATATTTTAGCATCTTTCATTTGAGGATCTCAAAACCCTTTGCAGATATTAACTAAATGAACCTCACAACCTTACTCTCCCACCATCTTGTCTGATATGCAGATGAAAATATTGGGGCACAGATGAAGCAAGTAACTTTCCTAGGGCCAAAAAGCAAGTCCCTGGCCAAGTCAGGAATACTTCCAACTACGATTTAGTCACAACTACTTTTAGTGAAAGTCATGGACAGGTCACGAGCAATAAACAAAAGTTCACAGCCCATGACATGTCCATAACTTATATTAAAAATACCTGTAATTAAATCCAGGGGGGGAGGGGGGCTAGAGGGGCTGCTGGTGGGGTGGGGGGCATCAGAGGTCTGGGGGACTGCTGCTCCTAGGGAGAGGAACTAGGGGACCACTGCTAAGCAGGGTGGAGGGAGATCAGGGCCAGTGACACCAGCTGCCAGGGGCTGCAGACTGCAGCTGCTCCGGCCAGGGCCCAAAGCTACAGACTATAGCTGCTCTAGCTACCCTGGGACCACTGCCAGGCTCCACTGGAAGCCATAAAGCAGTGTCATTTGTTTCTGCAATAAAAGGCCCAAAATAGGCAGATTTCACTGAATGATTACAAGTAATATATAAAATATATGCATGGCTATAGCTCATTAGTAATTATTAACACTAGCAATATGCTCACTACTATGCAAGACACAACAATCATACAGGGAGTCTTTCCCAAAGACCTTACATTCTAATAAACAAAATGGAGTAGATAAATCACACTGGAAAAGTCAGACTATGGAATGGTTGGATGACTTTATTATTATTTGTTATTTGCGATTTACCTTTTTGTGAGTGCTGCGGAGGGAAGGTATCTTATGAAGGAATCTGAAATAAGAAAGAAAGTGAGTTGGCAGGCTGGAACAGCAAGGGCATTTGATGCATGAAGGATGATGTAGAAGATGGCACAAAGGGGCTGATTCCCCAATCTAGCACCATATGAAACAATTTATATCTGTGCAAAATGGACTTAAAGGCACCAACCATGGCATAAATGGAGAAATGTGATTTAGAAACATTTAATACCTACCCTGTGCACAGGGTGTAAAACAATACCCAAGATGCAAGACGTGAGAATCAGACACAGCATCTGTTTTATAGAAATGACAACATTTTCTAACATCTATGATCCAGAAACATGTAAAACTGGGATACATACATGGGTCTCTTGCAGCTTAACAAACGGCAAGGATTTATTTATTTTTTGAGTCTCCTTAACATTTGTATTGGTCAAATAAGCAACAGTAAAACAAAGTACGTCTATGTTAAAATTAGCTATTTTCTTAAGCTTCTCACAGATATCAGACTGTGAAGGAGGATGTTTGCCTCCCTTTCTGTTCTTCACCAGAATCACAGGACGAACCCAGGAAAATATTTTAATTTACCAAATCAAGTGACACTTCTGAAATGCAGAAATAAAATCAAACCATATAGTCATTATAACGTAAAATCCATTTGCTCCTTTTAGGTGAAAGGAGAACCCTTGAGAGTACCCCATTTTCCTGATCTCTGCTCTTTATAACTCCCACCAACACCACTCATCAGATTTGAATGGAGATATAATTTTGACCAGCTAGACTCCAAGCTGCATTTCAGTTCATCCCTGGTGGGCCAGATGCTGCTCTCTCTGGAGCTTGCCAACGCTGTCATCTGAGCATCAGCTGTGTCAAGAGCAACAAAATCCAGAGACTGAATGTGCTGCTTCTATAGCAGTCCCAGTCCAGGGAACAAAATATAGACTGAGACCCCCATAACTCAGCTTGTTCCCTAGTGCTGAACTACAACCATAGTTCCCTGCCCACCTCTTCTGGAGAGTCATGCATACTCATCTGGTGGGCAGGGCCGGCTGAGACCACATGCTGAGGAAGCCACTCGGGCAGGTGGCTGGAACCTGCCACAGCCGCATGGCAGGGTGGAGTGCGGAAGGCCTGCTCCAGTGGCCAGGTCTGCCACGTGGCATGGGGGTCAGGGTCTGTTCTGGCGGCTGGGGCTGGAAACAGGACCTGCCACGTGATGGGGGAAAGAGGGCTGCTCCAGCGGCCAAGAACGTGTCTGTGTTAATAAATTGAGTGCCACAGCGGCACACATCCAAACCAGCGCACATCACCTCAATATTGGTGCACAAGCCAAAACTCACTCCACTCATGAGTATAATGAAGGTTAGGACAAAAAGTGTAATATCTGAAGATAATCCATTACAATATACTGTTATTGGATACTGAGTTCTGTTTGGCCTGATGCTCCCTGACATTTCCACTGGTGAAAGAGAACAGAAGTGGGTGAAACTGCAGTGAGGGTCGCAGAAGGGAGAAAACATCAATTCCACTAAGACTCCCCATGTGCCTTTAAGCTCAAAAAGATAAAACCTACATCTTCCTTACTGGAACATAGAATCATAGGGTTGGAAGAGACCTCAGAAGGTTCATCAAGTCATCAAGTCCAACCCCCTACCCAAAGCAGGACCAATCCCAACTAAATCAACCCAGCCAGGGCTTTGTCAAGCCGGGACTTAAATATCTCTAGGGATGGAGATTCCACCACCTCCCAAGGTAATCCATTCTAGTACTTCACCACCCTCGGGGGCTACATCTACACTACAGGCATATTGAGCAAGAACTTTTAGCGGAAGAGATCTTCCGCAAAAAGTTCTTGCACAAGAGTGCATCCATACTGCCATGTGCTTTTGTGCAAGAGAGCATCCACACTGCCATGGACGCTCTTGCGCAAGAAAACTCTGATGGCCATTCACAGAATGGCCATCAGAGCACCTGTGCTTTTTCCGATAGGGAATTCTTGTGCAAGACACCCGTTGTCTGTCCACACACGCCTTTTTGCACAAGAGCTCTTGGACAAAAAGGCTTACTCCTCATAGAAAGAGGAATAACTCTTGCACAAAAAGCCCTGTTTGACAATCTACTGTAGTCTTTCTTGCACAAAAACATGCTTGTAGTGTGGATGCTCCGCTAGTTTTTGCACAAAAACTCTGCCATGTAGACATAGCCCTAGTGAAATAGTTTTTCATAATATCCAACCTAGACCTCCCCCACTGTAACTTGAGACCATTGCTCCTTGTTCTGCCATCCGTCACTACTGTGAACAGCCTCTCTCCATCCTCTTTGGAACCTCCCTTCAGGAAGCTGAAGGCTGCTATCAAATCCCCCCTCACTCTTTTATTCTGCAGACTAAATAAGCCCAAATCCCTCAGCCTTGCCTCACAGATCATGTGCTCAGCCCCCTAATCATTTTGGTTGCCCTCTCCAATGCATCTATATCCTTTCTATACTGGGGGGCCCAGAACTGGATGCAATACACCAGATGTGGCCTCACCAGAGCCGAATAAAGGGGAATAATCACTTCTCTAGATCTGCTGGCAATGCTCCTCTTAATGCAACCTAATATTCCATTCGCCTTCTTGGCTGCAAGGGCACACTGTTGACTCATATCCAGCTTCTCATCCACTGTAATCCCCAGGTCCTTTTCTACCGAACTGCTATTTAGCCATTCGGTCCCCAGCCTGTAACAATGCTTGGGATTCTTCCATCCCAAGTGCAGGACTCTACACTTGTCCTTATTGAACCTCATCAGATTTCTTTTGGGCCCAATCCTCTAATCTTCCTTTTGTTTGTTTTAAACCTGCTATCTATTAATTTCATTTGGTGACCCCAAGTTTTTATGTTAGAGGAACAAGTAAATAATTTTTCCTTATTCACTTTTTCCATACCAGTCATGATTTTATAGACCTCTATAATATCCTCCCTTAGTCTCCTCTTTTCTAAGCTGAAAATTCCCAGTCTTTTTAATCTCTCGTCATATGGGACCCATTCCAAACCCCTAATAATTTTTGTTCCCCATTTCTGAAACTTTTCCAATGCCAATATATCTTTTTTGAGATGAGGCAACCACATCTGCACACAGTATTCAAGATGTGGGCGTACCATGGTTTTATATAGAGGCAATAAGATGTTCTCTGTCTTATTCTCTATCCCTTTTTTAATAATTCCTAACATGCTGTTTGCTTTTCTGACTGCTGCTGCACATTGAATGGATGTTTTCAGAGAACTATTCACGATGGCTCCAAGATCTCTCTCTTGAGTAATTGTAGCTAAATTAGTCCCCATCATATTGTATGTATTGTTGAGATTATTTTTTCCAATGTGCATTACTTTACATTTACCAACATTATATTTATTTGCCATTTTGTTGCCCAATCACTTAGTTTAGTGAGATCTTTTTGAAGCTCTTCACATTCTGCTTTGGTCTTAACTATCTTGAGCAGTTTGGTGCCATCTGCAAATTTTGCCACCTCACTGTTTACCCCTTTCTCCAGATCATTTATAACTAGGTTGAACAGAATTGGTCCCAGGACAGTCCCTTGGGGGACTCCACTAGTTACCTCTCTTCGTTCTGAAAACTTATCATTTATTCCTATCCTTTCTTTTCTATCTTTTAACCAGTTATCAATCCAATAGAGGACTTTCCCTCTTATCCCATGATAACTTACTTTACTTAAGAGGCTTTTGTGAGGGACCTTGTCAAAGGCTTTCTGGAAATCTAAGTACACTATATCTACTGGATCCTCCTTGTCCACGTTTGTTGATCCTTACAAAGAACTTTATTAGATTAGAAAGGCAGGATTTCCCTTTACAGAAACCATGTTGACTTTCCCCCAACAAATTATGTTCATCCATGTGTCTGACAATTTTATTCTTTACTATAGTTTCAACTAATTTGCCCAGTATTGATATTAGACTTACCAGTCTCTAATTGCCAGGATCACCTCTAAAGCCCTTTTTATATATTGGCGTCACATTAGCTGTCTTCCAATTACTAGATACAGGATCATACCCTCACTAATGTGTCAACAAAGACACTGTATGTTGCTTCTGCCAAGACAGATGGGTTTGTTAGCGCAATATAATGAAAACAGATAAGGGATAGAGCTGAAGTGTTGTTGGGTATAGTGGGAATATTTGAGTGTACTACTAAAGGATCATCCAGCCTCAACTCCTCTCCCAAGATGAGGTCAAGCAACCAGTCTGGAAGCACAAGGATGGAAGGTATAAGAAACACCAAAAGCCAAAGAAATGCCTGTCCTTAAGTACAACCTCATTCCTTACCCCTTCCATGAGATACCAAAGAGGTGGTACCAAAGACCCCATACTCATGACCCTCCAAAATTAGAACATGCCTGCTAAGAAAGGGAGAACAGGGGCACCAGGAAAAGGCACTGCAGGAGCCCCAAATCCCCCGGTCTGCCGTCCCCGGCAAGGGCACCATTTTGGGAATGCGGGGAGGGTTTGCAGCCGTATGTACCAACACACTGCTTGCTCGTCCTCCTGCTTCCCTGACTATCAGAGAGCAAGGGGAAAGTACACAGCTTGCATGCATTCCTCTCACTCCCAGCTGGTGAGGAAGTGGGTCAGAGAAGTAATTCACTCAAATTGGGAACTTTCTTCTAACTCCCTGATCATGAAAGGAAGAGAAAGAGCAAACAACCCTCCCCCCACCCATGTCCCTTCCTTGAAATGGTGCCTTGGTAATGTACAGGCTCTGTAGCTTGCCATTCCCAGAGGCTCTGCTGCCACTCAGGGCCCTGCTGCCGGCCCAGCGCTCCGCAACCATCTCCAGCTACAGCTAGGGCTGCCAATTCTCCTGGACGAGATGCCATCTGCAGCAGTAGTGCCCAGTCCATCTGGTCCAGGAGAGTTGGCAACTCCATGTGTGACCCCAGGCTGGGGTGGTAAGGCTAACAGTGTGGGGGAGGGAGGGCACAGCTCAGCATCCTCACCCCAAAAACAGTTCCCTTGCCACTGAGCACAGCAGATTCATGAGCAGCATTAACTCCTACTCTGTGTATAGACACCACTGGGAGTGGATGACAGCATATTCCCTACAGAAGAGCATGCTGCTGGGGAAGAAAGGAATAAGATAAACAAACTGTTCCAGTGACATCAAATGCATTCTGCTTTCTTTAAAAACAAGAGGGCGCACACATACACACGGTCATTTGTTGACTAATCACCCCATTTGATTAACATCTGCAATTGAAAGTGACTGGAATCAGAACAGTGCCAGAAACAGATAAATGAATAGTTACATTCTGCCTCCCTAAACTCTCTCTAGTGCTTCAGCTGGAGAACACATGCAGATTATTGTGCACTGTTCAACAGCTGCTATGTTCCACCACTGAGGGAGATGCACTTCCTTGATCTTTATGCCTGTACTAGCTGGAGTTACCCAGCGTTGCTCGGGAAACCAGAGGAACAAAATGTAGGAAAATCAGTAGTCCATTATCTTTTTTTGAATGGTAGAAAAGTTGCACTGATTTCTATAGGGATTAAAATATAGGTCCGCATCATCCCTGGAGGGGGGAAGAGTGCAACCCCGGGTGGAGGGGAGGTTACATGTGGGAGGGGCCCCCAGCTCATGCCTGGGGCTGCAGGTGCCACAGGGGGTAGGGCGGCTGCCCGAGCCATTGTGCGCGTGGGGGTCAGGGCACTGCGTGCCAGCGTGGGGTGGGGGGTGCGGGAAAAAGAGGGTCGCTTATGTAACCTCGCAGGCAGGAGGGGGCGAGTCCTGGATGGCGCTGGGGGCTGCAGGTGGCGGGCACAGGACCTAGGGTGGGCGGGGCGGCCCCTGCAGCACAGCATGGCGGGTTACTTTTTGATTTTTACAGCTTGAGCTCGTGCCCGATCGGGTCCAAAAGTACCTTAAAACCTTCTCCTGGATGAAAGGTTATCCCATGCAAAGTTTGGTTGTGGTAGCTCTTATAGTGTCCGAGTTATAAGCACACAAACTTACAAACATTCTCCTTTATATATTAGATAACTGTTTGTTAAGCGTATAAAATGGCTTGAGGTTCCTTCAACATAACAGGTTCTATCGAAACCTGATACATTTTTACTGCAGAAAAGCACTTAATTTTTAACATTTGCATAAAAGTTAAATATATATCTGCTCAGAGAGGTTTCATGACTGCTCTTCTGTATTTCAGTACAGAGCAAAAGTTGCAGACTCTTTGCATATTATTAACTCTGAAAACAGCACAATGGCAATGTACACAGACAGATGGAGGGAAGTTCAGGCTCCACTCTCAAGTTTAAATGTTTTAGCAAATATCTCAGGAATCATGATAATGTTACCTACCAAGGGATAGAAACTTCAACCTTTGTGCTATACATATCAAGTTAAGTACATAAAAACAGATCTAATACCACATTTTATTTCCAAGTGCCCTGCTCAGACAATCCCTGTGGCTTCTAACAGGATTACTCATGTGGTTTCAGTTACAGTACGCATCAGTGCGTTGAACAAGATTAAAATATGAATAGGCAATGGAACGCAGAACACTGTCATATTGGAGTAACGTTCCAAGCACTCCTCAGCAGAAAATGTTGAAGTCAATAGTCACATCTAGTAAAGTTAAACTGAAAACAGCAGAAAACAGAAATTTCGCAGACCATAGCCAGAGTTCTAGTAAGTGCAACAGATGTTTCAAAGAGCTAAAATATTAGCATTCAGTCCGACAAGTTTCTTTCCTGTTATCAAACATTAAGCTCATCACCTGGTGATCGTCTGATGCTAATGGAATTGAATAGACCATATTTTGCTAAATTATTCATAGGCTAATATTAAAAGGTTTTAAAATATTGGGCTCTTTACCTGAAGACTGGCAATTATCACTTCATTTACAGTACCATTAAATTCCAATTCTTTAGCGAGAAAAAAATTTATTTGAGTTCCTCAGGACACATTTTGTCCTTAAATTTTTTTTTTTTTTTTTTTTTAAAGACAACCTTTTCATATGCAGAAGTTTAGAGAATGATCCTTTGCTCTTTCAGACTCATTCTTTCTAAGAATTAGTTGTTAACCAGGAAAAATATGCCATTAATTCATAAGCTTACTTTCCCTACAGCTTTGTGGCAAAATGGTTTTCACCTCAAAACATACTTATTTGAGGCTTCCTTGAAACTAAAATATTTCTATTTTAGAGTAAGACAACAAGGAAGGGACTTGGGAGACAGAATGTAAACAATTTTGCTCTAAGGAGTAATTTTCTAAACATTCTTTTATACATAAAATTAAGTACTGCTTTTAAATTAAATAGTAATGTTTCAGTAAAGGGTTAATAACAAGATAATCAACTTCTGGATAATATGTGGCAGATAAAGCAAAATAAAAATGATGCTACTCAGTTAAACAAAATAAACATGAAAGAGGTAGGTGGGAAAGAGACTGTCAATCTGGAAATCTATTTTTGCAAGGGAAATTCTCACATTGTATTTGTACTTTATTTGTGGCAACTGCAGTCTACCGTTACAGTATTCATCACTGAAGCAGATAAAGTTCCAAAAGACTGCGCCACTTCAACAAATCATTCCTATTTGATTTCATCTAAGAAATATAAATTAAAATATGCCTACCTCATCACAGTAAAAGCAATTCTCAGTTTTCCTAAAGCGGCAATCACCAACCAGTTGATCACAATCGACTGGTCAATCACAAAGGCCCTGCCAGTCAATCTTGACACAGTGTTCCTAGCCCCCCCCCTTCTTTTCCCCCCACCCGCAACGAGGAGCCCACGCTGACGCTACAGTCTCCCACCCCTTGCAAAATTGGAGCCACAGCTGGGAGGGTTACCAGATGGCTTCAAAAAAAATACTGGAGGCACTTAGACTTATAGACTTTAAGGTCAGAAGGGACCATTATGATCATCTAGTCTGACCCCCTGCACAATGCAGGCCACAGAATCTCACCCACCCACTCCTGGAATAATCCTCTCACCTATATCTCAGATACTGAAGTCCTCAAATGATGGTTTAAAGACCCCAAGATGCAGAGAATCCTCCAGCAAGTGATCCGTGCCCCATGCTACAGAGGAAGGCGAAAAACCTCCAGGGCCTCAGCCAATCTACCCTGGAGGAAAATTCCTTCCCGACCCCAAATATGGCGATCAGCTGAACCCTGAGCATGTGGGCAAGACTCACCAGCCAGACACCCAGGAAAAGTTCTCTGTAGTAACTCCTATCATCCCACCATTGGCCTATTTACCACCAATAGTGAAAGGTCAATTAGTTGCCAAGATCACGTTATCCCATCAAACCATCCCCTTCATAAACCCATCTAGCTTAATCTTAAAGCCAGATAGGTCTTTTACCCCCACTACTTCCCTTGGAAGGCTGTTCCAGAACTTCACTCGTCTAATGATTAGAAACCTTCATCTAATTTCGAGTCTAAACTTCCTGATAGCCAGTTTATATCCATTTGTTCTTGTGTCCACATTGATATTGAGCTTAAATAATTCCTCTCCCTCCCTGGTATTTATCCCTCTAATATATTTAAAAAGAGCAATCATGTCTCCCCTTGATCTCAGATGGGGGGGGGGACCAGCCGGGAGGAGAGCGGGGCTGGCCAGGAGGGGGAGGGGGACTGGCCAGGGGAGATCGGGGGGGGGAGAGGATGAGAGAACTGGCCAGCGGAAAGCAGGGCTGGCCGGGGGGCGGGGCTGGCTGAGGAAGATGGGGGAGGGGGGAAAGGGAGGGTGGACCGGCTGGCGGGAAGCAGGGCTGGCTGGGAGGTGGTCGGGCAGAGCGCAGCTGGCCGGGGAGGGTAGCGGGGGGGAGCAAATTGGCCGGCGGGGAGCAGGACTGACCCGGGCGCACGCAGATCCCGGGGTGCTGCCGTCCCACGCACGGACCCAGCAAAGCACGAGTGACTCTGGCCGCAGGGATTCCCTCACGCCCCGGCCCCGCCCACCCCCCCTCCTCACGTAGTTGCATATTGCCTGTCTGGTAGACACACTCACACAGTGTGAGCGTGTCTGCCAGCCGGGCAGTACGCAACTACGTACTGATACTCCTAATAATAATAAAACTTACCTAATTAGAAAATACCGGACATTTTATATGTCCGGTATTTTCTCAATTTGTTTCCCGGACAGAACCCTCAAAAACCAGACACATGGCAACCCTAACAGCTGGCTTCCTGCAGTTGCTTGCAGATGCTGCCAGAGAGATACCCATCCCTGGAGACCTTCAGGTACCGGCCAAGCTGCCCATGCCCCCTCCCCCCTGGCCAGACACCCACCAGCACCCTGTATCCTGGTCCTGCCCCCTGGCCAGATACTCACCAGTACCCTGTTCCTACCCCTTCCCTCCAGGCCAGACACCTACCACCAGCTTGTTCCTGTACCCTACTTCCCACCCAGATTCTGCACCCCCATCCCTGTCCTACTCACTGGCAACCCTATCCCGCACACTGGAGTGAGGTGTTTCAGTCAGGGCCACATCAGGTGAGGCTTGGGGGATTTTGGCAGGTTGGTTTTTTTTTTGTTGTTTTTTCTTTTGCATCTCACTTGTGTGGTCCTTGACTGATTTTTCTGGGGTCAGTGGCCCCCGACTCAAAAGAGGTTCCCCACACCTCTCATAAATAAAGACAATGTTGAAACATTTTGTGCAAGACATATTTTATTTAAAAATGACACCTGGCGAACAAGCCCCCAGTTGGGGCCAAGCCCCCATCTGGCCACAGCAGCTTAACACCCCTGCACTCCCCACACACCCCAACCCTGAGCCCATCATACACCTGAACCTCCTGCCCTGAGCTCTCCAAAGCCCCAAACTACAACACCCCACATTTCACATCTTGTGCTACAACACTCTTGCACCACCCACACACTGCAAACCTGTGCCCTGAGCCCATCATACACCCGAACCCAAACTCCTGCATCCCAATATCCACAAGTCTGTGGCTTGTCAGTACCCCAACCCTCCACCTGACCCCAACACTCCCCGAGCCAGTATCTCCTTCTCCACCCACTCCTGCATCCAAATTCCAGCCCAGAGCTTGCACCTCTCACTCCATCCCACACCCAGATCCCTCATTCCCATCCCAGAGGCCACATCTCCGGTCTCAACCCAGTGAGAGTGAATAAGGGCTGGGGATAGCAAGTGATAGAGAGGGCGGGGGGGGGGGGTCTTGGGGAAGGGATGGGGTAGATTTTGGCTTGTCCTGACATTCAAAAAGTGATCTTGGGTGTAAAAGGTTGGAGACCATTGCCCGAAAGGAGCTTAGCTCTGCTTAGCTGGAGTTGGAAAGGGAAGTGAAGGACATAATATTTTTATAAAGTCTTTTTTTAAACCGATTCTTCTTAGTATATGTATGTTACAGCAAATTTTTATTAGTGTAATATTAAACTGACAAAACTATCAGAAAGTGATGGGAAGATTTTTCTCAGCTAGAAGAGAAAAAGAAAATGTTACTGAGTCCATGAGAACTATACTAGCATCTTTCTTATGTAACTGGAATATATTTCAAGATCTACAAGTCTGCTGACTGTTAAGAGTTTCACAAGTGAGTATTATGGCCCGAGGGACTGCAAAAATTTAAAAAGTTTCAGAGACGTAGCCATGATAGTCTGTAATCGAAAAAACAACTAATAGTCCTGCGGCACCTTAGGGTATGTCTACATTACAATGTTATTTCGAAATATCTTATTTCGAAAACGCGTCTACACACAAAATGCATTTTGAAATAGCTTTTTGTTATTTCGAAATAGCGCATCCACACTGAGTGGACTCTGAATCGCATTTAAGGCTGGCCAGAACCAGTTCCGGCAGGGCATCAGGTCAGGACTTACTGTATGGGGTTGCTGCCTGAGGCTATCTGAGGTCTGTGCTTAAAGAGACCTCCTCCCCCCGCCCCCCAGACAGCCAGTTCTCAGGTCTCCCTGCTTGCTTGTCTACCTCGATGAGGGACAGCAAAGCATTTTGTCTCTGCGTGCTCTGATTGCCCTCACTCGGGACACCACAGCACTCTGCAGTATGGAGCCAGAGCTGCCCCTGGGCACTCTGGTGCTTCTCTTGGATGCGTTGCTGTGAGCCTGGCTGCACTTTCTGCAGGCTGCCATCCAGGAGGTCCATCAGGGGGCTGTCAGTATCCAGGAGGCCCTGCGGGAGAGCTTCCACCCTGAGGAGCACTAAGAGCCTCCCTGGTCCGCCCCACTGGGGGCTTGTGCCTCATTCCTCCCTCACGTCCTTCCACTTACCCCTCCCTAACCCCCCTTCCTGATGTCAAATAAAATACATGTATTTTCATGAACACAAACTCTCTTTATTTAACAAAACTGGGGGGGGGGGCAATGAAACTCTGGTGAGACTGGGGAAAGGAGGCGAGAGAGGGGAAGGGGAAACCTGGGAGGAGGGAGCTGGAAGGGGGAAGCAAGGGGAAGAAGGGGGAGGGGAAGCTCAGGGCTCAGGATTGGGGGTCTCGCCGGACCAACTTAATTGTCATGCAAACCTTCTCCTGGGTTCGCATGTGGCCTTTGGTGGCCAGGCTGGCAGCTATCCTGCCACAGACGGCCACGTTCCTCTGTCTAGTGCAGAGATCATGGACGTTGGGGGCATCCCCCCCAAACCTGAATAAGGTCCCTGATCTCCAGCCTGGACCAGGAAGGCACCCGCCTTCTCCGGACCCTGGCAGGCTCCTGGGAGCTGGCAGTCTGCTCCTGGGGAGCGGTGGAGGGCTGGCTGCCAGTGGCTTGCTGGCTCATGTTTTGGGGCCACTGGGTGAGGGGCAGTGACTGCTGGCTCTGGGCCAGCAGGCTTGGAGCTGGCACAGGCACTGTGGCCAGAGTCTACCCCTTTAAGGGCTCCGGGGAGGGGGGAGGGAAAGGAGTGTTCTTCGTTGAGGCCAGAGTGGCCACCAGGGCACCCTAGGAAGGGCTGGAGGCCCCCTATTTTGATATAAGTGTCTACATAGCACTTATTTCGAAATAGCTATTTCGAATTTGGCATTATTCCTCGTAGAATGAGGTTTACCAAATTCTAAATAAGCGCTCTGCTATTTCGAATTTATGTCGAAATAGCAGTTTGGCTGTGTAGACGCTAGAAAAGTTATTTTGAAATAAGGGCTATTATTTCGAAATAACTTTGCTGTGTAGACATACCCTTAGAGACTAACAAAAAATGTAGATGCATCATGGGCACAACGAAATACAGGCAGCAGTGCAGGGGAGGGCAGGCAGCACTGCGGAGATGGTACTGGGGGGGGAAAACTGGCTTTTAAGTTAATTGAATAGTGGAGTAACCTCATGAATTTTTATCGGTTAGTCGACTATTCTATAGTCCCTGAGGGCAGAACCAGCAGCCACTGTATTAGAAGCAGCTACGCAGGGTGCCAAGCAGGAGCTGGTAAAGAGGCAGCAGCGCATGGTGGCAGCAGCCCCTGTCTTGGAGGAGGTCTGAGCTCCTGGACTCAGGGCAAACTGGAACTGAGCTGGGTTGCCTGCTCGCCCGGCTCCTAATAACAATTTAAATGCAGAGCCACAGAAAGCAAGGACTGAACTGGACTGCGTTACCAGCCTGCTTGCTAAAAAATTTACTGGTCGGAGGGGAGGTGGAAAGTGTGTAGTCTATAACATTAACCTATAAGCTTTTGCTTATCGGTTAATCGACTACACTATTACATACCTCCCCAGCACCAACTCCTGCTTCCCCCGTCCCTTGCTACCTCTGGTACAGAGGCAGCAAGTGTGGTAGGGGGAATGCATGTCGTTGAGACAACTAACAGATAAGCCTACGCTTCTCAGTTAGTCAACTAGGGTATGTCTACACGACAGCACTAATTCGAACTAACTTAGTTCAAATTAGTTAATTCAAACTAAGCTAATTCGAATTAGCGCATCTAGATTTAAAAACTAGTTCGAATTAGCGTTTTGCTAATTCGAACTAGCTTGTCCACATTGAGTGGACCCTGAACCGAAGTTAAGGCTGGCCGGAACCAGTGCCAGCAGGGCATCAGCTTAGGACTTAGAGCGTGGAGCTGCTGCCTCAGGCTAGCCAAGGGCTGTGCTTAAAGGGACCCGACCCCCACCCCGGACAGACAGTTCTCAGGGTTCCCAGCTTGCTTGTCTACCTCGATGAGGGACAGCAAAGCAGTCCTGTCTCGGAGTGCCCTGAGTGCCCACACTCGGCACATCACAGCACTCAGCCATCAGCCCGGCTGCACTTGCCGCAGGCTGCCATCTGGCGGGGTCATTCGGGGGGTTGTCAGGATCCAAGAGGCCCTGCAGGAGAGCTTCCACCCCGAGGAGCCCGCAGAGCCACCCCAGTCCTCCCCATCAGGGGCTCGTGCCCCATTCCTCCCTCACCTCCTTCCACTTACCCCTCCCTAACCCCCCTTCCTGATGTAAAAAATAAAGGACACGTGTGTTCAAAAATAGAAACTCTCTTTATTTAACAAAACTGAGGGTGGGGGGGGGGGATTAACCTCTGGGGAGACTGGGAAAAGGAGGTGGGAGAGGGGAAGAGAGAGGGTGCGAGAGGGGAGGTGGAAACCTGGGAGGAGGGAGCTGGAAGGGGGTAGCCAGGGGAAGAAGGAGGAAGGGAAGTATAAAACTATGGTATGCCGTATTCTTCAGTATTGTGTAGAGATGGGGTCTCCTCACCTCAAAAAAGATATTTTGGCCTTGGAAAGGGTTCAGAAAAGGGCAACTAAAATGATTAGGGGTTTGGAACTGGTCCCATATGAAGAGCGGCTAAAGAGACTGGGACTTTTCAGCTTAGAAAAAAGGAGACTGAGGGGGGATATGATAGAGGTCTATAAAATCATGAGTGGTGTGGAGAGGGTGCATAAAGAAAAGTTCTTCATTAGTTCCCATAATAGAAGGGCGAGAGGACACCAAATGAAATGAATGGGTAGCAGGCTTCAAACTAATAAAAGAAAGTTCTTCTTCACAAAGCAAATAGTCAACCTGTGGAACTCCTTGCCACAGGAGGCTGTGAAGGTGAGAACTAGAACAGAGTTTAAAGAGAAGTTAGATAAAGACATGGAGGTTGGGTCCATGGAGTGCTATTAGCCAGGGGGTAGGAATGGTGTCCCTGGCCTCTGTTTGTGGAAGGCTGGAGATGGATGGCACGAGACAAATGGCTTGGCCATTGTCTTCGGTCCATCCCCTCCGGGGTACCTGGTGTTGGCCGCTGTTGGCAGACAGGCTACTGGGCGAGATGGACCTTTGGTCTGACCCAGTACGGCCGTTCTTATGTTCTAAGCTCGGGGCTCAGGGTCGGGGGTCTCACTGGACCAACTTGATTTTCATGCAAACCTGCTCCTGGGTTCGCATGTGGCCTTTGGTGGCCAGGCTGGCAGCTATCCTGCCCTAGACGGCTGCTTTCCTGTGCCTAGTGCGGAGATTGTGGACGTTGGAGGCCTCCCCCCAAACCTGGATGAGGTCCGTGATCTCCACACTAGACCAGGCAGGCATCTGCCTCTTGCGGCCCCGGGCAGGCTCCTGGGAGCCGCCAGCCTGGTCCTGGGAAGAGGGGGAGGGCTGGGTGGCAGCGGGTGGCTGGCTCGGGCCATGCCAGGTGCAGGGTCTGCTGGCTGGGTGCTGGCAGGCTTGCACCTGGCATGGGCACCATAGCCAGACCGTGCCCCTTTAAGGGCTCCGGGGCTGGGAGGGGGGCAGATGAGTTTCCCTGGCTTGGCCCAGAGTGGCCACCAGGGCAACCTGGGAAGAGCTAGCCTCCCACTAGTTCGAATTAAGTGGCTACACAGCCCTTAATTCGAACTACTTAATTCGAACTAGGCGTTAGTCCTCGTAGAATGAGGTTTACCTAGTTTGAATTAAGCGCTCCGCTAGTTCAAATTAAGTTCGAACTAGCGGTTTGCATGTGTAGTGCCTATGAAAGTTAATTCGAACTAACAGCTGTTAGTTTGAATTAACTTTGTAGTGTAGACATACCCCTACTTGCTTACATCCCTAGTGCACAAAGCCTCCCCCTTCCTTCCACGGTGCAGAGCGCCACGGGGAGCACTAGCTATTTTGAGTGGCAGTGTTTCATGCAGCAGGAGTCGACTACTCGCATTTCCCCCCCCTTTGGCGTCTCTGTGGTGGGGGGAAATGAAAGTAGTCAACTTGACTACCCAATAAGCCTAGGCTTATTGGTCAGTATCAGAGACAGCAAGGTGGGGACAGGGCAAAGCAGGAACTGGTGCTGGGGGGGAGCCAGCTTAAAAGCCGGTTCTCCCCAGCACTGTCTCCGAGGTGCCATCTGCTCCCCCCACACTGCTGCCTCTATCAAGAGGCAGCAGCGTGGGGAGGGGGGCAACTGGGGAGGCTGCCATGAAGCAGCCTCTGCCCACAGTGGGCCCTGGCTCACCTGCATCCCACAGGGCAGCCCCTGTCCACGAGGCTCTTAGTGGGGAGCTGGGACCCTCCCACAGAGAGGGGCTGCTGCCAGAGTAGCCTCTGTTCATGGCTTGCCACTGCGGACAGGGGCTGCTAGACCAGGCATGAGCCTGGACTGAGGAAGCCCAGCTCAGTCTCAGCTCACGCCGGGTCCTGGAGGTATCCCCGCTGTGGCTCTGCAGCTTAAAGGTAGTAAGAGCCAGGTGGGCAGGCAGCCCAGCTCCTATTACATTTAAACTGCAGAGTTACAGTGGGGGAGCTCCCAGACCTGGTGTGAGCTGAGACTGAGGCTTCCTCCCTCATTGATTAATCATGTAGAAAACAGAAATCCTATCAACTACACAATTAGCGAACTATTCACTTCCTAACAGCTCTATACAGAACCACTGTATTTCTAAACCTTTAAGCCCTATTTCCCAAGATATACAAAGGATCACACAAAGTGTATTTCGATGTGTTAATGCTTAAACCAAAAGCAGAGAAGAACTCGAATACATGGCTGTTTATTTCTGTGGGTTTTCTATTAAACCAGCATTTATGGTGAGTGCTAGATATGAAGACAGAAAAAGCAACTGTGCTCAGTAAATCACAACTGTTCACAGTTATCCTACACACAGATATTTGCAGCTGGAGAAGGCATGTGCTTAAACTCCCTTCTGAACCTCAAAAGCGAAGCCATTTCACTCTTACTCGCAGACGGTGGAAGGAAGCCAGAGAGAAAAGGAAATGCTTTTTTTACAAAAAATTTCAGCTTATTTTCTGTCAGCATGTTGTGATTTACTGAAATCAACAGAAATTTTGCTACCAACTTTAATGGGAACAGGATTGGTTCTTAAATATTATAACAACTCTCAGAAAAAAATACCTTGGGGACCTTCCAATGTTAAAGACAATTATTTTTGTAATTAAGGTGACCATACATCTTGTTTTTAGTTAATATAACTCATGAAG
Source organism: Pelochelys cantorii (assembly GCA_032595735.1). Classification (NCBI taxonomy): domain Eukaryota; kingdom Metazoa; phylum Chordata; order Testudines; family Trionychidae; genus Pelochelys; species Pelochelys cantorii. The sequence goes on from CM064352.1 coordinate 12,921,995, forward strand.
CTACATGACCATTTCCAGAATATTTTACTATATCACCATCATTGATTGTTGGCAAAATATTTTATGGAAAATAAAAGGCAATCATTCAAAAGAAAGGCAGGATGCTTAGTGGGCATATATGGTTGTCGCTCCATCGACTCCAACAGAGCGGTGATAGTTTATAGTAGCTTAGGATCTGCCTCAGGATCCAAGCATTTTATCACTAGAACCTTTAATGAGATATTTTGGATGGAAATTATGAATGGTCATAAAAAATATTCAGTGTAAAAAACTAGCCAAATCCTGCTCACCTTTCCTTCTGAGAGGAATCCCATTGACTTTAATGAACCAAAACCATCAGAACTTGGCCCTAAAAGTACAATATACTAGTTCAATTATCTGTTTCTATTTGTACTTGCCAAATGCATGGAGCCAATTCAAAACTGCATTACACATCGTGTATGCCTGTTCTCAAAGGAATTCACAGAGACAAGTACACTCTTTTGCAATTCAATAAACCCCTTTTTCTCACGCTCAAGTGGTGACCTCTTCTTAAATACACAAGCCTCTGAAGAGAAGATGCAGCCAAAAACCTAGGGATTTTCAAAGACAATTTACATGTAAAGCAACATGATCAAGTTCTATAGCCTCAAAAAACCTGCGCTTAAAAATACTGAAAATTCTTCCATACTCCCCTAGACATTAGTGTAATTTAAAAATAAAGACAGACAGATTAACAATAATAGATCTACATAACAAAACTTCAGTGCCTATACTTGGAGTCTGTGTGCACACACAGTGCTACACAACCACACTGGGAGTTGTACCACATGCCCTTCCCATCATGTGCTAAGTGGATCCTTCCAGTAACGTCCCTTGACCATTTCATCACTTCCAACATCACAGAAAACTCATGGGATGTAAATATTAGGAAAAGCGTTTTGATTATACAGGAAGAGATGTTTTGAGCAAGGAAAAAGTTTTCTGAGGATATAGGTGGTGATCACTATTCTATTCTGTGAGTTTGAGGGCACAAATGACGGACAGGCACAAATAAGGAGAAACTCTCACTGGTACTGCAAAAAGAGGCAGAAGCAAGGACTCTCCAGTCTGTGTACTGAGGCTGGGTGGCAAGGGACGGGACAGAAGATTGAATCAACTGAAGCTCCAAAAATTAAGAATTTCTGGACTTGTTTTGTACTTGAATTCTTTACGTTAACTTAGCACTAACAATGTAAGTTGTCTGGCTATGAGAATTTGTTTTCCTCCATCCCCACCAAATTATACTATTAAGTGATTCCTTGCCTCAGTAGATAAATACTTTGTTATGGATTATAGTGCTTATGGATAAGTGCTCTGGATATGGATACAAATCCAAAGAAACATCAGATACTACCACAGAAGCCATGGAATCCTACATAAATTCTTTATTGCCCCACTTTAGTAAGGTACTTAAGCATGTGCTAAAATTAGAGCACATCAATAATCATACTACCTGCAGTGGGACTACTGGGGCCTAAAGTTAAACAGATGTTTAAGAGGTGGGTTGAATCAGTGCTTCTATGACATCACTGAACAGTGTTTATGAAAGCTGAACATGTAACTAGAATGCTTGGTTTTCACTACATCTTCAGACACCAAGTCTGGTTGAATATATTTGGATCCAAGCTCGGCACCCTAAAGACAACCAGTTCTCCAGTGCTCACAGCAGCCCACACCAGTCCATTTTTGGCTGTATTTGGCAAATAACAAGAATGGAAGCTGGTTAAGGGTCCCCTCTTCCCAAGGTTCCCAAATAGCCACATAGCCCATTCTGAACCTCCATTTCATGGTGTCTTAAATAACTCAAAAGTTTATCAGTGAAGTGAAAAAAAAAAAAAATCAGAGGAAGTCACAAAACGCAAGCTAGTTGAACAAAATAGTGCAGGTTGAACCTTTCTAGTCCCGCACCCTTGGGGCCTGACTGGTTCCTAACGAGAGAATTTTCTGGACCAAGAAAGGTCAATATTGTCTAGCAGCATTAACACTTGCACTGCTTATTGGGTTGTTAGAGGACATTTAGGAGTAAATTAGAGCTAACAGCACAGAACACTGAGAGCTAGGACTAGTAGCTGTAAACAAACTTCATGGGACAGTGGGAAACTTGGCCAAACCCATGAAAAGTGGACATCCAGCTAACTAAAATCATTCTGAACGACAGATGTTTTCGGACCAGAGAGTTCAGGACTAGAAAGGTTCAACCTGTACTAGCTTAGCACATCTCAAAAAGTTGCTGCTAAGCAGCCTCAAAAACTAAACTGTAGGATATAGGTTTGAAACAGTGATTCTCAAAGTGGTCCGTGGACCAATACTGAGAAAGCTGCTAACTGGCTGCTCCAGTCTGTTTATTTACTGTCTCCGCAGCCACAGAGCCTCGTGGCTCCCACTGGCTCCGGTTCGCCATTTGCAGCCAAGGGGAGCTGTGGGAATCGGCATGGCCTGGACTGCTGCTTCCCATGGCTCCCCTTTTGTAGCCAATTATACTCACACAAAGTAAGCACAGAACAGGTGCAAATACTACCAATTCGGACTTAGATTTTGATTAGAGGGCTGTGCACTTCCCAATGAGCTTAGACTCAAAGCAGGAGCAAGAAGTCAGTTTTCAGACACTTCCTGAGATGTCTCAGAGGGCTAGCCATGTCAGTCTTTAACTGTAAAAATAATGAGTCTCGTGGCATCTCAAGAGACTAAAATTTCTTAGGTCGTGAACTTTCGTGGGTAAAACCCACTTCATTAGATAAGTTGGAGCAGAAATTACAGAATCTGGGATATATATGGTGTCTGTCAATTGTAGACCCAGTGTTAATGAACCTAATTAAGTTAGGGTGGATGTGGCTCATTCACAGCATTTGAGGTGGAGAGGTGAATATCAAAAGCACGGAACTTGCCTTTGTAGTGTGTTAACCAGTTAAGATCTTTATTCAAGTCTAAAATGATAGTATTGAACTTGTAAACGAATTCCAGTTCAACTGTCTCCCTCTGTAATCGGATGATAAAATTGTTTTGTAGAAGGATGGCTACCTTTAAATCCATTACTGAATGTCCAGGAACCTATCCTTGCAACAAACCCTGTTGCCAACCCTGTCCACGTATCTATACAAGCAACACCATCACAGAACCTAACCACATAAGCCACAACATCAATACTCATACCCCTGCACATCCACTAATGTGATATATGCCATCAAGTGCCAGCGATGCCCCTTTGCCATGTATATTGGCCAAACCGGACAATCTATGAACCAAAATATAAATGGACACAAATCAGACATCAGAATGGTAATGGTAACACACATAAACCTGCAGGGGAACATTTTAACCTCCCTGGACATCCACATCCCTTTTCCTGATGTTTCTGAAATGTTCCCTGCTATACACGACCTTGTCATACTTTTCTCTTCGCCTTCCTGGCTCCCACAAAGCATGTCTACACGGCACTACTGGAGCCCAAGCCACACTTCCATCCGCACAGAAATCAATCTGAATAAGGTCAGCAAGCACTCAAGATTGAGGAGAGTGCCCAAGTTCCTCTGACCTGGATGAAAGCCTTGTTATTTTATAGTGCGGATGCAGGTAAAGCAGCAGACCCCCAAGTTTGGAGGTCTACGTAGTGCAGCATGGATGCATTAGCAAGGCTGTGAGCCTGAGTTCAACACCTGTATACCCAGGATATAACGCATCAAAAATGCCCAAATGCAGGCTTGGAAATACCAAGCCCACACACCTGTCTCTCATAGGCTCAGGTTTACACATGCAGCTGCCCTTTCTATGGAGGCTTCTCCTTTCACACTTCCTGCCCATGGTGAGGCATGTTCCCATTTATGCCGCTTCCAGCTCCTACACCCTCTTCCCACTTTTTTTCCTCTCTGATTTTGACTCTTGGTTCTGAGCTCTCTCTCTTTCTCTCACCACAGCCAGCCACACACACCTTGCCCTGCTCAGCTCCATGCAGAGATCACTATACTAGCTTTTGCGTGACACGCCGCCTCCTCCACTTGGACTCCTTCCACTGATTCGCATTTCTCAATCCTATCACTTGGCAACTGCTTCTCTACATTTTCAAAACTCATGATCTGTTGCACCCTAACTCTCAATCGCTATCAGGATGTTAACATCCACCTCCAATCAACCCATGGCGCCAGCCTCCCTCACCCACTTTTTCCATTTTCAGATAAGCACCTTCTTGCTTTCTCTCATGGCTGTCCCCCGTAAACATTCACAAAGCTACCTCATTATTCTGCTTTGAATGTCTCCTTAAGCATAATTCCTTTAAAACAACTGACAAGCAAAGCTGCTGGCATTGTGAGATCACTGCCAGTCATGATGACCAATAACATTTCATTGTTTCCTTGTACTCCCCCATCTGCCTCTATCCATCTATTGTCTCTCGTCTTGTACTTGCACTGTATGCTAAGTTGACGGTGAAGGTCTTTTTGTTCTGTCTGTTTATGATGTCTGGCATAATAGTGTCCTAGTCCTAGACTGGTGCTTCCTCAGCACTATAGTAATATATACAATAATAAAAAAAATCAGGTGCAACACATGCAACAAACAAGAATTCCAGTAACTTGTAGCCATTGATTTTAAAAATTACACATTGATGTGTGAGTAAGGTGGCGTCCCTCACAGCATATAAAACAAGAGTCAGTAGGCATGAATATGAAGATTATTTTTCTTCAATGGGGCAGCTTCAGCAGACATAGCTGGGAGAGGGGTGCATGTCCCCCACCTGGGGCAGCTCCAGGTTCGTCTGCCCCCTGCATTCCTCAGCCAGAGTGAGGAATGCAGCAAACTGCACTTTCCCCTTGCTCCCTAACGAAGGGGAACAGCCAGCAATTTTCCCATAAGCATAAGGGGGAGCTGCATCGCCCCCCCCCCATACTCCCTAAAATGTACCTGTGGGTGGGAAGCTCAAGGCTGGGAGGGAAGCTATTCAACCACCTGGTGATTCTGTCTCTTTTCTGTATGGTTATATGATAAGAGGAAGCTGCATGCCAAATTGGGTGGTCCTAGCTCTTACTGTTTAGGAGGAGTTCCTGAACAAGCAGACTCACAGATGGACAGACTCCCTCATTCTCTCACTCACAAACTCTCTCAGAAACAAAAAACAGGACTATGTAGCACTTTAAAGTCTAACAAGATGGTTTATTAGTTGATGAGCTTTCGTGGGCCAGACCCACTTTAAAGTGCTACATAGTCCTGTTTTTTGTTTCAGCTAGACTAGACTAACACGGCTACATCTCTATTACTAAACTCTCTCAGGATTTTCTTTCTTTTCTGAACTGCCACTGATTTAAGTACTACTTGTTGTCCCATAAAACTGTTTATCAAAGTCAAATAATGTACAAATTATACCGAAGTGCAGGTTTAAAGTGTTCACAATGAACTTTAATGGAGATTGAAGGAAAATGAACCAGCCTTTCATCAGAGGTATGTTTATCATAAACAGCTTAAAATGAGCATGCACAAGGTTAGAAGAGGCTATTTGGAGCTTAAATCCCATCACAGTCATGAAAAATCCATTCAGCCACAGCACCAAACCTTCCTTTATTATTTAGAGGTGATGAGTCTGAATCAATCTTTTTTGCCATCGAACAGAGTACTGCTGTCATCCTGCTTTCTACTGATATTTAGTTATATGGGAAACTTAAGAATGAATCATTCAGTGGCTAAATATAGCCGACTACAGAACATTCCTGACCTCACCTTTTAAAAGGCAAGCCCCTACATCTAGCTAAGGAAGTAGTGCATTTTTACAAACTCCTCCTCCCCCGCTCCATCCACCAACACAAAAAAGGCCACCTCAACTAAACCTTCACCCACACTCAAGCTAACCTGAAACTGAGTAAACCAAAAATACACAATGGAATCATGTTTTCTTAGAATTTCCAAAGTATATTCATCAAAGAATCTTATTTTTCCAGGGTCCACATTATTATCAGTAGATAGTGCACCACATCAGTAAAATATTTTTATCATAAAGATTTCACCCTGATAGCTTTATTTTCCACCCTATTATTTCATGTTCTACCATACTCACTGTACTAAAGGCCAGGCAATATGCCATCACGACAGCTTTCGTTTCCAATAGGTTAAAAATATATGAAAACAATGGCCCCAAATGGAATGGTCATTTTGCAGAAACATACCATGCAGTTATAAAGGAAAACACATAAGAAGTTATTTTCCTAATTCATTAATTGCAGCCAAGCATTTGCAAACTGTCAACTCATCTTAAAGAATGCCCTCAGCACCTTCTGAAAATCAGGCTCCCTTAAAATGTCTTGAGTTAGGTGCCCAAAATTACTCCTCAGTTCTGAAAATCTTAATCTGAATGATTATTTCCATTTTTTTCCAGGCCTTTGAGGAAAGTAGCTGATCGTCCATTCTGTATCTTCAGTGTGGAAGCTGGCAAAACATCATAGCTACTACTGTTGCTGTCCGAGAGCTTGACCCCGTGGAAACATGATGCTTGTTAAAGTGCCGGGCACCCTCAACTCTCTTCCAAGTTAAAGGGTGCTACAGATGCGAGCCACTCTAAGAGGAACTGTATCCAAGAATCAAATTCCATGCCCATTCAAACCAATGAAAGTAATCCTAGCGTCATTGGTCAGTTACTGGGGAGTAACAGCAGCATTCACCAATAAGTTACTACAACTGAGGTGCCATATTAAAAATCAGAATATGAATGCCAAGAAGATTAGAGAGGAAAGATGCTCCAGTAACTTAAGACTCAAGAGGCTTGGGTTCAATTTTTATTTTGAAACAGGTTCCTGTGTGACCTTCAGCCAGTCACAGCCTCCATGCAGATCAGTTCTCCATCTGTAAAACTGAGACAATAGTGCTTCCTTATCTCACAGGAGCTTGTGAAGATAAACACATTAAAGACTTCAGAGGGGTAGCAGAGTTAGTGTGTAACATGGAAATCTTAAAAATAGGGCTGTCAAGTGATTAAAAAGTTTAATCGAGATTAATCGCGTGCACCTCCCCTTTTTTACGGGGCAAAGTTTCCAATGAGCAGTGCAAGGTGGAGCCCAGGATCAGCTGGAGACTCCAGCTGACCCCAGGCTCCATGCAGTGCTGCCTCTTTGAAGCGCCACGGCACCAACACTAAACGTGCCTTAGGCACTGGATTCCCATGTGTGGGGTGCTCTCCTTATCCACTCTCAGGGGGATGGAGTCAGGGCAGGGACTCTGTAGGGGATCGTCCCCTCTTTGCCCATGCCTCAGGAGCTGGTGAGGCAGCCCTTTTACTGGCAGGGTTTGAGCCTCCCTGAGAGACCTCCAGCTGCATTGCTTTATCTAGCAGCAGCATGCTGTCCTTCCTGGCTCTTGCGGTGAGAGAACGGCAGAGGTCACATTTTTGGGGAACACGAGTCTCCCCAAGACAGCGGATATAATCCGCGTGTCTGACACTGGCAGGGGCTCCTGGCAAGTATGACATTTTTTAAAGCTGGAGGAGCCCAGCATGGCGGCTCCTCAGAGGCTGTCCGCCAGCGTTCTACTGGGGCTACCCCTGCGGCCATGGCTGCCGTTAACCTGCGACTTTTCTTTTCTGTTGATTTGCCTTTTTCTCTCTCTCATCTTCTCTTGTCTCTCTCTCTCTTTTTTTTTTTTTAGAGAGCGCGCGCGCGAGTGAGCTCGGCTGATGGAAGAGAACAGCGGGTTTAGCGGCTGCCCGCAGGTGGCCTCTCAGTAAAGCCAGTACTCTGAAATGAGAGAAAAATCTTTTTTTTTTTCCCCAAGGATGAAGTCAAATGAAGGCAGACAGAAGAAAATATCGGGAGAGTGAAACCAGGGAGGTTTCTCACTCCCCCTCAGGAAAAGCTGAAGAGACTGAAGAACTCTGCCCGAGACCGAGGACCGGAGAAGAGGAACTGAAGGGAGGGGGCGAGCCACGCATGCGAGGTGACAAACAGAGGACAGCGTGAGCTCCCCTCACACATGCACAGCTCACAGGCACTGCTAGCAAAAACTTCGCTCTGAGGCTCTGGGACTTCCCCACACCTGAAATGGAGCACCCACAGGGACATCACCCGAAGAAGAATCACAGAAACATAGGGTTAGAAGAGACTTCAGGAGGTCATCAAGTCCAGCTCCCTGCCCAAAGCAGGACCAACCCCAACTAAATCATCCCAGCCAGGACTTAGAGGCCCAAGTATCAACCCTACGTTCCATCAGAGAAGATGAAGACTTCCTCAATAGAAGGCAGCATTCAATACTCCAGGCACAGCAAGCTGGAGAACCAGTGAGAGCAGTACAGAACAAGGAAGAAAATTCGCAGCATGTAACCTCCAGGAGAAGACAGACAACCCCAAGTATGCCCAATCCTGATAGAGATAAGTAACCACTTTCAGGCTCTCTGCACAGGCACTACGGTGGAGAATGCTTTGGCAGAGACCTCTCAGGGAAGGGATCAGAAGAAGACCCCATCGACCAGAAGGCATGGGATGCGTAGTCCTAAGGATGGGGATTCCACGACCACCACCCCAAGAGAAGACAACGGGGGGTAGAGGGAGGGTTGGGGACTCCCTTCTAAGATATACTTCTCAAGTATCCCTAAGATATTCTGCTATATGTTTGCTCAAGAACTTCTCCTAAACAGTAAGAGCTAGGACCATCAAATTTGGTATGAAGCTTCCTCTTATCATAACTTAAAGCAACGTCAGGGTTTAGTTGTGCCAGGAAAACAGGATATTCCTGGAATGGGATTGCTTCTCAAAACCATACAGAAAGGAGACAAGAATTACCAGATAGATGAAAGGGGCTGGCTGAGGGCACCCCCACCCTGTCCAGGACTACCCCAACCCCAAGCCTCCCACCCCATAAGTGCCCTTTGGGGGGAGGGAGCTGAAGCTTCTACCCCCAGGTTCATACAGGGACATTACTGGCTGTTCACAAGTCTCAATGTCAGGGGTTTGGTGGGTTTTCCCCCCTTTGCTAAAGCCCGGTTCCTGGAATCTTATGATTACAGAATAATCTACAAGTTTTAGTTCTCATGTTTGTGGAGAAAAGTTGGAACACATGACTCAAGGGCACCCTCAAGTCTTGAAAAACAAAAGGTAAATAAAAAGAATCCAACATTCATTTATTTTAAATCTCATGGAACACTTTGTAACACTCAGATTAATATGTTTAGGCTACATCCTATGCAACTACTCTTTGTGACACTGGATACGATGACTGTCATGAGAATGGCAGAGAGAAAATTAACACTAACTCACAATGGGCAGGCAAAAACTTTTTTGTTCTCTTTAACATTAGTGGCAAGATGTGGAGGGCAGACTGCTACTGACTTGAACACTAATTAGGTGCTCAAAGATATGATCTTACTCTCATATCTGCTAAGAAGCCAATAATGAGGCTGTTCATTTAATCAGGAGCCTGCAAAGAAACAGCAGTAAGTGCCTTTGACCTATGCTGCTTTTCTCCGCTGGCCAGAGCTCTTCCCTCCCCCTCACAGTTATTTCTGGGTCTCTAATAAAAATCTATATGCTATCAGAGACCCTGGATTTGTTACACAGTGATAATGCTGAATATCAACTGCAACAGAAGGCAACCAAGTAAGAACTGTACATCATGCCAAACTCGTTAAAAAAAGATTTTATTTAAAAAAACCCTGCTGCTGGAAATGAAAGCCAACCAACCATTCAAATACCCAACTTGTGTGGCAAGACTGATCAAACCAACAGAGGGGGAAGAGTCCTATAGCTTGCTTTCAAAATGCATTTGTATGATTGTCCCAGTATGATGCTTTGCAGAAGCTCCATTACATAATGGAATTAGACAGGGAGCAGATATTCAATTTTTTTATGAATCTGAAATCTACCTCCCCCTATTACAGATTTCAAACAGAAAAAAAATTCTTCTCTAGGAAAAAATTAATTCCCACAAAGAAGAAAAAATTAAAGGGTCACTTATAGCAATAAAAATAAATTCTTTCTGGAAACTTAAAAAAAACAAACCAAACCCACAGTAACTTTCAGGACAAAAATGGTTTCCTCCAAAAGAGTCAATTCAGAAAAATCAGTGTCACAAAGCACATTTAACTGTAAACAAAAATTAACATTACAAATATACTGTATTAGCAAACAGCACTGAAAAATAATCATTTACCTTAATATGCAAATACCTTGTGCACTGCTCAGCAATTGGTAGTAATGAAATTTTAGCTACCTTCATCCTGCAGGAAATAGTCAATTTACTTCTCACCAATATTAGATTCATAGTCACTCACCTTATCAAGTTCCATTTTATGAAGCAATAAATACAGCATATTAGAAAAATGTTATCAGACTCTGTATATAAGGAGGATCAACGAGCCACAGTGGTAGGACTCCTTGAATAAAACCTTATTGTAACCTGGCCATGCTGCAATCTCTAGTCCCACTAATAATTTTGATACAAAAAATACAAGAGGATGCACCAACAAATGCAGTTTGAGAGAGATTAAAAAAAAAAAAAACACACACACTTACAGTTAAGCACAAAACTCCTGTTTCAATCTTTGAGGAAAACTGTATGGTCAGTCTTCCTAGTGGCTGCAGCAACAAGACCATTAAATGGAAGTTAGCCAAAGATGCATACAAAGCCATGCAAAAAGAAAAACTCAGTTTAAAACCAAAGCCAAACAAAAGAAAATTTTATGAGCGCCTAAAAACTTAAAAGTAAAACACATTTCTTCAAGTGCTTTTTTCACATATTTACTTAATATTTACACTTGCAACAAATCATCATCCTAAAAATAGGAATCACGTAATAACACCAACATTCCACATGAAAACGGATTACAGGCTATCAGGAACACCATCCCCGATGACAGCACTGCACACCTGGGGTATGTCTAGACTACATGGCTCCGTCGACGGAGCCATGTAGATTAGGTTTGTAGACATAGGAAAATGAAGCGGCGACTTAAATAATCGCCATTTCATTTAAATTAAAATGGCTGCCTCACTGTGCCGATCAGCTGTTTGTCGGCTCAGCGCGGTAGTCTGGACGCTCCGCGGTCGACATCAAAAGCCTTTGTCGACCACGCCGTTATGCCTCGTAGGATGAGGTTTACCGGGGCGGTCGACAAAGGCTTTTGATGTCGACTGCGGAGCGTCCAGACTACCGCGCCAAGCCGACAAACAGCTGATCGGCACAGTGAGGCAGCCATTTTAATTTAAATGAAGCGGCGATTATTTAAGTCGCCGCTTCATTTTCCTATGTCTACAAACCTAATCTACACGGCTCCGTCAATGGAGCCATGTAGTCTAGACGTGTACCCCTGGTTACAGAGCTCTGTGACTTTATCCTCACCCACAACTACTTCCAATTCGGATACAATTTGTATCTTCAAGTCAGTGGCACAGCCATAGGCACTTGCATGGCAACACAATATGCCACCATAGAATCACAGAATCATAGCTGGAAGAGACCTCAGGAGGTCATCAAGTCCAGCCCCCTGCCCAAGGCAGGACCAATCCCAACTAAATCAACCCAGCCAGGGCTTTGTCAAGCAGAGACTTAAAAACCTCTAAGAATGGAGATTCTACCACCTCCCTAGGTAACCCATTCCAGTGCTTCACCACCCTCCTAGCGAAACAGTTTTTCCTAATATCCAACCTAGACCTCTCCCACTGTAACTTGAGACCATTGCTCCTTGTTTTGTCATCCGTCACTACTGTGAACAGCCTTTCTCCATCCTCTTTGGAACCTCCCTTCAGGAAGTTGAAGGCTGCTATCAACGTCTTTATGGCTGACCTTGAACAATGTTTCCTCAGCTCTCATCCCCTATCACCCTTACTCATGCTATATTGATAACATCTTCATCATATGGACCCACGGGAAAGAGACCGTTGAAGAATTTCACAGGGATTTCAACAACTTCCACCCCACCATCAACCTCAGCCTGGATCAGTCCACATGAGAGATACATTTCCTTGACACTACAGTACAATTAAATGATGGACCACCCTATACTGGAAACCTACTGACCGCTACACCTACCTTTATGCCTCTAGCTTCCATCCTAGACACATTTCTCCATCTATTGTATACTGCCAAGCCCTAAGATACAACCAGATTTGTTCCGATCCCACAGACAGAGACAAACACCTACAGGATCTATATAGAGCATTCTTAAAACTGAAATACCCACCCGGAGAAGTGAAAAAACAGATTGACAGAGCCAAAAGAGTACCCAGACATGAACTACTTCAAGACAGGCCCAAAAGAGAAAACAACAGAATTCCACTTGTCATCACCTACAGTCCACAACTTAAACCCCTGTAACACATTATCAACAATCTACAACCTATCCTGGAAAATGACCTCTCACTCTCAGAGGCCTTGGGGGAAAGGCAAATTCTCACCTACAGATAACCCCCTAACCTCAAACAAACTCTTTCCAGTAACCACGCAACACACCTCCATCATCATCAACCACCCCTGCAATCAGCCCCAATGCCAACTCTGCCCACACATCTATACCAGCAATTTCATCACTGGACCCAACCAAATCAGAGGCTCATTTAACTGCATATCCACTAATGTGATCTATGCCATCAAATGCCAGCAATGTATATTGGCCAAACTGGACAGTCTCTACAGGAAAGAATTAATGGACATAAATCAGATATCGGAAAAGGCAATACACAAAAACCTGTTGGAGAACACTTTAATCTGCCTCAGCACCCATTAATGGATCTCCAAATCAACGTTGTGTTTCAGGCCAATTCCACAAGCCAAATACACAAAGAAGGGTTGGAACTTAACTTCATTCACAAGTTTAATTCTTATGGGATGTATTGTACAGGGACATGTATTGTACAGGGATATCGGCTGGCTCGCACACTACCATCCACATGCTAATGACTTAACCAACCAACCAAACAATGGAGGTGCTAATTGTTCGTATCAGCCTCGTGTAACTATTTGAACCATCTACTCACTGTCTCTCTTTTTTTCCTCCCCTCCTTTTTTTTCCTCTTCTTTTTCCCTCCTCCCCCCTAGCCCTCCTTCCCTTATTTATTCTTGGAACTGGACTTCTAATACTCCTGTCATCTGAAGAAGTGGGTTGTGCCCACAAAAGCTCATGATACCATTTACATGTTTGTTAGTCTTTAAGGTGCTACTAGACTATTTGTTGTTTAAGTTTTTCATGTTTCTAAGGTTGGCTAATTATATTTCAACAACTACATATGACGCTACGTGCTTCCTCTCTTGCTTTTTGCATGCTAATTACAGAAGAGCCAAAATATTTAAGATTCTGCCTGGGTGACTATTATATTTGAGGCTCAAGCCCACATAAATGTGTTAATGCCTTCCCCCATCCTACCTAAGAATCTTTGTCACTCTAATGCCGTTTTGCAGAACTACCCTGAATAACTAAGGAAATTATTTTTACCAATATAATAAAATTTAATCTGTCAGTGTGGTTATTAATCCATATTATACCTATTAGCTAAAGATGGGCCCAAGGCAGCAAGTTCTGATCTGACCTCTAAACATTTCTGAGTGCTTAGATTCTGGGTTTTCATTCAGCCCATTCCACAAATGATTATTCAAAGACAGGATTTCACGAAACCGTGTATGGTAACATGGGGCAGCTGATTCTGCCTTGGTGGGGGAACAAGCAAACCAGAACCACAGAACCTATGTCCAGCAGCCTCAGAATCCTACTGATATTCATTACAACCGATTGCTGTCTCTTCTCTGCTGGAAGACACTCTACAAGCCTATTTTAAATTAGGGGTTAGCCATCAAATTGGATGCAGATGTCTTCCAAGTTCAGTGATACACCAGGGTTTGCAGTTCAGAAACATCTCGATCCAAATCATCCCACAATTTAAATTCTCTTTTCTACAGTTGGCACAAATTAGAAAGTTTTAAAGTGAAAACCAATTACTCTCCTAAACAGTTTTGTTTTTTAAAATACAGCTTTTACAATCCTGAAGGCACAGTTGTGTCTGATTTCAACCCCTGGTGGCAGCAGGTCCCAGAACACTACAGGGATTCAGGCAAAGACTGAAGGGGCAACTGCATTCAATCCATCATGGCCACAGAAGTCAGGGCCACTCAAATGACAAACCAAAAAGCAGCAAAGCTGAAAATGGAGAAGGAAATCCCAGCAGAGAGAAATGCAAACATATTGACTGTCCTGCTGCATTTGACAGATGCATTTTTTTTCCTTTGCTGGATTTGAAGCTATCTTTGCTTCCTTTTAGTTTCTTGATTGTACACATATGCTGCTCAATGACTGCTTCTTCCCAATGAATAAGCCCCATAAAATTTAACAGAGAATGTGAACGTTTGTGTAGGATTTTTAAACCAACCCACAGGATTCAGGAAGCACATAATTCTCTATGAAATTCTATATCCTTAAATATTCTATAAGGAGATCTAATGGGTTTCCTCTTTGGGACGATCCCTTCTGCCCCCTCCCCTACCCCTCCCAGGATGACAGGGCTTGGGCAGGCTCAGGCTTCAGTCCCTCCTGCTGCAGTCATGTAGCCATTTTCATTGTCAGAAGGGGGTCGTGGTAAAATGACATTTGAGAACTGCTGTGCGAGAGTAGTTTGGGAGTTGACAAGGGCAGAGAAAAGAGTAAAGCAAATTGCATACTTTAAAGCAGGGGTGGACAATAACACAGCAGCAATTCGCCAGGGTTAGCCCCTGGTGGGTTGCCACCACTGTATTTACCTGCAATGCCACAGGTACCAGCAATCGCAGCTCCTGCTGGTCATGGATCACCGTTCCCGGCTAATGGGAGCAGCAAGAAGCAGCATGGACCTAGAAATCACTTCCCACAGCTACCATTGGCTGGGAACAGCGATCTGCAGCGAACAGGAGCTGCAATCACCAGTACCTGAGGCCATGCAGGGAAATATAGTGGTTGGGGACTGCCAGGAGCTAACCCTAATGGAATGGATTCAGCACCCCTGCTTTAAAGGGTAACAGTTTCCTCCACTGAGAGAATGGAGTACTATGAGGAACTGTGACCCTCTGAATCACAATGCCTTCTTCTGGGCTACTCCTAAAGCAACACAGTTGTGCCCTACTCCGCACTTATGGCAAAATCTATACTTGTCCTTAGAAACTGAGATAGGGCAGGCTCGAAAGGGGAACTCTGAACAGAAATGTAATATTACAGGTAGAACAGGTACAGGGTCTAAACTACCAGTACTATTTGAAGTTGTACTTCACTGAAAATTAAAATCTCTCTCTCTGAGGATAAATAGAAAAATCACACTGTATGCTGGTTATTCAGAAGTAAGGTATCTGGAGCACAGAAACAATTTGGTTTCTAAAAAGGTAGAGAGAGATGGAGTTGGAAGTGCTTCCATTTTCATGCAGGACTGTGATTTCTCAGGAAGAAGCATGTAAGCCAAGAAACAACCTGGCCCACCTGCAGCAACAAGAAAGCTGGAATTATGTTAGAGAATTTCAGTTTCACAGACAAGATTTGGGGGAAAAAATCCGAATTGCTTCTTTACAACATTTATGTATGAACTGCTGTTGGCAGGTATCTTTCTGAGATAGCTACTGCCTTGCTGTTACGTTTGTACCAGCCATCCTACAACTGGGCTGGCAGGAACCTCTATGTGTCAGTGTGCGGTGGTTTTTAACTTGGGGTCTGCAGATTATATTCAAAATTCCCAAAAGGGTCCACATCTCCATTTGAAATGTTTAGGGGTTCATAAATGAAAAAAGTTGAAAACCATTGTGCTAGCAGCAAGTGCAATAAAAATAATGATAAATAATATCATTTATAGGGCTGTATCCTGGCTCCCCATCAGACCTATGGACATGAAAGACATTAAACCTAGAAATGCTATAATTACACTGTTCAAGGTGCAGGAAAAAACTGAGAGACTATGCAGTGGAATTATGGTGAGAGTATGGTCAGAAAGTCCACAAATAGGCTAACACACTGGATAAACATCCGTGGAAAAGGAAGTATACACACAACAAACTTTTAATAGCAGTTGCAGGGCTTTGAACACCCTGAGAATACAGATGCAGATCCTATGCTCACATAAATTGCCACTTCTCTATTGATGTAAATGGAGAAATGACAATTTACAGCAGTTTACGATCCCCACTATGGATGTTAAATTGCAGGTAATTAGCTAATCGAGCAGTTGATGGAATTTCCATCGACTACAGGATAAGTCGATAAGGGGGGGGAAATGCAGAGCCGCAACAGGGTTAGCTCCCAGGCCAGGAGATAACCCCGAAACGTGTCTGCCTTTTAAACGTATTAAGAGCCATCAAGCTCTTAATACATTTAAAAGGCAGTCACGTAGCAGGGGACCGGGTACAAGCCAGGAATCAGCTGTCCTGGCTCACTCCTGGTCGCCCCCACTGTGGATCTGCTCTTTAAATGTATTAAGAGCCGTTGGGCTCTTAAGAAATTTAAAAAGCAGAACTGCAGCGGGTGGGGACCAGGAGCGAGCAGTGGGATTAAATCAATGAGAAAACAGTTCAGTTACTGTGGTACTGTGCAAACTATTTTATTTAAAGAATTAATCTATTTTAAATTAATAACCTCTTTGAAATTCCTTTTTCTAATAGGTAAGGTAGTTTAAAAAGCAGTAAATGTAATTACTGCAAAAGACTGTTGCCCCAACATTTTAATGCACTTAACTTTTAAATTGGCATTTTACGAACACTGGATGTGCCTTCTGAACATTATTATGTAAATAAGTCTTTTGCGTAATCATAGCTTTTTGTCTTATTTCTCAAAGAGACTGTAGAACTTTATTTTTAAAAAATCATCAGATTTTTTATAAATGGGATTAATTTTGCTGGAAATGATATTGGTACAGGTTGAACCTCTCTAGTCCAGCACCCGCGGCACCTGACCAGTGCCGAACCAGAGAATTTGCTGAAACATAGGAAATCAATACTACCTAGCAGCACTGCCAACACTTCCACTGCTTACTGGGATCCTAGAAGACATTTGGGGTAAATTAGAGCTAAATAACAGCACACAACACTGAGAGCCAGGACTGGTAGATGTAAACAAACTTTATGGGACTGTGGGAAACTTGGCCACACTCATAAGTGGACATCCCCACGAACTAAAATCATGCTGGACCCTGGATGTTGCCAGATCAGAGAGAGTGCTGGATTAGAAAGGTTCAACCTATACCAGAACTAAATGCAGGGTTAGGTAAAACACAAGTGGATTTTGTTTTTAAACAAGCAAAATGTTACCATATGGCAATTTACATAATTTGAGTCAGTTCTTTAACCTAGCAGAAACTAGGGATGTTAAAACTTGGTTAACTAGGTAACTGTGTAACCACTGAAAACCTCAGTGGCTACACACTCCAGGCTTCCTGGTATAAAGCTTAAGTACTTAAGCTTTTTACTGCAGAGCCCACAGAGAAGCCTCCTCCGCAGTGGGGCCGCCCGCGCTCCTGCCCCAGTTCCTGGGGAGGAGGCTTCCCTGCAGCAGGAGTCGGGCCAGCAGGGTCTGCTAGCTCCGCTCCCAGGGCAGCGGCACCAAAGCCTCTTCTCTGGGTGTGGTGTGAGCAGTCCTTGTCCTCCTGGCTATCAGCTTACCAGTTAAGCGGTTATTTGGCTACACTCTAACAGCCCTTGCAGGAACTGCCCTTCTTAAGCAGCATGTATGGGGAGGGGGGAATCAGTAGTACTGAAACGTGAAATAAAAGGTCAGTTTACGAAAATATTCACAACACAATTTTTCCTAAATATCAAAATTTCAGTCTACATCAGACATTCCAACAAAAAAATAACTCCTCACAGATTTTCATCTACACCACCATGCTTCCTTTTTAAATACATTTATTTTAACATGGGATACAGCATATTTTTTCTATAGATACAAAAATGCTTATACATATCTTTTTCCCGTTCACCAATCTTACTGTAAATTAGGTAAACTGGTGAAAACTAGTTGTGTGTGTCAATTTACACGTGAAGTTCCTGGGACAATTTATCTACACATTCATTCATATTTTCTGCTCATTTCTCTTCAAAGTAAACTTTGGAGCTATTTAAAGCAACAATAATTTTGACGAGATCTCACATCTCTTACATCAAAGGAGGTGAAACCCTCATCTGCACTGTCAACACTTCCTCCAGAGGATGGACATCAAAAATGAATCAAGCTTTATTAATAAACTTCAGAGAGATTTAGTTCCAGAATCCATTCATTTCATCTTCTGATTCTAAGGGAGGGGGAAAAGAAGAAAAGGAGTCTGTTTGTAAGATGCGCACACACACAAACACACACACAAATATGAAAGCGCAGTTCACCAACCATCTCTGACGGTCTTTTTCACCACATTAGAAAAGATCAAAATGTTTCATTGTAATCTTTATGTTCTACTAACTAAGGAGATTTCTGGGAGACAAAAGGTTACCAGAAAAAGAATCAGGATGAGGGGATAAAAAGTTTAACTCTAAATATTTTAGACAAACCACAAAGGGCTTTAAGCATCAGAGCATGCTCAGTTTCACATGCAAATCTCTCTGAAGAAATTAAAAATTAAAGAACTTTCTCTCCATCATTTTATACACATTTATCCAGCCTTAAAATAAGCAAATCAGTGAACATTTCAATAAAATATATCTTGTTTGGAAAACTAATCCACAATAATGTAAGAAGTTTACCAACCATACTATACTGGTCACCTGAAAGAAAGCCCACTCCTTGACTTGAATTCACTCCTGCATGGAGGGCAAGCTAAGTCTAGGTACCACTTTTATCAAACAGAAATGATGAAAACATGGTGTCAGTAGGACTCACAGTGGCAAATAAGGCTTGTGCTGGTCCTCAACAGAGGGGTGAATTTCCCCTCCTACGCTATATTGCACCTTCAGTTTAAAGTAAGAGAGGGTTCTAGCAAGGCAGTCTGTGCGAAAGCCCCTTTACTGTGCAATTCAATGCCCCACTTAATTGATCTTAGAAATGGCAGAGATGCTTAATGACTTCTTTGTTTTGGTCTTCACCGAGAACTCTGATGAAGGAATGCCTAACATAGTGAATGCTAGTGGGAAGGGGGTAGGTTTAGAAGATAAAATAAAAAAAGAACAAGTTAAAAATCACTTAGAAAAGCTAGATGTCTGCAAGTCACCAGGGCCTGATCAAATGCATCCTAGAATACTCAAGGAGCTGATAGAGGAGGTATCTGAGCCTTTAGCTATCATCTTTGGAAAATCATGAAAGACGGGAGAGATGCCAGAAGACTGGAAAAGGGCAAATATAGTGCCCATCTATAAAAAGGGAAAAAAGAACAACCCAGGAAACTACAGACCAATCAGTTTAACTTCTGTGCCAGGAAAGACAATGGAGCAAGTAATTAAGGAAATCATCTGCAAACACTTGGAAGATAATAAGGTGATAGGGAACAGCCAGCATGGATTTGTAAAGAACAAATCATGTCAAACCAATCTGATAGCTTCCCCAGTTATCACCCCTAATGTCATTACCTCACAGACACTAACCTTCCCCACCCTCACCCCTCCTCTGTTCTTAAACCTGATTCGTCATTTTTATGTGTGTTCACTTTTTTTTGATTGTATCACTTTGGTATATATGGTTGTGCCAATTTTCTTCCACATATTGATCTGAGGAAGTGGGTCTGGCCCACGAAAGCTCATCACCTAATAAACCATCTTATTAGTCTTTAAAGTGCTACATAGTTCTGTCCTTTGTTTCAATCTGATAGCTTTCTTTGATAGGATAAAGAGTCTTGTGGATAAGGGAGAAGCGGTGGATGTGGTATACCTAGACTTTAGTAAGGCATTTGATACGGTCTCGCATAATATTCTTATCAATAAACTAGGCAAATACAACTTAGATGGGGCTACTATAAGGTGAGTGCATAACTGGCTGGATAACCGTTCTCAGAGAGTAGTTATTAATGGTTCACAATCCTGCTGGAAAGGTATAACAAGTGGGGCTCCACAGGGGTCTGTTTTGCAACCGGTTCTGTTCAATATCTTCATCAACAATTTAGATATCGGCATAGAGAGTACACTTATTAAGTTTGCAGATGATACCAAGCTGGGAGGGGTTGCAACTGCTTTGGAGGACAGGGTCATAATTCAAAATGATCTGGACAAACTGGAGAAATGGTCTGAGATAAACAGGATGAAGTTTAATAAGGACAAATGCAGTGTGCTCCACTTAGGAAGGAACAATCAGTTTCACAAATACCGAATGGGAAGTGACTGACTTGGAAGGAGTACTGCAGAAAGGGATCTAGGGGTTATAGTGGACCACAAGCTAAATATGAGTCAACAGTGTGATGCTGTTGCAAAATAAGCAAACATGATTCTAGGATGCATTAACATGTGTGTTGTGAGCAAGACACGAGAAGTCATTCTTCCGCTCTACTCTGCGCTGGTTAGGCCTCAGTTGGAGTATTGTGTCCAGTTCTGGGCACCACATTTCAAGAAAGATGTGGAGAAATTGGAAAAGGTCCAGAGAAGAGCAACAAGAATGATTAAAGGTCTAGAGAACATGACTTATGAAAGAAGACAAAGAATTGGGCTTGTTTAGCTTGGAAAAGATTGAGAGGGGATATGATAGCGGTTTTCAGGTATCTAAAAGGGTGTCACAAGGAGGAGGGAGAAAAATTGTTCTTCCTGGCTTCTGAGGATAGAACAAGAAGCAATGGACTTACACTGCAGCAAGGGAGGTTTAGGTTGGACATTAGGAAAAAGTTCCTAACTGTCAGGGTGGTTAAGCACTGGAATAAATTGCCTAGGGAGGTTGTGGAATCTCCATCACTGGAGATATTTAAGAGTAGGTTAGATAAACATCTATCAGGGATGGTTTGGACAGTACTGGGTTCTGCCATGAGGGCAGGGGACTGGACTCCATGACCTCTTGAGGTCCCTTCCAGTGCCAGTATTCTATGATCTTCTGTGCATATTACACATACCATCTTTGTCCTCTAGCATTTGGGTAGGAAACAGGTTGGTGATTTTGTGGGTGATTATGGAAATGACTAAAAGATGGTAAATATTGTAATGCAGGTGCACTGTTTATCTTAATCGAAGTTAAGGCTAAGATTTTATCATGGCTATTTTTAGTAAAAATCATGGACAAGTCACAGGCAACAAAGAAAAATTCACAGTAGCCCATGACTTTTACTAAGAATATCCCCGACAAAATGGGAAGTTTACCTGCAGGGTCCTAACATCATCTGCTAAGACTGGACAGCTGTGTTGGCCACTTCAAGCTCTAGAGGCCCCCAACTACCCATACAGATTGGAACTTCCGGTCCCCCAGCCCCTGCCATGGCGGTGAGCTGTAGGGGCCCCCCCAACCCCATTGCTGCAGCATCCCCCTGCTGCAGCACCTGCCGGTCAACAGGGCTGAATTTACAGAGGTTGCTGGAAATCACAGAAAAATTGTATCCTTAATCATAGTAGCAGGTATGTTAGCGAGGCTTGATAGCTATCAAAATGCTCAGAAAATGCTGGATGTATGTGCTTAAGTATACAAATAAAACTAAGTAAGGCACTTCAAAATAGTACAATTTCTCTGCATCTGATCAAAGTCAAAGATGTCACTTGGCAAACATACCAGAAAACAAAATTATAGTGAGACTGGAAAAACAAATTGTAGGAAAACACAACCCATTACAGGATTCATAACAACCCCATTTAGACAAATAACTTAAATTATGCAAAACCAAAGACAGTCCAGCTTCTATTATTATTGTGAAAGAGTCAGGAATCCTTCTTGGCACAGACTTGGGTTTAGTTTCGAAGAAGCATTTTATAGGAAGAAAACACACACCTTCCGTAAGTGTTAAATTAACTTTTTAAGTTTCCATATATTGTCTTCGAAAATGTCTAAATCCCCTAGGCTATTTTGAAAATCTCATCTTCACATCATAAAATACGAAATCCAAATTTTGTTCTCTTGATGCAATGGTTCTAATATGCCAAATCAGTGCCTTAAATAAGCAAGATCTCTTTCACACATACCCCAGCCATGAGGTCAGTGGGGTGAGAAATAAGTCCATATTCCTAATAAAAAAACAAAATGCCTTCGGCCACTTCAGACAACAGCTGCTGATAAGCAGACTTGGTTGAAACACATAAAATCCTCATACACAATGTTCCATTGTGGCATGAAAACCTATGGTGACTAAATTCAAGAGAGCTTTCATAACTTGTGAAGCAGTCCCTGAATTAATAATACCCATTTCAAAATCAGGAATTCAACTACTAATACTAGGACACTAACGGCTGTTCCAGGTGGCTGACAGAGATTCTGGAGGAGATGCTCATCTGTTGACTTGACAACCCTCATTAAGTAGTGTGGCTTCTTGGGAGTAGAGCGCACATGAGGGGGGGAAACAAAGGCCCTGAATACAATCATCTTTGCTGGGGAGGTTTTAATATGTAGTACAGAAGAAGTGCTGCAGTTTAGAAAACAGGAGAAATGCCCTAAAGATGGGTCAAAAGGTAATGAAGTGGGCTAATGCAATCATCTGTTAGAGTCCCCATACCTTCCTGATTGCCTCACAATTTCCATCTCAGTGTTCCTGCTCTGTCAGTCTACATTTCCTTATGCTTTGTCGGGCCCTAAGAGGAAGGGCAAAAACAAGCGGCATGTACTTGTTTAAACTTTATTTTCTAATTCCTTAAAGTAACACCCTCCTTTTCACAGGTGGGTCTCATCGCCACCTGTGAAAAAAGTCTACACTTGTTTCTGCTTAGGGTTGGGCAGAGAAACTGAAATCGCCCACTAATCCAGGTGTCTGGAGAGATCAATTTCTAAGGTTTTGCTCAAATGTCTTTAAAACCGTACAAAGAGGCTCAGCTCTTGCTACCTGGGTTGTTTCCATATCCTACAGTGTCCTATAATCAAACCATCTCTCCACATTCCAAGAAGGATTTTAACACATACAGAATAAATGACAAATCGCTATGATTTCTCAGTTTTGCACCCTCTGATCTTTACCAGGGTCTATTAAATATTAAACGTGTTTCAATTATTTCCTTTATTCCCCTTCCTCTCAGTAAGAGAAATACTACATAGTCTCTTATTATTTGTATCACAGTAGCATCTAGAGGCCACCAACCAATGGTATTTATATGGCCCCCATTACTGTAACACATGGGCACTTTTTTTTTAAATACACTGATCCTTGCAACACCCCTGTGAGATAGCAAAACACTATTATGCCCATTTTACAGATGGAAAAAGACTAAGGCTGTGACTACACTTGCAGTTGATTGACAAAAAAAATTGTCATACATGAGTGTTTAACCCCACCACCCCCTATGAACAAAGTTTTGCACAGCAAATCAAATGCGAACACTGCTTTGCCAGCAGGAGCACTCCTGCCGACAATGTGAAAGCCACTCATAGGGGGTAGAAGTATTTTGTCAGCAAAAGTGCTGACAGTGTTCACACACATACTTTAAGCAGCAGGCTGTGTTAACACAGCCTAAGCAACTTGTCTAAGATCACACAGGAAACTTCTGATAGAGGAGGATGGAGTTGAAACTGTAACTCATAAGTCCCAGACTAGTGCTCTAACCACTGGACCAGCCTCTCTCTCCAGAGAACACACTGTGTAAGTAATGCAGTTTGTTCGCCGGTAAAACCCCCAAAGCCAACAGAAGTTCCTCTTGAGTAAGGTCTGCAAGACTTTGCTTTAAATATGGAAGTAACTTCATTCATGGTTTCATCATCTTCATTTTATTTTGTTTTCCAGCCTTCTCATCATCTGCATGTTGTAATTGGCTTAATTTTGGAATATGGGCTACCCAGAGGAACCCACACTTATGTACCTGACTTATTTGTACTACAGCAGAGTTCCCATTATGAAACATGGTCCCACTGTGCTAGGTAATATACAAACAGAACAAGAAAGTCCCAGTCTCCAGGAACTTATGATCTGAGTAAAAGACAAAACAACAAAGCCCATCTCTAGGCTTTTCTTATTGTTTGCACTAAAAACCTGCCATGCAATATAGTCTGAGGAGTGGGTGATGACCCTTTACAAATTAATGGTGGATCTACTTCCATTGTTATGGTTAAAACATGACTTTTTTTATCAATCACTTTAAACTTGGCTACCATCATTTTGTTCAGTTAAATGAACAAGAAAAAACAGAAAAGACGAACATTTATTCTTGTCTCGTAAAAAGAAGCACTTGCTAGAAGTTAGTTCGGCCAACTAAAGGTAGCCAGTGAGTGAAGGATGTGTGTAAGGGGGCCAATCCTGACCCCTCAGCAGTTTTATACCAGCATATATCCAACACACTTGAGGGGGCTTGCTTCAAATGTAAGCGACAGCAAAATCAGGCAATACAGCCAGGTTCTCCTAGGCCAGTGGTCCTCAACATGGTGCCCGCAGGTGCCATGGCACGGGGCATTTAAGTGCGCCCACCGAGTAACCAGGGCTGGCCCAAGCCATTCTTGCGCCCCGGGCCCAGGGCGCGCAGCGTGTGCGCGATGCCAGTCCCGGGCGCGCAGCACATGCGCGGCCCCGCCCCCGGGCACACAGCACGCACACAGCCCTGCCCCCAGGTGCGCGCGCAGCCCCAAAAGGTTGGGGACCACTGTCCTAGGCAATTTCTTAAGCTATTCAGGTGCTGTCATTCTACTCTTGGTACAGAAGGATTACAGTATTCATTAGAGAAATAGGACTTCCAAAGTAAAACCTTAACTTAGCAGGGTAAAATCCAGCTTTCATTCTCACCAGTCATTTTTCTCGCTCTATCAGTGGGACCGTAATAGAGTTGAAATTGTATTCTCACAGCAGTTTCCTGTGATATGCTCTGTACCAAGCATTGCTCAGTGGACCTTTCCCAAGTATGGGAAACTGCAATGCCTGTTCCCAGTTTGTTCAAGGTACAATCCCTTTCAAATTCTTATGGTATGTATGCTGAGTATCCTACAGATCCACTTTCCATACTGTGACCTGACAGTTGTCTTGCTTATGACACTCCTGCACATATTTCCAAGAATGCTGTTGCCTTTTTTGCAAGTGACACACTACAGCCCAGCTAGGGCAAGGGTGATGCTTACCAGTTAACCTGTGACATCCCTATTTTGTAATGTTTGCAACTGACTGTTCCCCCCTAAGTGGACTACTTTGCATTTGTCCTTATTGAAGACCACTTCTCCAGTCTGTCCAGATCATTTTGAATTATAACCCTATCCTCCAATGCAGTTGCAACCCCTCCCAGCTTGGTATCATCCACAAACTTGATAAGTGTACACTCTATGCCATTATCTAAATATTTGATTAAACTATTGAACAGACTGGGACCAAGAACTGATCCCTGAAGAATCCCACTCATGCCTTTGCAGTATGTCTATGAGCCATTGATATCTACTCTGTGGGAACAGTTATCCAACCAGTTATGCACCTAGCTTATAGTAGCTCCATCTAGGTTGCATTTCCCTATCTTGTTTATGAGAAGGACTTGCAAGACAGTGTCAAAAGCTTTACTGAAGTCAAGGTATACCACATCTACTCCTCTCCCCTATCAACAAGACTTGTTACCCAGTCAAAGAAAGCTATCAAGTTGTTTTTGACAAATCCATGCTGACTGTTTCCTATCACCTTATTATCTTCAAGATATTTGCAAACGGATTCCTTAATTATTTGCTCGATTATCTTTCCGGGTGCAGAAGTAAAAGTGACTGGTCTGTAATTCCCAGGTTGTCCTTATTTCCCTTTTTATAGAGAAGCACATAGTACCCTTTTCCAGTCTTCTGAATTCTCTCCAGTCGTCCACGACTTTCCAAAGATAATTCCCTCAGTCAGTTCCTTGCATTTCATAAGATGCTTTTCATCGGCCCCGGTGACATGAAAATGAAATGTTCATCCTTTAACCTTTAAAAATAAGATAACCTAGCTGAATATAGTATATGCAACCCTCTGGAATAAAAGAGCAATTCCACTGACATTTTGAGTGGTCATCGCAAAGACCTTTCAAATTTCACCTTAAAACCAGGTTACTGTCTAGTCTTTTGTACAGCACATAATTGGTGTACTAACCTGCTAGTTTAAAACAGTAAGAGCTTTTTGAAAATGAATATATTGGTTTCACTTTATACATATACACATCAAATGCATATTTCCTAATTTCAAAAAAAGCTTCTGGGTAGGAGTGTAAAGTATCAGTAATATCTTTAAGTGAAATAAAACCTACATCTAATGAGACATTCATCACAGGGTCACGTGGGTTTAGACTAGTGAAATCCAAGTACAGAATAAATGAAGTTTCTCACCCAGCAACACCAAGGAACACGTTTTCAGAAGGCAGGCAGCACTTTGGCAGCTGCAACTGGAACCTGCAAAATTTGCAAGTAAATTTTGGTACCCGTTATGTCTACACTAGGGATGTTAAATATCGGTTAACTGAATAGTTGATTAACCTCATTAACCTCTTATCAGTTAGTCGACTATTCTATAGTCCCCAGGCAGCCCCTGTGTGAGCTCCCGGACCCAGCACAAGCCAGAACTGAGCCGGGCTGCCTGCCAACCTGGCTTCTAATACACTTTAAATGCAGAGCCACAGCGGGGGTAGGTCCAGGACCCAGTGCAAGCTGAGACTGATCTGGGCTGCTGGCTAGCCTGCTAAAAAATTTACTGGCAAGCGGGGAAGGGGGTGAAATGCATGTAGTCTAAAGCATTAACCTATAAGCTTTTGCTTATCGGTTAATCGGCTATATTATTGCATCCCTAGTCTTCACTGCAATTAGACACCCACGGCTGGTTCATAGCCAGCTGATTTAGGCTGTGGGGTTCAGTCTACATGACAGTTTAACTACAGTGTAGACTTGCAGGTGTGGGCTAGAGCAGAGTCACAGAACTTGAACTATAGACCAAGTCCAAAAGTCTATACTGCAATTCAACAACTCTGTACCCTAAACCCAAATCAGCTGATAGATACCCACCTGTGGCCTCTAATTGCCATATAGAGGAACTCAAAATGAGTTGCATGAACCTGAATATTGTCATCATTAGCTCACTGAAGGTACAAGTGGAGTAGAAACAGATGTGGAAAGATGTACAAGTATTCAGATTTATGTTCCCCATTTATTTTTAAAAACATGCAAGGTCTGCAGGAAGACTCCGGCTACATCTACACTGCAGGCTTGTCTACGCTGCACGCGCATTCTTGCGCAAGTAAATTTACAGTACAGCATTGGAAAACAGGGCTTCTTCCGGAAGAGTTATTCCTCTCCCCATGTGGAATAAGCCCTCTTACACAAGAGCTCTTCCACAAGAAGGCAGTGTAGACAGGCAACATGATTTTCTTACGCAAGAAACCTCTATGGCTAAAATGGCCATCAGAGCTTTCTTGCGTAAGACAGCATCCACACTGCCATGGATGCTCTTGCACAAAAGCACATCTCTTGCGCAAAAACACATGGCAGTGTAGATGCGCTCTTGTGGAAGACCTTTTGCACAAGAACGCTTGCGCAAAACAGTTCTTGCGCAAGAAGCCTGCAGCGTAGACGTAGCCCCCATGTCTTCAGAACGCGAAGCCAGGACTCAGCCTTCCTGAAAACTTTCATTGTGCCCGCGAAAGCTCATGATGCCACCTACATGTTTTGTTAGTCTTTAAAGTGCTACCAGACCATTTGTTGTTTTTTAAGCTTTTCCTGTTACAGACTAACTCAGCTACCCCTCTGAAGCTTTCAAAATACAGTCACTGTCTGATCTCATAGATTGGTATGTGTGCACTTGCAAACACTGACATTTCTGTGACATTTCTTCACACATCTCGGTCTTTCTATCTTGTTCATCACCATAGCATCTGAAGGGCCTATAATAAGCCTTATCCTTTTCAAAGTCCTTTGTAGGTATCTGAAATATTGACATGAGCAGAGAGAGTTTCAAGTAATTCGATAATATAGTCAACAGAAGTGAGATCTAGAAGAGGTTTAGGATGTTCCATAATTCACAGCATGGAGGACTGCCATTTTGCAGCTTATCAACATTTTTAACTCAATCAGAGGTCAGCAACTTTTTCAAACCATAGAGCCAAATTACATCAAAATTCAGAACAAGTGGTCAACAACGAAACATAAAAAGGCCCATTTTCATGACTGAAAATATACAACTTAATATTATTGATAACTGACATGATTAATAATAGCATAAATTAAACATTGTACTCACAGAATCACAGAACCATAGAGCTGAAAGAGACCTCAGGAGGTCATCAAGTCCAGCCCCCTGCTCTAGGCAGGACCAATCCCAACGAGATCAACCCCGCCAGGGCTTTGTCAAGCCGAGACTTAAACATAGACTTTATTTAATGGGACTTCTGTTGTTGCATCTTGTTGCATATTTCTTTGAAGTTTACATCATAACTGGCCAAATCCAGACTCATGCACTCATTCAGGCTGTATTCTGACAATCTTATAGCAGGGGCTGGGATGTGGGGGTGCAGGAGTCTGGGTTGGCATTTATGATGAGCACAGAGCAGGGGTTCAGGTGTATGATGGGTTCAGGGCAGGGGTTGGGAGGTGTGGAGGATGCAAGTGTTATAACAGGGGACTGGGGATGTGGGAGTGCATGAGTTTGGGGATGTGGGGCTCAGGGCAGGGGGTTCAGGTGTATGATGGGCTCAGAGTTGGTGTGGGGAGGGTGCAGGAGTGTTATGATGCTGCAGCCAGATGAGGGATGGGCCCCAATTGGGGGCTTGTTGGCCAGGTTTCATTTTTAAATAAAGTAAAATATTATGTCCAATACAAAAGGTTTCAGTGCTGGCTGTATTTATGGCAGGGGTGGGGAACCTTTTTTGGGTTGGGGCCACTGATCCACAGAAAAATGAGAAGCAAAAAAACCCCTCCAAAAACCCCCAACCCTCACTGAGGTGGCCCCCGACTGAGACACCTCACTCCTCTGGCACTCCAGCCTCACGGTGCGAAGGGAAGGGACAGGGAGGACTGAGGTTCAGGCAGATTTACTTTTCTGGGGTTCTGAAGTTGGTGGATTTTGTGGACCCCCGTAAGTTCTGGGGTGGGGACAAAAGTGAGGGATGCAGTGCAACAGGGCTGCCAGCGAGTGGGATAAGGATGGGGGTGCAAGATCTGGGCGGGAGGTAGGGTGTAGGAGGGCGTGAGGGTGCAAAGTCTGGGTGGGAGGTAGGGTGCAGAAGCAGGCTGGGAGTAGGGTGTCTGGCCAGGAGGGAGGGCGCAAGAGAAAGCTGGGGGGGTGTGGTCTTTGCAGGGGGAGGGGATGAATGAGAGGGATTGGGAGGGGCGCTTACCTGGCTTTGCACTCCCATTGCTCCCGGCCAATGGGAGCAACAGGGAAAGCCTCCAGACATCTCATCACTGTGCTGTTATTCCCCCAGCGGGGTGGGGAAAAGGGGAAGCTCACACCGCCCCATGGAATGGGGAGCCCTCGGTGCTGCTCCACCCTTATGGTCACCATGCAGCCACGAGGCTGGAGCTCCAGCTCCAGTTTTCAGTGCAGGCAGTGGGGGTGAAGAAAGCCCTGACCTTCCCCACCAGACCTGACTTGCAGAGAGAGTCTGCACAGGGTCAGTAAGCTGCATAGGTCAATATGCCGAGTATGCTGGGCAGGAGACTGGGGGACAGCTGAGAAGAGGGTTCGAGGGTGTGTAAGAGGTGGAAGCTGAGCAGGATGAAGCAGTGGGGCTGTGATGTTGTTGAGGTGGAGAAATTCTGGCATGAGAGGACCTGCATAAATGGGTAGTACCCAGGGGCAGAGATGTCTGCGTGGCTGAAGGCTGTCGGGGCACGTACCGTGGGTTCAAGAGAGATGTGGGCAGTGGCTTGGCTGTGATTGGCTCACTCAGTCGTTGCAGTCTCCCGCATCTCCTCCTCCTCGGGTCCCTGGCAGATCAGTGCCCACAGCATTGTTGGTGCAGCAGGCTCAGAAGAGGCTCAGGGCTGCTGATCTCTGTCTCCCGCAGAGACCAGCTCTCCTCCTCATACACCACTGGGTGAGAGAAGGAGTCATCCGAGGTGATGCTGCAGGTGTCAGGCAGCTCGGAGAAATCCTCGTACTCCTCATAGCCTTCCTCCTGCTCCTGCTGCACCCCACTCCAGGCCCTGTCGCTCCTTCGCACCCCACCTGGGTCAGGCTGGACCTTTTGCTGCTCCCCTTTCTTTCTTCCCCCGAGGCCCTGCAAATCCCCAGACAGGAGCACCATGCTTCCTACACTGGGGCTTGTGAGAGGCACTGCGGGGGGGGGTGGGAAATCACCCTTCGCATGGAGGCCACTGACAGTACACCCCAATGTACTGAGACCCCCCCCACAACTCACTCACAAACTCTCAGTTTCCTCTCCCCTCACACTTCACACAGAGATCCCCACAGCTTCCCCCCTCACCTACTGAGAGGCCCCCACAGATAAACATCCTCACATAACGAGATCACCTACTCTGTCCACCTCCCAATGCCTGGCAGACAACCCGGCTCCCTCCTGTCTGTCTCCCAGCCACGTGCAGGGGTGGGGCAGGCAGGGTCTGTGCAAACACCGGCAGAGCAGAGGGCTTTGCAGTCTTAAGCCATCCCAACAGAAAGCCCCGCATTCCTGGAGCTCCCGCCTTTGCGTGGGATGGGGGGGGGGGGGCGCGTTAAGTGAGTTGTCACGTCTCAGGCACAGAAGGCATCATGGCCTACTGGGGTGTATGGGAAGGGCAGCAACTCCAGCAGCTTCCAGAGAAGCTGGGACAAACCCCCGGCCGAGCAGAAGGCGGGAGGCTCCGCACTAGGAAGCGTCGCCACCCTGAAATCCCTGTGCATCCCACTCTCACATTTCCAGAGGGAGGGGACGGAGAAGCGGAGAGAAATCCTCACCCCGCCCCTGCTGCTTGGCAGCCAGGCTTCTCTGCACCTCCCTCCATCCCTCCAGCGAAATAGCCCCACTGCCGTGTTTCCCCTCCACACACATCTGCCTACGAGCCTCAACTGACAACAGTAAAATTCTCAGGAGCTGGAGTTTCTCTCCGTGAGCTGGGTCTGGCGGGAAAGGTCAGGGCTTTCTTTCCCCCACACCTCGCATGCTTTCCTAGCTGGAAGCCAGAGCTGGTGCTGCAGCCTTGCAGCTGCGCAGGCTCCCCGCCACACGGGGAAGGAAGAGGAGGGATGAGCTTGAGCCACAGACCACCTGCGAGGCGACCGCGGACCACTAGTGGTCTGCAGACCACACTTTGAGAACCACTGTTCTCACTTGAAGACTTAGTACCCCATTCAGTCCTGACCTAAACAAATGCAACTTCTAGCAGGACTCAGTACTAGGGATGCAATAGTCTAGTCGGTTAACTGATTAACCGATAAGCAAAAGCTTATAGGTTAATTCTATAGACTATACGCATTTCCTCCCACCCTGGCAGTAAATTTTTTAGCAGGCTGGCCAGCATCACAGCTCAGTCCCGGCTTGTGCCAGGTCTTGGACCTACCCCCGCTGCAGCTCTGCATTTAAAGTGTATTAGGAGCCAGGTGGGCAGGCAGTCCAGCTCAGTTCCAGCTTGTGCCGGGTCCAGAAGTTCAGACCCTACCCCTGGACAGGGGTTGCTGCCACTGTACCAGAGACAGCAGTGCAGGGTGGCAGACAACCAGTCCACGAGGGTTTTTAAACTGGCTTCCCTCATGGACCAGCTCCCGCCTGGCACCCCGCACTGCTCCTTCTGATAGAGAGGCAGCAGCACAGGGTAGCAGGGGGTTCTCTGGGAGCGGAGCTAGCGCACACTGGCTGCCAGCCATGCCCCTGGGGACTATAGATTAGTCGACTAACCGATAAGAATTCATGAAGTTTATCATCAACTATTCAATTAACCAATATTTAACATTCTTCCTCTGTACATCCTTCCACCAAGGCTGGAATTGCCCATGGAATTAGTTTCAAGATACAGGTCACAGCACTGACAAATGCAAGTTGTATATTTATTATGCATGTTTATTGCTACTAAATACGTCTGAATGTCCCAGAGTGTTGTGGGATGGATATTAGTGCAGCTTTTAGAGAACATTACGCTCTTTGATCTTGGCCTTCTGGGGCAGAGCTTGGGATGGGGGGAGAAGCAGAAAATATTTCTGCAACACATCCATGGCGTTTCTGACTCTATCCAGTGCTTTCAGTGGGACTTTCAGGAAAAACAAATCACCCAATCATATTATACAAGAATACTTCACTGCCTTTTGTTTGTGAAAAATACCTCTGTTTAAGAAGCTAAGCTGTTTTCTTCCAGACACCAACAGCATAAGTTATTCAGAATGATCACTGTCATCAAATGCCATTCACCAATGATTCATCTCTCCAGATGGACTGAACAATCTTATTTTTATTCTGTAATTCCTACTTTATCCTCCCACAAACAAACTGCAGGCCCCCACATCTCTGGTCCACAGTGCAAACAAGTGGTCAATAAAGAGCCGTATAAAAATGCCCATTTTCATGACTGAAAATATACAACTTAATATTATTGATAACTGACATAGGGTATGTCTACACTAGCCCCCTAGTTCGAACTAGGAAGGCTAATGTAGGCATTCGAAGTTGCAAATGAAGCCCGGGATTTAAATATCCCGGGCTTCATTTGCATCTTCCCGGGCGCCGCCATTTTTAAATGTCCCCTAGTCCGAACTCCGTGCCCGCGGCTACACGCGGCACGGAGTAGGTAGTTCGAATTAGGTTCTCTAATTCTAACTACCGTTACTCCTCGTGGAACGAGGTGTACCAGTAGTTCGAATTAGAGATCCTAATTCGAACTACCTACTCCGTGCCGCGTGTAGCTGCGGGCACGGAGTTCAGACTAGGGGACATTTAAAAATGGCGGCACCCGGGAAGATGCAAATGAAGCCTGGGATATTTAAATCCCGGGCTTCATTTGCCACTTAGAATGCCTACATTAGCCTCCCTAGTTTGAACTAGGGGGCTAGTGTAGACATACCCATAATGATTAATGATGGCACAAATGAAACATTGTACTCACAGACTTTATTTAATAGGACTTCTGCTGCTGCATCTTTTCGCACATTTCTTTGAAATTCACATCATAACTGATCAAATCCAGCTTCATGATACATTCAGGCTGTCTTCTGTCAATCTTATGGCAGGGGTGAGAATGTGGGAGTGCAGGAGTCTGGGTTGGGGTGTACACGGGGCTCAGGGCAGGGGGTTCAGGTGTATGATGGACTTCAGGGTTGGGGTGTGTGAGGGTGCAGGAGTGTTATGACACTGCAGCCAGATGGGGGCTGGGCCCAAATTGGGGGCTTGTTGGCCAGGCTTCATTTTTAAATAAAATAAAATATTATGTCCAATACAAACATTTTAACATAGTCTTTATTTAGGGTAGGGGTGGGGAATCTTTTTTTGACTGGGGGCCACTGACCCACAGAAAAATCAGTTGGGGACCACACAAGCGAGAAACACAAAAACCCCTCCAAAAACCCCCAACCCTCACCGAAGTTCCCCAACTGAGAAACCTCACTTCCCTGGTGCTCCAGTCCCAGAGCTGGGGGGAGGACTGAGGTTCAAGGCCTTTGGCCAGATTTACTCTTCTGCAGTTGCAGGGTCAGTGGATTTTGTGAAGCCCCCTCCCCTCCCGGCTCTGGTGTGGGGCCAAAAATGAGGGGTTAAGTGTGCAGGACAGGGCTGCCAGTGAATGGGTCAAGGATGGGAGTGCAGGATCTGAGCGGGAGATGGGGTGCAGGAGGGAGTGAGAGTGCGAGGTCTGGCAAGGGAGCAGAGGACAGGGAGCGTCTGGCCAGGAGGCAGGAGGTGTCTGGCCTGGGGAAAGGGGGGCACTTTGGCCATGGGGCTGGGGGGATTTTGGCCGAGGGGTGGGGGCAGGCTGTCTGGCCGGAGGGGTGAGTGAGGGGCTGGGGGTCTGGGCATGAGGGGGTAGGGGGCACTCACTTGTTTCCGCACTGCACAACAGGCAATGTCTAACATGCCTCCCACTGCTCCCACTCCCCGGCAGGCAGCCCCCAGGAAGAGCTGGCAGGGGAGGAGGCAAGAAGTGTGTCCCGAGGGAAGGAAATGTCACTACATAAGGAGCCATCTTTGCTTCCTGGTTTCCCTCACACGGGGGAAGGAAAACGCTGTCATGCAGGGTCATGTTTCGCTCCAGTCTGAGGGGGGGGCCTTTAAGGCTGCAGTGCCAGCGTGGGCTCCCTGCTGCAGGGGAAAGTAAGGTGGGGACTTAGCTGGGGCTCCAGAAGAGTTGTCCTTATCTGGCTCCCTACAGGGCCATATTTGGCTCGCGCGCCATAGGCTGCCAACCCCTGCTGTAATGGATACTCCATGCTAATTAGGTAATTCAGATACCTACTCTTGCACACATACTTTTTTTAAGAATTTGGAGCCGTATTTCGTCTCGTTAAATGAGAAATTTCTGTGAATGAACCAGTCACAGCACTAGCCACCACGAACTTTTGAGCTACCATACTAGCAAAAACTTGCAACTTGGTCCTTGGCAAATCAGTGTTATAGTTTCCTCATCTACAAAATATGGATAACAACTACCTACCACACTTCTGGTGTCTATAAGGTAAAAAAGATAAGAAGTATGGCAAGAGACCATTGTGGCATAACCAGAAGATCTTCAATAATCTAAAGATGAAAGAGAGTCCTACAAAAAGTGGATGCTAGGTAAAATTACCAAAGATGAAAATAAACAAATAACACATGTATATTGGGGCAAAATCAGCAAAGCCAAGGTACAAAATTCGATCAAACTACCTAGAAACATAAAGAGTAACAAGAAAACATTTTACAAATACACTAAAAGCAAGAGGAAGACCAAGCACAGGATATGACCATTATTTAATGAAGAGGGATAAATAACAACATGAAATGTGGAAAGGGCAGAGGCGCTTAATGACTTATTTGTTTCAGTTTTCTCCAAGAAGGCTGGAGACAACTGGACGCTTAACATAATGAATGACAGTGAAAATGGGGTAGGATCAAAAGCTAAAATGGGGAAAGAACAAGCATTTCTTAAGACAAGTTAAGAGCCTTCAAGTCACCAGTGCTTGATAAAATGCATCCTATAATAACTCAAGGAGCTGACTGAAGAGATCTCAGCCATTAATTGTTATCTTTGAAAAGTCATGGAAGACTAGAGAGATTCCAGAAGACTAGAAAAGGGCAAATATAATTCCTATCTATAAAAAGGTAAATAAGGACAATCCAGGTAATTACAAATCAGCTTAACTTCTGTATCTGAGAAGATAATGGAGCAAATAATTAAGGAATCCATTTGCAAACATCTTGAAGATAATAAGGTGAGTTTAGGCTAAGTAACAGCATGGATTTGTCAAGAACAAATTGTGTCAAACCAACCTTACAGCTTTCTTTGGCAGGGTAACAAGCCTTGTGGATAAGGGGGAAAGCAGTAGGTATGATATATTTAAACTTCAGCGTGGCATTTGATGTGGTCTCATGTGACCTTCTCATTAACAAAGTAGGGAAATGCAACATAGATGGAGCTATTATTATAAGATGGGTGCATAACTGGTTGAATAAACCTAAGTTCCCACAGAGTAAAGAAGAACCTTGCAATTTGTGGAACAGATACTAGCGATTTTGCATATTCACAGATCTCTCCCTTCCTCAAATCCCGCCCCTTCCTACCACTGCCCTGCCCTCTCCTCCCTCACTGCATCCAATCCCCCCCCGGGGGAGGGAATGTGGCTACAGGGAGGAGAGGGGGAAGAGCTGTTGCAGAGCAGGAGCAACTGTCAGGCCCCTTACTCCTGCACTATGGCACTCCTTAACCTCTGAGGATAGGACAAGAAGCATTGGGATAAATTACAGCAAGGGAAGTTTAGATTGGACATTAGGGATAACTCCTAACTATCAGGATGGTTAAGCACTGGAGTAAATTGCCTAGGAAGGTTAAGGAATCTCCACCATTGAAGATATTTAAGAGCAGGTTAAACAAACACCTTCAGAAATAAATCATGCTTAGTCCTGCCATGAGTGCAGGGTACAGGATTTGGATCTGTCGAGGTCCTTTCCAGTCCTATGATTCTATAATTCTATAAATTAACCCTTAGTTCTCCATAAGGCTATGAATTTACTAGCTGCAATTATTAAGCCAAGAATACCTCTACACCCATCTTGGATTGCTACTTGTCCAGGTTTTTCAGGGCAGACCCTTTTTTGATGCAAATGTCCTAGTAAATTTGTAACTCAACACAAACTGATAGCTATCCAGTTTTCTGGGCTCAGGATCATCCCAGATGTTCCCTTTTTTGTACAGGTTGAACCTCTCTTGTCCAGGACTCCCTGGTCTGGCAACATCATTGGTCTGGCAAGACCACAGATGTTTCTAGCCCAGAGAGCCCAGCCGCAGAGGTTGAGGGCTGGGAGTGGAACTGGCTTAGTTGGCGGCAGCCTGCAGAGGCAGTGACCTGGCAGTAGAGAGCCCTAGAAGCAGCTACCTCCCAGATGTTTCCGGGGAACACTGGGAGCAGCTGCCACTACAATGCGCAGGGCTGGGGGAACCATGGAAGAAGCTGCCACCACGCGTGGAGCCGGGGAACCCCGGGAGCAGCTGCTGCCACTGCCGCCACACAGGAGTCTGGGGAACCTCGAGAGCAGCTGCCGCCACATGCGGGACTGGAGCCAGGGAACCCCAGGAGCAGCTGCTGCTGCCACCCGCTGGGCCGGAGTAGGGGATCCCCGGGAGCAGCTGCTGCTGCAGCTACGCAAAGGGCTGGGAACCCTGGGAGTAGCCGCCACCACATGCGGGGCCGGAGCCAGGAGAAGCCAGGAGCAGAGCCCCACGAGCAGACTGGGGACAGCAGACCCAGGCAGGTGGGCCAGAGGAGGTCAGGTCTCTGGGTTCTCCTGGGGCAGCTGCGAAGAAGGGAACCCCAAGAGATCCCGGACACCTGACCTTCCCTGGTCTGGCAAATTCCCG
Organism: Pelochelys cantorii; assembly: GCA_032595735.1. Classification (NCBI taxonomy): domain Eukaryota; kingdom Metazoa; phylum Chordata; order Testudines; family Trionychidae; genus Pelochelys; species Pelochelys cantorii. The sequence continues at coordinate 12,958,884 of CM064352.1, forward strand.
TGGTCCCGAGGGTGCTGGACAAGAGAGGTTCAACCTCATTTCAGATGTGGCAATTCCAGACACGTGCCTCAAGATGAACTTTAAAATGTGCAAAAAACCATATGCAATATTTTTGTTTTGTTTTTGTTTCTGTTCCAAGATAAGCTTTCCTTATCAGATAGCGAGGTTCTGATTCTGCACAGCCCTTCAGATCATACTTAAAGTACACTAGTCATCCCACCTGGAGTCTAAGCACTGAAGTGCTCTGCTAAAACAAGGAGCTGAATTCTTATTTTGGATTCTTCCACCATTACTTTAAGATGCTCTTTTTCTCTTTGCCACACCTTAAAAAAAATCTCATTTGAAAAGGAAACCTAACAATGAATATTGGTTTTGCATAGAAGACCTTCAATTATCCAACTATATATTTCAGAGGGGTAGCCGTGTTAGTCTGTTTCAGTAAAAACAATGTCCTATTTAAAGACTAACAAAAGTATTTGGACATAACCTTTCATGGCCTGGAATCTGCTTCATCACATGCATGACTACACAGTTTAGTTACGAGAGATGGTATGGTTAGTATGGAAGGGGAAACAAACAAAAAAAAAAACACAATTATTTTGGACCTACTTATTTACCTCCTAACTTCATCCATCAGAACTTAACTGATCTATATTTTGAAATATATCAGATGCTTCCACTATTAGATTCTAGTGGGAATATAACTCACCAATACACTTTGCTAGTATTCGCCTCCTTCCCAGCAAGTAATTACCACAGTATTATAGAAGGTTCATTTAAGTGTTCTACAATAAAAATATTTCCCCTAGTTAAACTATATTTATTTTCCTAAAACTTCTAATCAGCCACTGAAAAGCTGTACCTGGACAATATTGCTTCAGGAATTTGCAAGGTTAAAAGCATCAAAACAAAATGTACACCACACAATGCATGTAACACATAAAGCTCCTATTCCTATCTTCATCATGTTTACCTGACCTTATCTACACAGACACAAAACTGTACAAAGGAATCAAACTCCCTAGTGTCTCAAATGTAACTGTGCAAAATAAAGAAGATAGAAATGGTAGTCTTCACACATATTGCTCTCACAGGCTCCAATCTATCCAGGTACTAAGGACTGTGTCACACACACTGGGCACCCTCAACTTGATCACAGGCAGTATCTGAAACCTGATACGCTCAGGGCCAAAAAGTAATCCCATTACCTGAGCTTGCGCTTGCCACATCACAGGGTTCTTTACCGATGTGACATTTTCTTATTAAAACAGATTGTGAACTTGTGTACTTTTCAGAATGCTTTCAAGAGAAAAATGTGTTATATTTAGTAGCCATATGGTCTCCCTCCTTCACACACGTGGTTTCTAGCACTAAGAGCTGACATTAATTTTTAAACCAGTGGCCTATAATTTTTCATTTTCACTTTAATTCTTGAAACTTAGCCAGGCTTTTAAAAAAATGAAACTTGGTGTTTGATGGAAGCAGGGAACATGTTGGATGAAACTGGGTGATGTAATGTAAAGCTGGGTGAAGACGTTCTGGGAGGTGCAAAACAATAACCTCGACAACTTATTTGAATAATGTAACATTTACCACACACAGAATCCTAAGGACCTTTTTTTAGGCAGTTCATGTGGCAGATACTCATATGGCTCATGGCTCTCTCAGCTGAAAAATTTATTCCCCACTGCAGTCCAGACTGATTTACAAAATTTTAGGGAAAAATGCAGGAACTTTTTGCTTAGCATATTGTCAGTTGCTCTTATTTGGTGTGTGTCCAATATATTGTGTTTGCTTGCTTCATTCAGGTATTGATTTGACTTGTTTTGTACTTGTCTAGCAAGTTTCTTAGTCAAATATATGCTAGCTACAATTTGTGTTTTCAAGCCACTTCCTGCGAGATGCATGAAGTTTTTTCTCTCTCTATATATAAAAATAATCTTTTGCTGTGAGACAACAGAGTGACAACATGCCCCAGCGGGGGCTCTTGTACATTTCAAAGGAGGAATGCGGAAGTGCCTATCGACTAGTTGAGTAGTAGATGGAAATTCCATCGACTATTCGACTAGTAAATTAACTGTTACTTAACATCCTTAATTTGCTGGACTCTACAGATCAATAGTCCACTAGTCCAGTGAAGACTCACCAGTGCTGACCAATACCAAGCGCTTCAGAGGAAGATAGAAGAAACAGCCAATTACTGGATAACCTGCCCCCCCGGGAAAGTCCCCTACAAACCCCATATTTAGAGGTTGACTTATGCCCTTAACCAAGAGACTTTATATCCCTTCCTGAGTCTTCTTAAATAATTTCTTATAACAACTCTGGATGTTCTTGCTAACCACAGAATTGCCTAATGCTTTTTTATAATCCTGCAAAAGAAGGACAAGCATGATGAGGCCAGCATCATGCAAATCCATGGATGTTAAATACTTTCTCCAAATTACCATTCAAGCTCCTGTCCACCCCTCTGAGGAGCAACAGGTCTGAAAATTACTATCAACTTGTGCTCATCAATTAAATACAATTCACGCCTTCTGAAACAGCAGGAACCAGCATTTGTAATGCTGATCTGTTATTTAAAGTATTTTTGCCTGCCACTCCTGTTCTTTTATCAGATTTCTGGAATATGGGTAGGATACAAAAAATAGTCTCTTGGAGACTGACTCAATTTCCAGAAAACATCCATGAGTATCCAAAGGCCAATCTACCCGTAGATGCTTGGATGCCAGACCCCAGTGAACTGATGCAGTCACCTTCTGATTGAGCTACATTCTCAGGTAATCATGAATGAATGGGCAGGGGACTCCAGAATCAACAAAGTGCATCCACACAACTCTGGCCTTATGCAGATCATGAGCGCCAAGGCTTCTGAAGTATCCCTAGAAGATTACAAAGAGTAATCTCAATCCTCTTCCCCATGTCCAAACGATCCATGAAACGATCCATGAAAAATCAAGTATTTCTTCGAAAGAACAGATTATACACACATGCATACACCTGCACACACAAATGTATGCCAAGAAATACAAGTGAGCAATCAAAAATAAAACACACACACAATACATGACTTTAAGACCTGCCTTTCTGTAAATTCCTCACTCAAACCCTACACCCTTGCACACTTAAGGGGATGCTCTCTTTCTGTTCCCATTGCCCCAACATAGCCCACCCTATCAGGAAGCCTGTATGACATATTTTACCTTTGTGTAGTCTAAAAAATTACCTCTTACAGCCTGCCAAGGTACTGTTTCCACCTGCTAGAGACAGGGACACAGCCAGTGAACCAACCAGCCCTTCTTATAGAAAGGTAGCAATGTAATCCAAACAGATTATTCCTGTTTCCCTCTGATGGCTATAAGTGATAACCATATTAGAAAGAATAAAATAGCCAAGAAATTAGCATGAGCTAAATATGCAGGAAAAACAAAAGTTTCTATGATCAATACTTGAGCATAGGATCACACACAAAAAATAAAGTGAGAATTTTAGGAAATGTAACCACAGTCCTCAAAACTTCTCTTAAAGCAGACAAAAGAGTAGCCATTTGTTTTGCTTTTCCCCAACAAAAGCAACTGTTTTAGAGGACAATGCTTTTATATGTCAATATCAAATCAATGTGGTTAGTAGGAAGGTACTGTACTAAATCTCGATGAAAACCAAATAAGAATTTCATCCAATTAACAGATTTTTTTTCTTAATATAAGATCATTAAACAGTGCTATAGAAAGTTGCAGGAAAAAAAACTCTGGTCTCCCAGCAGCTTTTCCCATTCTTTAAAAATTCCTCCTTCAGATGCACAGTCACAAAGGTTCGAAGGTCACCAGAGCCTTTGTACTCAATTCTATGGCAGTTACAAACAAACTTTTGTTCCTGTTTCTTCAATGAAATAAGCTGCAGCAGCTACAACAACTGAACTTTACATCTCAGACTTCCATGTGCATCATTCAGCTGAAGGACTCTGGAACTTCATTTGCACTTCAGTAATAAATTATCAGACTACCCTGTGAAATAAAATCAATTATTGTTTATTAAGTCTACTGCAAGAACACATATTACACTTCTATATGCAGATATATGTGAAGGAAGAATCTATTGTAAATTATTTTTAAAAATACTTAAAATAATAGTTTAAGAAATGCTGTTTTCCCTGAACAAATTTTTAAAATTATTGCTCATTCATATTTTTATACCATAAACCCCATTTGTTAGAGTACAAAAAAAAAAGTAACACGGCTATCATGGTGACTTTAACAGTGCATTTGCAATATTAAAGAAAAATGCAATGGTCTTAAAACATAAGCATTACATACGTGACACAAAATAAAATAAATTGTTGAATAGGTGTTATTATGTACTTATTCTAGAAAGGAAAACCCTCTTATAGAAATAACATAGCCAAAAACAACAATTTATTTTTATTTTATGCCCCAGCCTGGGAGGAAAGAAACCATACTTGCAAGTTACTGCAAGCAGTTACTCAACTATACTCACACTTCCTCAATTCCAGATAAGGAAATGTTAGCAATATTTTGAAATATACTGTCAATCATTTCAACTGTAATTGTAAAAGTTTTTTTAAAGGAACAAAGTTAACTCAATCATTTATATAGTCTAATAAATTTTAAAAACTGCTCTTCCACGTACAAGAAAAAAGTCCTGAATTTTAAAAAAATATAGATGCAGACCACACTTTTGAAAAGGCTAATTGTTCCTAGCAGATATGAGTCAACTCTCTAGACATGCATCTCCCAAGAAGTACGACACAAAAGATAACAAAGCAATTTTAAAAATAAATCATACATTGGCTGTGAGACCAAATGAAGGCATTCATGACCAAAACAGAGTAAAAGGGTAAATAAATCCCAGGAAACATTCAAGGGTTTTACCAACCAGGAGACAAGTCATTTCTGAATCTCACCTCAAGTACGTTTTCTTCACTGAAACCCTGCTTCCATTCCCAACAGCCCTGGGGCTATTGCTACACATCAAAAGCAGAGGCGCCCTTATTGACTAACCAAATAGTCGATGCAAATTAATCTAAATTTAATAACCCTAATACAGATGTAGTTATATTGGCTAAACTCGTCATTTGCCAGTATAACTTGTTTCATTTGGGAGAGGGGGTTAGGTGGGGAAAGTAGAATAAGCTATGAGGACAAAAAAAAAAAAAAAATCACACTTCTGGAGGTACTACACTAGGAACGGGCAGTGGGATTTTTTTCAGAATCAAGTTGATGTGAACATTGTTCAGACTTACATAACTAAACATGTTATCTTACTTCCAGGAAACACTAAGGAGCAGATTTTAATTTATTAGACAGGCATTTGGTGGGATGTTTTAAAAAGCAATCAGGCACCTAACTCCCATTGAAATTAATATGAATTAGACCGTAGACACATCAGAAAATTCAACTGGGAGATTACGTGCACCTCAAGTGATGAAATAAAACTTTGAAATTCTGGTCCTAACTTCCCCAAAGTCACTTTCCAGTGAGTTTTTCCGAAGTTAAATAAGTTCCTTTCTCTCCTCCCACAAACCTGCCTTTTATATCCATACTGTTTTCTTCTACTGCCTGCTTTGCCTGTATTTTTTGCTCTCTTTTCCTCCTCTTGTGTGAAATCACCTTGCAAATGCAACAGCTTCAACTGCAGGGATCAAGACAGTTCCCTCTCCAAAATCCTGCTGCCTCTGTGTTGTTTTCATACTATCACCAAAAGACATCAAACTACCTCTCGAACACTAAATATTGTGTCTGTTTTTCCAATATGCTCCCTTGTGACTGTGACATGGCACAGTGACCAAAGAATTCATGTGATAATTTTCATGGAACGTTGTTAGCAAAATAAATTACAGAAAACTGCTTTTTGATTAGCAGCAATGATTCTATGAGGCAATTTGCTCTGCTAATCAAGGCAATTTAATGTCTAAGGCTAGGTCTGTCTTATATGAGCATAACTTATGTCACTCAGGGATGTGAATATAACACCCTGCCCCTGCGCGATGTAACTTACACTGACATATGCACCAAAGTTGCCCCAGCCAACAATATAGCTCCCACCACTGCTCATAGAAGTGATTTAATTATGTCCACCTGGGAGAGAGAGAATTCCCACCAGACATGTTGCAGCATGGTATGTGTAGACAAGCCCTACGTATCTTGCTTAAGAGAGCCCCAGAAATCTTTACAATCCAATGGAAAATGTTAATTTAAAACTTAGATACACTTCTTTATAAAGTGATCAATATAACTCCAATAATGAGACACCCAGAAGATTACCTCCTAAGAAAAAAAACCAATGTTTAATCTTAAAACTGCTCCAACAAGGTAATACCACTAACAAGGCACCTTTTAAGAGACTGATTATCTAGATTTGCCAATGTGTACCTAATAATAAAACATATAGCTCTCAAATTTTCTTCCATATATTTTAAAGTAGGGATGTTAAATATCGGTTAATTGAATAGTCAATTAGCCTCATGAATGCTTATCAGTTACTCAACTATTCTGTAGTCGCTAGGAGTGAGGCTGTCAGCCAGTGCACTCCGGCCCCACTCCCAAGGAGCCCCCTGCCACGCCAGGCGGGAGCTAGTCTGCAAGGGGAGCCAGTTTAAAAACTAGCTCCCCTTGCGAACCAGCTGCCTGTCCAGGGAGGGGGGGTTGTCTGAGCTCCCGGACTCAGAGCAAGTTGGAACGGAGACGAGCTGCCTTCCCTTCTGGCTCCTAATACTCTTTAAATGCAGAGCCACAGCAGGGGTAGGTCCCGGACCCGGCGCAAGTCAGGACTGAGCTGGGCTGCTGACCAGACTGCTAAAAAATTTACTGGCAAGCGGGGAGGGGAATGCATGTAATCTATAGCATTAACTTTCAAGCTTTTGCTTATCAGTTAATTGGTTAATTGACTACACTATAACATCCCTATTTCAAAGCACTCTACAAAAAGATAAATATAATTATCTACCTTCTTTATAGACAAAGAAAAAGAAACAACTTCAGAGAGGCAAATTTTGCTCAACATCTCTTAGAACATACTAGTGACAGAACCTGAAGCAGAATTACATTGAATAGTAACTCCAAGATCCATAATCTTTCAGTTTTTATCATAACAGTACAAACACTAACAGCTACAAAAGAATAATCATGGGGTCTAATTCAATTATTTTTAATCTTACCTTAACACAGAAGCTATGAGGACAATGTATTGAGCAACACAGCAATTCATTGATCAGTAATGTATGTTGAAATACTGTTTCAGTTAGCTATCCTACAAGAAACCATTATCGCTGAACTGTTCAGAAGCCATATCTTATACAGCCACAGAAGCCAGAAAGGAATACAAATGTGGACTCTTAAAGCAAGCTAAAACAATATTATTGTTCATCTACAAAAGCCAAAAGCATAATTTCTGATCTCAGTTTCACCACTGCAAATACAGAGCTACTTCACACACACACCTGCATAGCTGAAATGAAAACTGTCCCCAACCATAGCAAATTGCCAGTGCGCATGTAATATCTATACCAATGGTCAATATGTGAATACTCAAAATAATATCAATTCTAGCCTGTTCATTAACTGCCTCATAGTTATTGCTGTGCTTAAATTAACAAATTAAATAAATCAATAAGCATGCCGGTACAGTATACATGGAGAATGTATTGGGTTGATTACAGTGTTTATCATCTTAAACAATCAGTAGCTAATTAACAATGCATTTCATGAGGAGGTAATAAAGTTTCTTCCTGGTGAAAGTCAGATTGGAAAAAGTCAACTCAACCTTAACTGTGATTATCTTCCTGTCTGTCACTGGAGAAGTAAATCCAATTGAGTAACTAGCTGAAAGCGTAGTTTGTACTGCACACTCACTTCATGGGACAAACATGTAACACAAGATGTACATGAATAGGTTATGATGGTCTAGTAAAGTATGCATGGATCCAAGCAGCAGCGAAAGCAACTTAAATAAAACTCAAAGTAGTCTGGGGATAATCTCACAAATAACCAGTGGTCCCAATCTGGTAATCTAGCCCATGGAGTGTATCTCTGCACTCACGTAGGCCCCAACCAAAGTCAGTGCCAGGTCCCCCCCTCACAAGAGGCTTACACCTTGTATAAAAGTTTGTGTAACTTGTAAAACTTAATGCATTAATAAGTAAAACTCAGACTTTTCTAATGCCAAATTTCAGTTTTAAAACTGAAATTTATTCTCTTAGAAAAATTCTACTCAAACTTATATTGATTTTGGACACACATACACAAAAGCTTTTTCATCAATACCTCTTAAAGGACTTTACAATCTGGGTAAACAGCATTATCCCAATTTCCTGATGGCACAACTGAAGCAGGATAGGGTAGTAACATAACTTAAATCATTGGAAGAGGTAGGAATAAAATCCAGGTCTCTGGATTAGCAGTGCAATGCCCTAGGAATTGAACAATGCTAGCTCTCCTATGCCTTCCTACTCCTCCACTTACCATGAGTATTGAAAATTAATTTTTATTCCTCCACAATAATTAAGTCATTTTACTATTTGTCTTAACACAAACAGCACCGCCAAAAGACACATTTGTTTTCACCTCTGTTACCCGCTTTAAAAAAATTGTAAATGTAAATAGTACAAATGAACAACCCCCCACCAGAGCTCAGAGTTAGTGTATAGTTACTAGTATCAGAGGGGCAGCCATGTTAGTCTGTATCTGCAAAAACAACAAGGAATCCTGTGGCACCTTAAAGGCTAACAGATTTATCTGAGTATCAGCTTTCATGGGCAAAAACACACCTTGCCAGATGCAGTTTGGTGAAATTAATCCAAGCCCCACCCTCTTCCAAGCCTATCATATTGCTTATTTGGCAGCTTTGTGATTTTATGATGGCCTCTGCTCACTAAAGTCCCACAACTGGGAGTACTGCAATTCAGGATTCGGACACACAGATACAGTTGTGTGAGGAAGCTTGTAAAGCACACATCCAAACTACTCCTGCTGAAGCCACACTGTTACAGTCTCACCTGAGTATCTAATCCACTCAAGGTTTCAGAAGAAAAATTCACAAATGTACTAAAGTCTCTTTAAATCTTCCACCATTTTATCCCTCTCCATTACTCAGCAGTGTGCTGGCAGACCCTGAATCATCTTAAATGGCTCAGAACTAACGACCGAAAGAAACAGCTCTTACAAATCTCACAGACACTGGAGATAGAAAGAAACTATTAGACACTGATGTGCTGCCAATATTTTAGCAGGCATTTCCAATTAAAATAATCCCCCCATTCACAATGAAAACAGCACCCTGGGGGCACTTATTTGATGAGGAGAGGAAGGCTTGGGGAATCTATTCACATTTTTCTCTTTTAAACAAACCCTCTCTCATGACTATAACAAAGTAAGAGAGCACCACCTAGCACACACATATTTTTGGAAACATTCTACCTTGGTTCCCAAAAGATATATTCAATATATTGATAGAACAGTAAAGCGTTCAACTTGTGTGTTTTGAAATGGGGGAAAGACACGTTTTGACATTCAGTGCAATCTGGTGCATCCAAATAGCAAAATATTTGCTTCTAAAATAGTTTGAGCTACATGAGCACCAGGGATAACACTCACTGAAGGCACTGATCCCTATTTACTTTAACTAGTGCTTTATCCAGACTAAATGTAACGTATCCCAAGCAAAGAGATTCCATACACAATTTTCTTTGGGAGTCTACTCCGCAACCTAATTGCTGTCACAGTCAGGATTTTTTTTCCCTGGTGTTCAAATGATAATTGTATTTATTCCTACTTTGTATCAAATATAAAATTCAGGGAAGATAGTGACAGTTTATGATCCATTTTCAAGTGACAGATTAGGCTGAAATACCTTGTTAACAACATGCACAAAAGGTTAAGGTTAGTGGCTATTCTCATTTGGATAGATTCCCTAGAGATAACTGCATCTATCAGTCTCAAATTGCACCCTTAACTTCAGAAACTTGACCAGCAACTTATTCTGGGGCACACAGTTTTCATTACACTGCAGCATGCTGTGATATTGAACTGCAAGTCAATTCAGTGAAACTAATTTGCTTCTGTCAATGCAGGAATATTCCAGTTCATTATGTACACCATATTATTATTTTAATCATATAATTACCCCTTAAACCAGTGTTTCTTAAACTATGTTCTGCGGAACACTCGCAGGTGTGCCGCGACCTCTTCTTTGTTTTTGTCTTTTTGTGTGTGACAACAATTTTTTTAAAGAAAATTTCATAGGTGTTCCACATAAAAAATATTATTGTTTGGTATTCCGTGGTCTCAAAAAGTTTAAGAAACACTGCCCTAAACAATAGGTCGTATACAATGCATACTGCTAGACTGTCACTGTATTTTTTCCCTTTTATCGTCACAATCACTTAGTACCCTCAAAGGAATAAATTTTGATTCTTTCAGATGGTTACAATATGTTCAAATATTATAAAATCATCACACTCTACTCTTATCTATTTGATGTAGCATAAAGCAGCCTTGGAAAATTGTCATGAAAATGTACCAGCCCAGGCTCAAAATCTACTTGCTTGCTCTTTACCATAATGAGTATAATAATAACCAAAAAGTGTATCATATTTTACTCTACAGTCAAAATAAATTGCCATGGGTGAGCAAGCACATATTTGGAAAACTGGAATAAAAAGACATCTGCATGAAGGAAATAAATTGTATGTTACTAAATAAGCATGTTAGGAAAACTGTGCCTACCCTAAGAAAATGGAGGCATTTATCCATGCTCAATTCTCAACTATACTACCATGATTTGGACATTTTGAATAGCCATTGTTACAACAGCATTGGAAGCGCAAGCACAAGAGCTCGCATCAGTGGAAGAGGAATGTTTTCACCACATTGGAAAATACAGTTAAGTATTTTTAACACTCATCCTTAAAAATTATAAGACTAAAGAGAACTTCTAATTTGCCATTTCCTTAATTCCACTTAATCGCACTCCCAGCATACACAATATTAGTCATTACACTAAACGCCTATCCCCAGCTGAGGCCTCCGGAATCTCTGTCCAAAGTGCTGTTTTGTTGCACTGGCTCAGATGAAAAGGGGGCATGGGGAAAAGAAAAATTGTGGAGGAAGAAAAATTACAGTAGTCTATCACAGTATAAGCACGTATATTCAGTTTGATGCAATAGATCAGGGCTCCATATGGATCCTCGAAGTTGATTTCAGGGAGATAGGACTTTACTCTGAGTAAGTTACAAATAAAGCCGCTGAAAAAAAATCAGAACACATTGAAAGCCTTGAAAATGCTCTGTAGAGATCTTAATGCCAATTAAACTCCTAATTTCCTTTATGCTCAGACAGAAGCAATTGCTTGACTTTACCCCAAGTTGAAAGTGCTCAGCACCTTCCATTACAGTAAAACCCTAAATAGCTATTTTTTCCTCAACTACTGCGAATAGAAGTGCTTCAAATTGAATATGAAAGCTAGCTAAGGAATGTCTACTGCTTTAATATTCTCTCAAAACCGTGCAAACAATGAGATGCCCATTCAGTGCACTTCCATATCTTGTATTTTTCATAGGACATATTTTAACTATAAAATCCAAGAAAGATTGTGGATGTTTCATTCAGCTGAAAAGAACTAAAAGGGCTCTCAAAAGAAACCCATTTAAAAATATCACAGAGGACATGTTAAACAATAGAAAAGGATGAGCTATGTAGAGCAACACACCAGCTGTATGCTAGCCAAAGAGTACAATGCTGTCTTTCTAAAATTTAAAAAGCTTTATAATTAAACATATGCCCATTGAAATCCCAATTATCCTTTTTTAACAAATTCCTGGGAATTATAATTCTGTTGCATCCTAGAGATGCTGCTCCTTTCATGCTCCTTAGGCAGGAGCATGGGATGATGACTAGATAGAAAGAATTAAAAGCAAGACCCAGGAACTGAAAATAAAGGGTTTTTGTTTGTTTATTTTTTAACAAACAGAAAAGAGCATACAATGCTGTCTTGAACATTCAAGTTTATTTATAAGAAATATTGATATAACCCAGAGTCAAGAGGAAAACCCTTGAAGAAAACAAAAACACAAGCTGGAATTCAATGAAAACTTGTCATTGAGGGATGGGAAAGGGCAGTGATTCACTGCAGAAGAATCATGCAGAAGTCCTAGTAAAGGGAAGTCACTTTTTCTTACCTTCAAACAAATGCTAGCATGAGAATGGCAGATTCCAGGTCCTCAGTGCAGGGACTCTGCAGTAATACTAAGACGGCTCAGGGCACAGTAATGAGCAGGGCATGGAAATAATTCAGGGACTTCTGTCCCTTTCCTCACTACAACCAGTGCTGTAATACGTTCCCTGCGATACACTGGGACCATTCAGCGTTTCTATCCACTCTCACATAAACCAGGACCGCCTGGCACATGGTGTGCAGAGATGCTCAGGGGCTACAATGCAGGGGCGCTTACTCGTCTCCCCACGCAACCGGCCCTAGGACAAGCACGTTTCTCGCGAAGCACTGGAACAACTCCAGGTCTCCCATTCACGCCGGCATGACCCAGGGCTGCACGATGGCGCGGGGGGATACAGTGCAGAGAGTCCTGTCCTATGGCTCCAGAGCCGACCTCGCAACGGGAGCAGCCCAGCTGCCTGTTCAGCCGGGTACGAGGCAGGTCTGCCACGCACGGTGCCTGTCCCACAGCGCTGCTGCAAGAGCCGCCTCACGGCCCTGGGGTGCGCACATGGCTCTGGGTGCACGGGGGCGAGGTACTCGCTAGCCCCGCATGGCGATGCCTAGAGCACAGCCAGGCTCGCGAGCCCGACCGCCAGGCTCGAGCCATGCAGGCGGCTCACCCTGCACTGACGCGACTCCCTCGGGGACAGACCAGGTGCACACTGCACGGGGGGGGGGGGAAAGGGGGGGGCGAGGAGCCAATGCGAAGGCCCCAGCCCCCCTCGGTCCCGATCGCCAGTATCGCGATAGGCACGTTGCACGGGACCAAGCCGGGTGTGCACGGTGCACAGCGGGGCGCCCTCCCCTCCCCTCCCCACCCGGGGGCCGCCCAGCCCTTCCCTTCCCCCCGCTCCGGGATGCACCAGGGCGGCCCGGCCGTGCGAGCCCTCGCCCCGCTCACCTCGCTCCGACCGCCTAGCGCCGGTGCCTGGCCGGGCCCCCGGCGCGCCGCATCCTGCCGCCCCGGCCGGGCGGGCTCCGCGCGGGCTGGACGGACACGAGCCGGGCTGGCGGCTCCGCGCGCCGCGCTGCGCCTGAGGGGACCGGCCGAGCGGCGCAGGGGTAGGGGCCGGGCAGGGCCGCGCCGCGCGCGCCGGGGAGGGGCCAGGGCGCTCCGGGCCGGGAGCCCCGCCTCCGCGGGGAGGCTGTGTGGGGAGCGGGGCGCTGTGGGGGGCCGCGGGGTGGGAGCTGGGCACTAGAAGGCGGGGGCTGAGTGGATGCTGGGGGACGGCGGAGGTGGGGACTGTCTGAGAGGGGCTGGGCGCTATGGGAGTGGGGGCTGTATGAATACTGAGGGGCTCAGCATTGGGGGAGGGGGGTCTCTGTGGGCATTGGGAGAGTGAGGGGTGGGCGCTATAGGAGTGAGAGCTGAGGGGGCTAAGCACAAGGGGTATATAGCCTATATTATTATATAGGTGCTGAGCACTGCAGAGGAGGGGGTTGTATGGCCCGGAGGGTCCGGTTGGGGGGGTGGATGGCAGGGCACTAAGGGGGTAGGGTCTGTATAGGAACGGGGGGGGGGGCTGAGCACTGCAGAGGAGGGGGTTGTATGGCCCGGAGGGTCCGGTTGGGGGGGTGGATGGCAGGGCACTAAGGGGGTAGGGTCTGTATAGGAACGGGGGGGGGGGGGGGCTGAGCACTGCAGAGGAGGGGGTTGTATGGCCCGGAGGGTCCGGTTGGGGGGGTGGATGGCAGGGCACTAAGGGGGTAGGGTCTGTATAGGAACGGGGGGGGGGCTGAGCACTGCAGAGGTGGGGGTTGTATGGCCCGGAGGGTCCGGTTGGGGGGGTGGATGGCAGGGCACTAAGGGGGTAGGGTCTGTATAGGAACGGGGGGGGCGGCTGAGCACTGCAGAGGTGGGGGTTGTATGGCCCGGAGGGTCTGGTTGGGGGGGTGGATGGCAGGGCACTAAGGGGGTAGGGTCTGTATAGGAACGGGGGGGGGGGCTGAGCACTGCAGAGGTGGGGGTTGTATGGCCCGGAGGGTCCGGTTGGGGGGGTGGATGGCAGGGCACTAAGGGGGTAGGGGCTGTATGGGGCTGGGGGCTGTATGGGGAACTGGGCACTAGAAGGTGGGTGGCTTGGCTGTATGGGGGCTGGGCACTGGGGAGCAGGGGTCTGTATGGGAAGGGGTGGGCACTCTGGAAGGGCTGGATGAGCCTTGGAGAGCTGTATGAGGAGCTGAGTACTGGGAAGGTGGGCTGGGCATTACGGGCTGGGTAATGGGACAGGCGAGGCGCTGGACAGTTTTAGTGGGCCCAGGCAATGGCATGGTTTGGGATAAGGGGGGTTACCCTGGATTTGAGTGAGTTTGGAAGTGGACAACAAGAGGTGTTTTTTGTATATCTCTGTTTATATCCATCTTGTCTTACATCCTTCAGTTGTAGGCCTCTTGGGACAGGGACTGTCTTTTTGTTCTTTGTACAGCAGGTAGCACTACAGTCATACATATAGTAAACAGAGATGATCATAGAATCATAAAGCTGGAAGAGACCTCAGGAGGTCATCAAGTCCAGCCCCCTGCCCAAGGCAGGACCAATCCCAACTAATCCTATTCACGAGGAAGAGAAATAAAGGAAAAATTTGGAAAAGAGTTAAGCACATTGATCACCGAAACTCTTTGTGGTTGCTAAATATCTGAAAATCTGGCACCATGGCATATTTTGGGGTTTGCTTGTTTTTGCTTATTTGTTTTGCTGTCATAGATCGTGTGTAGTGTTTGCCCTGTGACGCAGGGGTTGATTCTTATCTTACAACTGATGTAAATCAGAAGTTTCTCCATTAAATGTGTGAAGCATAAAACTTGTACAAGTCAGATCAGAAAGTCCATCATTTGAGTTATTTTCTCTGATTTATAGGATCACTGATCCCTAGTTTTACTACTTACACCAGGGTTACAATAAAACCTTAAAGTAAAATGTCTTCCACCTAATTATCAAAGAAATCTAGCTCTAAAACCCAGTGTCAGTCTAGTCATTAAAGTCAGCCTGATTTAATATTAAACAAATGCATTCTTTTCTCCTCTCTGCTCCAGATATCTTCCAGCTCAACACAAAATTAATAGAAGGCAAATATTTTACTAAATCAAAATTCCTGGAGTGCTGCAGTGAAGATTTATGTTCACAATCTTGCCACCTCATCATTCTGTACAGACCTTCAAGTGTTAGGGGCCAGATTTTTAAAGGGATTTGGGTGCCTTGTGGGATTTTTGTAGGGGCTTCTGAAAATTCTTCTAGCCACTTACATATCTGTAAAATTCTGGTCCCTGGTGCATATTTAGTGCCCCAAAGAGCACTACTGCAGACCAGTCCTTTGGAGGGCACTCATCCTTTAGCACTGACCTACAACATGAGCTTATGGTGAGTAATACACATAGTGCCTTGCGGTAGACAGTCCATACAGAAGCTGTGGTACTTATTCTGCCTTTAAGTACGCAGAGAGGTGAAATGAGGGAATGGTAACTTGTCAGTTTGAATTGCAAGAATGCAAGTTAAATAGCTATACTTGGGAGTATTTGATTTAAATCATTAGTTGTCAATAAACCTCAATATCTATCTATCAATAACAGTCAACAAGTGCAGCCTCCCCCTTATCTACCACCTGCAAGAAGCCAGTGTCTGTGGCCCAACATGCATGCAGGTAGCCTACTATAGCCCAAATGTCATAACCCTGCTTACTCACTCAAAACTGGAGGTGCATAAGTCATCCATGGACAGGAGCAGTCCATAGCAGAATGACCTCCTTTGGAGCTAGAGATCCATCCTCCTCCTCTTCCTCCTCAAGGCTTTAGCAAGGATCCGAACCTTTCATAGTTACATATGTTGTTATGGGGCATTTCTAAATAAGAGAATGGGTGTCAATCCTAGTGCCCTCACTGAATCCCAGATTAACTAGATTCCACAGACCTAAAGTTGTTCTTGGATTTTATGATAATAAGATGTCCCTTACATCCTGTCAAAAGCAGAGCTTTTTAACACTGATTGTGTTCCACCCAACAGGTGGGTGTGAATTAATTTCATCGGTGAAATGAGATATATGTTTTTATACATCCATTCAAATAATAACACATCAAATAGTAACTACTAGCACTTACCTGGCATTGCTCAGGTCCTTAACTCAATTTTTTTAAATAAAAGGAAAATGTACATGATTTATTTAAATGATTGGTTTTTTAAAAAAAATACAGTGTTATTTTATTATGTTAATGTTTATTTCAAATTTCTTAAAGGGATTGTTAAAATTTTTCTGTTTACTTTTTTTAGTAATTTAAAGAAAAGGGAATTCCATGAAGTGTATTTTTTTCTTCATCGCTACAAATGCTTATCATTTGCTGTGTTTTAACAAAAAAGGGCTATAGTGAATGTGGTCCCTGATGAAGGAGAATAGTCAGTAACATCCCTGTACAAATCTAAAGAGTGCCCTAGGGGGTAAAAGGTTTGGGGTTGCGGCAGTCTCAGCTGGAAATGAGGGCACACTGCCAGCCAGCCCCTTTCTCCTGCCTGGTGATTTTCTCTCTCTTTTGTTTGGTTTTCTGAGAAGCCATCCCATTCCAAGCACGTCCCATTTTTCTGGCACAACAAACCCTTATATTGCTTTAAGTCAGGGATGGGCAATAATTTTTGATTGAGGGCCACTCCAAGGTTTTGGTAAGTAGTCAAGGGCCATACTTTTCTATGGAGAGGGTGTGGGGTCTAAGACAGAGGTTGGGTGCAGAAAGGAGTTTGGGGTAGAGGACTGGGGTGCAGAAGACGGTGTGGTGTCTGAGAGGGAGTTTGGGTGAAGGAGTGGGTTATAATCTGGGGCACTGTTTCTCAACCTTTTTTTATAAAGTACCCCTTTTTCAAAAAAAAATTATAAGTACCCCCAGTACCTACAGTTTTCAGACACACAAAATTTTTTTCTACCGTTGTAACACAAAATTTTGTTCTACCGTTGTAACACATTTTTTTCTACCGTTTAAACAACTTAACCATGGGCGGGTGATGAAATTTTGGGGAGTAAAAAGTACAAAAATAATAAAACGCTGTAAACCTTAAAACAAAAATTCAGTTTTCTCCGAATGTCAGTTGTATTGACATACGCCCCAGACTTCTCTCAAGTACCCCTAAGGGTACTCATACCACTGGTTGAGAAACGCTGATCTGTGGTACGGGCTTAGGGTGGAGAGTCCGGGATGGGTTGTGGGTGCAGGAAAGGATTCTGACCTGGATAGGAATGTAGGAGGGGGTGCAGGATCTGGGAGGGAGTTGTGACCTGGATAACGGGGTGGAGAAGGAGGTGCAAAGGGTTTGAGCCAATGGGAGTTGAGAGATTTTTGCTAGGGGGGCGGAGACAGTATGCAAAACCACCCTCTTCCCCAGCACCCAAAGCAAAGAGCCACAGGGAGCAGCCAGCCACTTAAAGTGGCATGAGCTGCTCCGTGCCTGAGGATCCTGGTGGGGTAGCCTACAGGCCAGATCTGGTGGCTTGGCTGGCTGAATCCGGCCCATGGGCCATATCTTACCCACCCCTGCTTTGTTATGATAAGAGGAAGCTGTATATGAATTTGGTGGTCCTAGCTCTTACATTTAGGAAGAGTTCATGAACAGATAGGCAGACAAATAGACTCTCTCAAATATATAGCAGAGTAGAAGATTTACTCAGCATTGCTCAAGTCCTTGCTTAACTCAGATAACTTTTGTTTTTCTTCATTCAAATCATTGTTCTTGGGGAGGGGCCTGTGATAAAGGGTTCAGTATGCCAGCTGCCCTGAGGAGACAGGACAACCCAGCCCTCTCTCACCACAGCAGCTTGGGGACAGGTGAAAAGCACCAGTCCATGGCCACTGTAGCTCCAGTGGGTACAGCTGGTGGAGGGGTGCATGTGCCTTGGCTAGCAGACAGACAGATACATAGACAGACGCACAAACAGACAAACTCTCTGAAATACATAGTAGAATAGCTGTCCCTTTCTTCACCCCTACCCCCTGCTGGCCCAATGAGGTAATAGCTTCCTGGTCCCCATCTCTGGCTCCTTGCTACTCCCTGTGGTAATTCTGCAGTATAACTCCCACCTGCCAAACCCCTTCCCTTTCCATTTTATGAGAAACAATCAAATTCCAGGCACATCTCATTATTCTGGCTCAACCAACCCCTGACTTTGCTTTAAGTTATGATAAAAGGAAACAGCATACCAAATTTGGTGGTCCTACTTCTTACCATTTAGGAGGCGTTCTTGAACAAATGGACTCACAGACAGGCAGGCACACATTTCTAAAATATATAGTAAGATTGCAAGTTCTCCAGCATTCAGCTGGTTGCCATGACCATCGCAAAAATGATGTCACATCTGAAATGGCCTCCCTCTCTAATGGAAATTCAGATAAACTTCATTAGGACCCTTCAAGTGGCCTCTGATGTTTGTAACTGGAATAGAGATGTCCCAGAAGCCAGAAGACCAATAAAAGTATTGCTTTGTTCTAAAATGCTGTGGCCTCTTGGAACCACTGAACATTTTCAACTGGATTTCCACTAGCAGCCTACAAGAAAATGAAAACCTAAACTGTTGCCAATTTTTGTTATCCTGAGTCTGGATCTAGTGAGCCTCTGCAGAGTGGAATGTATTTCAGTGGTGCAGGAGGTGATCTCTTTATTCATTACTTACTTCAAGTGCTTTGAGGCAGGGTGCTGTAAATGTACATTGCTAATATTATGACCACCATAAAATCCATGTGGCCCTGCACTCCTGTTTATTAGACAGCACCAACATTAGCATAGTCTTAAGAGTTTTCTCGTTGGACTATTATATTCCCCATGTCTTTAGAATGAATAACTAGTGATGTTGCCAGATGCTTTTGCTGCTGCTCCTAATCAGAATATTTTCATTATGTCTGCATAACTGAAAACAAATGGTGAAGCGACACATGGGAAAGTGGCCTAAGGAAACTGTAGATCAAAGAAAGGTCATGGCTCTTTGGGCTCTATATCCTGAGAGTTCCTGCTGTATTTCCTCTCTTTAGCTCCCTCCCACAAAACTTAATATTGCACTGTCTTTATTTTTTGAAAAAGGTTTGAAGCGATTTTGCTTATTTCTTAAAAGCAAAGTGGGGGTGAAACCTAATCAAGTGTTGCCTTTGGTTAGTATTCACTATGCCCTTGTCCAACGGCTGGATGGGCTCCTGGTTATGCTTGGAAATGCTGGCAGACTGAGTAGATAGAACGGTACAAAGTCCTTGAACTTAGCTCCCTTAGTGGAAAGGACTGATATGATTTGTTTCGCCCCTTGCCTATCACAGTTTACTGCTTGCTGTCTGGTGGGCTCATCTACTCTTTACTATCCAAATCTAAAGGTTACTCTCTGTAGTTCATCTCAACAGCATATTGGTTTCAGAGAAGTCTTTGTCCAAAGGCAGGACAAAGTGCCATTTCCATTGCTCTGAGGGTACGTCTACACTTGCACCCGAGTTCGAACTAGGGATGCAAATGCAGGCATTCAAAATAGTCAATGAAGCGGGGATTTTTTGAGGAGTAACGTTAGTTCGAACCAAGGGGTTTGGTTCGAACTAACACGTCCTGGCGTGCACTTTCACTTCCGAAACAGCTGGCATTTGGAGTAACGTGCCGGCGAGATCATGCTAATGAAGCGCGGGATATTTAAATACCTGCTTCATTGACTATTTCGAATGCCTGCATTTGCATCCCTAATTCGATCTAGGGTGCAACTGTAGACATACCCTAACAGATCTGAATGTCTCCAGTCTTACAAGTACCTTGCAGAAATGGTGATCCATAATTATATCATGAGTGGGAATTCAGTCCCATTGTCACAAGAGACCTCTGTGAGGATCACATGGATTGTCACACACAGTTTTACCCCAAGCTTCATCAGATACAAGCTTTTTTATTTCCCATTAAGAAGCAAGATTATGGAAAGGGAAGAAGGCATCTTGCCTGAGTAGAAGAGATGTTATTTTTCTACCCTCAACATTGACAGGAAGAGAGGTCACCCATTGCTGGGAGAAATTATAGAAAGTCATAACATGTTGGCTGACTGGCTAAGAGCAATCTAGTCTATACTCTGAGATGAAGCTGACTTGGTGATGTCTTAAAATGTTTTGTGTGCCGAATAGTTGTATTTCACACACTCTTTTTCCTCCCTTCTCTTGTCCAATAGTTGTTCCTGAGAATGAGATGATGGATATAACTGAATGACATTAGTGACGAAACACTTCATTTGGAGATTCCTTCCCCATCACTTCATATAAGAGGATGGTGCAACCACCGGCAAGCATTACTACTTACTGTTTACAGAATAAACATAAAACCATAACAAAAACAAACAAAAGAAAAGGAATGATTGAGGAAGGGAAGAATGGGGAAAATGGGCTGCGACTCTATCATACTGCTATAGATTTACCTCAGAATCTCAAAGCACTTCATAGACAAGAGATGGACAAGCAAGTATTAGCCTTGTTTCTCAGTCAGAGAGTGACTTTATGATCAGCCACCGTTTTGGAGAGAGGTGGAGAAAGCACCCTTTTCTCGAGTACTTATATGACCCCAGGCAGGTCACTTCACTTCTCTGTGCTTCAGTTTCACAGGTTTAAGATAGGACTCAGGAACTGTGGGGGAACTTAATTCAATTTGTACAAAGGGCCTTGAAATCCTTATATGGAAAGTGCTTTAGAAGTACAAAGTCCATTGGAATCTGAAGAGAAAACCCCTAAGGGTATGTCTACACTGCCACCCTAGTTCGAACTAGGGTGGTTAATGTAGGCATTCGAACTTGCAAATGAAGCCCGGGATTTAAATATCCCAGGCTTCATTTGCATGTTCCCCGGCGCTGCCATTTTTAAATGCCCCGTAGTTCGAACTACCTGCCCGTGGCTACACGTGGCACGGACTAGGTAGTTCGAATTAAAGCTCCTAATTCGAACTACCGTTAAACCTCCTTGCAGGAGGAATAACGGTAATTCGAATTAGGAGCTTTAATTCGAACTACCTAGTCCGTGCCGTGTGTAGCCGCGGGCCGGTAGTTCGAACTACGGGGCATTTAAAAATGGCGGCGCCCGGGAACATGCAAATGAAGCCCGGGATATTTAAATCCCGGGCTTCATTTGCAAGTTCAAATGCCTACATTAGCCACCCTAGTTCGAACTAGTGTAGACATACCCTAAGAGGTGACCTAAAGTCTTAAGAGTCTGATCCAAATAATTTAACATTTATTTATGTGTCAAAGAAGTAGCTGAAGGAATCTACACAACTGAAAAGTCAGTTAGACCTACATAATCTACATAGAGTTAGACTAAATGATGCAAGCAGGAAGTAGCACAGGGCCATCAATATATGTTATAGTACGAGGAAAGCAAGCCAATACTCATTGAAATAAATCAATTTGTATGCAGTTCGCAGGCAGTCATATAGAAGAGACAGTTAACAGACAGAACTTGGTACTGCATCATTAGAACTAGGCACTTAAGATGTTATAGGAGGATATATCATATTTCCCTGGATGGTCAGAATTGTTTTATATTGCTTTCGTTCAGGGCTCAGCCATATTTTGCTTTTATGTGGACTGCAAAAACTATATATGGATTCTAGAGTTTACCTACGCATACTTTTTTTAACTAAATCCATGCAAGTTTGCACAGAGACACCATTATTTCAATTTGGGTGACTTATCACATTAAATTTAATCTACGTAAACCAAAACCAAGCCACATTGTAACAGAAGTAAGAGTGTATACACACACATTTGCACTGATTTGATTACATCAATTGCAAAACACACCTTTAGTGAACTAGTACAACATGTAATAGACAAGCCCCTAGATATCAAGGGTGAAATCCTGATGCCATTGAAGTCAATGTGAGGATTGCCATTTACTTCAGCAGGGCAAGAATTTCATCCCAGGCCCAGATAGTACAATGATGAGAGGTCTAGACATGTTCTAAGAAGACTAAACACATAAGTCAGAAGATGATTGTTTGGGGGATAGCTTGGTATTTAAACTGTTTCCAATGGAAGTTAAAATCATGGAATCATAGAATCCTAGGGCTGGAAGAGACCTCAGGAGGTCATCAAGTCCAGCCCCCTGCCCAAAGCAGGACCAATCTCAACTAAATCATCCCAGCCAGGACTATGTCAAGCCGAGACTTAAAAACCTCTAGGGATGGAGATTCCACCACCTTCCTGGGTAACCCATTGCAGTACTTTACCACCCTCCTAGTGAAATAGTTTTTCCTAATATCCAATCTAGATAGACTTCCCCCACTGTTTAAATTGCTTTGGGTTTTTTTTGGTTCTTTTTAAAACTAAATCTTATTGTTTCCCTGTTTGCCCTTTTTACGAGTCACTAGGTTTATTTTCCCAGTTACTGAACATTCTGTGTTCTAAAACTTCAGCTATTACTGATTAGAGACATTACAGATATGGATGGATTTTTTTCAAAAGAAACCCAGATTCTTAAAGGGGATTGCACCTAAAGATGCAGATAGGCATCTAATGGGATTCTAAAAGCACCGAAGTGCCTCACTCCCAGGGAATAACTCCTCAATACCTTTAAATAGCTGTCCTGTAAAAGCCTAAAGTCTCAATGAGATTTGGCTCCTAATTCATTTAGGCTCTCCAAAATTTGTTACACATACTCCTATGAAATTAAGAGATACCCAGAGTCAGAACAATTAGGCTGTGTCTAAACTACATCCCTCTTTCGATAAAAAAAATGAGGAGTACAGAATCTTTCGAAACAGGGCATTTCTATTGAAAATGCCCCGTCTAAACTGCCAGGTTTTTTCGAAAAGCCCCTTTTTGAAAAAAAGCGGCGTCCGCCATTATGCAAATGAAGTGCAGGATATTTAAATCCCGGCTTCATTTGCACTTTCGATGTGTCTAATTTACATCCCTCTGCCAACAGAGGGGTGTAATTTAGATACACTCTTATTGTACAAACTGAAGTCTGCTTTCAGTCATGACAGTACCCTATATTTTTCACCATCAGTCACAGAAAATGCAGTCCTTACCAGAAACAACTATTTGCTGTACTGTATTTCTAGTGGTAGTGTTTCATCTCAGCAGAATTCAGAAGTGTGCTCATGGATAATGCTGTAACATATTGCTGTTGCATAATAGAATCCGGTAATACAAAGCACTGTTCCCTGTAAGATGAGCATTTAGGCAGCCACCCAGGAGCGATTCAAATGCTTCCCAGCTGTTTAGCAGAGCTCCCACAATGCCCACAGCTGGCAGCATATGTTTCTACTGATGGTGCACATCCATACATGCTTCAGTGCGCATAAAATTTATCCAGCACAAGGATGGAAAAAATTAGAGGGAACATTGACTATGAGTAATGAACAGGTGGGTTATTAATAGAAGCTCATCAGATTGGAAGCAGCGTTGTTGGCAAATTACTGTCCTGTAGCTAAAAAATCTCAGAGGGTAGCCATGTTAGTCTGTAACTTTAAAAACAAGTGGTCTTACGGCACCTTGTGGCATGTCCGCACTACAGAGTTACTTAGAAATAACAAGGTGAGTATCTGCAGAGCAAGCATGTCATTTCAAAATAGCAGGCTTCTTATTTGAAATAATAAACCCTCATTTCACAAGAGATAACGCCTATTTTGAAATTGGGTGAGCACGGATGGCGCAGCTGCGCTTATTTTGAAATAATTGGCCTCGAGGGCTTCTCACAGCTACCCTGGTGGCCATTCTGTCCACACCCCTCAAAACTCTATAGGATCGCTTCCCTTGCAGCCTTTAAAGGGGTAGGCAGAAGGGAAAGGGCCTATGGCATAACTCAGGCCCTGCTGGCACTGTGCCACACAGCAGCACCCTGCTCCACATTTCCTGCTGCCATGAGCGACCCCAGCGCTCCCTCCAAGCCCCCCACAGCTACAAGTGAGCCTGCAAGCCACCTCAGAAGCCCCTGGCCAGGGGTGGAAGAGGGTCTCATATTGGACTGTTGTGGAGATCCTGGATTTCATTAAGGTCTGGGGTGAGGAGGTGAATCTCCAGGATCTCCACACCGGGCACAGGAATGTTGATGTCTATGGCCGGATGGCCGCAAGCCTGGCCCAGAAGGGGCACACCCAGGATCTGGTGCAGATGAAAATTAGGAGCTCTGGCAGGTCTTCGCCAAGGCCAGGGAACAAAGTTCCCAATCTAGAGTGGCACCCCAGACCTGCCACTTCTAAGCCCACCTGGATGGCATTCTGGGAGGGGGCTCGGTCCCTTCTCCCCACCCTCTAGAAGTGACTGTCTAGGGAGGAGTACTGCAAAAAGGGATCTAGGGGTCATAGTGGACCACAAGCTAAATATGAGTCAACAATGTGATGCTGTTGCAAAAAAAGCAAACATGATTCTGAGATGCATTAACGGGAGCGTTGTGAGCAAGACACGAGAAGTCATTCTTCCGCTCTACTCTGCGCTGGTTAGGCCTCAGTTGGAGGCCTGGTATTGAACCGTTCCCTGGAGTAGTCAAAGTGGCCAATGAGCTAGGCAAGAGAGGGTATGCCGTGTCCCCCACCATGCACATGGGCATGTCCACGCTTCCAACCCTGATGGTGCAGTCAGGTAAAAAAGTGCCGGTGGAAGACACAGGCATCGTGAGCAGGGCCATCCTTAGGATTTATGATGCCCTACGCGAGATTATTAAACTGGTGCCTCTATGCCTGACTTGCTCTTCCACCCCTACCTCCTCCCCTTCCCAGAGACCCCAGCAGCCAATCCCTTATCTCAGACTGTGCTGCAGGCAGTGCATTCGGCTCTCTCTAGGACCCAGCCCTGCTGTTACATGCTCCACTGCTTCCCGTCATAGGCGTGCACAGCACATTTCATTAGGGTGTGCACCCAAAGAATTTTTTTAAAATGTACTTTGACCCCCATTAGCCACACCCCTGACCCCTGTTAGCCACACCTCTGGAGGCAACACTCTCGGGGCAAGATGGACACATGACCAAAAGTAAAAGGTGTCATGTGACCCCACCCCCCTGCCAAGGACTTTTCTCACCATCCTCCTACCAATAGGGATTAGTTTGGCCCCCACCAAACCCGCCTCATGCAACTATCCTGCAATTGCATTAACCCAATGTGTGTGACATTAACTGGGGGCGGTGGGGGGGCAGAGAGGCTGAAGTGTTCCCTAAGAGTTTCCTCTCATGAGCAAAATGAATGTTGTGTTGTACACCAGTACTGAGTTCATGGGGCTTGTTTGGATGTGCCACTGTGGCACCCAAGTTATTAATAAATATCTTATAAACCTCTACCCTTTCCCTCTGCTGCCATGTCTCCTCCCCTTGCTCCATCAGCTCCCCTGGTGCCTGCTGCCCCCCAACACCTCACCCTCCTCTGCTGTCCTGACTCCTGCCCTTCTCACTGCCCTCAGCCTTCCTGAGAACGGCCCTCCTCCACCAGCCCTTCTCTCCCCCCTGTGCCCAATCCTCCAGTAGCCCCACTCTGATCATGTGAGCTACCCCTTCTCATCCCCTCTTCTAACACCTCCCTCTACACACTTGCCCTGCCTCTCTCCTCTGGTGCTGGTCCCTCCCCTGTAGGTGTCTGCCCTTCTGCTTCACCCCCAGAATCCCCTGGCACCTGCACCTTCCCTTACCCCTGCACCCTCCTGGTGCCTCCCCCTTCCCTTACTGCCCCTGTCCCTACCCCCTTTGCCCTCTTTTTCCAGGTTGCCCACCCCTTCACCACTCTCTGCCCCCATTCCCCTCATGCCCCTCTGTGCCCTCACACATGACTTGCTCCATCCCCATCCCTTCTTTCAAGCCTTCTCCCAGCACCTCCCCCCCCGCAGTCCCCAACGCCCTTCCCTTCTCCTCTCCTCTCCCAGCATCACCCTGTCCCCCCTCCCACTGACACCTCCCCTCCTGTCTTTTTCCTCATTGTCTCCACTTGCCCCCCTAGGCATTAGTCTCCCCTCCACCCCTCCCTTGGTGCCTTCCCCTTTCTTCTCCTCCTGACCTGCTCCCCTCCCATCAGCACAAGCCCCTTCCTCTCCCACCCCTTCCCCCTATTTTCCCCCTCACCCTCGCCCTCACCTACCTTCTGCCTTCCCGTTTGCAGGGCTGGAGTCTGCTGCGATCGGGCCCCAGAAGTCCCTGCAGCCCAGGCTCCAGACCACGTGCCAGTGCCAGAGCCGGAGCCGGAGCCGGAGCTGGGCCACTCGGTGCTCACAGCCCCGGCCCATCACAACACGGCCAATCCCACCCTAGTGAGGCTCTGCTCCCCCACGGCCCGCTCAGCGCGTCTCCTTCCGAGGCGCAGCTTGGCCATTTTAAAAAAAGACGCCGCAACACCAAGCCGCGCATAACCCTGCCCCCTCTGGCTCGCTGTGCATGATCCCACCCCACGCTGCCACCCGGGCTGACAGCTTCCCTTCTCCAGCCGGGGTCAGCTTGCCGGCCTCCTCGCTGGAGTCCCTCGGCCGGTGGGGTCTTCTGGTGGGGCCATAAGTGCCGGCAGCGCCCCTACTGGCTCCAGTGCAGAGCGCATGCCTATGCTTCCCCTCCGTCCCGGGCTGGCAGAGTGGTGCCCCAGAAAGTGTGGTGCCCTACGCGACTGCATACTCCGCGTATGCCTAAGGATGGCCCTGATCGTGAGCCTTCCCCCACTTCCCAACGTATATATCTGTGAAATGGCTATGGCGGTCCACAATGGCCTGCAGGACCATTGAGAAGTACCCCTTCCGATTTATATACACAGATGCTTAGTGGTTTGGGGTCTGGATGTAGATGTGGGTACCATCAATAGCCCCCCCGCAGTTGGGGAATCCCATGTTGGCAAAGACGTCCATGTCACCGAGGTGGATGACCCTGTGCAGCAGGATGGTGTTGATGGCCCGCACCACGTGTAGAAGGAGACAAACAAACAGAGAATCACTGGGTGCTAGGGCCCTCAGGAGGTCCCTGAGCCCACCCCCCACTACCCCACAGCAGGAGCAATACCCCACTTACCCCATCCCCTGACAAGGCTTTGTGAGGGCAAAACTGAAAAACCTCCCAAGGAGGGGGCTTGCACCACCACCCCCACCACTGCCCCCCAAGCCCCGCTTTTCCTAGGGAACCCCATTCCAATAGTTCACCCCCTTCCTGGGACAATAGCACAAGAGCACCATACCTGCATGACCAGGACCCCGACGGTCAATCTCCCCACGCCAAACTGGCTTCTGATGGATCAGTAGCTGTCCAGCGTGATGAGCTTCCAAAGGGCTATAGCGACATGCTTCTGGAGGGAATGCTGGGTCTCATATGAGTCAGTGTCTGTTGCCGGAGGGCAGGGGCGAGCCACTCACACAGCTCCAGAAAGGTGTCTTTCCTCATCCAGAAATTCTGGAGCCACTTTTGGTTGCTCCACGGCTCCATGACAAGCTGGTCTCACCAGTCAGCACTGACACCAGAGGTGGCGGTGCAAGGTGTGCAGGGGAGGGCGGGCAGGATCCAGCAGCATGTGCTGTGCCCGCAGAGAGGCAAGGAGAGTTTCCAAATGGAGCAGGGGGTTGGGTTCCTGCAGGGTCTGGGAGGCAGCCTGCAGAAACTGCTGCATGAGGTGCAGCACAAGCTGCAATAGCTACTGCCCAGAGGCAGATCTAGCTCCATCGCTGGACAGCTGAGGTGTCTGCAAGGGCAACCATAGCAGACAGCGAAATGGGTTTGCTGTCCCTCGAGGAATTAGGCAAAGGCAAAAAGCCTGAGACACTGCTATATCAGGAGGTCCCTTTAAGCATGAGCCTCAGATAGCCTCAGGCAGCAGCCATGGAAAATAACTGCTGTCCTGATGCCCTGACTGAAGTGGTTCCAGGTGGCCTTAAATACGATTCAGCATCCTATGAGTGTGGACGCTCTATTTGAAAATAGCTAAGTGCTATTTCAATGAGCATTCGGTGTGTAGACGCGCTGTTTCGAAATAAGCTATTTTATATTATTTCTTCTGGAATAGCTTATTCCAAAATAAGTGTGCAGTGTAGACATAGCCCCAAACCCAGACCTTGCTTTAAGTTAGGATAAGAGGAAGCTGCATACCAAATTTAGTGGTCCTACCTCTTATCATTTAGGAGGAGTTCTTGAACAAACAACTCATGGACAGACAGACAGATGCACATTTCTAAAATATATAGATAGATTACTTTATTCTAATTTTCAAAATGACAGATAGCTCTTCTCTATAAATTCTCAACAAAACATTCAGTTGGTACAAAAAAAGTCAACCTGCTGAGAGTTTCCCATTAACTTGAATTACATTGTGGGATTTTCTTGACTTAATCTTATAAAAGATGCTATTTAATAATCCTATAAATATAGACATCTATTTAAATTAACATCACCCACTTTAAGACCCCCGAGGCTTAATTGTGATTGAAGATAAACTCTAACCAACTTTCAGCCCTATAAAGCTTAACACAGACAGACTATGGCACTATAAAGCTGAAGACTGTAGGAAAGTTCAAAGCTTAGCATGCATCTTGAGAGAAATAAATTTAAAGCTTACTACTGTATTTGTAAGCCCAGTAAATCTTCATACAGACTGTTACTGCACTTAGGGTCAATTTATAATCACTCTGAAGTCTATGGCAAAATTTCTGTTGATTTCAACAGCCCAATGGTTTTGGCCAACAGCTTTTTTAAAAACCCACTATAGATATTATTTCACGTTAAGCACTCTATTTAGAGATTAAATCCGTAGATAGAAATACAGTTCACAGCATTAAACTGCAAAGCTTAATACACACTGTAGCTAGACAATAGAAAGAAGGCTCAAGGTTTCTGCTTTGGACGTGGGGGGGAAACTACTCAAAACAGGCCCCATAGCAAGTATTGCTAGAAGTGCTTTGACAGAGCTCTGTTCCCAGTCAATGACTGGAACAGAGCTGCATTTAGAGAGGTGTGTAAGGGGAGGAGGGCCTAGATGGAGGGGTGGCCAGATAAAGACTGCTCTGGGAGGAGGTGAGTAGGATTGGAATAGCAGGTGTTACACTTTAGGCTGGAGTTGCATCTGCAAAGCTGCACAGGGCCCAGTATTGGAGTCGTAGAGTTGCTTGCAATTAAAGCAGGGCGATTGCTGAAATGTGTCCGAGTTCTCTCCTTCAGCATTAGCTACACCAAAGGCTCCGAACGGAAGTGGGGCAGCTCTGCTCAGTGGAGAGCTGAGATATGTCACTCAAAGCTAGGCAGATAAAATGACACAGAGAAAAGGGAAATAGAAAAACCAGCAATAAATATGAATTTGAAATGAAGCAAGCAGAAGAACAGCAGGTTCTTCCAGGCAGGATACGTCTATCTGTCTGCCTGATCACGATTGCTTTGTACCTAGCCATTTGGTCTTGCTTGTGCTCCTGAATGTTTCAGCTTTTTGTTCCTACAGGACATAATATACAAGAGCATGAGCTGGATAATTGTCAGTGACTGTCATGTCCAGTGATTAGAGCAGGCATCTGTAGTCAGAAATTGGAGTCCAGGGTCAAAGCCAGTGTCTCAGGATATCTCCACACTACCCAGAGTTAGCAGCACTGGAGTTAGCAGACCATGGGCTTGTTAACCTATGGATTGAGTGTTTACACTCTGGCTATGTCTACACTGCAGGCTTCTTGCGCAAGAGCGCATCCACACTATAAAAGCGATGTGCTTTTGCGCAAGAGAGCGTCCAGACTGCATGGACACTCTCTCAAAAGAAAGCTCTGATTGCTATTCACAGAATAGCCACCAGATCACCTGTGCTTTTGTCAATTGGCTCTTTTTGCGCAAAAACTCCCTGTTGCCCATCCACACACACTTTTTTGCGCAAGAACTCTTGCGCAAAAAGGAGTTATTCCTCGTAGAAAGTGGAATACCTATGCCACAAAAACCCCTCTGTTCTTTTGATTTACTGTAAATTTACTTGTGCTAAAATGCACTTGAGGTGTGGATGCTCCGCAGGTTTTTGTGCAAAAACATCTGGTTTTGCGCAGAAACCCTGTAGTGTAGACATAGCCTCACTTGTAACCCCAGGTGAGGAGTTGCTGAACCCTGGATCCCAATCTGAGGCTGTAGCATCTACATGACATTATGTGGGTCTAAGTATAACCATCTACACGCCAAACTTCCAAGTGCACTCCCAAAGAAAGGCTGCTGTAGCCTTTTGTTCCTAGTGCAGTGTGGGAAAACTTGACTGTCCACCAAACTCAGCTGGCTAGAGAACAAAAAAGTCAGCCCACGGGATTGTGGGATACTTTTGGTGGACTGACAGAGCACAAGTCCAGTAATAGTCAGTGCCCTGGGTATGTCCACATTGCAATAATACATCTGTAACTGGCCCTGGTCAGCTGTCTTGAGCTCGTGGGGCTTAGGGTATGGAGCTCTCCCCATTTATGGGGTCCCAGAGCTTGGGCTTCTGCCCGAGCCTGAATGTCTGTACCAGTGGTTCCCAACCTTTTTGAGCATACGGACCCCTTTTCAATCTTGAAATTTTACAGACCCCCCAAAGAATATAGCTGTGCCTGCAGCCTGCATGTCCCTCAGCCCGCTGGGGAAGCATCACAGTCTGAAGGATGTGCTGGCTGCCAGCACGGAGCCACTCAGCTAAAGAGGCTCCATGCCAGAAGTCAACAAGTCCCTCAGCTCACGTCGCTTCCTGAGCCACGGGAAGCAACATGGGTTGAAGGACATGTTGGCTGTGAGAGGCTCCGTGTAGACCCCCTACCACACTGCTGCCCGCTCGTCTATACCACAATTTTACTGTCCCTACTCCTCAAGCCCAAGTCAGCTGATCAAAGCTAGCCAGGGTGTTTAATTGCAGCAGACACATACTCAATGCATTCCTGGGGTCTAACAGCTCCCCAACGTCCCCAGAGCACAGCTTGTGACACTAGGCACAATCTTACTTTACAGAACCAATCTGACTATACTACTATGCTGGATCTAAGAACAAAATAGCTGCAGACAGAGACACCTCAGATCCCAGAGGATCAGATCCATGGTGCAGAGGCATTACTCCTCTTATTAAATAGCCTCTAGCACACTTGTTCCTAAAAGTCACTGTGGTGAACTGTTCTCAGTGCAGTGAATCCACAGTCAACAATCTTGCAGGCTTAATAGGTGTAGCAGTTCAATTACAGGAGTCATGTACAACAGTATTATGCAAGATAGTAGTAGTATGCAAGATCTTGGAAAAAATTTTGAAGGAGAAAGTAGTTAGAGACATTGAGGCTAATGGCAATTGGGACAAATTACAACATGGTTTTACAAAAGGTAGATCGTGCCAAACCAACCTGATCTCCTTTTTTGAGAAAGTAACAGATTTTTTAGATAAAGGAAATGCAGTGGATCTAATCTACCTCGACTTTAGTAGGGCATTTGATACAGTACCACATGGGGAATTATTGGTTAAATTGGAAAAAATAGGGATTAATATGAAAGTTGAGAGGTGGATAAGCAACTGGTTAAAGGGGAGACTACAGCGGGTCATATTGAAAGGTGAACTGTCAGGTTGGAGGAAGGTTACTAGCGGAGTTCCTCAGGGATCAGTTTTGGGGCCAATTTTATTTAATCTTTTTATTGCTGACCTTGGCACCAAAAGTGGAAGTGTTCTGATAAAATCTGCGGATGACACAAAGTTGGGAGGTATTGCCAATTCAGAAAAGGATCGGGATATCATACAGGAAGATCTGGATGACCTTGTAAATTGGAGTGATAGCAATAGGATGAAATTTAATAGTGAGACATGTAAGGTTATGCATTTAGGGATTAATAACAAGAATTTTAGTTATAAGTTGGGGACACATCAGTTGGAAGTAACGGAGGAGGAGAAGGACCTCGGAGTCCTGGTTGATTATAGGATGACTATGAGCCGCCATTGTGACATGGCTGTGAAAAAGGCTAATACGGTCTTGGGATGCATTAGGCGAGGTATTTCCAGTAGGGATAAAGAGGTGTTAGTGCCATTATACAAGGCATTGGTGAGACCCCATTTGGAATACTGTGTGCAGTTCTGGTCTCCCATGTTTAAGAAAGATGAATTCAAACTAGAACAGGTACAAAGAAGGGCCACTAGGATGATCCGAGGAATGGAAAACCTGTCTTATGAAAGGAGACTCAAGGAGCTTGGCTTGTTTACCTTAACCAAAAGAAGGCTGAGGGGGGACATGATTGCACTCTTTAAATATATTAGAGGGATAAATACCAGGGAGGGAGAAGAATTATTTAAGCTTAATACCAATGTGGACACAAGAACAAATGGATATAACCTGGCTAGTAGGAAGTTTAGACTTGAGATTAGATGAAGGTTTCTAACCATTAGAGGAGTGAGGTTCTGGAACGGCCTTCCAAGGGAAGTAGTGGGGACAAAAGATCTATCTGGCTTCAAGATTAAACTAGATGGGTTTATGAAGGGGATGGTTTGATGAGATAACATGATTTTGGTAACTAATTGACCATTCATTATCAGTGGTAAATAGGTCAATGGAGGGATGATAGGAGTTACTATAGAGAACTTTCTGGGTGTCTGGCTGGTGAGTCTTGCCCACATGCTCAGGGTTAAGCTGATCGCCATATTTGGAGTCGGGAAGGAATTTTCCTCCAGGGTAGATTGGCAGAGGCCCTGGAGGTTTTTTGCCTTCCTCTGTAGAATGGGGTACAGATCACATCTGGAGGATTCTCTGCATCTTGGGGTCTTTGAACCATTGTTTCAAGGACTTCAGTATCTGAGATATAGGTGAGAGGATTATTCTGGGAGTGGGTGGGTGAGATTCTGTGGCCTGCATTGTGCAGGGGGTCAGACTAGATGATCATAATGGTCCCTTCTGACCTTAAAGTCTATGAGTGAGTATTAGTGCACAACACACAATAGTCTGAGAGGGAAGAGTAACTCTGGACCAAAACATCACTATGTTAAAAGGAGGCTAGGCTATGATGAGAAGGAAGCTAAGGGGAAGGATCTGTGTATATTCTGTGAGGCTATGTCTACACAGTGGAGCTATTTCAGGATACCTCTGGTATCTTATATCAAAATATAACGGGTTCACTATTCCGACATCCCTGTAAACCTCATTGCATGGGGGTTAAAGGACGTTTTGGAATAGTGCCTTATTTCGAAATAACATTACAATAAACTATGCAATTTGCGTAGCGCAAATTGTGTAGCTTATTTTGAGGTAAGGGTGCTGTGTAGATGCACCCTAAATGTGCCACCCATACCCAGTCTCTGCAGACAGATGCTGAACTAAAAATAAACCAAGGTGTCTGCAAGCAGCTTCCCTTCACATGGTCCTCTTCCTTTGTCTCCCAGCTCATGAGGAATCAGAGAGAGCCTCTGCTGTCTGGCACTCTGGTTTGGAATTAGCTTGCTTTGCACTGTACATTTTTGTCCCCCACTGTTGCAATCCTATCCAATGCTGAGCAGAATGTCACAGCTAAAAATTAAGGATGCCTCTGTCTGACTGAATCACTTTTTATTATTGCATCAGGCAGCAGATTTAGGATGTACGTTTCCGGCAAATGTTTATTAGATTGTGTATGAACCCGGGATGGCTAATCTTTTTTATCAGACAGTTATTATGTGTCATGGAATCTATTAAACATATAAGCTCAGTGAAGAGAGTCTTTTATCTCAATTATTCTAAGGGATCTTTCTATCTTTCCATTACTGTGTTTTGTTAACTGAGTCTTTCTGACAAGTGTAAGATTAACAACTCCAGAGAACAAAACTTCCCATGAAGATACAGAACACTTATAGCCTGAGCAGCAGAAAGTATCATGAGGAAGGAGGACAGTCAGACTATGTCTAGACTTCAGGCTTCTTTTGAAAGAAGTTTTTTTCGGAAGAGATCTTCTGGAAAAACTTCTTCCGAAAGAGAGTGTCCACACTGCAAAAGTGCATCGAAAAAGCGATCTGCTTTTTCAAAAGAGAGTGTCCAGACTGAATGGATGCTCTCTCACATGTAAGCTTGATTGCTATGGACAGAATGGCCACCAAGGCACCTGTGCTTTTTCCTCTTTCCTCTTCTTCCAAAAGAACTCCCTCTTCCCCATCTACACACGCCTTTTTCCGAAACAGCTCTTCTGCAAAAAGGCTTCTTCCTCACAGAATGAGGATTACCAATGCTGGAAAAAAACCCTCTGTTCTTTCGATTTTCTTGCAGAAGAACACAATTGCAGTGTGGACGTAACTCAAGTTTTGTCAGAAAAATGGCCATTTTTCTGACAAAACTCTGTAGTGTAGACATACCCTCAGTCTTCTTGGGGCCATTCAGTTCTCAGCTTTTTCCTGAGATGGCTTTCAAGGCTGCAAACGGTGCTAGTATAGCGGTGGTTTTTACATGTGGCTACTGGGACCCAGTCAACTCATTCTATATAAGCCACCACATAGCTATCAGAAAGACCACAT
The DNA here is from genome assembly GCA_032595735.1 of Pelochelys cantorii. Lineage (NCBI taxonomy): Eukaryota > Metazoa > Chordata > Testudines > Trionychidae > Pelochelys > Pelochelys cantorii. Next base: position 12,993,452 of record CM064352.1, read on the forward strand.
CTTTCTGTCACTGTTTGACTGAATTCAGACAGACAAGCTGGAAGTGAGAAGATCCACGTTATATTACCAAGAACAGGCTATAAATGCAGGAGAAATACCTGGTGTCTGGCACATAACACCAACTCAGCTTCCCCATTCTCTCTCTTGCTTGCTTTTTGTTTTACAGATATTGAAGGGAAAGGCTGCAAGTGTAGCATTACAGAGGAAGGATTGTCCAGCGGTGAGACAGCCTGCCTTGATTTAGTGGAAGTGAGGTTCAATTCTTGCTCTGCCCTAGCCATCCGGTGAGCATCAATGAAGGGTTAAAAGAACAATGTCTTGGTACAAGGATGGTTTTCTCTTTAAATTAGTTTCTCCTTTTATGTAATACCCCTTGGTTTATTGCACAGGAAATGTGTTTGTTTCTGAACTCTGCAGCTGTTACGGGCCTGCTGTTTAGTGCAGTTTACCTCTAAGTGTACATGGTAAATCTATTTCTTGAACTGTCTCATGTACTTGTACCAGATACTTGTACTGGCCTTTGGCTTGTATTATCCCTTTGCCTGTTTGGCTCACAACAATTTCTTCACTGAACACACTGATTCTGATTCTCCTAACACCCTTACACCAGAGTAAACCCTGAGTCCTGCTACTGAAATGGAGTTTACATATGTGGTTGCTGAGAGGAGAATCAGGTTAATTGCCTCCTTTAAAAGTATTGCCAGAGATTCCACAGCACTTTTCACAGTGCACTAGAGTGGTGGACCCAGTGTCTTGATTCATTTCTAGCCTAAGTTATTACCCTCTAGCCTACATTAATTTCCACTGTTTTACAATTCATTAGCTCTCCTTTATGGCTGTGTAATCACCATACACCACACTCTGCTAAAAGGTGTCTGTCTCTTTTCAGGTCAGCAGAACTGGACTGGGTGGACATTTCGCAAGGTCAGGATAGCTTACAGTGGAAGCTGGCAACTTCTAGAAATAGGCCAGCAAAACAGTTATGTAATGACATAACTTGCAGCATCAGGTAAAAACCAGAGTGTCTCTGATTCAGGACAGGATATGCAAAGCCTGCGAGAGGCCTGATACCCCAGTGAGAAGCTGGCGCTCAGATTACCACTGTTTCTGCCTCTGTTTGGACCAGAAATCAAGCAGGAATGGCCTTTCTTTCCTGAAATTGCTACTTCTACTTCTGACCTCTGCAGAAGAGCAGAGTTGCCACAGAAATGAAAAAATAATTGAGGGGAAATGTTGCCACTTTTTCCAAGTGCAGCTCAGATAATATTCATTTTCCTATCTGCATAGCCCCCGTTACAGTGGTATCTGATGGCGGCACAATCTTTCCTGGATTTCTCCTCACAGTGCACCTGAGAGGCAAGGAACTGAGGCTGAAAGAGGTTAACTGGTATTCACAAGGGAGACTCAGGCTGAGCACTGCAAGGCCTAACTTTTAGGTGCCCTGCCAACAAAGGGAACTCACAACAAAGCTAGGCACCCAGGCTCCCCGCAATACCCACCTAGGCTAGCCAGAAGGCAATGGTGAAGGGAGGGGTGTTGCCTAGGCCCCGCCCCTCAAAGGAAGTAAGGATATGGCTACACTACAAAAAACTGGTGCCAATGAGTGCCAAAGTCCAGGTCAACTGACTTAGACGTGTGCTTCAGGGCTAAAAATAGCATCCCAGATACGCATAATTGGGCTTTAGCCTGAAACCACGTGAAGGAGGTGAGGTCTCGAGCCCACATGAGAACATCTGGACATGGGGCACTGGAACAATGTTTATATTGGGTGGGGGGTGCTGAAAATGGAAGCCATGTATCTGGGTTATGCAATAGCTTAGTGCACTCATCCAGAGTGTCCAGGACCTGCATTTCAATCCTTACACTGCCTAAGTCTCCTACCTCTAAAGAGAGTGTCTTTAACTGCTGAGGTATGCAGGAGTAGATTGCTCTATCGGTCCTGTTGAAGCTGTTCTACATTGTATAAATAAATATTCAATGGGCCAGAGATAGACTCTAGAACCCAGGGGTCAGCGATTGTACTTGCTGAAGATGTCTGAGTGCCAGCTGCTGCTCTGATTATATTTAATTTATACAAAATGAAACAGCTTCAAGAAGACAGACTGAGAGACACCCTCCCAAAGGCCGTGACCTGGGCACAGATGAGAAAAATCAATGTACTATATGCAATTCCAGATATGACAATTGCATAGCTGGAGTCCACATACCTTACATTGATTTTCTGGGGTGGCCCCACAGTGGGAGGTTGACAGGAGAAACTCTTCCGAGGACTTCCCTTACTCCTTGCAAGCGTGAGGAGTACCATGGTTGACAGGGGCACCCTCAGCATTCAATTTAGCAAGTCTTTACTAGACCAGCTAAATCGTACCCCAGAAGATTGATCACCAGAGCATGAATCCTCCAGTCCCTAAGGCAGCCTCTGAACCTGCTGACTGGATCAGTCCCACAGGTGAGACTAAGCAGGTATTGTGGAGCCTGAAGGGTCTTAGGTATAAATTAGACAATGAGCTGCTTAGTGGTATGGGGACTGTTTATGAGTACATCTGCCTCACCAGCAGAAATGTATGCATTTCGTGGACTCTACCAGTAGAAATTTGGGCAACTACAGAGTAAACAGTAGCTAAGCAGGGGGCTTGGGAATGCCACTGGCACCTAAATGTTGGGCTGCATCCCCCCCATCCTAAGTAATTTCATGCAGGAAGCCTGTGGGAGAACCAGGGCCTGAATCCAAGCCTCCCAAGCCTTCAGCTAGTGCCCTAACCACTGGACCTCCTTGCCCATCTGGAAGGAATTCTGTCTGGGTTCTAGTTTCTCTGAGATGGTCTATCTGCCTCTATTTATAAGTAACCCAACTGCTTTCCTTTCTGCTTGAGCCCCAGAACTCTTTTACTCTCCAAATTGTTTTTGTGCCGAGAGGATCAAAAGTAAACCTCTAGTGCCATTCCTTGTGGCTCACAGGTTTCAGGCAGAACCTGGTGGTTCAAGTACTTCGATACATTGCATTACCTTGGCACTGTTTAAGATCAGTGGCTGAGCTTATCAAAGAGAAGGTATCCCACCAGAGTGAGATCTTCACAGTGCACTGTACAGTCAGAATCAGAACACTTCCTGGTTTGCCCACAGATTTTATGAGTTTTTTTTAACATCGTTGTATTGACTTCAAATGCAAAAAAAAAAAAAAAGGATACGACAGAAAGAATTAAAAAGAGCAGCAGGCTACAGAGACTGCAAGTGGGTCAGACATCACAGAATAAAAAAAATCATTATGATTACTAGAGATTAAGAAAGGCGAGAACAAAAAGCACCAAAGGGATCCAGTTTATCAAGCCATCTAAGCAACAGACTTTCTAATAGTGTGGGGTCACCACACCCATCCCCAGCAGCTGGAGACAGATGGATCTTCCTTGTTGCAGGATTATTTCTTATCCAGCCTTTGATATACTGTAACATGACCCCCCTTGTAGAAACCTTCCTTCTGTCTCTGGTGATTGTCACCATGCTGAGGAAGAGCCAATGCCCAGAAACATTTTTCTCCTCTTTAAGCTGTTCCCATTATATGATATATTCCCAGTCCCTGTTCATGATAATGTTACAATACCCCAGGGGCTGTTAGTAGGGAGTGAACCGTGGACCTCTGACACTGAAGCATGCAACATTGACCTATAGAGGTATAGGGGTTACTATAGAGAACTTTCTGGGTGTCTGGCTGGGGAGTCTTGCCCACATGCTCAGGGTTTAGCTGATCGCCATATTTGGGGTCGGGAAGGAATTTTCCTCCAGGGTAGATTGGCAGAGGCCCTGGAGGTTTTTCGCCTTCCTCTGTAGCATGGGGTACAGATCACAGCTGGAGGATTCTCTGCATCTTGGGGTCTTCAAACTATTTGAAGGCTTCAATATCTGAGAGATAGGGGTGAGGATTATTCTAGGAGTGGGTGGGTGAAATTCTGCGGCCTGCATTGTGCGGGGGGTCAGACTAGATGATCATAATGGTCCCTTCTGACCTTAAAGTCTATGAGTCTATGAGTCTATGACCTAAAAGATGAGCTTCATTAGCAGGCAGAAAAAACATACAGCTAGCCTTGTTTTCATAGCGGGGCTTATATACATATTACTACATATTACTACTTTTTACATTGCAGCACATCTAGAAGCTGAAATTTAAGGCTCACTGCCTCGTTGCACTAAGTGCTGTATACACATAATAAAAAGATGGTCCTGCCCATTTTTTACCTCTTTATATATTGTAACATTATACTTATATAGTGCCTTTCCTTTACCTTGGCAGGTAGCTGCTATTAGCTACATTTATTATACCATTATTTCCCTCTAGTATGAAGTTAAAGCGGGAGGGGAAGGTTAAAAGAACTGATTTTCTATTGCTGAAAAATAACACCTATAAAATCCCTAGTGCCATTCCCAGAGAAAAATCAGGTCCTAAGTGACATGTCTAGAGAATGACTCTGAAGAGATCATCTTACAGGTCTCAATACCCTACTCAAATCACGGGATAACGCTGCTTCCTATATGTCCTATACATCTCCATAGGACTTAATATGGCCAAACAAATCCTCTATTGGCAACTTCAGTAAATACTTCTAATCTGCAAGAGTTTGCTGTCTTAGCAAGAGAGGCACTTTTCACCCACTCAGAGTGTGTATTTAAGCACTGTAATAATTCTCCTATAACCTACCAAGTTTTGGACCATTGCTGCACAATACTGCAGTATCCCTTTGTTGTGGCAGCACAGCTGCATTCCGCCCGACTTCACAACCACCTGAGCAATACTAAAATGTTTCCCCCGCTAGTCTGGGTCTTGTCATCCCCCTCTAGACAGCAACGGGAATCTCTGAATCCTGTGGCAGAGCTCTGCTGTAACAACTGCTTAACAGGAGCAAGCTGTGGGTTAAGTACTTCCTGAGTGTCAGTGACTGGTCTCTGGTGCCACGCCCCACAGACGGGCTGACTGGGGCAGTTGGTGAAGAATGTAGCCAGCATAATACCTTGAAAAGCTGCAACTAACAAGCCATTTTGTGCCACTCATTTGGTTTATGGAGGGACTGGTATATGGAGAAACAATGAGGAGTCCTGTGGCACCATAGAGACTAACAGATTTATTCATCAGAAGTGAGTTTTACCCACAAAAGCTTATGCCCTAATAAATCTGTCTCTAAGGGTATGTCTAGCCTACATTATTTTTTCAAAAAAACTGCCTTTTTAAAAAAAAACTTCACTTGTGTCCACACTGCAATTGTGTTTGTTTGAAATTAAATTGAAAGAATGCAGGGTTTTTTTGACATTGCTAAACCTCAAATTATGAGGAAGAATACCTTTTTCAAAAGAGCTCTTCTGAAAAAAGGTGTGTGTGGAGGCAGAACAGGGACATTTTTTGAAAGAAGAGGCAATTGAAAAAAGCACAAGTGCCCTGGTGGCCATTCTGTGAATAGCAATCAGGGCTCTTTCACCAGAGCATCCATGTACTTTGGATGCTCTCATTTGAGAAAGTAGATTGCTGTTTTGAGGTGTAGATGTCCTCTTTTGAAATAAGCTTGTAGTCTAGATGTACCCTAAGGCAGTGGTCTCTGACCTTTTTAATCACAAGATCACTTTTTCAATTTAAGAACTACTTCCAACCCAAATTGTGTTGCCTGGCTTCCTTCCCCCCTTCTTTGGAGCTGTGCTCTGTTGCCCTTCCTCCCTGAATCTCATTCACTTTCACTAGGCTGAGGTGAGGATGTAGGCTCTGGTACTGGGTGTGTGGCAAATGCCCTATCCCTTTGACCACTCCAGGGTTCACCCCCCTGCCTTCCTAAAGCAAGAGCTTGGTCCATCCCTAGGGCAGCCTGTCTAGCTGCACCCAGGACTTGAACCCACCATCCTGGGCTTTCCAGCTGCAGGCCATAGCCCCTAAGCCACTCCAGAGCCCACCCCACCTTCTTACCTACCTACCTTTGATGGGTCCTGTATTGACTGTCTGGTTGTTCCCAGGGTGGATGGGGCTTGGGCTGCTGGGGTGGGGGGCACACTGGAGACTCCAACCCACAATCTTGTCCTTCTCAGGCAAGTGCTATATCTCCTAGCCTATTCAGGAGCCCATTACCACCTACCTTCAGAGGGTCCCTTGTCCAGTTGCTCCTTGGGTGGGTGGGGGCACTTGGGCTGCAGGGGGGAGGGGGGACAGGACGAGGGACAGAATTTGAACCCACCACCCTATGTTCCCCACACAAATGCCCTATCCTCTAAGCCACTCTAGAGCCCGCTCACCCCCCACTGCCTTACCTTCAGCAGGTCCCTTGCCTTGCCTTCCTAAGACGGGAGCCAGGTCCATCCCTGGGGCAGCTGGTGTTGGCAGCCCATTGCCTGAGTGGGTGGAGGGGGATGGGATTGAGCCCACCATCCTGTGCTCCAGAGGCTGATGCCCATCCCCAAGTTCACTGGAGATCCCACTCCACCTCCCTACCTTCAAGCCCCCCCCTCCACCCACCCTGGCAGTGACCAGACACAGGATAAGGGGCCCGCTAGAAGTAGGGCAGTTGCTGGCATGAACTGGGGGGGGGATAGGGCAGCTACTGGGGAGTACAGAGTAGTGAGTTCAAATCCTGCCCACACTGGGAGAAGCTAGACAGATGGATCAGCAGATCCAAGGCAGCCCCACCCTATCCCACCCCCAAAAGCAGCTGCCATGTACAGCAATGGCTCCATGTGCTACCCCTCATCCACAGGCACTGACCCCACAGCCTCCACTGGTCACACTTCTCCATTATTGACCAATGGGAGCTGCAGGAGTGGTGTCTGCAGGCAAGGACAGCATGTGGAGACCCCTGCCCTGACTTTCTCAGGGGCTACAGGGTCATGCCAGCCACCTCCAGGAGCACAACTAACCACAGGGATAATTACTCCAGACATGACAGGTTAGGTATTATAGTATTCAAAGAATTAAATTTAAACATAAGAAATGAAAGTTATGAAATGCACAGTCCAGTCAAAAACCAAAAAGAACCCACTTTGCAAGCAGTAAAAGGAGTAACAACCCCCCATGTACTTGTTGGGTCAAGAAATGAGAGGGAAGGACAGTGTGTGTTTGTGAGAATGACAGAGGCACACACAATGTGTGAGAGTGACAGAGATTTGCATTGCCAAGCTCCCTCCATTCCCTTCTCTCTGTGTGGTGATGGGGTACAGAAGTGGGGGTGGGGAGGAGGGACATCCTGACATCAGCACACCTCCCTCTTCTCCCTCCCACACCCTGCACAGCAAGCAGGAGGCTTCCAAGGGGCAGCTCCAAGACAGAGGACAGGAGCAGCATGACAGTGGGCGGAGAGGCAACTGAAGTGCCAGCACTTGATAGCTCCCTGGCCTAACCATCAGGATCACCTGTCAGAGGCTCCAAGATCTACTGGTAGATCCCAATCTACTGGTTGGTCACCACTGCTTTAAGGTGCTACTAGTCTATTTGTTGTTTCTTAAGTTTTTCCTTTTACAGACTAACTCGGCTACCCCTCTGAAGCTTTTGATTCTGCATAAGAAGGTCCTTTGGAACATAAGAACACAAGAACGGCCATACTGGGTCAGACCAAAGATCCATCCAGCCCAGTAACCTGTCTGCCAACAGTGGCCAATGCCAGGTGTCCCAGAGGGAGTGAATCGAACAGGTAATGATCAAGCTATCTCTCTCCTGCCATCCATCTCCACCCTCTGACAAACAGAGGCTAGGGACACGATTCCTTACTGTAGCCAGACAGGAACCCCCCTGTAACATCCATTTTTGCATGCCTGGAGCACACAGGGCACACAGAGCGGTAACATAAGCATAGTCTTTGAAAGCCTTGACAGCAGGCCCGGATATGCTGGCTGCTGTGACCATGGATGGCTGTAAACAGAGATACGCCGATTGCTGACCTCGAGCCTGCGAGAACTGCCTTGACTGAAACCCATATTGATACGAACACACACTCGTCCGGGGGGGGAGGAATCTCCCACCCAGTAAAGAATGTCCAGTACTCGCAATTTAGTTATCTCTCTTGCAAGTGTAAATTAAGTTGAAACTCCCTTGTAAGAACTGGCGTCACAAAGACAGACCAACACAATTTGGCATCTTAGATAAGAAAGAGGATACGGGCCCCTATGGGTATAAAGATGGGTCCAGCAGCACACTTCCTCTGAGTGTCAATCTACCATCTGCCTGCTGGTCGGGTTAGGTAATTGCCTCCCGAGGTTCCATGGGGACGCCCACCTCGTATTCATCTTTCCTAGGAATTGAGGGACCGGCCCTGGCTTGACCCGCTGGAGTCGAGAGGCACAGAAGGGGGTAAATATTGTACCTGGATGTGTCCTTTGTCTTAAGTGTACGCATAGACTTAGAGCTCTTTAAAGATTAAGCTGTCACTTGGTACCATTATTTCTATTTTCTATCTTTATTTTCTTTGTAACCATTTTTAAGATTTATATTTGTCAATAATTAAGAAATAGAGCAATAGCCATTGTAACCACATGCTTTATAAGTCTCCTTAATAAACCTGTAACTGTTTAAGCTTTAACCTGACTCCTTCAGTTGCTGTAACAGAACCAAGCACAATTTAAAAGAACTTCAGCCAGTCATAAGGGACAGGTGTAGGAAGAGCTTGGGCTTTTTGGACCGTGTCACTCCCAGGTGACAGATCTGTGGGGCATCTCTCAGTCTTCCCTAGACTGCCCACTGCGAAGGAATCCTGTATCCTAGCAGTTGAAATCTGAGATGTAATAAGCTCTCCCTGTAAAACTCCTCGGGGCACCCTTCAGCCTTTCCTAGGCTGCCTGCTGCGACGGGACCTTGTGTCCCAGCAGAAAAGACTTGGGTGTATCATACACACACACACTGCCCTGACCGTCAGCTGACACTTACCCATACTGGCTAATAGCCATTAATGGTCTTAACCTCCATGAATTTATCGAGTTCTCTTTTAAACCCTGTTATAATCCTAGCCTTCACAACCTCCTCAGGCAAGGAGTTCCACAGATTGACTATGCTCTGTGTGAAGAAGAACTTTCTTTTATTTGTTTTAAACCTGCTGCCCATTACTTTCATTTGGTGGCCCCTAGTTCTTATATTATGGGAACAAGTAAATAGCTTTTCCTTATTCACTTTCTCCATACCACTCATGATTTTATAGACCTCTATCATATCCCCCCTTAGTCTCCTCTTTTCCAAGCTGAAAAGTCCCAGTCTTTTTAATCTCTCCTCATATGGGACCCATTCCAAACCCCTAATCATTTTAATTGCTCTTCTCTGAACCTTTTCTAATGCCAGTATATCTTTTTTGAGATGAGGAGACCACATCTGTACACAGTATTCAAGATGTGGGCGTACCATGGATTTACATAAGGGCAATAAGATATTCTCCGTCTTATTCTCTATCCCTTTTTTAATGATTCCTAACATCCTGTTTGCTTTTTTGACTGCTGCTGCACACTACGTGGACGTCTTCAGAGAACTATCCATGATGACTCCAAGATCTCTTTCCTGATTAGTTGTAGCTAAATTCGCCCCCATCAACTGAGAAGGTAGGAAGTGTTAAAGAATGTTAAAGCAGGAGAGGTTTTCTTTCTCATTTTGGCTCTGTCTCTCTCTCGTTCAAGGCTCTCTTTGTGGTTTGGTTTGTAGGCGTGATGTGTGGAATATGGATTGTTACTACTTATTCAAGTAGAATCCACAGCAGACAAGTTCACACCAGAAGCAAGAGAAATGAGAGTTCTTTTTTTTTTCTCCATCAGCCAGGCATGCATAAAGAGACTTGATACCACAATGCTGTAGGCAGCAGCAAAGGCAAAATCAGGATTACCTAGGGCCCCAGTCCAGCTGGCAGAAAGATGGCGATATTTTGTTTTTCTTTGGTACATTCTCCTTCATTATGGCTTAGTCTTTTCTCTGCTCAAGAGCACAGAGTCCTCAATTAAAAATTAAATGGCTATGCAGTGTGTGTGTGTTTGTGTGTGCATGTGTGTGTGTGTGTGTGTGAAAGAGAGAGAGAGAGAGAGAGAGAGAGAGAGAGAGAGAAACTATGTTAACATAAAAGAAAAATGTGTAGTTAAATTTAAAAAAATCCAGCAATGTTAACTAAGTAATTCTGCCACACTGATGTCCAGATCCCCACTGTGTAGCTGCATTAACCTTAACCCCATGTATAGGGCACTTGCTTTTCAGACTAGTGTAAAGCTGATTTGAGGGCTCTCAACAGAACTTGTTCCCAGCTCCCCACATGAGGAAACAGGATTGAGCCAGAATGTACTGTTCTCTGCTTCCTTGGGCCCTGAGGCTGCTCTAATTTACCCCAGAGTTCAGGTAGGTGTCTGCATAGATGGCTCCTTTTTGTGCAAAAAAGCCCTCTTGCACAAGAGCTGTTATTCCTCATTTTTTCAGCTCCTTTTTGAGCAGAAGCCTCTTGCACAAAAACGGTCCCTAATTAATTATGTGATATTCTACTCCGCGCTTCATTTACATAAGCTTTTGCAGAAGAAGGGTGCAGTATAGACACAGCAGTGGGGATGGAGGCAAGGTGTAATTGAATGGAAGTTGGGGAGACAATTTGTTCTGTTGCACTGCATAAAGAATGAAAGAAAGAAACCTCTTTTTTTGTTTATAATCATGATATGCAGTTCAGGTTACTTGTGAGATATTTTCCTGCCTGGTTGCATAGAGTTAGAAGATTAAAAGAGGCTGCAAGGAGGAAACCAACGGGAATGAAATAGTGGCATGCAAAGATAAGGTTGTATGACAGAGAATGCCAAGAGCCCTTGGGGGAAACAATGGGGACAGCTATTAATTGAGGAATACCATATGGTGAAATGTATTCTTCCCAGGCTGAACCTAGGATCAGAAGGAATGCTGAAACATGAAAGATGCTAGCTGCCTGAGACAGATTGAGTGGGTGGTTAGTAACGGCTGCATATGTGTGTCTAACTGAGAGAGACAAAGGATCATGCTGGAGCAGTGTGGGTTGCATCTCCCACTCCGGAGATGAGGGCAACGTGGCTGAATAGATCTTAAAAAGTATGCAAGGAAAGATGAAGGTTTACGGATGACAAAATATGCACATAAACCTGTATTGTTTTTGGTCTTTAATAACCACATCAGCCACAACATCAGGGACTCGTACAACTGCACATCCTCTAATGTGACATATACCACTAAATGCCAGCCCCTCTGCCAGGTATACTGGCCAAACCAGACAAAGGATAAATGGACACAAATCACACATCAGAAATGGTAACACACAGAAACCTGTAGGGGAACGTTTTAACCTGCCTGGTCACTCAATCATGGATTTAAAAGTAGCCGTTCTTCTACAAAGGAAATTCATCACCCAATTACAGAGAGAGTCTGCAGAACTGGAATTCATCCAGAAATGTGATACCATTACCCTGGGCTTGAAGAAAGACATTAACTGGTTGGCACATTACAAACAAATTTCTCCAGTCTATAACATCTACATTTTCACATCAAAAACTATGAATGGGACACATCCAGCCCACTTAATTAGCCTCATTAACATGGGTCCTACAATTGACAGGTTCTTCTGCTGCTAATATATATACACTTATATATATCATGTTATTATTATTATATATATATATATGAAGTGGGTTTTGCCCACCAAAGCTCATGATTCTATATATTTTGGTTAGTCCTACGAGGACTACTCATTTTTAAAGACTAACATGACTACCCCACTGAGATTCTGCAATCTGTGTACCTTAGGCTGACTAAATAACAATTTGTTTTGAAGAAGCTGTTTTTTGAACTACTTAAATCAACCATTGGTCACAGGTCCAGAGGGAAATGGGTTTATAGGTGCCAGGCATAACTGGGCCTGTTATATTAACATGGCTGGCAACAGGGAGGGGCCATCCAGAGATCAAGTCCAAAAGAGTTTGGCCCATGGGGTTCCAACCTTGGAGAGGAGTGTAGGACACCAGATCAGACCCTGCAGACTGCTCTACAGAAGGACTGAAAGGGGTCTACAGCATAGTTCGTCCAGTAACAGTGACAAATAAGATTAAGCTTTGTGGACACTGGGCCACAGAAGAAAGCTGCCTAGTGCCTGTAGCTGTGTGTTAATGCCAGCAGGGGCGTGAGTGAAAGGTTGGGAATGCTGGCAAGTGTGGGAACCCGAGGGGAGAGAGATAAGAGACATACTGATGAGAGGCAGTGAGGGAAGTGGGGTGTGATTGTGTGAATAGTGGGGGAAATGCTGCTAGGAAGGTAAACCGAGAAGCTTGGTGGCTGGAATTATGTGCATTTTGGGAGGGTACATGGAGGGGAAATTGGGGGACTGGAGATATCAGAGCGGGTTTATTGGTACATGGCTATTGGCTTGTGGTGAGTGGTTGTGAGGGGAAGAAATATCAGAGTGTATTTGGGGTCTGGGAGAACTGAGATATTGGCACACAGTGGGGATGGAGGTATTAGGGCACTCTGGGGGAGTTGGAGATATTTGAGATCTTTTTCTCCCCACTGATCAATTTTTTTACATCTCCATTTAAAAATTATTTCCCCCTTTTATTCATCCTTATTCCTGGATTAAAATCTGACAATTGAGGAAATTCTTGTGGCTGCATCCCTGTCCTTAGGCACTATATGAAAAGGCACAATAGTGTTGAAGGGTTGACATATTGTCTTCAGAGAGATGGTTTTTCCTGTTCTTTTGAATGACGTCTTAATTTGAACCCGTAGATCAGTTTTTTCACTAGTTTTAGAACATACTGAATAGGCTGGGGAGAGTCCTATGGAGCTAGAGACAGGGAGCAGTGTGACTGACCACTGCTCTTCTTCTTGTCAAAGACATCTCTTCTGTATTCACGTGGGAATCTCATGATCGTATGGGTCTGTCCTAGGTGCTTTCAGGATCCAGTCAACACAGATCGGCTGTTAGTAGGAGAGAAGGATGATCTTATGGATAAAGTGCTTGATGAAGACCCAGGAGATCTCTGCCACAAGCCTCCTCTGAAACCTTAGGCAAGTCACTTAACCACTTTGTGTCTCAATTCCCTATCTGTAAAATGGGAATAATGACACTCCCTTTTGTCTGTTTAGACTGTATGTTTTTCAGGACAAAGATTAAACGTCTCTTGCATTTGTACAGTGCCTAGCCCAATGGAGATACAGCCTTGGTTGGGTCTCTTGGCACTTGCCACAATATAAATAATAAATAGTCTTTGGCATGGGGCTGGAAGTGTGAAATGCAGCTCTTTGCTATGATTGTACCCCCCCCCCCCCCACCAATCAAGCCATTCATTGTTCCTGGGAGAGCAGAATTCCTCCCTGCTGTATCTGATTGGATTCCAGGTGCTGTAGAGGGATTAGGTATGGAAACATTCTGCCCAGAATGGTTTGGCAGAAGCATCTACCAATCTTTTATCCGCAAAGATTAGCACTTAGCCACTCCCATCTCTCATCCTACCTTGCATGACAGGTTATCAAAAGCTGATGAAGTGGCAAGTAAAGTAGTTCAGGCCCGTATACAGGAATTTCTGGGGGGGATGCAAGCTTTGGGAGGGGCTGGTGGCTGCCCTGTCCCATGGCCCAGCCCTGCCCACAGCCTCACTCCTGGGTGGGTGGGGGAAATCAGCCTCAGCCTTCCCCTGGCCAGCCAGAGCACAGGGGAGGGGGGCTGGGACAACACACCGCCCCTGCCTTCCCCTGGCTGGCTGGAGCATGGGGGGGAGGGAGGCTGGGGCAATGCACTGCCCCAGCCTCACGCTTACTTGGAGAATCATGGGGGAGGGGTGCTTTCACACCTTTCATACACACCCTGTGTATGGGCCTGTAGTTTCAGCATTCATGGTGGAAGACTTGCTCTGAGTCAGATTAATTGCAGCACACGATGTTTTTAAATTTCTAGGCTATGACAGAAGCAAAAAAACAAATAAGCAAAGTCTCATCTTGCAGGTCTCTTCTGGTAGTATGGACTTCTGAATATGACTTGCTTTAACTACTCCACCTAGTCACACTTTTGCAGCTGTGAGTAAATGCTTGTTCCCTTGGCTGCTGACAATGGACAGTTCCCAAGATGTATTGTTAGAGGCTTAAACTCAGGGCCTTGTAGAGTCTCACCCTATTTGCTAAAGGAAGTTTGAGGTATTATCAACAAGGAGTTCGGTGGCTCTTTAAATACCAACAAATATATCAGGATATAACCTTTCATGAAATACAACTCACTTCCTCGGATGCTTGAAAAGAAAACAAGGCAGGGGTACAGAGATGGGAGTATGACATCATCAGTGCTAATTAAATCAGAGTGGATGTGGCTCATCTCCAACAGTGATGAAAAGGTGAGAGTACCTGAAGAGGAAATTACTTATTGTAGTGAGAGAGTCTTGTTAAACCTCTTTTGACTATGTCAAATTTGCATATAATTCCAACCTAGCTGATTCTCCTTGCAATCTGTTTTTGAAGTCTTTTCACCTGAGAAAGGCAGCTTGAAAGTCCTTAACTGTGTGTTCAGGGAGGTTAAAGGGTTTATTGGTGTTGTGGTCCCATCTTGGAGCCGCAGCCATGGCCCAGGATTCCATTGGGCCAGCATCATTTAAACACAGAGGAAAGGACGTTCCCAGCCCTATGGTGCTGTATCCAGTAGGGAGGAGCTGTGAGTCACTACTTATGAGCTAGCAGCCTAGAGCTGACCCAGCACTGTGGTCCCTAAGGGCTGGAGTTGATGGTGGGAGATGGGTGCCCAATTGTTTAATTAGGCAGGAGGCTGATGAGCTAATGGATGAGAGCAATCAACCTATCAGCTGGCAATAGTGAAGTGCCAGGAGGAGGCTGGCAGGCAGGGACTAGAGGACACAGGATCTTGCTCTTTTCTTCTTTAGAGCATGGGCTAAGGGGGAAGACTGCTTCCAACTGTATATTCCTGTAAAAGGCTGTTGTGGTGAGTTGCTGGAAGGGACCCAATGATTATAAACTCTGAAGCATTCACCCTGTGGTGGTCCAAAGGGTGGAGAAGAGAGCCTAGTTTGAAAAGCATTCCTATTTCTGTTACACCACGAACAAAGAAAATAAAAGTCAACAGCCTTGATTCTACAAGTAATGCCATGGGGCAAGACTGAGTTTGGCCCCAGCAGTTCCCCCTCATGTCCTGGGCCATTCAGTGGCTGGGAATACAATGGAGGTGTTTTGCTCAGCAGCTGCAAGGGAATGGGAGAAGAGGAGGAGCACCTTTGGCTGAGAGAAACACGACACAGCTGAGATCTGGGAACAGCTTCAGTGGGTGGGAAGCTGGACTGGAGCTTAGGAGAGCAGGGGTCTGTTCCTGAGTCTGCAACCCACCTGCTGTGTAGCCTTAGGAAAGTCATGTCATCTCCCTGTTCCTGATTTCCCTTCTAACCTTTGTCTGCTTTGTCTGTTCAGCTTGTAAGCTCTTTGGGGCAGAAGTGGTCTCTTGTTACTTGCTTAGCACAATGGATCTTGGTTGAGGCATCTAGGACATGGAACTTGAGGTTGCCTGGGGAGAGGAGGATGGATCAAATGGACAGAGGGAGTGCTAGAGAATTCCCACAATTCCCCAATTCCCACAAATACCATTTTTATAAAATTTCCTTTGAGTATAAGGCAAACCAAGAGGAAGTAAGAATGATATGAAGGTTGGCAGTGCATTCTGGCCTCTAATTCACCTGTACATGTAGCCTGTACGATCAGCCACAGGGCAACTTTAGGAGAGAATGATACTATACTCCATAATCACCTTTAACACCCACCCCTGCCTTGCTTTTGCCTTGGGACTGGGAACATAGAAACTCAGGGTCTACATTCTGTATAGCAGTGTTTCTCAGTGTTTTTTTTTAATAAAGTACCCCCTTTAAAAAAATTGTTAGTACCACCAGTACCTACAGTTTTCAGACACACACAATTTTTTCTACTATTTCAACACATTTGTTTAAACAACTTAATCGTAGCTGGGTGGGCGATGAAATTTTTGGGAGTAAAAAGTACAAAAATAATAAAGCGCTGTAAAACTTAAAACAAAAATTCAGTTTTCTCCAAGTTTCAGTTGTTTTGACTTCTCTCAGGTACCCCAAAGGGTACTCGTACCACTGGTTGTGAAACACTGCTGTATAGCACTTAGCCCTTCTGTGCCCCCAGTCTATTGCTGTTCTAAAATGGGTGTAGTAACATTTGCCAACCTCACAGGGGATACCATGAGGTTTTAACTGAGGCCTGTAAAGAGCTGTGAGATTTTCAGATGAAAAGCACCAATGTGACTTGTAAACTGTTATTAATTTAGACCCAGGTGAGTTCTGCTGTTAGACAGATGGCTACCTTTGTGATACCACTATAAAGGGAAGGCCCCTTGATGTGAATTGTTTATTATTAGAATTTCTTTTTAATGGCCTGGTTTAGGGGATCATTTTGGTGGTACTTAGATTTTCCATTATTGAATTGTATGAATGGCTCTTATCTCTTCTCTTTCTAGTTCTGCATTAGTTTCTTCCCTAGCCCTTTATACCTCCCGCTAGCAGTAATAGTTCCCTGGTTTCCCCCTGCAATTAGGACATTTTATTCCAAGGCCTAGGTACAGAAAGAGAATTTAGTTCCTTTACAGATCTTTCATCTGCACATGCTGTTCAAGGCATCCATGAAGGTATAAACAGTTTGGCAGTTTAAAGATAGGACAATAACAATGTTAAAACTCTCCATTTATGTAGCAGCTTCCATGCTAGCATCTCAGAGTTGGTCACAGATGTTAATTAAACCTTACAACACCCCTTGTGGTAAGTAATTATCATTTGCAAATGGGGAAACTGATGCATATTGTGGGGAAAGTGACATGCCCAAGATCATGGAACATGTCAGTGGCAGAGCCAGGAATTGAAACTAGTCAACAAAACTACAGGTGTGACCTCCCTGGTCCAGCACCCTCAGGACCTGACTGGTTCCAGACAAGGGAGTTTGCCAGACCAGGGGAGGTCTGGGAGGAAGGGCGTCAGCCTCCCTCCTGGGTTCCTCTCCCCAGCCACCTGGCACTACTGCCCCTAGCCCTCTGGCTGCAGCAGCTATCTGGGCTCTGTGGCCCTGTGAGCTCCAGCAGCCGCACTGGCTTTGCTAACCCACAGGCTGTAGGTTCTTCTCCTTCATGCACTCCAGCAGCTCTGGTAGCCCTCTTGGCTCTATGGGCCTGCAAGATCCAGCCCCTGCCCCCATGGGCTCCAGCAGCCCTACCAGCTGCCTGCCCCGCAGGCTCTAGTATCCTGTGGGCCCCACTAGCTGGCTCCACTCCCAGCCACTGGCAACCTCTGTGGCTCTCTGGTCCAGCAACATCCATGGTCTGATGTTGCCAGACCAGAGAGTCCTAGGTCACAAAGGTTCAACCTATAAACATTAATTTTGCCCTGTTTCTAGTCACTATTTAATGAAAAGATTATTGTTATAGTATATAATTTACAGGGATGGGGTGCTGGCTGCACGCTCCCTCTCCCTACCTGCCCTCTGACCTCCTACCCTTCCAATCCCACACACCTAGTATCAAATACCAAGCAACTATCCTTACAAAACACTACTGTAATTTGTCTAAAATGTTAGGCTACGTCTAGACTGGCATGATTTTCCGCAAATGCTTTTAACAGCAGCTGAGCTTGTGTTTGTTGGTGTGTGGTGGTGGGGTTTTTTTTTTCCCCCTCGTCTCTGTGTTTTTGAGTGAGGCTTTAGAGAGGGAGTTCTCCAGGTAGAGGAGAAGCAGATACAGGACTCTTGAGGGAAGTGTGTATTGTGTTTGGGGCTTTCTTGCTGTGTGCTGAGCTTGTGTTTGTGAGTGATGGTTGGTGTGTGCTCTTTCTTTGTTTTTGTTTGTTTTTTCCATTGTGTTTGTGAGTGAGGCTTTTTTTTTCCCCCACTTCCCCCCTCCCCTTCACGGAGTGTGTGCTGTGATTGGCTGGTGGAAACTGTTGGCTTCTAATTAGAGTTTGAATTCTAGAAGCCTCTGCTGATTGGCTGAGCCTTGGTAGGGGGAGGGACTTTCGGGCACTCCAGGGCTTTATAAGGCTCCTTGGGCAAGTGACCAAGGAGCTTGCGAACAGGTGAGTGCTAACAGGGAGTTTAGAGAGGGAGTTGGGAAGGGGGGGAGGTTCTCTTGCCTTTCTTTTTAAATCCCTTCTCCAGGACAGCAGGGATGGATGGTGATGGGTCTGCTGTTGTTACCTACACGGAGTGTGCCATGTTTGTCTTCCTCCCGGAAGAAAGAACGGATTTCATCTGCACTAAGTGCAAGCTGGTCGCCATTTTGGAAGAAAAAATTAGAGGACTGGAGGCCCAAGTGTCAACCCTACGCTCGATCAGAGAGGATGAAGACTTCCTCGATAGAAGGCAGCGTTTAATCCTTCAAGCACGGGAGGCGGAAGAGTCAGAGAGGGCAGTACGTGACCAGGAAGAGAACTGGCAGCATGTAACTTCTAGAAGGGGAAAAAGGCCAGCATGGGAATCCCCCAATGCTATAGAGGTAAGTAATCGCTTTCAGGCTCTCTCCACAGGCTCTGTGGTGGTGAATGCTTTGGAAGGGACCTCACAAGGAAGAAACCGGAAGGGAACACCATCTACTGGAAGGCATGGGATGCGTAGTCCTAGGGATGGTGGTTCCACGGCCACCACCCCCAAAAGAAAATGACGGGTGGTGGTGGTCGGGGACTCCCTCCTAAGAGGGACTGAGCCATCCCTCTGCCGTCCGGACCTGGAATCTCGAGAGGTGTGCTGCTTACCGGGAGCTCGCATTCAGGATGTGACTGAGAGGCTTACCAAACTGATCAAACCTTCGGATCGCTACCCCTTCCTGCTTCTCCACGTGGGAACTAACGATACGGCCAAGAATGACCTTGAGCAGGTTACTGCAGATTATGTAGTGCTGGGAAGAAGGACCCAAGAATTCGGAGTGCAAGTGGTGTTCTCGTCCATCCTCCCTGTTGAAGGGAAAGGACTGGGCAGGGATCGTCGAATTGAGGACGTAAATGCGTGGTTGCGCAGGTGGTGTCGCAGAGAGGGCTTTGGTTTCTTCGACCCTGTTCCGGGCACAAGGATTGTTAGGAAGAGATGGGATCCACCTAACGAAGAGAGGAAGGAGCATCTTCGCGGGCAGGCTTGCAAACCTAGTGAGGAGGGCTTTAAACTAGGTTCGTTGGGGGACGGTGACCAACACCCTGAGGGGAGTGGGGAAGTCGGATACCAGGAAGAAATGCAGAGAGGAACGAGCAAGAAAGGAGGACCCCTGTTTCAACTGGAGAAGATGGGGCGATCAACTGGTTACCTGAGGTGTTTGTACACTAATGCGAGAAGCCTGGGCAACAAACAGGAAGAACTGGAGGTCCTGGCCCAGTCCAAGAAATATGATTTAATTGGGATAACAGAGACTTGATGGGATGACTCGCATGACTGGAGCGCTGTTGTGGAAGGGTATAGACTGTTCAGGAAGAACAGGCAAGGGAGAAAAGGAGGAGGAGTTGCACTATATGATTGCTCTGAACTCCAGTATAAAGAGGGAGAAAAACCTGTTGAGAGTCTATGGGTTAAATTTAAAGGAGCAAACAACAGCAGTGATGTTGTGGTTGCTGTCTGCTACAGGCCACCGAATCAGGTGGATGAGGTAGATGAGGCTTTCTTCGGACAACTGAGAGAAGCTTCCAGATCGCAGGCCCTGGTTCTCATGGAGGACTTTAATCACCCTGACATCTGTTGGGAAACCAATACGGCAGTACACAGGCAATCCAGGAAGTTTGTGGAGAATGTTGGGGATAACTTCTTGGTACAAGTGCTGAAGGATCCGACCAGGGGCCGTGCGCAGCTTGACCTTCTGCTCACAAACAGGGAGGAACTAATAGGGGAAGTAGAGGTGGGTGACAACCTGGGAAGCAGTGATCATGAGATGGTAGATTTCAGGATCCTGACCAAAGGAAGAAAAGAGAGTAGTAAAATACACACCTTGGACTTCAAAAAAGCAGATTTTGACTCCCTCAGAGATCTGATGGGCAGAATCCCCTGGGATGCTAACATGAAGGGGAAAGGAGTCCAGGACAGCTGGCAGTATTTTAAAGAAGCCTTATTGAGGGCACAGAAAGAAACCATCCCGACGCGTAGCAAGAGAGGCAAAAATGGTAGGAGACCGGATTGGCTTACGGGGGAAAACCTTGGTGAACTTAAGCACAAAAAGGAAGCTTACAAAAAGTGGAAACTTGGACAAATGACCAGGGAGGGGTTTAAAAGTATAGCTCAAGAATGCCGGGGGGTTATCAGGAAGGCGAAAGCGCAAATGGAATTGCGACTGGCTAAGGATGTGAAGGATAACAAGAAAGGTTTCTACAGGCATGTTAACAAGAAGAAGGTGATCAGAGAGGGTGTGCGGCCCCTACCGGATGAAGGAGGTAAGCTAGTGACAGATGATGTGGGGAAAGCTGAAGTACTCAATGCTTTCTTTGTCTCTGTATTCACGGACAAGGTCAGTGCGGAAGTCCAGGAGCCAAGTGACGCAAGATGGGATGAAGATGGAAAGCCCGTGGTGGGTAAAGAACAGGTTAGGAACTATTTAGAAAAGCTAAACGTACACAAATCCATGGGTCCGGACTTAGTGCATCCAAGGGTACTGAGGGAGTTGGCAAATGTCATTGAGGAGCCTTTGGCCATTATCTTTGAAAAGTCGTGGAGATCGGGAGAGATCCCGGATGATTGGAAAAAGGCAAATGTAGTGCCCATCTTTAAAAAAGGGAAGAAGGACGATCCAGGGAACTCTAGGCCGGTCAGTCTTACCTCGGTTCCTGGAAAAATCATGGAAGGGATCCTTAAGGAATCCATTTTGAGGCACTTGGAAGAGAGGAAAGTGATTAGGAATAGTCAGCATGGATTCACAAAGGGCAAGTCGTGCCTGACCAATTTGATTAGCTTCTATGATGAGGTAACTGGCTCTGTGGATGTGGGAAAGTCAGTGGATGTGATCTACCTTGACTTTAGCAAGGCTTTTGATACGGTCTCCCACAATATTCTTGCCAGCAAGTTAAGGGAATGTGGATTGGATAAATGGACAGTAAGATGGATAGAAAGATGGCTAGAAGGCCGGGCCCAGCGGGTAGTGATCAACGTCTCAATGTCAGGATGGCGGTTGGTTTCTAATGGAGTGCCCCAAGGTTCGGTTCTAGGACCGATTTTGTTCAATATCTTTATTAATGACCTGGATGAGGGGATGGATTGCACCCTCAGCAAGTTTGCGGATGACACTAAGCTAGGGGGAGAGGTAGATATGCTTGAGGGCAGAGATAGGGTCCAGAGTGACTTAGACAAATTGGAGGATTGGGCCACAAGAAATCTGATGAAGTTCAACAAGGACAAGTGCAGAGTCCTGCACTTGGGACGGAAGAATCCCTAGCATAGTTACAAGCTGGGGACCAACCAGTTAAGTAGTAGTTCTGCAGAAAAGGACCGGGGGTTACAGTGGATGAGAAGCTGGATATGAGTCAACAGTGTGCCCTTGTAGCCAAGAAGGCTAATGGAATATTAGGTTGCATTAAGAGGAGCATTGCCAGCAGATCCAGAGATGTCATTATTCCCCTTTATTCGGCTCTGGAGTATTGTGTCCAGTTCTGGGCCCCCCACTACAAAAAGGATGTGGATGCATTGGAGAAGGTCCAGCGGAGGGCAACCAAAATGATTAGGGGGCTGGAGCATATGACTTATGAGGAGAGGCTGAGGAAGTTGGGTCTGTTTGGTCTGGAGAAGCGAAGAGTGAGGGGGGATTTGATAGCAGCCTTCAACTTCCTGAAGGGAGGTTCCAAAGAAGATGGAGAGAGACTGTTCTCAGTAGTGACAGATGGCAAAACAAGGAGCAATGGTCTCAAGTTGTGGTGGGAGAGGTCCAGGCTGGATATTAGGAAAAACTATTTCACTAGGAGGGTAGTGAAGCACTGGAATGGGTTACCTTGGGAGGTAGTGGAGTCTCCATCCCTCGCAGTGTTTAAAGTCTCGGCTTGACCAAGCCCTGGCTGGGTTGATTTTGTTGGGATTGGTCCTGCCTAGAGCAGGGGGCTGGACTTGATGACCTTCTGAGGTCTCTTCCAGCTCTATGGTTCTATGATTCTATGATAAGGGATAGGTTACAAACCACAGATAATAGTTCAGCAATTTCCCATTTGAGTTCTTTTAGAACCCTTGGATGAATGCCATCCGGTCCCGGTGATTTGTTAACGTTAAGTTTTTCTATTTGTTCCAAAACCACCTCTAATGACACTTCAATCCAGGACAGCTCCTCAGATTCATCACCCACAAAGGATGGTGTAGATTTGGGAGTCTCCCTAACATCCTCAGTTGTGAAGACTGAAGCAAAGAAATCATTTAGTTTCTTCACAATGGCTTTATCGTCCTTGATTGCTCCTTTTATATCTTGATCTTCTAGGGGACCCACTAGTTTTTTAGCAGGCTTCCTGCTTCTAATGTACTTAAACATTTTGCTATTTCTTTTTGAGTTTTTGGCTAGCTGTTCCTCAATCTTTTTTTGCTTTTCTTATTACATTTTTACACTTGATTTGACAGTGTTTATGTTCCTTTCTATTTATCTCACTAGGATTGGACTTCCACTTCTTGAAAGATGCCTTTTTGCCCCTCACTGCTTCTTTTACATGGTGGTTAAGCCATGATGACTCTTTTTTTAGGTCTCTTACTACGTTTTGGGGGCATACATTTAAGTTGGGCCTCTATTATGGTGTCTTTAAAAAGTTTCCATGCAGCTTGCATGGATTTGGCTCTAGTCACTGTGCCTTTTCATTTCTGTTTAACTAACCTCCTCATTTTTGTTTATTTCCTCTTTTTGAAATTAAATGCCAGAGTGCTGGACTGCTGAGGTGTTCTTCCCACCACAGGAATGTTAAATGTTATTATATTATGGTCACTATTCCCAAGAGGTCCTGTAATGGTTATCTCCTGGACCTGATCCTGCGCTCCACTCAGGACTAAATTGAGAATTGCCTCTCCCCTTGTGGGTTCCTGTACCAGCTGCTCCAAGAAGCAGTCATTTAAGCCATTGAGAAATTTTATCTCTGCTTCTCTTCCTGAGGTGACGTACCCAGTCAATATGGGGATAATTAAAATCCCCCATTATTATAGAGTTTTTTATTTTGGTAGCCTCTCTAATCTCCCTCAGCATTTCAGTGTCAGTATCACTGTCCTGGTCAGGTGGTCGATAATGTATCCCTAGTGCTAAATTCTTATTATTGGAGCATGGAATTACTATCCATAGTGATTCTATTGATCATGTTGATTCATTTAAGATTTTTATTTCATTTGATTCTACATTATCTTTCACATACAGTGCCACTCTGCCACCCACACGGCCTGCTCTATCCTTCCGATATATTTTATATCCTGGTATGATTGTGTCCCACAGATTTTCCTCATTCCACCAGGTTTCAGTGATGCCTATTATGTCAATCTCTTCCTTTAATACGAAGTACTCTAGTTCACCCATCTTCTTAGTCAGACTCCTAGCATTTGTGTAGAAGCACTTTAAAAAATTGCCACTGTTTATTTGTCTGCCCTTCCCTGATGCATTGGATTCCTTTATATGTGGTTGTTTGTCTGCTCTGGTCCATGGTTTGTCCTCTCCCCTCCTCTCTTTCTGACTACTGTTACCCCAAAAATATTCTCACTGGAGACCATCCAGGGTATGGGTTTATTTCCACTAGGTAAAACTAAAGAAGAGAAAGCAGCCACCAAAGGTTTAAGCTAAAGAAGATAGAACTCTCTCTCTCTCACACACACACACACACAGACAAGCAAGCAAGCACACACCCCTCCATTCATTCACTCATTCACACCCATTCATTCCTGCCCTCAGGCACTTACACACTTACACAGACATATAGGTTGCAGAAGGAGCCAAGGCATGTGGATCCTGGAGGGTCTGTCTGCTCATCATGGCTGGGGAAGCTGGTCAGGAGGGATGACACTGGAGGGGAGTTTCTCAGGATCAGTGGAAGGAAAAAGAGAGAGTCTGACATGTGCTCCTTCTCTTTATATAGTGTCTGAATGGCTCCTGTGACTCATTCACCTCGTCATCAGGGAGCATGCCCAGACTTCCCTTTATCCAGCAGAGAGCATGCCCAGACTTCCCTTTATCCAGCAGGGAGCATGCCCATACTGTGATGACTCATTGCCATGTGGTCCATTTTTCCAAGCCTTCTTCAAACACACTCACACTCTCTCCATTCACTCAGGGGGAATGCAGCTTAGAGAAAGTTACAAGCAAGGTGGCTGCATGTTACAAAGATTACAAAATTGCAGTTTACAGTAAGTTTGAGTTACACAGATTACAAAGATTGACAAGGATCACAATAAGTTGCAGTTTAAAACCTTAGACCTTACAGTTTGGTGTAGCTTTAGAAAATCCATGTATATAAATCCAGTGAGCTCAGGTGGAAGCTTTTTTTATGCAACAGCTACACCCTAGAGAATCTCTATCAATGGATTCTCCTCTAAGAGAAGTCTCCATTCACTTTATGTGCTTCTCCGCACCAATCGGCTTTCCCCCATCTCTTAGTTTAAAAACTGCTCTACGGCCTTTTTAATGTTTAGTGCCAGCAGTCTGGTTCCACCCTGGTTTAGGTGGAGCCCATCCTTCCTGTATAGGCTCCCCCTCTCCCAAAAGTATCCCCAGTTCCTAATAAATCTAAACCCCTCCTCCCTACACCATCCATGCACTGAGACTCTGAAACTCTGCCTGCCTACCTGTCCCTGCGCGTGGAACTGGAAGCATTTCCGAGAATGCTACCATAGAGGTCCTGGATTTCAGTCTCTTTCCTAGCAACCTAAATTTGGCCTCCAGGACATCTCTCCTACCCTTCCCTATGTCATTGGTACCTACATGTACCACGACTACCGGCTCCTCCCCAGCACTACACATAAGTCTATCTAGATGCCTCGAGAGATCCGCAACCTTCGCACCAGGCAGGCAAGTGACCATACAGTTCTCCCGGTCATCACAAACCCAACTATCTATGTTTCTAACGATCGAATCACCCACTACTAACACCTGCCTCTTCCTAACAACTGGCATTCCCTCCCCCTCAGAGGTATCCTCAGTGCGAGAGGATACCGCAATATCCTTTGGAAGGAGGGTCCCAACTATGGGATGGTTTCCCTCTGCTCCCATTGAATGCTCTATTCCCCTGAGACTTTCATCCTCCTTAAGAGCACTGAGGCTCTCAGACTGGAGATGGAACAGTACTACAGTGTCCTGGAAAGTCTCATCAGCATAGCTCTCTGACTCCCTTAGCTCCTCCAGTTCAGCCACCCTGGCCTCCAAAGCTCGAACTCGGTCTCTGAGGGTCAGGAGCTCCTTGCAACGCCTGCACACATACGCCACCCGCCCACAGGGCAGGTAATCATACATGTTACACTCGACACAATAAACAGGATAGCCCCCACTCTGCTGCTGGGCTTCTGTCTGCATTTTTTCCTATGAATGAGTTTGATTGATAAGGTTTCTAGTTAAAACAGGACATTTTTATTAAAACCTTTAAACTAAAGTATAAAGACTGGCAAGAGTACCTTGGGCCCTTCCCAACTCCCTCTCAAAACTCCCTGTTTGCTGCTCCTGGTCGCTGACTCACAGCTTTATAAAGCCCTGGTAGCCCCGCCCCCTGACTAAGGCTCAGCCAATTAACAGAGGCTTCTAGATTTCAAACCTTTAGAAGCTCACAGCTTCCAGCTGCCAGCCACAGCACAGGCTCCTTCAAACAAACAAACAAACAAACAAACCAAACAGACAAACACAAGCTCAGCACACAGCAAGTAACCCCCCCCCCCCAAACACACACAAAATATTTCTGATCATGGCAAAAGCTGCCTCCCTGTGGCTGTGTTGGCTGTGTGGATGGGTTGGTATTGGGACTGGCCAACCCCCTGGCTGAACCTGGTCCCATAAAGGGCTCTGGATTTCAGGGCTCTGGAATCTTTGCAGAGAAATGTAGAACTTTCAGACCGTGCTCCAGTGAAGTAAAAATACACGGAACAAGAGAAAGCCAAAGACTGTTTTCTGTTTTTTTCCACCCCCTTGCTCCTGCTTTGGCTCACCTACTGCTGACAGCATGAAAACAACTCATAATCTGCATTTCCTTTTCCTTTTCCTCTGGGGCTATGTCAAATTGACCCTGGCCCCCTGTCCTTTCCCAAAGGGGTCTCTCTCTAGCATACATGGCCATCTGGCTGTATGTTGCAGCATGAACTGAATTCTAAGATCCAGCCTTCAGAATCCAGTTCAGTTCACATGATTTCTCCTTTTTTCTGCATCTTTGAATTTCTTTTCCTGGGCAGCTGCTGTCCTCCACACCCTTGCCTTCCTATCCCTGCTGCCCTCCCCAGACTTTGACCTTTCTGTGTTTTCCTTATTATACTGTCAGAGTCTGGTGGGTCCCATTTCCATGGCAAGCACTAAAGTCACCCATCATGAAAATGGCTGCCTGAGCATTGGCCTCTCCTGCTTTTATCTCATATGACCTGGCACAAAGCCTTGACCGGAGAAGCAGTGCTGGGAGTGGAAGGGAAAAATGCAAATGGTAGCATGGGATGTTCAGCCTTGGAGGCATGTGTTGGGCTAGTGAGCAAGAGCCCCAAACTGCTGTCTGTGTCAAGAGGAAAGTACACCGCTGAAAACCTGCTTAACTCTTCCATTTCCAGGAGCAAGCAGAGGAATGAAAAGGACAGGGCAGAGAGACCCATCAGAGTTAAATATGTGCTGCTTTCCCTGACGGCTTCCCGCTGCTGCTGCCAGGGACCCCAGCTGTGTTCGGGGGGGCCACTGGTGTCCACAAGCATCTACACATGGCATGGACAAGAGTGATATTCTGTTCCCACTGCAGCACTTTGTGTTGGTCCCTTATCCTTCACGTGGGCTCATGCATGAGGAGGGTCAGAACAACGTCATGAAAACATGCGACTCCAGGACAAACCCCATTACATCCCACCTGTGATCTGTGAACATCCCTGCCAGTCCTACAAGAGATGAGGGACACACACAGCTATTGAATGTACCAGGGAGAGTGGTGCATGAGTTTCTCCCTGAATGAAGCAGTGTGTTGTTCTCAAAGGCACTATCCAATTCCCAATCAACAATAACCCTTTAGAACAGGAGTGTGGAACCTAAGGCCTGGATCCGGCTCCCGAGGCTCAGGGCTCTCCACCCACCATTGGGGAGTCCACGCTGATGCTCCAGTCCCCTCCTTGTCCCCCACAGGGCTGGGCACACAAAATCTACTAGATTGGGCCCCAGAGCCTCTGGTGTGCAAGGGGAATGTGGGGAGTGTCTTTCTGCTTCTCAGTCAGGGGCCATGTTAGTGAGAGGTAGTTTTTTATTTCTTTTGCTTCTCACTTGAATGTGGCCCCCTGATTATTTTTCTATGAGTCAGTGGCCCTGACCCAAAAAAGGTTCGCCACCCCTGATTTAGAACATTGGGAAAGTCATAGAATAATATAATCAAAGGGTTGGAAGAGACCTCAGGGTTGGCACAAGAGAAAGGATTTGACACACAGGCTGTGTCTAGACTGGCCAGTTTTTCTGGAAAATCAGCCGCTTTTCCAGAAAAACTTGCCAGCTGTCTACACTGGCCGCTTGAATTTGCGCAAGAACACTGACGATCTAATGTATGATCGTCAGTGTTCTTGCGCAAATACTATAATGCTCCCGTTCGGGCAAAAGCCCTCTTGCGCAAATGCTTTTGTGCAAGAGGGCCAGTGTAGACAACCCAGAATTGTTTTGCGCAAAAAAGCCCCGATCGCGAAAATGGCGATCGGGGCTTTTTTGCGCAAAAGCGCATCTAGATTGGCACGGACGCTTTTCCACAAAAAGTGCTTTTGCGGAAAAGCGTCCGTGCCAATCTAGATGCTCTTTCCCACAAATGCTTTTAACGGAAAAACTTTTCCGTTAAAAGCATTTGCGGAAAATCATGCCAGTCTAGACGCAGCCACAAGGTTTTTGTATGTGGTTAGTAGGGAATTGGGGCCAAATTCTGGCTGAATGGGCCAGAAACCCATGTACCCAAATACCCAGATCCTCCAAGACATTTCTGTTGAAATCAATGGATGTCGAGAACCTAAATACCTTTTGAGGCGCTAGATCTTTGCCATTGCCTTCAATGCAATGGCAAAGTCTGGAAGCCACCAGATCGCCAACACAGCAGATAAGGGACGACCTGAAGGTATAGAATCATAGAATACTAGAACTGGAAGGGACCTCAAGAGGTCATCAAGTCCAGTCCCCCTGCCCTCATGGCAGGACCTAGTACTGTCTAGACCATCCCTGATAGACATTTATCTAACCTACTCTTAAATATCTCCAGAGATGGAGATTCCACAACCTCCCTAGGGTCATAATTCAAAATGATCTGGACAAATTGGAGAAATGGCCTGAGGTAAACAGGATGAAGTTTAATAAGGACAAATGCAAAGTTCTCCACTTAGGAAGGAATGATCAGTTTCACACAGACAGAATGGGAAGCGACTGTCTAGGAAGGAGTACGGCAGAAAGGGATCTAGGGGTTATAGTGGACCACAAGCTAAATATGAGTCAAAGGTGTGATACTGTTACAAAAAAAGCAAACATGATTCTGGGATGCATTAACAGGTGTGTTGTGAGCAAGACATGAGAAGTCATTCTTCCGCTCTACTCTGCGCTGATTAGGCCTCAGTTGGAGTATTGTGTCCAGTTCTGGGCACCGCATTTCAAGAAAGATGTGGAGAAATTGGAAAAGGTCCAGAGAAGAGCAACAAGAATGATTAAAGGTCTAGAGAACATGACATATGAAGGAAGACTGAAAAAGCACAGTTTGCATTACAAAGAGGCTTGCAGTCTAGACATAGCCCCAGGCAGTCTGGATGCTCTCTTTCGAAAAAGCACAGTTTGCATTACATAGCACCTTTTTTCGAAAGAGCACTTTCGAAAAAAGGTATTATTCCTCGTTAAACGAGGTTTTCCGTGGTAGAAAAAACTGCCGCGTTCTTTCAATTTACTTTTGAAAGAACGCGGCAGCAGTCTAGACGCAGGAGAAGTTTTTTTGAAAAAAGGCCACTTTTTTCGAAAAAACCCTGTAGTCTAGATACACCCAAAGAGATTAGCAGAGGATGGTAGAGAATGGGCTGCCATAGTTACAAACCTCCCATAATGGAGATACCACCTAAGAAGAAGAATGCTTATCCAACTACTTTGGGGGATGTATTTTTATGGATTAATTAGTTAAAGACTGTGTGGTGCTCTGAACATATAAAGCATTATCAAAGCACCAAATATTAATAGGAGGTACTTTTTGTTTCTAAGCACTTCCAGGCTATGATCTGTCTCTATTTCAATACCTTTCCATGCTTTTGAGAAATAAAAATAGCAAAATGGAAAAAAAATAGGAGGAGGAAAGGAATCAGAGTTGTTCCAATCCTGAGCATCAGATCTATCTTTGTCACCATTGTACCTGAACATTTTGCAAGACATGGGCCAGCAAATATGCTGAACTAAATAAAAAAAAGTGATTTGCATTGAACTGTGTGAATCTTGACAAGAGTTACCGCAATTCCAGCACCCAACAATTAGCTACTCACTGGGCAGTGGGAAAAGGCAGAGGGGCTGGTGCAATAAGGGGGAAATTCAGTGGGAATGGAGAAAAATTATAGCGTGAACTCCTTGAGCCAGGGACTTTTCCTGAATGGTTGTTCAGCCACAAGGCTCTGTTTGTCAGTGGGTTCTACCATAATACAAATAACTAATCTTTTTATAGTGCAGGCTGACAGAGTGATAGCATCATGTGACTCTATGTCCCCCCTCTCCCAGTTCCATCCCAACCTCACTGCATCCCCTCACCACTTGGAATTGCTATTTCAAACTAAGCCTCTACTCTCCTTCCTCCACCCCCACCCCACCCCCGACCACTTTCAATGCCAAGAAACATGGCACGCCCCACACTGCAGCCCCATGACAGCCCAGGGTGGGAGGTGGGATGCGGTGCTCTGGTCAGCAGCCTGGGGACAGGTGCTAGGAGTGGGGTTCACAGATGAGCTTATGTGTCAGCAGCGGGCTCTTGGGGGATTCCCCGCCACCAGGCTCTTGGGGAGCCGGAGCATGATGCCCAACAGCCTGGAGTCCGGCTGCCCTCATGGATACTCACCCTCTCCCCGGTGGCTGCACTTACTGTGGCTGCCAGAGCATCCCCCAGCCGTCCAAGGAGCCACCACACTGACCTGTCTGCTCCTTCCCTTCTGCCCCCAGTGGGTGGGCGGTTGGCTGGGGTGGTGAGCAGCACAGGTGGGACTGCACGGGGAGAGGCCGGGACAGCAGACCCCTGTGCTGCTGCTTTCATCACCTCAGCAGGCTGCAGTGTCCCGGAGCGCCGTGTGCACGTGGCACTACCTGCACCTCACTGCACCCCACGCAGTGTGGGCAGGCCCCCTGTGCCTCCCCAGCCTGGGGGGGAGGGGCTATGGTTGGAGGGAAAAAAAGGGACCCCGGCTTGCAGGGGGGAGGGGAGAGAGAAGAGACCCGGGCTGGCATGGCCGCAGTCTAGCCCTCCCCAGTGGCCGGGGCGGGGCAGGGTAGAGCCAGGATTGTCTGCCCCCCCATGAAAGTGGGGTTGGCGAGCACAGCAAGCAGGGGGCACAGACCCCTAGTAATTCTAAGGTGACTAAGGACAGATGATGAGGAAAAAAAGGAGGGAGGTGCAACAGTGATTCTGCCCCTCATGATACAGCTCTCAGCTTGATAGACTGGGCACATCCTATATTTTGGCAACTTGTTAAAACAGTCAGGAAGGTTTTTTTCCATGCACCCTTGTCTGAGATGATGCTTTTGCTTATGTTGCAGTAATGAAGACGTCTGTGGGCTACCAGCCTGCTGGAGGCTCCCCCATTAATACAGTGCCATCTGGTGGACTCTTCCCTGTGAAATGGATTTCAGAGTCCATTGTGCTCTGCAGTTGGAAGCTCCTTCTTGTTCTCTATGTCAGTTGTTTCCAGCTTTTTTAATCACAAGATCACTTCAAGTGCAATGTAAGATCTACCTTAAACCCAAATACCCTTGCCTGGTGTCCTTCTTCCCCAAGGTCTCACCTTCTCTCAGGCCTTGCCCTTCCTCCCTGAAGCTCATTTGCTTTCACCAGGCTGGGGTGGGGGGAAAACAGGCTCTGGTCTTGGGTGTGTGGCAGATGCCCCTGTCCTCTTGGCCACTCTAGGGTCCACCCTGCTGCTGCTTTCAGGGGGTCCCTTATCCTGCCTTCTGAATACAGGAGCCTGGTCTATCCCTGAGGCAGCTTGTGGTGGCTGTCCAGTTGTTCCTAGGACTTGAACCCACCACTTTGTGCTTCCCCACCCACTACCCTAGTCCACTCCGGATCCCACCTCACCTCCCTACCTTCAGAGGGTCCCTTTGTCCAGTTGCTCCCAGGAGAGCTTGGGCTCCCTAGGAAGAGGGGTTGAGGTGTGAACCCACCACCCTGTGTTCCCCAGGCAAATACCCTAACCCCTAAGCCACTCCACCAACTTACATAAGAGCATAAGAATGGCCGTACTGGGTCAGACCAAAGGTCTATCTAGCCCAGTATCCTGTCTGCCGACAGTGGCCAGCACCAGGTGCCCCAGAGAGGGTGGACCGAAGACAATGATCAAGCGATTTGTCTCCTGCCATCCCTCTCCAGCCTCTGACAAACAGAGGCCAAGGACACCATTTTATCCCCTGGCTAATAGCCTTTTATGGACCTAACCTCCATGAAATTATCTAGCTTCTCTTTAAACTCTATTGTAGTCCTAGCCTTCACAGCCTCCTCTGGAAAGGAGTTCCACAGGCTGACTACATGCTGTGTGAAGAAGAACTTTCTTTTATTAGTTTTAAACCTGCTACCCATTAATTTCATTTGGTGTCCTCTAGTTCTTCTATTTAGGGAACTAATAAATAACTTCTCTTTATCGGCCCTCTCCACACCACTCATGATTTTATATACCTCTATCATATCCCCCCTCAGTCTCCTCTTTTCTAAACTGAAAAGTCCCAGTCGCTTTAACCTCTCCTCATATGGGACCCGTTCCAAACCCCTAATCATTTTAGTTGCCCTTTTCTGAACCCTTTCCAAGGCCAAAATATCTTTTTTGAGGTGAGCTACCTTTAGCAGCTCCTTTATCCTACCCTCCTGATACAGAGCCAGGTCCATCCCTGGAGTAGCCAGTGTTGGTGGCCCAGCCATTGCCTGAGTGGGTGGAGGGGGGCAGGATTGAGCCCACCATCCTGTGCTCCACAGGCTGATGCCCATCCCCAAGTTCACTGGTGATCCCACACCACTGCCTACCTTCAAGCCACCCCCTCCAGCCCCCTGGGACTGACTAGACAGAGGATAAGGGGCCTTCTGAAGATAGGGGGGTGGGGTGGGCTCTGGAGTGAACTAGGGGAGTTGTCTGGGGAGCACAGAGTGGTGGGTTTAAGTCCTGCCTACCCTGGGAGCAGTTGCCCCAGGGATGGAGCAGCAGAGCCAAGGCAATCCCACTCCTACACTGGCTCTGCTCCACCCCCAAAAGCAGCTGGTAAGTAGAGCAATGGCTCCATGTGCTGGCCCTCATCCACAGGCACTGACCCCACAGCCTCCACTGACCACACTTTTCCATTGTTAATCAATGGGAGCTGCAGGAGCAGTGTGTACAGGCAAGGGCAGCATGTGGAGACCCCTGCTCTGCCTTTCTCAGGGGCTGCAGGAACATGCCAGTCACCTCCAGGAGCACAGCTAACCACAGGGATAATTATTCCAGACATGACAGGTTAGGCATTTTAGTACTCAAAGAGTTAAATTTAAGCACAAGGGAGAAATGAAAGTTATGAAATGCACAGTCCAGTCAAAAACCAAAAAGAACCTACTTTGCCAACAGTAAAAGGAGTAACAACCCCCCATGTACGTGTTGGGTCAGGAGATGAGAGGGAAGGACAATGCGTGTTTGTGAGAATGACAGAGACACACACAGTGTGTGAGAGTGACAGAGATTTGCATTGCCAAGCTCCCTCCATCCCCTTCTCTCTGTGTGGTGATGGGGTACAGAAGTGGGGGGAGGAGGGACACCCTGACATCAGCGCCCCCCCCCTCCCTCCCACACCCTGCACAGCAAGCAGGAGGCTCCCAAGGAACAGCTCCAAGGCAGAGGGCAGGAGCAGCATGACAGTGGGTAGAGAGGCAACTGAAGTGCCAGCACTTGATAGCTTCCCAGCCAGACCAGTCAGGATCACCTGTCAGAGGCTCAGAGCTCTACTGGTAGATCCCAATCGACTGGTTGGTGGCCACTGCTGTATGGGCTGTGCTCCCACTCGTCCATGCGATGGGACTGAACCCTGAGAAGGGTACTAGAATTAGCCTTCAGAGGGTTGGGGCTTGGGATGGGCATCTTGAAGCTCCAAGCGGGGGGGGGGTGGGTGGGAGGGAGAGGAGTTCAAATGGTTTCTTTAAGTACAATTTTAGAGCTGGTCCAAAGATTCCAAATTTCGATTTTTCCAAGGAAAAAGGGGATTAATTCTTTGTGACAAATGCTGTTAAAAATCCACCAACCTTTTCAAACAGAGCTAGTAAATTTTCAAGAAATCAGTGGGCAAATCATTAAGAAAGACAGACGTAGGGATCAAATGCCAAGCTGTCCTAAGCAATGAACACTCAGAAGTTGAAAAGAGACAAATTCAAATTAGAAACAAGGCATTCAACAGTGAGGTGATTCACCAATGGAACAAATTACAAGGGAAGTGGTGGACTCTCCTCCATCTCTTTACATCTTCAGATGAAGACTAGGTGCCTTTCTAGAAAATACACTTTTATCTAAAACAAATGCAGGGTTAACTGGATACAACTTATGGCCCATGTTGTAGAATTGGTCAGACTAAAGGATCCCTCTCTGACCTTAAAAAAACACAATAAAACAACCTATGGCTTGAGTGCTACTGCTTGGCAGGCAGATTGTATGCTGTAACAATCAAACCAGGGGATTTGGGTTCAGGATTTCTGAGTTATGTTTCTGACTCTGGACAGGGTGGCCATATTTCCCCATGCCAAATACAGGGCACCAAGTGGGAGGGGCAGTGCTCGGGGCTTCAGCACTGCAGGGGGGGAGGGGCAGCACTCAGGACTCCAGCTCCTCAGGTAGTCGGGGCCCCAGCACTGCAGGGGGAGCCGCCAGTGGTCAGGGCTACAGCCTTGCGGGGGAGGGGGAGAACGGCTCTTGAGCAAGAGGGGGTTTTTGCACAAAAATGAGCCGTCTACATTGCTCGTTTTTGCGCAAAAGCCTCTTGTGCCAAAACAGCTGCTCATTACTTATGCAAATGAAGCATGGCAATATTCCATGCCACGCTTCATTTGCATATGCTTTTCCGCAAGAAGGTTACAGTATAGATTAGCCTAGGTGTGTGGGTTGCACAAGCACCATCTAGATCATTTATGATAGATGTCTGTCCAACCTGCTCTTAAATATCTCCAGTGATGGAGATTCCACAATCTCCCTAGGAAATTCATTCCAGTGTTTAACCACCTTGACAGTTAGGAAATTTTCCTAATGTCCAACCTTAACTTCCCTGGCTGCAATTTAAGCCCATTGTTTCTTGTCCTATCATCAGAGGCCAAGGAGAACAATTTTTCTCCCTCCTCCTTGTAACACCCTTTTAGATACTTGAAAACGGCTATCATGTCCCCTCTCAGTCTTCTCTTTTCTGAACTAAACAAACCCAGTTATTTCAGTCTTCCATCATAGCTCATGTTTTCTAGACCTTTAATCATTTTTGTTGCTCTTCTCTGGACTTCTCCCATTTCTCCACATCTTTCTTGAAATGTGGTGCCCAGAACTGGACACAATACTCCTGTTGTACCATCAGGGAAAGATGCTTCTTCCCTTCCTGACGGGTATCGTAAGAGCAGTTACAGCTCTCCGTTAGTGCTCCTAGGGGCTCAGGCCCAGACTCAGCTGTGTCAACACACTGAACTTAAGGGCTGGCATCACAGCTGACTCCTGCTTCCCAGCAACTCTAAGAAACATTGATTGTAACTGGAACCTGTGAGTCTTGTGACACCTTTAGAACTGGCAGCTGTCATCAGAGGGACATGACTAGGAGCAAGCAGGTCAGCTACAGGAAGCCAGCTACAAAAAGCTTCCAGGGGAAACAGACAGGAGAGATCCTGGGTCAGAGAATTTGCCCTCTAGTGGGGGAAGGACACCTCCCAGCCCTACTCTTCCCTCATTCCAGATTAGGGAGCCTTTCACATCTTCTCTTATTCAATAAAACCTTCCCCAAGCAAAGGGATGTGGAACTTACCTTAAGGATTTGGGCTTTATTTGGACTGGCCTGACTGGAGAATCAGCCCAGTGGCTTATGCTAACCCAGCAAGAGTAAAATGAGAAATGGTTCAAATGGAACAAAGCTACCACAACCTCATTGCACAAGGGAGGTTGTGCAATGAGGCCGCTAGACTGTGTCTCAAGATACCAGGGGTTGTTTCTAGCTTTGTCCCCGAAATCACTGTGCTACCTTGCAACATCACATCTTCTATGCCTCTGTTTCCCAATCTGGTGGGACAGATGCAGCCTGACCTCACAGGGTTGTTGAGAGAATAAATCTCTCTGTGGTGGTGGAATACTCAGGCACCATGGTGACTGCAAAGCCAAAAAGCAAACATAAGATAGCAAACAACAAATATGCAAACATAAACCACTAATTGGCAATTCCATCATGCAGATTTTACTGACTAATAGTCTCTTGCGGTGGAAAGTGTCACCATAAATCCTGATGCAATAATAGCTTTGTATTGCATTACATATCCATTACACAGATCTACATACATACCTCAGCATAACAGAGAGCTCAAAAGCTTTATGTTCTGCACATGCACAGTATGCAGCCTTGAGACTCTTTGCAGTGACTTAGTTTTTTCTCCCAAACTGGTAGCAAAGCAATTGCTTCTCGCATACATCAGTAATTAGATGCTACAGCAGCCTGTTGGTACTATGCTGATATGTGCTCTAGAAACACCTTAGCCTAGAGTAGACAGATAGATATGCATCAGGATAGATTTGATCGGCCAGATGCCAACTTGCTAATTATCAACGTCAATCCACTTTAAGTTACATGAACACCCAAAAAGATGACAACATGTGGCAGAAATGCCATCACAGCCCATCCCCTGATGGCCTTGTAATGCAGCTGCATCAGTTTCCCCACATGGTCTTCTGTCCATTTCAGCTGTAGCTATAGTGTAACCTCTCTAGCCCAGCCATTTCAGAGAATTCACACCCCACCAGGGGAACAGAATCCTTTAATCCCAATCCAAGAGAAACTTGAAACCAAAGAATCCTCAGCTCAGCTGGACTCAGCTTTTAGCACACTTCTTTGCAGACAGGCGCCTAGCTGCAACAGCCTGCCCTACCACCTGACAGATTCCTAGACTCCAGTCAAACCACTAGCTCACACCAGGCCCACCTTCCTTGAAAGGGGATCTGGCAGGCTGCAGTCTTCATACAGCTCCTAGCATTCAGCCAGGCTTCTTCCGCACACAGACGCAAGCTGGCCATTCACCATCGCACCCAGCTGGTGGGCTTTCCTCCTCATAAGACCACCTCCCAGACCTAACAACCAGTGCAGGTGCACCAAAGTGAGGCTACCTGAGCTGCATATTGTTCTTTAACCCCTTCCATTCCAGTGTGAGGTTTATACCCCTTGTCGCAGAAATAACTTTATTGTTGCTTTTCAAGCTTGTTTATACACATATATCAAGAAAGGGAAACAGATAGTGCAGAGGACTGAGAAGCAGGACTCTCACGTCTCCATCCCGCTCTGCTACTATCTTGCTGGGTTGACATTAGGAAAATGGGTGCAATCAGGAGCCAAAACGAAGACATCATTACTTAGTACTTTGGTCTGATCCTAATGAAGCAAGGTAAACTTCACCTGACTTCCATGGAAGCATTGGTGCCTAGAGAGCACAGGAGCGGGGCATTTGTAAAGACAGGAACCTGATCCTGGAAAAGCCCGGTGAGACACCATTCACAGTTATGATTAGAAATGTCCTAGGAATTCCTGGGGAAGGATGAGTGTACAATATCTATTAGACCCTGACTGCATAGTATGCAGCTCTGTCAGAAGTGGCCAGATGGCACTGTCTTTTTCCCCCAGTGATTTTGATTTGATAAGGTCATCTTTTCCATGAATGCAGAAATGTATCAGCTACTCAACCTGGCCATAGAAGAGCAGGATGTGTGGGGGAGGGATACCTCTGACTTAACTCTTCCTGCAGGACTCTTTTAGCCTTCACTGTAGCTCCTGAACCTCATTTCTTGATGCTAGTGTGCAAGGTCAGCCCATGCAGCCTTGTACTGGGCATAAACGTAGTGGGGACAGATAACAGAGAGAGAGAAGGCTCTGTCCTGGCTCTGCCATCGACCTGCTGTATGATGCTGGGAAAGTCACTTCCCTTCTTGGAGCCTCAGTTTATTGAGCTATAGAAGGCTTCCCTGTCTCTTGAGGCTGCTGTGAACTTTGAAGCTCTTTGTGATTCTTGGATGAGAGGTACATCACATCACTGTGACTGTGATGATTTTAATACTTTAGGTGAAGAAGTCCTGACCGTTAAGTTACTGGATAAAGTTAGCCCTTTTTGAGCAATATGTGAAATAGCTGTGAAAAGAGTTTGATTTTCTATGGTTAGCGTGTAATGCAAAAGGGCTCGATGAACACACTTGCCCAGATTTTCTGGTCTAGTTCAGACATGCTGGGCTCAGAGCCAGAGACAGAGAGGGGCAAAAATGGCATTATTCTGACTTAAGCCTGCAGGGGTCTGTCAGCCTACATCAAAACCAAAACGACTAGTTCAAGAAACAGTCTCAGAGGGGTAGACGTGTTAGTCTGTAACTTAAAAAAAACCTTAAAAAACAAGTGGTCCTGTAGCACCTTATAGACTAACAAAAAATATATGTGGTATCATGAGCTTTCGTAGGCACAATCCACTTCTTCAGATGAGTGGAGCAAAAGGCACAGAGAGGCACAGAAACCACAACATTTAAAGCAGAAAAAGAGGGGAGAGGGAGAGAAGGAAAAAAACCCCTGTCAATTATAATGTCCGTGTTAAATGAGACTAATAGAGTGGGCTATAAGTGTCCAATACTTTGCTTTTGGTGTTATTTGGGTGTTTTAAGAAACAGTTGGAGTTGCAGGTTGAAAGTTTTGCCACCAGATAGAGCTGTCGTTCCATCATCCAGTGACAGCGTGAACAACTGGTGAGAAATGCAGTAAGAAAACTACTTAAGGCTTCTAACAGGCTAATTCCTCCCCCTCCTTCTCCTTCGGCAGCTCCTTTAAAGGATCCCTGCTCTATTGTACACAGGAGCCTCACCATATGATGGCAGTAGATGGGAACATTTAAAATAGAATGACTATTTTACAGGATCAGAATTGTCATCAGCAGATGGTCAAAAATCATGTGTCAAATCCAAAGAAATCACAACATTGGCTTAAAAATATGAGCTTTTTAAAAATAACTTTTGGTCTTTTTTGGTGCCATAGCCTTTAGGTTTCACCTTTTCAAGCTTTTCTCTACAATCATGAGATCTAGAAACTTATTTCAAAATGAAATCTGAGACCCTCATGTAGTCACCTGAGACCAGAAGGTGGGGCTTTCAGAAAAGGCCCCAGATATCCGCAGACTTGTGATGAAATTGCAAGAGTTGGTAATGTAGCTTGACTCAAATGCATGGTCAGCCATTTGTGCTGATGAAGAAATTAGTGGGTGAGGTTTTCTGGCCTGTGTTGTGCAGGAAATCAGATGAGATGATCACAATGATCCCATTTGGCCTTAACATCTAGGGATTTATGCATCTCATCCTGGGTATGTGTTGACAGTGAGGATGCAGATATTGATTCTTAAATGCACCGGTGGCATCAGAAGGAATGAGCTTAACTCACTTCCAAGCCTCATCCAGTGGAAACAGGGAGTAACCCCATTTAAGCCACTGGAGTTACATAGGTGTGTGCTCCTGGGGAATCAAGACCCAAGTTAATTTCCCTTCCCCTTTTGTCCTCATTACATTTAGCATACATTGGGTCAGACTCAGATTTCATTTCTACCCATGCAACCCTGGAGCGAGCCCAGCAATTTCTATGAGGTTACTCCAGATTTACACCCAGAGAATTAGCCCATTGATTTCCTTGCCTGCCTTGTTTGTGCTACAGAAACCAGTGCTTCTGCTATTGTTGTTTATTTATTGTGTTGTGTTAGGGCCTCAGTACAGAGCAACAGCACCCCAGTGTTTTAGGCTCTGTGTTAACCCTGAACAAATCTCTGCTCCAAAGAGCTTACTCTTGTTCCGTAGCCAGAGATGTTTGGAGCGAAGGGCTTTTTGCTTTGCTGCTTGGGGACATCAGTTACCACAGTGCAGAATAATTGGCATAGGGGGTAGCCTGTTCAGGCAGGACAGACGGGATGAAAAGGGATGAGAGTCTGCATTAGGTGCCCAGACGATACCCACTTGTTCTGAGGAACAGAAGGAGGGAGGAGGAAGAGCAGCATCTCGATATCACAGTTTAGGAAAGATGTGGAGAAACTGGAGAGAGTCCAGAGAAGAGCAACACAAATGACAAAAGTTTTAGAAAACCTGATCATAATGAAAGGTTAAAACCTGGGCATGCTTAGTCTTGAGAAAAGAAGACTGAGGGGTGACCTGGTAACAGTCTTCAAATATGCTAAGGGCTTTATAAAGGGAACGGTGATTGATTGTTCTCCATGTCCACTGAAGGTAGAACAGAAAGTAATGGACTCAATCCAAGAGCAACTGCTGTGTAGGGACACGGGGGGCACTGACCCATGTGTCTCCTCCCCACCATACCCCTAATCTGGGGGAAGGCTGGGACCACCTCCTTCTTGCCCCTGCTCTGCCTCTTCCCCCAAACCTCTCCCCCAGATGATATGGTCCAGGGGACTAGCAGGCAGCAGGAGTCGGCTGTTTCCCCACACTCACTGGCAGCAGTGGGGGGAAGCAGAGCGACCTGGCTCCAGCTCGTTCCGCTCCCCCGGCTCCCAGCTGCAATGCTCCACACCCTGTTGTCGAGTATTGAGGATGGTCTCACCCCCTGAGCAACGCTGTCAGGAGCCAGGGGAGCAGAGTGGGCTGGGCCTGCGTTGTTCCCCTTTTTCTGCTGCTGCTGGTGAGTGTGGGGGACTCAATCCCCGCTGCAAGCGCCAGGCCCTCCACTAGTCCCCTGGGCTGCCCAGAGGCTCTGGCCCTGCCAGCTGCAGGCCCCTTGCCCCTCCCACCTACGGCTTTTGGGGGGCATGTGCCCCCTTGTGCAGCCCCACCCATGTGTCACCCTTTGCTGAATCCACAGCATGGGAGACTTAGGTTAGATATTAGGAAAAGCTATTATTCTAGGATTTCAGAGTCAATTGTTTTTCAGAGTAATGAATATTTCAAAGAGCCGTAGTAATACCAATACATATTTACAGTTCTGTCCAAAAACCTCTGTCAGGGCTGTTCCCCACTCTGGCACTCCATGTGCAGAAGATGGGGGCCCACAAGAAACCATAAATACCTTGCCTCTATAGGCTCTGCTTACAAAAACTCCCCAGAGTCACAGATGAACTGGCTCCGAGAAAATAAAAGCTGCCACCATCAAGTAATTTAAACCCTGAAAAAACAGGGAGGAACACTTGAATTCCTTCCCCAGGGGTACCACAAGCTCTTTTGCCCCAAGAGAGCTTGAAAAACAGCGCAAAAAACCAGAGAAAACAAACTGTATCTCTGATAGCTGACCTCCAAGGCTAGGCAGACATGCACAGACCTCCTGTTACCTTCCAGGACACAAGAATCAAATCATCACCTTAAAAAAAGTGATTTTATTAACAAAACAAAACGACATACTTGATAAAGCATACTTGGTTGCTAGGTGTTACAGAGCAAGGAAGAAAAGAACAGATCAAAAACACAAAGTTCTTTGGGCTGTAACTTAAATGGTGAGTGGGGGAGGGAAGGCATAGATTCACACAGGGTATGTCTACACTACAGCGCTATTTTGGATTAACTTAATTCGAAATAGTTAATTTGAATTAAGCTAATTCAAAATAACGCATCTAGACACAAAAACTAATTTGAAATAGCATTTTTCTAATTCAAAATAGCACGTCCACATTGAGTAGACCCTGAATCGACGGTAAGGCTGGCCAGAACCAGTGCCGGCAGGGCATCAGGGTCGGACTTAGTGTGTGGGGCTGCTACCTCAGGCTATCTGAGGTCTGTGCTTAAAGGGACCCTACCCCCCATCCCGGACAGACAGTTCTCAGGTTTCTCTGCTTGCTGGTCTACCTCACTGAGGGACAGCAAAGCATTTGTGTCTCAGAGTGCTCTGCTTGCCCTCACTCGGGACACCACAGCACTCTGCAACATGGAACCAGACCTGTCCCTGGGCAGGTCGATCCGGGGGGTCCATCGGGGGGCTGTCAGGATCCAGGAGGCTCTGTGGGAGAGCATCCACCCCGAGGAGCCCTCAGAGCCACCCCGGTCCTCCCCACCGGGGGCTCGTGCCCCATTCCTCCCTCACGTCCTTCCACTTACCCCTCCCTAGCCCCCTTTCCTGATGTCAAATAAAAGACACGTTTTTTCATAAATGCGAACTGTCTTTATTTAACAAAACTGGGGCAGGGGAATGAAACTCTGGGGAGACCGGGTAAAGGAGGCGGGAGAGGGGAGGAGAGAGGGTGGGAGAGGGGAGAGGGGAAAACTGGGAGGAGGGAGCTG
The DNA here is from genome assembly GCA_032595735.1 of Pelochelys cantorii. Lineage (NCBI taxonomy): Eukaryota > Metazoa > Chordata > Testudines > Trionychidae > Pelochelys > Pelochelys cantorii. The sequence goes on from CM064352.1 coordinate 13,035,204, forward strand.
GAAGGGGGAAGCAAGGGGAAGAAGGGGGAGGGGAAGCTCAGGGCTCAGGGATGGGGGTCTCGTCTGGCCACATGTCTCCCAGCACGGTGGGTGTGGGGGCCTCAGCATCCCCGGGGGGATGGGGAGGAGGGTGTGGAGGTTGAGGTGGGGGGTGTGGAGATTGAGGAAGGAGAGGTGGGGGGGGCAGGAGTGGGAAGAGGAACAGTAGCTGTGGGGGCAGCAGGTGCTGGGGCGGCACGGGGCAGCACGCTCTGCAGCAGGGTCTGCAGCTGTGAGCACATGGCACGGTCCTGGGCAAGCTGCTCCCAGCGGAGCTGCAGGTCCTCCTGCACCCAGGCCTGGATGGGTGCAGGGCTCACAGGGCCCCCGGTGCTGGTCCCGGTACCCCTGCCGCGTGGTGGTGGTCTGGAGGAGCCCTCGGGTGAGGGAGCATGTCCCAGGCGGGGTGGTGCAGCTGGTGCGGCTGTGGAGAAAGAAGGGGAGTGGTCAGTTTTCCCTGGGAACACAGTGGATGATGCCCAGAGCCCCCTGCGAGGTGCGGACGACCGCGCCCTGCACCGTCAGAGCCGACGTGCTTGCACAGAAGCCATGGTCGGGATATCTGGCTCTCCCCGGGAGTGGGAGCTGCCCCAAGACCACACCCATGCCTCTGTGCTGTGTATAGTGCGGCCGAGGTGGCGGGGGGGAGATGTCCCCTGCCTCTGTGTAGAGGGGGCGTGTGAAGGGAGGGCGTCCTGCTGGGTCCCGCCCTGGGGTCGGGAGCGTGTCAGGTCTCTTCACACACGCGTGTGGCTATCGGGCCCCTGGGTGCCACGCATCTGGAGCCACCTGCCCAAGGGTGGCATGGCACATGCTCACGTGCACAGGTGGCTGCATGATCCGTGGGAGACATGGCCCACGTGCGCGGTCCCTGGTCTCCCTCCCCGCCTCCCCCCCGGGCAGGGGACAGTGCTGGCACTTACCTGGTATGGCCTCCCTGGACAACTCTGCCGACTCCGGTGCCAGGACAGCTGGTGGTGGACCCTCTGCTGCGCCTGGGTCAGGGCCCTCAGCTCCTGGCTCGCTGCCCCCTGGGCTGGCACGGACCACCCCGCCCCCCAGGAGTCGGTCGAGGGCGGGGAAGTAGGGGCAGGTGTCAGCTCCTGCTGTGGTGCCGCCCCTGGCGGCCCTGGTGTACACCTGCCGCAACTCTTTAATTTTGAGGCGCACCTGCTCCTGAGTGCGCCTGTGGCCTTTCCTGGCCATGGTGGCTGCTATGCGGCCGTAGACGGCTGCGTTCCTCTGCCTAGTGCGGAGATCATGGACGTTGGGGGCCTCCCCCCAAACCCTCAATGAGGTCCATGATCTCCGCACTAGTCCACGAGGGCCCGCGCCGTCTATGGCCCCTGGCTGGCCCCTGGGTGCTGGGGGACATGGGCGGGGGATGGCTGGCTGGCACTGGATGGCATTGTGAAGCCACTGGGTGAGGGGCTGCGGCTGCTGGCAGGCCTGGCTCTCACATGTGCCCAGTGGCCAGACTCTACCCCTTTAAGGGCCCCAGGTCTGGGGGAGAGGAGAAGCGTTTTCCTGGTTGTGCCCAGAGTGGCCACCAGGGGAAACTGGGAAGGGCTGGAGGCCCCCTAATTCGAAATAAGTGTCTACACAGCACTTCTTTCGAATTAGCTATTTCGAATTTGGTGTTATTCCTCATAGAATGAGGTTTACCAAATTTGAAATAAGTGCTCCACTATTTTGAATTTATTTTGAAATCGCGGTTTAGCTGTGTAGACGCTATTGAAGTTAATTCGAAATAACTGCTGTTATTTCGAATTAACTTTGTAGTGTAGACATACCCACAGAGAAGTTTAACCAAACAACCAAAACAAAGAAAAATACCCTGATCATGACTAGATACACGTTTTCCCTCTACTCAAGATCCATGCTGATCCGTACTTCAAGGCCCATTTCACTCCCCAGTCCAATATTTCTTATAGGCATGGTAATTCTGAGCACTGCATCTGCTCCCTCCAGCCCTTACTTAGACTCCACAAAGAAAGAGCAGATGAGGTATCGATATCCAATTCAGATTTCAGCACTGTATCCCCATTGGTTCTTCTGGCCCCCTGCCAACACCCTTGCTAGCTACCTGAGTTTAACCCCTTAGTCACCAGGTGCTGGCCAGCACCCCTCCTGTCCATCACAATCTCATTCAAGCTTGGGGCCTCATGGTGCTTGGAACTATATGTACACAGATAGAGACTGTCCCCAAGGGTGAAATTCTCCTATCTGGCCCCAGCACAGATCACGGCTTTATCTCCTCGCCTTGTCCCATGCAGCAGAACCACTTGGAGGCTTCGGACAAGTCACAGTGGGTCACTCACTTCCTTCAATCCTCACTTAAGCCAATTTTCCAGTGAGTGCCGTAGAGGAGAATTTGGAATGACTGACTAGTCATTGCCCGATCCCGCCCTCAGCGTGGCTGGACCAAAGGCCATTATTACTATAGAAGAACATAAGACTCCCTAGAATCCCGTTACTTCTGGCCGAGGAGCTGTGGGGAGAGCTGAGCCTGAGGAGGCACTGAGGGAGAAAATGGAGGTGGCATGTCACAGAGAAGCCGGTGTGTGTGTGTCTGGGCACAGAGGGCAGCAGGGGAGTAAGATTGCAGGTGCTTATGGGAGAAGGGAAACAGAACTTGCAGAACATCAGGCCTGGGTGGGGGAGACGAGAGACAGGGCTAGGGGCAAAGTTCAGCAGAGCCATGCAGCTGGTAGGGAGGAGTTTGAAATATAGATGCAAACGGCCCTCACAAACTCTGTGCGGCAAAAGAAGCAATTGCATGAGCAAATTGGGAACTCACAGAGATCCACTAATATTTGTACAGTGTTTTGGGATTCATGGGGTAAAATATGTTACGGAAGAGCATGTCAATACATGTCGTTAATTGTATTTGTATTTTGGCAGCCCCTGGAGGCTGAGCTGAGGTTGGGGCCCCCATGTACTGTGTTTGTGACTCTTCTGTGCAGGAATAAGGCTTCTCTGACTTCCTCTCTTTCCTTACCATCAGGGGTGGGAAACCTAAGGCCCAGGGGCCAGAGGCAGCCCCCAGCTTGCCTGGATCTGACCCCCAAGGCTTGGAGCTCCCCCCCTAGCATTAGGGAGCCTGTGATGGTGCTCCAGCCCCCCGCCAACACTCTGTGGGGCTGGAGCACACAAAATCTACTAACCTGCCCTCCCCCAGGTTCTGGTGTGTGAGAAGAATGAGGGGAGTGTCTTTCTGCTTCTCAGACGGGGGCCATGTCAGTGAGGTGGGGTTTTTGTTTGTTTGACTGGTTTTTTTTTGCTTCACCCTTGTGTGAGACCCCCAACTGATTTTTCTGTGGGTCAGCGGCCCTCGACTCTAAAAAGGTTCCCCATCTCTGCTCTCCACCTGCGCAACCTCAAACCTGCCCCATCATAAAGGCCTCGACCAATATTGGGGGACCATGATGCTGAATGCATACAGATAATAGGAGATTGCCCCCATATGAGCTAAACAGGCAAAGGGATGCAGGGGAAACAAATGCATCGAGAAGTGAAGACTGGCCCAGGATCACACAGCAGGCTCGGGGCAGAGCCAGGGTGTCTGTGTCCCAGCCCAATTTCATTCCCATTAGACCACATAGCTTCTCAACTGCCATGTCTGACGGTTCATGACCAGTTCTCACTTGGCTTTGTTCTCTCTCTCTCTGAGTCCTCCTCTCTTCTTCTCCCACCTGTCCTTTCCATTTTAATCCAGAACAGAAAGATTCTGCCCCTCAGTTTGCTGGTGCAGAGCAAGAGGGATCAGGGCAGTGGAGAGACTCATCACCTTAAAAGTAATGGAAATATTTGCTAATGAATGAGCCCTCGTTTCACCCGTTACAAGGAAATGCTTAATTGACAGGGGCCACCGGATAACAGGGTTTAATTAATAAATCTGGGTGGCGTCTCCTAAACCACAGGAAGGGATTACGGGGGTTAATGTGTCTGTCTGATGGACTTTTATGGAAGAGTTTCGCTGCCTGTCTTTAACCTGCTGGTCTCCCACCTGACACTTGTGAAGGGGAGAGTCATTTGGTTGGAAAAACACAACGGGCCTCTCTGAATGTTTGAACAGGGCTTGGGTGGCATCTAGGGATGGGGGATTGGACCAAGGGGATATTTGTTTGGTGTAGTTTGTTTGTTTGATGTAGCTTCATCCAACAACTGAGTTTCTATGGTGCCATCTGCTCTAACCGCTCCCAAATCATCATGTGTTCCACAAACAGCCCTCTCTTGAACGTAACGGCTTAGTGAAGGGCTCATTAGCTGCATTGGCCATCCTGATGCTAGTGATGCTTCTGCTTTGGGACCAGTTCATGGGCTGGATCCTCCAGTGGTGTAAATTGCTATAGACCCATTGACATCAATGGAGCTAGGCTGATTTGCACCAGCTGCGAGTCTGGCTGTGTATTTAATTGCAAGCTGTTTTCTCCCGTGCTTGGAGAGCTGTAGCCAGATTCATCAAGAGCAGGTTTCCATTGCTCAATTTGCAAACAGGGTGGATGTTAGATCCTTTCTTCTTCACACTGACCCTTACCCAGGGTTCTTGGTGCAATATGAACAGCTAAGGAAGCCTCAAGGGCTGCTGATCTGATGAGTGTTCCTTTAAATGAACATATGATCACAGCCTCTTTTGAACATGCCCCAAAGGGGACTACACCAGAGGCCTGATTCTCCACCACCTTACACTCTAGGCCACCATTTACACCTGTGCAAAATGGGGCTATAAGCAAGCTCTTTGGGTCAGGGCCATCTTTTTGCTTGGTGTTTGTACAGCTCCTACCACAATGCCATACCTACGGCTCCTCAGTGTGACCGCAATACAAAGAAATAATAATCATACCAAACCCAAAAAATAGCATTTTGCACCCATTTGGCAGCTAATTGAGCCCATGATTTTCAGGCTCTCAGGCTTCCTTCAGAAGAGGAAAGAAGGTAGGAGCATTTGTGCTTCTAATACAAGAAGGTTTCATATGTGCAGGTGCATCAGTATATGGGCCGAACCCTCAGCTGGTGTAAATTGGCACTGCTTCATTGGAACCAACTTGATTTATACCACTGAGAATATGGCCCATGTATGTCTGTTTCCACACTGTGGCAAAATGACAGCCAGGCTCTCAGCATGAAAATGAAAACACTAATCCAGTTTAAGGAGTGCCTCTTTTCAAACAATCTCCCCTGACCACGAGAGAAATATTTGTGCATACAAACAGGAATATCATGAAGCAATGCTGCATTACCAGTTCTGCTGAAAATGATTAGGCATATAAAACCCCAAAGCCTTTTCCAAACAGACATTTGTGGTTCACCACCAGACCTTTAATAAATCCTTCTCCACCACAGAGATTTGATACTATATGGTTTGATCTGAAAATCTTTCAGCCTAGTTATTGTGTGTAAATTAGGGTGACAAGATGTCCCAATATTCAAAGGTTTTGTGCTATGCAACTATCCCTCCCAACAGCCTGTGGAAAAAGAAGGGGTCCCGATTTTTCACACTTGCTTTCTGGTCACCCAAGTGCAACCCTCTCTTGAGACTTAGACCATGCCTATACTTACTGCACCAGAGATTGATCTTCTGACATTCAATTTAGCGGGTCTAGTAAAGACCTGCTAAATCAAATGCTAAGAGAGCACCTGGTCGGTGCTGGTACTTCCTGCAGTCATGAGGAGTAAGGAAAGCTGATGGGAGCATTTGCTCCCATCGGCCTCCCGCTGTGAAGACAGTGCCAAGCCTGGCTTAAGGTATGTCGACTCCAGCTACGTTATTTATGTAGTTGGAGTTGTGTACCCTAAGCCGAACTTCTGGGTCTAGTATAGACCTAGTGTTAGAGATAGACAAATTCTGCCTCCAGAAACAGTGGCCTGGTCTACTTTGGCAGAGAAAATCAAATCAAAATATACAACTCCAGCTACATGAATTGCGTAGTTGGAGTCGACATACCTCGCATGGATTTTCTGGGGTGGCCCCACAGGTCAACTGGGAGAAACATGAGGAGTAACATGGTCAATGGGGCCATCCTCAGCATTTGACTTAGTGGGTCTTTACAGAACCTGCTAAATTGAACCCTGTAAGATCAATCACCCCCCTCTTATAAGTGGGGACAAGGCCACTGCTGTACAACCAGAATGAGTGCACATAAATCCATGGACCTAATCTGGCATTTATATTGTCCCCTGAGAGCAGAATTTAGCCAAACAAATTTTGTTAGCTCTAATTGTTTTCAAGCGTTGGTATTATGGACCAGGGACCAGATCCTCTTGTGATCTAAATCAATGTAATTCTGTTGAAACCATTAGTATTAGACCAGTTTACACCAGCTGAAGATTAAGTACCAGATCCTAATCCTGATCTTCTTGATGCCTATGGGAGTTTTCCACTAACTTCAGTGGAAACAGCAGCTGGCTGTGTCATCATTTTCACTTGTGTGAAGTGGGTGGAAAACACATTACAGCACTTTGCAAATGATGACACAAGGTGCAATGTAGGGAAGAATCAGACCTCAGAATTTAAACAAACAAAAGTCCCAATTAAAGTTACACATATTCAGAGTCAATCACCCCTCATGGACCATCTTCCCACCTTTCCTGCAGTAACTATATATTTGGAAAGGGTATGTTCTGTCCTGCTCTAGTCCACATAAGGGATAAAAGCTTACCAGTAGTTGCTTCTTTGGCTGAACTGAGAGCAGCTTTAGGGCTGAAAGGCCTGGATTCAAATCCAGCTGATTGCTAGAGGGGCGGGCGTTGAGGAAGTTGTTACATTTTTTATTATCAACACAATATTGAGCTTGAAATAAATTTGCTTTAGCTGGACAAATTTGCCTGCTCTATCTCCCCTCCACCCCCGCAATACTCCTTGTGGCATCTAGAGGTGTTTCGTTCCACCTTCTAGGTGCTGGTCTTTACTTTCATGAGGACTGAATTGCTCTGATCTGCCCTAGTCACTTTGTGATCTGCTTCTGTTCTCTTGTACATTTGCGGCTACCTCTGCGCTTTGGTGCTATGCCCAAATGTAATTGCCACTCGATTTCTTCACAAAGGAGGAAAGACATGAAGCAGCTGGGCAATGTAAAGAGAGGGACTGGTGGAGATGGCAGAGGCTTAAAGTTTATTGAATCAAAGGAGCTGCTGGGAACTCTGAGATCTCTGCTATGGCCTATGACTATTAGGAGAGAGAGTTTCTTTTCCTTCTGACAGAAGTGATCCCTTATACCATCTAGAAATGGCCCATAAACCTCACCTCGAGAACCCCTGTCCCGAAGCCTGCAGAAACATATTGTATTTCTCTAATAACAGGGCAAAGAAGATTGCTGAATAGCAAAGCAAAGAGACGGAAGTGCAGATTTTAGCGCTTGGATCGGCGATGCTCCTTGGAACGCCAGGACCTTGTTCGCTCTCTTTCTTTCCACCTCCCTTCCAGTACCGAATAGTATGTTGTTGCTTCTTTCCTAGATCTTGGGCTCATTTTTTGTTCTGTGTTTGTACAGTGCTGAGTACAACAGGTTCCTAGTCCATGAGTGTGGCTTCTAGGTGCTGCTGCTATAAAATAGTTATAAGACACAGGGGTTAATATCCTCAAAGTCCTTTACACAGTTAAAAAGACAATGATGGGTTAAACAAAGATTGTAGCAAAAAAGAGCTCTTGTACGGGCTGTGAGGCTCTTCAGGACAGGAAGGGCACGTCTACACAGCAGAGCTAACTCAAAATAAGCTACGCAACTCAAGCTACGCTAATTGCATCGCTGAAGACGAAATATTTTATGGAGCTATCTACTCAGCACTTATTTCGAAATAGAGAACTCTTCCCCCAACTTCCCTTACTCCTCCTACAATGAGGGTTACAGGAGTCAGAGTAAAAAGCCCGTTATTTCAAATTTATTTTGAAATAACAGGCTTGCTGTGTAGACACACACTATGTTATTTCGGAATAACTGATGTTATTCCGCAATAACACTGCTGTGTAGACGTAGTCAGAGTATACTAGCTCAACGGAGCCCCATCCCTCATCAGTGCCTCTAGATATTACGAGAGGCATAAGTAAGGAGTAGCCAGGGAGAATCTGTTTCTCCTCTGACAAAACTATATTGGAATTCCCTCTCACAGACTCACCTCCAGACCCTTTCATTGGCCTAAAGTAGGGACAATAATGGTTAACCTTAATGGGTGAGGCTTACGGCTTATGGTTAACTGGTGGGGCTGGAGCAGCTCCCTGCTGGAGCAGCCCTGATCTGCGGTGGGGGTGGGGGAGGTGCTCCAGCATGACTGTGGCTGTGGTGGGGCTGGAGTGGTGCCCCCCGGAACCTGTATAATTAGTTAACCCATTAACTAATTAAATGGGAGTTTACATCTCCAGCTGGAAGAATCCCTTCCTGTTTCAATATGCTTTAATCCCCTTGGGCACCACTGTGCTAGAAATACTAACAAATCTAGGAACTGGTAGCGAGAGAGGGAGGGGAATGGAGGAGGCTCATGCAAAGGTGGAAAGGCATGTGCTTATATGGGATTTGAAATTAATGGTAAACTAGGCTGCTCTAGGGACTTCTGGCTGTCAGGAGCTGTTCTTGCCCCAGCGCTGGGAAGACTGGGAAAAGGAAGGAAGGAAAGGAGGGAGGGAGGAAGGAAGGAAAGAAGGAAAGGAGGGAAGGAGGGAGGAAAAGGAGGCTGGGGCTACATGAAAGGACAGGAGAAAGAGATGAAGATGGAGTAGATCCATGGAGCGTTTCAAAAGCAGAGAAGATGACTCCGAGCATGGGAATTTGGAGCAGTGGTGCTGTGATAGGAGGGCTCAGGGTGACATGGGCATAAGACAGCTGACAGCAGTTTTCTGTGCTTGCTGGAGTTTGGCGCGCTAAAGCCTGGTCTATGCTGAGGATGAGCTTTAAGGTCAGCCATGACTGGACATCAGCTGATGTAGCTGCTGATCCCTGTTGCAAATATGGCCGTTTGTACGGTTTGAGCTACCTCCTCTGAAATTGGTTGCTGGCTCCTATTGGCTGAATTAGGGCTAATTCCCAGGTCTGAGACCAGGATGGGGGGCAGTAGGAAAGGGTGTTCATGCCCAGGCATGAAGAAGTGAAAGCCTAGAGGAGGGTTTCACAAGAGGTGGCATGGAGGCAGCATAGCCACATTCCTGGGGTGGCTGTAGCAGGTCTGCAGATACCAGGAGGTGGAGGAGAGGAAACATTCAGGGTCATGGGTAATGCCCAGGCTATGGCCAGTGGAGATAAATGGGAAGTCCAAGTCAAAGAGACAGGGGAGTTATGTATGAGGATGCTCCTTAAACACATAGGGCTTGGAATTGCCTACCAGTTGTTTAATGTCGTACGCTGCCCCTTCTCTCAATATAACACAGTGAAAGCTCCTGGGCTTAACCAATGGCACCAGGGCTCAAACCAGGGTCTTAACAGCTACATGAATTTTAATGTCCTAATTATGTTCAGTGGCAATTGAATTATGTCTGACCTCTCCCGGCACCTCATGGATACTGAATGTTCTTGCTGCAGAGGCGGGGCTATCCCCACGTGGTGCAGGACAGACTTTTTCATGCAAACACGTCTCACTAAATGAAACTGTAATGAACCAGAGCTGAAAGGATTTCCAAATTCCTGCATTATCCCAGCATGCCATTTAAAGTCAGGGAGCCATAGATTTTTCTCTCCCACCTGGCCCTTTTCATCCCCTCTCAGATGCCCTCCCCAGCATCTTGATCTCCCCTAAACCATGAGTCGCTACACCCAGCATTTCCAAAGAGCTTCATCACTCAAAAGGAACTTCTACCATCCCTCCCCCACCCTGCTCCTTACCCCTCCCTACTTTTTCCCCTCTAATATCCTGGGACCACCCAGCTACAATAACACTGCTATGAAATATACAGCCAATCCACTCGTTCCTGGAGAGTAAAACCTCGATTTAACCAAGCTCACAAATGACCAGGTAGATGCAGATTCCCCTGTCCCTCCCCCTGCCCTGAAAATCAAATCAAGCAATGAAAGTGATACCCAGGGTAGCAGGGGCTGCACAACCTGGTTGGCAGCTGCTCTCTGAGACAAGCCAGCATGGTGGGGGCGTGCTGCTAGTCAGCAGCTGCTCCCCAGGGCTGGGGCATTTACTGCCCTTCTGTGGTAATTCTGGGGTAGAACTGTGCTTGATGCCCCCCCTGTGCTTGATGCACCCATGGTGGTAATTCTGGGGTAGAACTGTCCCTGCTATTATACCCCTCCTTTTCTGTTTGATGAGAAACAATCCCATTCTAGGCATATCCCATTGTCCTGGTGCAACCAAACCCTGACCTTTCTTTAAGTTATAAGAGGAAGCTGCCTACCAGATTTGATGTCCTATCTCACAATTTAGGAGTTCTTGAACATATAGACTCATAGATGGACAGACAGACACACAGACAGATGTACAGCGCTAATAAATATAAGTAGATTATTATTGTTATTAGAGCTCACGGCAGATTTATTTATAGATGTGTTGCTTCCTTTGTGATATGATGAGAAGAAGACCTCCGGAATAAGAGAATTCCACTCTCCATTTCCACTGGTGTAACATCAAAATCAGGCTCTGAAGGTGTAAATGGGGCAGGATCACAGTAACAGCACCATGCTTTCATGTAGAGCTTTTCATGCACAATCTCAAGACACATTATAAAGGAAGTTCAGAGCACTGTTGCCATCCCACACATGGGGAAATTGAAGCACAGACAGGGGAAATGACTTGCCCAAGGTCACTTGCAGACCCCAGGTCTCCTGACTCCTGGTGCAGCATTAGAGCCCAGGATTATTGTGCCTTCAAGTAGGGTTTTATAAAGTGAATAATCTTGTTCTTTGTGCAATAGGCTTGGAGTCACAAGCCCACAGTGTATCTCCAAATTAGCTGATCTATTTTTATAACAGGCCAGTTTGGAGCCAACTGTAAAATGAATTACTGTTCCAATTCTGCATGATTTACTTCCTTTCCAGGTAGCACAGAGACCTTGCCTGTAGGAACATAGACACACTAACTTAACAGCTTCCCTTGTTCTAGGTCCTGCTCCCATTGAAATCAAAGGGAATTTTGCATTCCGTTTCAGCAGGGGCCAGATTGGCTCCAAGAGTGCAACTGCTCTCTTGGAATGGATTATTTTCCACTCCGTGGGCTCAGTGATGGGTGTGCCCTGCCATTATTTAGGAACACACCAAACCGGCTAGAATAAAACTGTATCACTCATGGAGCAGGATCACTGGCAGAATTGGAGGTGTTTTGAGAGATGTTTTTGGGGTGGTGCAGATTTTCCGATGGGTGTTGTGTATGATATACACCTGAGTATATGCCAAGAAATGTAGGTCCCCTTTTGGCAGGTAAACATTTGACACCCTCCCCCCCTTGTAACTGCTATGAACCCAGAATCAGGACATGCAGACCAGGGCTGGGGAAGCTATGAGCTACAACAAGAGAAGCATGCCAGCCTGGCACCCAAACACAGAAATGGGATTTGATGCATAGGATAGCCTCCACGGGGTATTCTTAGGACAGTGAGGAAAGCAGAAATCACAAAGAACATAGTGTAAGGCAAATCCTTCTTCTGACCTCCCTGAGCACAGTGCAAGAAGGAGGGAGTGAAGCCAACAGATGAGCTGAATCCATAACATTCAAAGCCAGGTGCTAATGCAGCAATTTGCAGGGGTTTGCCCACCCAACCATTTGCCCCACCAGCCACACATTGAGATAACCTTCCTCCTGTTCTCTTTACCCCGTCCCAGGCTTTAAGGAACATGCTGAAAATAAAACATCCCAGAAATCATAATTCTGAAAACTGATGTGTCTGTCCCTTCCCCCCCAAAGGAGTTGAACTGAAAATAGAGGGAGAGAAATGCATCTAGAGACTTAAAAACAGCAGCTGGGGGTCTTCTGAAAGATGTCCATGGAAGAGTGACAAGAGCACAGGGCAAAAACTTAGGGGTTTTAAGGCTCAGGAGGGAAAATGGTATTTGCCTTTCAGAGTGTCATCTCCCTGTCTGGATTTAGTGCTGGTGAAGGGAATTACTTTGCGTGGTTCTTTGGGACTAAATTCCCGTCATTAGTCACAGATAGGCATGTCAGGGGCAGGGAGAAAAGAACCTTTTCCGCAGGGCCATTCCATCCGGGTTAGCAAATAGGGGAAAAGCTAGAGAAGACAGAACACCACATCTAACCCTTCTCAGAGCTCCAGTGCACAGGATACGTCCAACAGTGCTAGAGTTACTTGTTCTCAGGGCCTGCACTTCCTGCACTCATTCACAGCAGCGCAAAGCCACTCCATTGTATTTTATTGTAAAATCTGTAAAATGGGGTTATCATTGCTGACCTCGTTTGCCAACTGCAGTGAGATCTACTGTGAAAAGTGCTCCCTTGGAAATCATTTGATGCCTGCTCTGCAGAGGTATAAATGAAGACTCAGGGTGCAGAACATCAGTGAGTCAGGCCATCGGTGTTGTCCAAAATGTGCTCTGATCAGAGAGAGTCAGACAACAAGCCAGCCCCAGAGCTGGAGACAGAACTCATATCTCCTGCAGCCAAAGCACAAGGCCACTTCCTGACCCTACCCGCTCTCTCTCTGTGAAAGCCTCTTTCCATGGGTGGGTGACTGTTATTTGCACAATTTGCTTTTGTTCCCCTGTCACTGGGGATGAGCAATTCTCGTCTTCATCAATACAGACCCTAAGCTGTTGGACTTGCTTAGATTCTTGCCAGTTTCATCCCTGATTCTGATTCTGTCATTGCACAAAATTCGTGTGGGAGAAAATGGGGCGTGGGACCTGGTCTCTCTCTCTCTCTCTCTCTCTCTCTCTCACACACACACACACACACACACACACACACACACACACACACACACACGGAAGTCCCAGCCAGTTCCTCTTATAGCTCAAGCTGATCTGCCCTTTGTAGAGTACACCCTGCCCCCACACATTACAGCCAATCTCCCCCCCCCCACACACACACAATGGCATGAACTTCACCTTCATTCCTCCTCCTCCCCACCCCCACTCGTCCCATTTCTTGAGAGTGAGGCAGCCAGAGAGGAGAAGCAGCTACCAGCCAGGCAGCCCTGCTTGGAGAGAGGCTTGGTGGCTCCAACAGCTGTGAGGGGTTTGAGGCTCCTTGGCAGATGTTTGCTTTTCCAGCCACTTCATTAATGTTGGAAACAAAACCCCCGTTTATTCCTGACCAAAGCGCTCCCGTTATGATTGACGGCCAGCGTGTGTGTCATTTGACAGAGCCCATCTTATTGCTCAGTCTAGCCTTTCTGTCTTGCTTTGCTTTTTTAAATTCTCATTATTAAAACAAGTTCCTTGGGACGCTTCAGAGAACGGATCCCATCTGCCAAGTCAGCGCTGCCTGGGTCTAGCAGGGGGGTTTGCGGCTCCCAGCGTGGCCGTTGAGAACCTGCTCAAGTGTCAGCTAGAAACCAGACTTCAGAGGCAGGAGTGAAATAAGCAGGCAATAAAAGACCCGGGTCCGTTAGCCAAGTGTGTGCAAAGCGGCACAGCTCCATGGACATAGATTTCTGCGCTGCAGCGAGTCCCTTTCATGAAAGGCTGTTCCCCTCCCAGCATCTGCCTTGCGCCCTGAAATTAGCAGATGTCGCCCATCTCCAGCTACTAGTAACACTGTACACAAGGCAGCCGAGCGACCCCATCTCCTGTCAGAATGAAGGTCCCCCCCTCCCGTTTCAGGAGTCAAACCCCGACTTCTTTAGAACTTTATGTATTTATTTATCGTCAGCAAGCGTTCGCTATTTACTATGACACTTTGAGTTACCGGTAGCTATTTTAGTTCCTCGAAATAATCACTATCCGTGTAATCGGTTGCGTCGACAGGTAGTTATTAAAACCTTCTTCTTTTCGAATTAAAAACGGCTAAAATTGCAATCTCTCAAGATATTTTGGGGGTGCAATTAAAATCTCTCAAGATATTTTGGGGGTGCTTTAGCAATGTAAACTACAGTTCAATTTACAAATAAAATAACTAAGAGTATCGGGACACCTGTTTCTTTGAACCCCATTTTAATTAAATTCCTGCTTACGATAATCATCTTTAATTTCTTAGCAGCAAAAAGAACAAAGTATATTCCAAGTATAGTAAATAAAATATTATTGATTTTAAATATCGATGCTTTCCTAATTACTTTTAATGAACAAGATTATTGGTGTTCTCTCTTTGATTTATAAAAAAGCGGATTCGTTTTTGTTTTAAAAAATGTAAAAACAATTGCTCCGTAGTTGAAAAAAGCATAAAAATTCCGCTTCTCTGAACACGCTATTTCAGTTTTTGACCGTGTTTAGAAAAGACACAAACATATTCTTTTTATGGTTCTCAAGACAGACCGTAAAACCAAACAATTTTTGCAACAGAAAAGGAAATATTGATCAAACACGGAAGTTAAAAGGATTCCAATATAGGTTTCTTTTAACGGGATCTACAACAACAAACTCCATACTAAAGACGATGAATATTTTTTCTCATTCAAAACACAATACTTAAAAACAAAAACGAACTTTATAATTTCTCAACGTTCTAAAATTAAAATATATGGTTTGTTGTCTTGTGGGTCAATATTATCTTGAAAATAAAGAAAGTGAGCAATATAGTTTTGTAGACGATATTAATGTGTTGGTTATATCTAATAATAAACCTATTAGAAAAATTGAGTATAAAGCTACTCTCCTAATTAATTAAACAATCGTTTGCACCTTATAGTCGATTTACAGAACTTAATGAAGGACAGACGAGAATCAACAAACAATTGATGTCAAAAGTCATTCAAATAATTCTGGTGCGGAAATATTCCGGTTCAAATGGAGGCGTTGGATCATTTCTAAAATCCCTACCTGACGAACGATTCTTCCCGCAAATCGGGAAGAATTGACACAATGTGAACATAAGCCAGAGAAATAAAAAACAGAGCAAAATAATCAAGAAAGGTTTGGCTTCTTGAAACGCGCAGGAAAATTGCAGGAAAGCCCAGAGGCGCTTGAAGTTAAAGAACAAAGAAAAATTAAGAATCTTCAGAATTAAACGAATTGACACACGATTGCTTAACGGACGACGAGAAAATGTGCCGCAGCACCTAAGAAGAACAATTATGGAACATTAAAAAATAATTTCCGCAAAACACTTGCAAGCAATGAAAGTGACACTATTTGCCAAGAATTTCTTTCCAGCTTTAATCTGTGTGAGCCGGAGGTGTTCAGTGCTCGTTCCGGAGGGAAACTGCCTTTGCAAAGATCATGAAGTGAACCAGCAAATAGCCGAGAGAAAATAGTCAGAAATTCATCTAGGGCGGTTGTGAAAACAACCCAATAAGCATTAGTGAAGAAAGTGTTCACTGTGAGCAATACACCTACGTATAGTCTTCCCCAGCCCTTAGCAACAAACCCACCAAATTCCTTAATTGTTTTGCCATGATAAAAGGTTTATTAGTTTCAGAACACTTAATTTTCTGTGACTGTACACGGACTGCCTGTAGAGAAATACCCATTTGTGGATTGGTGTGTGCACAAATATATACCCACAAGTATATATTTGTGGGTATAAGAAATACCCGCGCACGAGTATTTCTTAGGGACAGCTCGTGCAAAGGGAGAGAAAGAGGAGGCAGTGAATTGCTCTGAAGCTACGGCAGCTTCTCTATTTGCCACCCATTTCGGAGCGGTGTGTTTACTCTCTCGATGCAAATGTTCCAAAGTCCTTAATCACTTCCTGATGGACCACATTGCTACTTGGATTTTCAAGCCTGAAACTAATTGCAGTTGGGGGGGGGGGGCGGGGGGAGTCGCCCTGGAAACTTTCCAGCGTTGCGAGGCGAAGCAGAATGAAAAACACACCCCGGTGGCTTAAAATAGAGCGCGCGCGCCCAGGCTCCCGGGAGCCTCCCTGCCGCGAGCTGCGGGAAGCGAAGCGCAGGGGGACGAGAGCCAAAGGCTGCCCTGATTGACAGGTGCAGTGTCCTAAAAAGGGCTCGCCACGCTGCTTATCGGGAGGTTTATATAGCACCGAGCGGGCGCACACTGGAGAGCGCTCGGCCCGGCCAAGCCAGGCGCGCAGGGGGCAAGGCGCAGAGACCACGCCTGGCGCGGGGGGAACCACCTTTCTGCAGCCCTGGGACCCTCTCCTGCCCCCCTCCCCGCCCCCTAGAAAGGGAGAGCCCGCTCCTTGGGCGTGCTACAGCCTCCGCCGCTCGCTGGGAAGGGGGCCGAGCCCGGGCCGGCGGCGGCTTCCACCATGCACTGCCCTGGGCTTACGTCCCCCGGGCAGCTGAAGGCAGCCAGGAGGCGCTACAAGACTTTCATGATCGATGAGATCCTCTCCAAGGAGACCTGCGATTACTTTGAGAAACTTTCCCTTTACTCTGTCTGCCCGTCCCTCATCGTCAGACCCAAACCTCTGCACTCCTGTACGGGTAAGAGCTCGGCTTTTCTCATCCGCTTCACCCCACCTTCCCCGGTGCCCCTGGGCAACTGTATCCCATGGAGGCTGGATCGGGGAGCTCTGCCCTGGCACCAAACACCCGGAGGTTTCGCCTCACCGAGCTGCCCCAAAGGAAGAGACTTTTGTCTCCGCAGGGACCCTTGCCCTGAGGTGCGATCGGAACAAGCAAGTGGGGGTGGGGAGCTGCGATAGCGCAGAAAAGATTTGCAACAAACCCCTTTTTGGCCGGTGGCTTTGGGGGCAAGAAAGTAGCGCGAATTCCCGGTGTGGGCTCTGCATGCGCCCAGAAGTAGTTGTAAGGGAAATGCTCTAAGCCCTTTCCCCTAAACTATCTTCTCTCAGGCCAAGACATTCACAAACTCCTCAGCCAGGAGTCACCTTTCCCCTCCTCTCCGTATTTGTCTGTGGTTTGTTAAATATCCAGACACATCTCCATCTGGGACTCTGCCACCCACCTTCAGCCCTCTCTGGATCTTCCACAAATAAATGGTTGGGGGAAAAATACAGAACACATATACTCCCTACTAAATGGATTAAAGCCCCGATTTGCACGCAGAGAAGTCACTGATAAAGTTGTGATTGTCGTCAATGGGAACAGGAATAAATAATAAAATAAATAATTTCTAACTCCAGAAAAGTGATCCACTGTTGTTCAAGAGCATTATTTGGACACCCAAATCTTCTGAATAGGTTAGGACATGCTGAATGGGAAAACAGAAAACATTCTGGTCATGTTATAAACACAGGGCGAGATCCAACATACAGATTTGTACCCCTGGAACCTTGCACATTTGTGGAGCCCACTGACTTCAAGTGATGGATGGCTTCAGTGGAAGTGATTTGCAGAATCAGAGCCATGCATGCTTTTGCAAACCATTTAGTGTGATGCAGTTTGTTAGTCGTGCACCCAAAACAAGTGTCACTTTTCTGATGCACTGTGGGCAGAAATATTTTCTCCTCGCTAGTAAGAGACTATGAGTTTTGCAAGACCACTAAGCAGTTAGATGGCTCAGCAGACTTTTATTTTCCTCCAAACTCTGTGTCCTCCCCACATACTTTTAGTAGAAATATGAGTAACTTTGGAGAATCTAATGATAAAATGGAGAATATTTTAAAAAGTCAAATTCTTTCAAAAATGTTTCTAAAGGACCAATTCCTGATCATGCATTTTTAGCATCAGCATAGGATGTTATGAATCTGAACATACAAAAAGTCTCTGCTGAAATCAGTAAGGGGCATAGCCTTCAGATTGACTGGCCTACATTTTTGGCCCCCAGTTCCTCTCCTGCTTACCTGGGAGTAAATGAAGAGGAGCATCACTGATGCTGATGGAGTTACACTGAAATAAAACTTTAAGTGAGATCAGCCACAGATTTATTTATTTTTTAAAAATAGGGACTTATTTAGTTCAAGCAAAGTCTAAAGCTCCCATTGTCTCAGCACCCCAATTTGTAAATATTAGTAATTAAATATCAGGAAAGATGCTGGAGGCCAATACCATATCAAGCCCCAATTTTACCTGCTTTTGGAGAGAGGGTTGTTATAGTGTAATTTTAATTCATAATAAATTTTCCTTGTATTGATTCCTGCTTGATTTTTTGACACCTTTTTGAACCAACCACAGACATATTTCTGGTGGATAATTATTAATCAAAATCCCACTGGCAACGGATTTTTTTGCAGCTCATCCTCTGTTAAACTTTAGCCAGTGAAACTCCTTCCAGAGCAAAAGTGGAATGAAAATCCCCAATGGCTCTAATGCAGAGCAGAATTCAGACTGCAATCCTTACGGAGGGCCAATCCTGCTCATGTTGGAATCAATGGCAAAAACACCTGTTGATTCCAGTCATGCAGGAACAGGACCAAACACTCCAGTAGAATCTTCCGATCAAAGATTTTTCTCTTTATTTTAGGAAAATTCTATTTTACATATAGAGGGGAAGTACTATAATCCCCCAAGACTTTCAGGGGTCCAGTACCCCAAACATCCAGTAATTTGCAGGGCTGTAAAAATAGTCCAGCATTATTAAGCAATACTGAGCTGCTTATCTGGGGTAAGTGCTTCCTGACTTTTTTGATAGATGAATAAACTATCATTAGCTGTTTTATTCTCATCAAGCTCATGGGAAGGCTGGGTGTATTTTTATGGGTACTTCCATGCCAGCTATGGAAAATGGTGGTTTTGCAAGTCTGAGATAATAAATCATAGCTAAATGAACTGACTCAGCAACTGATCATGGAATGATATTATCATGACACAGTTGTTCTAATTATTTAAACGTTGTTATTTTCTGTAAATTGTTCATTGAATTTCCCTTAGGGATTCTGCTAATAGCCCCAAATCCATGTGACCTATGTCATGACTGGGTTGAGTGAAGATTTTGGGTTCTACTGGAATATGCTTCATAAAACTGAGAAGTGCTGGTAGAGATTTGCATCAGAATAAAACCATAACAGAAGGGGCTACATTACAATAGTCCATCCTTTCAGATTGTAAGCCACTGATGGATTTATGGCTACAGTTAAAATCTTAGGTCATGTGAATCCTTGTATTATAAGAGTGAGGAAATTCTGTCATTGGCCAAGAAATGGAATTAAATCAATAAATATAAATAAAGATGAAAGAAGAAAAAACCCACGTAGAGCAAATCACTAATCATCACTGATAAAAACTACCTTGTCTTCTGAAAATTGTGGCATTTATCCTACTGTCTGACTGTCTTTTTATGTTATAAAAACAAATAGTAGTCCTGTGGCACCTTAGTGCATAACAAATATATATAGTCTCATGAGCCCACAGGATTTTGCTCATGAGACTATATTTGTTATGCACTAAGGTGCCACAGGACTACAAATTATTTTAAAGTTACAAACTAACATGGCCACCCTGCTAAGACTTTTTACATTCTAGAGCATTTACTCTCCATGCTGGTGAGACAGCTCTTAATTTAAACCATGTAAATGTTGTCCAGATATTTCATAAAGCCTTGGAAATGCTTGAAATAAAAATAAGTAGTTAATCATTTCATCTAGGTATCTGGCATCAGTATGGAGTTTTCTTGTATCTGGTTCAAAATTCTGAAAGCATTATTGTCCAAAGAGTTAACAACTCTTTCATCTGACAGCCAGTGGGGTCATGTAGGCCTTTAAGATTTGTTTGAGGTCCCCTCTTGGGTTGAGTAATATGAAACAAAGTACTGTATGTATAAGCATCACAGGTATCCAATATTGCCCCTTTTTGATAGCAAGCAAGATCTTAGAAACACAGGAAACGAAACAAAAACATTTTTCTTTTGTCTACAGTCAAAAGTTAATTTAACACGTGATGTGGAATCAGCACAGAACTCAATCTGCAGAGTGTGGCAGGAAAGCAGAATGAAAGTTCTGAATCGTGTCAGTGTCTCCAAAAGGGGCATACCAGAGTTCTGGCGATGGGAATGTTCACATTTCTGAACCTCAGCCTTTTGAAGTCAGTGGAAAATGCCTGTTGAGCTTGGATCATGCCCAGAGTGAAACTGGGCTGGGGAGGAGGGAAATAACTTCACTATAAAAGAAATCCCGTCATGATAAACTTACAGGTACTACGGAAGTGTAAACGTCTGACATTTGTTGACCAAAAGCAATAAAAAGGCCCTACATGTATACATTTTGGCACAAAATAATTAGCCAGGTTCAATTATATGTAGTGGTTAAGATCCACCATAATCAGATGCCAGAACTATATATTCCTAATAAAGAGGAACATTTTTTCAGATGATCGTTAAAAGTTCTCTGATATTAGCTTCTTGGATTCTGACATCTCAAACAGTAAGAACATCCCTGTTCATTCATTTAATAGCCTTTGCATATTATGTAGCTGCTAACTAACTAGCCTGATCCATTAACTGCGATAATTCTAATGTTTAAAGTGGGTTTTGTTATTGTGCAATTTGGAGACATGAGAAACTTTATTTCCAGGAGAGTAGGAATCAGTTACCAAAATATCTATCTGCAATTTTGAAAAAAGCTAAGTAAACCAAAATATGCTTGAATGATCCTCTATTAATTCTACCCTGTTTATTCGCTTTGTTTTTTTTTTAAATCTTGATTTCAGTCATTAAAGTTGACACCTAGTTAGCTGTTGGGGTATGGTTTACTGTAAGTGTTTGGAAATCAATGGTGTATTAGTTTGTAGGGCTAACCTGTAACTGCACCATCTTTACCTGGAATTGGTCCCTTCAACTTAAATTGGATCATTTGGAAAAAATAAGTCAGGGCACTGGATAATTTAAAACAAAATTCCTTATAGTGGGGTCCCTGATGTTAATAAGTATTAAAATCAAATATTTGCTCTATGCAGCCTAAACTATTTACATTCATTGGGTTTGTGGGATAGAAAAGAACTCAAGAGTCTTGGGTCAGAACTCATTTCAGTTCTGCAGAGCTGATATTGCAAGATATTCTGTGTATTCCATCTCCCACAGCACTGAAACTGTTGCTCATCAGAACTTGAGTAAAATTTTCAAAAATGCTCTGGTGACTTAGAAGATTGGTCTACCAGTTTTTGGGGCAGGTTAATGACAAAGTGGGTTTTTGCCCACAAAAGCTTATGTCCAAATAAATCCGTTAGTCTTTAAAGTGCCACAGGACTCCTCATTGTTTTTGTAGATACAGACTAACATGGTTACCCCTCTGAGGCTATTTCTGTGAGGGGTATGCTTTTATTTTTTAAATTGAAGTAGTTACACTGATATTACTCCAAGCGAGGAGGCAGTTATGCTGGTTTAAAGGTGCCTGTTACTAATTCAGTTTATTCGCCTTCCCATATGGGAATACTAACACATTTATATCCACATCCACATTGGTGGGAGTTATGCCATTTTAGTTACAGGTCAAAGCTCTTTAGTTTGGCACTCTCTGGTCTGGCAACACTTGTGGTCCGGCATGGTTTTAGTTAGCTGGATGTCCACTTTTTATGGGTGTGGCCAAGTTTCCCACAGTCCCATAAAGTTTGTTTACAGCCACCAGCAATCCTGGCTCTCGGTGTTTTGTCCTGTTAGTCAGCTCTAATTTACCCCTAAATGTCTCCTAAGATCCCAGTAAGCTTCAGAGGAATAGCTGAGTAGTCTGTAACAGGAAAGACTTAAAAATCAACAAAAAGTCTAGTAGCATTGAAAAGACGAAATAGTTACAAGAGGCTGATAAGAATCATTAGTTTGCACTTGGAAAGGTCATCTTCCTTGTAACAATTTAGTCTTTTAGGTGCTTCTAGGCCTCTGAAGCTTATCTACACACTTTCTCTTTTTTCTTCCTCCCCTTCATTTTTTTCCTTCTCCCCCCTCCCTCCTTCCCTTATTTATTCTTGGATCTGGACTTCCAACACTCCGATCATCTGAAGAAGTGGGTTGTGCTCACAAAAGCTCATGATACCATCTGCATGTTTTGTTAGTCTTTAAGGTGCTACTAGGCTATTTGTTGTTTTTTAAGGTTTTCCTGTCTAATGTAAGTCTCTGCTGGTGATTTGAATAGTTGTTTGTCATCTTTCCCCAAGCAAGAGAAGGAAAGGCCCATGTGAGAGCTTTTTGGGCCACTGTTTTCTTTTCTCTAAGTGGATTAAACTACAGGGGATCTGTAAATGTGGATCCTATGGGAGGTTTTGGGCTTATGCAGCAAAGTATGAACTCTGATATTCCCAAACTTCTGTCAGTCTTGTCAAGTTTTAGGAAAACATGTAGAGAAAGTAGATTTCTTATATCTTACAACAGCTCAGTTTTTAGATTAGCGATCACAGACCAATATGAAATTCCATGCGGTCTTGGTTGAAAAAGTCAAGGAATGGACAAACTATCTCCACTTTGAATTTGATCTGGGACACTACTTGAAATTCTGGGTGGATTTTGGGCTAATGTTTAGGCGGATCTTTTCCTTTTAATTGAAGGGATACTATTACGGAGTTCCTGTGGGAGGACAGGGAACTGTGGGAAAGGATACAGCCTGTATATCAAAGTGTGGAGAAAAATGAGATCGCCTTCCACCCAAAGCCTATTATCTGAAACATAACAGCTGTATTAATCCAGTTAAATAAAACAAATGTAAGGTTGTGAGTAATACCTTCTAACAGACTAAGTACCTGAGTACACCAAAGCTCTTGTCAGTCATGCATCTTCGACTGGGATTGAATTGCCATCACCGAAGTATAGCACAACTCCATCTGTCCAGAACAGAGAGAGAGGCCAAAATAATCATTCTTATTAATACAGTCCCAAAAGAGTAGCAGGCAAAGACTTCATCAGAATCTATGAATTTCAACATGTACAAAAGATCTGCATGTAGGAGCTGATACTGCTGTCATATTCTTCGACATATTTGTACAGTGATCAAATCTCTCTTTCTAAAAACCATTTTATCTATCCATTTCAGTTACTAAGGCATATAAAATCCTATTGACTGATGTAAAAGAGTAAAGACAGAACTCACAAGAAAACAATAACCCTGGGGAAAAAATACTTGAAAAATAATGATTCATAAGTCTCCAGATCACTATAGATCCTTTATTAAAATATTCTTAAAAAGAGTCCCTAAATATTCTTAATCATAATAAAGTAA
This sequence comes from Pelochelys cantorii, assembly GCA_032595735.1. Taxonomy (NCBI): domain Eukaryota; kingdom Metazoa; phylum Chordata; order Testudines; family Trionychidae; genus Pelochelys; species Pelochelys cantorii. The sequence continues at coordinate 13,058,286 of CM064352.1, forward strand.
TTGAAGGAATATTTTACAATGTAGTGTTACTATACAATACATCCATGTTAGTATGTAGCGAAATACATCGGCATGTCCAGACATTGTACTAAAAACCATTAAGGCTAGTCTTTGCCATAAAATTCTCTTCCGAACCATCAGTGCACACATTGTTTTGCCTGTTGTCAAAATCCCAAAAGACAGGGAGAAGTTTGTCCAGCATCAATCAAAACTTGGTAGGAAAAAATCCTGATATCATTATTATACCAAAGAAAGTCCCGCTCCTCAGCTGGTGTAAATGAGCATAACTCTGTTGATGTCAGTGGAGTTGTGTCAATCCATAAAGACTGAGGATTGGGCCCTAACCATCATTTTAAAGAGCTTGGAGTGCGTTAGGGTGCCTAAACGTTGTCCTATTTGCTCTGTATATTTGTAGCAGAAAAAATGTATAAAGTTGTAAATGCCAAAATGAGACATGAAAGAAAATAATGAGTTGGCTAAGCATATAAGTTAATTAAATATTTAGAGAAAGGCCTGTGCCAATATCTTGGATCTGAATATGCGCTCAGCTTTTGACAGTATCTGAGACTCAGAGCTGGATCATGGGTCTGAATATTTCAAATGGCTCTTCCCTTTCTACTGAAACCTAACAGAAAATCCCAGATCTGACAGTTCCAAATTTTGGGGTGTCTTAAGATTTGACTCCCAACCTGAATTTTGCAGCTGTAGCCCATTGCTAATAATAATAATGAATCAAATAACTAACAAAAGGCAAAACCGCGTGGAACAAAACAGTGCCAAATACATCAGGGAAAAGGAAATAGGGCTACCACATGGGAAGCAATCAAAGTTCACTCTAGTTGTGGTTAAGTATGATTCAGCATTACAAAGGAGCCCTGTACAATATCACTTTTATACCACTCTGTGAAAAATAAGCACAGACAGAAATATAGGTAAGCCAAGATTCATTAGGACAGCACCTTTGCCTGAAAATGTGACCAAATACTGCCCAAGCCCACCCAAAGGTATTTTCAGTGGATTATCTTAGAGTCACGTGCCAGTAGGGTGACCACCCCCCTCAAAAAGTGTCCCAATTTTTCACATTTGCTCTCTGCTCCCTATATGTGCCAGAGATTTTTAAATAAAACACCCCACTGGAATTGATGAGGCACTCTGTCTGAAAACTGATGCTGTGATGTGGCAAATAGGAGTCACAAGATGAAATATTAAGTGGTTTTTTTTACAAATTATTATTGTTGACAGTGTTTTGTGGGCATCTGTAAAAAGCAGAGGCATAGGGCTGGTCCTACAGAATGAACATCTCAAAAGTTTTGAGTTCAGAAAGAACATGGCTATGGTGGGGGTTAGTTTAGGGAGCTTAGACCATAGAGAAGGGTTCCGGACTGTGGGATGACTTTCAAATGCCTTCTGTCTTTTGTCCTCATTGAAAAACATGTAAGTGAGATGTGGTTATATGCTATTTCATGCAATATTCAGTAAATATAGGACGTGTGGAATGGGCCTTTAACGATTAGCAGCTGGACACTGAAGAGAGATTGCTAGATGTATTAATGAGTGCATGTCGGGGAGGGGAGGGCTGCGTTCTGTTCATGCTTACTACTGTGCTGCCTCTTTGATGTCTATACCTTTGGATACAAGCATGCAGTTCTGCTCACAGGGGGTTGCATGGGTGTAAATGACAGCTGGGTCTGGCTCACAGAGACTGGACTCTGATTTCCTTGTACATCCCCAGTTGCTCCCTGATTTCCATGAGAGTCTGGGGTGTGCTGAAGGATGGGCTCTGGTCTTCAGAGTATATAAAAACAACTTTCCCAATTAAAGGGAAAACACGAAGAGTCCCTCCTGCTGGGTTGTGGAGGCTAGTAGCATATACAAGTGCAGGGAGCTACTGGTTTCATTAAGAGCTGTCAATCCTTATCTGTTTTAACTTGAGTTAGCTAGAAAATAGGATGTAGTGCCTGATTCTGCTAACACATACACAAGCAGAAAGCAGGATTAAGTCCATCTAAATTGATGGCATACACTAGCATACACTTCACTACAGTGGTATAGTGTACTGTAGGAGAAAGCACAGGGTTAGGTCCCATGGAAATGACTTCAGCCAATGTCCATAAATGCCATTCAACATTCACACAAATGACTGTCCCTAGTTTGCTTTGCTTTGCTTTACTTTGTGTTTCCAGTCCTGATAGGAATGTCTTTATAGAACTGTGCACTTCTCCAGTGAAGTCAGTGACCTTACACCAGTGTGGAGTTTAACTTGTAGCAGCAGCAGGGTCAAGCTGTTTATTTTTGAAAAGGTATAGTCGCTTCCTTGTGAAGATTCCCCTCTCTCTCCAAATGAGAGGACAATTTGGAATCCTGCTAAGTTATCTACCCTCTATTATTTTCTTTCAGAACGTAACATTTATTCTATATGTACCTCCGCATAGCTGACATATTTGTACGGTATATGTATACATATTGCCATTAGAGAACTTGCTCTCAGAGAAATCCACAACAAGTTTTCTAGGACACTAGGGTTGTGTTCATAATTGGCACTGGTTGGAAAACAATTTGTTTTTAATCCTATGGAACAATGTTGATGTCATCTTGAAATGTTATGGGTTAAAAAAAATTGCACTCCACAAATTAAAAAAAAGCTGAAAACCCAAAAATTAAGCTTTTTTTTATGACACTTTCTGTTGAACTTTTGTTTCACTGAAAAAGAAACAACATTTCTATCAAAACTTTTCACAAAAAAAGTAATGTTTTTATCTGCAAGGCTTGTTAAAAACCCTTATAATAATCTTGTGTGTGTTTGTGTAGGGATTCTATTTAGCAGACCCATACTCATTTTATTAGTTGACTGATTTCAGTTGAACTGCTCACCTGAGAAAAAACTTGAATGATCAGCTTCTACATTTGCTGGGTACTTGATTTAGTATTATTTCCTGATTTCTTTCAAAATAAGAGGAAACTTTCAGTATAAGCCTAGTCCAAGTACTTCACTCACAATGAAGTTTTGGGGGAGAAGCACTGCATTTTAGAGATTCCATAGGTTAATAGACTATTTTAATACAAATATTTTATATACCAGATTACACATGGCAAAAACAATGCAGTAGCACAGCCAGATCCTCAACAGATGCCAATCCATTAATTTTAGTGGATTAGTACAAAAAATCCTGATCATCTTGAATCTGCACTATTAAAACAGAAGAAGGAAGAGGATTCTGTTTCTTCAGGCATAAAGAAGCCTATTCCCTGTATACTACATATATATAATAAAACCTCTTTTAAATAAATGCACAAGGATAGATTGCTTAAGAAAGATATTCTGGAAGGCAAAAAATATACATATGTTTGTAGTTGCTTAGGAGATTTTTTAAGACTAATTGGGTTGATCCCTAGATATATAGGAAAGAGCCTAAAATGTCATTGCAAAGCTATATTGAAATATATCGGAAGATTGTATATTGGATTTGCCCTTATTAAGCAACGAAAGATGTGAAAAATCTCATTGAAACCTAGAATAATGAATAACATAGGACATATACGCCTGTTTTATTGCTGAGCGTGTCCATGAATATTTTACAAAAACACCTGCCTTTATCCTTCCATCTGTTTTTGTGCAAAGTTCCCATTTGATCTCAACACTTGCAATACATTTTATTTTCTGAATGCTGAAGTAGTTGATATTTGAAATGTCCTATAAAGCAGGAGCTTGATAAAAGGGACTATACTATAATTGCAAACTCAATGATGTCCTTTTTAGTTGCTTTTCACTATTAGATTTGCTTCAGATCACTTGATAATGGTGAAGCTTGCATTATTGGTGTAGCTGTGTTGGTTCAAGGATAAGGTGGCTGAGGAAATATACTTTTTTTGAGCCAACTTTTGTTGGTGAAACACACAAGTTTTGGAGTTTACACAGATCTGAAGAAGAGCTCCGTGCAAGCTCAAAATCTTGTCTGACTCACCAAAAGCAGTTGTTCCAATAAAGATATTTTCTCACCCACCTCCTCTCTCTAATAGCAAGTTTGACAGCTGAGTAGTAAGGCACTGTGTTAGAAATTGGAATAGTTGGTTTCGCTTTGTTGCAATAAATTATAGAACAATAATAAATGATGGAATAGCATTTGGGGATGAGGGAAAGAACAATTGATGGATTGTTTTATTTAGAATGATTTAGAGCTCAGTCCAATTCCCACTGAAGTCAATTACATAGGAGTTGGATCAGTGCCTTAGTGAGTCAATTTGAATCATGCTTTCATTGTAAACACTTAAGTCATGTTATTATAAGGTAGTTTAGCACCTATATTTAAGTCATGTTACAACAGAAGTTTTTATGGAAGCTCAGACTGATAGATTTTTTTAAATGTTAATGAACCCACTTTGTGTTTGGATTTAGACATCTCTTACAGTGTTTGAAACCCAAATTTTGTAGCACTTGACAGTTGTTGAGCAATGTTATAGCAAGTTCTCATGTGGTTTTCAGCTAACTAGAGAATAATTTACAAAGGACCCAACCCCACACACCTACATGCTTGGAACTTTAGTCATGTAAGTCCATTGAGTTAAGGGACTACTCAGGTGAGTAAAGTTATGTTTAAGCATTTCCAGATAAGGTCCCAGCACGATCATTATATTCTGTTTTCACTGTCTAAGCTGAATGAAGCATGAAGTACAAAAGGTACACAACATACATTATAAAAAATGAGGTAACCCTCTAAATTCTTTCAGGTTTGATAATTTAAGTTTTATTCAGGGATGGGGAATCTTTCCTGGGTCGGGGGCCACTGACCCACAGAAAAATCAGTGGGGGCTGCACTAAAGTGAGAAGAACCCCTCCCCCCCAAACAAAAACACCTGACATGGCCCCAGACTGAGAAGCAGAAAGACACTCCCCCCATTCCCATCTCACACCAGAGCCTAGAGGGCCCTGGGCTAGTAGATTTTGTGGGCAATGTTATAGGCTCTGGGGTAGGACCAAAATGAGAGATTCAGTGTATGGGAGGGAGCTACCAGGAAGCAGGCTTGCGGTAAGGGGTGTTGGTGAGTCTGGGAGGGTAGTAGGGTGCAGGAGCAGAGTAAGGATGCATCAGCAGGCATGGGGTGGGGGTGCTGCAGGGCTGGAGCACCAGCTCCCCAAAGCTGGGGTAGGGGCCTTGAGCTTCGGGGGCCAGAGGCAAGCTGGGGGCCAGATCTGGTCCCTGGGTCATAGGTTCCCCACCCTGGTTTAATTAGCTCTACCTTGGGGTGAGGGAATAGACAAGTACCTTCTAACCCTACATTTCTATGATTCTTATGAGGAGTTATCAGCAACAGAAGTCAGGGCATTTGCTTTGTTGTGTATGATAGATATTTAACCCAGACTTTGTCTCTATTTCATATTATGTGCCTCTAAATAGGAGAGAGTCCTCTTTCTTTAATCTAAAATATTGATCTCTCTTATATTCAGTCCATCCCAAATTTTCTACTAATACAATTATTTTCTGCAGTGTTCAAAGGTATGTCCCCATTTATCTCCCCAAACATCCTTGTTTGAATGCTGGCAGTATAGTGTCTCCTTGCTTGTGTTTGTCTAAAGGACTGACTGTGCTTATGGGGCTGTGGTTCCTCGCGCTGCCTCCATCGATCTGTCAAAAACTTTGGACACTGTGGATCATGACTGTGTATGGGGGAATGAGTAGGGCTCGTTCCTATCGATCTATGTGGACTATATTTGTCCCTGTAGACAGGAAACATTTTACTCTATGCCAGACATTGAAAGGAATTCTGCTGGGTTTGGTGTGAGGGGCGTGTTTTGTTGTTGTGCTTTGTAAACAGCTGTGTTAAAGTGAAATATGAGGGGCCTGATTCCCATTTTCAAGAAGGTTTCTTTACATTGCTGTGTCTGTGTGAAAAGAAGTCTTAAAGTGGACAGAAATTCCAGGGCAGTGCAAAGGAGCTTTAGTGTAAAAATGAGACTTTTGTGCAGATTGTTTCAAATGTCTGTTTTCGCCTTGTACTATTAGCCCTTAGAATCAGGTGTGAATGTCGAGCAGAAATTTTATTTTTATATAATTTGCAAACATTGCCTGATATTCTCCTCCTTCATAAAGAGGAACAATTATGGCTTTATTTTCAGAAATACTGAACCACCCACAACTCCTAGCAAATTTCCTGAGAGCTCAGCCCCTCTGAAGATGCCATTGTGGCTTTCACTCATGTTAAAATACAACAAAGAATACAAATGGAAAATACAGAGGAAACAGATTGAAGTTCATTTAGGACCATCTCAATTCTTTGATTTTCTTTTTAAATTAGATTTTCCACTGAAATAAATGAGAAGCTGCTTATAAATTGAGAGCATAGCTAGCACAATAGCCTTTAAGTTCTGCAACTTTGTTTAGCCAGCTGAATTGGCTATATAATAGGTTTGGCATATTTAGTTAGCAAACTGCTTCCTGTGTGTTGTCACATGTCTTTTTCTTTTGCTCTATCAAATAGCTGAGTTGTGATTTCATTTACCTGCATTTTATTTTCAGTGCAAAAGTCTTAGAGGAGTAGCCGTGTTACTCTGTAACTTTAAAAAGACCCACCATGTAATCCTGTGGCACCTTAAAGACTAACAAAATATACTAATTATACATATATTTTTGTTAGTCTCTAAGATGCCACAGGTCTACTTGTTTTTTAAAGGTTATTTTCAGTTCAGTTCAATAAGCAACAAGCCCTCTTATGTAGTTTCACAAGTATTTTAGAAAATGATCATTGAAAAAAAAATAGGTATGCTTTATCTGTTCTTGCTCTCACTCAGAACACAGAGTAATAGAACCTTCTTACGGTGAATTCACATACCAAAAAAACCTCCATTGGTGGTGGCAAACAATGAAAGCCCAAGAATGTTTCCATGCATCGCAATATACTAATTATAATTTGGATTACACAAAATCTGTGTTTAGGGAGAAGTTGTTCAGTGAAAAAACTGACATTGCTATAAGAGGCTTCACATGTGTAGCATTTATAGATAACAAAAGCTGCAGCGAATAGCTTCTCTTGGCACTGATAATTCTGTTTATTTTACTATTTGGTTAAAAAACCAAACAAACAGAAGAAGCCTACAGTTAATTTTTGGCTTTGATGTGTAGCACTGTTTAAGGTTGTAATATGTATTTTTCTCAAAAGGTTTGCTGTTCTTCCTCTTCTCTGGACCAGATGGTCCAGGGGTTAGGGCACTTGCTTAGGATATAAGCAACACAGGCTCAATTCTCTGCTTTGCCACTGCCTTCCTATGTGACTCTACCTCCAGGTCTCAATTCCTTATCTGTGGATTCTTCCCTATCTCCAGGGGAAGACAGGATAAATACATTAAAAATGTGAAGTGTTTCAAGATCTGCTGATGAAAAGTGCTATAAAAATAGGCATTCTCATTTATTTATTCTTAGCTCATCACAGCTCATTCATCACCACCAACTGGTTCCAAAATTGGAAATGCTAGTCCATCTTACGATAAACTGAGACCATGTCTACATTATGGAGACTGTATCAGCATAGCTGAGGTACCTACATGGTGGGAAGTTCCCTCCACCCTCCCCCCCGCCCATCAATGTAATACAGGGGTGGCAATAATTTTTGACTGGGGGCCACTTCAGAAATTTTTGAAGTGGCCCCGGGCTGCCCATGAAGAGGCGGGGCCTCAGATGGGAGGGGCTGGGCCAGGGGATACTTCCCTGCTTCCCCACCCACAGACCCTCCTGATTGGTCTTGGGGTGGGGGAGCGCACAAAATCTTTGACCCTGCCCCTCCTAGGTACCTGTGCCCCTGGCAGTGGTCAATCAGGGCCTGGGAGAGGGGGAGCACATGAAGTCTCTTGCTCCCTGCCCTGCCCTGAAAGGGAGCGCCAGGCTTAGAGTCAACCGCCAGCTGAGCAGCAGCTGGCAGTTGAGTTTAAGAGCTGAGCCCCTTGCAGGGCTGGAGGAGACTTGGCTTGTGGGTGGGGAGAGCGTGTAAAGCCTCCTCCCACCCTGCCCGTGTCCTGCAAGGAGCGCGTGGTGCTTAGAAGTGCCGCACCCCTCACAGGGCGGGAGGAGACTTCATGCACTCCCCCTTTTCCCCCAGGCCAATCAGGGCTTGGGAGTGGGGGGAGTGCACAAAGTCTCTTCTCACCCTGCCAGGAGCGCTCAGCACTTCTAAGCACTGTGCACTCCTTGCAGGGCGGGGGCAGGACAGGAGGAGACTTCGCACACACTTCCCCCCCAGGCCCTGATTGGCTTGGGGATGGGGGGAGCGGCAGGGCCTCTGTGGGCCAGATCAACTTGCTTGGCGATCCAGATGCGGCCCATGGAGGCCCTTTTGCCCACCCCGATGTAGTAACACCTTCTCTCCATGTGATGGTAGCTGAGTTGACCTAGCTGTATCCATACTGGAGGGTGGGTCAGCATAGGTACATTGCTTAGGGTGTCCTGAGTGACACAGCTATGTAAATATAATTCTGAAGCGTAGACCAGGCCTTAATTTATGTCTCTGGAGAGCTGCTACTCTGGTTAGAGCAAGAGCACTTTGTGTTTTGAGACTAGATTAAAAAATGCATAATGATTGCACTGGGTCCTTATTTGTTTACCAAATCTATTTTTGATCTGCACAGGCATTCTCCATCCAAGCTTCTCCTACCTTACATCAATAAGTCAATAAAAAAAAAAGACATAGCAGAGATGTTTGAAGGGCCAACTTTTTAGATGCTGTGTAGACCAGTGTTTCTTAAACTATGTTCTGCGGAACACTGGTGTTCCGTGAACAACTCGCAGGTGTGCTGTGACCTCTTCTTTGTTTTTGTCTTTTTTTGTCTGACAACAATTGGTTTTTTGAAGAAAATTTTCATGGGTGTTCCGCATAAAAAAATATTATTGTTTGGAGTTCTGTGGTCTCAAAAAGTTTAAGAAACACTGGTGTAGACTATGTGCCCAAATCCTTCTTGACTCAACCCTGCCCCCTCTCTCCCCATTACTCACTGAAGTCAGTGGGAGTTTTGGGTGTGTAAGGAAAGGAGGAATTGTGCCAGGTATATATAAAAAGATCCTGCTAAGCTGGCAGTGTGGAAAATGCCTCTCTTGTGAATGAAGGTAAGCAAACTTCACAGATTTTTAAGTATATAAGAGAGACCTGAAGCTCTGAACTTTTTCCTCAGTTCTGCCACTGACTCACTATGTGATCGTCAGCAAATTACTTCCCTCACCATGCCTCAGTTTCCTGATCAGTAAAATCAGACCGGCACTTACCCAGTTTTATAAAGTATTTGGTAAGCAGTGCTAGAGAAGTGCACAGTATTGCTGTCTTTGACTATTTTCTTCACAAAGGTTATTCAAATAAACTAATTTTATAGCCAGGGAGGTGCCTATGCCATGCAGAAGGGACAGACCAGCCCTCTCCAAAAGTTATGCTGGTACAAGTGGGAGCCCTACATGTATGTAGACTGTGTTTAGTCTCATTTCTCTCATCCACTCCTTTTTTCCTGTTAACCTCTGATTTGCTTTTCACGTTACCCACTCCCTGCTAGATTTTACAAGATGTCTTTTCACTGCATTCGCTCTCTCTCTTTCTGGTCCTTTTTTCCCACAGTCATTCTCCTAAGTGGAATGTTGACCCAATGACATTCAAGTTCAAGTCAAACTTTCGAACCCATGACATCAAGTGCATTTGGAATTAGGCAAAACCAGTTTGCCCATCCCTCATTGTAAAAGGGTTAATCCTCTAAACTATTGACAGAAGGGCAGGGAATTATGAAAGAAGTCCCAGTTTTATGAGCGTTTATATTACCAGTGGTTGGATACCAGTAATAAATAGGTTGCTGCTATGATTAATGAATGGTTTTCAGTATGCTGACAATGGATTATATGCTTTATTTTTGTAGAAACCATTTAGTGTACAGGCTTCTTACCACAGCTATGCTGGAAATTAAATTTTAATATCACAAAGAGTTGTGTCATTTGTAAATAATTTAATTAAAGACGATCTGCAAAAGAGGAGAACATAACTGATTATGTCCCCTGTTTTCCTTCCTTGCACTGTCTTAAATTCTCAAAGGTCTTTTAATTTAGGGCTTGTTTTTACACTAGAAATTCTTTTTTTTGTCCACCCCAGAAATCTATATGGACCACTGTAAAACTAGTAAGATTATGACATCATGAATGAAATTTTATTTAGGAGAGAAGTCATATGTGGTCAGGCTTTTTAAAGCTTTTTGCTTGTTTTATATTTTTGCTAACACCATTGTAAGGAAGAAGTGGCACCAAAATCAGTAATGTGTGAATTGTACCATTACGGTGTGTCTACACTACACCATTATTTTGAGATAACTAGCATTATTTCGAAATAACAATGTGAACGTCTACACAGCCATTCTGTTATTTCAAAATAACTTCAAGATAATTCTGTTATTTTGAAATAATTTCGAAATTATGGACAGCTTATTCTGAAATCTGTAAACCTCATTCTATCAGGAATAACACCTACTCTGAAATAGCTATTTTGAAATAAGGCGTGTGTAGATGCTCCACTGATGCTATTTCGAAATAGCCCCTCACGAGGACCATTCTAAGTTATTCCTCCCCAGTGCGTCGTGGGGCTCTAAATCGAGATAGCACGTTTACATTAGGGAAGCCCTGAAGTGTAGACATGCTATTTCAAAATAAGCTATTTCAGAATAACGATTCTGGAATAGCTTATTTCGAAATAGCCATGCAGTGTAGACATACCCTCAGTAATTATAGGGCAAGATTCTTGTTTTGAATTAGGTGTGTTTTATTTTGATTTTAATTTAAATTGATCTTTAAATTGATCATTTGCTGACTTGAGTTACATTGAAATAGGATTCTCTTAATATGAAATAAGTGAATCCTATACATAAATTTGCACCGAAACAACTGAAGGTATAAATTATAACTGATTTAGTTAGGTCAGTTCAAACTTGTGTGTAGACGTGCTCTGAGAGACCTGGAAGGAAAGACTGCTTTTTAAGAGTTTTATATCCTGGTCTCTTCAGTGAATGGTTGTGAGAGCTCCCAGAATACGTTTGAATTTTGGGTAAAATCCTGGCCTCATTGCAATCAGTGGCAAACCTCCCAGGATTTCACTCTGTCTATATTTAATGTTGTGCCAGTTTAACTAAAGATATATTTTGAAACTGATTTAGATGTACCAATGAAAACCTGCATGTGGGCACTCTTGAATCAAATGATGCAAAATACCTTTGGGAACTGTTAAACCAGTCTGAACCAACAAGACTGCTTGGCACAATTTTAACTAAACTGATTTTAAAACTTGTTTTTAGCTAACTTGGTACATCAAACCATTGGCTTCCTAAAGTCCTCTAGGAAGGATATGGCATGAATAGACATAACATGGCTGATACTGCTAGAGGGAATGAAATGTAATAGCTGCCAAATCAATAGCAGCAAACCCACATTTCAGAACAACTTTGTGTTTCACAAAGATCCCATAAAACGGTCACAATTTATTAGCTCAGTATTTTCTCCATGTGTAAGTTGACTATTAAGGGTTAATTCTTGTTTCATTAATGGAGTTAACAATGGTTAAAAACTGGTGTAAATGAAAGAGTAATCAGCTCTTCTATGGGAAGAACCTTTCTCTCAATAGAGCCTGATCTAAAACCCATTGAAGTGAATAGAAATAGTCCCATTGACCTCAGCAGGGTTTGGCTTAGGCTGTGAAAGAAACACTTGGTTATCATGCAAAAGGAAAGCCAAGAATACCTGAAAATTCCACATCGTTTGCTGTCCAGCTGAGAGGATGTATCTAGTGCTATTTCACATGGGTGTGTCCTGGGTGGGTACGGTTCCATATTTTCATTAATGACTTAGAACTTAGATAATGAAGTGGAGAGTGTGCTTATAAAAGTTGCGGCTAACTCTAAGGTGGAAGAGGTTGCAAGTGCTTTAGACAACAGGATCAAAATTCAAAAGGATATTGACAAATTGGAAAATTGATATGAAATCAAGAAGATGAAATTCAACAAAGACAAGTGCAAAGTGCTACACATAGGAAAGATAAATCAAATGTTCAACTTCCACATGGGAAATAACTGTCCAGGTGGCAGTGCAGCTGAAAAGGATCTTGAGGTTATACTGGATCACAAACTGAATGAGCCAAACTGTGGTGCTATTGCAAAGAATTAAAAATTCTTCTGGAGCATATGAACAGGAATGCCAAATGTAAGCTGGGGGAGATAATTGTCCTGCTCCATTCTGCCTTGATGTGTACTCAGCTGGAGTATTGTGTCCAATTCTGTGTGCTGCTCTTTGGAAAAGATGTGGATCAAATTGGAGAGAGTCCAGGGGAGAGCAATAAAAATGATACAAAGTTTAGGAAACTTGACTGATGAGGAAAGGCTAAAAAATTGGGCATGTTTGGTCTTGAGAAAAGAAAACTGAGAGGGGAAACCTGATAACAATCTTTAAACATGTTGAGGGCAGCTATAAAGGGGATGGTGATTAGCTCTCTGTGTCCACTGAGATTAGAACAAAAAAATATAGGGGCGTAATCTGCATCAAATGAGATTTAGGTTAGATATTAGGAAAAGCTTTCTAAATGGAAGCGTATATAAGCTCTGAAATAGGCTTCCAAGGAGGTTGTGGCATTCCCATCACTGGAGGTTTTAAAGAAGCAGTTAAACAATCATCTGTCGAGGATGGTCTATAGATATACTTGGTCTTGCAGCAGTGCCCGGGCTGGATTACATGACCTTTAGGTCTCTTCCCGATTTAAATTTCTATGCTTCTATGATTATTATCCAATAACAAGATATAAAAATTGTTCTCAAGCTATAACAATAAACCCCACGGAGTTGTCTGATCTGGCCAGTGATTGAAGTTACAGGTGGGTATAGCATCTGTTAAGCTGCATCTTTGAAAGTATCATAAAGATTTCGGCAATGCAAAAGGAACTACATTTTTCAGAGTGCAGCAGGAAACTGCCGGAACGCCAAATCTTTCAGAGTTCCGTCCAGACCTGAGAAATTTGTTTGAGAAATGTCAAAATATTTGCTTTGGATTTATGCCTTTAAAGCTGATCATGTCATAGAGTTTGGGAGGAGTGGTTGATGGTTGGCTAAGCATGCTGTTTTCTTTCCCAATTTCAAAATTATAGATACGCACAAAGAGGTTTTTTTGGTTTGAAAACTGCACACAGTGTAAGTGCCTGTTGCTGGAGGTGGAATTATTATTATTCCCATAAAGCACTGTGAGTTCTGCAATAGCAGGCTACATACATTGCTTGATTATTATCAGATATATTAATGGCACACTGAGAAATTTCATAATGATATGACACAAGAGAATTCTCAGTATGGTGTTCCTGTAATTTACTTATGCGGAAATAGACTTAACCAGGTGTGGGATAAGGATATTTTCCCCTAGTGTTTTCCATTTGAAGATTTACAGGGTTTTTACATGCACCCCTGTGTGGTAGGTATCATCATCCTTACTTTACACATGGAGAATGGAGAGGCACATCCAGTGTAAGTGACTTGGTTGAGGTCACACAACACATCTGTGGCAGAGCCAGGAATACCACCAGGATTTACACTTTCTAAACTCCTTTCTGAGCTATCATGGGCCTCCTAAGAACCAGAGTAAACCACATAGCTACAGTCATGGGGGGGTTCTATTTCTTTTTTGCTTATATGCTTTGTCATTATTATTTAGTTCTCCATAAAGCCATAGATGTACCTACTGCTTCACAGAAGAGCCCAGTATTACATTCCACAGTGATTGATGCCTTAAAAAAAACTTTAGATAAGTAGCTATGCAGATGAAAACTAGAGAAGGGCAAAAAATGGATGCTTGAATCCAAACCTCTTCAGTCAGTGAGATGAGGAAGAGTCTCTTGTTTGGTTCTTATGCTGGTAGATACAAAACTGCAAGGGACATATTTTCTAGTTCCAGTGTTGATATAAATGTGACTGAAACAGATGTCCTTGTAAGATTTCAATGTAACACAGCATGAATCTAGTGAGATTAGCCCACAGTACAAGTTTGCAGGATTTCAGCACCATAGATGCCAAATTCAAACTCTAGAGCTAATTAGGACTGCAATCTAGGCCAGATCTAATCAGGATAGAGATATAAACACCGTGTCCCCTTCAATCAAAGTAAGGGGGAAAAGTACGACATGAAAGTCTAACATGAGTGGTTGTCATGTTCTTTGGAAAACCTGCATTTTTAGGGCTCACTGACTAGAATTTCTAACTCATGCATGCCTGAATCCCTCTAACACAGTGTTTCTCAATGACTGGTGCCAGTCCATGAGACCTCGCAGACTCAGTATAGGCAGGCAGCAAGCCGGTCCTTGGTATAGATTGAGAAACACTGCTCTAATATACCTGTGTGGGTTCAGCTATGTAACTGAAAGGAGAGGTTGTCATAGTGTGTTTGACTCATGCAGCGGGGCATATTTCTATTGTGCTTTCCCAACATCAAAGCTGATATTTTCAAAAGGGGTCACTAATTTGGGATGCTTTAATTTTTGGCACACCTTTGCATCTGATATTTCAGAGTGCTGAGCCACAATGGTAACAGCAGTTGCTCAGCATTTCAGGTAATTTTTGAAAAAATTGCCCTAACTGACTGTTGTTTCAAAATGAGCAGACAGCTTGTAAGATTTGTTGCTAACTCTGAGAAAGATCCCCTAGTATTCAGGACTCCAGTGGGGTCTCCTCAAAGGACAGGTGATTCTCTGGTGGGTTTTTTTGCCGCCTTCTGCAGCATACTTTATACCTTTTCCTTTTGTATCCCTGGGAATGGCGATGCCCCACATATACTAACTTGTTATTTGCAATGTCTTCCCCTCATTTGTCACTGGAGCTTGGTTAGAATTCTGAGCAGTGGGAGAGGAACATGTTCCCATTTTGGGAAGAGGAAAGCAAAATATTCTGGGCCAAATTCTACCCTTTAGGATGTGCACATGATCATAATGTAGAAGGAAGTGAGACATGCGAAACTGAGTGCAGAATCTGGCCCTTACCTAGAAAATCCAGATTTATGGGGAGTAAACTCCGTTCTCCGTTACATCTGGAGTAACCCATTGACTTCAATATGGCCCCCAGGAGGCTGTATCTCCTCTAATGTTGGATATGTGGAGTGAATGCTAGCTCATGAAGACTCCTGCCTCACACTTCTATTTCAGCATAACCTTAAGAATGGCCATACTGGGTCAGACCAAAGGTCCATCTAGCCCAGTATCCTGTCTGCCGACAGTGGCCAATACCAGATGCCCCAGAGGGAGTGAACACAACAGGTAATCATCATGTGATCCCTCTCTTGTCATCCATTTCTGGACAAACAGAGGCTAGGGACACCATTCCTACTCATCCTGGCTAATAGCCATTGATGGACTTAACCTCCATGAATTTATCTAGCTTTTTTTTTAACCCTGTTATAGTCCTAGTCTTCACAACATCCTCTGGCAAGACCTTGCTGGGAATCCTATAGCCTCCCCATGAATAAACCCCCTCTGCTTCTAAGAATGCCTGCACCCTGAAAACAAGCACACTCCCTATGGCACTCAGGAAAGAAACATGCCAGTGCCGGGCTCCAGCACCTCATTTTCACAAGAGAGACCAAAGTTGTCACATCACATGCTATGTTTTGGGAAGGATTAAGAAAGTAGCCCATATTGTCCAATTGCCGATGGCTTGTTATACATGAGCAGTCTCAAAGTGGTTGTTGCTCACAGCATCGGTCTGTCTACATATGGAGAACCTTGTTCTAATCTCCCAACAATTTTGACACAGACTATCAGCTTCAATAGAGCTACTAATCCTTGTTTCCATGGTGTGCATGAGATTAGAATTAGGCCCAGAAGGTGCATATTTATGTAGTGTATACTATATTAGATGAGTACGGCGTTATTTTGCTCTCACACCAGAATAGCGGAGGAGACATTGGGTTGAAACCAATGGATCCATCAGATTCTCAGCTGGTGTGAGTCAGCATAGTGCCAACTTCAGTGGAGCGACACCAGGTTGTACCGGTCAAGGCTCTGGCCCACAACTTGTTGATACCAGAGCAAAATTTGTGTAGGTGGGATCAGCCTGGATGTATTTATCTATGTATACAGTAGCTAATTATTTGGCTTATTGCTTAACTGACATTTCCCTCATGCAGATTAACTGTTGCAGCTGCCTCTATTATTCTCATACCAGCATCTATCTTCCTTGTTTGGGGGATAAAAGAAATATTCAGTAGTGTGGTTGGACATACCCTCAACAGTTAAATGATGGCAGCCTTTGCTTCTGGGCTTTGGCACAGGCCGGTGAAATGGGTATGTTGGAAGAAGCAGAAAGAACTGTCCTGGGTGTGTCCTGCCCCTTATTGGACACTCATGTTTCTGCGTTAGGGCCAGGGCAGAAGGAAGGATCAGTGACAGTGCAACAAGTGAAACATGTTAGCTAAGACTCTGCTTCTGCAAAGACTTACGCACAAGCCTAACTTTGTGCATGGTGAATAGCTACGTACTCTGAAGTCAATAGAGCTACTTACTCTTTGTATCAGAATGGCCATACTGGACTAGATCAACAGTTCGCCTAGCCCAGCATGCTGTCTTCCGACAGTGGCTGGTGCCAGATGCTTCAGAGGGAATGAACAGAACAGGACGACTATTGCGTGATCCAGTTTGTCATCCAGTCCCAGGTCTGGCAATCATAAGTATGTTATTTCAGGATCAGAGTCTAAATGTGTCATATGCCGTTTTTTACTGGCTGGTCTACATAGAGGATGATAGCTTGTTCTGCTAACAAAGTTACCCTCCTTCAATCACTACTACTAATAAAGTTACCCCATGTAGTAAGATGAGGGCTTGAAACATAAGCCCAGGTATTACAGGTCTGATATAAAGCCTGAAGCCTAGGCCACAATGGTCAATACTTTGCTAATATAAAGCAAAGTTAAGCTGTAAGCAAGAGGCAGACCTGCTCACAAACTTTGGCAAGGACAGGGCTGATATTACAGAAACACTCAGACCTAGAGGCCATAAGCACATTCCAAAGGGGTTGTAACGGAACACCTCATGAAGAAACATCTTGGTACCAACACACACCCCACTGATGACAGAAACATACCGACCCAGGTTCAGGAAAGGGTCTGATGATAGATAGTGATCAAACCCCCATGGATCTAGGTTATGCCAGAGGGTGGAAACATAATACATCAGAAGTGATGTATAACTTGAACCTGTGAAAGTGTACCCAGAGAGTTGACTTGGTCCAACTGAGAGGGCAGTATCTCATTCCTAGCAGTGATTGAGTTGGTCCATTGTCAGGGACACATATGCGTAGTGGTTTGGTAAGTCTATTGACAACTATTACTATACTTCATTTGACAATAAACCTGGCTGGGCACCTTTGATCCTTGTCTAATTTTGTGGTCTTTGGAGACTCTCAAAGTCTGCTGTGGTGACTATTTGCGCAACCCAACATAACACACAAAGAATCATACGCATGCAACTAAATGGTTATCTTCACTAAAGAAGCAGAAGACCTGTCAGGACACCATAATGGTTTCTGACACCACACCTTCTTTCAATCAAATGGGTTTTGGTGCTGAAATTTTCATCAGTGCTAGAAACCATGTTACAGCAGTAGATTTCGATTAATTTGATATTAATAAATTTTAGCCCTCTGAAAAAATGAGATAGTTTTGATCAAAATAGATTTAAGACATATAAAACAAACATATATATCAGGGTTCCCTTTAAGCTGCATGCTTGCACATGCACGCAAAAAAATTTTCCACTCCACGCACCTCCTACACCAGGGCAAAATACGGCCCGGGGGCTGGATCTGGCCCGGCTACCCACCAGATCCAGCCCACCCTGCCGGGACCCTCAGGCACTCAGCTGTGCGGTTTAAAGTGCAGTCCATATGGATCTCTGTTCTCCAGGGTGGGGGAAGCTTCTTGCGATCTCCCCACCCCCAGCTCAATCCTCAGCTCCTATTGGTCAGAAACAACTGGCCAATAGGAACAGACCCCAGCCAATCTCTCAGTTCCTCTTGGATGGTAGTTTCCAGCCAATAGGAGCTGAGAGATTGGCCTGGGAGGATAGGAGCAGGGCTGAGAGCCTTGTGCAGGGAGCAGCCTGCAGTTTCAGGGAGGACTGAAGCAGTCAGGGAGCCCAGCCTGCCTTGGGGTGCTGGGCTTAGGTAAGCGCCTCCCAGCCAGAGCCTGCCTCTGGCACCCCAGCCCCTCCCTCCCCCCAGGTCACCATCCAAACCCTCCGCACCCCCTGCCCCAGGTCACATCTTTCTTTCAGACCCTGTACCCCCTCCTACACCTCTCCCCCAGGCCAGAATCCTCTCCTGCACCAAACACCCTCCCAGACCCTGCACCCCAATCCCCTGACCCAGGTCACAAACCGCTCCTTTGCCCAAACTCCCTCTCAGACCTCACACCGTCTCCTGCAGCACAGTCCCTTACCCAGTGCGCCCTTCTGCACCCAATCTTCATTCTAGACCCTGCACTCCCTTCACAGAAAAGTGCAGCCCTTGACCACTTTCCAAAATCTTGGAGTGTCCCCCCTGCCAAAAATTATTGCCCACCCCTGTCCTATGCAGAGTGGCTGAGGAGGAGCCACGAGCTGCATGGCGGGAGGCTGTAGTGGCGGCTGGGGCCAGAGGAGTCACAAGTTACATAGCAGGAGGCTGCATCAGTGGCTGGGGCCGGAGCAGCTGCGAGCCATGTGGTGGGAGGCTGTGGTGGCAGCTGGGGCTGGAGGAGCCATGAGCTGCATGGGAGCCTGGGCGGGAGAATGGTGAGGCAGGTACCTGGGTCGTACCATAGGGGCCAAGGGCAATGGGGACCCGGCGCAGAAGCCAGCTGGGTGGGGGGCAAAGGCACCAGCCATCTGTAGTGGTGGGAGGTACCAGGCCCAGGTAAATTCCAGGAGGTGAGGGGGCAAGGTGCAGTGTTGGACACAAGTCTCTAAGCAATGGGGCGGGGGATGGAACAAGTGAGATGTGGGACTGGGCACAGGTCTCTGGGGGGAGTGGTGCTTAGGCTGTGGGCCCTAGGCCCAGGTGCTGGCTGTTTGTGTTTGGGGAACAGATAGCATGGCCCTGGCTTATATACTGGTGGCATATGGCGGGGGCAGATTGCAAGGCTGGGCACAACTACAGGGTATGTGTGGGGGTAGACCTATGCAGGTACCAGCTGGCTATGTGTGGTCCTTATGGGGGCACAGTATGTGTTGGGGGCTGAGGCTAGGAAGCTGGGTGTTTTTCAGGGTGGGTGGGTGCAGGGTCATGCACTTTGTTAATTATCCATTGCTTTAGTATTTTTTCTTACATAACAATTTTAAATTATGTGTGTCTGCATGTGCGTGTGTGTGTGTGTGTGTGTGTGTGTGTGTGTTATTTTGTTAGTAACTGGTGGGTGCCACAGTGGCACACACGTCCAAACAAGCGCACATGGCCTCAATATTGGTACAAAACTCACTCCGCTCATGGACGGAAAATCTTAAAGGGAACACTGTTGTACATATGTGTATTACTGCTCTTATTGGATGAAATGAAGATTGCTCATTCATATGTCATAGGTCTTGTACTGCTGACTGATTTGGGAAAATCTCTTTTTATTGAAATGGCTGAGGTCTTTGTGTTTGAAGCTTCCTCAGTAATCATGGATTTGTTATAGCAGGCTTGCATCTATTTGTTCTGAACACATCACATAACATTTAAAGGAAACACAAAACTGCCAACATCATCAACAACAAAAGTCAGGACTAGATCAAATCTCTCAGCTAATGGAGTCTGGTCCTTGTCTATAGTCCACGTGGCTATGGATTCCAACATGCATGCTCTGGACTTCTTTGAATAACACTGCTGTGGGCAATATGAGTATCTTTATCCCTGATGTATGTTGCTCCTTCATTACCCTGCCATGAGGGATTTGTCTCTGATCTAATTGACAAACACAAAGGATGGGAAGGCTGGACAAAACTCGCTCATGTATCATTTGCATCCTTCTAAATTGCATTGTGTGCACAGCTGTTCAGTCAAAGCGCCCACCAAGTTTATTTTTGTCCCAGAGAGGAAACAGAGACAGGTGTTCTCTCTATTAGGGTAGATCCAAGATCAAAGAATCTTATATGCAGCCAGAAGACACCTTCACTAGGAGTTTTGGGTTGGAGTGAGTTTATAACAGGACAACATTTGAGATAATAACAGGCAAAGATTTAACCAAAACTCAGCACATGTCTAGCAGATTTACGCTGGCACCTGTTGAAATGATCCTTTCATTTCATTCACAGAAAATGGGGTTTCTTCCAAGAAAGCAAGAATTAAAAACTGGTCACTGGCCCAGGAGATAAAAAGTGTTTCCCACAAGGCCTGTCAAGCCAATATTAAACAGTTTTCTGTTTAGCAATAATTAAACTCTTTTTCTTCCCTTGTGTCACTCACCAATTTATTTTATGCCCCTGAAGCTGGAAGAGGCAGTGACATTTACAGCCAGCTTTTTGTTGGCATGCA
Source organism: Pelochelys cantorii (assembly GCA_032595735.1). Lineage (NCBI taxonomy): Eukaryota > Metazoa > Chordata > Testudines > Trionychidae > Pelochelys > Pelochelys cantorii. The sequence goes on from CM064352.1 coordinate 13,078,789, forward strand.
AGACAAGGGTGGGCTTGTGGAACCTGAAGAGAGCTTTTGTGTGTGCTGCTCGACAGCTGTCCAAAGTGAGGGTTTGCTTATGGCTGTTGTGATAACAATTAACAGAACAGGAAATATAGGACTGATTTACTCACACACAGCATGAGGCATGTAATTTCGATACCAACAATGCCATCCAAAGTGGGAGATGACCTGCCTTTTTAACATGTGCTTCTAGGGACAATTCAGGGTGTTGCTTTTCAATCAGTGAACCCCTACCAGACTACTTTCCACTTCACTTCGGGCAACAGGCCTGTGCAAGGAAAAATCACCACAGGATGTGCTCCCCTAGCAGCTGGGCACGGCCTACCAATTTCTCCTCCACTAGCACTTCCTGTGGATCGCTGCTCCTGCCCTATAGCAGTCTGCTTCTTCTAGTGATTCTGCCCTCCAACCTGGTCATGCCTGTTATCTCTTAGGGTATGTCTAGAGTACATGGCTCCGTCGACGGAGCCATGTAGATGAGTTTACTAGACACAGGAAAATGAAGCGGCAATTTAAATAATCGCCACTTCATTTACATCAAAGTGGCCGCCGCGCTGTGCCGATCAGCTTTTTGGTGGCACAGCGGGGCAGTCTAGACGCTCCGCGGTTGACAACGGAAGCCTTTGTCGACCGCTCCGGTAAACCTCATTCCACGAGGCATAACGGAGCAGTCGACAAAGGCTTCCGTTGTCGACTGTGGTGCATCCAGACTGCCCCGCTGTGCCGCCAAACAGCTCATCGGCACAGTGTGGTGACCATTTTGATGTAAATGAAGCGGCGATTATTTAAATCACCGCTTCATTTTCCTATGTCTAGTAAACTCATCTACATGGCTCCGTCGATGGAGCCACGTAGTCTAGACATACCCTTAGGAATCAGTCTAATTCTGACATACCAGTGTCTGCACAAGAGCCTCCCCAATTCAAACTAAATGAAAAGGGGCACTTTATTCCAAAACAAAACCATCTGCGCATAGAATTGCACAGAAGTAACAAAACTGAATGCACACCCATTGAATTATTTGTGTGCTTGCCTGTAGACCAGCCCTCATTTTGGTAGCTTCTGGTGGATGCACTGGCAGAATCTGATAGATCCTGTGCCTGAACAAAGTTCAGTGAAACCTGTTGTATATGAATGCTTCACAATCCTTTTAATGAGGAAGCATTATCCCCATTATACAGATGGGGAATTGAGGGACATGAAGATTAAGTGACTTGCCCTGCATCATCCAGACAGTCTGTGGCAGGGCAGGGGTGATTGAACCTGGGTCCCCAGATTCTTCTTCTATGCCCTGCACTTTCTTTTAATCTGACTGCCATCTGTGTAAGTTGGACGGTTGCGGTGGGCTAATCTTGAGTACGCAGAGAGCTGTATCTCCTCCATGCCATAGTCCCTTCCTCACCCCCAGTAAACAAGACCAGATGCTGTTTGCAAATCTTTTCTTTCATAAGCATTCGATTCTATAATCTTATGGCTACTTTGATTACTAAACTTGGTACATGAAACTCTGAAAGCTAGATCAAGATTTTATCCTTGGTAATGGAGGAAAGAGTTGGCTGGAACATTTAGTATGACGTAGTTCAAGAGAAGGATCTTTAAACTGAAGTTAACTTGCTGGAGCCAAAAGGTCCCTTGATGCAGATATATAGAGCCCTGCAAATCTGAGGATATCTGCGGACCATGTCTGTAGATCGCATAGCGGCTGCAGATACAAATTTTGCATCTGTGCAGGGCTCTACAGGCATAGTAAATGAACTTTCCTGCATTGTCCAAATGCTCTGGTTTAGAGATGTGCTCATATCGATTTATCTAGGACTGACATACTCTGGCCTTAAAACTCCCTCAGAGTCTGCACATAAAGGCTATGTCTACATTGCGCTTTCTTGCGCAAGAACATATACAAATGAGGCATGGCGATAAATATCGCCGTGCCTCATTTGCATACTTAACGAGCCACCATTTTTGCGCAAGGGGCTTTTGTGCAAGAAGGTGCAGTCTACACTGCTCCTTCTTGTGCAAAACTCCCCTTTTGCGCAAGAGCCGTTCTGCCTAGAACCTTTACCAAACCACCTCACTTGTGCTGCCTCTTGCTACTGACTTAAAATAACAGCACACACCTCCTCTAAGCTCGTGCTCAGCATCTTTGAGGATTGGACCCTAATGTCACCATAGAGTAGAGATTATCAGTATGTCCTGATAATGGCTTGACTATATGAAGCAGAGTAGATTAATTAGGAAAAGCAGTGTGTATTTGCATTAGAAATGGTTAGTCCACAATCACTTGTGCTGTGACATTTCTTACACAGGATTTCTGGAGAGCCAAGCCATGGTTTTCGTAAAAGCTACTTTGAAAAAAAAATCCCTTTATTTATAAATTGCCAGAGCTCCAGAGTGCTCTCAACTGGATAGAGAGCATGGGATGGGAGAGGCTGTATATAACAATTGCAATATTTAGCATCTCTATGTGGTATTTTTTCTGTCCTTAGACCTCAAAACACTTTAAAAAGCATGGGTAGGCACTATTATCCCCTGAGCCTGGGAAACTGAGGCAATGAGCGGTTAAGTTTGCTGTCAAACTGAGGTCAATTACTGAGATGGGTCTTCTGACACCCTCTCTCCCCATTCAGTGCCCCACCCATTCTGCTACCCCAATAGCACAGAAGTACAAGGCATAATTATTGTTATAGGAAAGATTCCATTGGCAGTATCCTTCAGGGTTCTGCATTCAAGACCTTTATCCTGCAGGTGGATTTTGGATTGTGTGTAAAGTAGAGATAGACGCAGGGGGAGTAGCTACCTTATGCAGAGTTTTATACTGAGTTACTTTTGTAGTTAACTAGCTGAGGCCTTGCTCTGGGAATTTCTTAGGGCTTGTCTCATGTTCTGAGCTAATTAGCTAATGTCTGTGCAGAGCCTTGAAGATGTAAAAAGCATGGCATAAATATTAAATGTTGTTGTTGTTATTAAGTATTAATTATCTTTCTAGTTAGTATTTTTAAGGCCTCCAAAGGCCTTCAGGCATGGGTGCCTCTGTACATTGACAGTTATTAATTACCATTATTATATAAACATTATACAGAAACAGGGGGTTGAGAAGTTGCTAATAGGGATGAGCCTGAATCAAAGCCTTCAAGAGCTCCAAACTTTGGAGAAATTTCATGCGCGGGTCAAACTTCTAAATTGGGCCAGACACTCCAGAACTTTGGGTGTGCTCAGCTGTGGCATTAGATCTGAATTAGTTCTATGCCGAGCAGATAAACAGATATGCAGTTGATTTTTTATGGGTTTATTTACGTGCATTTCATCTTTGTGAGGCATGTTGATGAAAAATGCTGTTTAATTACTAGGTTTACTGGCAGTCCCCGACTTACAAACGGGTTACGTTCCGAACACCTGGTCGTAACTCGATTTGGTCATAAGACGGAAATACCCTTAAATGCATTGCCCGTGCTGTTCGAAAAACTTGACGTACATGGTTCTCAACTCGAAAATATTATAATGGGGTTAATGGGAGGTTGGTCGTAAGTACAGGTGGTCGTAAGTCGGTGTGTTCGTAAGTCAAGGAGTGGCTGTATTATGATGATAACAACTAATATTTACACCAACTATGGTAGTAAGACTTCTGCTTACAGCTGATTTCAGGTGCAAGGTGGTTGACGCAAAATTTAAATCTGCTTTCAAAACTGGAGACCTTTAACTCTTACTTAGCTGACTACTTTAAACTTTCAGTTACTGTAGGAAGCCCTAATATAGTACTAGTATATGTGCCCTTTCCCTTCCGTGTGTCCCTCTTCAATAAGCTCAGAATAGGGTGGCAACCTCCAATTTATGAGACATGAACAATAACAGCCATGCATAGTGTTATGACAGCACATTGCAAAAGCTGAACTCTAATTCTCCTGGGTCTTGCACCATGTATTATCATTTACCCCAGTGCAATGTGGGTAGAAAATACTACCAGTTGCAATCTGTTAACATTTTTATATCCCACTCTGACGGCGTGTAAATGTCTGCACAAGGTACAGGGCAACAGAGAATAGGGTTCTTGGTCAGAAAATGTCAATATCTGAAAATAGACATTTTAAAGAGAACTTCCACAAATTTTTGTTTTCTTCCCATTTTTCTTCAGTTCAGGACACCTCGGGTGGAATCCTGGCTCCACTGAAGTCCAGGTGGATATAGCCATTGATTTCTCCCAAGATAGAGAAACCACTGGATACTAAGAAGCCCTTTGATCCTTTGTTGGATTTATTTCACTTTGGCGATACTTATCTTCCTTGTCACGCTATAGAACTGTACCTCTGAGTTCCAGTGGTGAGCTGCAGGACTGTGTATCCAGTGAGGAACGTTGATGAAAGTGGTTCCCTGGCACCAGCAGGAATGATTCTGCGCTTTTATTGGAGCGCTAACTGCTGCACATTGCCCTCTAGCCTCCATGAGACTGATGATTCCCATGGCTCTGTGGCCTTTGGCTGAGTCTTAGGGCTATTTGGGAAACGTTCAGAACGTGCCAGGAGTGCCTTTCACCCCGTACACGTGCAGAATCTTTGGTTGGGTGACAGCAGGCCTTTGTGTGCAGCCAAAACCAGAGAGCCAGAGACAGCACTCCTGTGCGCAGATCCCAATGAATACAGAAACTGCAACCAGGTGCAGGCCTGGAACCAAGCAGACTCTCTGTTTTGGGCCTCTTCAGAATCTCTGTTTTGGGCATAATAACTAGAGATGGGCCTGAGCTGCAAAGCTGGGTCTGAGGATTCAGATCTGAAGTTTCAGTCAGTACATTATGCACATGGGAGTCAGCTGAAACCTACAGGTCTGGATAAATATCAGAAAGGTTTTTAAACAAAAGCGGAAATTCCAGACTCCTATAGGGAGGGCTCTAAGAGAAGCAGCACATGTGAGATTTGGGATTAGATTAGCGTGCTCACTGTTCAGACCCCTCTTTAAACACCTGCTTCTCCAATGCTGCTTACCATGAACCAAGCTTATTTGTGTTTGTGTGCATCTGTGTATTGACTTGTAGTATCTGTTGCCAGTGCAGTGGGTAACCTTGGACAGTGAGCCAGACAACAGGCAATATAAGTCCTCTAAGTCCTGGGCTGGCATGGAGAAGGGAGAATACATGGAAGAGTTCGCTGAGTGGGCTGAATGAAAAGAGGATAGTTCTGCAGCCGGCTCCAGTGTAGCTGGAAGCAGGGAGGCATACATGACAGCTCCTCATGTGTGACATCCTCTCCCCTGGGTGTTTGCTCCCCAGGGACCCTGCACTAAGGTTCACCCTAGTTTTTTGGCAGCTGGAATAAATTAAGATTATTGCTCCTGTTAGGCCAGATCCTCACTTCCCATTAATTTACACTGGCTAAGGGTTTGGTCTATGAACAGGAAATGTGCTGGGGTTGAAATTCACCTTTGTGCAGAGATCAGGCACAAGGACTGAGTACTACCAAGGTTTAACTTAAAGGATAGACTTCGATGCAGATGTGCATGAACTGAGGATCTGCCTTGAGGTGGGACTTCTCTAGATCACGGCTTTGTGCTAGTCCTTTGCCCCCGAGTGAATTTCAATCCCAGCCTGTTTACTCCAGCGCTAACAGCCTCAGTGGGATTTTCAAAAGTGCTCAGCATTGACGTAACCCTGTTCCTTCTGAAGTGGTGTTAAAACTCTATTTTGGTGGGGGCAGAATTAGGCCACCCTGAGCAATAATGCAAACGATTTCTCTTCTTATTGCTAAGCTGGGCCGGTACAAAAAATTACCAACAATATTTTAATAGAAAACTGGGGTTTTGATTAAACAGAAATTTTGTGGACAGTGTTGGCTTTCTTCAATATTTTTGTGAGAAAAATGAAAAAATTCAGATACAGTTTTTGAATACCAAATCTTTTGTTCTTTTTTCATTTTTTTAATGAAGATTCCCTATTTTCCGCTAAGCTCCATAGCTAATGTTTCTGTTCTTCTCTTTGAGGCTAGATCCTTTCTTCCTTCAGACTGCTTGCCCTTTCGCTGCAGTCTGAAGCTGATGTTTCATTCTCAGATGCACCCCTTTAGAAAAATGAACTTTCCTCTTTGCTTTCCTTTTGTTTGACACTTTAGACTCTGCAGATTTATAGACTTTCCCATGTCATAAGTTCATTTTCTTCTTTTTATTTACCTTTCACTGAAGTGAATTCTGAGTGAGTTCTCATTCTGCCTCCGAGCTGAGCGGACCTGCCAAGAGGAGCTGATCCATAAATCTTTCCTTCCTTCTCCTTTCTTTCCAAAACAGAATTAGCTGATTTAGCCTAGGAGGAGAAACTGTTCTGCCATTGCCGGCAGTCAAACAGTGCAATTAATTGGTGCTTACCCTTTTCTCTTCCCCCCCTAGTTTGCATTTGTCTGTGCCAAAGGTATGCAGCATAGATCTCACTGAGCCAAGAGAGGGAGAGGAGAAGAAAAAAAAAAGATTTGTCTGAAGTGATTTGACTGAAATGATTTTCATGATACTTTTGAAATGTGATCCAATGGAGTAGTGGTGGTATACATTGCGTCATGTCCAGTGGTCATAAGGAATTTAATCAAAACCTTTAAACAGCTGGTTGGAGCTGACTTTGGGTTGGTCTGATGAAAAGCAAGTGTTTTCAGTTCCGATGAGCACACTGGACTCAAACACCTCCCGGGAACCCAATTTGCCATTGACGTATACCTTGTGTTCATAGCTGGGGGAAGTGGATGTAGGGGTCTGAGTTATGCTGAGAAACGAGATTGCTTTGACTGGTAAAAATGCTCCTTCTGGATTGAATCCTTTGGGGGAAAGGGGATGATTTTCCTGCTGTTTTTCTTTCTATTCATGATCGGACCCCCTCGCCCGCAAATATCCTTTTGTATTTTGTTATGAATATTTGACATGCCTCTAACTCGAATCAGGACTCTGGATTCTAGTCCTGGCCCTGCCGTGGTGGCGTGGCCTCTTGAGCAAGTCCATTACCCTCAGTGTGGCTCATTCATTCCCCAGTGAAGTGGGCATAGTAATAGTCATTCACCCATCACACAGGGGCACTGTGAGGCTTGACAGATTTCTTTTAAAAATACTTGGAGATACTCAGATTAAAAGTTCTATAGAATTTCGAAGTATTGTTATATGACAGCCCTTGGATAAATCCACCTTAAAAACTGGCCATTTCAGGAACAGATACAACCGGACAGTCCATCAATTGGGGACAATGATATGGGAAAAGCTGATTGTCTGTATCCAACTGGAACTGTTCAGTAAGACAGAGTTACTGAATGGAAAAACAGCTGTCTCAGCTCCTTTGTATCTGAGAGTGAGCAAGTCCTGACAACCCTCAGCAGACAGAGCCATTTGCCAATATTTAATTTGTTGTGGATTATGAAATTGTTTCATTTCCACAATTACTGTGTCTGTCTAAAGAAGGATCAAACACTTTTGAACTCTGGGATGTTCAGAATCTATGTCTGGGTCCAAACTTTGAGGATGTTTGGAATCCAGAACTTGTATTTGGATCTGAATTATGCAGATGGTATCTAGATACTGAAACCTTATAAATAGGGGTATGTCTACACTAGCCCCCTAGTTCGAACTAGGGAGGCTAATGTAGGCATTCGAAGTTGCAAATGAAGCCCGGGATTTAAATATCCCGGGCTTTATTTGCATCTTCCCGTCCGGGCGCCATTTTTAAATCCCCCTAGTCCGAACTAACTGCCCGCGGCTACACGCGGCAGTCAAACGTTAACTCGAACTAAGTCCTTAGTTCGAGTTAACTGTTACACCTCAATCCCGGGCTTCATTTGCAACTTCGAATGCCTACATTAGCCTCCCTAGTTCGAACTAGGGGGCTAGTGTAGACATACCCTAGTAGAGCTAGATAGAATGGGAAGGGCCTTGCATACAAAATATCCTCAGCCTTTGAGGTACCTAAATTCAGATCAGTTTGTACCCTAGCTTTTTACTTTATGATTTAGAGCCTAGATCAATGATCTATCTAGTTGGACTCATAGGGCTTCCTGATCACCTCACTTACACCTGTATGGCTGGGATTTTGGGAATTGTGTGCATAACTCCTGTAGGCACCTTTCAAAACCCCATCTATGTCACTGTGCTGGCTACAATGCAGCTATTCCTGATTTACACCAGTGGAAGGGGAGACTGCAGCCCATAGACTTTGGCTCCATTTCTATAACTGTAAAACCTTCCCTCAGACAGTGTTGGTCGCCTCAGGTCCCCTGGACCTTTCTGAGCACTTTCTTTGCTGTGTCTTTTATCCATCCTGCCCTGCAAATTTTCCTTATTCCTTCAGAACTAGGGGTGAGAAATCTAAGAAACTTTGTCAGGTACTGGAGTGAAGATGAGGCACCTTCACAGAATTATAGAAATGTAGGACAGGACCTCAAGAGGTGATCTAGTGAGTTTAGTCCACCCCCCATGCCAAGGAAGGATTGACTGTACCTAGGAAGACGCTGATACATGAAGCTTTCATTGGGGGCAGAAACCATCTTTTTGTGCTGTGTTTGTACAGAGCCTCACATAATGGATTCCTGGGCTATGAATGGGACCCCTAGATGCTATGGAAATATAATAAATTATTATTAATAATGGTTGCTTAAAGAGATGCTGCTGCAATTATTAGGCTTGATATTTGTCTTACATGATTTTTACATTTCTAAATGATAAATGAATTGAAAATATCACAGCCAACCATTCTAACAAGATGTTTGCAGCTTTGCACTCGTGAGCAGCCCAACCCAGCACTCAAGTATAACAGACTAGCTTTTTTGAAAGTATGCAAGTTATCCTGTGCAAACACCAAAAGAAGTAGGTGCTGAGCTCTTTTGAAAATCTACTGTCAAAACAGAATGTGTTGGGTGTTTTGGAAAATGTGTCTCTTATTTAGGGGCTTACGTGGGGGTTAACTGCTTAGAATTATGTTCCCACTTGAGGGGACTGAGAACTTGAAGATCTGGACCCATGTTCTTGTGAAATCTGGTAGACGTGCTTCCCAGCATTCATCAGTTGCCATGCAATTGCCAAATATTGTGTCTTTAGCCTCCACTCCTAACTCTACAGTAATAAACATGCATGTACAGGCTGGTGATCAGGGTAGAAGGAAAGAGATTCTCTTTTCCCCTCTGCAAATTCCTTTTACATAAGTCGCTTTAAGAGACTTTCAGCAGTCAGTTTCTCAAGAACAATCTTTTTATTCCTAGCTCTGGGAGGCGCTGTCCTAGCCCTCCCACTCTAAAGCGTAATGCGCTGCACCTATCCTAAAGAGGAAAGCAAATATCCCTGATTGCTCTGCTATAAAATACCTTTGCTAAGCTCCCTAGAGGCCAGTGCCTTGTAAAAAAGCTTCTCTCTCAAGGTTCCAGTCAGCTGGAGCCTTTCCGAAGTTTGAGCTTGGGAGATTTATTGCTCTTTAACAATCTTGCGGTTTCTTCTCTGCTAGGCCGTAAACACGCAGGGGGAGAAGGCAAGAGAGAGGAGTATCAATTAGATGTCTTGCTGGGGCCAAAACCCAGCTGTGTGCAAGAGTAGGAAGGACCTTTCAGGTTCCGAGAACAGGTTTAGTGCATGAGCACTGCAGCAGAGCAGGGAGGTCTAGGGCTCCCTACCAGGTTGGAAAGCTGTTAACCAAGATCTCCTGAAGAAGTGGGCCAGATCCATTCCCATGTTGGCACATGAACAGAAATTAGGGTGCTTTGCCTTTTCCTATCCTAAGCCTGCTGGGAGCTGGCCCCTTGAGCCCAACTGCTCAAGGTCCTGTGCATCATAGCAGTAGGACAAAGCACAGAAGTGTCATCTAGCCACTCTGCCAAAATGCCCCCAGATGTCCTCCCATATGCCAGAGCTTCCTGCTGGAAAGGGCAGGGGTAGAGGTGGCCCCATGGTTCATGCAGAGGGCCTCCTCTTCTGGGGATTATTCTTTTAGGCTAATTCTAGACTGCACTGCTTTTCTGAGATACCGGAGGTATCCTGGAAAAGCAATACTGTGTCCAAGGAATGCGTCCGCCTTTTTGGAAAATTTTTAGAAAAAGTGTATGCACTCTTTTGCCATCCCTGTACACCTCGTTTTACGAGGAATAAGGGATGTGTCCAAAGAGCACTTTTTCCTGAAATTTGGCACTGTGTAAATGCGTCAAATTTCAGAAAAGCCTCTTTCGACAGTAAAGCGGAAAAAGATACGCAATTTGCATATCGCAAATTGTGTTTCTTTTGCCGACTTACCATTGCAGTGTAGACCTAGCCTCAGTGGAGGAGGGCCTTGCAGCTTGTTTGGTTTTGCTGGCACAAAGGAGGCTGTGAGCAACTATATCGGGGTTTATAAATCACAGGCTGTGGGCAACTACATCACCATTTATAAATGGTCATGGCTGCCTCACAGGATGGTTCCAGTGCAGTGGGGTGAGATTCTGCCCTCTGTTACTCTCTTGCAAACCAACTGGTGTCAGTGAATGAAGGCAGAATTCAAGACACTGGGCACTGTAAAGTGGAGAGAGATGAGTTCTACGTCAGCTTACAACTGTACAGCCACTGGTGGGTAATTCGAGGCAGAATTTGGCCCAGCAAGCTGGTGGATTTGTACATCACTGCAGTTATGAGGTGCCAAAAGAACCTTAGAAACAAAATGCAACTGTGTTTTTTTTTCATATTACACCAGTTAATGGCTGTTGGTAAATTCTTGCCTGGTCTCCACTTGGATTTCAGGTTTTGTTTTTTGTTTCAAACTGATTAAAGTTTTGATGTGAAGGGGAAAATAGTGGTAGAGCTCAAGGAATCGATTGCATTTTGTAGATTACTGCAGCTACTAGAGGGTTTGAATAGCACTACAATCAGTAATATTCAGATATGATTAAATTCAGTCATCATTCTAGAAATGCTCTTTTTAAAGGCCTGGTCTACACTGGCGGAGAAAATCAATGCAAGATACGCAACTCCAGCTATGTGAATGCCTTCAGCATTCAGTTCAACTCCAGCTACCTAATTGCCCTCAGCATTCGATTTAGCAGGTCTTTACTAGACCCGCTGTATAGAACCCCGGAAGATCAATCGCCAGAGCATCAGTCCTCCATCAAGTGGAGACATGGCCATATTACTGGCAATCCAGGGTACAATTCTAGTAAAAATCCACTAAACCACATGTTGCGGGTGCCCCCAGCAACGCTGGTGTCGTGAGGAGTAAGGAGAATCAACAGGAGTGTTTCTTCTGTCAACCTCCCGCTGTGGGGCTGACCCCAAAAGTTGGTGCAAGGTATGTTGACTGCAGCTACACAATTCACATAGCTGGAGTTGCCTATCTTGCATCGATTTTCTCTGCCACTGTAGACCTGGCCTAAGGCTTCATCATGATCATGTAATTTTTGATGATCAAGTTGCTAAATGCTGGCTTTCGTCTTTGGTTTGCAGTGCACTGCTCGCCATGTAGAGCATGACTGATTATGTCTGACACCCCTGTCCTCTAGTCCCGAGGACAATAATAGACTGTAACCCCGGTTGCATGAACAATAGGATTTTGAAAGACTAATTTATCCAGAAGGAGAGAAACTCACTGGATTGTAACACTATTTGTAATTTGTTTGCTCATTCTCTGGGGCAGATTGTCAATCCCTTACTCGTGCTGTTGAGAAGTTGGTCATAGACATGTTCCCAGTGAGGTTTGTGGAACAGCTTGTGAACCAGGCGCTCATCAGTATGACTAAGAGGTTCAGTTTAGTCCAGTGACAGTACTCATACCTAGCCTTTCTATAGCGCTACTTGTCTAAGATTGCAAAGGACTTGAACCCTTACCTCCCCAGGTGACTGAAGTCTGAGGTCAGGATTATTATCCCAGTGTTATATGGGGAAACTGAGGCACAGAAAAGTGATAAAACTTGCCCAAGATGACCCAGCAAGTCAGCTGTAAAGCACTGAATAGAATCCGGGAGTCCTGACTCTATATTTCATGCACTTATCGCATACACAGTCAAACATAGGCTATTTCTACACTGCAGAGAAAAGTTGGAAAAAGATACGCAAGTTGCAGTTCGCAATTTGCATATCTTTTTCTGCTTTTTTTTCCTGAAAGAGGCTTTTCTGAAATTTGGCCTGTCTACACGGGGCCAAATTTTGGAAAAAACCTCCTCTTTCGGAACATCCCTTGTTTCTCTCACCGAGAGGAATACAGGGATGCTGAAAGAACATGTCTGCTTTTTCGGAAACTGTTCCGAAAAAGTGGATGCGTTCCTTGGATGCGGCAGCTTTTCCAGGATATCGGAGGTATCCCGGAAAAGCTCTGCAGTCTAGACATAGCCATAGAGTCCCCACAAATTGGTCCAGTTTCACTGCACATAGGCTTAAGAGGATGCCTGATTTATAGGGCTTAGGAACTGGGATACTGCTGAATTAGACACAAGTCTGGATCAGAGCCAGAACTTGTCCTAGAATTTGGGAATTGATGTTCCAGAATGGCCCTGCAGCCCTAAAGGGCTGAACTTCTGCCTAGTTTTGAGAGTACAGCCCTGATGATTCAGTCTAGGCCCATCTCTAGGGTTTTGTCCCGTGTCGACAGAGATAGAGAGTTCCATTGGTTAAATGACTGATGAGCATAAAGTTTGATTTGATTTTATCTCTCAGGGTATGTCTACACTACAAAGTTAATTTGAAATAACAGCAGTTATTTCAAATTAACTTTAATAGCGTCTACACAGGCAAACTGCTATTTCGAAATAAATTTGAAATAGTGGAGCCCTTATTTCGAATTTGGTAAACCTCATTCTACGAGGAGTAACACCAAATTCGAAATAGCTATTTCAAATTAAGTGCTGTGTAGACACTTAATTCGAAATAGGGGGCCTCCAGCCCTTCCCAGGGAGCCCTGGTGGCCACTCTGGGCACAACCAGGAAAACTTACTCTCCTCTCCCCCAGCCCCAGAGCCATTAAAGGGGTAGACCCTGGCCACAGTGCCTGTGCCAGCTCCAAGCCTGCTAGCCCAGAGCCAGCAGTGGCCACCGGGGCCCCTGACCCAGTAGCCCCAAAACATGAGCCAGCAAGCCACTGGCAGCCAGCCCTCCACCGCTCCCCAGGAGCAGTCTGCCAGCTCGCAGGAGCCTGACAGGGGCTGGAGAGGGCGGGCGCCTTCCTGGTCCAGGGTGGAGATCATGGACCTTATTCAGGTTTGGGGGGGATGCCCCCAACGTCCATGATCTCTGCACTAGATGGAGGAATGCGGCCATCTATGGCAGGATAGGTGCCAGCCTGGCCACTAAAGGCCACATGCAAACCCAGGAGAAGGTTAGCATGAAAGTCAAGTTGGTCTGGTGAGACCCTGAGCCCTGAGCTTCCCCTCCCCCTTCTTCCCCTTGCTTCTGCCTTCTAGCTCCCTCCTCCCAGGTTTCCCCCTCCCCTCTTCCACCCTCTCTCTTCCCCTCTCCCACCTCCTTTTCCCAGTCTCCCCAGAGGTTCATCCCCCCCACAGTTTTGTTCAATAAACCCAGTTTCTATTTTTGAACATACGAGTCTTTTATTTGACATCAGGAAGGGGGGCTAGGGAGGGGTAAGTGGATGGACGTGAGGGAGGAATGGGGCACGAGCCCCCAGTGGGGAGGACCGGGGAGGCTCTGAGGGCTCCTTGGGATGGACGCTGTCCCTCAGGGCCTCCTGGATCCTGACAGCCCCCCGGTAGACCCCTTGGATGGCAGCCTGCAGCAAGTGCAGCCGGGCTGATGGCAATGACCCCACGAGACACACCGGCATGCCCAGGGGCAGCTCTGGCTCCATGTGGCCGAGTGCTGTGGTGTCCGAGTTCGGGCACTCAGGGCACTCCAAGACAGGACTACTTTGCTGTCCCTCATCGAGGTAGACAAGCAAGCGGGGAACCCTGAGAACTGTCTGTCCGGGGTGGGGGTCGGGTCCCTTTAAGCACGGAGCTCAGTTAGCCTCAGGCAGCAGCCCCACACACTAAGTCCTAACCTGATGCCCTGCTGGCACTGGTTATGGCCAGCCTTAACTTCGGTTCAGGGTCCACTCAGTGTGGACGTGCTATTTCGAAATAGCAAAATGCTATTTCGAAATAGTTTTTGTGTATAGATGTGTTATTTCGAATTAGCTAAATTCAAATTAACTATTTCGAATTAAGTTAATTTGAAATAGTGCTGTAGTGTAGACATACCCTCAGTGAAACTAGATGGTAAACAGAAGTACCTTGGCAGGACTAGAACTGAGCAAAGAGTTGATTTTTCAGGTTGATGGCCGAACCTAGTGAACAAAAAAAATTCATCATTTTGGGTTGTCTCAAACAATATTTTGTTTGCTTCAATTTTAATTTTTGCATATTTTAAAACTTTTTTTTATAGAAATAGAGCTAATCACATTTCCAAATGAAATCTTGTTTTGAAATGAAAAATCAAAATGTTTCATTTTTGAAAGGGTCTAAATGCAACATTTGAGACTCTAAAAAAATCTCATTGTTTTGGCCAAAACTATTTGCCAAATTTGATCTGAATTTGTAAATAGTTTTGGATCATCCCTAAACTGCATCTTTTGACTAATAAACTACAGATCTGAAACATTTGCCATCATGACTCAATTGACTGTTTATTAATTGTATTACAGTAGTATTTAGAGACAGCAACTAGGCAAATACGCAGTAAAAGACACTTCTTGCTTCAAGGATCTTACAAAGTAATTGGATGAGACAGACAAAGTGGGGGTGAGGGAAGGAAACAGAAGCCCAAAGAAAGGAAAAGACTTGCTAAAGGTTACACAGACCTTAGCAGCAGAGCCAGGAATAAAGCCATCTTATCCTGACTCCCAATCCATGATGCTGTTCACTGGACCATGCTTTCACCACCACTGTAGCTCCCTTCTCTGTTTCCTCCCTCCTAGGGTCCCCATCTCTGAGGGCGTATCCTCTCATCTCTGTCATCACCCGGCAGCCTTCTGTGGTCCATCACCTCATTCCTGCAGCTACCAGCTCCCGAGCGCTGTCACCGCACTCCTCCTCAGCCACCAGCTCGGAGCCAGCAGCCAGTGAAACCCATGCCAGCAGCGAGTCAGAAGGGGAGCAGCCCACCCCGCGCTTGAAAAAGCCTCGCCGAAGCCGGACCATCTTCACGGAACTCCAGCTGATGGGGCTGGAGAAGAAGTTCCAAAAGCAGAAGTATCTGTCCACGCCAGACAGGTCAGAGGAATGGGATGCGGGTGTGACTGGGCTAAGCCTGGGAAAGTGGCTCAGGTACTATTACCCTAACCCTGTGACTGTGAGTTGCAGACGCAGGCTCACGCTACAGTGCTAAAAATATCTGTGTTGGTGTTTGGACTGGAGTCTGGGCTTTAGCAAGGTGGATGGCCCAAACATCTACACAGCTATTTTTTGTGCTGTAGTGTAAGCCTGAATCTGTAGACCTGGTCTCTGAAACTTGCTGCTACGCAATCCTGACTGCTGTGTAGACGTACCCTTTGAGACCTAGCCATCTAGAAGGGATTTGCATACGTGACGCTCAGAAAGCAGAGAAAAGGTACGTAAAACTCTGAGCTTACAGAGAAGATAGGGTCCAATGCAGGCTCGAGTAGATGAGTGAAGTCCCCAGGGCTTTGAGCTATACTGTCAGCAGTAAATGGTAGTGTAAACTAAGGATGTTAAATATTGATTAATTTACTAGTTGATTAATTTTCATTGACTACTTGATAGGTATTTCCGCATTCCTCCTTTGAAATGTACAAGAGCCCCAGTGAGGGCTCTTGTGTATTTCAAAGCGGAAGCACCCGCATGGAGCCTGGAGTCAGTGGGACTTCCTGCTAACTCTGGGCTGCACACAGCATGCCAGCTTTGAAATGTACAAGAGTCCCCAGCGGGGGCTCTTGTGCATTTCAAAGCAGAAGCACCCACATGGAGTCCACATGGACTCCCGAGCTGACCCCAGGCTCCGCGCGGCATTTCAGAGTGGCAGTGCTGCACGGAGCCCAGGATCAGCTGTGCAGCGCTGCCCCTTTGAAATGCTGTGTGAAACGCATTTCAAAGGGGCAGTGCCGCATGGAGCCCAGGGTCAGCTCCATGCGGCGCTTGCCCCTTTGAAACGCTGCCACAGCATTTCAAAGCGGCAGCACTGCACGGAGCCCATATTCCAGGCTCCGTGCGGCGCTGCCACTTTGAAGTACCTCCTCTTCCCCCCAGCTTTTGCTGCCTCTATCTGAGCAACTAGTCGACTAGCCCTTAACATCCTTAGTGTAAACCCCACATCAGGGGCCTGATTGTCCAGTGGCTAGCACTGCATGCCATTGTTGACCCTGATGCAAAGTGCATGTGTGACTCCCTTAAAGAAATGTAATCTCCATTTACTCCCTGTGCTGCTTCATCAGGTACCTGCAATGCTGCTGTTAAATACTAAAGCCTACCTCTGAAACACAGTATTCTTCTAAGGCGAGAGGACAGCAGCATCCTGGAAATTACACCCTACTCCTCCCTAGTTTACTCCTGTCCATTTCAAATGCATCAGGACACAGCCATGCATGACTCGGGCTGTTTCGAGGGCACTTTGGCCATAAATATCACAGGCTTTTTGCCCTGAGGGTAGAGTCTATCCCATAGCATTGCTTATCATGACTATTTTTAAAAGACACAGGACAAAAATGTTTCTTAAAGAGGTCAAAGTAGAGGTAGTAGAAGGACTGCTTCTGCCCCTGCTCAGCTGTTGCAATACTGAATGCTCTCCAGATGAACTTGTGATGTCTTTTGGACTGAGAGAGATGACTCTGCCATTGGTGGAAGACTTGGGCAAAAGACCAGAATAAATTTCAAGACTAATTTTTCCCTGGATCAAAGGTGACCTGAATAAAATGAATCAATGGAAACCATATACTGCCAGTATGGTATAAAAAGAGAGTGCTTGATACATTTGCATAGCAGCCAGCATCTGGGCAGAGAGAGACATGCAAGCAAAGCTCCTTCCCTAGCTACATCCTCAAAGGGTGCAGCATGTTTTCCTTCTCCCATGCTGACTCCATTCCACTGGCCTGTGCAGCTGTGGGTGTGGGTGTGTAGGCAGAAACCTGCCTGTCACCCAATCCCTCTAGAGAAGCTAGTTCCATTGTGAACACTAGACTAGAGCAGTCTTTACTCTCAAGAAATATAGAGGCTAGCCCATAAACAGAGGTGCAATGGGGAGCTGGGTTATTGTACAACAGACTCACTGCAGCCACTACTAGGGAAGGTCACAATCTCTCTTTGAGAGTCTTTCGACCAATATTATTTATGTTTCTATTTAGAGCTGGGTTGATATTTTCATACCTTACAATTTTCCCATTCGAAAATAAGGTTTTGGTGAAACTGAAGTTTTCCATGGGGAAATTTTAGCAAAAAAGTGCAAATTTGTTTTCATCCCCATTTCACATCCCTTTTACTCCAACCTTCCCCCCCTCCCAGTTTTCCCAGCTGAAAATAGTTAGAAAAAGTAATAAAAAAGGCAGGAGAAAGAAAGAGAGAGAAAAAGTCCTGAAAATCCAGAAAACAAAATAGAAAATTTTCAGCCTCCAAAAAATGAACCAAAATGACATTTGAATGAAACAAAGGAAAATTTTCATTTCAAAGCACCATTTTAAAATGAAACTAAGGGGAAGATTTTTTTTTTCTTAAAAAAATTCTCACAAACTCAAAATATTTTGAAGAGACAAATGATGAAGGAAAGCAGTGTCTTGGTTTCCTGATCAGTTCCAGATTATACTGAATTAGGCTTGTTTGACTGGCTTTGTCTGGAACCCTCCCAACGAAGATATGAGATTACCCTATGATACAGTGTGACTCTGTGAATTGTTTTCCAGTGGTCACCTTATTGGCCTGGAAGTCCATGAACTTTAATTTTGTTTCAGGCTCTGCTTGTACAATAATCTTGGGCAAATCACCACACTGCTCTGTGTCTGTTATCTTTTGTGAACTACCTCATATAAGGTGTTCTGAAGTTTAGTGAGTTACTATTTACAAAGTGCTTTGAGAGCCTCTTTTCAGCTAAAGAAAGAGAAGTTTTTTTTGTTTTACAGAACGTGAATCACCCACATGTTGCGGTGTACAAGGAGGAAATTGTGGGTTTAAATTCTGGTACAAAAAGGCTGTCAGTTCAGATTGGTTTTGCAAATCTAAATACAGTGTTTGAGAGGTGCACAAAATCTTTAACCCCACATGTCACCAATTTCTAGTTTAAACTATTTCTGAGGCCTATGATTGGAAGGGTTTGATTTTTATTAGTAAACGTCAGTGAATGTTGGTTTTCAGTATATGTAACCTTTGTGTAGGCTAGACTTCACTGCTCTTCTCCAGTGTCTAAAATAAAGAAAACCCCTCAACTCCCATAGAAAGTAACTGGAGACCTAGAGTTCAGTCTAAGGAATTTCAGCAAGGATTGCGCTGTATCAGCCTCCCTACATTTAAGTACTAAAAAAACTAAATAAATTAATTTAATTAAATAACTTTATAAAATCTTATGATGAAAAAACAATCTAATTTTTACAACATAACCATTTTATAACCCACAGACATTGTGTTCACAGTCACAATGAACATCAATAAAAAGAAAACCAAAAGAAAGATTTGAACAGTTCAGTCCACACAAAACACGGTAAGGGTATGTTTACACTTGCACCCTAGTTCGAACTAGGGATGCAAATGCAGGCATTCGAAATAGTCAGGAAGCGGGGATTTAAATATCCCGTGCTTCGTTAGCATGATCTTGCCGGCACGTTACTCCGAATGCCAGCTGTTTCGAAAGTGAAAGTGCGCGTCGGGACACGTTAGTTGGAATCAAGCCCCTTGGTTCGAACTAATATTACTCCTCATTTTATGAGGAGTAACGTTAGTTCGAACCAAGGGGCTTGATTCCAACTAACGTGTCCCGACGCGCACTTTCACTTTCGAAACAGCTGGCATTCGGAGTAACGCGCCGGCAAGATCATGCTAATGAAGCACGGGATATTTAAATCCCCACTTTGTTGACTATTTCGAATGCCTCCATTTGCATCCCTAGTTCGAACTAGGGTACAAGTGTAAACATACCCTAAGAAGAAACTGGGAGAGCCCAAAAGCTTAGATTTAGTTCACCAAAGTCTCCGTTTATATCTGTCATCATCAAATCTGCACCATATGCTGAGTCTGAACCATCTCTCCACTTGCTTGTAGGGATCCTCAGACTCTTCCTCTGCTGTGGATCACTGCTAGACAGCCAGCTCACTGATTAACCAGTCAGTCAACTCACCAGTGAACTGACTTAAAGAAAACCCTGTTACAAGAAAATACAAAAACTGAGAATAACAAAACAGAAACGACTCTTTCCCCATTGCTACATTTAAAGAGGAGCCTGGAGAATCCCACTGACCGAGAAAGTGAATGAATCAGCCTGGCTAAAATCAAAATGGCATTCAAAGCATACAATTAACACAGCAGAAGTTATTTTCCCCTCCCAGTTTCCCCTTGCTATAACTAGCACTGCCCATGTGCCCTGGTAGAGGGTTAACACCATCACTACCTGCTGCAAAGTGCTGCAGAGTGGGGGACAGCAGCCTGCTCTCTGCTCCTGGCTCAGCCTCTCCCAGCTCACCCAGGGCACAAGGCCCTTAGCAAAGCAGCAGCCCTGCCTGCTTGCTCGTGGAATCTGACCCCAGCAACAGAGACAGAAGCTATTAGAGCAGACCCCAAACTACCGTTCCCAGTTCCAGAAGCTTCTGTGTGTGGGGTGCTAAATCTGCCTAGCAACAATGACCCAGACACTATTCACTCCTCCCCCTCCCACCGCCCAGAGGTCTCTTAAAGAGATAGCTTCGTGTTAGGTACATGGGTTACATTCTCCCCTCCTTAAATCCTGGCAGTGCACCTGAGACACAATCCAAAATATCTTGCCTTTGTTGTTCTGCACAGGCAAACAATGATGGGAAGTATGTACAATAGGCTTATATCAGCTGTGAGTCTGTTTTTAGAATAGTGGGGAAGCCAAGGGCATAATTGTTATATTTAACTGGATGAGTTCTAATCCTGCCAGTCCTGCGAGGTTCCACTGGTACTTTGGTAGTGGTTGGAGCAACAGAAGAATTCAAACCGTCTTCTGTGGGGAGCCCATTTTGTGAATTTTCCCCATCTTGTGTCTCTTCCAATTCAGTTTCCTGAAAATGAACACTTTGGTTTGGATCAAACTCTCTTGCCAGAGGGTTAAGATCAGACTCCTGGGGTCAAATCAAGTACAGATTCATCGTCATCTTCATTCTCCCTCTGAGTGACCACTTCAGTGGGTTTCTGTCTAGCTCTACCATTCACAGGAGTCTCTGACTGGTTATCTTCTATTCATTTATGAGCAGAGATATATCCACACAGTCTTACTATGTTCTTATGAAGAATTCAGATGGGACCATCTCTAGATTCTGCCTGTACTTTATAAATGGGGATATCGTCTTTTAGCTGCTCTAGTACCACATGCGCTACGGGCGCCCATCTATCTGCAAGCTTCTGCTTGCCTCTAAGACTCAGGTAGCGCACTAGAATCCTGTCTCCTGGTTCTACGGTTGACATAATTATTTTGGCAAGCTGACTAACATTTTTCCCCAATTAGATAATAAACAAAATGCATAAATAGCCAAATTAAGAAAAATGCTGCTTGAAAATATTTTGTAGTTTGATTTCAGGACATTTCCTTTGTTTATTATGACATGATCTTGATATTTATTAAGCTCTAACTGTTTGACTATGAGCATATACTGTGGTTACATTACTATTGTGTGACTGCCTCCATTTGCCTGACCTCCCCATTCCCATAATTTCCTGCAATTATGAAAATATAAATTAACAATACAAAAAGTGTAAAAATAAATAGCTGCCCAAACTATAAAAAATGTGAATATGGAATCCTACCAACCCTGCTTCTGTTTTTCATCTGATGCATCATGCTACCAAAGCACGGGTCACATTGGACCAGATTTTCAAATACTTAGTACCCACATTGGGGATGGGTTTTCAAGTGAGTGCCATACCCATTTAAGCGTCTAAAATGGGATCAGATTTGAAGTAGCTCCCATAGTGACTCATATGCCATGATTTTTCGAAAGAGCTCAGGACTCATTATCTTCTGCTATCTGGCCCATTTGGCATGGTTCTGTATCTCCTAAGGCTGAGAGGTTGTGCTGACTGGCTCAGCACTGCCTCGTGTGACTGGGTGAGTGACACCATCAGTCAAGCAGTCAGGGCTATTGAATTAATTAGAGGCATGAAAGTTTCTTGGCTTTCTCCATGACTGAGGACAATGAGCAATCTCTGCTCCCATGGCTCTTCCTTTCTCTCTGTTTGTTTCTTTGGTTTCCTAGGCAATGCCGGTTATGCTAATGTACATGGAGAGAGGTTGTAACTGTTACAGGTAATCTAGGTGTGCCAAGATGCAGGCTTCCTGGCAGGAGTTCATCAAGCAGACATATTTCCCCTCCATGTGAGCTCATGAGCTAGTAATGCAGTGATAAGACCATGGATTGAGATTTGCATTCACTCTTGTGTCCTTTAACATGGTCTAAATTGAGGAGTATAGTAAGCTACTGAGTTGCATGGCTAATTAGAAGCAAAGACATTCAGATGAAGTAAAGTCTGGAGCCGGTGGGCTTGATTCTGTTCTCATAGTCTCACCCATCTAGCTCCTGCAGTACCCCAGATATTCACTACAAGCTCCTTGAACTACAAAGGGGAAAAACATGTGTGGGTTTGTTAGGGTGTTTAAATATTGGTGTGTGTGACTGTCCTCACTAATATGGAAACCATGTCTTCTGAACCTCAAATGCATTTGAATGCTACTTCATGTTTGCACCTGAACCCATCCGAGTTTTGCATGGCTTCACATTGTTGCCTAACATTTGCCCAGCTCTGCTTAGGACTTAGAATTTCTGAATCACACAAGGCCAAATTAATCCCAAATGCAGCTCCATTGCAGCACAAGGTCTAGATTTGTTCTCACTTATGAGATAAATAAAGGGGTTATGTTGGGTGTAAACTTTGCTCAGGATCCCCAGATCTCAGGCTTTGTGTAGAACTAAGTAGATTAATAGCTATAAAGGAACCGCTACAGATTTGGAGGTTGGGCCCAGATAAGTTAGAATAAGCATCTGGGCTGCCTATTGTAGCTTTCCCGAAGGCCCAACCTGCACAAACTTATTTATAGGCATTTCTAGAGTGCTCATCACTGTGATATCAGCAAATTAATAGCACTTCTGAACATCAGGGTCAAGTTGACTCCAGTTGGACAACCAAGTTTTGTCTTCCTTCACTTGCCCAACCAAACACACAGGAAGAGATGGAAATAGACCAGCTATCTTACCATCCTTTTCTGTGTCATAACCACAAGATCATTCTTGCTTCCTTCATAAATTGGATTCTAAATTTGCGCCAGGACCGTTTACACTGATTTGTAGGTCTCATTCAAACTGGAGAGGAAATCTAAGTGAGGAGAAGCCAACAGTTATCTTTTTCTGGAATTTACATCTGTACATTGACTCTTGCTGGGACACAGTCCCCAGGGATAGGCTACTGCAGTGGATTTGGACTCTACAATGCCTTTGTCAAGTCTCTGTCTCTCTTGTCTTCTAGGCTGGACCTTGCGCAGTCACTGGGGCTGACTCAGCTCCAGGTGAAGACTTGGTACCAGAACCGCAGGATGAAGTGGAAGAAAATGGTAAGAGATCAATGGTTCCCAGCAAGAGCTCCAGTCTGATGTCAGAGACCAAGCCTGAGTGGAAGTAAACCTGGCTCTCCATTTGGCTGGCTTTGGCATAAATTCTGCCAGTGAAGCTATGCTGATTTCTACCACCTGAGGAACTGGTCCCAAATTTTAATGCTCAGTTTGTTGCTGATAACTGATTCCCTGAAAGGCTCACATAAGTGAGAGTTTAAAAAAAAAATCTCAGAGAGGTAGCTGTTAGTCTGTAAACTCAAAAACAGTGAGTGGTCCTGTGGCACTTTAGAGACTAACCAATATATATATAGAACCATGAGCTTTTGTAGGCAAAAACTACTTCATCAGAGGGTCATGGACAGCAATGTGGATTCAAACCAAAGGGATGAAAGGGGTTTGGACAGAAATTTCTCCCTTTGTATTTTTGGCAACCCTGGGATCTTTATTGCTGGTGGGAATTGTGGGTACACCTGGACCATCAGGAAACTTCAGCTCAGTGAAACTAAGTCCAGCGACATCCCTGCTTCTCACTGCTAAAGCTGTCTTTAACTCTGACTCTGCCTCCACCTCTTGCTGTGCTCCTGCTCCCTGTGGTCTGCCCTTCATTTCCTACATGCACTCCCAACTTCAAGCCTTTTTTTTACGCCGTTTCTCAGTTAATATACACCAAGCCTCCTCCCTGTCCTTCAAAAAGGACATCTAGAATGCCCACCTGTCCAATACACCAATAATGACAAGACTCCGTGCCAGTCCATGTGCCAGTCCTCGTGGAATGAGGGGTAATGGTGGTTCGAATTAGGATCTTTAATTCGAATTACCTAGTCCGTGCCACGTGTAGCCGCGGGCAGTTAGTTCGGACTAAGGGGGATTTAAAAATGGCGGCGCCCGGGAACATGCAAATGAAGCCCGGGATATTTAAATCCCAGGCTTCATTTGCAACTCCGCTTTCCCTCATTACCCTACCTAGCTCGAACTAACGAGCTAGTGTAGACGTACCCTGTGTGTGTTGAGAGTTGGGTATTGAGACCCCTTTACAACCTGCCTTGAACTCTGGACTCTAAATAGAGTCTGACACATAAGTGTCTGCTGGGTTTGTGCTTGCCTCCATTTAGATTAATTAGGCCTCATTTAAGTTCCACTAAGCCTATGTATAACTTAAGTTCCATTTGAGACCTGAGGGCAAGTAGGAGGTCAGTAGTTCCTAGACCTTCAGCCAGCCCTTTGAACAGGGGTAAATTACATCCTAATGTTAAAAGTACCATCAGGAAGTTGGATGGCAGACACCGATGTAGTTCAGAATGGTCCAAATGCCTATTGTCTTTGTTCCAGGTACTGAAAGGTGGACAGGAAGCTCCGACTAAGCCCAAAGGCCGTCCAAAGAAAAACTCCATCCCCACCTCAGAAGAGATTGAGGCAGAAGAAAAGATGAACAGCCAAGTTGAGAAGCAGATGTTGGAGACATCTCAGGCCCAGGAAGAGCCTGAATTGACAGAGAAGAAGCCTGAAGTCTCCTTGGAGACGGGAAAGTCCCCAGAGCACACACTGGAGGCCTCCCCAGAGGAGACCACACCCTTGAGCTAAAAGAGGAGAAACAGGAGGAAAAAAAAGGAAAGATTTAAAAAAAAAAAAAAACCCCTCCCAAAGACTTTATGTATAAGCCAGGAGCTTGTGCACTTTGTGCCACTGGGAATTAACCAGCATGGGCAGCTGTGGAACAAAGAAACCCAATGCATAGGATGACAATCTTTCCCTTCCCAAGAGCACGTGTAAGTTCTCTGTGAAGGACAAGGGGGCCTGAGTACTTCTAGGTATTCTCCAGAGGAAACAGTGTGTCTAGAAACCTGAGACAGACTGGAGACACAGAAAAAGCCCAGGACTCCTTTCATAACTTGCAAGGTGGTTGTGTAGTGCTTATGACCATCTGGGAGGGTTCAGTGTATTTGCTTGACTTTATTCTCACCTTTTAAGGTTGAATTAAAGGACAGATACTTAGTCCGGCCTCAAGGCAGTGACTGCCAAGAAAAGGGGAAATTTACAGCATGATTGCTCATTTAACCAGCACTTATTTCTGTTAGGGATGAGCCCAAGCAAAACAGTTTTTTTTTTCTTTTGGAGGATGCACGCACCCAGGGTTTTGGTTCAGCCCATTATAAAGATACATGGCAAGACTCAGCCCCAGGTCAAAATTCAGAGTTCAGACCTCCCTGGGAGGCTTGGGGTGATCAGATCTGGGGTGTGGATCTTTACAAACTTTTATAAAGATAAGGCCACTGGATAAAAATATAGCTTGAGATCACGGTTTGGATTTCAAGTTCCTCCAGAGGCTTTGGGCTGCTCAGAACTGGGATTTTTTGCATTAGGCCCATTTCTAATTATTGTAGGTTTGTATTTTTTTTCCCAAGGAGCATTTAAATGTTTTCAGGGTTAGGGGAAAGCAATGGAGTTAAGAAGTTGCTGAGGAAAGTTTGCATTTGTTTTTAAGACCTGTGTGCCAAGAACAAATATGCATCACGTTTCCTAAAATCTTGTGGAGGGTGCATTTTGCCTGAATGCTGCAAGAGATGTATTAAAATAACCTTTATTTTTTAATTAAAATTAAATATATAAATAAGACTCAGTGCCATTTCTCTTCTAAATCCCAGACAGAGGATTTGTCGCAGTCACATGGGCATATACACATGGCGTTCAGACTGATTTGTATTAGGCCTGGCTAAGCTGTGCTACTGTTGCTGCCACCCATGTTAGTGTGACCGTCCTACTGTTTATACTCTGATTAGCTCTCAGTGAGCTGTAGCAATGGTTCTCAAAATGCAGTCCGCGGGCTGCCTCCCAGGTGGTCCACAGCTCAAACGCTCCCCCACCTCCTCCCCCACGCAGCACAAGACTTGGAGCACCAGCTCAGGCTTCTGGGCGTACGTGAGTGGGGGAAGTGAAGAAAGCCTCAGCCAGACCTGGCTCCCCACTTGCGTCCACCCCAGTGCCCCCTAGAGCCGCCCCAGCTTCCCACCCACCACCACTGGGTGGCACAGGGACCCTGCCCACAGCTGGGACACCCCTGCCTCCACAGGGTTGATGCCCCACCCCCCCCATATGCGCACCACTGCTGCTCCACCTGTCCTGGTCCTGCTGGCATGCAGGGACCCATGGGTGGGGGCGAGGGGGGCGGGAACAGGTTGCCTTGTCCCCATGTGTGCGCTGCTGCTGCTCCGCCCGCCCTGGTCCTGCTGGCATCACCCTCCCCCATTGGAAAGGGAACCAATGGAGTGGGGGAGTCCCCTGAAAGCTACTTCAGCTGCCTGCCCACTTCCACCAGGCAGTACAGGGACCCCACACAGAGATCCTGCCCCCGCTCACGTGCTACTGCTGCTCCGCCCACCCCAGCTCCGCCAGCATGCGGGGACCCACAGGTAAGGGGGGTGGGAACAGGCTGCCTTGACCCTGGGGCCTGGCTAGGACCATCCCTGAGCAGCTGCCACCACATGAGATGGGCCGGGGGATGAGGAGTGTCGAGGGCTGGGAGGTGATGAGGCAGTGGGCAGGTGCTGGGGGAGAAGGAAGTAATGGTGTCTGCCCCTGGTGCCTTTGAGAGCCTACCCTGCTCCCCACCTGCCACCACAGGCAGCACAGGGACCCCGCACAGCGCTGGGACCCCCACCCTCATGGGAGGGGTGGGAGAGTGGGGGCCAGGGATGGGGGACGCGGGGGCCTGGGTGAGGAGGCAAAGAGGGATTGGGGACTGGGGTGTGATGGGGTCAGGCTCAGAGATCGTAGGACCCGGGGGCACATGGTAAAGTGTGACCCTTCCCCACAGACAAGGCTGTGCAAAGAGCAGACCCCAGGGACTGCCCACAGCTTGACCCATGCCAGGGAGCAGGACACAGACAGAGGGACAGAGCGCAAGCCCTGGACCGATGCAGAGGGAGACAGGCCTGGCCTGTTGCAGGGAGCTCAAGGATGATCAGGTCAGTCCATTGCTCTGAAATCTCCCCTGCTCTAACAAACTAGACCCTCCCCACCAGCTGGGGACAGACCATCCACCCCTTTAGCATCACATCAGGGAACTGAGGTCAGTGTCAACGCACAGTTCTTCCTGAAACCCATCAAACTGTGCAGTGCTGCTTTTACACAGCTCCACCCCAGAAGTGGCTGCATCTCAGCACTGAGCAGGGGATCCCTGCCCCACCCCAGGGCCTGCTGCTTCTCTGCACCAGGTGAGAGATCCCTGTATAACCAGCCCTTGAGTCAGTGCTGCGCAGCCCCTGGCTGTCTCGTAGCCAGTGATGTCAGAGTCCTGCTGTGGGGGGGACAATGGGAGCTAACATCTCTGGCAGGACAAACGA
Organism: Pelochelys cantorii; assembly: GCA_032595735.1. Taxonomy (NCBI): domain Eukaryota; kingdom Metazoa; phylum Chordata; order Testudines; family Trionychidae; genus Pelochelys; species Pelochelys cantorii. Next base: position 13,105,803 of record CM064352.1, read on the forward strand.
ACTGGACAGTCGTGGTAGTGGGGAGCCAGGAGCCAGGAGCTACTCGCTGGCCAGGAAGGAGCTGAGCTCCCACCCCCTCCCCACCTTGCTGGAGGAAGGACAGGGCAGTGACGCGCTGCCCAGAGGCTTTTCCTGCTGCAACAGGGTGCAAAGCCAGGTAAGTGTCCTCCCCCCTCATGCCCAGACCCCCATGCTCCAACCCCCTCACTCACTCCTCTCCAGAGGCATAGCAAAGCAGGTGCGGGGGGGCCATTGCCCCTGGGCGCCACACTAGGGGGGCGCCAGGCTGGGGTGAGAGCGAGCGCACGCTGCGCAGGCTCACCTGGCATGGGCGGTGAGTTATATGGCCATCCCCCCCCGGCCCCGGACCGTCACTGCCGTGCGCAGTGTTCAGTCGGCTCCCCCTTGCCTGCGCACGCTGCCAGCTGCTGCTGCCGCCATGCGCCTCGTTTCCAGGTGATCGGGGAGACGCCCGGGCGTGACGTGACGTCACGGCCCGGGACTTTAAAAGTGGTCAGTGCCACATGGTGCTGCGTGGCCTAGCTTCTGGTTCAGAGTCCAGGGACTTCTGGGGCCCGAGCTCAGAGGCCGGCTCCTCAAAGTGGAAGGCAGAAGGTATGGCAGGGCAGGGGGAAGACTAGGGGGAAGGGTGGGAGAGGAAGGGGCTTGTGCGGAGGGGGAGGGGAGGGGAGAGGAAGGGGCTTGTGCAGAGGGGGAGGGGAGAGGGAAGATACAAATGCTAGGGGGCCAAGTGCAGACAATGAAGAAAAGGGCAGGAGGGGAGGTGTCAGTGGGAGGGGGACAGGCTGATGCTGCAAGAGGAGAGGGTAAGGGCATTAGGGTCTAGAGGGGGGAGGGGGAGGTGCTGGGAGAAGGTTTGAAAGGAGGGGTGGGCATGAGAAAGGTGGGGATGGAGCAAGTCATATGTGAGGGCACAGACGGGCATGAGGGGAATGGGGGCAGAGAGTGGTGAGGGGGTGGGCATCAGGGAAAAAGAGGGCAAAGGGGCAGGGGCAGTGAGGGAAGGGGGAGGCACCAGGAGGGTGCAGGTGCCAGGGGATTCTGGGGGTGAAGCAGAAGGGCAGACACCTGCAGGGGAGGGACCAGCACCAGAGGAGAGAGGCAGGGCAGGTGTGTAGAGGGAGGTGTTAGAAAAGGGGATCTTTTTAGAAAAGCTCATCTGATCAGAGTGGGGCTATTGGAGGAGTGGGCACAGGAGGGAGAGAAGGGCTGGTGGAGGGGGGCAAGTCACAGGAGGGCTGAGGGCAGTGAGAAGGGCAGGAGTCAGGACAGCAGAGGAGGGTGAGGAGTTGGGGGGCAGCAGGCACCAGGGGAGATGATGGAGTAAGGAGAGGAGACATGGCAGCACAGAGAAAAGGTAAAGGTTTAAAAATATTTATTAATAACTTGGTATGCTGCCCACGGCCAGTTTGTTTGCGTCCCGCGGTGCAGTTTGGGTTTATGTGGGGATCAACACGTGGCCGGCGAGTGGGAGCCAAAACAAAAAAGTAGTCAGTGTAATGATCTTCTGTTGATATGCGTTTTAGTAGTTAAATTCTTGGACTGTCGTTGCTCATGAAAAGTGCTGTCACATGGGTAGAAATCAGAGAAATATTGCATTTTATTAATATTAGCAGAACTGACTTAAATGGGGCCTGTATGTTGTGTAGTCTTGCCTTAATCTTTGTATTCATGCCTGTCAGTGTGAGAGAAGCTATTTGTATATATTTGCTTGCATATGCAACCACACTTAAGTTGAGGCCCTCAGCATGTTCTGTAAGTATCAGTGTGGCCCCTGGGGCTTCCAAAGTTGAGTTGCCCTAGCTCATCCCTGACAGGTGTCTGTCTAACCTCGTCTTAAATATCTCCAGTGATGGAGATTCCGCAATCTCCCTACGCAATTTATTCCAGTGTTTAACCACCCTGACAGGCAGGAAGTTTTTCCTAATGTCCAACCTAAACCTCCCTGGCTGCAATTTAAGCCCATTGCTTCTCATCCTAACCTCAGAGGCTGAGGAGAACAATTTTTCTTTCTCCTCCTTATGATACTCTTTTAGGGTATGTCTACACTGCCACCCTAGTTCGAACTAGGGTGGCTAATGTAGGCATTTGAACTTGCAAATGAAGCCCGGGATTTAAATATCCCGGGCTTCATTTGCATGTTCCCGGGTGGGTGCCATTTTTAAATGCCCAATAGTTTGAAATGACTGTCCGCGGCTACACACGGCAGTCAGAAGTTAATCCGAACTAAGTCTGATCTTCTGGCACCTTAAAATAACAGAGTGCTGTAGTAACAGGAGGGCAGAACATAGTGGGAGTGAGAGTCAAGAACTGGTGGGATGGGGGAGGTGGTTTATTTGCCTTCTCTTCGCTCCAGCTTGACTGAGCTGAGCCACATTTGTGCTGTTCTACAGTGCGTGACCTGAAGCGTATCCAGAAAGTCCGTCCATGTGGCATGCCATGTGGGAGGAGGTGGAAGACAAAGGTCTGTCTACCTGGAATGGGAGGAAAACTCCAGGGCTTGAAGAAGGAGCAGGCTGAGGAGGATGTGAATCTGGAACTAGGACAGATCTGGTTTTAGCCTCCCTTTTAAACCATGTCTGGATGGTCCAGAGCTGCTGGGGCAATGGCAAAGTGTAGAATTAAAAGTACAAGTTATCTACTGTAACAGAGCAGGGGTGCCTATTGGAGTCCGGGAGGTGGGCGGGTGTTAGCCGTCCACATCTAAAGGACCTCCCCTCAGCCTATGGGGAGGGTCCACTGAGCCCAGGAAATCAAGTAATTACTTGGGACAAACAAAAAGAAAATAGGGACGGGTGTGAGGGTCAAAGGGCTAAAAGAAGGGAACCAGATGGGGACACCGAGCAGAGAACCCCGGACAGCGCCCACTGCCCCTCGAAGGTCTCAAGAGAGCCAGCAGATGCCACCCAGTGGAACTCTGCCCGGATACGTGAGCGGATGCAGGAACGGAAATAAGCCCCACAGTTGCAGGCCCCTCCCTCGGCCAACCTCTGCTCCCTGGTCTTATAAATTACCATCTTGGCGATAGCCAGGAGGAGGTTGACCAGGAGGTCCTGCGACTTTGTGGGGCCTCGGACTGGGTGTGCGTAAATGAACAGGTGAGGGGAGAAGTGCAGCCAGAACCTCAGCAAAAGGTTCTAGAGGAGCCGAAAGAGGGGCTGTAACCTGGCGCACTCGAGGTAGACGTGTGCCGGGTTCTCCCTCTCGCCACAGAAGGGGCAAGTGTCGGGAATGGGGGTGAACCGTGCCAAATACATGCCCGTGCTCACAGCTCCGTGCAGGATTCTCCAGCTGATGTCCCCAGTGGGCTGTGGAACCAAGGTGGAATAGAGACTGGCCCACCGGGGCTCCACACCCTCCATTGGTGGTAGGAGGTCCCGCCACTTGGTGTCTGGGCGGGACTTGAGGGTGGGGAAGTGGAGCGTGTGAAGCACGAGCGTGTACAGGTGACTCTTTGGCGCGGTTCGGAAGGAGATTGGCTGCAACGCATGCAGCCAGCTTGGGTGACGAGGGGGAGGCGGTCAGGGAGATACGCGGGGCTTAGGGCCGATGGATAGATCGGGCGGGCCGGGGGTGAGGGGCGGGCAGGGTGCACCCTCTCGCAGGACCTTGTCGAGATAAACCCAAGCAGTGGGCGGCAAAGCGTCCTTCACCTCCTGAAGTACGCGCCAGGGAGTACGTAGGGTGGAGAGCCCCATTCGCTGGGCGAGTGCCCGAGGATCCACCCAGTCTCCCCGGTCGTAGTCCAGGAGGTCTCTGATCCTTGTGACTTCTGCCAGGACCAGCCTCTGGCGCACCGAGGGGGACTCCGCCGCCTGCACACGTAGATGGGGATTGTATAGCAGGGGCTTCACGAGGAGGTCTGCCCCCATGATGGCTCCCAAGGACCTGGTCGCCTCTAGCAGCTTCCAGGCTCGGAGGAGGTCCTGGTAGAAGGCCGGCAGCTCGGAGAGGTCTCGCGGAAGACCTCTCAAATAAAGGAGCTGCCGGTCATATCGGAGCCCTCGGAAGCGGTGAAGGAAAGCGTGCGCCAGTGTGCTCCACGCCGGACTACCTGCATCAGATAGGAGCCTCTGCAGGGCCTGGAGGCGGAGGACACGAACCCGCGTGGGCAAACACGTCAGGCCCTGCCCTCTCTCCTCCAGGGGAAGATGGAGAACACCTGCAGAGACCCAATACAGTCCTGGCCAGAAGAACCGCAGCAACAGCTGCTGGATCTGATCCAGGAAACCCGGTGGTGGGACCAGGATGCTGAGACGGTGCCAGATCATGGACAGGACTAGTTGGTTAAGCACCAGTACCCTCCCATGCAGGGAGAGGCACCGGAGCAGTCCTGTCCATCTCCGCAACCGCTCCACCACCCTGGACTCTAAACCTTGCCAGTTCTCCGGTGAAGAAGGATGCGTGGCAGAGAGAAAAACGCTGAGATAGAGCAGCGGACCCGCGCTCCACCTGATGGCCTGAAGCGGGGGTGGGAGGGAGCTCACCTGCCACCTGGCCCCCACCACCAGGCCAGAGCTCTTGACCCAGTTGACCCGGGCGGAGGAGGCCGCCGAGTAGATGGCTTGGCAGGCCTCTACCCGCACCAGGTCTCCCGGGTCCTGGACCACGAGGAGCACGTCGTCGGCGTATGCTGACAGGACCAGCCGCATCTCCGGCTCACGGAGCACCCACCCCGTCAACCTCTTGCGAAGAAGATAAAGGAAGGGCTCGATGGCCAGAGTATACAGCTGGCCTGACAGCGGGCAGCCTTGACGTACTCCCCTCCTGAAGCTGACCGGTGCGGTCAGGGTCCAGTTGAGCTTGGCCAAGCACTCTGCGGAGGCATACAGCACCTGGAGAAACCCCACAAAGCGGGGCCCGAAACCAAAGGCCCGCAGGGTGCCCAGGAGATACCCGTGGTCCATCCGGTCGAACGCCTTCTCCTGATCCAAGGACAGGAGGGCAAACGACAGACCATCCCTATACCCTAGCTCTAGGAGATCCCGGACCAAATAAAGGTTGTCAAAGATGGTACGGCCTGGGACGGTGTAGGTCTGGTGTGGATGGACCACGTCCGCCAGCACGGACTTGAGTCTCAGGGAGATGGCTTTGGCGATGATTTTATAGTCCGTGCTGAGGAGCGAGACGGGACGCCAGTTCCTCAGATCGCGGAGGTCCCCCTTCTTGGGCAGCAAGGTGAGCACCGCTCGCCTGCACGATAAAGGGAGGACCCCACTCTCCAAGGACTTGGCCCAGACCTTGGCAAGGTCCAGGCCGAGGACGTCCCAGAACACGCGGTAGAACTCCATGGTCAGCCCATCCATGCCCGGGGACTTATTGGTGGGCATGAGACGGAGGGCTTCCGAGAACTCGGCCAGAGAGAGAGGCAGCGCTAGTTGGTCTCGGTCGCCCGCGCTGACCATTGGGAGTTCATTCCAGAGGACTCTGCGGGCGTCAGCGTCGGTCGGATCCGGCGAGAAAAGGGAGGCGTAGAAGGCACGAGCCCTCTCGTGCATCTCCACCGGATCCGAGAGGGGGGTGCCATCCTCTGCCAGAAGGCAGACGATGTGCTTTTTCGCCCCCCCTCTTTTTCTCCAGGACGTAGAAGAAGCGGGAGCCACGATCCATCTCTCTAAGGAGGTGGATGTGGGAACGAACAAAGGCACCCTGGGCCTGAAGGTCATTGAGGGCCCGAAGTTCCTCCTGCTTCTCCCGGTACGTTCCGTAGAGGGGTGGATCTCTGGGGCCGGTGGCCAGCCGCTTCTCTAGCTCTAAAACCTCCCGTTCCAACTGCTCTATTGCCGCATCCCTCTGCCGGCTGGCCCCCTGGGTGTAGTCATGGCAGAAGAGCCACGTGCGCACCTTCCCCACATCCCACCACCGCCGCGCTGAGGGAAAGGCGCACCGCCGCCCGCGCCAGGCCAGCCAGAACTCACGGAAGGACGCTACAAAGCCCACGTCCTCCAGCAGGCTGTTGTTAAAATGCCAGTAGGCCGGCCCCGGCCTCTCCGAGGAGAGAGAGGCCATCACGGCCACCAAGTGGTGGTCTGAGAACGGGGCCGGCCAAATGCTGGAGGAGTGGGCTCGAAAGAGATGATGACGAGAGAGATAAATGCGGTCCAACCGGGAGTGAAACAACCGTTGACCCTCCACCCGGACGAAGGTAAACGCTGCATCCTCGCCTGGGTGGAGGTCACACCAGACGTCCACCAGGGAGTGTTGGTCTACAATCTCCCTGAGGACGTCCATGGCGGCCGGGCACCGCTCGGTCCCTGTGCGGTCCCATTCCTCGAGGGTGCAGTTGAAATCCCCGCCTAGGACCAGGAACTCGTGAGGATCCAAAGAGCCAAGGAAGGCAGCTGCCCGCTGGAAGAAGCGAAGCCTCTCTGGGCCGGATGTCGGGGCGTAGATGTTAATGAGATTTAATGTTAGCCCCTCTACCCAGACCCGGAGGTGCAGCAGGCGGCCTTTGCACAACCTCGGCAGTCCCCAGCACCTCAGGCCGCAGGTTCGGGGAGAACAGGGTCGCCACCCCGGCTTGATTGGCTGACAGGTGGCTGAAGTACACCCTGTCTCCCCACTCCAGCCGCCAGCTCGCTTCGGCGGCTGACGCGGTATGGGTCTCCTGCAGGAATATGACAGAGTACCCCCCCTCCCGAAGGAAGGAGAGTACCCGACACCTGCAGAGACCCAGCCTGCAGTCCCGGGTGTTCAGAGTGGCAATGACGAATGGCGGCATCGAGAGGGCTTGGGAAGATCCTCGCTGGCAGGAGTGCTGACAGTCCCCATTGGGCCCCGCAGCAAACCATGACCATACCCAAATGTAAGCAGGGTATCACGGAAGCCACGGGCCTGCTGGTAGGCCGCAGCCTCCTGCCGCCCAGTCCCTTTGCCCTCCCCCAAAATGGCCCTTATGGTCTGGAGGATAAGATGGAAATCCCCCCAGCGCTGAAGGGCGAGAGCCACTTTGTTCTTGGAACCACGAATGTCCTTCAAGAAGCTGCGCATCTCGCCCCTCAGCGCATCAGGGCCTCGGGCCAGACCCCTCCGCTTGCCCCACGACCGACTGATGCAGGAAAGCAGGGACTCTGAAGTCCCTGCTGGGATGACGACAGGGGTAGTGGCGGAGGGAGAACAGCCCCAGATGTGCTGGGAGCGGGAGAAACTAAAACCGCCTCCCGGGGGCCAACGTCTGAGCTGAACGTGGCAGCCCCGGGGGTGGCAGTAACAGTGTAAGGGGAGGAAAAGAGGTCAGGGAAGGGATCAGGGAAAGGAGGAAGAGGAGGAAGGGGAGTAGGGGGAGGTAGAGGTGGGGGATTAGGAAAAAGACAAGGAGGAGGGGGAGCAGGAAGAGAAGTGGGAAATTTGGTTGGGAGAGGGGCTGAATGGGGAGCAGGAGTAGGGTCTGAAGCCTCAGCGGTAGAGGCACTGGGTTGCGGTGTCTCCTCGCAGGGTGGGGGATCGGTGGCAGTGGTGGGGAAAGTTAGTGTCTCCCCCGCTCCAGGCTCCGGCACCACTAGGAGTGCAGCACCGGAGACTCCAGCACCAGGGGTAATGGGGAATGACGGGAACTCCCGCCCGCTAGGATCCCCAGGGGTTCGGTGGCCAAAGTGCTGCCAATGGCTGGGCAGTTGGTTACACCCTGGGACAACCCGGAGGCAGGGAAAAAGGAGAGCAGTGGGCTAGAAGGGGAAGGAGAGGCCGACTGTTGTCCCTCCAAGGCATGTTGATCCCCCTCTGAGGCAGCCGGGGTTAACCTTCAGCCTCCACCTCTTGGGAGAGGAAGGCGAGCCCACTGCCCACCACCACGTCGTCGCCCTTGTTGGCGGCAGGGTCAGCGGTCACCCTCACAGTGGAGGTGGGGACGGTGGGAGTATCCCCTGTGGACACTCCTTCTTGCAGGGACTCCGGGAGGGAGGCATTTACTCCTTCCACAACCGCCGCGGCCACCTCAGCTGCCTCACGGCATTGTGAAGCATCTGGAGGCTCGGAGGGAGGGATGGCTCCAACGCCCACCCCTAGAGGCACGAGGAGGGTATCTTCCCCTTCAATAGGTGGGGTGGAACGTTGGGCTCGTTTGCGGCGCCTCCCCATGACAATCTCCCAGCCCTCAGAGGAGGAGAGTTGGGCCCGATTAGGAGAAGAGCCAGGGGGCGAGGGCAGCGGTGGGAAGGTGAGGGAAGACGGGGGCTGGGCAGCTGGGGAAGGGGAAACCTCCCCCTGAGGTAGGCCCTGTCCGAGTCCCGTCTCTGACCCCACCACCCTCTCCTCCGCAGGCCTGGCCTTGCCGCCTTTGGTGGTGGCAGCGGCGCCCGCACGCTCGTCTGGGCCCTGCGGAGCCTGAGCGGGATTGATGACAGTCATGGTTGGAGGAGGGGCGACCCCAGGGTCTAGACCGTCAGGGCCACCGGCGATGGTATGGCCGGTGCCCTCCCGGGTGTCGGAGGTCCCGAGTGCATCTCCGAGCTGGGCCAGAAGGCAGTCCCTTCAGACATGCCCTGTCACCCAACAGAGAAAACACCGGGCCTCCCCCAAGGTGTAATATACCTGGTACTGGGCCCCTTGATAAGGCACCAGAAATGACCCTTCTAGGGCTTCTCCACCACGCCCTGCCGGCAGGAGTTGGATTTGCACCTGCCGGCGGAAGGAGAGAACGTGGCAGAGAGTAGGGTCCTTGCAGCCCAAAGGAAGGGGACTAAAGACTGACAAGGGTCTCCCCAGGGTGGAGAGGAAAGGAAATAGGGCGGCATTGGGGAGTGTGACGAGGCGGGCCGCCTCCACCCCGCGGAGGCAGACCCGCCCCTCACTGACCCCGCGGACGCACTCTCACTCCTGGGGGCGGCCCGGGAAGTGCGAGCGGCGTGCGGCCCCTGCACCACCACCGTCTTTCAGCTGAGAGGCGGGGGCGGGGTCAAAACAGGACTCCAGCCGACGAGCCGGGAAGGGGGGCGGGACGGCAGATATGAAGTGCGCAGCGGCTGACGTCATGCGATGAGGACTCCGGCGTGGGACATTTAAACCCGGGGCAGGACCCGGAAGAGGGGGGAGAGAGGCTGCGAGAGGCAGCCCCGGACCAAGGGAGGTCTAGCCCCGGACCAAGAGCCGGGCCCATGGGGACGAAAGGCGGTCTGGAGAGGATAGGAAGTAGCCCAGGGCGGGGCGTGGAGCCAGTGAGCCGGTGAGTTTCGGGCATTAGCCCCGCCAGCTGGGCAGATTCCCACGAACCTGTCCTTAGGGCCCTGGGCTGGGGCCCGTGAGAGAGGGTGGGCCCGGGTCCCCCATCCCCACGACCCAGAACAGCAGTTGAATTACGCGTTGGGCAGCGGGTTAGAGTCAGCAAAGACTGTTAAGGACCTAATCCGGGTAGTGAGAACACGAGGGGAGGGTGTCTAGGCACGTGGTGGTCTGCGCGGGGTGGACCCTCCACTTGTACACGTGGTGGAGAAAGTGGGCATCGATCCCACGACCCCCTAGACAGTAGAGTAACGGGGAGGGGTTTAATTAAAAAAAAAAAAAAGCTGGAAAAGGGGAGGAAAAAGAGGCACGCAGAGGGGGAGCTGGACAGGACCAATACCCCCGTAGGGAGCGAGGAGCAAGTACTCTGGAGGATGGAAGCAGCGGAGGTGTTCAAGTGGCTAACAGAGAACCAGTGGCAGCAACAACACCGGCAAATGGCCCTCTTGCAGCAGCTGGCCGCCCAGCAGCAAGACCAGCAGAGGCAGCTCCTGAAGGACTTATCGGAACAGTACCAGGCGCAGCAGGAGCGATGGGTGAGACAATGGGGGAGCCTGGGACGGGGGCAACCCTTGATGCAGGGTGGGGAGACGGCGGAGGGGGGAGCCCTGGCCCAATTGCTGGTGAGGCTAGCCAAGATGGGACCCTCAGATGATCCGGAGGCATTTCTGACCACCTTTGAAAGGGTGGCCACCGCTGCCAGGTGGCCAGAGCAACACTGGGCCACACTTCTAGCTCCGTATCTTACGGGTCCAGCCCAGCTGGCCTATCGGAGCTTAGATCCACGGGATGCCCTACATTACTTCAAGGTAAAGGAGGCCATATTGGACCAACTAGGGATCACCCCAGAGACCTACTGTCATCGGTTCCGGCAGGAAAAGTACCCTGCTGGGGCGCGACCCCGGGTGGTGGCCCAACGACTGAGGGAGGCCAGCTGGCGCTGGCTTGAGCCAGATCAGCAAACGGGGCCACAGGTGGCGGAGAAAGTGGTATTAGAACAGTTTGTCCACATTCTGCCAGGGGAAGGGCAGCGTTGGGTCCGGCGGCACCACCCCTCATCACTTAACGAGGCAGTGACACTGATGGAGGACTACTTGGCGGCCGAGGTGGGAGAAGGAGGGAGCGCGGGCCGGAGGGAGAACGCCCCCGGTGTGGGAAGGGGGGTCCGCCCGGCATGGCAGGGGGAGGGCCGGGCAACGGGAAGCCTCCACAGTCCAGGGAAGGGGGGAGCGAGGCGGCTGGCCCCCGTGTGGAGCAGACCCGTGAGGGAAGAACCCGTGCCATGGTCGCCACCCCGAGAAGCCCTGAGGGAAAGTCCACCCCCACCACGACCACCGACCGGCACTACCAGTGTGGCCAGGAAGGGCACTTCAAGCGGGACTGCCCGTACATGGACTGCTCATATGGCCAGGTAATGGTCGGGCGATGCGAGCTGGGGTCACGACTGCACGGGAGAATATTAAGGGAAGTAGAGGTGGAAGGCCGGGTGGTCACGGCCCTGGTAGACTCGGGGTGTGGCCAGACGTTGGTACGGGCCAAAATCGTGAAAGCGGGGGGGCCCCCCCGAGGACCCCCCCGGTGCTCATCCAATGCATGCACGGGCGGGTGGAATCGTACCCCACAACATGGGTACGCCTTAGGGACGGGGACCAAGAGGGGTGGTCTTATGTAGCCCTTGTCCCAGGACTGGTCTATCCAGTCCTCCTCGGCCAGGATTGGAGGGGTTTCGAACAGGCCCTCCGAGAGTGGCCAGGGTGAGAATCGGGGGAGGGGGAACCAGCTCTGGCTGCAGACACCGCTGAAGCACGGCGAGAGGGAGCTGGCAGAGTGGGGGAGTCAGGCGGGGACACGGGCGAGGAGGTGTGGTCCACAGACTTCATGAGGGAACAGAGAGAAGATCCCCTCCTGCATCAGGCCTGGGAGAGCGCCGCCGCAAACATGGAAGCGGAAGATACTCCGAGAGCGGCACTGACCTACCTGCATTTCGAGATCCAAGGGGACCGTCTCTACTGGATCAACGAGGGGAGGGAGGATGGAGAAGTGACCTCCCAACTGTTGGTACTGGGCAAGTATCACCGGCGATTGTTGGAGCTAGCACATAGTAACCCTTGGGCGGGACATGTGGGGTATGAAAAAACCGTACTTCGCCTGCTCCAAAGGTTCTACTGGCCAGGTATTTATCGTGCTGTGAGAGACTTCTGCAACTCATGCCCAGAGTGTCAAAAGACGGGACCGGGGCGGGTGCCCAAGGCTCTGCTGGTCCCGCTGCCGGTGATAGACGTTCTGTTCTCTGTTCCAAAGAATAGCGATGGACCTGGTCGGCCCCTTAGAGCGGACACAGAACCGGTACCAGTATATTCTTGTAGTAATTGACTATACAACCCGCTACCTGGAGGCCGTACCCTTACGGAACACCACCACCCCCACGCTGGCAGGGGAACTAATTAAGATCTTCTCGAGGGTAGGCCTGCCAAAGGAGATCCTCACGGACCAAGGGACGAATGTCACTTCAACGTTGATGAAGGAGTTATGCCGTCTACTTCAGGTAAAGACGCTAAGGACCTCAGTTTACCATCCACAGACAGATGGGCTCGTCGAAAGATTTAACCGGACGCTTAAAGGTATGCTCAGAAAGTTCGTGAAGGAGGAACCTAAGGAGTGGGACCGGGCCCTACCCGCGCTAATGTTCGCAGTGAGGGAAGTACCGCAAGCCTCTACGGGCTTTTCACCATTTGAATTGCTGTACAGTCGGCAACCCCGGGGGATCCTAGACATTATTAGGGAGTCCTGGGAGGAGCAGTCGACACGGGTGCAGGGGACCATGCCATATATCCTTAAGTTGAGGGAAAGGTTACGCCGGGTTGGGGAGTTCGCCAAGCAGAACCTAGTAGAAGCGCGGGGACGCCAGGCCCAATATTACAACCGGAATGCCCGGGTATGCACCTTCCAGCCGGGGGATAGGGTCCTCCTACTGCTACCCGAATGATCATCCAAGCTGTTGGCCTGTTGGCAGGGCCCCTTTGAAGTGACCCGCAGGGTAAGGGAGGTAAATTACGAGATCCGGATGCCCGGAAGGAGGAAATCCACAAACATTTACCACGTCAACCTCCTTAAAGCATGGCGGATGAGGGAGGGATTGACCGGGTACGTGGAGGGCCAAAGAGAGGGAGGGGTAACACAGGGTCTTCAGCTAGGATGAGACCTGGCCCCGGAGCAGCGAGATGAGCTCCTGGGCATCCTAGGCAAGTTCCCGCAGGTTTTGATGGAAGCCCCGGGGAGGACTAGCGTGACAAGCCATCACATCGTGACAGAGCCCGGATGTAAAGTCCGCGACCAAGTCAGACCCCTCCCGCGGAAGCTATGGGGCACAGTATGAGAGGAGGTAGAAAAGATGCTGCACTGGGGGGGTGATCGAAGAGTCGCACAGTGCGTGGAGAAGCCCCATCGTGCTGGTCCCCAAGTCCAATGGAACGATTCGGTTCTGCATCGACTTTCGGAAAGTCAACGCGGTGTCACGCTTCGATGCCTATCCAATCCCCAGAGTAGATGAGCTATTAGAGAGGTTGGGAGCCGCTCATTATCTATCCACGATCGATCTGTCAAAAGGGTATTGGCAGATCCCGTTAACGATGGAATCCCGCGAGAAGACCACATTCTCCACACCCTTTGGGCTGTACCAGTTCGTAAGGATGCCGTTCGGACTCCATGGGGCAGCGGCCACATTCCAGCGGCTGATGGACAGGGTGCTATATCCACACAAGCACTACGCGGCCGCGTACATAGATGACATAATCATCTATAGTACAACATGGCCCAAACACCTGCAGCGAGTGGACGCCTTATTATCCTCGCTACAAGAGGCTGGACTGACCGCCAACCCGGCCAAATGTCACTTTGGCAAACGGGAAGTGTCATACTTGGGTTACACAGTGGGGGGAGGTAAGATCCGGCCCCAAATAAGTAAAATTGAGGCCCTACGGACTACCCGGCCCCAACTACAAAACGACAGGTCCGACAGTTCCTGGGGCTCGCCAGCTACTATCGGCGGTTCGTCCCAGACTTTGCGACCTTGGCCGCCCCATTGACAGACCTGATACGAAACGCAGCCCCGAAGAAGGTGCGGTGGGACCCGGGGTGCGAAGAGGCCTTTAGGGCCTTAAAACAACGGCTTACGCAGGCTCCAGTGTTAGCCCAGCCCGATTTCACCAAGCCGTTCGGTCTACAGACGGACGCTTCCGAGCTGGGGCTCGGAGCTGTGCTCTCCCTGGGGGAAGGAGGGGAGGAGCACCTGATCGTATACGTTAGCTGTAAACTGCTGCCCCGAGAACAAAAGTACTCTACAATAGAAAAAGAGGCATTAGCAGTGAAGTGGGTGATTGATATATTGCGATATTATCTCCTAGGCAGCCCCTTCAAGGTGGTAACTGACCACACCCCCCTCCGGTGGCTCCTAGCCATGAAAGACTCCAACGCCCGCATCATGAGGTGGTACCTGGCATTACAACCTTATTGCTTCGAGGTCAGCCACCAGGCCGGGAGGGCCCACGGGAATGTGGACTTTTTCTCAAGAATCATGGAGGAGGAACGGGAAGCCCAAACAAGGGGAGTGGGGAACTTAGGGGGGGAGGCGTGTGACAAGGTGGGCTGCCTCCACCCCGCGGAGGCAGACCCACCCCGCACTGACCCCGCGGTTGCACTCTCACTCCTGGGGGCGGCCTGGGAAGTGCGAGCGGCGTGCGGCCCCTGCACCGCCGCCGCCTTTCAGCTGAGAGGCGGGGGCGGGGTCAAAACAGGACCCCAGCCAACGTGCCAGGAAGGGGGGCGGGGCGGCAGATATGACGTGCGCAGCGGCTGACGTCATGCAACGAGGACTCTGGCGCCGGACATTTAAACCCGGGGCAGGACCCGGAAGAGGGGGGAGAGAGGCTGTGAGAGGCAGCATGGACTTGGGAGGAAGCACACCGGGAGGGCTAGCCCCGGACCAAGAGCTGGGCCCACGGGGACGAAAGGCGGTCTGGAGAGAGACAGTGGGATAGGAAGTAGCCCAGGGCGGGGCGTGGAGCCGGTGAGCCGGTGAGTTTTGGGCATTAGCCCCGCTGGCTGGGCAGGTTCCTGCGAACCTGTCCTTAGGGCCCTGGGCTGGGGCCTGTGAGAGAGGGATGGCAGCCTGATGGCACATCACAGCACTCGGCCATCAGGCTGCCATCCGGGGGGGTCATTTGGGGAGCTGTCAGGATCCAGGAGGCCCTGCAGGAGAGCCTCCACCCCGAGGAGCCCGCAGAGCCACCCCAGTCCTCCCCATCGGGGGCTCGTGCCCCATTCCTCCCTCACCTCCTTCCACTTACCCTTCCCTAGCCCCCCCTTCCTGACGTAAAAAATAAAGGACACGTGTGTTCAAAAATAGAAACTCTCTTTATTTAACAAAACTGAGGGGGGGGGGATTAACCTCTGGGGAGACTGGGAAAAGGAGGTGGGAGAGGGGAAGAGAGAGGGTGGGAGAGGGGAGGTGGAAACCTGGGAGGAGGGAGCTGGAAGGGGGAAGCCAGGGGAAGAAGGAGGAGGGGAAGTCTAAAACTATGGTACGCCATATCTTCAGTATTGTGTAGAGATGGGGTCTCCTCACCTCAAAAAAGATATTGGAAAGGGTTCAGAAAAGGGCAACTAAAATGATTAGGGGTTTGGAACTGGTCCCATATGAAGAGAAGCTAAAGAGACTGGGACTTTTCAGCTTAGAAAAAAGGAGGCTGAGGGGGGATATGATAGAGGTCTATAAAATCATGAGTGGTGTGGAGAGGGTGCATAAAGAAAAGTTCTTCATTAGTTCCCATAATAGAAGGGCTAGAGGACACCAAATGAAATGAATGGGTAGCAGGCTTCAAACTAATAAAAGAAAGTTCTTCTTCACAAAGCAAATAGTCAACCTGTGGAACTCCTTGCCACAGGAGGCTGTGAAGGTGAGAACTAGAACAGAGTTTAAAGAGAAGTTAGATAAAGTCATGGAGGTTGGGTCCATGGAGTGCTATTAGCCAGGGGGTAGGAACGGTGTCCCTGGCCTCTGTTTGTGGAAGGCTGGAGATGGATGGCACGAGACAAATGGCTTGGCCATTGTCTTTGGTCCATCCCCTCCGGGGTACCTAGTGTTGGCCGCTGTTGGCAGACAGGCTACTGGGCGAGATGGACCTTTGGTCTGGCCCAGTACGGCCGTTCTTATGTTCTTATGTTCTAAGCTCAGGGCTCAGGGTTCGGGGTCTCACTGGACCAACTTGATTTTCATGCAACCCTGCTCCTGGGTTCGCATGTGGCCTTTGGTGGCCAGGCTGGCAGCTATCCTGCCCTAGACGGCCACTTTCCTGTGCCTAGTGCGGAGATTGTGGACGTTGGAGGCCTTCCCCCAAACCTGGATAAGGTCCACGATCTCCGCACTAGACCAGGCGGGCGTCCACCTCTTGCGGCCCCGGGCAGGCTCCTGGGAGCTGCCAGCCTGGTCCTGGGAAGAGGGGGAGGGCTGGGTGGCAGCGGGTGGCTGGCTCGTGCTGTGCCAGGTGCAGGGTCTGCTGGCTGGGTGCTGGCAGGCTTGCACCTGGCACGGGCACTGTAGCCAGACCGTGCCCCTTTAAGGGCTCCGGGGCCGGAAGGGGGGCAGACAAGTTTCCCTGGCTTGGCCCAGAGTGGCCACCAGGGCAACCTGGGAAGGGCTAGCCTCCCACTAGTTCGAATTAAGTGGCTACACAGCCCTTAATTCAAACTACTTAATTCGAACTAGGCGTTAGTCCTCGTAGAATGAGGTTTACCTAGTTCAAATTAAGCACTCCGCTAGTTCGAATTAAGTTCGAACTAGCGGTTTGCATGTGTAGCGCCTATGAAAGTTAATTCGAACTAACAGCTGTTAGTTCGAATTAACTTTGTAGTGTAGACATACCCTGAGAGAGTTTGGATAGCTGTGAAGGAGTTTTGGAGAGTGGAGGAGGAGTTTGGAGAGAGAAAGACACCGGAGGAGCCAAGAGAGCAGCATTGACCTTGTTAAAGACTACAGGGAGACAACAAATCTCAAACCAAGGCGAGTGAGCCATATACTGTGACTCCTAGACTGTGGGACAGTGGGCTGAACAGGGGTCAGGGGCGGGACTGACCCTGCCACACTACCAACAGGAAACTCTATCACCTCATCAGTGAGAGACGTCCATCTTCCCCTCCCACCTTCCTTAGTACCACTTGCTTCCCACTTCTGCAGCTTCTTCACAGCACTCAAATGATGCCTCCTGCTGAGCACATAGAAGCTCTGCCTTTGGAGACAAATATGCAGAGATCCCACCTATACCAATGACCTGTAGGAGAGGCGGTATGGCCTACTGGACAGGAACACAGGAGATTTGGGCTCTATTCCTCACTCTGCCAGTGGCCTGTTTGAGCCAAGTTGTGATGATAGCAACAGAAATCCCCACAGGGGTGTAAGGTTCCCATCCAGAGTTCTGGCTGTGACCCATCTCTTCTATTTTGCTTGAGACACCTGCTCAAAGCCAATCCTACAAGGTCCAGACTTCTTCATGCAAAATACTGAGTTCTCTCAGCTCCCAGTCTGGATCACCAGGCCCTAAACCTCCTCTATACTGAAGACATATAAATGCATAGTTAGCTGCTCATATAATTTTGTCAAAACTGAATTTTTGTGTTTGGCTTTTTGTTATACCTCTTTCTCCCCTCTTTTCCCTTCTTCCCCCTCATTTCAGGGGCAAAATGGAAAAAAAGAAAAAGAAAATTGGAATAGAAAAAAAGGAGGAAAGAGATGGGGGAAGCAAAATATTAACTGAAAAGAAGAAAATCTGAAAAAAGTCAGCTTTAGTTTAAAAAAATCCAAAGCTTTGTTTATCCATTTCCCATTCTTTTTTTTCCTTACAAAAATCAGATTTTTTTTTCTAAATATGAAAATTCAAGAGAAAAAACAAGCTCTTTTGTGAAATGGAGGATTTTGATGGCTTTACCTATTTTCACTGAGATATTCAGTCCTACTGGAGTAGAAGGAATAGAATTCTCAGTACCATGACTGAAAGATCTTTATTTCATATATGCTTGTATGTTGTAAAGCTCTTTAGGCAGAAAGAATCATGGTCAAGATGTTTTAGCTGTGCCTTATTGATTTTGGTCATTTCAATTGTGTTGGGTGCTCAGCCTGAGATAAGTGAAATGAGCCAGAGGTTTATGCTGGTGTCTGTGCTCTTATTGTGTCTCTGGTTGACATAAGTGCCCTGTTACAATGATGCAGACAAGTCACCTCCTGAGTTTTAGAAAGTGTTAAATACCCACCCTCAAAAAATCTGGTCCCTTTAAGGTGCCTCAGTTTGGGAACTTATGCACAAGAGGGACCCAAAAGAATCACAAATCACTTCTGAAAATGTAGGCCTATCTAAAGTGAAGATGCCAGATCTAGAGCAGAGTTAGGTTAGAATTAAGGGTCTGGTTTCAAGGCTCAGTACACCATTGCCCAAAGTATCTTAGATGTTGGCCCTAGAAGGGGACCCTGTTAGAACGCCCACTCCATCACCCTGCCAATAAAGATCACTCACCACCATACATGCTTGCCCAGTCTCCCATCTCTCACTTGCCCCAGAATATTTTCCAATCTTTTACACCATGTTTCATTGCACACTCTGTCTGCCCACCATATTTCCTGCAGTAGCCGCAGTCTGGCTCTTGCTGTTTACATTATTTAGACTTTCTATACTCCCTGCGCCTTGCTGATCCAACAGCTCCATTCCTGGTACCGCCATGATCTCCTGTCCCTTCCCTGACTTCCTTACAGGGGGTTTAAGGGCCCACCATCTTTCTTGAAAGCAACTTGGCCTTAGCCCTGTTGGAAGGGCTGGATGGAGGTGTATCCATTTTTTGTCCAGGACAGCCTCAAGCTCAAAAGGGACATGGCAGCCATCTCACAGAGGGAAGAATCCCATTGTCAGTAATGGGAAATAGCGGCCATTTTGAATAAGGGCAAACCATGAGATTGAAAAGCATGAGTCAGAAATTAATTAGAAAATCCCTGACTGTGAAAAAGAGTTGGCATCCCTATATATTCCCACTAGTCTCATAGAAGTGAAAGTTCAGAGGGGAGCAGGTTTCAATGTGGAGCTTTAAAAGCAAACCTAGGATGGTTCGGGGGCATCTCCAAAATACAGTCTGGTGGGAATCCCTCTTTCCTCTGAAGCATGTGCCTGCTACAAGCAGGAATGCTGTCCCAAGCCCCTTGCTACATTGTTATTACACCATGCGTAGCTGAATCATTAGAATAATAATACTGTGGCCAGAGCCGATCTTAGGGGTGGGCGAACTGGGCAGTTGCCCAGGGCCGCCATTTTCAAGGGGCCGCCGACAGAGCTGGTTTTAGGCTCTAAGCCAGTGTTAGGCTCTTTTTGTCCAGAATTTTTTTAAACCATCTGGCAACCCTACAGGCGAGCCAGATGGTCGCCCGGGACCACCAATTGGTTAGGACCAGCTCTGACTGTGGCATAGCAATACTTGATATGAACAACATAAGAATGGCCATACTGGGTCAGACCAGAGGTCCACAGAATCATAGATTCCTAGGGCTGGAAGAGACCTCAGGAGGTCATCAAGTCCAACCCCCTGCCCACAGCTGGACCAACCCCAACTAAATCATCCCAGCCAGGGCTTTATCAAGCCGAGACTTAAAAACCAATAGGGATGGAGATTCCACCTCCTCCCTAGGGAACCCATTCCAGTGCTTCCCCACTCTCCTAGGGAAATAGTTATTCCTAATATCCAACCTAGACCTGCCCCACTGTAACTTGAGACCATTACTCCTTGTTCTGCCATCCGTCACTACTGAGAACAGCCTCTCTCCATCCTCTTTGGAACCTCCCTTCAGGAAGTTGAAGGCTGCTATCAAATCCCCCCTCAGTCTTCTCTTCTGCATACTAAATAAGCCCAAATCCCTCAGTCTTTCCTTGTAGGTCATGTGCTCCAACCCCCTAATCATTTTGTTTGCCCTCCTCTGGACCCTCTCCAATGTGTCCACATCCTTTCTATGGTGGGGGCCCCAGAAATGGCTGCAATACTCCAGATGTGGCCTCACCAGAGCCGAATAAAGGGGAATAATCACTTCTCTAGATCTGCTGGGAATGCTCCTCCTAATGCACCCTAATATGCCATTAGCCTTCTTGGCTACAAGGGCACCCTGTTGACTTATATCCAGCTTCTCATCCACTGTAACCCCCAGGTCCTTTTCTGCTGAACTGCTACTTAGCCAGTTGGTCCCCAGCCTGTAGCAGTGCTTGGGATTCTTCTGTCCCAAGTGCAGGACTCTGCACTTGTCCTTGTTGAACCTCATCAGATTTCTTTTGGCCCAATCCTCCAATGTGTCTAGGTCATTCTGGACCCTAGCCCAGTATCCTGTCTTCTGACAGTGATCAATGCCAGGTGCCCCAGAGGGAGTGAACAGAACAGGTAATCCTCAAGTGATCCCTCTCCTGTCATCCAGTTCCAGCCTTTGACAAAAGGAAGAAAGCCTGCTGAAGCTGCTGTGATCTGTCTGTGCCAAGAAAGAAAGGTGTGCTGCTGGCTGTTGCCACTTGAACAAAGGGAGCTAACTCTTCCAGTCTGTTCCAGCACATGCACATCCATTACCTGCTGGAAACACTGAGGCTATTGTTTTGTCAAACAACCTAAGGCAGGAGGAGGGTAAGTTGTTCCACAAATAGCAGGGAGCTATTTGCAGCCACAGGAGGTCCAGGACCAACTTAGCTTTTTGTTTTGCTTTTGGTGGTGAGCAAGAATGTTTAAAACAATTCATTAGACAAAAGGGTTTCCTAGAGAAGAAGCTGCTGTCAGAGTACAGGCACTAGCAGCAGCAACATTTGGGTGAATGCTTCCTACAGCTCCATTAAGGGGTAGAAAACACACCAGAGACAGAAACACTTCCACTTTGCATCGTCTATTAAAATCCTTCCCAAGCGCTGGCTACCACTCATGACCTCTAGGCAGGTAATAGAGTTCATGGCCATTTATGTGCTCAGAGTTGTCAGTTACCAGTGTTACCTGCACCTGGAAATTCATGGCAGCACTGAAAGAACTCTCATCTTCCTGTTTCAAAAGTGCAGGCCTCTGACATTTCAGCTGAAGGAAAATCTTCAATAGCAGTACAAGGCCAATGAATCAGCGCATATGCATATGTAACCCACATGCTTTAAGGTGCTGTATTTTACTTTGTTTCTTCACAGGATGGGGAGAGAAACAGTGGGGTGCTCAGGGCACATGTTTTGGAGTGTGTGGTGTGTGTGTGTGGGGGGGGAGGTCAGGGCACAGGGTTTGCGGGGAGGATTACTGGGGCCACCTGTAGCAGCGAAGGTGGTGCTGTTCAGGTAGGGGCTTCTTCCAGGGATTCAAATCCAACTAACTATTTAATTCAAAGCCTTGTTTGCTAAAGCAAATTTAAGGTATTTAAAAAAAAATATTCTTAACCAGATGTGGTTGAAAAGTGAAAACCCCTTCTCATTCAGACAAAAAAATTAAAATTTCAAAGACATTTTATAGCACTTTAAAGGAACCTGTGTTTTGCTTTTTAAAAATGTATCATGATTTTTAAAAATCACCCGCTTTTTTTGAAAATATTATGGAAAGATATTGAAAAGAGGGTTTTTAGTTATGTATTTAACAAAAATAAAAGGAAAAATTCCAAACTTCAACAAATTTTAACAATTTTTTTTGAAAAGACTCATTTTCAACACAGAAAACTTTTGCTTGAACCATTGCAACTAGTTCTATTCCTAACTATAGTCCCAGTTCTGCAATTAGATTTCTGCAGATGAAGTCTGGCACTTGTGCAGAGCCACATTCACATTAAGAGAGTTTTTAATAAAAAAGAACACCTCAACCAATTGGGCACCTCATCTGACTGTGTGACAGGTGCTGTTGCCATGTGTAATCCGTTGTATCAAAACAAGGTTGTTAGAAGGCTAATAGAAACAATTCTCTTCCTCCAACAACAAAGTTCTCTTTGCTGAATTTGGACCAACATTTAAACTAAAACTAAAAAGTATTACTAAAAATAGTAATATTTGCTACTCTGGAACATATCAGGGGGCTCTGTGTATTCCTCGCCTCCCATACCATTGCTCACTTCTCCCCTTGTGGATAGGTGGAACTAACCATTGGTGAGCCCCTCATGTCTGGACATGGTGTGACAGCTCTTTTCCTGTCTAGCATTCCTTGCCAACAGTCACCATCCTGTGGCGGTCTGCCTCTTCTTGCAACTCAGCATCCACAACTCCTTTCGGGTAACTAACAAATGAATAATTCCAAAAGCTTGTGTCCAGGCAGCAGCTGGTAACTTGAGGCCCAATGGTTCATACTCTCTTCTCTCAGAGCTCTGAATTGTGCTTGCCCTTTCAGGTGAGGGGGGGCCTCCTGCCACTTCCCAGTGACTGGTTGGGAAACCAACGCTCTCTGACTACCCAGGTTCCAACCCAGAGACCCTAGGACAAGCCACAAGGTCTGTTCAGTCAGACGTCACACCGCTGCCTTCTACCATTAGCCTTTTTTAGGCCTCTTTTCTGAGCCCATTTCTGGGCTCTTTGTAGTGGCAGCACAGCCAGGGCTTCTCCTCACAGATCTGTCCTTGTGTCAGGGTTAATCAGAGGAGCTTGTTCCAGTCACCAAGGTGCATCTATGCTGTGCTCTTATCTTAAAATAAGCTATGAAATTTGAGCTATGCAATTTGTGTCATTTATTTTGAGTTAATTTCACAACAGCTTTTTTCTAAATTTGGCTCTGTCCACACAGTACCAAATTTTGAAATAGAGCGCTATTCCGAAATGTCCCTTAATCCTCGTGGAATAAAGTTTACAAGGATGTCGGAATAGCGAGCCCATTATATTTAGACATAATGGGCTTGCTCAAAAGATGTGGAATAGCCTTTTCAGGATACTTCCAGGATCCCAAAATAGCTCTGCAGTATAGACATATTGGCCAGGGATCTTCGTTTTCTAGTGCCCTGATACTGACTTCCCTCTGTCCTTGCAACCCCTCCAATCTCAATTTGAATGCCTCTTAGGCTTTACCCTCACTGCCTCTTGGATTCACTGCCAGCAGCTTGCAGCCCCCAGCTGGGGTAGCCTCCCCTGAGGTTAAAAAAACAAGACAGGACATGCAGGATGGTCCTGGGCCTACAAGACTGGACAGCTGGATATGTGTTCTGAGCACCTTGCAGACTTCCTGGGACAACTACCTCAGGAAGGGATGATCTTGGAAAAGCTGGGACAGCAGCAACCCTACTCCAGACTTCATTGCCCCCAGCCTCCTCCTGGCTCAGGATCCTCCAGCTCTACCTCCAGGCTGTTCCCAGCCTTGCCACCTCTCACACAGGTCTCCTCCCAGGCCTCCTGAAATTGCTTTCCTCCTTCCTTCATGAAAGCCCAACTCCACTTCAGCTGGGTTTGATCACCAATTATGCCTGACACCCAGTGGCTCAGGTACCCGTTAACCCATGGTTAACTAGAGTGGGATTTATGCCTGACACCGTCATGCTAGGGGCTCTACATGCCCCCAGTCCCACTTTTCTCTCTATTCTCACATATCAGGAGCCCCATTTTTCCCTGTCAGGGGTTCTGCATGCCCCTCTTTTCCCCTACAGAAGAGGGTCTGTGTGGCCCACCATTCTCCCATTTCACTCATGCCCTGACATGGCTAGAGCTGTTTGTGCCCCATTCCTCCATGTCCCACATTCGCCGAATTCCCTCTTTTCCTTCATTCCTCCTTTCCTCCCTATAGCAAATTCCCCCATTCTTCTTCCTGCTAGGGGTTTTATGTCACCCATTCCCTCAGTGCCAGATTAAGACATTCTGAGGCCCTAAGCTATGTCAAGTTTGAGGCCCCATAGTATGACCCCCAAAATGAATTTTTTTGTATTTAGAGTCCCCTCAAAATCTGAGGCCCTAAGATATAGTTTACTTAGCTTGTGCCTAGATCTGGCACTGCATTCCCTGCTCCTCCCATTGCTGGGTTTTTATGTGCCTCTTCCATTCCTTTCCCCATCACACTAAGTGCACCTATTGTCCTCCACCCCATGCCAGGTGATCTGCATGCCCCCCCTTTCCAACTTTCCCCTCAAAAGCCCCGCTCTTCATTCTCCTACAATTATTTCTTTCTGTCTGGGAGATAAATCGTTCATGACGTCAACATTTGTAATTTGTATCAGAGGAAGAGCAGAGCTGAGATGGGGGTACTGTTATGCTTAAAACACGTGGGCTATGTCTAGACTGCCCCCTCGTGCGCAAAAAATATGCAAATGAGGCAAAGCGTGGAATATTGCCGCTCCTCATTGGCATAATTAATGAGGCTCTGTTTTTGCACAAGAGGCTTTTGCGCAAAAAACCCCTCTTGCGCAAGAGCCGTTCTTCTGCATTTTTTTCAGGAAGAACGGGCTCTTGTGCAAGAGGGGGTTCTTGCACAAAAAGGAGCATTGTAGATGGCTCCTTTTTGCGCAAAAGCCTTTTGTGCAAAAACGGAGCCTAATTAATTATGCAAATGAGGTGTGGCGATATTCCATGCTTCGCCTCATTTCCTTCTTTTTTTGCGCAAGAGAGGGCAGTCTAGACATAGCCCACATGGCTGCCATCCACATGTTCTATCAGCTATAAACAGCAACCAGATGCTAGGGGCTCTGTGTGTTCTCCCAAATCAATATGGTTCCGTCCACTGCTACTTAGAACATTACCTGAAATTTTGGAATTGCTGGGGTGTGGTATTCAGACATTATTGCATTGCAGACAGATAGAGAAATGCCATTGAGCTGAGTGTAAAACCTTGCTTTGCCTGGCAAATTAGCCTATGAAATGCAATGCCACATGATATTATTGGACTCAGGGATGTAATAGGATTCAACAGTGGATCAGATATTCATAAAAACAACAGGAGCATCAATGGTTACATCAGGCCCATTAAAAAATGCTCTCCTGAGGATTAGGAAGAGATCTTGGTCAGCTATTGGGGCATTATGTTATTGCAACAGCAAGACAGCTCTTCACAAGATCCAACTCCATGAATGTGGTTTGGCAATTCAATGGGCTCTTTGTGATTCTTCTCTTCAGTACACAAGGAAGTACAAAGTATGTTATGCCCCATTATCTCAGTAATCTTCCAAGCAGCTGCCTCTAATCCTTAAGGAACAAACTATGGATTTGCAAGCATGACTGCAATCCACAAATAAATACCTTGTGCCAATTCGCGACATCATTGCAAATCAGATATACTGACAATGGGTACGCAGACAAGGAGATAACTATTGGTTGCAATGAAGTTACTCCAGATTCATACAAGTATTGCACAATTCCAACTATTCACCCAATCCTTTCCCTTTTAAGCATTCATAGATCAGTCAGAAAGCTGGAGTAATTCTGCACACTATTGCAACCAGTTTGAATGACAATCTCCTTGCATACTTCCCAATGATTTTTTTTAGCTCTCTGGCTTTGTTACATTTTTCCTCTTCCCCTCTATTTATTTTTGTTGCAGATTTACTAGGCACACAGATAAGTGCCATTTAGCTTTGCAGAACTGTCATCACCAGCACTTTCTGAATGGGATCATTCACTGACAAACTATTTAAACACTAAAATGAGGGGTAGGAATTTACTGCCACGGGTCAACAAAGAGAGGCCAAGATCAACTGAAACTCAGATGTATTTCTCCTAGAATAGAGGAATGTGAGGAGGACACTGAGGTTTTTTTAAATTTATCTTCACACATCAAATGTAATGCCACTTTGTAGATACTCTGTCTAGAATGAATGCCTTGGGTTTTAGCTGCTAGCAAACATGGGATCTAAAAATATTAATAGATAGGCAATCATGCACCTGCTAATAAGAGCAGTGGGTAAATATATATTCAGTCATGCAATCATGTTCTCCAATAAAATTTGAGCCTTTCATCTACTTTCAGCCCACTGAGGCCACCACCAACAGTCAGTTCAAGGCAGTGAAGTTATTTGAAAATGACACAAAGTCGAGTGAATAAGACAATAAGCCCGTGTGACATTCTATATCTTGGGGAGTGCCCTCTCATGCTGCCTCGCTCATTTGTGTATAATTATGCTCTTGCATATAAAGCATGACATGAGAGCTATCAGGGGAAAGGTATCTGTTGAAAGTGTTTTTCTTATCTAAATATATAATCTCATTAATGCATATGAAGTTATGAAAATGTGTTGTAGAGTTGTTACAAAAATATGCTGTGGGTTTGGGATGTACCCAGATACTTGTTCTCCAGAGACAATGAGACTTATAATTACTTAAAAATCTATCTTTTATAATGAGTAAGTTTGTTTATCTTTGCCAGTGAGTTTGCCTGAAGTGTCTGATAATTTGTTCAGGTTTCACAAAGGCTGGTGTATATCAGTGTTCCCTCTAATCTTCTACATCCATGTGTGGATTTTTCCCCATCCCTGTGCAGAATACATTTGTATGTGCACTGAGGCATGTACAAATCCATACCACCAAAACCAGTAGAAACACAAACCTAGCTGTGGGTGCTCTGCTTATCAGCCAGACACCATTTGAATCTCTCCTGAGTGGCTGCACAAGTGCACAGCTTACAGGGAACACTGGTGTTTATCTATTTTCCGTTGATGAAGTGGTGAACCAATTAACAATTTACACTGCTCATCTTGAGCAGTTCAAGACAGTACATTTCTGAGGTACAAGGCTGGGCGCTGAGGGGATTGGCAGGAAATCAGCCAATGGAAGCTGCCTGTTTGCAGAGCAGGCAGTGCACAAGCCTCGTGCCCCGCCCCTGGCTTGTGGTGGCACTCAGAGAGACACATGGCCACCGCAACCAGCCACTCTGAGTGGATTCTGGGAGTGGGGAGGCAGGGAGCCTGCCTGAGGGACCCGCTGGGCTGCTGGCCTGAAGTCATCTAGGTAAGCACCTCCTGGCCAGAGCCTGCACCTGGCACACAGTCCCATCCTCTCTTGAATCCTCTGCCCTCCCTCCTGCATCCCTACCCCATGTAAGTGAAACCTTCCGCACCTCTGCTCCTGCACCCATGCCCCCTCCCCAGACGAAGGATGTTAAGTATCGGGTAACTGACTAATCGAATAGGGCTGTTGCTACACTTCAACGGACTCCCCTGCTTACCTGAGGCTCCACGTGATGCTGCCACTTTGAAATGCCACCGTGGTGCATGCCCTCCCCAGGGGAATGCTCTATCCCCTAGGCCACTCAAGAACCCACCCCACCACCCTACCTTCAGAGGGTCCCTTATCCTGCTTTCCTAATGCGGGACCTGGGTTCTCCGTGGCATTTCAAAGCAGCAGTGCTGCACGGAGCCCAGGGTCAGCTGGGGAGTCCTGGGCTCCATGGGGCACTGCTGCTTTGAAGCACTCCCCTCTTGATAGAATCATAGAATCATAGAGCTGGAAAAGACCTCAGAAGGTCATCAAGTCCAGCCCCCTGCTCTAGGCAGGACCAATCCCAACTAAATCAACCTGATAGAGGCAAAAAGGGCTGGGGGAAGCAACTAGTCAACTATCCTGTCGACTATCCGATAAGCATTTGCCCCCCTTCTGCCTTAGGTCACAGCCCAAAACCCTACACACACTACATTATCCCTACACCCCTCCTCCAGGTCATAACCCCCTCCCAGACCCTGCTGCCTCTCCTCCAGGTCAGAATACTCTCCTGCACCCATGCCCCCTCCCAGATCCTGCATCCCCTCCTGCACCCCATTCCCCTGCCCAGGTCACAAGCCAAACTCCCTTCCATATTTCACACCCCCTCTGACATGCTAATCCCCCATCCTTTTCCCAGCTCACTTCTGCATCCAGTCTCCATCCCCGACCCCACACCTCCTCCATTAATATCATGGAAGAGTGCGGCCCTTGACCACTTACCAAATTCTTGGAGTGGTTCCCACCAAACACCATTGCCTACCCCTGTAATATACCATCAGTTATTCCATATACTTTTTATCATGTCTTGTTTTATTCATCTCCTCTTAGATAAATAATCCAAATCTTTGCAGTCTCTCTCCCTAGGAGAGTTTCTCCAGGCCTCAAATGATTCCTGTAGCCTGTTTCTGCTATGTATGATTTGAGATGGTGTGACCAGAAGTGAACACAATATTCCAGGGAAGGTATATTTGTTAATTTACATAATGATGTTATAATTCAGCACCCAGGTATCTCAGAAGTAGCAGCACTTTAACAATGGGCTATATATACCTGCTGAGTTTTCCATGGGAATTTGGTGAGCAAATCTCTTAGGGTATGTCTACACTACCACCCTAGTTCGAACTAGGGTGGTTAATGTAGGCATTCGAAGTTGCAAATGAAGCCCCGGATTTAAATATCCTGGGCTTCATTTGCATCTTGCTGGGCGGGCGCCATTTTTAAATCCCCTTAGGTCGAACTCCGTGCCCGCGGCTACATGCGGCACGGAGTAGGTGGCTCGAATTAGGATCTCTAATTCGAACTACCGTTACTCCTCTTCGAATTAGAGATCCTAATTCGAGCGACCTACTCCGTGCCGCGTGTAGCCGCGGGCACGGAGTTCGACCTAAGGGGATTTAAAAATGGCGCCCGCCCGGCAAGATGCAAATGAAGCCCGGGATATTTGCAACTTCGAATGCCTACATTAACCACTCTAGTTCGAACTAGGGTGGTAGTGTAGACAGACCCTCTGATGGTTTTGAAACTCTGCTATAATTTGTAAAATATTTTGGGACCCCATAGTATGAAAACAGCTGTAAAAATTAGGGTTGTGGATTAATTGGAGTTAATGCAATTAACAAAATAAATAGTGATTAAAAATAATCATGATTAATCATAGTGTTAATCACACTGTTAAACAATAGAATGCCAATAGAATGTTAATTGAAATTTATTAAATATTTTTTTATATTTTTCCACATTTTCAAATGTATTGTTATCAATTACAACACAGAATACAAAGTGCATAGTGCTTACTTTATATTATTTTTGATTACACACACTTGTATGGTAAACATGATAAACGAAAGAAATAGCATTTTTTCAGTTCATCTCATACAAGTGCTGTAGTGCAATTTCTTTATCGTGAAAGTGAAACTTACAAATGTGGATTTTTTGTTGCATAACTTTATCCAAAACCAAAACTATGTAAAACTTTACCACTGACAAGTCCACTCAGTTCTACTTCCTGTTCAGCCAGTCACTAAGAGAAATAAGTTTGTTTACAATTACGGGAGATAATGTTACTTGCTTCGTAGTCACAATGTCACCTGAAAGTGAGAACAGGCATTTGCATGGCATTTTTGTAGCTGGCATTACAAGGTAGTTACATGCCAAATATACTGAACATTCATATGCCTCTTCATCCTTCGACCACCATTCCAAGGAACATGCTTCACAACTGATGAAACTCATTAAAAAATAATGCATTTGTTGAACTGCTGGCAGGAGAACTGTATGTTTCCTTCTTGCATTCTGTCATATATTTCCTGTTATAGCAGTCTCAGATGATGACCCACCACATGTTGTTCATTTTAAGAACACTTTCACTGCAAATCTGACAAAATGCAAACTTGGTACCAATGAGAAAATGATTTCTGAAGTTAGGTACTGCACTAGACTCAAGGTTTTAAGCATATGAAGTGCCTTCCAAAATCTGCATTGGTCTGCACTGCTTTGGAATAGTGTCTAGCAGAACCTGTCATCGTCATTAATGCATATCCTCTGGAATGGTGGTTGAAACATGAAGGGACATACAAATCTTTAGCATATCTGGCATATAAATATTTTGCGAAACGGCTATAACAGTGCCATATGAACAGCTGTTCTGACTTTCAGATAACATTGTGGACAAGGAGTGGGCAGCATTACCTCCAGCAAATGTAAACAAACTTGTTTGCTGATTGATTGGCTGAATGAGCAGCAGGACTGTGTGGACTTTGTAGGCTCTAAAGTTTTACTTTGTTTTATTTTTGACTGTGTTTTTTGTACATAATTTTACATTTGAAAGTTCTACTTTCATGATAAATTTCAGAGAGGTGCCATGTTACTCTGTATCTACAAAAACAATGAAGAGCCCTGTGCCACCTTAAAGACTAACAGATTTATTTGGGCTTAGGCTTTCATGGGGAAACACCACTTCATCATATGCAAACAGATGCATCAGAGGATGAGGTTTTTACCCACAAAAGGTTATGCCCAAATAAATCTGTTAGGCTTTTAAGATGCCACAGGACTCCTCATTGTTTTTTCATGATAAAGATATTGCATTACAGCACTTGTTTTAGGTGAAATGAAAAATACTATTTTTTACAATGCAAATATGTGTATCAACAATAAATATAAAATGAGCACTGTACACTTCCTATTTTGTATTTTAATTTAAATCAAACTATTTGAAAATGTAGAAAACACCCACAATATTTCAATAAATGATTTTCTATCATTGTTTAACATTACAATTAATCATTTGATTAATTGTGATTAATTTTTAATCATAGAATAAATCAAGATTAATTATTTAATCACTTAGCTGTCCTACTGGAAATGCAACATTTCTTGCCAGAACTTCATTTAAAACAGGACTTGGTACAGAGCTTTTAGGAACAGTCTTTAAGGAGTTGACCAAGTGGTGAATAAAGGAGATGGCCTAAGATTTCCCATCTTTCACTTCTATGATGCTACAACCCTATGAATCTGATTGCTTTTTTCCCTAGTGAAAGTTTTATTTTTAGCTGATTCTGGGATATTGCCAGGCTTACATCTCATTATACATGGCAGATCAAGTTGTATTGTAAAGATGACAAAAATAACAATTTTTTATTTTTTATTCCAAAGCAATTCCAAATCATCATGCAAAGCCTCTTGACTAATACAGTCAGATTTAGAGTTAATCCTTGTCTGCTTGGTATATTTGCATGTAGGTATTTGAGAGATTTAAATGGACACCATTAGCTCCCATAGGGCCTCATTTCATAACATATCTTGGAAACACAATCTGATGGAGGAAGATGAGACACAACAGCTTCTCTATAGCAATCAGCTTTAATTCTGCTCTCCTTACAGTGTAAAATTAACGAAAACAAGGCCTCCATGCCCTTATAGAGAAACTTTGGCTTGCAAATTTCTTTACAGATATTGATTAAGTTGCATAGTACTCTGATGAAGTCAGTCAAACATCCATTTTACAGCTGGAAAAACCAACATCTACACTGCAGTATTATTTCAAAATAACTCATGTTATTTTGAAATAACAGAGTGCACATCTACACAGTAAGCCCATTAATTCAAAATTATTTCGAAATAAAGGCTATGTCTACATTACACCTCAGGTGTGTTTTTGCACAGGAAAATCTACAGTCAATCAACAGAACAGAGGGCTTTTTGTGGTGTAGGTATGCCTCAATGAGGCATAACTCCTTTTTGTGCAAGAGTTCTTGTGCAAAAAGGTATGTGTGGACACTCAACATTGGTTTCTTGTGCAAAAAGAGCCTATCAGAAAAAGCACAGGTGCTCTGATGGCCATTCTATGAATGGCAATCAGAACTTTCTTGCACAAGAGTGTCCATGCAGTGTGGACGCTCTCTTGCACAAAAGCACATCGCTTTGCAGTTTTAGAGCAGTGAAAAAGCTTCTTGCACAAAAACCCTGCAGTGTAGACAAAGCCATTATGTATAACCCAAGGCTGAGATCTCATCAGAGCTTATAAACTAGAGTTCACACGGATGGTGCTTGAGTGGGAGACCTCCAAGGAAAACTCCAGAGCGATGCTGTACTAGGCAGTGTCTGAGAAAATGGGTGGCATTCTTTCCTTTGAGCCAGACTGAACCCATATCCTGGCATGCTAGTGGGTGCTGTGCTGGTTTTTGGGTGGCATCTGAAGCCAAGGTCCTTAGTGTTCATAGCAGTTAATGATTTCATGGCACATTTAGCACAAGTAGGCGTGTTTCTCCTGGCCAAATTCTAACTCTCATTCACTTAGCCTATCTAAATTCCACCTGCAGCTTAGAATGAAAGTGGTTTTCTTCACTTGCCCAAAATACTGTGCAGTTTTAGAACAGTGAAATTGACAGACCAGATCCATTCTAGGATCCATCACCAGCTAGTATTCTGCCTGTGGCAAGGGCCAGTACCAGATGCCTCAGGGGAAGGCGCAAGAAACTTCGTAGTAGGCAGATATGAAATCGATTTCCCTCCTTGAAGGCTTTAGCCTAACTTCTAGTAGTTGGCTTAATTCAGAAGCATAACAACCCTGGATATTCTTGTTATCCCTATAAATGTCCAGTTACTCTTTGGATCTTGCTAAATTGTTGGTATCATGTGGCAATGAATTCCACAGTCTATTATGTGGATGCTTCTTTGTTGCTGTGCTCTACCCTGGAGATTTCTGCATTTCAAAGATGGGTATATGATCCTTGTATGGATAGCTTCTCTTGAACCTTTGGATGCTGTAGACTCCTCTCTTAGGGTATGTCTACACTAGCCACCCTAGTTCAAACTAGGGTGGCTAATGTAGTCATTCGAACTTGCAAATGAAGCCCGGGATTAAAATATCCCGGGCTTTATTTGCATGTTCCCGGGCGCCGCCATTTTTAAATGCCCCGTAGTTCGAACTCCTTGCCCGCGGCTACACGCAGCACGGGCTAGGTAGTTCAAACTAAAGCCCCTAATTTGGACTACCGTTACTCCTCATTGCAGGAGGAGTAACAGTAGTTCGAATTAGGGGCTTTAGTCCGAACTACCTAGCCCGTGCCGCGTGTAGCCGCGGGCAGGGAGTTCGAACTACAAGGCATTTAAAAATGGCGGCGCCCGGGAACATGCAAATAAAGCCCGGGATATTTTAATCCCGGGCTTCATTTGCAAGTTCGAATGACTACATTAGCCACCCTAGTTCGAATTAGGGTGGCTAGTATAGACATACCCTTACACAGATGTAATGCCACTGTAACTCCTGATTGACACCAAGTGACAGCAGACTCAGACTCTAAATACTGTATGATTGCTGGGGTGATTATTATGAATAAGGTTCTAATTTTATCCTGGCTTTTGCAAGAGCCACAGATAGTTTGGCATAATAACAGGCTGCATATTAAAAATAGAAGAGGCTGTTAAAGAGATTGTTTATGGTCCTCTTCTATTCAGTTCCATTTTAAAAAAAACATCAGAAGAAGAGGAGAGAAATCCACATTTGTCTTATGAATTAATAAGAATAAATCATTGTGACTGTTCTTATTCCCTTTGGGAAAGACAAAGTTATTCTCCTTCCTTCACTGGGTTTCTGAATGGAGATGAAATTAATATGGCTGTGTCCATATAACAACTTCTATTTATAGGGCACAGTCCCTTGTTGTCTCAAAATAACTGTATTTGTGCACCGCTCACATTCTCAATAGAGTTAATTAACACTTGGTACAGAGACAGAAAGGCAACAAAACTGAATTTTGGCAGGGGCTGGAGTAGGGATGTTAAGGACTAGTCGACTATCTGATAAGCAAATGCTTATCAGATAGTTGACAGGCTAGTCGACTAGTCACTTTCCCCCACCCTTGCTGGCCCTATCAGAAAGAGGC
The DNA here is from genome assembly GCA_032595735.1 of Pelochelys cantorii. Lineage (NCBI taxonomy): Eukaryota > Metazoa > Chordata > Testudines > Trionychidae > Pelochelys > Pelochelys cantorii. The sequence goes on from CM064352.1 coordinate 13,138,600, forward strand.
AGCAAGGGGGAAAGAGGGAGGGACTGGGCTCCGTGCAGCACTGCTGCTTTGAAACGCCGTGGCGGAGTTTCAAAGGGATAGCACCACACAGCTGATCCCAGGCTCAGTGCAGCACCCGGGATCAGCAGTGCGGTGCTGCCCCTTTAAAATGCCGCGGCAGTGTTTCAAAGCAGCAATGCCGTGTAGAGCCTGGGGTAAAAAATGCATCGATTATTCTATTAGTGAATTACCCGCTATTTAACATCCTTAGGCTGGAGAAGTAATGGCTGTGGCTTTTAAAATTATATTAAATTAATTTTTTTTAATTCCATGCAATAGAGGAAGAAATGGACATATTGGGTGCATCTACACTGCAACATAGGTTGAAATAAGATATGCAATTTGAGCTACGCAAATTGTGTATCTTATTTTGATGTTATTTTGAATTAGCTTATTTTGAAATTTGGCGCTGTCTACACAGCACTTATTTCAAAATAAATCGCTATTCCGAAACATCCCTTACTCCTCATGGAACGAGGTTTACAGGGACGTTGGAATAGCAAGCCCGTTATGTTTTGAAATAACAGGTGCTCTCAAAAGACACAGAATAGCTATTTCGGGATACTGGAGGTTTCCCAAAATAGCGCTGCAGTGTAGATGTAGTCATTTTTTAGAAAAAGGTTTTAAAACCCAGATCATTCCTCCCCCTTCCCACTCCATTGAGCAGAGTAGAAAAGTGATGTGGGCATGTCTTCAGACTAGAAATAAGGCCCACTTTTTTAACAAGGATGTTAATTTAACAGCAGAATATTTTGCCAAGAACTGTGGAACATTCTCCATCACTAGTAATTTTTAAAATCTAGATGGGAGGTTTTTCTAAGAAAGATGCTGTAGCTCAAACAGGAATTAATTCAGGGAGAACCTCTGGCCTGTGTTAAGTAGAAGGTCAGACCAGATGATCACAATTGTCCCTCCTGTCTTTATACTCTATGAAAGTTAAGTAATGCTCTTGGAAACATAGTGACCCCAGTAATTCTAGGACTTTTCCCACAATCCCTGGAGTTGACAGATCATTTGCATGGAGTTTGGCCTTTGGGTGGGAGGTAGAATGTCTTTAGTGGCACACAGCAGGGAGGAAATGTTTAAGTGCTTGACTAGGGATTGCCGGCCCCGCTTTGCTCAGCATGGCTGCAGTTGCTCTGTCAACCCTGACATGCCACACATAAAAGTTCTCAGCTGGCCACACACGGAATTGCTGCAATGCAGTATGAGTCTTAATCTGGCCTTGGCAATATGTCCATGCAGTTACCCAGCATGCCTTGCCAACAATTTTGCTTTATAAATAGAGGTAGCAGAATGCAAATATTAAAGCGAGGTGGATTTGAGGTCTTTCACTGGGTGTCATTGTGCATGAATTTATAGGGTATGAGGCATGGATTTACAGGGTATGAGGCCAGCTGCAAAGTGCGGCTTAATCAGCGGTCCCCAAACCAACCTCTCTCCTGTATTTCTGTGCCTTCATACCCATCTGCCTGTTGTAGCAGGATTCCCATAATTCTTGGGGGAAGCAGTTGAGAGCTGAAGAGAAGTGCACACGCTATTCTACTTCCATAGCATCAATTGGAATACTAGAAAACAAAATTATTCCATTCACCATGTTTGCTAAGGCTTTGTCCAGGCTACTTGTAAACTGATCTATTTTTGCATCTCGTTTCTCGGCATTTCTAGTGAATGCATATGAATCACATCACTGGGGCTATGTCTACACTACAGCACTATTTCGAATTAACTTATTTCGAATTAGTTAATTCGAAATAAGCTAAATCGAAATAACGCATCTAGACACAAAATCTAATTTGAAATAGCGTTTTCCTATTTTGAAATAGCGCGTCCGCACTGATTGGATGCTGGATCTCATTTAAGGGCAGCTGAAACCGGTTCCAACAGGGCATCAGGTCAGTTGTTGCTTTGTGGGGCTGCTGTCTGAGGCTATCTGAGGCTCATGCTTAAAGGGACGCCCCGGACAGCCGGTTCTCAGCTTTCCCGCTTGTTGAACGTCTTGCTGCAAGCCTGGCAGCAATTGCTGGAGGCTGCCTGGCACCTTCTGCTGCAGGCCAACCCCCTGGCCCTCCCCCTGCCCCCCCCCGGGGACCCTGGAGGAGCGGCGCCCAGACGCCAGTGTGCCCTGCCGCATCTGGCATCTGGACACCAGCAGTGACTGGTGGGACCACATCGTCCTGGAGCACTGGGGAGACCAACAGCAGACCCAGAACTTCAGGATGAAGAAGGACATTTTCCTGGAGCTCTGCGAGTGGCTCACCCCCGCTCTGTGGCGACGGGACACACTCATGAGGCCCGCCATTCCCCTCCACAAGCGGGTGGCCATCGCCCTCTGGAAGCTCTCCATGCCGGATAGCTACTGATCCATTGGCAACCAGTTCAGCGTGGGGAGATCCACCGTTGGAGTGGTGCTCATACAGGAATGGCACTCACCGGCCACTGGGACAGGAGGGGGGGCTACAAGGAGGACATGGGCTGCCCCAGGGAAAACGGGGAAGAGGTGGTGTAAGTGCCCTCCCTGGGAGGGTTTGGTCTGTCCCAGCCGCGCTACAGACCACCCGCGGTGGCCAGAATTGCAGCGGGGGTTGCTCCTGGGAGTGGGGCACGGGGCTGTGGCGGAGCACGAACACTCCCAGCCACCCGGGCACCCGAGTAACCCTCGGTTTTGTGTGTCTCTCTGCAGGTGGTGAAGGCCATCAACAGGGTGCTGCTCTGCAAAGTCGTCCGCCTCACCGACCTGGATGCGGTCATCCAGGGGTTCGGCGCCCTGGGCTTCCCCAACTGCGGGGGGGGGGGGCAATCAACGGGACGCACATCCCCATCTGTGCCCCAGACCACCAGGCCTCCCTCTACATCAACAGGAAGGGGTACTTCTCCGTGATCCTGCAGGCCGTGTCTGACCACCGGGGCCAGTTCACGGACAGCAGTGTGGGCTGGTCCGGCAAGGCACACGACGCGCGGGTGTACCACAACTCCTCCATGTGCCAGAGGCTGCACGCCGGGACTTTCTTCCCCGACCACCACATCAGGGTCGGGGACATGGACGTGCCAGTGTGCCTGCTGGGGGATGTGGCCTACCCCCTACAGCCCTGGCTGATGAAGCCCTACACGGGACACCTCAGCCCCTCCCGGCAGGCCTTCAATGCCAGGTTCAGCAGGGCCCGCATTGTGGTCGAGGGGGCCTTCGGCCGACTGAAAGCCCGATTTAGGTGCCTCCTCACCCTCCTCGACCTCTCCCAGCACAATATTCCGCATGTGGTGTGGCAGCATGCTGTGTGCTCCACAATTTCTGTGAGAGGAAGGGGGAGGCTTTCCTGCCAGCCTGGATGGCAGAGGCTGACCACCTGGCTGGCCAGTACACATAGCCCCACATGGCTGCCAGCCGGGAGGCCCTTCGGGGGGCTGTCTGCATCCGGGAAGCCCTGAGGGAGAGCTTCTAGGTGGACGAGGACTGAAGTCCCCCTGGTGTGCCCCACTGGGGCCTTGTGTCTTACATTCCACCCCCACCTCCTTCCCCTTTCCCCTCCCTAACCCCCCTTCCTGATATACAATAAAAACACCCGTGTTGCCACAAAAAAATCCCTTTATTTAACATAACTGGGATGGGGGGCGGGGGGAAATGAGGGTGGGAGAGGGGAGGGGGAAACCTGGGAGGAGGGAGCTGGAAGGGGGAGGCAAGGGGAGGGGAAGCTCAGGGTTGGGGGGTCTTGCCAGCCCTTCCATCTCGCAGCACTGTGGGTGCGGGGGCCTCGGCGTTCCCAGGGGGGAATGGGTATGGAGGGTGGGGCAGGAGGGGTGGGGGAGGGGAGAAGAAGCGGGAGGGGAAGCAGGGGTGGGAGGGGGAGCGATAGCTGGGGCGGCCTCAGGGGCTGGAGTAGCAGGAGGCAGCAATCAGTCCGCCAGGGCCTGCGGGTGCTTGAGGAGGGCACAGCCCTGCTCCCGCAGCTCCCGCAAGCTCTCCTGCCGCAGCTGCAGGTCCTCTTGCACCCACTGTTCCTGGCTGTGGACCTGCCGTACCTGCAACCACAGCTGCTGCCTCTGGAACTCCTCCTGGTTGCGGGTGCGCCTGCTGGCCCAGGTGTGGGTGGATGGTCCAGGTGGGGTGGTGCGTCCTGCACTCGCAGGTGCTGCGGCTGCGGTGAAACAAGAGAAGTGGTCAGTTCTCCCTGGGGACACAGTGGGTGAAACCCAGCCCCCCTCTGCAAGGCGAGGACGGCAGGTCTCCGCACCATCACGTCCTGCTATCCCCGGGAGTGTGAGCTGGCCCGGGACTGCACCCCAGCCCCTGGGCTGCCTATAGTGTGGTGTGCGGGGGGGGGGGTGTCAGCCGGTGGTCAGGGCAGTGAGTGGTGTGTGTGTATTATACACCCGAGACTTCAACTGCTAGGACTGGGGTCCTTTAGCAGCGGGCAACCTGGAGGAGGTTGACGGGCGCCCCAAGAAGTTTACAGGGAGAGCTTATTACACCTCAGATTTTGACTGCTAGGATACACGATCCCTTCGCAGCGGGCAGCCTGGGGAGGCTGAGAGATGCCCCAACGGATCTGTCCCCTGGAAGCGACACGATCCAACGCTCAAGCTCTCCCTATATCTGTCCCTTATGACCGGCTGGAGTTCTTTTTAAAATTGTGCTTGGTTCTGTTACAGCAACTGAAGGAGTCAGGTCACAGCTTAAACAGTTACTATTTTATTGTTACAGGGTAAACTTAGCTGTTAAATGCTACTACTGTGTTACAGATAACACAGCCACTACAAAGGACAGGACAGAAATTACACTAATAAGTCACTTACAGGTACCATGAAACCCTTTTGGTTCTCTGAGCTCTTATTAAATGCATGCAAAATAGACACCTAGCAGGTATATATTCTCACCCCTGCGTTCCAGACTTGGCGTGGCCAGCGTCTTTCTCTCAATCCCTCGGGAAGAAGTAGGGCGAGGTTGGGCGTCCCACAGACCTCGGGAGACAACATATACCTGCCAGCAGGTATAGATGATTGGAGCTCAAATGGGGTGGGCTACTAAACCCCTCTTTATACCCCTTGGGTCACGTAGGCTTCTTCCTGGTCTCAAGTGGCCAATTAGGGAAAATGGCTTTGAATGCCAAGTTTCCCACAAAGGGTGCAAAGCATAATTCACACCTGGGAAAATGCAGACAATGGGCACTTCTAGTATGTGATGGGCGAAGATTCCTCTCCTGGGACAGTGTAGGCGTGTCAATTACTGGTGCTAGCCATCAGGGCAGCAGGAGGTCCCCTGGTTGTCAGCTAGCCCATTTACTGTCTGGTTTCTGTTTATTAGAGTCAGGGACAAGCAGCACCCCTGCGTTCCCAGGGCATCAAAGGCTGACTGCCTTTCTCTTGCTCTCTGGGGGGGGGGAAAACAAGATGGGGTTCATGTCTGGCTACGGGGGGGGGAGGGGAGATGTGCCCTGCCTCTGTGTAGAGGGGGCGTCTGGAGGGAGGGCAGTGTGCAGTGTCTCTCCCCGGAATCAGGAGCCTGTCATGTGCCTTCACGCGTAGATGCGTGTGGGGAACAGGCCAGGGCCCCTGCATGGCACCCATCTGGGGCCACAAGTCCCGGCTGGCATGGCAGATGCACAGGTTGCTGCCTGCTCCGTGGTCGGCAAGGCCCATGCGCACCATCCCTGGGCTCCACCCCTCCCCGCCCCACATAAAAGGACTGTGATGGCACTCAAATGCGGAGGCCTCCCCGGCCTCGGATGAGGCTGCTGATGGGCTCTCTGGTTCGACTGAGGGGTCCTGGGTGCAGGGCACGCTCCCTGCAGGCTCCTGGCTGCCGTCGTCCTCCTCTTCCTCCTCTTCCCCTGTGTCAGGGGCAGGGCCTTCTGCCCTGGGATCAATGATGACTAGGGGGCATGGACCATCTGACTCCCCGGGATGTGGTCCAGGGCCTCATAGTGTGGGCAGGCCTCTGGGTCAGCCCCTGGTTGGGAGGTCCTGGCATAGGCCTGCCGCAGCTCCTTTATTTTACTCCGCACCTACTCCTGGCTGTGCATGTGGCCTCTGGTGGCCAGGCTGGCAGCCATGTGGCTGTAGACCGCTGCATTCCTGTGCCTAGTGCGGAGGCATTGGAGGCCTCCCCACAAACCTCAATGAAGCCCACGATCTCCGCACTAGACCAGGAAGGCGCCCGCCTTTTGCGGCCCCTGGCAGGCTCCTGAGAGCCTCCAGCCTGGTCCTGGGGAGCGGTGGAGGGCTGGGTGGCAGCGGGTTGCTGGCTCATCCTCTGCCAGGTGCACGGTCTGTTGGCTGTGTGCTGGCAGGCTTGCAGCTGGCACAGGCACTGTGGCCAGAGTCTGCCCCTTTAAGGGCTCTGGGGCTGGGGGGGGGGGAGCAGACGAGTTTTCCTGGTTGTGCCCAGAGTGGCCACCAGGGCTCCCTGGGAAGGGCTGGAGGCCCCCTAATTCGAAATAACTGTCTACACAGCACTTATTTCGAATTAGCTATTTTGAATTTGGTGTTATTCCTTGTAGAATGAGGTTTACCAAATTCGAAATAAGGGCTCCACTATTTCGAATCGATTTCAAAATAGCGGTTTGCCTGTGTAGACGCTATTAAAGTTAATTTGAAATAACTGCTGTTATTTTGAATTAACTTTGTGATGTAGACATACCCTGTGACACTGAGATGCCAGATACACAGAATACCACATGGAGGACCATTTTCTGGCTAATTCCCACGTGATTGTTACGTCCTGAAGTCCCCTGCCTTGTCTCTCTCTATATAATTTTTTTTCCTGCAGGATGACAGTGTGGTGTCATCACATCACTCTGCATTGCCCCGCCCCCCCACCCAGCCTCCACAGAGTCAGAAGGAGAAGCGGTGGCCATGACTTGGGGTTGCCCCCCAGACTCTCCTTGGGGGACTGCCTGCTGGCCCCTAGTTCCCCTGCAGGAGGGCCGGGGGAGGTGGCAGCTGCCACCTCCAGCCCCACTTCTACATCTGGGGCCCTGACATGCCACTACCCAGCAGAGAACTGCTGCTGCCACCTGCCTCGGGCCAGGCACTTGGGTGGCCTCCTGCCTGGCACTCCAGCCTCATGGTGCCCTCTCCCCACAAGATTAAAGCGCCAGTGCCGGCTTCCTGTGGGTGGGGGGAGAAGAAAGCCCCAACTTGTAGGGAAGTGTGCGCGCTGCTGTGGGGAGGGGAGCAGCATGCATGTGCACTTTCCTGCAAGCTGGATCCAGCACGGAGCCTTGGGGCTTTCTCCTCTCCCCCCACAGGCAGCTGGCACTGGCGCTCTAATCTTGCCAGGTGCGGGGAGGGGGGGGGGGCGCCATGAGGCTGGAGCACCAGACAGGCAGTGGCCTGAGTGCTGCCAGAGGCAGCTTCTCCATTGGAGCATTGGGAATAGCCTCCGGTGCCCGGGAGTGGTGCACGACATAAAAAGATGTATTTCCCCCAGCTCTTCATGCCCAAACACTGCACCCCCAGTGCCTCATGCACCCCTCCCCCCACTGTACCCCCAGCCTGCTCCTGCCCCCTCTCTCCTGGCCAAACACCCTGCCCCTTCCCCATCTTCCCCTGGCCAGACATCCTGCAGCCAGCCTGCTCCTGCCCCCTATCTCCAGCCAGACACTCTGCCCCTAGCCTGCTCCTGCACCCTCCCCTGCTCCTACACTGTCCTCCCTGGCCACACACCCTGCTCCCACACCACTCCTCTCCCCTTTCCCCTGCTAGATACCCTGCCCAATTGGTCCCAGCCCCCATTTGGCCACAGTGTCCTTTCCCCAGTCCTGATCCTGGGGCCGGTTCCATACTCCAGCCCCCATCTGGCTGCAAGATACCCTGCCCCCAGCCCACTCCTGCACCCTCCCTCCTGGACAAACACCCTGCCCCCAGCCCACTCCTGCCCCCTCCCCACAGACAGACATCCTGCCACCAGCCTGCTCCTGCACCCTCTCCCTTGGCCAGACACCTTGCCCCTAGTCCGTTCCTGCATCCTCCCTCCTGGACAGACACCTTGCCCCTCGCCTGCTCCCACTCTGACCTCCCTGGCCAGACACCCTGCCCAGTTGGGTCCCAGCCCCCATCTTGCTACAGCGTCCTGTCCTCAGTCCCGATCCTGAGGCAGGTCCCTCAGTCCAGCCTCCATCTAGCTGCAGGAAGCACTGGTGGCAGCCCCCCTCCTGCTGCAGCACAATTAGATGGGGAGGCCATGATCCAGCTGCAGTGGACAGATGGGGGGATTGGCGAGCATAGCCCCCTAATTCTCTCTTAATATTTTTATTTATTATTTGTATTCCTGTTGTACCTAAGAACCTTATTTATGGATTGGGATTCTACTGTACTAGGCACAAGACAAGTGCAGACCCTTCCACATTCTTGAGCAAATGAAGCATTCAACTTCATTCATCACACAACACTGATTCTTTCCTTAAATAACTGTGCACTGAATGGGGCAAGTGTCCTGTGGAAAAAAAATAGTATGGAAAAGTTGTTAAAGCCTGGGGACCAGATTTTTAAAGGCATTTTGGTGCCTAATTCCCATTGATTTTGCTCACCCAATGTGGACACCCAAACCATTTTAAACCTGATTTATTTTGAGTTAGCCTAACTCAGTCCTTTGCCTCCTGAGGCTTAACCAGCAAGCAGCCTTCCAAGGTGACATTCTGTGTGCTGTACCACATTGAAGGAAAGAACAGAGGAGCACAATTCTGGCCTTAAAATCTATTACACAGATCGAAGAATGCCCACACAGGCATTGGCACTAACTAAATCAGATAGTAGTTAAACCAGTACAACTTTTTGAAGACAAGCTCTTAGACTGCAAGAGGCTGATTCTGAATTACAAGATTCCCACTCTGTCTTTGGAAACTGGGGATCTTGCTAATGTATATGAGAATCAAGTCCTCAGACCTTGGTGTAGGGGTTGCCTGTGTATTCACTCCTTACACAGCAATTAATACACTGTCGGTGCTTACCATAGACATAATTATTATGGAGGTGCAATTCAATTTTGCACATAGAACAAAATTCAACCTGTGTGTTCTGCATGAAAAGTACAGCTTATGCTCCCCAAACATACAGCATTTACTCAGTGCTTTACAAGTAATTTAACATTAACTATTGTTTTTATTTGAATAGCTATTGTAGCTATTTTGATATTTTGAATTCAATCTGAATACACTTCTTTGTGATGAAACCTCTAGGAACATGATTCCCAGTGCAGTGCAGACTTGTCTTGCAGGACTCGATGACTTCCAACCCTATGATTCTATGATTCAGTATTCAGGGCCATCCCTAGGGGGTGCAGGCCTGAGGCAACCCCCACAGTGCTCCAGGCACAGGGGCCAAAGGCAACCCTGTTTACCGCAGGCCCCACCCTTGCCCTTTCCCCAAGCCCCTCCCTTACCCCACCCCATCCTGCCCCTGCTCCGCGCTCTTGCCCTAAGTCCCCTCCCAGGGCAATGTGAGCCAGGGCATTATAGGAGGCCTGGCACTCATCATGGCATCAGAAGTTGGAGCGACCTGGTAGCCTGCTCTGCTCTGTCCTGCCCTGCCCCCCTCTCCCAGCCAGGCCTGCTGTGTGCCGCTTCACCGCGGCGGAAAGAAGAGGAATACCCTGGGGCCAGTGTGCTCTGCTTCCTGCTACCACAGTGAAGTGGAGCAGAGGGCCGGGAGAGGGCGGTGCAGTGGAATGGAGCAGAATAGGCTGCTGGGTAGCTCCAGCTCCCGCTGTTACGGTGAGTGTGTGTTGGGGGGGTGACACCTGCTGCCCCACACCAGGTTCCCTGTCATCCCTCAGGCTGCCCTGTGCCTCATCCATAAGATGATTGAAGTGACTGCTGTGGGACCCGCAAAATGCAGGGCCTGAGGTGGCCACCCTGAACCATCCTATGGATGGGACGGCTCTATATTATCTGCAGAGTGCAGTGTGGATACCTGCCTAGCATGAAAAATAAGGCCAAACAAGATGGTGACATGGTGCAAACCACTTCAGGAAACATTTGTTCTGTTGAGCATCTGACAAGATATTTTCTCAGTTAACAAAAATAAAATAGAGAGAGGTGGGGTTTTTTTGGTTTTTTTTGGTGGGGGTGAAAAGAATCAGTCTTCTCACCTGTCATGCTAGATAATCTAAAATTTTCTCTCAGGCAAAATAGCTGAGTTCAAATGATGGTCACATATGCAGCATTATCCACTGCAATATAAGTATAAAGGTCCTATCTTTGGCCGTTGTCAATCAGCACAGATCCATTTACTCTGGTTGAGAATTTGGCTCTAAATGAGCCAAGATTCAAAGACAACATTGGGGACTTTCTCCTTCAGATCCTAACCACATTGACATTGGGTCCGTGTTAACAGCTTGGAAGGCTGCTTTGTATTGGTCCACCTCCTGTGAAGCAGCTTAAGACCTGGCTTAACCTGCTAGTGGAATGGCAAAGCATCATAGCAACTCCTACATAGATACTCACAGAACATAGGACTGGAAGGAACTTTGAGAGGTCATCTAGTCCGGTCCCTAGCACTCATGGCAGAACCAAGCACCATCCAGACCATCCCTGACAGATGTCTGTCTAACCTTCTCTTAAAAATCTCAAATGATAGAGATTCCACAACCTCCGAAGGCAATTTATTCCAGTGCTTAACCACCCTGACAGTTAGGAAGTTTAATTAATTTTTAATAATTTTCCCCACCTCTCTATAACACCATTTTAGGTTCTTGAAAGTTATTATGTCCCATCTCAGTCTTTTTTCCAAACCCAACAAACCTATTTTTTTATTTCAATCTTCCTTCATAGGTCATGTTTTCTAGACCTTCAATCATTTTTGTGGCTCTTTGCTGGACCTTCTCTAAATTGTCCACATCTTTCCTGAAATGGGGTGCCCATATCCAGACACAATACTCCAGTTGTGGCCTAATCAGTGCAGAGTAGAGCAGAAGAATTACATCTTGTGTCTTGCTTACAACACTTCTGTTAATACATCCCAGAATGATGTCTGCTTTTTTCAACAGTGTCACACTGTTGACTGGTATTTAATTTGTGGTACACTACGACCCCCAAATCCTTTTTCACAGTACTTCTTCCATAAACTTTACAAATGCTCTCTCTATGCCATTATCTAAGTAATTAATGAAGATATTGAACAGAACCAGTCCCAAAACTGATCACTATGTGTCTACACAGCACCCTAAACTTGAAATAAAGTACGCAATTTGCGCTACACAAATTGCGTATCTTATTTGAATCTATTTCAAAATAGCTTATTTTGAAATTTGGTGCATCCACACAAGGCCAAATTTCGAAATAATGTGCTATTTTGAGCCCTTCCTTTAAGGCTTTTTTATTTGAAAAATATTTCAAAATAATGGGCAACTTGTGTAGACATGGGGTAGCTATTTCGGGATACCTCTGGTATCCCTAAATAACCGTGCAGTGTAGACGTACCCTAAGGAACCCCGGTGATTATGCCCTTGCAGCATGATTATGAACCACTGATAACTACTTTCTGGAAACAGCTATGCAATCACCTTATAGTAGCTTCATCTAGATTATGGGTGGGCAAGAGGCTGCCAACGGCCTCACTGGGACCGTTAAGCACAGCGGAGAAGCAGCCAGTTTAAATGTGGGTGCTCTATTCTGCGAGCAAGGAGGAAGGCTTTGTGCTCTGTCCTACCCCTCAGCAAAATCTCTCAGCTCCCATTGGCCAGTTTTCGACCAATAGCAGCTGAGATATTTTGCTAGTGGCAGGGGCAGCCAATGAAGCCTCCTCACTCTCTCTCCCTTCCTTCACCCTGCCCGGAGCAGAGCCATGTGGAGCAGCTTGCGGCTGCAGCCTTCAGGTTCCTGTAGGGCTGCTGGCTGGAAGCTGCCTAGGTAAGTGCTGTAGTAGTTCAGGGCAGTGATACAGTAAATGTAGGATTCACTGGTGTGGTGTTCTGACAGGCCTCCTGCTCTGTCAGTGATGATAAACGTTCGGCTGTGTGCGTTTTCGTATGCTTCCTCAGTATATCATGCCAGCTCTGCATAGGTAGCTAGCATAATAGACTTCATGAGAGCCCCCAAAAGACCCCAGATTCCAATTTTGCCCCTATGTACTTGTGTTATGATTAATCTTTGATTTTTAGATCATCCAACATCTTCTGGTTAAATCAGGGTGATCCCTTGCCATACTTACTATCGCATCTCTCTCCCCTTCTGGCCTCCTGAGTTGGGGGTCTGACCAGGAGAAAGAGGGGGTGTTGACACAGCGTTTCCAGGAAGGCCTTCATGACTCAGCAATTCCTGGCTGCTGGAAGCTGTGGGCAGCTGGCATAATTTAGAGTAGTATGATGCCTATTCTAAGCTATGTCGGGGGCCACTCCAACCTCAAGATCTGGATGGTGATGCATAAAGGTAGCTTATCTTGAGCACAGCTCGGGATCTATCCCACGCTTCAGGAAAGGTTCTTGTTACTGCTGTTTCCAACATGATTTCTGTGGCCAGAGGGTACTAGGCCTACCAGTTTTCATTAATATTTTTAATAGTTTTCCAGAGTAGGTAGCTCACTGAAGCTAATTCATTTCTGCCAAGTGCTATCAATCTTAAAGACTTACCAGGCCCTTATTACCATCATATCAAAGCACCTCACAATCTTTAATGCTTTAGGGGTCATAGTGGACCACAAGCTAAATATGAGCCAACAGAGTGATTCTGTTGCAAAAAAAGCAAACATGATTCTGGGATGCATTAACAGGAGTATTGTGAGCAAGACACAAGAAGTCATTCTTCTGCTCTACTCTGCACTGATTAGGCCTCAACTGGAGTACTGTGTCCAGGTCTGGGCACCACATTTCAAGAAAGATGTGGAGAAGTTGGAGAAGGTCCAGAGAAGAGCAACAAGAATGATGAAAGGTCCAGAGAACATGACCTATGAAGGAAGACTGAAAGAATTGGGCTTGTTTAGTCTGGAAAGGAGAAGACTGAGAGGGGACATGATAGCGGTCTTCAGGTATCTAAAAGGGTGTCACAAGGAGGAGGGAGAAAAATTGTTCTCCTTGGCCTCTGATGATAGGACAAGAAGCAATGGGCTTAAACTACAGCAAGAGAGGTTTAGGTTGTGCATTAGGAAAAACTTCCTACCTGTCAGGGTAGTTAAACACTGGAATAAGTTGCCTAGGGAGGTTGTGGAATCTCCATCACTGGAGATATTTAAGAGCAAGTTAGACAGACATCTACCAGGGATGGTCTAGACAGTACTGGGTCCTGCCGTGAGGGCAGGGGACTGGACTCAATAACCTCTCAAGGTCCCTTTCAGTTCTAGTATTCTGTGATTCTATGAGTCTATGAAGCACAGCTCTATCACCCAGTTCCCTGCCACCCATGCATTTTCTCCCTTAATGACCCCTTTCAGAACAGTTGCTCCCAGATTCCCACTGCTTCCCTTCCCAGGGAGACTTGGAGAGTCTTGTGGACTGCCACAACCCCAGGGAGCAAGCAGGGGCAGCCCCGTGCCCGCTCTTTCTGGTCTGACTGGCTCTTAGCTTCAGTTCACCCAGACGCCCCCTCACTGGCTCTCTCCACTTCTCTAAGCCAGGTGCACTTTTCTAAAGCTCTGGCTCCGTTCCTTCTTAAAGAGCCCCTGTTAGCCTGTGATAGAGGAGTGGCGGGGTGGTCATGCAGTAGAAGACAGACACCGCCACAAAGGATTTACAAGCCACATGGAATGGTAGCTTGTGATAGGGAACATTGAATGTCCCTTTGTGCCAACCCATTATCTGAATTCCAAAGGTTCTTTCCCAAGGGGGATTTACGGGACCCTACACAGCACTATTAAACAGGTGCCCCTACATCCAATGGCAGCCAGAGGGGATGACGGTTTTTTACACTAATGAGATATTTTTAAAACAAATTTCAAACTAAGGTCCTGTTGACTCCCACAATAATTTCAGAAACTGACAGGAGTTGGCAAATGCCTGATGAATAGTTTCCTTTCCATTGGAATGGCTCTCTCACAGGTTCTGCTAATAAGTCTGGCAGGCTTTTTCATTTTTAAGTTAACTAGATCCTCTCTGGAGCAAGCAGAGCCACAGAACAAGAAGAGGCAGGCGGGTGGTCACTAAGACCCGGTGGTGCCCCCAAATTTTCAGGTGCCATGTGCAACGGTGTATGCTGCATACAGGTAAGGATGGCTCTCTTCCTTCCACTGAGTCATCCACAGCCTGGTCTGCTCCCTGGTACACTGCACTGTGAGGATACCCAGAGAAAGAGACCGATACTGGGGAATCATGGAAATCTTTGATTACAAGTAGACACATGGGAAAGCCAGACCAGACTCTTAGCCAGTGCAGCAACTTGTTCCATAAATTCTGGTGGGGAGAGAGGACAGAGAAGCCCCGATCAGACCTAGCAGTAGAAACACAAGCCTCTCCCACCTGCTGTTTCTCAGGCCATGCAATAAGGGAAGACAAAGAAAGGAAAGGTGGAGATCACATCTACAAATTAATTAATCCTCTGCAGGCTCCTTCCTCTTGGTAATGTTAAACCTTTAATTTCAGGGATTAAACACCATGCAGGCAAAGAAAAGAATCAGGAAAACCATTACATCCAAATCCTTACCCCGTGGGCTAGAGATGCAAGCCAAAGGCTGCATTTGACACAAGCTGTTAGCTTCTGCTGAGTTGGCTAATGTTCACTCAACATTATAGCGTAGCACCCTGCTGTTGCACACTGTGTAGTCAGCATGGATTGAATTGAGACCCTTCAACACCAAAGCCATAAGCTCCTGCCACTTGTGCTCAATGAAAACCCTAGAAGCTCTTGTTAAATGGCAACTGTCATCTTCCTGGGTGCGTCTATACAGCTCATGGCAGTGAGCTTCCCAGAGAGACCTGGTTTGGTGACCCTCATGCTAGCAATCTGAAATAGTTGACAGAACTTTAAAGCTGTTGTATAGACTGGAGCTTGGGCTCTGAAACCCTCCTCCCCAGGCTGTGTAGATACTGAGGTCAGCCATTACCATAAGAAATGTTTATTGTTACCAAGACAATGTGTTACAACATTAGCCTAGATCCAGGCTGCTCTTAATGTAAAGATCACCTCTTTGTGCACCAACCAAATTTCACTGGGAGATTGGGTCAAGAAATGCAAGACTGAATGCTAAGGTGCATTGTTGTCGCATGGATAGAGTAGACGATGGAAGTGACTGTGCTCTGGAGACCAGTCACCCTGCAACCTTGGGCAGGCCACTTCTGTTCATAGAGTCACAGAAATGTTGGGCTGAAAGGGATCATGAGAGATCAACAAATCCAGCCCCCTCCCCGCTCCCCTCCCCCCGCACTGAGGAAGGACCACATAAACACAGACCATCCCTGACAAGTGTTTGTCCAACTGTTCTTAAAAACCTCCAATGACAGACATTCCACAACCTCCCTTAGAAACCTGTTCTAGAGCTGAATTCCCTTATAGTTTGAAAATTTTTCCTAATATCTAACCTAAAACGCCATCCATTGCTTTTTGCCCTAACTTCAGAGACCATGGAGAACAATTGATCAGTATCTTCTTCAGACCAGCCCTGAACATATTTGAAGAATGTTATCAGGTCCCTCTTCAGGGTATATCTACACTGCAGAGCTTTTTGGAAAAACGGCTGTATTTCGAAAAAACTTCAGTTACGTCCACACTGCAATCATGTTCTTTCAAAAAAAAATGAAAGAACAGAGGGGGTTTTCCAACAGTGGTAACCCTCTTTCTACAAGGAAGAACGCCTTTTCTGAAAGAACTCTTTCAGAAAAAGGCGTGTGTAGATGGGGAAGAGGGTTTTTTTTTTCTGAAAAAAGAGGCCCCCAGGAAATAATACAGGTGCCCTGGTGGCCACTCTGTTCAAAGTAATCACAACTCTATAGCTCCTGTCCCCTCTTAAAGCTGCAGGCACCCTGGACAAGCTTTGTAGCAGGAAGCCAGTCCTGGAGCAGCACCTGACCGCATGGCTCTCCCTGCCACAGGCCTGCTGACCCATGGCACAGCCACAAGCCCCCTGAAGCCCCCTGGTCCTCACAGGGAGCACAACCAGGACCCACCAAGAGGTACCAATCGGCGGGCACCTTCATGGTCTGGAGTGGAGATACTGTCCCTCCTCAAGCTGTGCGGGGAGGAGGAGACCCTACAGGATCTCTGCTCCCAACACCGCAATGGGGACATTTATGGCAGGATGGCCAAGGCCCTGGCAGAGAAGGGACACCCACCCTGGACCTTAGAACAGGTCCAGAGTAAAGTGAAGGAGCTCCACCAGGGCTATGCGAGGGCCAAAGAGTGCAGCTCGCGCTCCGGGACAGGACTCCACTCCTGCCCCTAGTTCAACAAGCTGCACAGATCCTGAGGGGTGGGGAAGCCCTTTCCCCACCTGTCATCATTGACTCCGGGTTGGAGACGCCTGTTGTCACCCAGCCAGAGGTCGCAGAGGAGGAGGAGGATGACGGACAGCAGGGGCAGGAGGAGAAGGATGACGACAAGGCCACTGTGACACTGTCTCTGGGACCGGGCTGGACATCGTGCTGCAGTCCATGCACGTGGAACCATGTGCAGCGTTATTGTGCGCCATGCGGACTCAGCAGGCAGCCCCTGAGCCCGCCCAGGCTCCTGCTCCCAGGCTCAGGGGAGGCCACACACACGTTTGGCCCGGGGAGGGGGATGCCCTCCCACCACCTGCCATGGCTGGAAGAAGGCGAGCCACAAAGGTGCAGGCACGACCCCAGACACACCGAGGAGTGCAGCACACAGCACATGGGCATGCCTGCACGTGGAACGCACCAACCACTCCAGCAGACAGTGCTGTGAGGCACAGGTGTGTGTGTGGGCACTGGGGAGGGCCAGGCTACTTCCGGCTCCTCTGTAGCCCATGGGATCCCACTGTGGCCGGACACTTCCTTTGCTTGCTTGTCCATGGGAGGGGGGGAAGGGGGCAGCATGGTTCCCTGGGCACCTTGTGAGGCAGGGACTGCTGTGCAGGCCACACATGGCCTTTCTCCTGGGACCACCCCATCCTCTGGCCCAAGGACTATTGGTCGCTGCTCACAGAGGGGGGCACGGCCTCAGGGACAGTGTCTGCATAGATGACTGACCGCCTCTTCCTCTTTATTCTCCCCAGCCAGACCAGCCAGGACTGACGGGCGAGCCATGACACCCAAGCCAGCCGCCCAACCCTGGGGGACCCGAAAGTGCTTCAGAGTCCAGGAAGACCTGATGAGGCTGCATGTGGGCATCCTGCGCGACATGCAGCAGACCCTGGTGCAGAAGGTCTGGGAGGATGCAGAATGGCGGACCCACATGTGGGACCAGCTTGTGCAGCAGGGCAACAACATGTGTGCCATCATGTGGGAAATGATGGCACACCTGGCTGCTGTCACACCTCCTGACTACCACCCTTCTGTTCCCCCTGCTATGCCCATTCCCTCTCCCCCTGTCCCCCAAGCAATGCTTCTGCCCCCTTCCCAGGCAATGTCCATGCCCCCTCCCCCTGCCAACCTTGACTCCATTCCAGCCTCCCTTCCTGCACCCCTGTGGTCCCAGGACTACCCAACCCCAAGTTCGATGAGGTCCCCGCACCCAAGGTGGCACATCCAGCTGCCCCCATGCCAATCCCAGCCCTGAGCCCCCCTCCAGATTATGAGCCCCCCTCCATGTCCAGGTTATGAGCCTCCTCTCCCTCCCCAGCTTTTTTAAATGAAAGATTAATACAAAGTTCATTCTGTTATAATCCAAACAGGTGTCTTTATTCTGAGTTCAGGGAAGGGGGCGGGAGGGGGGGAAAGGAGGGGTTCTGTGGGAAAGGGATATTGGAGCAAGCCAGAGCCCCCTAGTGGGGAGGCCCTGGGGAGAGTTACTGGGGTCCTTGAGAGAAACTCTCCCCCAGGCCCTCCCAGATGTGCACCCCCAATTGATGAGCCTGGTGGATGGCAGTTGTCCACGGCTGCTCAACGGGTCTCCCCTCACAGCTGGCCTCTTCCCCCCACCCTGGGAGGAAGGCCTCCCCTTCCTCTCCACAATGTTGTGGAGGACACAACATGCCGGGACCACCTCAAGGATGTTGTGCTCCCCCATGTCGAGGCGGATCAGGAGGCACCTGAACTGCACCTTGATGTGGCTGAAGGCGCACTCCACCTGAATCCTCACCCGGCTGAGGTGGGAGTTAAATTGGTCTTTGCTGGGGTCCAGATGGCCGGTGTGTGGCTTCATCAGCCACAGCATCGGGGGTAGGCAATGTCCCCACAATGCATAGTGGCATCTGCACTTCCCCAACCGCAAGGTCATGCTGGGGGAAGAATGTGCCAGCCTCCAACTTCCTGTAGAGGCTGGAGTTTCAAAATACATGGGTGTCATGCACAAATGTCCACGGTGGTTGACCAAGGCCTGTAGCATCATTGAAAAATAGCCCTTGTGGTTGATATACTGGGCCACTCGATATTGTGGTGCGCAGATCAGGATGTGGGTCCCATCTATGGCTCCACCACAGTTCCAGAACCCCAGGGCAGCAAATCCAGCCACGATTGGGTCCACATCTCCCAGGCAGATGACCCTGAGCAGCAGGATGGAATTGATGGCCCTCACAACCTGCAGAAGGAGACAAACAAACACACAAAATAGAGAATGAGAGGGAGTGCCTGAACCCTTGGGAGATGCCCACCCCCTTCCATTCCCTCCTCCATCAAACACCCCAGGAACCACCCCCTATGAGACTGCCTCCCCAACAGCAGAGCTGTTTGAGGGTGGGATGGCACAACCCACCGGGAAAGGAGCTACCCCCCACCCGTTTTCCAGGACTCCCCTCCCCCTGCAGGGACAGCAGCCCAAGAGTGCCTCACCTCAGTGAGGAGGGCCCCAACGGTGGACTTTTCCATGCAGAACTGGTTGTCCACCAACTGGTAACTGTCTGGGGTGTCGAGCTTCCAGAGGGCGATTGTGACCCGCTTCTTCAGGGGGATGGTGGGCCGGAGGTGGGTGTCACCTTGTTGGAGAGCAGGGATGAGCCAGGCACACAGCTCCAAAAAGGTAGCCTTCCGCAGGGGGAAGTTTTGGAGTCACTGCTGGTCTTCCCACCACTCTATGATCAGCTGGTCCCACCAGTTGGAACTGGTGTCCAGCCTCCAGAAATGCCTCCCCACTCAGGCTTACAGTGGCAAGGGTGTGGCTCCCGCACTCAGGGAGAGGGTCTCAATGCTGAGCTCAGTGTCGAGCTTGTGCAGAGCCAGGAAGGCAGCCTGCACAAACTGCTGCAGAAACTGCTGCATGGCTGTGTGGGGCCATCGCATGCCCAGGGGCAGCTTCGGCTCCATGGCACAAAGACAAAAACGGTGGAGTCCAAAAAAGCTGGGCAACCAAAGCAGGCACTGCAAAAGCTTAGCTGACCCTCGAAGAGGTAGGCAAGCAAGCAGTAGAAGCGGAGAAATGGCTGTCCAGGCGGACAGGTCCCTTTAAGCATGCATCTCAGCTAGGCTTCGGCACCAGCACTCGGAAGCACCTGGTGACCTAAAGCCCTAGCTGAAATGGTTCTGGGTGGCCTTATATGTGAGAGAGCATCCAGTGAGTGTGTATGCTATCTTTCAAAAAAGCAGATGGCTTTTTCGATGCACTTTGGCAGTGTGGACGCTCTCTTTTGGAAGAAGTTTTTTCGGAGGATCTCTTCTGGAAAAGCTTCTTCTGAAAGAAGCCTGCAGTCTAGGCATAGCCTCAGTCTTCTTTTTTCTCAAGAGGAAACATGCCTAATTTTTTAACCTTTCTTCATAAGTTAGGTTTTCTAAATCTTTTATTATATTTTGTTGCTGTCCTGTGGCCTCTCTACAATTTAGCTACATTTTTCCTACAGTGTGGTACCCAGAGTTTGACACAGTCCTCCAGCTGAGGCCTCACCACACCCGAGTAGAGAGGCATAGTGTCTTCCTATGTCTTACATGCTACTCTCCTTAATATGCCCCAGAATATTAGGCTTTTTTCAACTGCATCACGTCATTGGATCACATTCAGTTTGTCATCCACTCTAACTCATAGATGCTTTTGTGCAGTACAACTAGCGAGTAACCTGTTCCATTGAAGTCAGTGAAGCTATGCCGATGTACACAGTTTCATTTCCAGCAAATATACGCTTTTCCAAATACATTTTGCAAGTATACAGCCCCAAACAGGAGATTTAACCACTGTTATTCTCTTTGCACACCAGTCTTCAGTGATATCCTGCCCTGCTCTGTTATGATGCACCGATAGCTATGTTTCACAGCTGTCTCTATATAAGCGAGTGTGAGCGAGCACTTGTAGAATTTGATACCCAGACATTGACCAGTACATATTACCACTTCTTGGCTGCCTATAAGTCAGAAAACCATGATGAAGGTAAGGATATGGGATTTCTCCATCTAACCTACTTCCTCTGCTCAAGAAGGAGAAGAGAAAGGAGATTGTTTTTGGATACTGGGATAAAGCAGAAGAGAGAGTGAGAGAGGGTGGCTGCAGAGAGAAAGAGGTAAGGGCAGGAGAACAGTGGAGATGGAAGGAGAAAGAATAATAGAATCATAGAACACTCGAACTGGAAGGGACCTCGAGAGGTCATCGAGTCCAGTCCCCTGCACTCATGGCAGGACCCAGTACCATCTAGACCAGTGGTCTCCAAACTTTTTACACGCAAGATCACTTTTTCAATGTCAGGACAAGCCAAGAACTACCCCATCCCATCCCCAAGACCCCACCCCTTCTTTGAGGCCCTGTCCTCTCTGTTCCCCTCCTCTCCATCACTTGCTATCCCCAGCTTATGCGCTGAGGGTACGGCTACACTGCCGCTTTTTTTCAATCCTTCTGTTGGAAGAGGTTTTTCCAACATTTGGCCTGTCTAGACTGTGCCAAATGTAAAAAAAACCACCCCTTCTTTCAGAAGCCCCCTTATTCCTTGTGGAATGAGGAATACAGGGGCTACCAAAAGAGTGTTTGCTTTTCCACTAAAAAAAGTGGAAGAACATGGAAGAACTCTTGTAGTCTAGCCGGGTTGAGACCGGTGGGTATGGGCTTTGGGGTGGGAATGAAGGATTTGGGTGTGGGAATGGGTGAGAGGTGCAAGCTCTGGGAGGGAATTTGGATTCAGGAGGATGTGGAGAAGGGGATGCTGGCTCAGGGAGGGGGCTCCAGGCTGGGGAATGTTGGGGTCAGGTGGAGGGTTGGGGTGCTGAGCAAGCCACAGGCTTGTGGATGTGAGGGTTGAGATGTGTGAGGGGCTCAGCGCAGGGAGGTTGGGAGTATGATGGACTCAGGACACAGATTTGTGGTGTGTGGATGGTGCAGGAGTGTTGTGGCAGAAGACTGAGGATGTGGGGGGAGGGTGCAGGAGTTTGGGGATGTGAGCTCAGGACAGGAGGTTCCAGTGTATGATAGGCTCAGATTTGGGGTTGAGGGGGGGTACAGGAGTGTTATGATGCTGCAGCCAGATGGGGGCTTGGGCCGAATTGGAGGCTTTTTGGCCAGGCTTCATTTTTAAATAAAATATTATATCTAACACAAACATTTTCAGCATTGTCTTTATTTATGAGAGGGGCGTGGAACCTGTTTTGAGTCAGGAGTGACTGACCCACAGAAAAGTCAGTCGGGGCCACACAAGTGAAATGCAAAAAATAAAAACAAACCAAAAAACAAAACCAAAAAAACCCCCTCCAAACCTCACTAATGTGGCCCCAACTGTGATAGAGGGGACAGGGTGCTGGGGCAGGTGGCAGGGTTCTGGTGGGGGCAGGACACAAGATGCTGGTGGGGGCGGGGACAGGGTGCCAGAGGGTCCTGGGGCAGGGGACAGAGTGCTGATGGGAGTAGGGACCAGGGTGCTGGGCCAGGGGCCAGGGTGCTGTTGGGGGTAGGGAACAGGGTGCTGGGGCAGGTGGCAGGCTGCCGGTGGGTGCTGGGGCAGGGACAGAGAGTCTGCCCCATGCGTTTCCTCCCAGGACTCCTACATTTCCCTGCCCCCCTGCAGGAAGGCAGCAGGGGGAAAAGAAGTCTCTGGTGCACGCCTCCTCCCGGGACTCCAACTCCCCACCCTGTGCAGGAAGGCAGCAGGGGGAAAGGAAGGCCCCAGCATGCGCCTCCTCCTGGGATTCCAACCCCCTACCCCACGCAGGAAGGCAGCAGGGGGAAAGGAAGTCCCAAGCATGCGCCTCCTCCTGGGATTCCAACCCCCTACCCCACGCAGGAAGGCAGCAGGGGGAAAGGAAGTCCCAAGCATGCACCTCCTCCTGGGATTCCACCCCTCCACCCATGCAGGAAGGCAGCAGGGGGAAAGGAAGTTCCTGGCACCCACCTCCCCTGGGATTCCAACTCCCCACCCCGTCCCCCACAGGAAGACAGCGAGGGAAGGAAGTTCCCAGCATGCCACAGACCTGGCCTTTCAGGTACGGTGCCAGGTGTTTGCAGGAGAGGGAGCAACCTGCGCACTTCCTGAAACCCCGGAAGTGCGACGCAGCTGCAGGACTGCCTCCCCCCCCCCGCAGGAAGCCGGCGTTACGTCCATTGTCGCTGGAGGTAGCGTTAGGGGGTGCTTTTTCTTGAGGTTGGGGGGAATGGGGAGGCCTTGCTGAATGCCTCATGATAGACTGGTCAAGTCCTCCCAATTGACCAGTC
Source organism: Pelochelys cantorii (assembly GCA_032595735.1). Taxonomy (NCBI): domain Eukaryota; kingdom Metazoa; phylum Chordata; order Testudines; family Trionychidae; genus Pelochelys; species Pelochelys cantorii. The sequence goes on from CM064352.1 coordinate 13,161,228, forward strand.
GATCGCGATCAACGGGTTGGTGACCACGGATCTAGACCACCCCTGATAGATGTCTGTCTAACCTGCTCTTAAATATCTCCAGAGATGAGATTCCACAACCTCCCTAGGCAACTTATTCCAGTGTTTAACTACCCTGACAGGTAGGAAGTTTTTCCTAATGCACAACCTAAACCTCTCTTGCTGCAGTTTAAGCCCATTGCTTCTTGTCCTATCATCAGAGGCCAAGGAGAACAATTTTTCTCCCTCCTTCCTGTGAGACACTTTCAGATACTTGAAGACTACTATCATGTCCCCTCTCAGTCTTCTCCTTTCCAGACTAAACAAGCCCAATTCTTTCAGTCTTCCTTCATAGGTCATGTTCTCTAGACCTTTCATCATTCTTGTTGCTCTTCTCGGAACCTTCTCCAATTTCTCCACATCTTTCTTGAAATGTGGTGCCCAGAACTGGACACAATACTCCAACTGAGGCCTAACCAGCGCAGAGTAGAGCAGAATGACTTATTGTGTCTTGTTCACAACACACCGGTTAATGAACCCCAGAGTCATCTTTGCTTTTTTTGCAACAGTTCACACCATTGTCTCATATTTAGCTTGTGGTCCACTATGACCCCTAGATCCCTTTCTACAGTACTCCTTCCTAGACAGTCACTTCCCATTCTATGTGTGTGAAACTGATTTTTCCTTCCTAAGTGGAGTCCTTTGCATGTGTCCTTATTAAACTTCATCCTATTTACCTCAGACCATTTCTCCAGTTTGTCCAGATCATTTTGAATAATGACCCTATCTTCCAAATTACTTGCAACTCCTCCCAGCTTGGTATCATCTGCAAACTTAATAAGTGTACTTTCTATGCCAATATCTAAATCGCTGATGAAGATATTGAACAGAGCCGGTCCCAAAACAGACCCCTGCGGAACCCCACTTGTTATACCTTTCCAGCAGGATTGTGAACCATTAATAACTACTCTCTGAGTATGGTTATCCAGCCAGTTATGCACCCACCTTATAGTAGCCCCATCTAAGTTGTATTAGCCTAGTTTATTGATAAGAAGATCATGTGAGACTGTATCAAATGCCTTACTAAAATCTCGGTATACCACGTCCACCACTTCACCCTTATCCACAAGACTCATTATCCTATCAAAGAAAGTTATCAAATTGGTTTGACATGATTTACTCTTTACAAATCCATGCTGGCTGTTACCTATCACTTTATTAGCTTCCAGGTGTTTGCAGATGATTTCCTTAATTACTTGCTCCATTATCTTTCCTGGCACAGAAGTTAAACTGACTGGTCTGTAGTTTCCTGGGCTGTTGTTATTTCCCTTTTTATAGATGGGCACTATATTTGCCTTTTTCCAGTCTTCTGGAATCTCTCCTGTCTTCCATGATTTTTCAAAGATGATAGCTAAAGGCTTAGATACCTCCTCTATCAGCTCCTTGAGTATTCTAGAATATATTTAATCAGGCCCTGGTGATTTACAGATATCTAACTTTTCTAAGTGATTTTTAACTTGTTCTTTTTTATTTTATCTTCTAAACCTACCCCATTCACACTAGTATTCACTATGTTAGGCATTCCTTCATCATCAGACTTCTTGGTAAGACTGAAACAAAGAAGTGATTAAGCACCTCTGCCATTTCCAAGTTTTCTGTTACTATTTCTCTCTCCTCACTGAGCAATGGGCCTAGCCTGTCCTTGGTCTTCCTCTTGCTTCTATTTATAGAAAGTCGTCTTGTTTCCCTTTATGTCTGTAGCTAGTTTGAGCTCATTTTGTGCCTTTGCTTTTCTAATTTTGCCCCTGCATAACTGTATTGTTTGTTTATACTCATTCTTTGTAATTTGTTCTAGTTTCCACTTTTTATATGATTTCTTTTTTTAATATTTAGATTTTAGAAAGGTGGCAAAGGTTTGTAAAAGCTCAGCTGGGAAGTGGTAGAGGGAAGAAGACCAAAATAAGGACAGTGGTGGTTTTTGAATGAGGGGAGAAAAACGAATGCCTTTGTGTAGTCATGCCTTTGTCTGCCACCAGAAACAGGAAAAGCAATGATGGTTCCCCAATTATGGGTCTGGTTTGCACCTTGCATCATTGTCATAAAGCATTACCATTCCTTGAGGCCCATTTCTGCTCCTCTGACACCACTGGCTAAGACTTCCAACCCTTACATTCCCTGCACTGGAATTCATGTAAAATTAGGTCAGTATTGTAGGGTATAAAGAAGTTCCCTCCTGAACATGACACGTTCAGCTACTAATCACAAGGGCTGCAAAGTTACTTACTTCTCTCATCCAGCCTTCCACACATAGGACTGAAATTTGTTTCCTTTGCAGACATTATTGCTGCTCCCTGCCTGGGGGAAACGCTCTCTTCCTTGAACTCTCAGGTTAGGCCACATTGTGCCTGTGGCTTTTTCACTGCAGAAATGTTTTGCCAAAGGGTACGTCTAGATTACATGCCTCTGTCGGCAGAGAGAGGCTACCCAACATAATCAATGAATCGGGGATTTAAATATCCCCGGCTTCATTAAAATAAAAATGGCCGCCACACTGTGCCGGCTTAGCTGATCGTCGCACAGGGCGCGAGGCAAAATGCGGATCAGTCGACAAGGGAAGCCTTTGTTGACCACTCCCTTATGCCTCGTGAAACGAGGTTTACAGGAGCAGTCGACAAAGGCTTCCCTTGTCGACTGATCTGCGTCTTGACTCGCGCGCTGTGCCAATGATCAGCTGAGCCGGCACAGCGCAGCAGCCATTTTTATTTTAATGAAGCCGGGGATATTTAAATCCCCGCTTTATTGACTATGTCGGGTAGCCTATTTTACATGCCTCTGTTGGCACAGGCATGTAATCTAGACGTACCCAAAGAGATGATAGGAGAATTTAAGAAACAACTATGTTCCCTTGCCTCTTACGTCTCCCTGCCAGAGCTCAAAGGCACCCAGACTAGGGAAGCTCTACTGAATTGGGTTGAACTCAATGTATTAGGGTATGTCTACATGGAAAACATGTGATTGTAGTGTAGGTAGGTTTCTGCTCCAAGTAGGTCTCCCCGGGCTGCTGCCACAGAGCTTGGGATCTGACAACACCCAGAGCCCCGTAACCAGTCTAAAGAAATCTGCCTGAGTTTTTTAACAAACATTTGGCTCAAGTTAATCAACATTTTTCAATGCAATTAAGATTCTTGAAAAAAATTTCCAACCAACCTTAGTCCTATTGGCCTTAAATGAAACTTACGCTCCTAAAGTCTCAACGGTATTTAGGTACCTAACTTCCACTGATTCCATTTTTGACCCAAGTGACTAGCCAACAATTTGGGGTCTTGAAGGAGAAATTTGGGGTCTTGTAGTCAGGTATTTCTTTGATACAAGTTTGTTTATTTACAAAGGATATACTAAGTCCTGTTTCCATGAACACAAGAGACTCAAACAAGCAAGGGTTTTTGTTTTGTTTTGTTTTTTTGCTGACCCAATCCTGTCTTTCCAAGCAGCTCTCTAAACTTAAAAAGCTTTTTCTCTTAGCTTTTTCTAAGTGTCACATTGCAAAGTTTCCGCTTGGCTTTCTTTCCGTTTCAGCTTATGTGAGGCACAAAGGCATTTCCACCAGTAGAAGCCCAAAGCCCTGTATCTGAAACTGTTTGAGCTACATGATTCATCTGTTACATGTGCTTATATTTTCACTGTTAACACTATTGCTTCAGCCACCAGATTACAATAGGCCTAAATCCCTAGTCCTTTGGATGTTTTTGAAGATTTTACCTTAAGGGATGTGGACAAGGGTAGGAAGTCTGCTGCAGAGAGGGAGTTGACCCTAGGTTTCCTGTGTGCTAAGTTAATGCTCTGACCACTGAATCATACTTACTCATATAAGAGAAAGGATAAGAGCTCTGCCTGTGAGAATAAGCCCCCTTCCAGGAGTCCATTCCTTCTGAAAGTGTCTCTCTGACATGTATATAGCAAACCATTCATTTTTCTCTGGCAGCTAATGATAGATTAGGGTGACGATTTATGGCTCAGCAGTTAGTGTTTTGCTGGTAGATGTGCAACGCTCTTTAACTATTGCCAGGGATAGAAATCCATAAAGATGAGGGAGGAGTCTCTGTGCTGGTAGCACAAAGGGTGTTTTGTTTTTCTGAACATCACCATCAGCTTGTGAAGCTGCCTGTTTTTTCTCTTTGTCTCCCTCTCTCCCTTTCCTTGGCATAGGGTGTGGACATAACTAGACACATTACCAAATGAATGCTTCACTCCTTCAGATTTATACATAAGACAAAATGGAGGATTGGGTCAAAAGAAATCTGATGAGGTTCAATAAGGACAAGTGCAGAGTCCTCCCCTTGAGACAGAAGAATCCCAATCACTGCTTTTGGCTGGGGACCAACTGGCAAAACAGCAGTTCAGCAGAAAAGCACCTGGGGATTACAATGGATGAGAAGCTGGATATGAGTCAACAGTGCGCCCTTGTAGCCAAGAAGGCTAAAGGCATATTGGGGTACATTCGTAGGAACAGGTCTAGGGAAGTGATTATTCTTCTTCATTTGGCACTGGTGAGGCCACAACCGGATTACTGTGTTCAATTCTGGGCCTCCCATTACAGAAAGGTTGTGGACACATTGGAGAAAGTCCAGCAGAGGGCAACCAAAATGATTAGGGAGCTGGCGCACATAACTTACAAGGAGAGGCTGAGGGATTTGGGCTTTAGTCTGCAGAAGAGAAGAGTGAGGGGGGATTTGATAGCAGCCTTCAACTTCCCGAAGGGGGGTTCCAAAGAGGATGGCGAGAGGCTGTTCTCAGTGGTGGCAGATGACAGAACAAGGAGCAATGGTCTCAAATTGCAGTGGGGGGGGTTTAGGTTGGATATTAGAAAAAACTAGTTCCCCAAGAGGGTGGTGAAGCACTGGGATGGGTTCCCTAGGGAAGTGGTGGAATCTCCATCCCTAGAGGTTTTTTAGTCCTGGCTTGACAAAGCCCCGGCTGGGATGATTTAATTGGGATTGGTCCTGCTTTTAGCAGGGGGTTGGACTCGATGACTCCTGAGGTCTCCTCCAACCCTAGGATTCTATAATTCTATAAGCAGCAGCTGCTGCCTGCAGCAGCCTCCAGCCATTGATGCCAGAGAGTGACTGCAGGTGGTCAAGTGAAGGATGGCAGAATTGATGGCAAAAGTAGATTATCCACAGTGCTCTGGGGAGATATGTATCAAGTGCTTGCAACATGCTGGCAAAGCAAGTGCCATGTCTATTTTGAGTGCCTGGTCCTCCTGGAGGATAGTCATCTATTACTACAGACTGCTAATGGAGTTAGTTGCTCTGGTGGTAGCAGTCTATGTTTTTGATACTCGAAGTCCCACACCCAAAGTCTCCTGATGGCCTATGCCTGAGGGTGTTACAGGCGCAGGGGTCAGAACTACATTTCAGGGGCTCTCTAGAGAATTTCAAACTATAGCCTCCATTCTTTCATCTCTGCTTTCAACTCTGCTTTCTGCCACTCCCTACTCTTTTCATCCCTTCTTTTCCCTTAGTGTCGCTCCAGAACTCAGACCCCAGGTTCTGCTAATGCCCTCCATGTCATCCCTCCTCAAATCCCTTTACAAGCTCCATATACCCTGGGTAACCTCCTCATCTTTACATTTAAGCTCAGCCCAGCTCCATATCTGCCCCATCACTGCTCTTGGATCATTCCAAAACCCATTTCCTCCTTAAGCTTCTTGCTATCTTGTCTCCTCACTAACACCTTTGTCTCTTTCTCCCACTCCTGGCTTTCTGCTTTTTCCCATGATACCCTTAAATAGGCTCATGAATCCTTTCCCATATCTTTTCTCTCTTTCTTCTACCTCCTCCCGGCAGCTGTCTCTTTTGCCCATCACGAACAAAGTCAGGTATTGGTTTAGATTAAGAACAACGGTGAAGAGGGAACCTACCCAGAGGCTCTAGGTGTCCTTGACATAACTTAAAAATTAATTAAAAAAATGAGTTGGTTGTGAAACGTTTTCTCTCCTCCTTGCCCCTGAAAATTTAAACTACTTATCAAAAACCCCAAAAGTTTGCAGCCAAAACACTGACAAACATTCCAAGGAAAGCAGGGACTTCCTGTGAAAACTTACGTTGACTTGAAAACCCCATTTTTTCAGAGCAATGTTTCAATGGAAAATTTTCTTCCAGCCCTAATCACAAATAAGTCCCTAAGTTCAGGATGAATTTTGGAATAAACACTCTATTCAGCTCAAACAGATGTACCATGTGAGAGCCCTGATAATCATTCTGTTTTGGAAAAATACGTGAACACAACGGCTTAGAAGTACTTAGCAGAGTGATTCTGTGCTGAAGTCTGACACCCACGGCTCTTGGAAAGGCTGTGAGGGGGGCGTGGTATGGCCTGGGGTATTGACTGGAGAATCCTGTCCCTGCATGCCAGATGGGAAATCTGTCCCTATCTTTTGCCAAGAATGGGGAATGCTGGAGTCTCGAAAACCTCTTCTCCTGAGAGAGCGGCAGCAGCTGGGAAAGAAACTCAAATATGAAACTTGCTCCTGGGTGAGAAGAGAGCAACCCAAGTGAATTTATTCTGCTTTCCTGTTGGCAGTATCAACTCAGCACCCCAACGAGGGTCTCAGCTAACAGTGGATACCAAGTTTTCTGGGGCTGGGATTCAGGCAGTGAGGCCAGTTTGAATAAAGTCTGCAAGTACAGGCTGAGCCTCTCTAAACCAGGACGTCTCTGGGCCAGCAACAACCAAGGGTGTTCTTGAACCAGAGAACCCCAGTGGCCGGGAGTCCAGCGGCAGGAGGGCTGGCAGATGGAGCCCTTTTGGGGCCGGGATCCCTGCCAGGCCAATGGCAGGGGGTCCAGCAGCAGGGGGGTCAGCATTGACCTCTCCTGATCCAGCAAATTCCCTTGTTCAGGGACAGTTAGGTCCTGAGGGTGCTGGATCAGGAAGGTCCAACCTGTATTCACCCTAGGCCGCCACTTTCCCCCTGCCTCCTTCTATTCCTGCTCATGTTCTCTTGGCTGCACTTTGCAATATGCTCCTATGGCTGCCACATATGATCCAAGCTGACCTGAATCACCTCAGCCCTAGGTCGTTCAAAAGATACAGTCTTGATACATGGCCCATGTTATGCAAAAGGTCAGACTACCTAGTCTGGTCTTAAAACCTAAAAGTGAAGTCCTGCCTTTACTGATGTCGAAGGGCATTTTGCTATTGACTTCAACAGGGCCAGGATTTCACACTATGGATCCCTGCAGGATAGTGGAGTTTCATCAGAGTCCTGGCCTACACTACAAGGTTATGTCAGTGTAACACATCTTGGATCGACATAGCCGTGCATGTGCCTGCGCTTAAATTTGTCTCTCACCAATGTACGTGTCCCATAATACCACCTCCCGGGGCAGCACGGTGTCACGGAGAGTCGACTGAAGTTGATGCAGTATGAATGTAGTCGCTGCATTATCTGTGTTGACTCTAAGGGTATGTCTACCTCATTTCACGAGACATACCGGAGCGGTCGACAAAGGCTTCCCTTGTCAACCGCGGTGCGTCCAGACTGCCCCGCTGTGCCACCAAACAGCTGATCAGCACAGCGCAGTGGCCATTTTGATGTAAATGAAGCGGCGATTATTTAAATCGCCGCTTCATTTTCCTATGTCTAGTAAACTCATCTACATGGCAGATATGGTAGGCGACCAGATTGGCTTACCGGGGACATCCTTGGTGAGCTTAAACACAAAAAGGAAGCTTACAGGAAGTGGAAACTTGGACAAATGACTAGGAAGGAGTATAAATATATTGCTCAAGAATGCAGGGGAGTTATCAGGAAGGCGAAAGCGCAATTGGAATTGCAGCTGGCAAGGGATGTGAAGGGTAACAAGAAAGGTTTCTACAGGCATGTTAGCAATAAGAGGGTCATCAGAGAGGGTGTGGGGCCCTTACTGGATGAGGGAGGTAACCTAGTGACAGATGATGTGGGAAAAGCTGAGGTACTCAATGCTTTCTTTGCCTCTGTCTTCACAGACAAGGTCAGCTCCCAGACAAATGCACTAGGCAACGCAGTATGGGAAGGAGGTAGACAGCCCTTGGTGGGGAAAGAACAAGTTAGGAACTATTTAGAAAAGCTAAACATACACAAATCCATGAGCCCAGATTTAATGCATCCAAGGGTACTGAGGGAGTTGGCAAATGTCATTGAGGAGCCTTTGGCCATTATCTTTGAAAACTTGTGGAAAAAGGCAAATGTAGTGCCCATCTTTAAATAAGGGAAGAAGGACGATCCCGAGAACTACAGACCAGTTCAGCCTTACCTCAGTCCCTGGAAGAATCATGGAGGGGATCCTCAAGGAATCCATTTTGAAGCACTTGGAAGAGGGGAAAGTGATCAGGAATAATCAACATGGATTCACAAAGGGCAAGTCGTGCCTGACCAATCTGATTAGCTTCTATGATGAGGTAACTGGCTCTGTGGATATTGGAAAGTCAGTGGATGTGATATACCTTGACTTTAGCAAAGCCTTTGATACGGTCTCCCACAATATTCTTCCTAGCAAGTTAAGGGAATATGGATTGGATAAATGGACTGTAAGATGGATAGGAAGCTGGCTAGACTGTCAGGCCCAACGGATAGTGATCAATGGCTCGATGTCAGGTTGGCAGTCGGTTTCTAGCAGACAGCCCCAAGGATCTGTTCTAGGACCGGTTTTGTTCAACATCTTTATTAATGACCTGGATGAGGGGATGGATTGCACCCTCAGCAAGTTTACAGATGACACTAAGCTAGGGGGAGAAGTAGATACCCTGGAGGGCAGGGATAGGGTCCAGAGTGACCTGGACAGATTAGAGGATTGGGCCAAAAGAAATCTGATGAGGTTCAACAAGGACAAGTGCAGAGTCCTGCTCTTGGGACAGAAGAATCCCAAGCATTGTTACAGGCTGGGGACCGACTGGCTAATTAGCAGTTCAGCAGAAAAGGACCTGGGGATTACAGTGGATGAGAAGCTGGATATGAGTCAACAGTGTGCCCTTGTAGCCCAGAAGGCTAATGGCATATTAGGGTGCATTAGGAGGAGCATTGCCAGCAGATCCAGAGAAGTGATTATTCCCCTTTATTCGGCTCTGGTGAGGCCACATCTGGACTACTGTGTCCAGTTCTGGGCCCCCCACTATAGAAAGGATGTGGACGCATTGGAGAGGGTCCAGCAGAGGGTGACCAAAATGATTAGGGGGCTGGAGCGCATGACCTATGAGGAGAGACTGAGGGATTTGGGTTTATTTAGTCTACAGAAGAGAAGAGTGAGGGGGGATTTGATAGCAGCCTTCAACTTCCTGAAGGGAGGTTCCAAAGAGGATGGAGAAAGGCTGTTCACAGTAGTGACAGATGGCAGAACAAGGAGCAGTGGTCTCAAGTTACAGTGGGAGAGGTCTAGGTTGAATAGTAGGAAAAACTATTTCACTAGGAGGGTGGTGAAGCACTGGAATGGGTTACCTAGGGAGGTGATGGAGTCTCCATCCCTAGAGGTTTTTAAGTCTCGGCTTGACAAAGCCCTGGCTGGTTTGATTTAGTTGGGATTGGTCCTGCCTTGGGCAGAGGGCTGGACTTGATGACCTCCTGAGGAAGAAGACTTCTCATTGTTTTTGCTGAAACAAACTAACACGGCTGCCCTTCTGGAACTTGAATTTTTTAGGGAACTTCTTTCTTCTTTCGAATGTTGTGTTCAATGCTATATTTCTTCGTCAAAGTTGGATGTCCAAGCTCTCCAGCCAGTGAGCAGCGTCACTGGTTAGATTGTGGATATCCTCTAATAAGCCAATGAATTTTCATGTTGGGCATTCCGCAATAATGTGATGTCACGGACTGCCACAATCACAAAGTGGAGACGGCAACAAATTCCACTTATGCAGTAGATAATCGCATCTGTCCTGATCATTCCAAAGCCAGTTTAGGACACACCACAGTCTCCGGGGAAGATCAAAGCCTTTCTGCTCAGTGATGGGATCCAACACAAGATGTTTGTTTGGTATGTCTACTTGCTGCCATTCAGCTCGCCATAGTTCCTTGACATTGGCCATGACTTCCTTTGCTCGCTGCCAGGGAAGCTTATGGGATTTTAGACACGATGTTGGTGGCTGATCAAAGTATTTCTGGATGGGAAGAGGTTGGCTGCAGCGGTTGATACATTGGTACAGTCTGCATTCCTGCTCCCATCGACAAAAGCTTGGTGGGGCGATGTTTGCCAGCAGCGGTAACCATTCTATGGCAGTGGGCTTTAAAGTTCCTGTTATCACTCGCATGGCACCAGTCAGTTGAGTGTCGACTAACTTTGTGTGGGCACTTTCTGACCACACAAGAGAGCAATATTGAGGACCTCAGCAACAGAATACACCAGAGCTATTGCTGAGGTCCTCAAGGTGCGTGCTCCAGTTCCCCAACTGGTTGCAGCAAGTTTTCTTAGAAGATTGATCCTTGGCTTTAGTTTCTCCTTTGTTTGTTCCCGGTGGCGTCGGAAGGAGAGCATGCGGTCAAGTGTTACTGATCACAAGTGTCTCAAGTCCTGTAACTTTTTGTAACTACTGGACCATCCTGTCTTTCCTCCCTACATGGTGCAAGAACTGATAGAATCCACTGTCACATGACAGATTCTGCTCTGTGGTGAATTTCATTTGGGTAGGATGTTTGCTGACCTTTCTATACACTAAGCACCTCTCAGAGCTACCTCATGTTGAAGGATGTCACTTGTTTCAGTTATAAAGTTCCCCATGCTTCACTTAGAGTTGATGTCACCTTCACTTCTAAAGTTGAAACAGAGCAATGAAATGGAGGTCATTTACTCTACAGAGACATTTACACTAAAAAGAAGCAAGCCCCCCTACAGCATTTTAGGTTTAATTTTGTACCTCTTTTGGGGTCTTTGTTGCTCATTACATCCCACATTTGGGCTTTCACAGGTCAAGGGGACTGCTGCATTGGGTTCACTAGCAAATAGGGTCTATTTTTATTAAAATATTGACAAAAATGATATTTTTTCACTTTTGGAAAAAGTTTTGCAAAAAAAATTGATTTTTTTTAGCGAACTATCAAACATTGATATATTTCAACCTGAAATGAAAATATTTCAGTTCAAAATTGTGCTGCAACTTACCCTGTGAGTAGTATTTCAGGTGCCTTATGCTCCCAGTCTCCTGTATGGACTGGGGTCTCTGGCCCCAATGTTGAATGCATGTCCAAGGATACACTATTTTCTCCTCTTTTAAGGATGAGAGGGGGTTTGTCATAGGAGTCATAGGCTGTAGTGAATCCTGGGAGATGTAGTTCAGACAAGAGAGTCTTGCCCAAAGCGGTGAATGGAAGCATAAGTTGACAGAAATGCAATTTTCTACAAGATACCACAGCACCATTTTGAACAAAAATATTTTGGGGGTTTGACTTAGATATTCTGAGCATCAAAGTAATGACATTTACCCCCAACCCAGGCACTTTTGAGAAAAAAACCCATCAAAACCCATTTTTTCACTGGACAACAGTTTTCACAGAAAATTTTTGACCCGGCCCTAATGTTGCTTATCCCTATAAAAACATGCTGTATGCTGTAGTCATGTTCAAATCTTACAGTTTGCAATCCCGCTACCACACATTTTAGGGCCATATCTGTAGGACACTGCTATTATTATTATTGTTATTGTTAACAATAATATTAATAATAATTAATGCATCATCACAGTAGCACCTAGAAATCCCAATGAAGGTTAACAGATTTTTTTTATGGTCAGAAGAGACCACTATGACCATCTAATCCAGCGGTGGGGAACCTAAGGCTCAGGGGCTGGATACAGCCCCTGTGTTGCCTGGATCTAGCCCTGGAGGCCTGGGACACCCCCAGGATTGGAAAGCCCATGCTGGTGCTCCAACCTCCCCCCTCATCTCCCACTATAGTGTGTGAGGAGAATGTCTTTTCCCTTTTCAGGCAGGGGCCATATCAGAGAGGGGTTTTGTTTTTTGATTTTTCTGGTTTTCTTTTCACTTGAGAGCCTCCTCCAACACAAAAAAGGTTCCCCACCCCGGTCTAATCCAACAGCTCACATGTTGGATTTCTATATTAAAAGATCAGAGCCTCCCTGTGCTAGCTGCTAGGTACTATACAAACACATAGTGATAGTCAGGTCCTGTCCCAAAGAGTTTCCAGTTTAAATACCTGAGACAGACAAGGGGTGGAGGAAGAAACAGAGGCACCAGAAGTGAAATGCACTTATCTAAGGTCACATGGGAGAACAAGGAATAGAACTAGGCTCTCTTGAATCCCATTAGATTGTGCTGTCTCTTTTCATTTTTCAGTTTGTTTTTAAGTACAATGCCAGTTCATGGTGCAAAGGAAACAGGACTGTAGCAGGGCTGGCCTTACCATGAGGCAAACTGAGGCGGCCCCCTCAGGTGCCAGACAGGGGGGGGGGTGCCACTAGGACCCAGAGTGTAGAGAATTGTGTCTGCTGCTGGTGCATGTGTATTCTCTCTGCTTTAGATGCACAGAGATGGTGGAGTGCTGTGCTGGAGGAAAGAGACATAGAGACATAATAGACATAACAGGCACAAGAGACATAACAGACAGGCAGGAGAAAAAGGGGAATGGGGGCATCATTTGAGCTCCCTGCCTCAGGTGCCAAAACGTTGTGGGACGGCCCAGGACTGTAGCAATATGAGCATCATTTTGATCTCTGTGTTCTCCCATATCAAGCCCCACATTCCAAGCCTATGCTCGTCAGAGGCCAGACCTGAGCCAAAAAAAAAAAAGAAAGAAAGAAAGAAAAAAGGCTGCTTTCCCTTAGGCATGGAAAGCTTGATTAGAACTCTGTCCCTGCCCATTCTTGGATGCTTTATAATAATCATAATATTTTAATAAAAGATCTGTCATTCACATATTTCAGGGTTATTTTTTTTTAAAAGGAGTAATTCGAACCCCCAGGCCAAAAGAAATAATGTGAAAAAAATGGAGTGGGTGAGAGACCCCAAACTTTATCTGAGAGTCAGAATCCTTCTGGGAATTTGTCAGTTTTCTTGACAGAATTCCAGAAGGCTTTATGATTCATACACGAATCACATCCTGCAGTGGTAACTGCAGAGTGAACGAGGCACATGTGGATTTTCAATTCAGATGTTAAACCCTCTCTCTCTTTGCCCCCTCCCCCAACCAGCACAAGACGCTTCAGGATGAGGTCTGAACACCGCTGGGACAGGTTCAAGGAACGAGCGGAACAACTTGAAATGGAGCTGATGATGATAGAGACAAGTTTTACTTGGGCAAGGCTTCCATTGACTTCAATGGGAAATTCAGTGATGCCAGCTTTTGAGATTTTTATTGTGGGCCTCACGCTATTTAGTGTTTTCCATAAAGCTCCAGCTCCTGGAATCATGTGATTATATTAGATTCTTGGTATTCATGTAACAATAAAAAACAGGCAGTTTCTAGTCCTTGAAGTGGCAGGGAAAAGATATTAAAATGTGACCCTGTGGAGGGACGTTAGCCCCACACAGGGCTCTGAGGGATAACAGAGCCATAGGGAGGTTGCATGGAAGGCAGCAAATTTGGAAAAGGCTGATTGGGAGAGCCAATCAGAGGATGGCTTGTGGGAGAAGCAAGATATAAAATGTCTGCTCAGCAGGGCAAAAGCAGAGAAGCTCTCCTTCTTGCTGGTGAAAGGGAGGAAGTGGGCCAGGGAAAATAGGTTGCAAGAATGGGAGAAGGTGTAATGTGTGGTTACCAGAAGTAGGATTCCTGATCCAGGACACAGAGTAGAGGGTGGTCCAGGATTTCCTCTACCCTCTTCCCTGTTTGCCAATGAGGAGATTGCCCTAAATACATTCTGCAGTTTGCCCTGGAAGACAGGGACTAGACTATGGACTGCAGTTGTCCACTGAGGCAAGTGAGGAGCCTGAGGGTTGACTGTCCCCCAGAAGAAAATGAGATAGTGGGCTGGGATGTAGCCGGAAGGAGGGCATACCCCTCTAGTCCAGCAGTGGCACGGGCCCAGGTAATAGAAGAGGTGAGGCACCACCCTGGAGAAGGATGGAGCTAATTCCTGAAGGCAAATCAAAAGAATCTAACATTTATTTTTTTACATCTCATGATTTTTCAGCCAATTGCATTACTTGCATCAGCAATTCATCATTTTTTGCTGCTCGTAGGGTTGCCAACTTTCCCAGACAGATGAACAGGATGCCATTGCTGCAAATGGTGTCCGGTCCATCCGTGCTTGGGATTCTTCTGTCCCAAGCGCAGGACTTTGCACTTCTCCTTGTTGAGACTCATCACTATATCTTTTGGCCCAATCCTCCAATTGGGTCACTCCGGACCCTATTCTTACCCTCCAGTGTATCTATCTCTTCCCCTGGCTTAGTGTCATCCATGAACTTGCTGAGGGTGCAATCCACCCACTCATCCAGGTCATTAATAAAGATGTTGAACAAAACCGTCCCTAGAACCGATCTTTGGGGCACTCCGCTAGAAACCGACCACCAACCTGACATCGAGCCGTTGATCACTACCCGTTGGGCCCAACATTCTAGCCAGCTTTCTATCTACCTTACAGTCCATTTATCCAATCCCTACTTCCTTATCTTTCTGGCAAGAATACTGTGGGAGTTCACAAGGGATGTTGTAATCCTGAGTTAGTAAAAATTCACTGAATTTTTAAAATCTGTTTTCTGATAGAGCTCCCTCTAGGCCCTGGCTTAATATTTTAAAATTCCTTAGGGGGAAAAAAACTCCACAAGTAATTGTCCTATTGATATTTACAAGTATCTTTTCAGCACAGGGGAAACTAGCAATTCAGCTTATTATTCTTCTCTCTTGGCTGGAACTAGTCTGGCACAAGCAGTCAACAAAGATCATTTTATATGTAGCTACATCTATAACCCAGTAATTAATCAACAGATGAAACTACACACTGTTCTGTACTACGGTGCCATGAGCACATTTCACAGTCACTCAATCATATACTTTGTACGGTATCCAAACAAAATGCAATGTTGGGTAAGGCTTTCTCCCCCCCCCCCCCCCCAGCCCTTTGATTGTTCCTTTGGAATCACAAGAGTGTGGAAATGAAAAGTGTGTTGGCTTGAGCTTGAGCAATGTTCTTCACATAAGCAATAGGAGACAGGGATTGTCCCGGGGTGGAGGGGGGCAGTTTTCCACCAGGTGGGGAAGAGACTTGTATCTCAGCCAAAATGGCCGTTCCTCAAACAAGCACATGGGACATGATGCTTACTCATTTATTTATTTTTATTCTTGTGGTTTAGAACAATAAATCTCTGATGTTGTTGCCAGTCTCTCATGCTTGTATTCCACCCCTTCCTCCAATTAAAATACCACTGCTGACTTAGGACTTTGATTTTTCTGTTGTGCTGCCCCTTGTGCAGACTTTGCAAAGTGAGTGTGAAACATGATGGGCTTGATTTTCATTTACACATTAATGCAGTATGATGGGGCTTTAATATGAGTGTTAATTACAGCTACACTCAGGCTACGTCCAGACTACAATGCTTTATCGGAAAAAGGTACACAAATTGCACTCTGAAATTTGTGTACTTTTTTCCAATAGTTTTGTAGGCAAAGGCTTTACTGAAATTTGGCCCGTCTACACTGGGCCAAATTTCAGAAAATCCTCCTCTTTCAGAAGAGCCCTTCTTCCTCATGGAAGGAGGAAGACAGGGCTTCTGAAAGAGCGCGTCTGCTCTGCTGCCAAAAAAAAAGTGGAAGAGCAGATGCATTCCCTGGACACAGTGGAGTTTTTTCGGGATATCTCCAGTATCCTGAAAAAAACCCGTAGTCTAGACGTAGCCATACAGTAAGGCCACGTTAGGCAATTAGAGGGGTGTGAAAGGTCTGTATCATAAATCAGAATTATGTGTCATTTATATTAATGCAAAGAAAATAGTTGTATTTTACACTCATTTTGCACAGATTTTGGTGATAATACAATGTGCAAGGCAGGGAAGAATACTGCAAGATATACTGTAGGTATAGGGAAACACTGTATCCAGTTTATAGTATAGGACGTTAAGTGAAAGATGAATTGTGCCATAATTAACTAAAATTGTCATGGCAAAGACAGTGTTTCTCATGGATTATCCAGAAAAGCAGAAACATGAAAAGGTAAACAACAAGTGACATGCTTTTTTAAGCTGGTCAAAAAACAGAAAAATAATCTTGTGAAATATTTTGAAAATTCTAAGGGTTTATTTTCTCAATTCTGCAAGGCTTGAAATAGATTTTTTTCAAAAAAAATTCTGACTTTTTCAACATTTTGAAATTTCAAAATTTCATTTCCCTCTCCCTCCAAATGCAATAAAATGAGTAGTGTCTGTGATTTTTTTAAAAATCATTTTCCCCTCATAAACTAACTTTTCAAAACTTCCTCAACTTTGGAAAAGTGAGTGAGTGGAAAAGGAAGAAGTGTAAATCCCATCCCACACTATGCCTCAATGAGAGACTTCTTAAATTTTATTTCATTCAAAAAACAAATAAAACAAATACAAATTGGGGAAAAAATTTTGGAACAAATAAAAATTTGAAATTTCTAAAATTGTTCATTTTTTCATAATCCAACCCAAAGCACAAATTCTGCTCAGATTCTTTTAAAAAATTCCCATTGAAAAATGGAAATATTTAATCAAAGACAGTTTCCTGTGAAAAATCTGGCTTTTGAGGAAACTCCATTTATGGTGGGAAAATATTTGGGTTGCAAACATTACAGATGATGAATTTCTTGAATGATTTGTGGTTCAAGTTGTTTTCTCTTTGATTGTAACCATTAGTATTATTTAACATTTATATTGCAGTAATTCCTACCAATCACATAGAGATCCATAGTGCTCAGCATTGCACAGGCAATAACCAATCCCACAGAAAGATCTCTCTGAGATAATGAGGAACTACATATGTTCCACTCCCTGGAAAAAACAAACCCTCCCTCCCCCAAGATTCTTCTGCCATAACGTAGGGCTTGTCTATGTGTGGAAATTTACCAATAACAATTCCAGATAATTATTCCTGAATAGTAATTTTGCTATAACCCGCACCCCCACCCCAATGTGGACTTATTCTGAGATAGCTTTTCCAGTAAATTTCCAAGTGTCAGGGGAACTTTGCCGGGTCACTGGGCAAGGGCGGCAGGGCCTCAAGCAGAAGTGGCGGGGCCAGAGGCAGCCAGCCCTCAGCTCCACCTGGACTGTGGCATGTCGCCCACCCACAGAGCTGCCTGGAGCTCATGGCGTGGCACTCCAGTGGCAATTTAAAGGGCCCGGGGCTCCAGGCACTGCTACATCTGCAGCAGCAGCAGCTGGGAGCCCTGGACCCTTTTGAATTGCTAGGCCCGATAAAATGGCTCCCTTTGACTTCCCTGTTGGCACACCTGCCAAGTGTAGACAAGCCCAGGTGGCTACACATACACATCTGTGCTTCTTTTACAGTATCTTCTATCTGAACATTTCTAGTTACTTTACAAAGATGTCACATCTCCCTCTAGGAGGCAGATACATGTTATTTATCTCCATGTTCCTGATAAATAAATTGAGGCACAAGTAGGTCAGTTGCAGGCTGGCAGAAGAAGAACCCAGGTGTCCCAGGGGGAGCAAGGTAGTATCTTGTATAGGACTGACTTCTTTTTAGTGAGAACCACAGGCTCAAAAGCTCGTCTCTGTCACCATAGAAGTTTATATAAAAGATATACCTCACCCAGTTTGTCTCTCCTCGGACAAAAATGGCTACAACTATATTGCATACAAACCAGGAGCCCCGATCACTTGTTCCAGCCACTGTGCTGAACTTCTTTCTGTCTCTCTATGGCACCTCTAACTGCTCCTCAGGACAAAACTGAACATACAGACTTCCTTGACATTGAATTACACACACTCACACACATACACACACACACACACACACACTAATTTCATTGACATTGAATTGCGAGTGTGCACGCACACACACACATACGCATACTTGCCTGGCTTGCTTTGCCTAATTGAAACCTCAAGAGTTTTTGTTGTAGCGTCCGTTGCTATAAACACTCTGGTAATTTGCATAAGTATGTGACATTGTAAAAGTTCCTAAAAGATTTTATCTAGTTGATTTTGGCTCCTAGCCCCATATTCATATAGAAATGCCAGGTAGAAAGACAACGTGTGTATATTTTCAACTTCCTAAAGTCTATCAAAGTAGAAAGGGAGTGGGTTTACTTAACCCAAACAGTTGGAGACAAAGTAACGCAGAACAAACCTTTTCTTGTCTTTTCTGAAGATTTTTTTGGTTGTGCTCACTGTAGGGGCAGTTTGGGAAATATTAAACAATCCCTTATATCTTTGGGTTAGATGGACAATTTAAAAAATATTAATTAATAAACATTCTTAAGCTGTCAAATCTAAAGAATTGCACAATATAACATGACAATTATATAAACACAGCTGCTTTGGAAATATGTTTGTTCAAAATTCACATTTGTCATCTTAGTTGTAAAAGTCTTTTATTTTTAAAGAAACAAGCTATGAAAAATATCACATGAACTCTTGGATCTAATGAAGTCAATGGGAGTTTTATGCACT
This sequence comes from Pelochelys cantorii, assembly GCA_032595735.1. Lineage (NCBI taxonomy): Eukaryota > Metazoa > Chordata > Testudines > Trionychidae > Pelochelys > Pelochelys cantorii. The sequence goes on from CM064352.1 coordinate 13,179,802, forward strand.
GAGCACCTCTTAAGTTTTCTAAATAGCACCTACATGACATGTAATAGTATTTGGTCTTTGCGCTGGTGCCTTTATTCAGGGGTCAATATGATGTAACATCAGTGGGGACATGGAGAACTGGGTCATGCAGCTGAGTAGTAAAAGAAACTAAAGTTTTTTCTCTATAGGCAGTCATTTTGCAAGGAAGCCCCAGTGTCTTTGTGGATAGACACCTATTCCCTCCATCATGTCTGGAACTGTTTGAATATCAGTTCAGCTTCCTAGAACTGGTTGCAAGAGGTGGGTTTTTTTACAAAATTCCCAATTAAGCAAAACACTTAAGTATGTGCCTAATTTTAAGTATGTGAGCAGGTCCACTGAAGTCCTGGACTGCTCTCGTAATTAAAGTCTCATGTGATTTAGTGGCCCATTAATTAAGGACCTAACTAGCTAATTCATTAAATCTTGGGCAAAAAAATCCACAATGATCATTAATAAAGAACACTATATAGCTGTTGCATTACCTGATATCAGATCCAAGTATTACCTTGTTTAGATTTATGTTCCAGAAATTCTGTTTATTTTTTGTTACTAGTTCTGGCATTTTATTCCTCACCAAAAAATCATTTCTCCACTAGTCATTTCAACCCCCCGAGAAACTGTACGAAAGCCACAGCATATTAATTGATTTAAAAACACGTAGTACCTACTAAGTAGAGGAGATAAATTAGGATTGCAAAGTAATTAAATGGAACTTAAAGTCATGTGTGAACCAAGCATTTTAATGTTTTACTTATAGATGCAAAATAATATTTCAGGTTTAGATCAAATGTACAAGTTGGATTGTGGCTAATAAAATATCAACAGTGGATACAACTTTAGTAACCAATAACCACTGAGCTAGAAACATTTTTGTTGCACAACAGATAGCTATTTTTGAAATACAGTACCTAATGTTATTGCAAGAGGATTAAGATAGGTCATTATATCTTCATTGCTCTTGTAATAGGGGATTAATTAACTGGCAAGCACAGTTATCGCCGATGAATTCATCACATGCTCAGATGTGCAGATGGATAATGATGGATTTGACTCAATAGGTCCAATTCTCTGTTCTAAGTGAGTGTAAAAGGTTCACATCAGAATGGCTACGTCAACTTTGCCTGCACTTTGCACTGGCGCAAACGACACAAGCTGCAGAGCAGTGAACAATCAAACCTGGAATGTGTATTTCACAAAGACATGAACAAAGCACCATGTTTTTAAATATGTTCAGTTGCGTGAAGATGCAAATGGGGATTTAGTGGAATTTTCAAAACTGAAGAGGTGCTTAACTTCCAAATCCTTATCTGGAGCACAGATTTTGCTACTGATCCTGAAGAAAGCAAGTAAATATCTGTATGAGATATTTATCTTCTGAGGCATTTGCATTGCAGGCGTAGGGGTGTGGGAAAGTATGAGGTGTGCCTGGTATTCCCACCCCTCATGTGCGTGGGCGGGGAGTGGATGGAAGGGGAAGGGAGTTGGTGGCTTCATCTCCCCAAAGTGCCAGCTAGCACAACTGACCCAGAATGAGGAGTGATAACCTGCTACTGCAAAGGGCCCTTAGCTGAATCTAGTTGTTGAGGAGACACCAGCATTTTAAATCTAAGGTTTGGCTTTAATTAATGTTAGGTACAAAAAATCCACATACTTGAGAGCTGTAGCTATGAAGATCTGATCCCTGGTGCAGGTACAACTAAATCAATGGAAGAATGCTGCTATCGACCTACCTACCATTGCTTAGGGACATGGAGTTCCTACAGCGATGGAAAAGCCCCTTTTGTTTCTGTAGGAAGCAGTTACGCTATGGCAATATCGTGGAATAGCTATGGGGTCACAGCTGTGCCAGACATGGCCCATGACACACCAGGAGCCTTTGGCTAGCTTTCCACATACCACTTTGTCAATACGTATCGATGCTGAGCCACAGAATTCTGCTCTTCTACACTCAGCCATTCTCATGAGCGGAGACCTTAGCTCTCCTTCAGAAGAGCCCTGGAAACAGTGATAGACTGACCGTTTACTGAATGAAAAAGAAAAAGAGTAGTCCTGTAGCACCTTCAGTCATGTCTACACTGCACACTTATTTCAGAATAAGCTATTTTGGAGGAAATAATCAGAAATAGCTTTTTTCCAAACAGCGCATCTATACAGCAAATGTCCATCAAAATAGCACTGAGCTATTTCGAAATAGAGCGTCCACACTTATTGGACTGAATCGCATTTAAGACCACCCAGAAGCATTTCAGGCAGGGCATCGGGACAGCAGTTGCTTCCTGGAGCTGCCGATTGAGGCTATCTGAGGCTCGATCTTAAAGGGGCCCTCCAGTACAGCCGTGTCTCAGGCTCTTCTCCTTTGCCTACCTCCTCGAGGGACAGCAAACCCTTTTCACTGCCTCCTCTGGTTGCCCTTGTGGACATCTCACCACTCTAGCCATGGAGCCGGACCTGCCTCCGAGTAGTCGATGGTTCTTATATGTCTTGATGCACCTCCAGCTGCAGTTTCTGCTGGCAGCCTTCCTGGCCCTACAGGAACAGGACTCCCAGCTCCTTGGGGGGCAATTCCTCACTCTCTCCGGGCACTGCTCCTGCAGCTCGACCCCACACATCGTGCACTACCACTTCTGGCCGCTGGACACCAGCTCCAACTGGGGAGTCTGGATCATCCTGGAGCAGTGGGACAACCAGTAGGGGCTCCAGAATTTCCATATGTAGAAGGACATTTTTCTGGAGCTGTGTGACTGGCTTGCCTCTGGGTGGTTGGTGAAGGCATGTCGGGGAGATGCAAGCCCCCCAGCTCTGCCCCTTCTACTGAGACCCTGCACCTTCCCTGTCCCTATGGGGCAGCACACTGTGCACACACTCACCTCAGCCTCCCCAGTCCCAGGGAGGGCAGAGGGCGTGCAGCATGGCCCCGGCCTCTCCAGCCCCGGAAGAGGTTGGAGAGCAGGCATGGCCCTGCCTCCCTAGCCCTGGAGGAGGGGGCAGCGTGTGGCCTGGCCCAGCCCTGCATCTCCAGTCCCAGAGCATGGGGAGGACAGGCACTGGGGGCAGCCTACTGCAGGTGTTCTGGGGGCGGAGTATAGGCAGGCCTATGATTGGTGGTTTGGGAAGTCAGAGCCTTCCCTGCCTTACATGCTGGATGCCCATGGACTTGCCCCTGCCCTCTGGTGATGGGACACCCACATGAGACCCGCCACCCCCCTCCAGAAGCGGATAGCCATTGTCATCTGGAAGCATGCCACGCCAGGGAGCTACCAATCCATCGGGAAACTGTTCAGAGAGTTCGATCATCAGAGCCATGGTCATGCAGCTATGGTGATTGCTCTTATGCTATTGTCCCAGGAGGGTGGTGAACTGAACTGCTGAAGTGGGGTTCCCTAGGCATGGGGTGGTGGTGGAATTTCCTTCCGCAGGAGGTTTTTCAGTCCCGGCCTTCGCAAAACTCTGATGGGGGATGTGGCAAGCTAGCGCAGGAGCAGCCACCAGGCTGTCAATTACCATATGGAAGGCCACGCAGATGGATTGGCCCTGTTGCAGCAGCTCCCACTAGGTATCACAGCACAGCTGGAGGTCCTCCCCCAGGCTCTGGTCCTTCTGCTCCATGGAGCACTGCAGGGCTTGCAGGGCAGTGATATGCTCTCTCAGGAGGTCCTTGAGGGCTCTCTGGTGCCGGTGGATCACGCGGGGTCAGGAAGATGGCACAGGAGGTCACAACTGCTTCCCTCTTGCAGCTGGTCCAGCTGTGGAGAACAGTCAAACCAGGAGACACCATGCATGAAGCCTAGCAAGGCCACCTGAGGCCTAGACTGTTGGACCTTTCCTGCAGGGGCCCAGATGTCCAAGAGGGGAGCCTCACTACCCTGACATCCTGGGGACACGCAGGAATGGGAAGGTGCCGGCCAGATCAGGCACCTGTGGGTGGGAGGGGAACCACGGGGTGGCTGGGTTTCCCTCCATGCCATGCACACACAGGGAGAGGACTTGGATCCCTGCCCGCGGGAGGAGAGAGAGGCAGGGTGTCGGGGGGGAGGTGTGTGTGAGCCTCCCCAAACTGTCCCCGGGAGTGGATGTGGAGGCCCCTTATTTTGGAGGCCCCTTATTTTGAAATAACTCCAGCCACCCTGTCTACACATGCCCTGTGTGCTGCGTGAGGCCCTCCTGAGTGTGTGCAATGTGTGTGTGTGTCCATATTCCCAGCCTCTTACTAGTGGTGGCTCGTGGTGGGAGGGTGTCCCATGTCCCACCCTGGTGTCAGGAGTAAGGCAGGCCTCTCCAGACACCTGGTGAGCCAGAACGCTAGGGTCCTCTGTTGCTGCCTCTGGGGGCTGTGTGCCCCGGACTGGCGCTCCACATGCATCCACATGCACAGGCTGCTGCATGGTCCCCAGGCTGAGAAGGCCAAGCAAGGAGCATGCAGCAGCCCCTCACTGCCTGCCACCTCCACCCATGTGTGCCTAGAGAAAGTAGTGGCACTCACCTGAGGGGCCTTCCCTGGCTTCGGATGCTGCCCAGGAGACATCCTGGGAAGGGGATACTGGCTGCAGGGCGAGCATGTTGTCCTGGCTGGTAGGCATGGAGCTGGTGCTGGCCTCGTCCAGCTCCTCCTGCTCCTCCTCACCGGCTTTGTCCCCCGGGAGGGCGACAACAGGTGTCTCCAGCCCAAAGTCCACAACGAGGCGGGGAATGAGACCTCCCAGGATGTGATGGAGCTGCCCATAGTAGAGGTGGGTCTGGAGTGCCATCCCTGAGTGGGAGTTTGGTGTAGGCCTGATGCAGTTCTTTGACCTTCATGTGCACCTGCTCCTGGGTGCGCATATGGCTCTTGTGGCCCAGGCTTTCCACCATCCAGATATAAATATCCGCATTCCTGTGTCTGGTTCAGAGATCCTGCTGGTTTTCCTCCTCACCCCAGATCTCAAGGAGATCCAGGATCTCCATACCAGACCAGGATGGTGCCCTCCTCTTTTGGCCCCAGGCCAGGTGCTGGGAGCTGCCCGAGGCAGTGCTGGCAGCTGTGGGGGGCTTGGCTGGAGCAGTGGGCTTGACCATGGCAGCCGGGAAGGCTATGCAGGATCTTCCTGTGTGGCACGATGCAAGCAGGGACTGCTTGTGCCACAAGCCCTTTCCCTTCTGCCTGCAGCTTTAAGGGAAGAGTAGTGATGAGTGTGGGCACCTGTGGGATTTCCTGGAGGCCCCTTATTTTGAAATAACTCCAGCCACCCTGTCTACACATGCCCTGTCACAAATAGCTATTTTGGAACAGGCGTTATTCCTCGTAGAATGGGGATTACAGAATCCAGAACAAGAGGCCCATTATTTCTATATTATTTCAAATAGCAGGCTTGCTGTGCAGGTGCTCACAGAGTTATTCCAGAATAACGCTGCTGTGTCGATGTGCCCTTCTAGACTAACAAAAATAGACGTACAGTGTCAAGTCGTGGGCAAAACCCACTTCGGCAGATCAGAGTGGAGAAAAAGGGGGGAACCTCACAATAAATAACAGAAAAAGAAGGTAGAAAGGAAGAAAAAATACCTGTCAATTGTAGTATCGGTGTTAATAAAGCTAATTTAATGAACTTATGAAACTCTATATATTTTTTCTTAGTCTCTAAGGGTATGTCTACACTGCCACCCTAGTTCGAACTAGGGTGGCTAATGTAGGCATTCGAACTTGCAAATGAAGCCCAGGATTTACATATCCCGGGCTTCATTTGCATGTTCCTGGGCGCCACCATTTTTAAATGCCCCGTAGTTCAAACTACCTGCCCGCGGCTACACACGGCACGGACTAGGTAGTTCGAATTAAAGCTCCTAATTCGAACTACCGTTAAACCGCCTTGCAGTTCGAACTAGGGTGGCAGTGTAGACATACCCTAAGGTGCTACAGGATTACTTATTTTTTTTAAAGTTACAGACTAACATGGCTACCCCTCTGAGACTACTGAATGAATGTTATTCAATTAATTAAGCTAAACCTCACTGAACTAGGGTTAATACCTTTGGGGACCAATTGTATTAAAAATGAAATTGTGTATCTGTTATGATGGACTTAAATGCATCTTCTCTAGGTGGAGGGAGATGCTAATGTAATTTTTCTATTATCAGTCCTTTGTACCCCTCCTCCCTCTGAGACCTACATATGTAACAAATTCATACTGGATTCTCCAGGGACCAGAAGATAAAAAAAATCAGTTAAATAGCCTGGTTTTAAACTGGTTCAGGGCCTTCTTCCTATTCCAGCAACTAGACAGAACCCTTGGTCCAAGGGGGACCTCAATCCTTAAGGTAGGGCTGGAAGAATTGGGCCTACTGAGGCTTGATAAGACTGGGTGCTTGTTTGGAACTGAAGCTGTGATGAACTTGTGACCACAAAGGAAATCCTCTCGGTGGGCTCCTGCAAGAGCCCATATTGGAACTGGGGGGGAGCACTGGTAAGCTTATGAATATGTATGTATGTTGTAAATTGTTTTCAGTATGTTTTCTCTGTAGTGCTTTTATTTTAAGACACAAATAGTCAGACATAAAAAAGGGGCATGGTACTTCTGAACACAGGAAAGTGGAGAGAGGTGTAGCAACTACATCTGCTGACTGTCTCTGAAGAGAAAGGAAGCAGGTGTTCTTGGCAGACTCTCGAGGTAAACGGGTCTGGGAATTCAAAGGGGGTTGGGACTCCTGGCTGCTGCTGCTGCTGCTGCTACATTCCAGGTGGTCCTTCTGCCTGAGGCCCGATCCCTTCCAGGGGCATGGAGACCCCTGCGCACCTAGCCCAGAGCCCGGGGGGCTGTCGAGCCCCCTGGTTCTCGGGCAACTTGTCTCTGACAAGAATAAACTAGTGAAGGCAGGAAATTAAGCAGCCTAGAAATACCCCACTCAGAAAGAAGCAAGATGCCAAGAAAGGCAACGGCTGGCGAGCCAAAGCCTGAAACTGGATGTGCTTATTGGATAGTAAATACAGGGACAGTGTCCATGATCTTAATCACTTGGAAACAACCCTGTTTCCCAAGAATTTAAAAAAGTCTAGAAATCAGTTTGAGTTCTTAGCATCAAACTCCCATTCAGCCAGTGTCATTAGGGATAGAACTTTCCATCAAGATGGCTGCCACAAGTTTCATAAATGCCCACGAATTAAGTACTTATCCTAGAAATGCAACCGAAAATTTTGGTTGGCCCTTAAGTGTTGCTCACCTCAGTGAAACACCACCCAGTGCAAAGCATCCAGCCAAAGGTCTGTGGACCACAATCACATTTAAAGCCCTCAAAACAGGGCTTAATTGTTGGCTAGACTGTATGGGATTTAAATGCTACCTAGGTGTTCTGCCGTTCCTCTGTATGGAGGTGTTTTCACTTCCTGTGAACATCCAGGATGCTACACTGTGAGTGCTGATTTGAATCAGGCTCCTTGATTGATACAACCCAGATCCTGCACCCTCTTCTCAGGCTTCTGCCTAGTATCAGTACGTGTCCCCTGAAAGAAAGCCTCTGTAGTGGATTAATAAATGCAAAACACTCCCTTAGAAAATGGGCCCTGGAGAAGGCAAACAACCACAACTAACTACCCTCCTTTGTTTTCTGATTGCTGCACTGAGTAGTGGGAAAGGAGCATGTTCCAGACTCCACATCTTGTTCCTTCTGGGATTTTTAGAATTGGCTTCTTATAAAAAAGATGACCTTTCTAAACAACAAACAACAACAACTTTTTGGAAGCAATTGTCAAGCATTTTAGTTTTTCACAAAAAATGCCATTCTTTGTACCCCATGCCCCCCACAATGTTAATTGGTAACAGGATTGAAATTTTTCATTGGATGTTGATAAACATGGAAGTCAATAAACAAAATACACCGATAACATCATTCATAATCCCTTGTAAAGAGTTTTGCAATTTATGAATAAAAAAGCTTTTTGACTTCTATGTATCATAATTGCAAAGATCTGGTCAGCATTTTTCAGACAGAACAGTTTCTCGTCAGAAGAATGCTGATTCAATAGCACTGAAACATTCGGTGGGAACATATGGATTGCATGGGAGCTTTCAATAGAAACTAAGTAGGCCAATTACATACATGGAAGTCTCTGACTCCACAGCTGGTCAGGGGATGGGCAGGCAGCTAGTTAGCTGTATTTTATATTTTATTATAATCAAAATAAAATATTCTGACCTTGTTGAAACAAAACAATAAGGAGAAAACACAAAGTCACCTTGATGTTTTCTAAGCAAAATTACAGCATAACGGGAATACTGGGTTTTGACCAGCTCTCTGGCTATGACTATGACCAATTTTTGTCTCTTAAGAGCCTAATTGAGAAATGCAGTTAATCAACACTTAAATCCATCCCAGTTCAGGACAGCACTTAATTGGCCTGGGCTTTTATGGGAACTAAGTACATGCTTTCATTTAAGCATGTGCTTAAATAGGTATATTGAATAGAGCAGCTTTCTTGTCCCAAGGCTTTAAAGACAGGTATGAAAGCTTGTAAGTTGGTAGTCAGTTATTATGTATCCAGACACTTATCATATATGCTATTTAAATACGAATGAACTATAATTTACAAAAAATTAAACCTTCCCTAAAAGGCATCTCTCCACTCACATATCTATTACACCACTATTAAGCCATTGTAAATACATTTCCAGCTAGCGTAGCTCCCAGTTAGAAGAAGCTTCACTTAATACTAAGTTTTCTCATTGCAAGTTTAATTCTTTAAATTCTTTCAAATATATTTATCTAGATTTATGGTAATGTTATAAAAAAGACCCCTGTCTAGTCACTGATCTAGATGCCCTAAAACATGTGTACCTTACACACACCAGAAAAATTTATGATAACCCATCTCTGGTGAGCTAAGCAACTTAAAAAACTCAAATTTCACTCTCACCCCAGCAAATCTCCAGCTCTGCTATTCTGTCTTCACCCCTACTTTTCAAATGCTGAAGTAGCCTGACACTCATGTGACAGCAGGTTCCAGAACAGTGGGCTCCTGAAAGAGAATGTCCAGCAAGCAATCCCCTCTCATTCATACCAACAGGCCTGCAGCATGGGTTCCTCCACTGAGCTCAGTTTCAAGGGGGTGGCCTGCGAAGGCACAATCTGTCTCCAGAAGGAAGATCCTGGGCCATTTAGGGCTTTTTGGTCAGTGTGGACAGTGTGCTCCCCACTCAGATACATACATGCATCTGGAGCAGATTAATGAGGCTGTGGCAAGATATTATATCTACCAGATGGATTGCTCCAAAATCACATTACACACACCCACACACCAGTGCTTGTATTTAGATTGCAATAGAAATCTGATAGCACCTTTGAGCAGTTCCTCATGAAACTTCTTATACTTCTCTTTCCCCATGCATTATTCTCTTTCGGTGTAATCCTTAATCTGTGTCCAATTAATAATGTTCTTCTAGGATTCCCCAACTTTATTGCTTTTCAATCCCAGAGGGGTTGCTATGTTAGTCTGTATTTGCAAAAACCACAAGGAGTCCTGTGGCACCTTAAAGATGTACAGTTTTATTAGGGCATATACTTTCGTGGGTGAAACCCATTTCATCAGATGAATTGGAGTGGAAGTGGTAACACACATAAACCTGTCAGGGAACACTTTTACCTCCCTGGACATTCAGTAGTGGATTTGAAAATAGCCATTCTTCTACAAAAGAATTTCAGGACCCGATTACGAAGGGAGACAGCTGAACTGCAATTCATTTGCAAATTGAACACAATCCATTTAGGTCTGAATAAGGATCTCAACTGATCAATGCATTACAAAGGCAATTACCCCTCTCTGGATATTCACATCTCCATACCAAATGCTGTAAATAACCCACTTCCACCCTGGCTTGATTAGCTTCATTAATGCAGGCAACTTCTTCCTTATCTGCTTCTGTAACTTCAACTCTACTTCATCTGATGAAGTGGGTTTTACCTATGAAAGCTTATGCCCTAATAAATCTGCTAGTCTCTAAGGCTATGTCTACACTACAAGGTTTTTATTCTATTGTGTTATTAATTATGCTAGAGCACCAAGAGCCATAGATAGGGGTCTTTGTATTAGTTTAAATAAAAAAGAGAAACAAAACCATTATTACTTGCATTAAAATAGCTCTAGTAGGCACCAGTTTAGCTCAGGATCCTATTGTGTTAGGCTCTGTACATAGACAGGGAGAGTGCTGCTTTGCCTCGAAGAGATTATAATCTAAATAGATGAAAGCAACAAAGGATGAGACAGGAATCCGGGGATCAGAGCAGTGAAGTGACTTGCCAAAGGTCACACAAATAGAACTTGTGTCACAAGGGCAAAGGAAGGATTATCACCCCCGTTTACAATGAGGGAATTTGAGGTACAGAGATGAAGTGACTTGACCAGAGTCAGAAGTCAGACTGTGGCAGAATAAGAGGCTGAAATTGGCTCTCTTGACTCATAGACCAGGGTGTTAACCTCAAGGCCATCCTTTTTCTGTAACACATACTAGTTTTTGATGGCTAGAATCTTCAATTTCCCTAATGCGCACCTTCTTGAGATCTAATATGCTTGTACTGCTGCAATCAGTGATGGTATTATTATATGCTCTTGGTATAATGATAGTGAAAGGGCCTCTCTCTTTGTAGTAGGTACTGTGTGAACACAAAGGCAAGCACAATCATTGCCCCAGAATTACAATCTATTCCTTACTTGATTACATTTCGTATCTGTGGTGGTTGGTAACAGCCCCATTTTCTCAGTAAATTCATTCCCATTGTGAAGAACTAAATGACTTCTGCTCAAGTTTGATTCTCAGTCTCCACAAGAGACAGAGAGCATGCAACAAATCAATCTGTAATACACATTGGAACTTAAAAACAAAAGGGCAGCTGCCTCACACTCTTTTTGCCCCAGGCAGAGAAACTCTTCCCTAATTAGCTGTGGAACAGAATGACAACAGCTCATCCTTTAATTATACTTCCACACATGCCCCAGATACCAATGTAATACAATCCTTCCATGAGCAAGATGCCCTCGCAGGTAGAGCCCTGCAGATCCATGGATGTGGATATTTGCAGCTAATTTTTGAAGATTCAGATACAAATGTTGTATTTAGAACCCTGCACATTTGTAGATAGCCACTGCATCTGAATCATTTTTGTAGATGCAGATGCAGATGCAGATATCAGTTTGGTATCCACACAGGACTCTACCCGTAGGGACTGTTCATTCTTGGTCTTTTCTCCTTTCCTGGTGAGTAGCAGATTCCCACTCTTGTTTCTAGTTGTATTTTTTGTTCCTTCTACATGTAGCCAAGGAATACAATCATTTATTGTATCATGGCTCTCTGGCATTGCCCATGCTGTGCACCTGCAAACTGTCAGGGAAGATCAAAGATACTGTGTGAGATCTCACATCAGAACTTCCCACAAGGAGAAACAATGCATCCAGTGACATATATCAACAAGTCATCGGCTCCACAGAATCTAGAAGGTGTCACAGGAACATGAGAATGGCCATGCTGACTCATACCAAAGGTCCATCTATCCCAGTATCCTGTCTTCTTACAGTGGCCAATACCAGGTGCTTCAGAGGGAAGGAACAGAACAGATAATCATTAAGGGTATGTCTACATGGCAGCGTTTTTACGTCCATGCTGCTATTGCATTCTTTTGACAGAAAGTAGAAAGAAGAAAGGAGAGGTTTTTCCAACTGCGGTAAAGCTCTTTCTACGAGGAAGAAGCCTTTTTCCGAAAAAGCTTTTTCGGAAAAAGGCACGTGTGGACGTGGATGAGGGTCTTTTTTCAAAAGAAGAGGCCTCCAGGAAATAACACAGGTGCCTTGGTGGCCACTCCGTCCAAAGTAATCATAACTCTATAGTTCCTGTCTCCTGGCAGCTTTTAAAGCTGCAGGCACCTGAGACAAGCCTTGTGGCAGGAAGCCAGGCCTGGGAGCTGCACCTCACCGCGCGGCTCTGACTGCCATCCACATTGTGAGGTATGGCCCAGCCACAAGCCCCCCTGAGGCCCCTTGGCCCTCACAGGAAGCACCAGGGCTTCCAGGACCCAGCCAGGGGCCACAAACGCCATGTGCCATCATGGTCTGGGGCGGAGATCCTGTCCCTCCTTGAGCTGTGGGGGGAGGAGGAGACCCTGCAGGATCTCTGCCCCCGGCACCGAAACGCAGACATATATGGCCGGATGGCCGAGGCTCTGGCCGGGAGGGGATACCCTCCCCGGACATTGGAACAGGTCTGGAGTAAGATGAAGGAGTTCCGCCAGGGCCAGGGAGCGCAGCTCTCGCTCTGGGGCAGGACCACACTACTGCCCCTACTACCAGAGCTCCATCAAATCCTGAGGGGTGGTGAAGCCCTTTCCCCACTCGTTGTGGTGGACTCAGGGCTAGAGACGCCCATCATCACCTGCCCAGAGCTCCCTGCTGAATAGGAGGAGGAGGAAGAAGAGCAGGACATGGCCAGCATGGTCACCCTGACCCTGGAGCCGGTACCCCAGGCCCTGGATGTCATCCTCTGAGGGCGGGGAGGGATCCTCAGGTGAGTGCTCTCAGTTTTCCAGACACACAGGGTGCGGGAGGTGGGCACAGAGGGGATGGGATGCAATCGTCGCTTGGCCTGCTCGGCCTGGACATCGTGCTGCAGTCCGTGCATGTGGAACCACGTGCAGCACCAGTATGTGCCACCCGGCCTCAAGAGGCAGCCCCAGAGCACCCAAGGGCTCTTGCTCACAGGCTCAGGGGAGGCCCCACATACATCTGACCCCTGGGGGGACTCCTTCCTACCACCAGCCATTGTGGGAAGCAGGCTGGGCATAAGGGCGCAAGCACAACCCCACACAGACCGAGGGGTGGTGCACATGGCACATGGGCATGCCTGCACGCGCGAGGCATCCCCTGCTCCCGCAGACAGCACAGCCAGGCACAGGTGTGTGTATAGGCCCCATGGAAGGCCAGGCTGCTCCAGGCCCTTCACCCGCCCATGGGATCCCAGTGTGGTTGGACACTTCCCTTGTCCGCTTGTCCATGGGATGGGGCGGGAGGGGGAATGGGAAGCGTGGTCCCCTGGGCACCTCAGGCCTTGCTCCTGGGACCACCCCGTCTGGACTGTTGGTCGCAGCTCACAGAGGAGGGCATGGCCTCAGGGACCGTTCTGCATGGATGACTGACCGCCTCTCCCTCTTTATTCTCCACAGCCGGACCAGCCATCGCTGAGGGGTGATCCATGCCAGCCAAGGCAGCTGCCCAAGCCTGGCGGAGCCATAGCACACGAGGGTCCAGGAGGACCTCCTGAGACAGCACTTGGGCATCCTGCATGACATGCAGGAAACCCTGGAACAGAAGGTCCAGGAGGACGCTGAGTGGCAGAACCACATGTGGGACCAGCTTGTGCGGCAGGGCGAAAACATGTGCGCCACCATCTGGAAAATGATGGCACACCCCACTCCTGTCCCTGCTCCTACCCCCCACGCTCCTGCCCCCACGCTCCTGCCCCCCCGCTATGCCTATGCCCACTCCCCCCCAAGCTATGCCTATGCCCCCTGCCATACCTGACCCCAGTCCAGCCCCCCTCCTGCCCACTCCCCTGTTGTCCCAAGCCCCACCCAGCCCCAAGTTCAGCAAGGTCCCTGGATCCAAGGCTGCACCACATTACTCCCAGACCTGAGCCCTCCTCTTCTCTCCTCCATCCAGGTTCTCAGCCTTCCTCCCCAGTTTCTTTTATTATGAAAAAAGTATACAAAGTTTGTTTTGTTCAAATCGAAACAGGTGTGCTCATTCAGAGTTCAGGGAAGGTGGAAAGGGAGGGGTTGTGGTGGGAAAGGAATAGTGGAGCAATGCACAGACCCTAGTGGGGAGGCCCTGGGGAGAGTGACTGGGGTCCTTGAGAGAAACTCTCCCTCAGGGCCTCCTGGATGCATACCCCCAACTGATGGGCCTGGTGGATGGCAGCTGTGTGCGGCTGCTCAAAAGCACTCCCTTCCCAGCCAGCCTCTGCCCTCCAGCCCTGTAGGAAGGCCTCCCCTTTCCTCTCCATGGTGTTGTGGAGAACACAACAGACTGAAATCACCTCGGGGATGTTGTGCTCCCCCACATCGGGGCGAGTCAGGAGGCACCTGAACCTCACCTTCAGGTGCCCGAGGCGCGTTCAACCTGGATGCAGGTTCGGCTGGGGTGGCATTGAATTGGTCCCTGGTGCAGTCCAGGTGGCTAGTGTATGGCTTCATCAGCCATGGTATCGGGGGTAGGCTGCATCTCCCATTACGCACAGTGGCATCTGCTCATCCCCAACCCCAAAGTTACACTGGGGGAAGAATGTGCCAGGCTCCAGCTTCTGATAGAGGCTGGAGTTTCTCAAAATGCGGGCGTTGTGCACCATCCCTGACCACCCCAAAAAAAATGTCAGTAAACTGTCGATGGTGGTCAACCAGGGCCTGCAGCACCCCTCTCCCCTCCCCCCACAAAACACCCCAAGAGCCACCCCCTATGAGGCTGTGCCCCCCAGCAGCAGGGCTGTGGGAGGGTGGGATGGTACAACCCCCTAGTGATGGGGATTTCCCTCCACCCCCAGCCCACCCCCACACCTCTTTCCCTAGGGTCCCCCTTTCCAGGACTTCTCCCCCCATGGGGACTGCAGCCTGAGAGTGCCTTATCTTCATAAGGAGGGCCCTGATGGCGGACTTTCCCATGACAAACTGGTTGCCCACAAATCAGTAGCTGTCTGGGGTGGCGAGCTTCCAGACGGCAATGGCGACCTGCTTCTCCAGGGGGATGGCGGGCCGCGGGTGGGTGTCACATCGTTGGAGGGAGCCAGGCACACAGCTCCATAACGATGGCCTTCTGCATGCGGAAGTTTTGGAGCTACTGCTGGTCATCCCACCCACCACTCTATGACCAGCCGGTCCCACCAGTCGGAACTGGTATCCAGCCTCCAGAACCGTCTCTCCACCCTGGGGTGCGGTTGCAAGGGCCTTGCTCCTGCACACAGGGAGAGGGTCTCAATGATGAGTTCAGTGTTGAGCTTGTGCAGGGCCATGAAGGCAGCCTGTAGAAACTGCTGCAGAAACTGCAGAATGGCCATGTGGGGCCATCGCATGCCCAGAGGCAGCTCCGTCTCTATCACTAGGAATATGCTGGGGCGTCCAAAACTGGGCAACCAGAGCATGCATTGCTAAAGCTTTACTGACCTTTGGAGAGGTAGGCAAGCACACAGCAGAAGCAGAGAAACGGCTGTCTAGGGGGGTCCCTTTCAGTGTGTCTCTCAGCTAGCCTTAGGCAACAGCACCCGGAAGCAACTGTTGACCTAATGGCCTGCCTGAACTGGTTCCAGGTGGCCTCATATGTGAGATAGCATCCAATCAAAGTGTGCTTCGAAAAAGCAGATGGCTTTTTGCAATGAGCTTTTGCTGTATGGATGCTCTCTTTTGAAAAAAGTTTTTCTGGAAGATCTCTTCCGGAAAAGCTTCTTCCGAAAGAAGCCTGCAGTCTAGACATGGGTGGGTGATCCCTCCCTTGTTGTCCATTCACAGCCTCTGGAAAACAGAGTCTAGGAGCACCCAGTGTTGTGAGATCCCTTTGTAATTCTTTGCAATCTGCTTTGGCCTTAGCTCTCTTGAGTAGTTTTGTACATCAGCAAATTTTGCAACATCACTGTTTATCCCTTTTTTCAGATTTCTGAATATATTGACCAGTATTAGTCCCAATACAAATCCCTGAGGAACACCACTATTTACCTTTTCTCTCCATTGTGAAAACTGGCCATTTATTCCTACCCTTTGTTTCCTGACTTTTGACTAGTTACTGATCCATGAGATTCCCTTGCTGACCCTGGACTCCATGTAGAGCTGCCACTTTGAAATGCCATGTGGAGCTTTCTGCATTTTTCTGCATTTCTGAGGAACCTGGGATCAGCTGGGGACTCCCCAGCTGGGGGGACTCCCCAGCTGATCCCGGGTTCCATGGAAATGCCATGCAGAGCCCAGTGTCAGCTGATCCCAGGCTCTGCAGCTGACTCTGGGTTCCGTGGAAATGCCTCATGGAGCCCAGGGTCAACTAGGGAGTCCCCAGATGACTCTGGGCTCCACACAGCACTGCCCCTTTGAAACACGGTTGCGGCATTTCCAAGTGGCAGCACCCACAGAGCCCAGAACCAGATGTGCAGCGTTGGGCCTTTGAAATGCTGCCAAGGCTGGGGTCAGCTCCATGCTGTGCTGCCTCTTTGAAACGCCGCGGTGGTGTTTCAAAGGGGCAGCACTACAATGAGCCCAGGATCAGCTGTGCGATGCTGCCCTTTTGAAACACTGCCATGGCACTTCAAACTGGCAGTGCCACACAGAGTCTATACCCCAGGCGCCGTGCGGCGCTACCACTTTGAAGTACTTCCTCTTTCCTGCCCTTTGCTGCCTCTATCTGATAGAGGCAGCAAGGGGCGGGGGGGAGTGACTAGTCGACTCAACTATCTGATAAGCATCCTTAGTCCACATGCTTGTTGACTCCCTCAAAGATTCTAATAGAATGGTGAGGCATGATTTCCCTTTACAAAAAACATTTTGAATCATTCCCCAATAAATCATATTCATCTGTATGGCTGACAACTTTGTTCTTTACTATAGTTTCAACCAATTTGCCTGGTACTAAAGTTATGCTTACCAACCTGTAATTGTCAGGATTGCCTCTGGAGACTTTTTTTAAAATTGACCCCATATTAGCGAACTGCCAGCTATCTGGTACAGAAGCTGCTTTATATGATAGGTTATATAGCTCTGCAGTTTCACATTTGAAATTTATTCCAAAACTTCCTCTAATGACAACTCAAACTGGGACAACTCCTCACATTTGCCATCTAAAAAGAATGGCTCCTCAGCTGTGAAGACTGATGCAAAGAATTCACTTAATTTCTCTGCAATGGCCTTATCTTCTTTGAGTGCTCCTTTAGCATTTCGATCATTCAGTGGCTCCACTGGTTATTTAGCAGGCCTCCTGCTTCTGATGTACTTTACAATTTTTTTACTATTCCTTTTTGTCTCTTTGGCTTGCTGTTCTTCAAATGCTTTTTGGATTTCCTAATTACATTTTTATACTTCAATTGCCAAAGTTTTTGATTTTCCTCACTTCCACTTTTTAAAGGATTTTTTTGTCTGCAACTTCTCCTTTTACTTTGTTGTTTAACCACGTTGGCACTTTTTTGGTCTTCTCATATTTTTTTTAATGTGGGGTATACATTTAAATTTTTGAAGGCTTTATTATGGTGCCTTTTAATAGTTCTATGCAGCTCGCTGGGTTTTCACTTTTGGCACTGTATCTTTTAATTTCTGTTTAACTAACTTCCTCATTTTTGTGCAGTTCCTCCTTCTTAAATTGAGTATGATTGAAATATATCAACATCCTGTCTATAACTATATTATGTCTTGGTATTTGATATGTCCTGCTATGTGCTCTGGTGAGTATATTGTACTTAGATTTTACATAACTATGGTTATATCAACTCTATTCCAAAGCAATGAAGTGTGAATGCTGAGGAAGGCTGAAGAATACTAGGCCAGGTCTACACTAGACCCAGCAGCTAGCTGGAGGCTGATGGGAGCAAATGCTCCTATCGGCTTCCCTTACTCCTGGCAAGAGTAGGAGTTATGGGCAACAGCAGGGGTGTCCTCTGAGCTCAATTTAGTGAGTCTTAACTAGACTCACTAAATTGAACTCTGAAAAATTGATCACAGCAGCAGCGATCTTGTGTGGAGTGAAGATGTGGTCTGAGATTGATGTCTTCAGTTCTCATTATCTTCATCAGCTGCTCCACATTCAGAGGCTAGAAAAGGTCCACATGAAAATGTTTGTGACTGACCCCAACAATTGCCTCCATCAGCACTGGTTTGGTTTTGGCAGCCTGCATGGTATCAGAGCCATCCTATTCATAGAATGGTTCAGGGCAACTGCTCCAACCCTTGCACTTTAGGGAGCTCCACGACAGCCACCTCAACTGTCCTATGGCTGGGACCTGCTGGAATTCAGAAATAAAATTTCTAGGCAATGATTGCTTCTTGGGAAGTTAATCCTGGAACCCACAAGGATGGGGAAAGTAATTCTTGAGGTAGTCGTTAAGGACAACCAGGATCTGGTCCAAGACAAGCAGTGCATATAGCAGTGCCAACTTGTAGCAGCAAACAATGCAATTCAATTTTATATCTTTGTAGGTGGCAAAATACCAAATCAATTAACTACAGTAGTATTTAACTTCCAAAAAGGAGAACAATACAAAAATGATGAGACTAGTTAAATGAAAATTAAATGGAACAGCCACAAGAGTGAACTACTGCTGCATGGAAAGTTTTTAAAAGCACCAGAATACAGGCTCAAACTATATGCATACACCATAAAAAATAACAGTAAGAGGCTGGCTAAACAGACTAAAAAAGGTGGTTAGAAACAAAAATGCATCCTTTAAAAACTGGAAATAAAATTCTGCCGATAAAAAGAGAACGGAAAATAAACTCTGGTTAGCCAAGTGCAAAAGTATAACTAGGCAGGTCAAAAAAGACTTAGAAGAGCAACAAGCAAAAGACATAAAACCAACGACACACATTTTTAAGTACCTCAGAAGCAGAAAGCCTGCCAAAGCCTGCCAATCAATAGGGCTACTGGACGGCCAGAGTGCAAAACAAGCACTCCAGAAAGACAAGGCTGTGGTAAAGAAGCGAAATGAATTTTTTGCATCCTTCTTCACTGCAGAGGATGTGAGGGAGATTCCTATACCTGAGCCATTCCTTTTAGGCGACAACTGTGCATAATGTGACAGACTGAGGATGATTAAGTCCAATGCAGACTGCAAAGAGTTACAAAGGGATTTCACAAAACTGGGTGACTAGGAAAGAAAATGGCAGAAGAAATGCAAAGGTGATAAATGCAGAGTAATGCACAGTGGGAAACACTCCCAGTTTTACAAAATGATGGGGCTAAATTAGTTATTATCATTCAAGAAAAAGATCTTAGTGTATGGTTCTCTGACAATATCTGCTCAATGTGCAGCAGCAATTGAGGAAGCCAATGGAACGTTAGAAGCCATTAGGAAAAGGGTAGATAAGAAGACAGAAAATATCATAATGTCCCAGATACTTTCACAGGCATGCAGTTCAGGTTGCCTTATCTCAAAACAGATATAGTAGAATTGGAAAAAGTATAGGAAAGGGCAACACAAATAGTAGGGATATGGAACAGCTTCCATATGTTGAGAGATTAAAAAGACTGTGACTGTTCAGCTTGGAAAAAAAGACTATACTAGGGGGAGGATATGATTGAGGGTTATAAAATCATGAATGATGAGAAGACAGTGAATAAGGAAGTGTTATTTTACCCCTTCACATAACACACGAAGATTGGGTCACTGAATGCAATTAATAGGCAGCAGGTTTCAAACAAACATAAGGAAGTTCTTCCACATGAAATGCAGTCAACCGGTGAAACTCATTGCCAAGGGGATAATGTGAAGGCCAAAAGTTTAAGTCTGTTTGAAAAATAATTAGATAAATTCATGGAAGATAGGTATTAGCCAAGATAGTCAGGGATGCAACCACATGCTCCAGGTATTCCCAAAACTCTGACTGCTAGAAGCTGGGACAGGGAGACAGGGGAAGGCTCACTCAATAATTGACCTATTCTGTTCATTCCCTCTGATGCATCTGGCATCCTGTCAGAAAACAGGATATTGGGCTACATGGACCATTGGCCTGACCCATTGAACAGTCTGTTGGAACAGATTAAGAAACAAGTCAGCAGAAACTGAAAGCATACATCTGCCATGAACTAGAACATGGGTAGTTGTGCCTAGTGGTTGGAACATGAGCCAGGCCTAGTAGTCAGAACAGGAGTCAGTAGCCAGATCTAGGAGTCAGTACCCAGCTCTAGGAATGGAAGCCAGGGGTCAGAGCTGGACTGGACTGGAGTGAAGCTGGGAGAAAGGCAGGCACGGGAGTGTGTTGAGCAGTCAGAGCTGCTGTTAGGCTTAGGAGCCGTCTTGCCACTTTCTCGCTCTACCAGCAGGAGTGTCAATCGGGCAGGCTTGCTATGGCTCAGCTGTGTGCTCAGAGGCTGCCTAGAGACTGGGTAGACACAGCTAGAAGTCCTCGTTCCTGACAACACCCCAGAGTTGGGAAAGCACTTAAGAATGAAGTGTTGGAGCTACTGACAAAAATATGTAGTCTGTCATTAATGCCCACTATCAGATCAGGACTGCACAGGTTGCATCCATCTTTAGACAGGGCATTGCTCTGATCCAGCATGGTAATTAACATTATTTACATGAGCATGATAGTTAGGCTCCTTGGCTGAGATGAGGGACAGATTGTGCTAGGCACAGTGCACACATATAGAAAGAGACAGTCCCTGCCCTGAGTAACTTACAACCTAAATAGACAAAATGCTATTATTGTTCCTAGTTTGCAAATGGAGAATTAAGAGTATAAGAACGGACATACTAGGTCAGACCAAAGGTCCATCTAGCCCAGTATCCTGTCCGCCAACCGTGGCCAATACCAGATGCCCCAGAGGGGGGGACAAACCGGTAATCATCGAGTGATCCCTCTCCTGTCATCCATTTCCCGACAAACAGAGGCTAAGGACACCATTCCTATTCATCCTGGTTAATAATCATTGATGGACCTATCCTCCATGAATTTATCTAGTTCTTTTTTTGAACCCCATTATAGTCTTGGCCTTCACAACATCCTCTGGCAAGGAGTTCCACAGGTTAACTGTATGTTGTGTGAAGAAATACTTCCTTTTGTTTGTTTTAACTTTGCTGCCTAGTGACTTGATCTGGTGCCCCCTAGTTCTTGTGTTATGGGAACAAGTAAATAATACTTCCTTATATATTTTCTCCACACCTATCATGATGTTATAGACCTCAGTCATATCCCCTCCTTAGTCATATCTTTTCTAGATGAACAGTCCCAGTCTTATGACTCTCTCCTCACCAGGCACAGAGATATTAGATCAAATGCCCAAGGACACAGAGTGAGTCTATGGGGTATGTTGAAACCCCACCTTCAACGTAGCCATTAATTCAGCTCTCCCGAATCTCAGTTCAATGCCTTAACCCAGTGATGGGCAACCTAGGCTAGTTATTGGGCCACATGGGTGGCCCTCCGTCATCTCACTGGGCTGCAAGATTAACCCAGATGGTCTCCTGGGATAGGGTAGTTTTGCTAACTGCACTTGTGTATCTGGAATGTACAAGGAGTGCCAATTAAACTGTAGCAGCTCTTTCATTGGATACAGAGGGAGCGCATAATCAATGTTGTATGCAATCAGCATGCACCTCATTTCACATGCTCCTGCTTTAGGTACGTGTCACTTTAGTAATACTGGTAGGAAAAAAAAACCCTATGCAGATGGCAACCAGCAGAATCTGGCAACCCTGCTCACAGGCACTGATAAACAAAATGTCCTGCAGGCCACACGTAGAACCCCAATGGGCCGCATACAGAACTGGGGTCACAGGTTTCTCACCATGGCCTTAGCCCTTTGGTTAAGCCAGTCAGAGTCACAAGCTTGACTCCTGCTTCTGCTTTTGAAATTCTCCCCCTTCCTCTCTGTAGTAATCCAGACGTAGTTCCTAGCAGATTGCCCCACTCTGCCCTGCTCCATCTTGACCATGTGCCTGCATGGGAACCTGCAAGTGTTGCCAGGAAAGGTGATTCTTTACAATCGCCTTTTGAAATCACAAACCTGCACTGTGTCAGATTCACTGGATAGGTGGAAACCTCCTGAGGGAGGGGAGGTTAATCTTTTTTTTTTTTTTTTAATCAAAGAGCTGTTTTGTCAGTCAGTCTTCAGTGGCCTAACAACCGTGGAGATTGTTTTGACAGCACGACTTGGACTCAGAGAAATAGCAACCTCAATATATTTTCTCTGAACTCCCTTTTGATTTATTTATTTATTTTCTCGCTCTCATTTTTCAGAGCTGCTCCACCATTCCTCTGGCCGTGGGGCAGATAGGAACACTTAAGCATTGTGTGGTTTCCAAGATGACTGTCAGGGCCCCATCAGGATTAAAGTTATTTGGCTGAAAGGGAAAATGACTTTGAAAAAAGCAAATAAATATGTTCTCCCCCCACCTGCTCTAACTATGTTTTGTTTCTTAATAGGTTGTTCGGAGCGAAGCCTCTTGCTTGCTTACGGCTCGTCTTGCCCGGAGCAGTTTAAACATTGGCCTCATTTTGTGGTTATTCTTTCAGCCTCGATTGCAGGCGGTGGGTGAGGAAAAGGTGAACATTCCACTGGGCTTTCATAAGGCTGGGGAGGGGCAGGGGAGAGGATACGTGCATCCTGTATATGAATGAAGCTTGTCTTCTGTGATCATTATCCACCTTGATTTATGACTCTACAGTGATGCTATCATTAGGGCAGGTCGGTCCATTGACCTTTTGGATAAAGTATGAGAGTTGGGCAGTGGGTAAGAATTACTGTACGTGCAGCCCGTCCATTCGCTAAGATGGCATTGCCAACGGTAAGCATTCAGAATCATGTGCTTGGCTTAAAAATAAGGCGATTTTAAAAATAAATGTGGGTTCTTGTCATTTACCCCTTGGTGCTTGAGTCTTTAGGGGGTCACATTCTCACACTCTTATCTGCCATCATGCGGGCTCAAAACTTTTTTTTTTAGTGAAAACAGATACTCATATCTTTGTTTCCTGGTGTTCCTCCATCTGTCTGTCTCTTGTTTTATATTTCAATTGTAAGCTATTTGGAGTAGGAATCCATCTTTTTGTCCTGTGTTTGGACAATGTGTAGCACAATGGGGCCCTGGTCCATGACCGGTGTTCCTAGGCATTAGCAATATAAACAACAATAATCAAATTACTCCAGGAGATGGAACTTTAAGGAAAACATGAAATATCTCAAGGCTTGTGACAAAATCACGAGAGTTGAAAACACTGCTATGAGGAAATGTGGTAGGGGTGATTATGAATCTCCTTGATTGTACATTCCAGAGCCTCATGCTGAGTTTTCATCTCTGTCCTGTTCTATCTGTATCCCTTTCCTCTCCTCTCTTTTTTTTCCTGGTCACTACCTTTCTTCCTCACTCATCTGCTCTTGTTTCCTTCACTTCCAGTTCTCCTTTGCTTCTTGTGTAAATGGAGCCACAACATGAAACAGAGAAAGACTAGTCAGTTTTACACTGCTCCATGAGTACAACAGAAATGTCAAACCCATTGCAGACCTGTAAGTTTCATTTTGCTGCTCCCGCAGAAGAGGTAAGGAGCCAGAGACCCTTTAGGTATGAGGACAGAAGGCCTCCTATGGCATCCTCTAGCATGTTTGTTGATGGTTGCCAAACCCTGCCTCAAACCCAGCCACTCACTTTGATATACAGGTTGAGCCGCTTTAAACTGGGACTCTCTGGTCTGGCAACATCTGTTGTCCAACAGAATCACAGATGTTCTTGGATTACACAGCTCCAGTGGCTAGGAGTCTGGCAGCCAGGAGTCCTGCAGGAGGATGCCAGTGTCTGGAAGTCCTGCTGTGGCCTTGAGCCCAGCCTATTTAGGAGCAATTGGGCGGCAGCAGGGGGGAAGGGGAGGGGCGCTGATGGCTGGGAGTCCTGCTGGGCCAAGAATCCTGCCAGACCTATGGCAATGGGGCACATAATCCTGCCAGGGCCGGGAACCCTGCCAGGTCAGCAGTAGGGGGCTAGTATTGACCTCCCCAGATCCAGCAAACTCCCTCGTTCGGGACTGGTCAGGTCCCAAGGGTGCTGGGCCAGGCAGATCCAACCTTTATAATTACTTCCAGCTTTGGTCATGAGCAAGGTTGGAACTTTCAGCACTGTAGTACAGACTTCTCCCAGTTGAACTAACAGAATAATTCCATGACAAGTAGCAATAGCAGACTATTATCCTCTAGTACCGTGGTCACCAACCTGTCAATCACAATCGACCGGTCGATTGCGGGGCATGACCAATCAATCGCAAGGTGTTCCAGGCCTCCCTCCCTCCCATCCACTGCCAAGAAAGAGCCTGTGCTGGTATTACCTTCTGGGAAAATTGAGGTAGCACCAGCTTCCTGCGGTGTTGAGGGGGGGAAGTCCCGCAGCTATGTGCCAGATCCAGCGTCTCAGGAAGTGCGCGTGGCACTGCTCCACCCCTTCCCAAAACAGCCAGTGCGCTTCCTGAGAAGTCAGATCTGGTGCGCAGCCAGGGATTTCCTTCCTGCGGTGGGGGGGGCAGGGGGAAGGAGAAGTCCCCGGCTGAGTGCCTGATCCAACATCTCAGGAAGCATGCCAGCTTTTGTGGGAAGGGGAGGAGTACTGTACGTACTTCCTGAGATGTTGGATCTAGTGTGCAGCTGCGGGACCCCCCAAGTACCAGCCTGAGCTGTCTCTGTCCCCTCCCCCTGTCCAGACTCCCAAGAGTACCCTGCCCTGGCCCCTACCAGCACGCTGCCTCCTGGCCAGACTCCCACCTGCACCCTGCCCTGGCCCCTACCAGCACCCTGCCCCTTGGCCAGACATCATACACCATGCTGCTCCTATCCCCTGGTCAGACACCCACCAGCTCCCTCCTGGCCAGACACCTACCCCCACCTTGCTCCTGTACCCTACTTTCCACCCAAATTCTGCACCTCCATCCCTATCCCATTCACTGGCAGCCCTGTCCCTCAGGGTATGTCTACACTACCACCCTAGTTCGAACTAGGGTGGTTAATGTAGGCATTCGAAGTTGCAAATGAAGCCCGGGATTTAAATATCCCAGGCTTCATTTGCATCTTGCCAGGCGGGCGCCATTTTTAAATGCCCTTAGTTCGAACTCCGTGCCCGCAGCTACACGCGGCACGGAGTAGGTAGTTCGAATTAGGATCTCTAATTTGAACTACTGTTACTCCTCATGGAACGAGGTGTACCAGTAGTTCGAATTAGAGAACCTAATTAGAACTACCTACTCCGTGCCGCGTGTAGCCGCGGGCACGGAGTTCGAACTAAGGGCATTTAAAAATGGCGCCCGCCTGGCAAGATGCAAATGAAGCCCGGGATATTTAAATCCCGGGCTTCATTTGCAACTTCGAATGCCTTCATTAACCACCCTAGTTCGAACTAGGGTGGTAGTGTAGACATACCCTCAGAGTGTAGAGGGGCCCACAAATGGATCCCTCATTTTTGGCCCCACCTCAGAGTGTAGTGGGGCCCCAAATTCTGCTAACCCTGGAACCTAGAAGAGTTAATCTGGCCTGAGGCCTTGAACCTCAGTCCTACCTACCCTCCCCCCGCATGGGGCTGGAGTGCTAGGGGAGTGAGATGTCTCAGTTGGGGGCCACATCAGTGAGGCTTGGGGGGTTTTGGAGTATTGCTTTTTTGCATCTCACTTGTGTGGTCCCTGACTGATTTTTCTGTGGGTCAGTGGCCCTTGACCTAAAACAGGTTCCCCGCCCCTCTCATAAATAAAGACAATGCTGAAACATTTTGTGTTAGACATAATATTTTATTTAAAAATGAAGCCTGGCCAACAAGCCCCCATCTGGCTGCAGCATCATAACACTCCTGCACCTCCCACAAACCCCAACCCTGAGCCCATCATACACCTGAAACTCCTGCCCTGAGCCCCTCACATCCCCATCTCCTGCACCCCCACATCCCCAGTCTTCTGCCACAACACTCCTGCACCATCCACACACTGAAAATCTGTGTCCTGAGCCCATCATACACCCAACCCCCCCTGCCCTGAGCCCCTCATAGACCCCAACTCAAACTCCTGCACCCCCACATGCACAAGCCTGCAGCTTGCTCAGCACCTCAACTCTCCACCTGACCCCAACACCCTCCAGCCTGGAGCCCCCTCCCTGAGCCAGCATCCCCTTCTCTACCTCCTCTCACCCCTTCCCACACCGAAATCCCTCATTCCCACCCCAGAGCCCGCACCTCCTGTCTCTACCCAGTGAGAGTGAGTAAGGGCTGGGGACAGCAAGTGATGGAGAGGAGGGGAATGGAAAGGGTGGGGACTCAGGGAAGACGTGGGGTCTTAGGGAAGGGATGGGGTAGATCTTGGCTTGCTCTTGGCTTGATCTTGGCTTCACATTTAAAAAGTGATCTTGGGTGTAAAAAGTTGTAGATCACTGCTCTAGTAGATTAGCCACCAGAGTGGGACACAATCCACACTTTGCTAGCATGCTACACCTAGTCTAGACTTTTTGACTTATTTACTCTGCTACAAGGCATTTCCCACTATTAAACTGCTCTTCTCCAGAGTGATGTGATTTGCACCTCATGGCTTAATTGTACAACTGCACGGTTCCATAAATCACCCTCCACACTGTGCTGTGAAGTTTTGTGCACTGCCAGTGAATAAAGAAAAGCTGGGACAAACCCAACCTTGGTACAACACCACTGAGCAATTGATTATTATTCACTTATTCCTGCTTCCCAATGCCACTTCTCTCCAGGCAAATGTGCCAAGACACCACCTGGAGCCTGGTGAGTTCTGAAAGGCCGAGGCTAAAAGCTGGCCCAGTAACATCTTTAATCTTAATTATCTTCCTTCTCATCCACTTGAAAGGGATCCTTATCACTGTTCATACAGTGCTCTACATTTAATTGTGTTTGGAGATAAGCCTTCATGTACCAAGTGCATTATTAAGCAACTTCTGAGATACATAGTTACTGGATTTCTCATTATGATTATATGGTGACAACCAAGTTCTTTCTCTTTCACCTTTTCCTGGGTAATCCAGGCCAAATGCAGAGAAATAGAGTAGGTGAGGCACAGTGCCAAAGTGGGGTGCTACCTTCCAAGGCAAAGTTAAATAGAAAAGTGAGGGTTTATGGTGAGGGTTTACAGTGATTAAGATTGCAGCAAGTTGCGTGCTGTCAGTCCCAGGGGACTGATGTGTGTGTTTATTGATGGACAGCATGACTGGATGTGATGGATTTGATTAGATGGAGGATTGTTTCATGCACTAGTGAGTATGTGTCACATGTTCCTCTCTGTACCAAATTTTCTGTGAGAGCCCCTCTTATGGAACTTGAGCAGCTTAGCTCTGGAGTCTCTGGTTTAATTCCTGATGTGCTGACCAAGGCAATGACTGTCACCATTGATTTAGAAAGATATTTAGGTATAGGGGTTTTTGCCAAGAGCATCTACTTGGATTAGATGCCTGTGTGATTTTGAAAATTGCACTGGGTTCTGACCTGCCCCTGAAGGCACCTAAATACCTTTAAAATCTGCCTCTTGATGCCTGGAGCTGAAGAAACAGATGGGGAAAGAGAGTAGAAGGAACTGCTGCTAAGTGCAGCTCTAAGATTCTTCTCTTCACTCAGTCCTTACTAGTGCAACAGAGGCCTGGGCCCAGCATTTCTGAAACAGCAACTCTTTTATAGCTGGCTAAACTGAGAATCTAACATGAGGATAAAGAATATGGGCCCAATCCAGAGAACTCACTCATATGAGTAGTTTCACTTATGTGAAAAAAGGGGCCTGAGTCTCTGGGATGTTGCAACTTGTGTTTACACCAGTGCATAGTCTGCATGCAGTGCTACTAGAGCAGGATTGCATGCAACACCCCCTTTACACGCACTTCGCACAGGTGTCAAGGTACATCTACACTGCAGGGCAAAAGTTGAATTAAGCTAAGCAACTTGCACTACATGAATTGCATAGCTTAAGTCAAAATAGCTTAATTTGGCTTTTGGTGCTGAAATGAGGGTTACCATGAGTTGGAGCAAGAAGTCCTCCAGCTCGCCATTATTTTGAAATAATGGCTTGTAGTGTAGACACACTCTTTGTTATTTCCTCTGCTGCTGTGTAGACGTACCCTCAGTGACTAACCAGGTGTAACAGTCGTGCCCAAGGAGTTTTATCAAACGAGGTGTGTACAGAACAGTACAAAGCAGTTTAGTCATAGTATTGATAGCTTATATCTCTCTGATTCAAACTGCCCATTGAAATGTCTTGCATATGGTCAAATTTGTAATGTTTAGTTTGTCTGAGAATTTTGGTGTTTCAGAGGAAAGTTGTTGTATATAAAGATGCACTGCCATTAATTTTTACTTGGGATTATTGTTCACAAGTTTTCTGATTTGTAAGATTTACTCTAGTATTTCTGGATCATTTGTAAGTGTTAACAGCAGCTTTGCAAATCAAAATAGTAGATCAAATGAATCCACAGTGGCACTCCATTGATTTGTACGAGGAATTAATTGGACCCTGTATATCTTGAATATTGTGCTGTACATTTCTTGCTTACAAGTTAATATGTGAAAAAAATGCAAGTTGAGATTTCTGAAGATGAAATCTTTAGACACAGCTTCTGTCAGTCATGGCTGAAGATATGTTTGCATCCTTTGGACTGCTTTAAAAAGTGAAGTTTTTATGCTGATAAACAACAATTTCCAGATGTTCTGGGTGTTTTGAAGGGCTCACATTGGACTTTTCCCTTCAGTACTGGTAGAACAATATGTGTAAATAGTTTATTTGCCAAGTATCTTCTCTCAGTGCTCCAGCAAATTACTGACAAATAATTTTCTACTTGACCTACTCCATCAATGATCAAACTGTATTGTTCATCAATATTCCCTCTAATTTTTTCCATCCATGTCCAGAATAAATTTGATTATGTACATTAAGTCATCGGTGGAGGTGTACCACCAGGAAAAACACATACTGTGGGCACTGTGGGTGCTCTGCTAATCAGCTGGGCAAATTTGACTCTCTCCTGGATAGCCATCCAAGAGCACAGTTTACAAGGAACACTGCAAGTCATGTATGTTATTTGCACCTGTTTCTATCATTGGATGAATATTCCACTATTAGGGGTACGTCTACACTTGCTCCCTAGTTCGAACTAGGGATGCAAATGTAGGCGACCGAAATTGCTAGTGAAGCAGGGATTTAAATATCCCGCGCTTCATTAGCATGATCTTGCCTGCGCGTTACTCCGCTCAACAGCTGTTTCGAAAGTGAAAGTGCACGCTGGGACGCGGTAGTTTGAATCAAACCCCTTGGTTCGAACTAACGTTACCACCCTGCTCCTGCCCCCTCCCTACTGGCCAGACACCTATTCCCCCAGCTTGCTCCTGTACCCTACTTTCCACTCAGATTTTGCACCCTCATATTTAAATCCCTGCTTCATTAGCAATTTCAGTCGCCTACATTTGCATCCCTAGTTCGAACTAGGGTGCAAGTGTAGACGTATCCCTAGACAGTAATTGCCCCATTATTCAGCCAGCTGCTATGAAAAAACAGTGAACTGGAACCCCCATGCCAGTGGGAGCTGGGTGTCTAGCTCCTTTATGAAAATCCCAGCCACAAACTCTGGAAGCCACTAGAAAAAGAGAAGTGTTGGATCAGCTGGTGAAGACTCAATGAGCTGGGTATCTCTCAGAATTAACAGTTTGGAGGGATATTCAAGAAACAGGAGGAGTCAAGGATGCCTGAAACATATTGAGCAGGGAATCATCTGTGAGGATGAAGTGGATGTGGGGGTGGTCCTTCCCAAGTGATATTCCTTTTTCATTGCCTACAACTGAGTGCAGACAGTTAGAAGTGACCAAAGTGCTTTATGAAAGCGTTCCTTGTCCAGTGGATTTCAATTTCCTGAAGTATGTCCCTATTTTCTACTGCCGTGATCACCAACCAGTCAATCGCGATGGACTGGTCGCTTGTGGGGACACTGCCAGTCGATCGTGAGGCAGTGTTCCCAGCCCCTCCTTTGCTCTCCCCACCCCCAACGAGGAGCCCAAGCTGGCACTACAGCCTCAGGCAAAAATTGAGCTAGCTCCGGCTTCCTGTGGTGTGTGAGGGGGAGTCCTGTGGCTCCGCGCCAGATCCAGCTTCTCAGGAAATGCGCTTCCTGAGAAGCTGGATCTGCTGTGGAGCCATGGGACTTCCCCCCACACCGCAGGAAGGAAGGAAGGAAGGAAAGAAGGCAGCACAGGGAAGGAAGGGAAGACAAGAAAGCGCACGTGCTGCTGTGGGCAGGGGAGAAGATCCTGAGAAGCTGGATCTGATCTGGGGCAATGGGACTTCCCCCCCATGCCACAGGAAGCTGCAGCTAGCTCCTTTTTTTCAGGAGGCTCTAGTGCCAGTGCTGGCTCCTCATTGGGGGGTGGGAGGAATATGCGGGGGGAGGGGGCTGGGAACACTGCCTTGCGATCAACTAGCAGTGTCCCCCCAATCGACCAGATGTCAGTGCAGGATCCGGAGTGACTGGATTTCTTAAAGGAGCCACACGTGCACTTCTTCTAGCGCTGCCTGCAGATCCAGCCCCAGAGATCCTCGTTCCTGGAGACCCCCAGGTAGCTGCTCCTGCCCCTTCCCCGTGGCCAGACCCCCACCAGCACTGTGCCCCTTGACCAGGCCCCGACCAGCACCCTGCTCCTGCCCCCACCCTACTGGCCAGACACCTACCCCCAGCTTGCTCCTGTACCCTATTTTCCACCCAGATTTTGCACCCTTATCCCTATCCCACTCACTGGCAGCCCTGTCCCACACACTGGTTCCCTCATTTTTGGCCCTACCTCAGAGTGTAGAGGGGCCCACAAATTCCACTAACCCTGGAACCCCAGAAGAGTTAATCTGGCCTAAGGCCTTGAACCTCAGTCCTACCTACCCTCTCTGCCCCATGGGGCTGGAGCGCTAGGGGAGTGAGGTGTGTCAGTTGGGGTTACATCAGTGAGGCTTGGGGGGTTTTGGCGGGTTGCTTTTTTGCATCTCACTGATTTTTCTGTGGATCAGTGACCCAAAACAGGTTCCCCACCTCTCTCATATATAAAGATAATGCTGAAACATTTTGTGTTTGACATAATATTTTTTATTTAAAAATGAAGCCTGGCCAACAAGACCCCAACTGGGACGAAGCCCCCATCTGGCTGCAGCATCATAACACTGCTGCACCCCCTCCAGATCCCAACCCTGAGCCCATCATACACCTGAACCTCCTGCCAAGAGCCCCTCACATCCTCAAATTCCTGCACCCCCACATTCCCGGTCTTCTGCCACAACACTCCTGCACGATTCACACACAGCAAATCTGTGTCCTGAGCCCATCATACACCCAACCCCCCCCCCCGCCCTGAGCCCCTCATATACCCCAACTCAAAGTCCTGCACCCCCACATGCACAAGCCTGAAGCTTGCTCAGCACCTCAACCCTCCACCTGACCCCAACATCCCCCGAGCCAGCATCCCCTTCTCTAGCTCCTCTCACCCCTTCCCACACCGAAATCCCTCATTCCCACCCCAGAGCCTGCACCTCCTGTCTCTACCCAGTGAGAGTGAGTAAGGGCTGGGGACAGCAAGTGATGGAGATGAGGGGTATGGAGACAGCAGGGCCTCAAGGAAGGAGTAGGGTCTTAGGGAAGGGATGGGGTAGATCTTGGCTTGAGCTGACATTTAAAACGTGATCTTGGATGTTAAAAGGTTGGAGACGCCTGGTCTATTGGGATGTCAGTGTTTATTGCTTTCAAAGGCTGGCAGGCTTGTCTCAGTAAGCATTTAGGCAGACAGAATGTGATTCCACACCCTGCTACTGAGACAGAACATCCCACTTCTCCCCATTCACCACAAATAGCCAGGTTGTGAATAGGACCCCCTTGGGAAAGAGGGCATCTTTGCAGCAGAGCATGCTCGGACAGATGGCCCAAGGCTGACTCAACGGGAAGAGCACCACCTGTACCACTTCCTGTAGTTCCTTGTATTTTCCTTGGAGGCTTCCCACCTGACTACTAGCCCATCTCAGACTTGCTTAGTGTATGAAACCTGACAAGATCACAGCCTGAGGGCGTTTAGCTAGACTCTGTATCATTGCTACAATATAATGGGGCAAAGGATTATGGGGATTATTCCTAATGCTTCATAGGAAAATGCTGTTGGCAAATGTAATTGAGAGGGTGACTTTAGAGTCAATAACATGGATTAACCAACAGATGGGTCATATTTCACTCTTTCAAAACATTCTTTAAGCACTTACCAGAAAAACAAATGTAATTGTGCAATCAGAATTGCCTTCCATGCAATTTGCTGTCTCAATTCTTTTCCTTGAGATACAATGGAAACAGATTTCTTTTTTCTTTTGACACACTAAAAAGGTTACAATTACCTTGCCTTGGTGTGTGTGTGTGTGTGTGTGTGTGTGTGTGTGTAAAATGACAATCTGCAACTTGTCTGTAATTGCTAATAGATCTTACAAGGAACTCTTTCACCCACTACCCAAGCTTTCCTGACCAAAGAAATCTTTAGTTAGGATTGGTTATAGGAACTCTCTGACCTTAATCTTGCAATGTACAGTATCAAGTTAATTAGACAGGGATAGATCTATAGCTATGATACATGAATGTATCTCCACTGAAATCAATGCAGGCATCCTGATAAACTCCAGTTGAGGATCAGGCCCGAAGAGTTTGCCAGGTCAGATATTCAGCAGAGCATTAACTGAGCTTTCATTTTTGTACTTGCAAATAGAACATTTTGGTCCCCATTGGAGTCAGGGATGTGCAGTATAGGTCCAGTGTCAGTGTTTGCAGATCCCAGAAGCAAGACTTTAACCATCAACTATACAATTCAGGGGTGAAATCAGATGGATATGACAAAACTGCACCGTCAGATAAATGCACGTGCAAACTACAAGCGTGCATGTCCAAGAGGCGTAAACTCTACCTTTCATCTGAACTGGGAAGACTAATGCCAGCCCAAGGAGATGTGCAGTTAAGGCCTGAGGATGGTGCTATTGGAGCCCTGTGGCATGCAACAAGGGTCCTGGATTGCCTTGGTCTTTAGAGTGTGTGCGTGCGCGCAAGCGCATTTTATATAATTGGCTTTGGATGGTGCCTCAGTAGAGAACATTAGTTCAGGCTTTAATGATTTTAGCAAGCTGCCTTTCCATTTCTCCATTTCACTTTGCCAGCAGCCACACATAACAGGCCTATCTGTAATGAGAGCTCTTCCCCTCTATCGAAGCAGAACTTTTTAGGGAGACATCCTGTGCACAAGCAACACCCTCACCTGTCAGTATTTTTTGAGAGCTGGAAGAGCATCCTGGGTATTACCTACATGCCAATCAGCATGCTGGTTTATGAGCTGCAAAGCGAAGAGATTCTGCTGGTTTGCTTGTACGCCAATAATAACCTTGCACTTCGATGGGGACTCTCCACATGTTTTTCAAACATTAATGAAAGTCTCATAGCAGCCCTGTGATTTAGGGAGGTGAATAGTTTAGAAGAGAGCGGTACATCCCACAGTCCAGTAACGTCATGTGTGTTGAGCACAATGAGAATGAAAAGCTCCCTATAAACAGACAAGATTCAAATATGCACAGAACGGCTTTTCACATGATAATGAAGGCCGTTCACTGAGGAACTCACATTTAGAGCTGATCCCAGACTTGCCACAGACTTTCTAGATTGCCTCAGGGAATTCACATAATTCTCCGTGGCTCCATTTCCAATCTGTAAAATGAACATAATAATAAGAACACTTCTTTTCTGCCATCCTATATTGCAGTTGCATAGCCAGAAGGGCCCTCTTGGGTGGGCCCCGAATTCAGATGTGTGGGCAAGAATGGGTGGGTGGAGGAAGCGGGACAGGAGGGATGAGGGGGTAAGCCCTGGCCCTGATCCCTAGCCTTCCCTTACTATGTACATGTACAGAGACTAGCACAATGGGACTGGGAGCTTCTTGGTGCTGCTGCCTGTAAATATTAGTAATAATTTAGCTTAGAACATGACTGTGTTTTATAGAAGCTGCAGGTGGGGGAAAATTAAGGAGGCAAGATTTAATTACCCAGACTGGAATTTGGTGAAGACATCAGGGTTGGGCTTGTCCTCCTACTCTTGCAAAGATAAAAACAAGGGATCATTGTCAACTAGCAGCCTGGACAGGGTTGTGATATATTTCCCAGGGGGTAGCATTTCCAAGAGCAGATTGCTCTTTAACACCTAATTGGGAGGCTACATTGTTTTTAACTTGGGGAGAAAATTGCCATTTGCTCTCTGTCCAGCCCCAAGACTCTGAGCATGTAGGTTTTCCTTGGAGAGTTCTCATCCAAATACTGACCTAGGACTGCACTGTTTATTGTAAGACTTCAGGATGGGGTATTGTTAGAGCAGGGGAGTAGGAATCAGGAGTCCTGATTCAATGACTAGCTTTGCCACTGTGTGATCTGGATCAGTACAACTTCTCTTGTCTCTGCCTTAGTTTCTCCATCACTAAATGGAGAGGATCAGATTGATCCACTATTGTTAGCACCTGTAAATTTTCTGCTGAAAGTATCTTCTGTATCTTCTGTAGCACACATCTGACCAAAAAAATATGGCTGCAGCTTGGACTCAGAAATGTTCTTCTATTCCCCAGGTACATATTAGCAGGGATCTAGTGTCTGGGATATAAGGAAGTTCATGTGATTTCACCCACTTGGTCCTGCATGCCAGCTAAACTATCCGTGGAGCTCACCTAGATGCCTCACCCCCACTTCACCCAGTCCCCGAGCCCCAACTCTGCTCCGCTCTCTCCCTGCCACCTCACCCAGCAACACAAGCTGGAGTGTTACGGGGTGCCTGGTTGGCCCCCCCCTCCTGCACTCACCTCAGTGGTGGGAGTGGAGTAGCCCAGCAGCCTGCTCTGCCCACTGCCCTCTCCCAGCCCACTGCGCCCCACTTCTCCGTGGCAGCGGGAAGCAGAGTGCCCTACAGACGGGGAGTTACTTCCCACAGCCGTGGTGAAGCCAAGAGGAGTGGGCTGGGTCAGGGTGGAATGGGGCAGAATGGAGCAGGCTTCCAGGTTGTGTTGGCTCCTGCAGCCACAGTGGGTGTGGGGGCGCTGACGCCTACTGCTGCCCCACACCAAGCCCTTCCCCCCCAGGTGATGCCCGAGCCATCTTGGGACCCGTCTATAGGATAGTTGAGGCTGCCACAATGGGGCCCCCCAAAGTGCGGGGCCTGGGGCAGTTGCCCTGAACTGTCCTATGGATGGGATGGCTTTGAAGGTAGGAAGAACCAATGGTTTTCTTTTGTCTGAAATCATGCTAAAGGAAAATACAGTCCAAACCCATGGTTTGCTGGGCAGCTCCCCTGTTCCTACAGTTTTGCAGCATCAGAGAGTGTTTGCAGTTCATGCATCCCCTAAATTGTCAAGTGAACAACTGGACGAGAAAACAAATCTTGTATCATCACTTTTCTAAGACCATTGCACGGCTGATGGGTCTGACCTGGAAAATTTAATGAGGCAGCAAAGCAAAGCAGACCCTCAGATGTGAGGTGTAATATGCAGCAGAATGTCACATCACAGTTCTTCTAGTGCGTTCCCTTGAACATCTTTGCTTTGGGCTTGGCTTTCACTTTGGTCAGGGTCTTCAGTGATATTTAGAAATCTAACTCCTAATGATTTCAATGGGACTTAGGCAGCTAAATACATTTGAGGGTATGGGCCTTCGGGGCAAACAATACACAATGCCAGTGGTTCTTTAACTATTTTCTTAGAGAAAATGGTTTGGAAGGGAATTGCAAAGGAACCCGAGCTAGTTTCTTACCCCTGGCTCTACCATAAGCAGGGGAAAGGCAACATTTTTGAAAGCTCCTATTTCCCTTAGAAGCCTAAGTCCAGTCTCAAAAGTGACGTAGGACTCAGGAGCTTTTTTTGGCAAAATTCTCATAATCTTCAATAAGCCTGAGAAAGACACGGGGTAAATTTTCGAAAGCGTTTCAAAACTATTGCAAGTTGATGGGACTTAGGCACTCTTGAAAAAATACCCTAAATTGATACTTTCAGCATTGTCTGAAGAAATCAAACTGCGTCTGGCTGCAGTGATGACAGTTGAGTTCAAACACACAGAAAATCACTCACCACGCTAGAAGACTAGAGCGTGCTATGCACATAAACCATGGAACACAATAGACCAGGGGCCAGTTCTCTGCTGCTCTGTCTGCAGCTTAGCAGTATAAACAGGTTACTGAAGAATCTGCTTTGGTGTAAAGAGATTTTCCAGGTGACACAGAGCCACAGAGCCACTCATGTTCAAGAGATACAGGACCTTGGCAGCTTCTCACTAGTGTTGGTCTAAAGGGGCACAGCCAGAAGGCTTATTCATGGCTTCAGGGCTAGCCCTTTGAGGTCTGTTTCTCTGGGTGTATGTTACAGTAGCCACATTTCTGACACTGCTTTTTAAAATTTGCCTGGCTTTTTCTTCGCTCTCTAGCTGCTCCAAGGGTGTACAGCTGAAGGATAATAAAAACAACATGCTGGACTTACATAGCCATGTTCACACAAGGTTTTTACAGATGCTTCTTTGCACAACATTTACTGAAATAGGTCACACACTATCCAGCAAAGGTAGGAAATCAGAACATTTGGCAGTCGGGCATACTAAGGTGAAGCAGCTCACGCTGTGAATCAGTGAAGGAAAACTGGGAAGTGGGGACCAGGAGTCGTGGTGCCCTGTCATCTGGTCTGACCTTGAAATACAATTCTTCTTTAACACAATTGGCTTTTTGACCTTCAGAGTAGAAAGAGGCTAAAGAAGTTATTAGGATCCACACAAGATCAGTCAGCTTGCATAAAAGCCTCTAATACTGAGAACCACCAGTGTAGCTTGGACAAGCCAATCAAATTTAGGAGAGACATCCAAATGTGGGGTTTTTTTTTTTAACTTTTAAATTCTCTCATTTGATAGGAATTGCATATCATAAATTACACTTTAAAAAATTAGGCTGGCGTTTCATATTGTTTACAACAAGCACTTCAGGCTTATTGATGTTTCCCGTTGATTTATAACATTTAATATTCTCCCTGATTCAAGCTTTCCATAAATCAAGCCGAGATGTCATCTTTGTGTCAACATTTCACTCTGTCCATAAGACACAGACAAGTTAGAACAACGGCTATTATGGAAGAGGTCGGTATTTTTTCCCCCTTCCCTGGCCTTCTTTCCCATTTTGATGAAACAATGTGAAGGTGAGGCTGGCACATGTCAGTTATTTCTGAGTCACATTTCATGAGGACTTTTTCACACACTCTGTCTGAGGCAACACAGTCCAAACAACACATGTTCCCGCATGTGCACTTGTGGTTTAGTGCAACAGCTGCCATGGAATTGCATTTGGAGGCTGAGCAGGTGTCTAAAGTTATGGGGCCAAGATATGACGCAGTTATTAGTAGATCTTATTTTGGCAAAATTCTCATAATCTTCAATAAGCCTGAGAAAGACACGGGGTAAATTTTCAAAAGCATTACAAGCTGGCGTTTCAAAACTATTTAAGTGGCTAACTCATTAATCTCAATGGAGGTTAGTTGCTGAAGAACTTTTGATGAGATGGGCCTTAAAATCCTAAGTCCCATAGACTTTCAGTGAAATTTAGGCTATGTTCTTATATCACTTTTGAAAATCCTACCCAGAGTAAAAACTGAGTATAGATTTTGCACAGTATTACTGCCATATGCATGCTTGGTGCTTTACAGACATATCTAGCAATGTTTCCTCTAATCTTTTCCATCCATGCACAGAATTAATTTTATGTGCACCCAGACATGAGCGAATGTGCACCACAAGTAGAAACAAAACCTAGCTGGGGTGGGGGGGTCTGCTAATCAGCTGGGTAACATTTGAATTTCTCCTGAGTGGCTGCACAAGAGCACAGCTTACATGGAACACTGGAAGATGACTTCCCTACTCCAGAGACCTAACAATATGGATACTGTAGGATTGAAAATAAAAAGGGCTATAAATCTTCTTGCATCAAGGGAAAAGTCAACCTCTTGCACTCTTCATTGAGACCGAACTGCCATTCAGAGATGGATGTTAGAGGTTACTAGGGTATGTATTCCTCCAACCCAAATGACCTGCCCCATGGCTAAAAGTCACAAGCTCTTTGGTGAAACCAAAACCAAGTATGAAAATTCACCTTGAAAAGTCTCAGACTTGCCTGGGATTTTTGCTTTTGAAGAAAGGCTTTAGAATTAGAGCTCCAGCTTTCACCCAGATCTGAAACTAGTGTGCGGGCAGACTGAGCTGAAATCCTAGACTGAGATCCATGTGAAAATGATTTTGTTAGTTTCTGCCAACTCCACGGGGATATTTATCCCTATGACCCAAGGCCCTTCCCTTCCATCTGCCCTCCAAACATGCACACAATAATCAAAACTAGAGTAGCAGGAAGGTTGCATGCTAACACTAAAATGCACTGGCAGACCAAGGTGTGTGTCTGTGGGGAGAACATCTTGCATAATTACTGCCTACAGGATGCCCAGCTCTAGCAGCCTGGAACTTTCATAAGCTCACTCAATTTTAATTAAAAAAAGTCAATAAATATATTTGTAATGACCAGATGCCTCTAATTAACAATGCTGAAAAAGAGATGTCTCTCTTAAGAGCTAATAAAGGAGGCTGTTGCATAACTTCACCCATTACACAGATTCCAGCAGATGGTTAAAAGAAAACATTTAACCAGTGTGGATTCGGATATGCATCTGCCCTTATATAATGGCAATAAGCAATTGACATTCAAGCCACAATCTCCATCCAGCCTCCATTGAATGTAGAGTGAAAGGTATTTATGGTCTCACTGAAAAGTTGTTCCCCTGTATTTCCAAGGAAAAAGAAGATCTTTCAAAAGGTAATAAATAAAATAGACTCTAGATGCTTTAACAAGAAGCATGATGAGTCCTCTGGATTAGCTGAGATTAATCTGTTGCTAGTGGCAGGGAGGTTTGGCGGCTGGCCATTTATTCACCTAGAAAACGTAGAGCTAATTGGAAAAGCACCTGTGAGGAGCCTTAGCTCACCACCTGCATTTTAGTGAAATAAAATAATCCTCCTTAACTGACAACATTACATACTGATGTTATGAAATCACCTCCAGGCATTTTATTATTATTTTGTGTGTGTGTGCAAACT
Organism: Pelochelys cantorii; assembly: GCA_032595735.1. NCBI lineage: Eukaryota > Metazoa > Chordata > Testudines > Trionychidae > Pelochelys > Pelochelys cantorii. Next base: position 13,218,652 of record CM064352.1, read on the forward strand.
TTTATGAATCAAACTTTTGTCTCTCACTCCTTCCTCGGAAACCCCAGGACTGTGCCTTGGTATCCAAAGCCATGCATCTCCCTGCAGGGGAGAGTCTGGAAATTGAGTTCTTCCCCTGACAGGAGGCGAGGAGACCAATGTTCTCACCAGCCAGCTGGCCTCTTGAGGGTTGCCTGCATGCTTAAGGGGCCTGATCCAAAGCTCTTGTTTGAGAGATGCCTTTCCATGGACTTCACTGGGCTTTGGATCAGTCCAGGGTTAAGCAAGCAGCCATGATTGCAAAGATATTTGCTAGCCCAAGCAAACTGGATCACCAGCAACTTCATTTAACTTTATGTGGCATTGTGGCTGCTCTGTGACTCTTGAGTAGTAGCCACGTCTGAAAATATGGGTCACGCAGGCCCCGCCCTGAGGATTTCTGATCTAATCTGGAATGGGATGTAGCTTGCAACTGAGACAAATAACAGCAGGAAGGGGAGGGAGGATGAAGTGAAGCTGTGCTTTGATTTACACCAGTTTAGGATCTGGCTGAATAGTTTGCCATATTGCTTTCTCTTCTAGTAAGCCTCCAGCTCCACTCAGCTGCCTTTTGTGCATCCCACTTCCCCTGCACTGCTCCCTTCCTGCTGCATTTGGCTCAGTGTTTCCACGTGAAAATCTGGTCACCTCATGCAGGAGGCAGTCAATTAACCCAGTCAAACTGCTTACCTTATCCTGTGGCCTGGGTAGCAGTGCTCTGGCTCCAGGGGCAAAGACAGACAGCACCATGTTTTGGGAGTAGAAATGTACATAACCATGCATGATTTCTTATGCCATTCCAAAGGCACAAACAACCTGCAAGTCTCTAGAGGCAAAGTCCACAGCAGTTACTTCAGCTGTTCTTCCCTCAGCCCCGCAGAGCTGCCAAACCCTCAGAACTCTGCCACCTTGTATTCCCCCGCTTTAAATCCTTTGAGTTTATGTAGCTCTTTCATATGAAGAGCTCAACATGGTTTATAAGCTCCTGGGAAGGAGTCCCAATAATACAGATGGGAAAACAGAGGCATGAAGCAATTCAATTATCTGTCCAGTCATGGGTGAGTGAGCAACAACATTGAGACTAAAATCAACAGTCCCAATCCAGCCTCAATATATATGTGACCTGAATTTTGTCCTTATTGCAAAACATGTCATTTTTAACCTCTATTTTTGTGCCATTTTGTAAAGGTGAAAAAACAGTGTTAGCAGTTTAAATCAGAGGTGGGAGGGTGCATGGTTATTTGTAATGTGTATTGTAATGATGATGATGATGATGATGAAGAAGAAGAAAGATGCTATTGACTGTCCTCAAGAGGGTCTCTTGGATCCAAAGACCTTGACTAGGCCAAGCTCTCTCTTTCAGGCTCAGTGTAAGGGTGCAAGTTTCTCAGGGTAAGTCTACACTGCAAGCTTATTTCGGAAAAAGCTATTCCAGAAGATATCTTCCGGAATAGCTTGTTTCAAAATAGCACGTCCACACTACAGGGAAGCCTCAAAATTGCCCAAGGCAGGCTCCCCTAATGTGGACGCGCTATCTCAATTTAGAGTCCCAGGAAGCACTGGGGAAAAATAACTTAGAATTGCCCTGGTGAGGAGCTATTTCAACATAGCAGCAGTGGAGTGTCCACACACAGCTTTTTCAGAAGAGGCATTATTCCTTGTGGAATGAGGTTTACCAATGTCAGGAAAAGCCCTCCGTTATTTTGATTTTCTTTCGAAATAACGCAATTGCTGTGTGAACACTAGTATTGTTTTTCCGGAATAACAGCTGTTATTCCAGAATAACTGTGCAGTGTAAATGCAACCTTAGGCAGTAGAATAGCTGCAGACAAGGCATTTGCCTAGGGCACAAGACCACATGACCAATCCTGAGCAGAGCAAACAGAGGCTAAGTAATGAATTTGCAAATGAATTCCAGTTCAGCTGTCTTCCTTTGTAACCAGCTTTTGCAGAAGGATGGCTAGTTTCAAATCCATTGTGAGAATGACCTGGAAAGGAAGCAGAGAGAGTTTCTTGGGTACAGAGTTTCCTAAAAGGGCAGCCTCAGGGATTTCTGAGCAAGGAAACTGCCTGTTGGTTTTTTCTGTGTTCAAGGAGGAGTTTGCACACATGGTTTTGCAACACACAAAATTACTCCAAGAATACACTGGACTTGTATCATTGATTTCTCATCCTAATGGAAGGAGCCCTGCAAGACCCCAAATACTGACTAAGCACATGAGCTAAAGGGGTAGTGCTAGTGTCATTATTTATGGAAGTGGCACACTATGGCCCAGATCCTTAGAGGTATTTAGGCACCTTATATATAATGGGAATTAGGCACCTTTGATGAAGCTGGAAAAAGGGCTCCTATCATTCTGAGGTGTATTAATGTCCTAGATAAGACATAGGAAGTAATTGTCCTATTCTACTCATCACTGGTGAGGCCTCAGCAGGAGTACTGTGTCCAGTTCTGGGCACCACACTTCAGAAATTATGATTTTCTGCCGAAGGGCAAGTATAAAAAGACAGACCTGTGCAGTTGGAGCACTGAGAAGATAAGGGTGGCTGGACTTAGGGGATTTGGTACAACTAGTTGTAGAGCCAGCACCAACAGATACAGATCAATCCCCTCAAATGGAAACATTGCAAAAGTTGGATCTGGAGCTAGATTCCTCTGAAGTTTAGGAGCTTTTGTATCCAAGGGTTCGGTTCTGGTCCTTCTATAGGAAACACAGGTGCAATTTTCTGCTGGGTGGAATGTCATCCTTCCCGGCTGCCTTCACCAGGAAAGAAAATCACCAGCAGGAGATGGAGGGTATGTCTACACTAGTCCCCTAGTTCAAACTAGGGAGGCTAATGAGGGCGACCGAAATTGCTAATGAAGCGCGGGGTTTACATTGCTTCTTCTTCTGAGGACCAGGTTGGAAACCAAGTCACTCAATGCTGCTGCTGTAAACACAAACGCTTGCATTAGCCAATGTTCCCTTTCTCGTAGCTGTACTGTTTCTTGGCCTTGCAAGCTCCTCTTGCACAAGGCATCTGGGTAGGACAAATGCAGAGGTGTTGGGCATGATGGCTTAAGGGAATCTATAGGCTGGGAATGGATATTTACCTAGATTTTGCTGAATTCACAATGGGCCAGGCCTTATATGGAGGTGTTGTTGCTTTGCACTGCACCCTGAAACCTGCATAGACAATTTCCAGTGGCACACATTTGGTAAAGAAGCTCTTGCCACCCTTCTCTGTTGCTGCTGGAGGGGGCATGGAAAGTGGTGAGGAAAAGCGTGGGGCTGTGCTCTGGAGGCTGCAGTCAATCTCATGGGATTATTGGCAGTGGATGTAAGTTAAAGCTGCCTTACCCTAGGGCACTGATCCTGCATAAAATCATAGAATCATAGAACCATAGAGCTGGAAGAGACCTCAGAAGGTCATCAAGTCCAGCCCCCTGCTCTAGGCAGGACCAATCCCAACTAAATCAACCCAGCCAGGGCTTGGTCAAGCCAAGACTTAAACACTGCTAGGGTTGAAGACTCCACTACTTCCCTAGGTAATCCATTCCAGTGCTTCACCACTCTCCTAGTGAAATAGTTTTTCCTAGTATCCAATCTGGACCTCTCCCACCATAACTTGAGACCAATGCTCCTTGTTCTGTCATCCGTCACTACTGTGAACAGCCTTTCTCCATCCTCTTTGGAACCTCCCTTCAGGAAGTTGAAGGCTGCTATCAAATCCCCCCTCACTCTTCTCTTCTGGAGACTAAACAGACCCAACTCCCTCAGCCTCTCCTCATAAGTCATATGCTCCAGCCCCCTAATCATTTTGGTTGCCCTCCGCTGGACCCTCTCCAATGCGTCCACATCCTTTTTGTAGTGGGGGGCCCAGAACTGGACACAATACTCCAGATGTGGCCTCACCAGAGACAGATCCCTTATGCCTCCTGCAAGGAGGTTTACAGGATCTGTCGAAAAAGGCTTTCTTTCTCGACAGATTCCCCTCTAGACTGCCACTTTTTGCCGACAAAGTGCCGAGTCATTTTTATGCAAATTAGGCACGGGATATTTAAATCCCTGCCTCATCTGCAATGTCGACCTGACTAATCTGCATCCCTCTGCTGACAGAGGGATGCAGTCTAGACATACCCTTATAGTATAAAATGGGAACATAACTGGTTGTAAGACCGTAGTCAAAGATCAGTTATTAATAGACTCACTGTGAAAGCAAGATGATGTATCCAATGACATCCCTTAGGGGTCAGTCCTGGGTCCAGTACTTTTCAATATTTTCATTAATGACAAGGAAGATGGTGGAGTGGATGGTATGCTTATCAAATCTGCAGATGACATCAAGATGGGAGGGATTACAACACTTTGGCAGACATGATTAGAATTGAAATCAACCCTGACAATAAATAGAGTTAGTCTGAAATCAACCAGAAGAAATTCAGTAAGCAAGTGCAAAGTACTACACTTAGGATCAAAGAAAGATCAAATGCACAAATACTTAATGGACTAGATCATAGTACTACTGAAAAAGATATGGGGTTAGAGTAGATCACAAATTGAATATGAGTCAACAATATGATGAAGCTGGGAAAAAAGGCTAATATCATTCTGCAGTGTATTAATGTCATTCTACTCCTCACTGGCAAGGCCTCAGCAGGAGTACTGTGTCCAGTTCTGGGCACCACACTTTAGGAAGGATGTGAATACATTGGAAAGTGTCCAGAGGAGAGCAACAAACATAGAAGTTATAGATATCTCCTCAGTTGGGCATGTGCAGTCTAGTTCACCAAAGAGGGCCATGTGACTGAACTCTAATAAAAGCTTGTGTCATACTGCTTCTCACAATAATTGCAAAATGTATATTGCGTATGCTTATTCCTCTCCAACTGATCACCTGAAGAAGTGGGTTTTGCCCATGTAAGCTCATGATACTATAAATATTTTTGTTAGTCTCTAAGGTACCACAGGACTTCTTGTTGTTTTAAAGTTACAGACTAACACGGCTACCCCTCTGAGACTTTTGTACACAAGAGTTTGTGTATAAGTTATGAAAATATGTTTATAATCTGACACCTACTGAAGAGGAAAACAGATTTCCTTCCAGACGGGAAGTAAGATGTGTACCCTTCTGACAAAATGTAAACTGAGCTTTGTAAGTGAACACAGGAAAGGAACACACGGGGAAAAACCAGCCATGGGGGTTAGCCAGGCTTATGCAAAGACAATGAACTTTGGGGGGCATATATATATATAGGAAGCAAAGACTCCACTTCCATATCCCAGGAAGTAAACAGAAAGTATGCTTACGTTCATGAAAATGGAAGTGCAACTAGGCCTGGTTGAAATCCTGCAAAGGATATTTGGGGTAAGTTATTAGACACAGGTTAGCCTGTTAAGTGTCATCTCTAAAAATCATGTCATAGTTTTTGTTTTATACGTAACCCATTTGTTTCCATTACCCTTTCTGGCTATCTCTGGAATCTTATAACACTGTTAAAAAACATGTTTGCATTATAAATATTACTCAGTGCTGTGGTATTCTACAAGGAGCTGCTCCTGAGTTGAATCATTCGAGTTGGTGTCTAGACTGTTCCTTGGGGATAGCAGGGCTGGTATTTCTGTGAGTGTTCAGTGGATAAGTGGCTAGATGCCACTGGGGGAACTGTTCAAAGAGACTGAGGCTTTTGTTCATCTTCAAGGCAAAGGAAGGGCTGGCATAACCCAAAGGAGATAGTTTGGGTGGCTAATAGGCTGATGGTGGCAGGAAGCTGATACACAGATCAACACCAGCAAGTCTCTCTGTCACTGGAGGGAGGGAAAGATGCTTCAGGCCTTGTGTACACTTACCGGGAGATCGGCACTGTGGGGATCAATCTCCCAGGGATTGATTTAGGAGGTCTAGTAAAGACACGCCAAATCGACACCAGATCATGCTCCTGTAGACTCTGGTACTCTACCAGCTTGAGAAGAGTAAGGGGAGTCAAATCCCCACAGTGGGGATGCTGGTGTAATTCAAATTAAGGTACTTTGACTCCAGCTATGCTATTCACATTGCTGAAGTTGCATACCTTAGTTTGACATTGCCCCCTAGTGTAGACTTGGCCTCACAGTCCTGAGCCCCCCAAGAACTGTCAAAACAGGCTTGACCCCAAGGTCCATGAAGCCATTGGGAGTATCTCAATGGGCAGTGATTTAGACACTAAAGCTATGTTTACACTATAGCCTTTTTGCGGAAAAACATATGCAAATGAGGCTAAGCATGGAATATCGCCATGCCTCATTTGCATAATTAATGAGCACCCATTTTTTGTGCAAGAGGCTTTTGCGCAAGAGCCATTCTTCCGCATTTTTTCCGGAAGAACAGCTCTTGCACAAGAGGGAGTTTTTGCGTGTAGATGGCTCCTTTTTGCGCAAAACCCTCTTGCGCAAAAATGGGCGCTCATTAATTACGCAAATGAGGTGCGGCAATATTCCACACTTAGCCTCATTTGCATATGTTTTTCCGCAAAAAGGCTATAGTGTAGACATAGTCTAATAGTTGGATTCGTGAAAACGCATAAGCACTTCCAGTGGGAGGCAGGAGCCAAAGCCCACTATGAAACTCTATAGTGACTCTGCTGCACTTCCATGAGATTTATGCTTAGACCTTTCAGATGATGTAAATCAGCAAAGCTCATTTGTTTTTTGTGGGGCTACAGTGATTCACAGCCCTTACTACAGTGTAACTGAGATCAAAACCTAGCCCTGTGGACCAGGCTCTAACCCGAATCCACTGCTTTACAGACACTTATTTGTTTTTCCAACCGCCCCTCTGTACTTTTTGCACTTTTTTTGTTGTATTTTAATTGACCTTTGCACAAGGAACACTATCAGATCTGGAGCTCGGATTACCAGGGTTGTTATCCCACTGAGCCCTGAGTGATGTGTACTTTTTTTTCTTTTTTGCAGAGGCAGCAGTTCAATAAATAATTAATGTTTCTTAATCCTTCGGCTATTTCTCCTGTTGTAAAAAATTAATTGGCTTTTCCATCATCCATTTCACTGTAACCTGAAGGTATTTGGCCCAACATTCTTGCCCCTGCTTAAACATGCTCTTTTCTAATCGTTCTCATGCCCACGGTGCAAAACCTGGGGTATGAACAAATCCGAGACATTGCAGGCACCTCCAGGAAGATTTAGTAATAATAACACTTTGTTCTGATCTAGCACACATCCGTCTAGGTATCATTAAGCCTCCCCACTCCCTGGTGAGGTAAATATTATCATCGTCAGTTTGCAGACTGGTAAACAGTCACCGAAAGGTTAAATGACTTGGCCATAAGGCCACACAGCAAGTCAGTAGTAGAGCTGGAAAAGGATGGCTACCAGTCAGCTAGGCCATACAGCCTCTCATTTTGCCCTTGAATAGCAGCCAGAGGATTCAAGTGACAAACAGGAAGGGTTGGTATGTTGAACTCCACCCTCAGGGAGGTACGTCATGCTTAATTAACAGTGTTTTATCTATTGTCCCCATACAATTCTTGGAAGTGTCACACTGAGATTCTCAGTTATTGACACATTCATCTCTAGAATGTCAAGTCTTATGTAACACCAAACATGACTGCAGATTTAACCACAGAAGAAAGGATCTGAAACAATCTAAAGTCATTCATGCAATCCCAGATGGGCCTCTCAGGTTGGAGCTCTCTTTTGGTTCACTGGCGGGGGTATGTTTCAAGCAAAACTCTTCCAGAATTACCTGCCTATTCTCACTCCTGTTCCTACACTGACTCTGTTGCAGGAACTCTTCAGACCAGGTAGCAATGACAAAGACCATTCTGTTGTATGAGTCCAACTGCTCTTTGAAATGGGACTAAGACAACCCCCCTCCAAGCCTCCAGTGCACTGCAGCAGTGTTTGTGAGTTGACATGTAGTGCATGGGAGAGGCACACCCTGCCTGGCTGCACACTAATGTGCCCGGTAGACAAGCCCCAGTTCAGTCAGCACCTGCAACAGGAGCTACATTTGCAGTCTTTGCTGTTCTTTTCCCTCCCCTTTTGCATGTTTATCTGGTTTTGTTGTCAGGGAGAAAAGTTTGGACTTGAACAACAATAGATCTTGCCCATCTCAGCTCTCTTTTTCCTCTTTCTCCTCACAAAAAGGACAGCTGATATCTTTCATACCATCTAAATGGTGTCACATTGAGGGTTTTCCTTATAAACACTCCCTAAAGGGAAAGGAAACAAGGGCTTTTAAATCAAGATTGGATCTTCTGCAGGCTCTGTTCCAGTTCAAAAGGGATTGTTCTGTGGCCTAGGAAATACAGGGAGTCAGACTAAGATGGACCCAGTGGTTCTCTATTAGTTACATTAGCCGTTTCTCCCTTTCCTCACAGGATCTTTAATAAAAGAATAAAATTATTTTAATGATGTGTTTGCCCTGTCTTTATACTCAAAACTCTGAACCATGTGGAACTGTTTAGTGTTATACAGTGACAGAGTCATTGCAAAAGAATTGACTCACCATCAGAGGTGCACCCCCTTCTGGCTGGATGTGGCATAGTAGTTCTGTTATCTCCAGAGCCACTTCCATACCTTTGCTCTGGTCCCAGGATGGTCTGGATCTTCTCATGACTTGGCCTCTCAGACAGATTATGCATTAGTCCCACCCAGTCTGAGGTAACAGCAAGTCCAACAAATAACAATCTGATGTCCTCACAGAAGGTCTCTGGCCTCATTTGCAGGCCTTGTGGTCCTCACTTCTTTCACTCTGGGCATCCTTGACCTCATTTCTGGAGCCTCACCCCCTAGACTTCTTGCTCCTGTCAGCAGCCCTCTTCCTCAGCCTCTCAAAGCTCGCCCTTTCTGAGGGCTAGGGTTCTCTGCCCTGGAATCTCTCAATAAATTCCAAACAGAAGGGTTAATTTTAACCCAGCGTCTGCCCTTCCTGCTGCTAGAAGCTCAAATCCTGCCTTTTCATTAGGACTCCTTTCCACCAGTGCTTACTCCACACCTGGGCTGCTCCATATCTCTCCTGGCCTACTTCCAGACTTCTCTATTGAGGGGATGATCCCAGGGCCAACACCCCTTCCCCCATCTTCCATCTCCCTGGTTCTTTTTCAACCCTGCCCACCTCTCCTCTTCCTTGTACCCACAGAGTAACTGCAGAGTTTTTTACTCTTTTTCCTGGATTGTCACCACCCAGCTTCTTCCCAGCAGGGCTTCATTTTTAGTTAAGCCTGGTCCATCCTCTTGGTGCAGCCAGGTAGCAGAATTAGCCTCTCAGACACACTCCATCACTTTCATGTTAACATCTTTGATACCATTAAACACAGCAGTACCATGAGCACAATCCGGCTGCATCTAGATTGGCATGATTTTCCGGAAATGCTTTTAACAGAAAAGTTTTCCATTAAAAGCATTTTCGGAACAGAGCGTCTAGATTGGCACGGATGCGTTTCTGCAAAAGCACTTTTTGCGGAAAAGCGTCCCTGGCCAATCTAGACGCACTTTTGCCCAAGAAAGCTCCGATCGCCATTTTAGCCATCGGGGCTTTTTTGCGCAAAACAATACCACGTTGTCTACACTGGCCCTCTTGCGCAAAAGCATTTGTGCAAGAGGGCTTTTGCCCGAACGGGAGCAGCATAGTATTTGCGCAAGAACACTGACGATCATACATGAGATCGTCAGTGTTCTTGCGGAAATTCAAGCGGCCAGTCTAGACAGCTGGCAAGTTTTTCCGGAAAAGCGGCTGATTTTCCGGAAAAACTGGCCAGTCTAGACACAGCCTCCTTGCTTCTTCTTGGTTTCCATCTCTTTTTAGTCAGCAAAAGCACCAAGAGTTGATCCTACTAAAAGATGCTTCCTTCTTGCATTCCAGCATCTCTTCATTCCATCTCCAGGCTCCACTCTGTGGGAGTATGTCCCAAGTCAAGCTTCACGCTTCCATCTAGCTCACCCATGTCCAGCAGATTAATGTTAGAACACCTATATCTGAGGAATCCTGGCCCTTTTGACATCAATGGCAAAACTGCCATTGACTCTTCTAGAGCCCTATTTTAATATTGGCGTTGCATTAGCTAGCCTCCAGTCATTAGGTACAGAAGCTGATATAAAGGATAGGTTACAAACCACAGTTAGTAGTTCAGCACTTTCACATTTGAGTTCCTTCAGAACTCCTGGGTGAATGCCACCTGGTCCTGGTAATTTGTTACTGTTTAGTTGATCAGTGTTTTCCAATTTGGTTCAGGGCTGATCTTAGGCATACACAGAATACAAAGCTGTGTAGGGCACCACTCTGCCCCAAATTAATTAGTGCCCTATACTGCGTATGCCTTAGTGCCCTATACTGCATATGCCTCGCTCCTCAGACCATGCGCAACCTCTTGGCTCCAGCGACCCCAAACCCTTGGCCCTCACTATGTCTCCGAGTCCCAGAAGACCAATTCCCCACCACCTCTAGCCCCTGTTCTGCCTCCTAGCCCTATTGACAAAATCCCCCCAGCCCGATCAACCCTCATTTTTCCTCCCAGCCCATACGAGTGAACCCCACACTCCCCTGCTCTGCCTCCCAGCCCTGCCAGGTGAATCCCTCACTCCCCTCCTCTGCCTCCCAGCCCCGCCGGGTGAATCCCACACTCCCCTCCTCTGCCTCCCAGCCCCGCCGGGTGAATCCCACACTCCCCTGCTCTGCCTCCCAGCCCTGCCAGGTGAATCCCTCACTCCCCTCCTCTGCCTCCCAGCCCTGCCGGGTGAATCCCACACTCCCCTCCTCTGCCTCCCAGCCCCGCCGGGTGAATCCCACACTCCCCTCCTCTGCCTCCCAGCCCCGCCGGGTGAATCCCACAATCCCAGCTCTGCCTCCCAGCCCTGGAGGGTGAATCCCACAATCCCCTCTACTGCCTCCCAGCCCCACCGGGTGAATCCCACACTCCCCTCCTCTGCCTCCCAGCCCCGCGGGTTGAATCCCACACTCCCCTCCTCTGCCTCCCAGCCCCGCCGGGTGAATCCCACACTCCTCTACTCTGCCTCCCAGCCCTGCCGGGTGAATCTCTCACTCCCCTCCTCTGCCTCCCAGCCCTGCCGGGTGAATCCCACACTCCCCTGCTCTGCCTCCCAGCCCCAGCGGGTGAATCCCACACTCCCCTGCTCTGCCTCCCAGCCCCACCGGGTGAACCCCACACTCCTCTGCTCTGCCTCCCAGCCCTGCCGGGTGAATCCCACACTCCCCTCTACTGCCTCCCAGCCCCGCCGGGTGAATCCCACACTCCCCTCCTCTGCCTCCCAGCCCCGCCGGGTGAATCCCACAATCCCAGCTCTGCCTCCCAGCCCTGGAGGGTGAATCCCACAATCCCCTGTACTGCCTCCCAGCCCCACCGGGTGAATCCCACACTCCCCTCCTCTGCCTCCCAGCCCCGCGGGTTGAATCCCACACTCCCCTCCTCTGCCTCCCAGCCCCGGCGGGTGAATCCCACACTCCTCTACTCTGCCTCCTAGCCCTGCCGGGTGAATCTCGCACTCGCCTCCTCTGCCTCCCAGCCCTGCCGGGTGAATCCCACACTCCCCTGCTCTGCCTCCCAGCCCCAGCGGCTGAATCCCACACTCCCCTGCTCTGCCTCCCAGCCCCACCGGGTGAACACCACACTCCGCTGCTCTGCATCCCAGCCCTGCCGGATGAATCCCACACTCCCCTCTACTGCCTCCCAGCCCCGCCGCCTGAATGACTCATTGCCCTGCTCTGCCTCCCAGCCCCGCCGGGTGAATCCCACACTCCCCTGCTCTGCCTCTCAGCCCCACCGGGTGAATCCCTCAC